>CM060902.1:1122706318-1125206318 GCA_030737815.1 Allium fistulosum | reverse complement strand
TGCAATGATTGTTCAACTACCAAAATATAAAAGTAGGAACTCCATCAAACAAGGCATTTTTCAAGAAACCGAGGGCATGAAATACATAAAGTGCATATATATATATGTGTGTATGTATGTATATATATATGTATATATATGTATGTATGTATGTATGTATGTATGTATGTATGTATGTATGTATGTATGTATGTATATTAAGTATGTTCCAGACTTTGACCTTTTATATCATGGAATACAATTGCAGTTTAAATTTTGTAATGCATCTGTTTCATCCTTTTTCCAGCCTTTTAAATTCCAAGTTTTTTTATGAAACCATTGACCACTTGCAGAAAAAAGGCATCACTGTCACTTGGAGTCCATATAAGGTATGATTGAATTACAGTATGTTTCTTATTACCACTTCCTTCATTATAACCCCCATAACTATCCATTAATAACAAACTTTTCTTCCAAAAATAGTTGTCATGGTACGGTGAGAGAGGGTAGAAAATTATTAATTTAACCAACCGAGGAATACAAAGCTCATAAGTTTATGCAAGTAATGTGACATATAACTTCCTCAAGCTAACGAGTGGTACACCATTTGCTGCTAGGATAGTAATACTCATCTTTTGCTGCAAAAGTTGCCAATGCAATGACCAAAGTTAGACCATCATAAACTAGGTTTTATTAAAAGTTATGATTTCCTTTTAATTTGACATCTTACAATGAATTAATATTGCTGCTGATGCTTACTTTATATCAACCCATGTTAATATTCATATTTAAAACTATTTAGTGATAGTCCTTTGGTTCTTACTGTTTTCATTTGCTTCCATGAGCATACAGTAGAGAAAAACATGCTATTTCACTTAGTAAACAAATTTAGCAAATACGCAAGTGATAGAAAATGTGTAAGAATAGCATTATTAGGTTCTTAGTAATGTGTCGTTGAACTTTATTTTTTCGATTATGAGTGGTAGAGATATAATATATTAATCCATGCATTTTTTTGTCTTTCGACTAAACTAGGTTACAGTGCATATATGCATATGCATATCCATAGAGGTTGTGCGTGTCTATATATTCTTTTTTCCTTTAGCTAGATGTGTTGTGTGTGTATGCATATACATACGCATATGCATAAAAAAAGGTGGAACGCAGTACATGAGGCTCTCGCACGATAGCGGATTATGAGGAGGTCGATAATGTACGTACCTTTCCCTCGCATTACGAAGGGGCTGTTTCCGAACTCGAACTTGGACGTCCGGATCATTATGCCGGTGACCTAACCATTGCGTCAAGGCTCCACCTCTATACATATACATAAGCATTGTTGTAATAAAATAGCAAGCGTTTGAAGGAGCCATGAACGACTAAATATAGAAGGGACATGGATCCCTACTCTTTCTCTCTCTCTTTGCATGTACATGTTTATGCATATGTATATGCATATAGCTAAATATGGCTGATTTTTACTCTAAAACATGATTGACTATTCAATTTTAACGTTACACTAAAGAATGCCTTATAGGAGAGAAGTAATACTTTCATGATCAGTCAAAAAAATATAAGTTGTATGTGCATAATATTGCACAATAAATAAGACTAACAATCGAACTTAGATATGTTGTGTTTGAATGGGTGTTTGTTGCATAATCTATTATTATAATTGGGTTTTACTAATTGCGAGGTGTACAATTAATGGAAGACATTTTCATGGGATGCACTAGACATTTTCATTTCATGACCGAAGTTAGATATGCTTGGTATATATCAATTTCACTCTAGATGCTAGAATTGCTTTCAGTATAAAATCTTTCATACTTTCAAGAAAATATACCCTGGACATGTTCATAACATTTTGGATGAAACTAAGACATCAAGTGAAAACACCTTGCTCATAACTACTTTTTCCCTACCATCTGCCTATTTGCAGCTAAAATAATAGGCCTATCTCTTTCTGGCATAAATAGATTAATTTTAAAATAAGGAACTATCCTCTTTCTGATAAATTTGTACCAAATTTTAACTTAGTAATGTTACTAAAAGTAGGCACAAAATTTGTTTCTTGCATGTTTTCTAATTAACAATTTGCGCAGGGATTATGTTGCCTTCTTTTAAGTCTTAAATATTCTGCAACCTTGAGCTCATTTAATCATAGTATTTATGTCCAACTTATATTCTATTTCCCAGATTTCAAGAAAGCCAAGAACCTCTGCAGAAAATGTTTCACAAGTTGCAGGTAACGGAATTGCTGAAGCTTAATTTTTGTTGTGTCCCTTTTAGTTCTGTTCTTTCACATTTAATATTTTTTAACTATTATATGGTAATATCAATGTTTGCCTCCAAACTTTGTACTAAACATTAAGCATATTCGTTTCATCATTAAATTGAATTGTGGGTTATGAAGTTTCCAGTTGGGGATTATTGATCAATATTTAGATGAATAATTAGTATTGTTTTTCTAGTATTATTATCAGAAACGTGTGAAATTGTATAACACAACAATCACATAAACCGTTACTATGAAATTTTCATTCTGCTTATTGACTTAAATTACTAGAAAATTAGAGATTCATCCTTTTGATTTTACTCTTTATAGATGGATTAATTCATAAAGTTGCAAAAAGATTCTGATTGTGTGTGATCTGTTCCACAAGCTTTGATCCCTTGGATCAGTATTTTAACATTGAAAACTTGGTTTTAATATAGTAAATAATGGTTGGTTTCATATAACTCTTCTACTTCAATATGTCAATCTTTTAAATACGTGTCTATTCTGAAATTGGATCTTTTGAAATGTTATAATGTTCAAAATAGAAATTGACTCAACATATGACTTTTAAGTTTTAATTGTGGCAAGTATATAGCAACATTCCGTGTGCGTAGCACGGGTTCACACTAGTGATACAGGATTATTAAGTTTTGAACTTGGTAAGACAAACCATTACCTAAACAATGGAAATAAGGGAATCTACACTAACATGCCTTCATGACCCTTTCTTTCGAAGCCATCGCCATCCTCCAAAACTTCATCAAGTTGTGATACATCCAAAGGTTGATAGTTGATACAGATATCTTCGTAGCACATTTCTAATTCAAGAAAACCTCTAGATAGTGGTTTCAACACAACATACCAGTTAGAGACATCAGAATCTCTTGAGTAGAAAACCTGTCGAGCTTGTGAAGCTAAAATAAAAGGATCATTCTGGAATTGATTCTGGAATTGGTGTAGATTAGCTAATATAAAACCTTCTTCCATCTTAATACCACGATCGATATTAGCCCAAATACATTTAAATATAGGAATTTGCATAATATGATAGTCTAACACAATAATTTCCTGAAGAACACCAAAGTATGCCTTTGAAGTTGTACTATTATTTAAATGTGAATCGCTCATGTTATTTGCTTCAATCATTATACCACTGTTTTGAGTCGATCTTTCGACATATTGGGTATGAAATCTGCATCCATTTATAATATAACCAGTATATGTAACAGCTTGCTTTTTAGGGCCAAATGATAACCACTTTATCTTCTCAGGAACATGATTTTTTGACTTAATTTCCATTTCAACCTACATAGTAAGTTAAAATAGGCGGCAACAATCATGTACGTACATGTGCTTTTTTTAAGTAAGGTACACTGACACAAAAGTAATTGAAATCAAACTCATATCGTCGTATATAGAATACCTTTTTTTGAAACCAATCACAAAAATTGGCAGAATGTTGATTCCAAAGCAAAGTTTCATTTTTGATGAAGCGAACATCCGAATGCTTCAGCTCCTCCATGTGTAGTTTAAAGTATAACAAGAAGATATATATATATATATATATATATATATCACAAGTATTACACTTTTTAGCTATAATTGTAGCTTGGCAAATCTTATTATACTTACTTTTCATAAGACTTCACTTCTGCCATATTAAAAAGCACATAACGATGTGCAATTTTCAGCATTTCATTGGACATGGTAATATGTTTCTCTTTACTGATTGGACGCCCGATGTGAGAAGCATTATTTTCAAACTCTTCATTTCTACCATGCTTCTCACATATTTCAACATTTTGTTTCATATAACTAGCACAATACCTCATGCACTCTTCAGCAAGATAACTTTCTGCTATGCATCCTTCAGGACGTGAGGGATTTTTAACATAGCCTTTTAGTATTTTCATATATCTACAAAAAAGAAAAAAATTACAAGTAAATGTTGTTCCAGTATATTATGTAAATAGATTTATTCATTCAACTAAAAATTATCTTGCCATATGAACTGCATCTCTTGCTTTCTGTTTTGTAGATGTAATTTAAAGAACTTCATATGACCTAAAATTGATATTCCATTTAACTTATATAAAACAACGGGGTTCAAATAATAAAGTAGTTCTCAAGTTTAGCTTCATATGACAAAGTTCATTAATAATTGACTTTCAGTAACTCGATATGATAAAATTCAGTAATAATTATGCTCTACAAATCTTTGGCAATAGTATAGTTTATTCATATTTCTAAACTATATGATCATGCATCCAATTATGGAAATTAGATATTTTTCTCATTTTCATGGACTAAAAAAGAGTTTAATTTAAATATGAATCACACAAAATAGCTAAGAAAAAAAAAGTGGTAAAAAGTCACCTTTCAAACGGATACATCCAATGATATTGTACTGGGCCGCACAGTCTTACTTCTCTCGTCAAGTGAATAGTCAGGCGCATCATAATATCAAAAAATGATGGAGGGAAAAACCTTTCAAAAATGCATAATATCTCAGCAACTTCATTTTCAAGATGTTCCAACCTCTTTCGATCTATTATTCTTTGGCACAGTTCATTAAAAAATATACAGAGCCGAAATATTGCATTTCTTGGCCCCTTTGGTAAGAGCCCTCTCAAAGCCACAGGTAATAATGTTGCATTAAAACATGGCAATCATGAGATTTCAGTCCTATTATATTATCATCCTTTGAAAAACATTGTCGAATTTTAGAACTATAACCATCAGGCACCTTTAATTTTCTGATTCGATTGTAGAAAATTTGTTTTTCTTTTTTTGTTAATGTGTGTTGTGCTGCAGGAAGGTATGTCTTTCCACCTACATCTTGTGGATGCAACTCTTTACTTATTCCAATATGTTGTAGATCCTTACGAGAATTTAACCCATCTTTGAATTTTCCATTTATGTTCAATATTGTTCCAACTAGACTTTCACATACATTTTTTTCAATATGCATTACATCCAAGTTGTGACGTAACAGCAATTCCTAAAAGTCATATCATAAAATTTTAGCACCCACTATTGTATGAGAGAATTAAATAAAAAAAATCAAAAATCAAAAATACATATAATATTAACTAATATTTTGTACCTTCCAATATGACAACTCGAAGAAGATTGACTTCTTTTTCCACATATAAGTGTTTTTATCATATGCAGCTTTTCTCTTCTTTTGGTTTTGTCTCTTCCTCTTAGCAACTCTATTAGTTGTTCCTTTCTCTTTTTTTATTTTCTTTCCCCAGTCATTTTGAATATTACTTATAGATTTTAGCACATTTATACCACTCATTACTGTTGGTTTACCTCGTTCTTCATTTTTACCATCAAACCAACTTTTTCTTTTTCGAAAAGGGTGATCTGGAGATAGAAACCTTCTATGGTGCAAATATACACACTTACAACTAAAAGGTAACCAATTCGATAATGTATTAACCCCACAAGTTGGGCATCCTGTCTTTCCTTTTGTTGTGCAACCAGCTAGATTACCATAAGCCGGGAAATCATTTATAGTCCACAGTAAAACAACATTTAACTTGAAATTGGAATTACTAAACACATCAAATACCTCCACGTCGTTATTCCATAACTCTTTCAAATCGTCTATGAGTGGCTCTAAGTAAACATCAATGTCGTTTCCTTCTCACAAAAATAAATAATTTTAATTATGTTATTTAATTTGAATAACAAGTGAAAAATAAGATATGCACAAATTTTATACTTGAAAATCTTTATTCCTTGATCTGAATATAGTAAAGAATACGATGTGTATAGCAAACAATACAGACCTTAAGTGTTAGAAATTAGAATACATCTAAATGATTCTACTTTGCTCTTTTTATTATTATGGTATTTATAGAAATATGATATTTCCTAGGTCCTTAAGTTGCACAATAATTATGTGCTATGAATCATGAAAGCAACATATAACCTTTGTTTACGCTTAAAAATGAGAGCTACATGCAATTAATTAGCAGAATGAGGAAGTTGATGTTCATGGGATATAAATAAGATTTTGAAAGGATATCTGTATCAAATGAGTACAACTTTTGTAAAATAATAATTGGTTATGAATACGACAAATTTTGATAAATGTAATGACTAAAAACATTGCCCAAAATATAAATGCAAAAGGAAGTCGATTGAGATGTAGTTATGAATTTCCATGATATATACCGTTGAAAATGTCACGATGAAAATATGCAATTCTAGTTCTCAACTTACCAAAGATATGATCAGGTCACGTGACCTTATGTTGATGAAAAAGTACGAACTTTAGAAGTGAAAAAACGAGGTTAAAATAAAAAAATTCTTTGAAATATTTGTGTAACATTGTTAATGAAAAATTAGGGAATCTTAAAAGTAACATAAAAATATATATCATAAATTTGGAAGAAATAATATATACACGAACTATAACAATCCATGAGAATAATATGAAAACATAATTATGATTACCTGGTTGCCTGGGGCCTGGAATCAACAAAGACAACATTAGATTTTCCTTTTTCATACACAACCATGGAGGAAGGTTGTATGTGACGAGTAGTACGGGCCAACAACTATAAGTCGACCTGGGATCGGTAAAAGGACTAAATCCATCCGTCGCAAGTACAAATCTCAATTTTCTTGGATCAGAAGCAAAACCAGGCCATTTTTTGTCAATTTCCTTCCAAGCTAAAGAACCAACTGGATGTCGTAATTTTCCATCTTCGCTTTTATTCGTATCATGCCACCTCAATTGCTCTAATGTTTCTTGTGATTTAAACATTCTTTTAAGTCTAGGTATAATTGGAAAATATCTAAGTACCTTAACAGGAATATTTTTCTTCCTCTCATTATCATTGTCACCTTTTTTGTACCTAGAAAAACCATACTTCGGACATTTATCTAGATTTGCATTCTCTTTTCGAAAAAAACAGGAATTATTCTGACATGCATGTATTTTCTCATAATTGAGATTAAAACACTTGAGAAACTTTTTTACCTCATAGTTGCTTTTAGGAAGCAAATTTTCATCTGGTAGCATGTGCTCATGTACGGCCTTTAACAGTTCATTAAAACTTTAAGTTGATAATCCATTCTCGGTTTTGATTTGGTATAAAGCGAACGTAGCAGAAATCTTTGTAGACTTTTTAAAGCCAGGGTACAAAGGAAGTAAAGAATCTCCTACCACATCATCTTCTATCACCCTTGTATCATTCATAATCACTTCATCATTAAAAGCATCGGCATACATTCTATATGTATTAAAAAATTCATTATCTTCATGAAAATTTTGTACAGTAGTATGTCATTCTCCATGAAAAATCCATGTAGTGTAAGTAGGATCCATACCATTACAGACTAGGTGCTCAAATACAGCAAAACCAGATCGATGAGCACCCAAGTTACAACATTTTGAGCACGGACAACTGATTTTATTAAGTTGTTCAGTGGTTTTAGAATTAGCTTTTGCATTCATTTTCTGAACAATTTGTTCATTGTACTTTAACGCTTTGTTTATGAAATTCCATGCCCCTTCTCTATATTCCCTTGTGACTCTGAATACATAAATTATTATTTCTAAGACATGAAACAGTTTGGAAAATGTTCAAAATTCATCAATATAATGAATTTGTATAGTACGGACCATGGTAGATAAACCCATGATTTCTCTAATCCATGGTAAATCGGTGGCATACTTTCTTCTGCTGCAAAAACAGTTGAGAAATTATTTAGATGTTATGTGATATTATAACCTACAAAATATAAACAGACATGGAAGCTATTCAACGAAAGAGCATCACTTCTGAGTTTTATCAAATGTTACTAAAGTTAGTATAGTTGCACGCAAAATGTGCATATTATAGCAGTTATAAACGAACCTCAATAATCAACATTTAGAAGTTGTTGTATAATCAGTCATTGGTTCCTATGATTTAACGCTTCTCTATCAATTTTTGATAAATTCCAACGTCAAATATTATGGGTCATTGTACTACTATATTGCAAGTGGTTTTTGAGGTTTTATTACTTTTAAACACTTGACACTGAATCATTTAGTATCTTGGGTTCTTTATTTTAATTAGGTTTTTGTATTTGCACAGGATTATTCAAATTTCTATAAAATATGCAACATTAACAGACTGAAAACCATCTCTTAATTTTTAATAATTAGACCGGTTGGTTGGTACAAATTGTTAACTATGGCAATTTACCAAAAAAACTTGTGTATTAGAAAAATTACAGCAATAAAGCCACTGGATGTTAAAGTTTTGTATATACATGAAATAATAAAATATCGAGAGAATATTCATTTAATTATATCTTGCAGCATAATCCATGACAAATACATATGCAAATTGATCACAGACCATGTCATCATCGGTACTATACATGACGTGTCATAAATTGGGTATAATTGTAAGCATTATTCCATATCACTCATCATGTTTCATCGATATTCCATTAATATTGATAATTAAAAGAGCTGAAGTAGAAAGCTAGTTCAGTTTTGAGAATTATTACCCTTTATTTAATTGGGAGTTGCATGATTATTAAGGAGCTGTATTATCACTTTACATACATAACACGGCTAACGTAGCTAACCATTGGACAAACTCCTAATTTAACCAACAAATATTAATAATACCCAAAAAAGAGCAAAGGGCAAGAATATTGAGAGGGTTTTTAAGAGTGTAGTTCAACTGAAGCTAACGGTAAATAATAGTAACGATAGAACAATTAAATAGTATAACAAAAGTAGAATAGTGCAATATTGATTGCTACAGAGTAAGTTTACATTTTTTGATTTCATAAATTACCTTATATTTATCATGCGTATTAAAACTAAATTACATATAATAAGGAAGTTCACAAAAAGAGATGTATTCTACAAACAATTAACTTAGGCAAAATAATAAATTTGTAGTTCACTGTTTATATATACTAATGCAATACCCATGGGTTTGTTTATAAAATCATAAAGTTACTAAATTTTGAGGATTAAATATATCAAAGATGAAACATATTATGAGAAATTGTAATTAAATTTGATAACAGCTTACCGATGGAGTCTGGTACCTGGGGATATCGCTGTGTACAGATAGACAATCTAATTTAAGATTGATCAAAAAGACCTGACTGAACATAGAAAATTGATTTCAGATTCCTTATTATGGAATTTGTGATCAAAACTGTACACGTAGTTATGTGGACATCATGGTTTTTTACCCTCGTGAATGCTGCAACACTTGTTCTGCTACTATGTTATTTTCCTCATTTGAATTTTTTGATTATCGACTGTATGCTAGGTTGTATCAGCCCAAATAGTTTCTTCACATATATGTACGCATGTTTTCCACGTTTGATCATCCTTATAATGAAAACATACCACTCCAACAAGCCATGCTATAAAATATAAAAAAACCCACTAAAGTTGAATAAAGTAAACCCTCTAGCAAAGTAATAGATTGAGACAATGAACAAGCATCCACCAAAGTAGCAAACTGATATACAGTTTAAAAAACATTTAGTCTATTTATGTAAGCAAGTAAGATATGAATATTAAAACCGCAAGTTACCTTCAACTGAAGTTGTAACAAAATCGAGATGTGGGAATTGCAGTGGACTCGAGATGCGAAGCGGAGCTTAAGCGGTGGAGTTCGAATGGTCACGCGGCAGCGGTGCGATGCAGCTGAGCCAATCGTTGTTCGCCTCGATTTGAGCCGCTGATGTAGCGTCGATGGTTTTAGAGGCAGTGCAGTCGAGCCAATCGTCGCTCGCCTCGATTTGAACTGCTGATGGTAGCGTC
The DNA here is from genome assembly GCA_030737815.1 of Allium fistulosum. Taxonomy (NCBI): domain Eukaryota; kingdom Viridiplantae; phylum Streptophyta; class Magnoliopsida; order Asparagales; family Amaryllidaceae; genus Allium; species Allium fistulosum. The sequence continues at coordinate 1,125,196,251 of CM060902.1, read as the reverse complement.
GATGGTTTTTGGGGCAGTGGGTTTACGTAGAAAAAATTAGGTCAAAATTTGGGAAGGAGCAATTGATTTGGGATGAGAAGCGGCAACTGAAAAGATAAGATGCTTCATTTTAACTTTTATGTTAATAAGCGGTGTAGAAATTCAGTGTCTCCGTAAAAATTAAAATTTGGCATAGGTGTGGGATAAAGTAGGTTTTTTTAACCATAATTTGTGTCGGTAAAATTTTGCTTCGAGTCGGTCATGTGAAAATTCAGTGCACGCTTCAGGTCACTCTACTACTTACCCGAAGCACACACTTGGATGCAGTTGCTTCGAGTCACACGTTGAAAAACTTGGAGCACGTTTCGGACTATCGACAACTTTCTAGAATCAATCCCGAAAAAGTCTCTACTTCGAGTCGAGCATAGGAAAACTGCTAGCATGCTTTGGGTCATGTGGCTACATACCCGAAGCTTGTCCTGGACAATATTGCTCCGACAAAACTCAGAACTTGCTTTGGTTCGAGCATTTGGAAATTTGAAGCTGGGTCACGATCGAGCATATGAAGCGTGCTCCGAGTCGAGTCGAAAGTTGAGTCGAGAAATATGTCCGCTATCATCCACAACCGTGCACTCGATCGTGCGTTTGGAAAATCGATACGCTTTTAGGAACCATTCGAGTTGGCAATCGTCCGGCGATTGCCCTGGTCCGGCCCGATGTTTGGTTAAAGGGCGCATCGGAGTCGGAGCGCAACTTACACGAAGCATGCCTGACGACGGCCATGCTTCGAGTCGAGCATGTGGAAACTCGGTACATGCTTCGGGTCACTCTGCTACTTACTCAAGGCACGCACTTGGATGCAGTTGCTTCGAGTCGCACATAGGAAAACACGGTGCATGCTTCTGATCAATCGGCAACTTTTCGAAAGCAATCCCAAAGAAGTCCCTACTTCGAGTCGAGTATGTGAAAACTGCTAGCATGCTTCGGGTCATGCGGCTACATACTCCAAAGCTTTCCCTGGACAATATTTCTCCAACAAAACTCGGAACAAGGGTTAGGAACGAGAATACGAACATTTGAAGCGTGCATCGCGTCGAGACGAAAGTCGAGTCAAGAAATATGTCTACCATCATCCGTAACCGTGCACTTGGTTGTGCGTTCGAAAAATCAATACACTTTTGGAAACCATTCGAGTTGCCAATGACCCAGCGCTTGCCCCGGTCCAGCCCGATGTTTAGCCGAAGGGAGCATCGGGGGTCGGAGCGCAACTTACACGAAGCACGCCCGACGACGGCCTTGCTTTGAGTCGAACACGTGGAAACTCGGAGCACGCTTCGGGTCACTCGACAACTTTCCCAAAGCAAGCCCGAAGATGTCCCTGCTACGAGTTGAGCATGTGAAAACTGCTAGCATGCTTCGGGTCATGCGGCTACATAGCCGAAGCTTGCCCTGGACAATATTGCTTAGAAAAAACTTAGAACATGGATCAAGAACGAGCATACGAATCAAGCATATGAACATTTGAATTTCAAAGTTCAAATTTGGGAAATTTTAAAATTTAAACTTTGAAAAAGTTTATTTTGAATATCCAAAATTTAAATCAGAGAATTTCAAATGTGAAATTTGAGATTGTGTATTAGTTTAAATATTTTATCAACTATTCTTTAGTATAATTCCATAGTTAAAGTTATATACTAGTTCAATATATAAATGTATATTAATTTTTGTCATTTCTACGCATGCTCGTTAATGTCAATTAACTCATTTCTATTTTTCGCGGCAAACGCTTCTGCAAAAATTCAGTAACTGCGTGAAGACCATCTCAACAAAATTAAAGGCGGAATATTTTGGCGCGTTGCGGATGCATAAAGAACGCTTAATTCGGCCACTCAATCATGTTCTCTATTGCTATAAAGTTGGCTTCCTGAAAATGAACGCTGCTAATGCTCTCGTAAGCCTGCTCGATGCAAGGTGTTTGCTTATAATTATTTTCTGCCCAACCCATGCATATGGAAATTAATTGCTCATAAACAGACCGAGCATAATTCAAACAACCAAACAATCAACCAATAACAATAATAAATAGCAAGCATATCATCTATAACCGTGCACTCGATCGTGCGTACGGAAAATCGATACGCTTTTAGGAACCATTCGAGTTGGCAATCGTCCGACGCTTGCCCCGGTCCGGCCCGATGTTTGGTTAAAGGGCGCATCAGAGTCGGAGCGCAACTTACACGAAGCACGCCTGACAATGGCCATGCTTCAAGTCGAGCATGTGGAAACTCGGTACATGCTTCGGGTCACTCTGCTACTTACTCAAGGCACGCACTTGGATGCAGTTGCTTCGAGTCGCACATAGGAAAACACGGTGCATGCTTCTGGTCACTCGGCAACTTTCCCGAAGCAATCCCAAAGAAGTCCCTGCTTCGAGTCGAGCATGTGAAAACTACTATAGCATGCTTCGGGTCATGCGGCTACATACTCCAATGCTTGCCCTGGACAATATTTCTCAAACAAAACTCGAAACAAGGGTTAGGAACGAGCATATGAACATTTGAAGCGTTCTTCGAGTCGAGACGAAAGTCGAGTTGAGAAATATGTCTACCATCATCCAGAACCGTGCACTTGGTCGTGCGTTCGAAAAATCGATACGCTTTTGGGAACCGCTCGAGTTGCCAATGACCCGGCGCTTGCCCCTGTCCGGCCCGATGTTTAGCCGAAGGGCGCATCGGGGTCGGAGAGCAACTTACACGAAGCACGACCGACGACGGCCTTGCTTCGAGTTGAACACGTGGAAACTCGGAGCACGCTTCGGGTCACTCGACAACTTTCTCGAAGAAAGCCCGAGAAAGTCCTTGCTTCAAGTCGAGCATGTGAAAACTGCTAGCATGCGTCGGGTCATGCGGCATCATACCCGTAGCTCGCCATGGACAATATTGCTCCGAGAAAACAAGGAACTTGCTTTGGTTCGAGCATTTGGAAATTTGAAGCTGGGTCACGATCAAGCATACGAACATATGAAGCGTGCTTCGAGTCGAGTCGAAAGTTGAGTCGAGAAATATGTCTGCTATCATCCACAACCGTGCACTCGATCGTTCGTTTGGAAAATCGATACGCTTTTAGGAACCATTCGAGTTGGCAATCGTCCGGCGATTGCCCTGGTCCGGCCCGATGTTTGGTTAAAGGGCGCATCGGAGTCGGAGCGCAACTTACACGAAGCATGCCTGACGACGGCCATGCTTCGAGTCGAGCATGTGGAAACTCGGTACATGCTTCGGGTCACTCTGCTACTTGCTCGAGGCACGCACTTGGATGTAGTTGCTTCGAGTCGCACATAGGAAAACACGGTGCATGCTTCTGATCACTCGGCAACTTTTCAGAAGCAATCCCAAAGAAGTCCCTACTTCGAGTCGAGTATGTGAAAACTGCTAGCATGCTTCGGGTCATGCGGCTACATACTCCAAAGCTTGCCCTGGACAATATTTCTCAAACAAAACTCGGAACAAGGGTTAGGAACGAGAATACGAACATTTGAAGCATGCTTTGCGTCGAGACAAAAGTCGAGTCGAGAAATATGTCTACCATCATACGTAACCATGCACTTGGTCGTGCGTTCGAAAAATCAATACGCTTTTGGAAGCCGTTCGAGTTGCCAATGACCCAGCGCTTGCCTCGGTCCGGCCCGATGTTTAGCCGAAGGGCGCATCGGGGGTCGGAGCGCAACTTACACGAAGCACGCCCGACGACGGCCTTGCTTCGAGTCGAACACGTGGAAACTCGGAGCACGCTTCGGGTCACTCGACAACTTTCCCAAAGCAAGCCCGAAGATGTCCCTGCTACAAGTTGAGCATGTGAAAACTACTAGCATGCTTCGAGTCATGCGGCTACATACCCGAAGCTTGCCCTGGACAATATTGCTCAGAAAAAACTTGGAACTTGGATCAGGAACGAGCATACGAATCAAGCATATGAACATTTGAATTTCAAAGTTCAAATTTGGGAAATTTTAAAATTTAAACTTTGAAAACGTTTATTTTGAATATCCAAAATTTAATAAGAGAATTTCGAATGTGAAATTTTTGATTGAGTCTTAGTTTAAATATTTTATCAACTATTCTTTAGTATAATTCCATAGTTAAAGTTATATACTAGTTCAATATATAAATGTATATTAATTTTTGTCATTTCTACGCATGCTCGTTAATGTCAGTTAACTCATTTCTATTTTTTGCGGCAAACGCTTCTGCAAAAATTCAGCAACTACGTGAAGACCATCTCAACAAAATTAAAGGCGGAATATTTTGGCGCGTTGCGGATGCATAACAACGCTTAATTCGGTCACTCAATCATGTTCTCTATTGCTATAAAGTTGGCTTCCTGAAAATGAACGCTGCTAATGCTCTTGTAAGCCTGCTCGATCTCTCATCAATACTCGAGGCGCAAACTTGGTAAATTTGATTATTCTTCCTTCTTTGACAAGGTTTCTAGGTTAATCTTGATGTTAACTTACAGCCATATTAATTGATGTTTACTTTTTTATAAGGTTTATGATTGATTTGTTATGCTTTTCTTAGAAGTTTATGGCAAAGTTTAGCAAATTTATTTTGTCCGAATAAACTCCTGTGTCACTAATTAGTTGTTTTCCATCACGGTTTCCTTAGATTTTGAGTTAGGGAAATGGAACATTTCTCTTATTTTGCACTTATATCATCCAGTATTTATTATTTTCCAACTCAATCTTCTAAACAGTGTTATGTACATGTTGTTTCTTAGTACTTTAGATATATCTGAATTTAAGAGACTAGATATGATTCTGTATTTTTTTTTGAAGTTTGCCGAGCTGGAATACGAAATATTTTATGTGAAGCACCAATTGGTAATTTCAAATTATTATTCAACTCACGCGCAACTTTAATATGATTTTGTTATATGATGCAGATTGTTAACGAGTCATAGGTTCATATGTGATAATCGTTTAGTACTGATACTGTTTAATGGTTGTTATATCAGATATTCAATTCTTTGAGAAACTTTTTGTTACTATGAATTATTGAGACACTTTATTGATAAGTAATTTTTGATGAAATTTTTGTTAACATGGAAAACCTATTTCAAGGAGTGATTACTTTTAATTTGGATTAACGACCGTATTTTTCATGCAGAAGCATATGGAGGTACGTACAATTTTAATACGTTAAGTTATATTTATATTTATCTAACTTACTACGGATACAAAAATTGTAGTGTTTTAAGCTCCCGAAAAAGATAACTCGTTCATCAAAAAGACTACAACTATCACCCGTAGACAATATTGGAGTCTAGGATGGCAGCAACCAAGATTTGTGTATAGAAGCCTCACTTGAAGTAAAATACAAAGACACCAAACAACACTTCAGTTTGTTACTGATTTTTTTATTCAAAGTTTATTCAATATCTATTGTTGCAGAAATCGAAAAGTACCAAAAAGCGGACAAAAAGACCACAGCCTTTGCAATCATATTCTTCTTTGCTTGATGATGATAATATTCAAGAGTCATGTTTGAACGATTCACCATTGCCAGATGACACAGTGGGAAAAAATGACCATAACAACAAAGACAACAACCCTGAAGTCAAAAGGAAGAAACGTGGCATAACAAAACTCAAGGGTTTGGGAATCCGAGATGCATGCTGTGTAGGCATAGACGTGGATTTCAATGAAAAGGGGCAGCCAATAGGTGATAACTCTATTAAGTTATCCTCTTTCATAGGTGCACTAGTTCGTGATAAGGTTTCGATACTTTATGATGATTGGAGAAAGGTTCCTTCAGATCATAAAGACAACCTATGGGCACTTGTGTTGGTAAGCTTAAAACTATCTCTCACCTTTTTTTTCCTATAGGAATGCATGTTCGTCTTGGTAGCCTGTACTACACCCATATCCAGTAATATATCCAAAACCAAAAATGATAAGCTGAACATAAGATAACCATCAAGTTGGATCATATCATTAATTCTCCTTACTGTTTGGTAATACATCATTAACTAATAAAAAGATACTTAGTATGACATATATAATTATATACTGTAAATATGTGCATACAATGTGTTTGCTCTGTTATCTGCTTTACAAGATAAAATGTAAAACTTGCACATGTTTTTTGATTGGGAAGATGTAACCTAGTAAATATATGTATGTTTACAGATATGCATATACATATACTCACATGGGTGTGCGAACATGCTTAATATTCTATTTTATATTGATTTTATACTTGATGTTTGTTACAGCTAAGGTACAACTTGGATGAAACGCACAAGGACTACATATTGCAGAAAATGTCAAACTCTTTGAGAGAGCATAGATGCAATGTAGGGAATGGTGTGGCAAAATCTCAACTGCTGGGCAAGGAAGAAAAATCCAAAAAACTTGCTGAGTTAAAGCCTTTAAACTTGACTGATAATGAATGGAGCGAATTCATAAAAAATAGAATTTCAGTGAAATTTCAAGTAAGTTGCAACCATCCATAAATTTATACTAAAACAAATGTTGTTATTAGGCACGAATATTTATAGTATAAAGCTATCGAGTATAAGCAGTAGTAGTAAAACGGGAATTTATCTCAAAAGAATTTGTTGGAGAAAAAGTAATACAATAATTTCTTTTGATACAGGCCAAAAGTGTTTTGATGAAGAAAGTAAGGGAAAAACATGCTCAACCACACACGATGAGTCGGCAAGGTTACGCAAGATTAGAGCAAAAATTGGTAAATAAACATTTATATACTTTCGCAGTTAATATTGTATGATTAATACATATATTTGGCAAAAGATCACTAAATCATATTGCCAATTAAATGTTGCAGAAGAAAGAAAAGCCAGATCATGAAATAACTAGAGTCCTCTTATGGACTGAAGGGCACTTAAAAAAGGATCGAAATCCTACAAATAAAGCTGTTGAAGAATCGATGGTAGGAAAAACACATACATTTATAACATAAAGTAAGATAAAAGTAAAATTAGTTCAAAATAGTATGTTGATATTTTTTATCAAAAGCTAAAAGAAATAATGTAAATATTAGTTAAACTATTCCTGTAACACCCTTCCTATTTTATATGCATAACAATCACTTGATATTCTCCAGAAAAAAATACAGCAATTTAACAACTTACAATCCAAAAATCCAAGACTGCCACTCAAAGATGATGCCCTTTCAAATGTTCTTGGTAAAGACCGACCTGGTAAAGTAAAAGGGCTTGGTTTTGGTGTTACAATGTCAAAATTAAAAGCACAAGCGCATATCAATAAAATGATGCTTACACTAGAAGAAAACGTGAGGGAACTTCAGACTAAAGTAGATATACTGTTGCAGGTAAGCGCTATTAGATTTGTTCCACACTTTTTGCATAATTTATTAAAATCCATGGTCTAATTTGTTGTGTTTGCCATGCTCATGACAGTCAAACATTCAAGCTGATAATGTACACTCTCATGAGTTTGACAATTCCATGGTAAATGTGATACTACTGCAAATTTGTTCTACTCTACTTTGAAGTGTCGTCATTTGGTTAACTAGTTTAATTTGTTTTATAGTCCAAGCAGTCAAACGATGTTGAAAACCATGTCAGCTATGAAAAAGTTGGAACTGCTATTTCACATGATCCAGCGATTGGAACTAAATGCAAATTGATGAGCTGGTATAAGAAAGGGGAAGTGGTGGCCGAAGGTGTAATTTTTTCCACAAATCCTTGTGATTTGGTTCACTTCAAACCTCTAGGACTGGATGCTTGGAAAGTATCTGTCGAGTATGCTATGGATGAAGAGGCCTACTTATGGCGAAGTACAAATGAATTTAAAGTTATTGGAGATGCTATAGGCTCTATAGTTACTTGGAGCAAGGAGTTCATCAATTTAGATCTTTCTTAACAATCAAATAGTAGTGCAGTTTTCGTTATAACATACTTTGAATTAGGATGTTTGATTTAGTTTTTCACTTTAAATGTTTGTACTGTTTTGAAGTTTTAGATGTTCAGTCGACTATTTGAATAATTTTATTTCTTGGGGTTTTCAGCTATTTGTTTATGGCTTGTCTATTTTGAGTAATTCATCTCATAAAGGTAGTATTGAATAGCATCAGTTCCTTTTGTTGTCATATGCAAATATTTACCCAATGAACTGGAATTTTGATGGAAGTCTTATACAATTGTTACCCGATTACTGGAAAAGTACTGAAAGACGGTAGATAGGACATCATAGAGAAGGTAATTCACCATTTCTTTTACTTTGGATAAAATTTAACTTTTATCCACATATCAAGTCCTATTGTGAAATTTTATTTCTGTATGCTTTAATATCAAAATACATATAACTAAGAACCAAACTTACCACAATGCAAATTCCTAAGTTTTTTGTCGAATTCTTTTCAATGCAACTATATGAAAAGTTCTTTGGATATTCAATCATCATGGAATGCCATATTTACATCGACCTTCGATTAAACTGGCTTTCATTTAATAAGGGTGAGAGCTTTCGAAGGTTGCTCCTGATAATTTTATATTTGTAGGAGATGTCATGGACTCAATGCCGCAAGGCACTTTCATCAATTAAATTCAACCGGCCAAACAAATTAAAGTAGTCATTAATTCATCTGTTGCCTGATCCAAAGGTTATGCGACTTGTCAGACTCAGAGTTGATAAAGAAAAAAGCATAAGCAACGGGTGTTTTCAATGGTTTCTCTAGATCCTGATGTAGCAGAACAATGTGTATTTGTGTTGCAATTCCAAGAAACTCAGGTATGATAACTGTAGTTGAATTGTACATGTAAATGCTGCATGGTGTCCCTGAATCCTAAATTGTACATGCACTGTTGCCTTTAAGTGTATAAGCTTTTGATCTAATTTAAGACTAAACTACTGTACTACGTTTTATTTTTTTACATAATCGGTTATGTGTTATTTACAAATAGATTGAAACTTCAATCACAAAATTTAATGACCCATATTCATTCACCGGTTCATTCATTGTTTAATTCACTGTTTTTTTGAATACTCTGTCATATGTATATAAGAGTTTATAGTAATTAGAAATAAAACTCATTATTGAGGGAGTTTTCTTCATAAGAAAAGGATTGGTTTGTTGGGTCAGCAAGCAGTTTTTTTGAATAGCAGCAACTTCCATCTATTGTCTTTAAATTTTTGCATTCCTCTACCATAAATTAATGTCTTTACTCCATGCTTTGAGACTGTGCTTGAGCGCTTTTAGTTTTTGTTGAAGTTTGAACATGGGATTCCCATAGCAATAATGTGACCATGAGTTCTACAATATAAAGAGAAATTCAACATGTTGCTCCTTTTTTCTAAAACATCCCATTAAATTATGATAGGGTTGTGGTCGGAGAGGTTAGGGGGTTCGATGTGGGCATAAAAAGTAGGCCAGAGAGTCGGGACAGCACAGTTAAAGAACGAGTGATAGAGCTTATAGAAAGTTCATAGTCGATCGTTGGATTTGTTGTTCCATGTATATAGTGGACCGATTGTGCTCATCAGAATAAGGTTGGCATTATAAATGTAATGAGCAAGTAGGGTTGTCTGGGTGAGGGCAAGGGGACAACCCTCAAGTTTCTGAGTGGAGAGATGCATGCAGTTCAAATACTAACATATAACCAAGGGTTAGAAGACTGTAGTGAAGGGAGCATATCTAGATCAGGTTGTCTTAGAGAGTAGGTGCTGAGAGCATAAGTGGACGTAAGGTGGAAAAAAAGTAGGCATGTGGTTGGTTTTAAAGTGTTTGCTGAGTTTGCACGGTTTATTCCATTTGAAAGTGCTAACGTCCCAAGGATGAGGATGCAACCATAAGGTGCATCAGAGTGGTTGTTGGTTTAGATATGTAGGAGGAGATATTGTTTCTGGTTGAGGGATTTTGGGTTGTCGTGAACTCAGAATCGGGTTGCTGCTTGGTGATTTTGGGCGAGGTTGCTATTGAGTGGTGTGTCTAGGTCATGGTTGATTAAGGCGATGGAGTTGAGGTTGGAGTTCGAGCGTTTGGGTGATGAACGGGTTTGGTCTAGTTGGAATGATGGAAGAGGGATGGAACTAGGTTGTAGTGACAGGTAGCGGTGGCAATCAAAGTGAAGTTGGAGAACAGTTTGGTAGATGATGGTGTATGTGAGGCTCGGCAGTGGGCAGTTTGTAAAGGAAGGTGGATTGTTTAAGTGCAGTTTTGTAGAGGAAAGGGAAAGTGGTTGTTGTAATAATTGGAGATTGGTTATGAAGTGGTGCAAGTGGAGGAGTTGAGGCGATTGAGGTTGTTCGGGTAGGGTTGTAGGAGGTTGTTCTAGTGATAGAAACTTGTTTGGAAGTGTGCAGTTGTGGGTGTATATGGCAGGTTGATGAGGTTGTTGCAGATTCAAGTGGCAGAGGAGGATGAGACGGGGACTGTGTTGGTAGAGGTGAAGCAAGTTTGTTGTTGTTGGTAGAGACAATTGAAAACTTCATTAACTGTGATGTACTTTACGATATCAAACAAACATCATTAACTGCAAAACTTTTTTAAATTTTACCAAAACGTTTTTCTTTGGAACATGAAATTACAACGTCAAGTTGAAGTTATTACACGTTTTTTCTAAACATAATATTCACAGTTTGTTGTCTTTATTTAGACCTTCAACAATGCCATATAAAAGTTATAAAGCGTGCTTATGACAATGTTACTAGAATATTGATGAAATTGGAGAATTAATAACATCAATCATATGTTGTTAAATATAATGTCAGTAACAATGAAAAATAAACATTGCCCTAAATATGAATTGTGATAACATTATGCAGATGTTGTAAAATAAAAAATAAATACAGTTTACAACTATTTTTTATTGTTGTTTTTCTTCGAGTTTACAACATTTGATAAATATTGCTTAATACTATAAACTTACAATGTTTAAAAAACGTTTTTTTATTTGAATGTTTCAATAACATTACATATATGTTATGAAAAAGCAATCATACTACAATGTAAGAAAGTCATTGTTAAAAGTTGTTTTTTAGGACAGTTTAAACAAACGTTGTAGATAGTTTTTATTTCACAACATTTGTACATAAAATGTTGTTTAGAAAAATCTAGTACAACGTTTTCCTTAACAACTGTTGTGAAAAGTCTACCTTTTTAACAACACTTTGGTGAACCGTTGCAGAATCAGTGTTGTAAAATGGTATTTTTGTTGTAGTGTTTCCACTCCCAGTTCTCCAGCAAGTTTGAGCCTGGCGATCAAGGCTTCATACCTAGCTTCATTATTTGTTGCAGGAAAGTCGAGTTTTAGGGCATAGTAGATCGATCGTTCCTCAGGAGTCATTAACACAACTCCGTCGCCAGAATACCTATCATTGGAAGCTCCATCCATGTACATTTTCCATCAGTTGGTCAGTTCTCCACTGCTCTTCGGATAGTCATCTGATACAGTGAATTCGGATATGAAGTCTGCTAATGTTTGTCCCTGGATAGCACTCTAAGGGATGTAAGTGATATCAAATTAGCTAAGCTCGATATTCCATTTTATCAACCTTCCAAACGTCTAAGGTTGCTGTAGAACCTGTCGTAACGGCTAGTCGGTGTAGATGTTGATGGGTTGAGCCTAGAAGTAACGGTGAAGCTTTCGCGACGCAATCAAAAGGCAGTACGTGAGCTTTTCCAACTTTGGGTAGTTTTTGTCAGTACCTGCCAATCGCTTGCTAACATAATATACAAGCCTCTGGATCTGATTCTCTTCATGTAACAGTGTGGCACTTATGGCGGGTACCAACACCGCTAAATAGATGTATAAGTCTTCACGATCTAGTGGCTTGGATAGGATGGGAGGTCTCTCGAAGTGATCTGTCAGAACTTGAAACACATTTATGCAATCCTGCGTCCATTCAAAGTTCTTCTTCCCTTGTCTGATCAAGTGGAAGAAAGGAATTCACTTGTCATTGGCCCTGGAGATGAAGCGGCTTAGGGTGGCAACCTTCTCATTTAAGCTCTGTACCTGCTTTATCGTCTTCGGCACTTAGATGTTTCGAATTGCTTGAATCTTCTCAGGATCGGCTTCGATTCCACGAAAGTAGACGATGAAACCCCGAAATTTCCCTAACACAACACTGAAAGAGAATTTCAAGGGATTTAGTTTCATTCCATATTTTCGTAGAACACTGAACATCTCCGCTAAGTCATTGATGTGGTCGTTTGATCGTCATGACTTCACGAGCATATCATCCACATATAGTTCCGTTGATCGCCCAATCTGGTCTTTTAACGTCCTGTTGACTAGTCTCTGGTAAGTAGCTTAAGCATTATTTAGTTCAAACGGAATCACAACATAACAATATAGCCCTAGATCGATAATGCAGCTGGTGTGCTTCTGGTTGAGGATGTGCATCGGGATCTAGTTGTATCCGAAGTAAATATCCATAAATGAAAGCAGTTCATATCTAGCGGTTGAGTCTACCAACCGGTCAATCCTCAGAAGTGGAAAGCGGTCTTTCAGGCACATCTTGTTCAGGTCTAAGTAGTCGACGCATGACCGCTACTTTCCATTAGCTTTTCTCACAAGAACTGGATTGGATACCCAATTCGAGTAGAGGGTATCACGGGTAAACCTATTGTTTATGAATTTATCTACCTCCTCTTAAAGTGTAGCAAATCGCTGGATCCATGCCATGTTGCTTTTGTTTCATCAAGACATGCCTCGGGACGATATTCAATGCATGGCTCACGATAATCGGTGAGATCACACGTATCTCAGAATGGGTCCAAGCGAACACATCAAGACTCATTCAGAGAAAGCCAACTAATTCATGCATCATCGTTGCACTGAGCTGTGATCTGGTCTTTAGTACCCATGATAGGTTTCCATGGCTGACTGCAATGTCAATTGTCAGCTCAGCGGGTGCAGCCTTGGATTCCTTGAGTTCAAACGTAACTATTTCGCGTAACCATCAACGTGAAATCTGGTTGGGATGGTCAATAATGACGGTTACTCCGGTCAAACCCCAGAGTCTTGTCATGAGTTATTGAGTTTGATAGTGAAGGGCTCTAAATGCTTTGAGTGATTATCTACAAATGGCCAAAGATCGGGCTTAGAAGCATGTTGAAGCAAATGTCGAGTAGGGGTCGGCCTCGTGTTGCGCGCAACTGGATAGCTGGCTCTTGGTTTGAGTTTGAATATGCTTGTATTTTCGAGTAACGTGTTTTCCAATCAACGTACTCATGATCTGTTACTCATCGTTCGGGTTGGAGTGATGATCAGTTGTCCATGAGCTTAGGCATTGATTTGATGATTCTATCTCTAGGCATCCTTTCGGTCGTAGCCTAGAGTCTTTGTAAACACTAGGTATGAATCACGGTATTGAGCTATTGCAGTCAGTGTTTGGATGATCACACTTCCACCCCCGGTCTCAGGTTGATAAATGTACTACACGGACGGTCGAGTCTCGTCCTAGTCGTGTTTATACTCCCACCTAAGCTCCAAAGACTTAGAGTTAATCGATGAATGGTTGGTTCACATTCATCTTGTTTCTCGCTCGTGCCCCCAAGTCTAAGGCATAGGTTGATGAATAGGAAGGCAAGTCATGTCCAATCAGTGATTGATGCTCTCCCTGCCGGAACAAAGGCAAGGATCAGTGTGTTGACGGCCGAGCCACGTCCGTTTCGTATTGCTCTTCTAGTCAGAATATGGTAAGAGTAAACGAATGAACGGTCGCGTCGCATTCATTTGGAGCTGAACGGTCAGTTGTGTCCATTTTGATTCTTATTCTCCCGCCAATTCTGGGGATAGAGTTGGCTCAAGTGCAGTCGGGTCATGCTCATCCGGTTTCATACTCCTCCTGACGGATCGAAGGAGGGTGCTGGAGAATTAATGATCAAGTCGCACTCATTCGTAGTTTATTCTCCGATCCATGCTCTAGTGACCGGAGTTATTCGATGGACATTCGGGTCACATCCATTTGTGGTTGGTGCAGATCGATATTGACCCTAAATCTGATGGTACGATATAACTCGGTTACCCGTAACTTCGAATGTCGTTCCGATTGGTTTTGTATTGAGGCCTCCCTGCGGTCATTGCCTTAAGTTGTAAAGATCACCCAGTTGAAGCTATAGTAAGATGTCATACTTAGCTTGTAGTAGTTTGTACTCTCATTCTCATTCTTGGGTTAGCAGAATTAGTTCGTGGACGGTCAAATTCCATCCGTAGTGAGTTTATACTCTTATCGAGTTCATGTCAGAGTTTATGAAATATTGAGTGGTCGAACCGCACTCATCTATTTGTTTATACTCAAATCCACACTCTGGGAATAAGAGTTTGTTGGCGGATGGTCGAACCGCACCCAATTTGTGTTTATACTCCAATCCGCACTGGGGACCAGAGTTATTTGCTGGACGGTCGAACCGCGTCCATGTCTTGGTTTGGATTTTGGACTTGTCGATGTCCGAGCAAGGCTTGGATAGTTCGTTGTACCTTAGGCGTAAACAAGGTCGTGGATGGACATATCACATCCTCTTTGAATTGGATGGTCGAACCACGTCCAATTTAGACTTGGGCTCTTAAACTGCCTCTGGCATCTAGGGCACGAGTCGATGCATGGACGATCATACCACGTCAACTTCCATTTGGATCCAGTTTCTGCCGAGCCTTGGGAGTAAGATGAGTGTTTCGAAGAACATCGAGCTCAAGAAGGGGAGTAGATGGTCAGATCGCATCCACTTTGAGTCGTGTGTTTGCCTCCTAGTAAAAGGCAAGAGTTGAGGAGTGGACGGTCGAACCACGTCCACCTTTTGTGTTTATACTTCGGTCCACGCTCTGGGGACCAGAGTTTTATGATGGGTGGTCAGTCACACCCGTTTGATGTTTATACTCCAGTCCGAGCTCTGGGAACAAAAGTTGATCGATGGAAAGTCGAACCGCATCCATCCTTTTGTGCTTATACTTCGGTCCATGCTTTGGGGACTACAGCTTTATGATAGGTGGTTAGTCACACCCGTTTGATGTTTATACTCCGGTCCGCGCTCTAGGAACCAATGTTGATCGATGGATGGTCGAACCATGTCCATCGTTTTGTGTTTATCCTCCGGTTCGCACTCTGGGGACCAGAGTTCTATGAGGGTGGTCAGTCACACTCGTTTGATGTTTATACTTTGGTCCATGCTCTAGGGACTAGAGTTGGTCGATGGGTGGTCAGTCACACCCATCTGGTGTTTATACTCCAGTTCGCGCTTTGGGGACCAGAGTTGGTCGATGGATGGCCGTATTGCATCCATCGTTTTGGTGTTTATACTCCAGTCTGTGCTCTGGGGACCAGAGTTGGTTGATGAACGATCGAACTGCGTCCAATTTGCTTCGTACTCCTCCCGGAAGGTCAAGAGAGAGAGTAATTGGGTGGACAGTCAAGTCACATCCACCTCACATTTCAGTTGTGTCTTCGTGTCAAGGGCGACGATTGAGAGTAGACGGTCAATCATGCCTACTTTAAGTCGAGCTTCCAGACTATTTTCTATTTCCAGGGCAGGAGTTAATGTTTAGACTGTCAAATCGTGTCCACTTTAGTTGGACCTCGGTCGTGCTATGCTTTGAGAGAGGCATAAGTATTTTGGCGAACTTCAAGTATGAGCTGGAAGTGGATGGTCGGGTTGCATCCATTCCAAGTATTTCTACGTTCTTCAAGTCAAGCATGGAGGTTGATGAGCGGATGGTAGCTGATGAGCGACTGAATCATGCTCGTCTTGTGATGCTTCAAAGGTCCGACCATGGTCCATGGAGGCTGGTTGGTGCCCAACTCTAGGTACTTGTTTACCTGCATCGTACGCAAGTAGTTTAATTCAATTTGGTTGTAGTTCACAACATAATTGAAATTGAAATAAAATAATTCAAAGAAGATCAGAATAAATCTCATTGATAAGTGAAGCAGCGTCGTGTGCTCGCTATTCCACTTTGCCCCTAGCTCCTTTCAGCGGGATGTCAACCATCAGTGGTCCAATTGATAATCAAAGTTCCTTATTGATAGGCATCGGATGTTCCCTGCCCGCCATTATGTGGGGCTTGCACATATTGTTGAAATTTTCCTTTTCGGATCAGCTTTCCGATCACATCTCGAAGTTGTCTACAATCGACGGTGTTATGACCATGTGTATCCTGAAATATACAACATTCCTCGGACATCTTCTAGGTTTCGATGGACTCTCTCGAGGCTAGTTTCCAGTATTGCTCCGAGTCATGAGTCTCTAAGTATATGTTTTCGATTGAATCGTTCAAAGGAGTATATGAGTCGAATTTTAGGATTCTTGGTCGTCTCCTAGAATTTGAGCCCTCATCTAAGGCCTCAATGTTGCCCTTGCTCTGAATTTCTTCAACCAACGGGCCTGCATTGTTCTTTCTTCTAGTATGCTGTACCACATCCTTGCTTAGGTTCTGGTTCACTTTGTAACAGAAACAATCCAAGGTCGATGGAGGCTCTCCAGCTTACCAGTCACCAAAGTCTGTCTTGGGGTCAATTCCCCTTATTAACGCCACCAGCATGATATTCTTGCTTGGATTGCTCATTTTAGTGATGATGACGTTGAATCTGTGCTAAAAGTCTTTGGGCGGCCCGCCCAGCGCTTGGGATAAGTTGAATAACGACATCGCATCCTTGGGGCGAGTCGCATGCATTCTGAATCGCTCGGTGAACTCCTTAGCCAGTTGACTAAACAAGAAGATGGACCTGGGCGGTAATAGCGTAAATCACACGATCGATCGCTACTTCCTTGAGAAATATGGAAAAGAATCAACATTTAATTGCGTTTGTCGCTCTGGCTGAATTCATGTGCCCTTCATATTTCATGAGATGCTCTTGGGGGTCTGTGTTTCCAGAATACGGCGGCACAGTTGGCATGTTGAATCTCTTTGGATATTCTACATATTGAATGGTTCCAGTGAATGGGCTTCGATTGGGAGATATGCTCTAGTCGTTGTTAGTCCACTTTCAAGCTATGGCTATTTGTAATGATTGTGAATGTTGTATGCATGATTGTCCAACGTGTGACAGATTGGTGATAATTTACTTAGAATCCGACCCGAGAAAATTTGCTATTTGCTTGGAGTCAGCCCTCGGTTTGCTTGGATTCGCTGAATTTGAAGTGCTGGTTTGGCGAAGAACGGTGCTTGGAGTCATACTGGTGTTTTCTTGGAGAAAATCTTGGTTTTACCCGAGTTTGACCTTGGGCCAGAACTTCCTGGGTTTGCTTCGAGTCGAATGGGTGACTGCTTCAGGTTCGACTTTGATGATGGATAGCTATACTTTGAGATGGCATAATAAGAGACGTAAGGCGATCGTCACACAAGCCATCGTATCATAGCTGGCAAGTCAGGTATTTGGAAGCTGGTCAGTTGAGAGCAGTTGTAATCTACCCTAATAGCCTGATCCAGTAACCGATCCTAGTTCGTGTCATATAATCTTGGTTTTTCAGCCTTTGGGTGTACCATTTGAGTAGCAGTTCCTTGTCCATTCTTTGGCTGCAATTCAGCAGTTGCCGCTTGATCCTTTATGCCTCGGTCAGTCACAGGATGTAAGGAAAGCGGAGAGAATGCATCGTCTTTAAGTTTCGAAATCTAGAATGCAGGGGCACTACGCTGCGGCACAGGTTCAAAAAAAATATAGAGCTATTTTTTCAAAAAATGGATCATACCCGATCCATATTTTTTATGTGCGGCAAGAAGGAGGGATCGGTCCCGATCCCTTTTTCCCTCAGGAAGGAGGGTTTAGTTACATTCCCTTTTTGAATGCGAAAGGGATTGGTATTGAATGTTTTATGAGAGGGATCAGTCATACGGAGTATGGATGGATCGGTGGTGAATGTTTATGGAAGGGATCGGGAGTATAGGGATCGGCTGAATTGCCTTGGTGAGGGATCGGTCATTTTTACTAAGGGATCAGTATATACACCTTACAGAGGGATCATTATATATACCTTTGCAGAGGGAACGATATGTATACCTTGTAGAGGGATCAGTATATATGCTTTATAAAGGGATCGGTATATATACCTTTGGGAGCGATCGGTATATATGCTGGAAGAATCGGTATTGACGTCTTTGGAGGGATCGGTATTAAGCATGTATATGTATTTAGGAGTTGGTTGAATTGCCTTGGTGAGGGTTCGGTCATTTAGGCTAAGGGATCGGTTGCAGTTGAGATTGGAGGGATCGGCCATCTAGGCTTTGAGAGTGGGATCGACCATTTTGGCCTTGAGAGAGGGATTAGCCATCTAGGCTTCGAGAGAGGAATCGGCCATTTTGGCTAACTTGAGCGCAAATTTCAGCATCTGATCCCAAGAACTTGCATACATGAGTGAATCCAATCCCTTCCAAATGGCCATGAATAGCTCCAAACAAGAACACTAGCATAATCAAATCCTCCAAAAACATGGGAAGTAGACTTAGTTCCTCTAACCATGGCTATCAGCTTCCTTTAGATTTTATTCAAATCTGAGTAGAATTAGAATAGGAAGTTTGTTGGTTAATAACTGGATCTATCTCACGAATATGGGATAATCCACAAGCAGATGATGAGATCCAATCAAGATGAGAATTTGATTCTTGGTGAAAGTACCAAAATGTTGACGCCAAAAATGAGCATCAACTCCTTAAAGAACCTTGTAGAGATTAAATGAAGAATGAAATTAAAACAGAGCAAATATCATAAATGAACACATAGATTTTTATAGTGGTTCGATAATCTTGGCCTACATCCACTTCATATTTTTATTGATTTTGCACTTGATTATGTTTACAAGAATGTTTGGATCGGCTAGGATCCATTAGTACAAAACTGAAAAATAAAAAGAAAGACTCTCGACTTCTTAGTTAAATTAATTCTAAAAATGAATATTTCCATAATGCAATAAACTAAGGGATGTAGAACTGATGCAGCAGCGGATAACTAAAATGATGAAACGGTGAAAGTAGCAATCGGTGGATTGAAATATACCAAAGGCCCAAATCCGTTGATCCAAAGATACCGGATTCTAGCTATCTCAAACACGTTGATCGCGCATGATACCGTGTTTAAAGATCTACGATTCTTCGTACGTTGATCTAGCGCACTAGATTCCGTGAATCGGCTTCAGCAGTCGTTGATTCGAGCGCACTCGAATACCGAAAGTGGAGATAGGAGATCACACTCAACTACCAATTTAAGAAGAGGCACAAAGCTCTCAAACAAAGTTTTATTCAAAATCAATCAATTTTACAAATGACCCAACCCGCCTATTTATAGGCTTACAACTCAACACGCAACTCCTGACAACACATAGGTCGCTCACGACCTAAACATCATGACCTACGACCTAAAGAACTTACACCACAAACGACCCAACAAAGTACAAACATCATACGACCTAATTAAAACTCACACGACCTACCACCTTACATATTACAACACATAAGCGACTCAACATATCAACACATCAGCCTCCATCAACGACCTAGCATAGGTCGTTAACGACCTAACAGTTGAGCGATATAAGAATATCTCCTTCATGCGACTTAAGAAAACAACGGCTTAGAGCAGAATGTGGCAGCGACCTAAGATCTGAGCGACCTAAGATCTCGCGACTTAAGTAGATCGTTCACGACTTAACTTCACGCGACCTAAGTCCCCCTGGCCGATACAAGTAGTTGTTTGACTTGGTAGGTCGCTGAAGCGACTTAAAGCAAACCCGTTACCATCGTTAGGTCGTTAAAACGACTTACAACATAACTCGTTAGTCTTAGGTCGAGTCTCACTAGGTCGGAACTCTTTTTGCCTAACATACTTTGGTTCATATCTCGCAAGGTCGCACGAACGACTTATCAGCACGTTAGGTCGCTCATGACCTAAGACTTCACAAGTTTGGGCTGCATCATCCTCCCCTGGATGGGAAAAATTCATCCTCGAATTTGCGCCCTCCTCCTCCACAACAAGCGCATCCCCATGATACGGAATCAAGTATTTGACTTTAAAAACGTCTGTAGTGTGAATATCATCCAGCAATTTCAACTGATATACATTATCATTGATCTTCTTCAAAATTTCCACTAGGCCGATTTTTCGAGCTTTCAACTTGATGTAAGTTCCAACAGGAAAATGATCTTTTGTCAACACGGCATAAACCAAGTCACCTTCTCTGAAATTCACACTCCTTCGCTTTTTATCTGCCAGTTGTTTATATTTCTCATTTGATGCAATCAATCGTTCATAAACAGTTTTGTGGCACTCCTGTAACTCAGTCACAAAATCACAAGCACGCTTAACAACTCCCTTTTGATATGGCACTGTTGTCAGATCCAATGGACCCTTCGGACTTGCTGAGTATACAACTTGAAACGGACTGAATCCCGTACTTCGATTGACTGCATGATTATGTGCAAACTCCGCCTGACACAACTTCATATCCCAACTCTTCAAATTATCTTTCTCAAGACATCTCAATAAATATCCCAATGATCTATTCACCACTTCCGTTTGCCCATCTGTTTGCGGATGATAGGCGCTACTAAAATTCAGCTTCGTTCCAACCATCTTCCACAAACTCAACCAAAAATGGCTTAGAAATCTAGTATCCAGATCAGAAACAATAGATTCAAGTAGCCCATGTAATCGATACACCTCTCTAAAGAACAATTGAGCAACCCGGACTGCATCAGCGGTCTTTTTACATGCTATAAAATGTGCCATTTTTGAAAACCTGTCCACTATAACATATATTGAATCATTCCCCCTCTGAGTTCTTGGTAACCCCAAAATGAAGTCCGTACTGATTTCAACCCATGGTCTAGTCGGCACGAGTAAGGGCATATACAATCCCGCATTCGTCGTTGTTCCTTTGGAAACTTGGCAAATATGACATCTCTCCACAAACTTTTCAACTTCCCGCTTCAACGAAGGCCAATAATAAGATTGACTAATCAATTGCAAAGTACGATCTCTACCCACATGTCCTTCCTCATGCAACTCCTTAACAATCTTCATTCGTAAGCAGCACTCTGGTATGCATAATCGATTTCCCTTAAAAAGAAAACCATCCACCAACACGTACTCATCTGTCTTCCCCTCCTTGACTTCATCAACAAATTTAGCAAAGTAAGGATCATCAACAAACAATTCTAGTAATACATCAAACCCTGTCACCTCAACTTTAATTGTAGTCAACAAATGATTCCTTCGACTCAATGCATCTGCACACGGTTTGTAATTCCAGACTTATGCTTCACCAAAAATGTGAACTGTTGTAGGTATGCGATCCACGAAGCATGCCTGGCTGCAATTTTGTCCTGTCCCTGCAAATGTTTCAGTGCTTCATGATAAGTATACAGAACAAATTCTTTATGGAACAAATAGTGTCTCCAATGTTTAATAGCTTGCACAATAGCATAGAATTCCACATCGTAAGTATTATATCTCATCTTGGCTCCTGATAGCTTCTCACTGAAATATGCAATAGGACGTCCTTTCTGACTCAACACTCCTCCAATCCCAACCTTTGATGCATCAGTATGTAACTCAAACAACAACTGAAAATCTGGTAATACTAGAATTGGTGCTATCGTCAAAAGTTCCTTGATTCTCTCAAAAGCAAATCCTGCTTCCTCTGACCATGAAAATTGCTTCCCCTTCATACAATCAGTAACTGGTGCCATCACGCTACTGAAGTTTGGAATAAACCTTCGGTAGAATGATGCTAAACCATGAAAACTTCTAACTTCTGTTATCGTCCTGGGTTGTGGCCAATTTTGGATTGCTTCAACTTTATTCTGATCCACCTGTATACCACCTTCTGAAATAACATACCCCAAAAATAAGACACTATGTGTCATGAACACGCATTTCTTCGTTGCAGCATAAAATTGTTCCTGTCACAGTATCATCAACACTTCTCTCAGATGATGCAAGTGTTCTTCTGAGCTTCTACTATATATCAGTATATCATCAAAATACACCACCACGAATCTCCCAATAAAAGGTCTAAAGATTTGATTCATCACCCGCACAAATGTACTAGGTGCATTCGTAAGACCAAACGGCATGACCAGCCATTTATATAATCCTTCTCTCGTTTTGAATGTTGTCTTCCATTCGTCCCCTGGTCTAATTCGAATTTGATGATAACCACTCTTCAAATCAATCTTCGAAAAGATAGTAGCCCCGCTCAACTGATCCAACAAATCATCAAGCCTCGGCATTGGAAATCTGTATCTGACAGTTATTTTATTGAGTGCTCTGCTATCCGTACACATCCTCCACGTTCCATCCTTCTTTGGCACTAACAAAGCTGGCACCGCACAAGGACTTAAACTTTCCTGTACACGCCCTTGTTCAAGCAACTCTTCCACTTGTCTTCTCAACTCCTCGTGTTCCTTTAGACTCATTCTGTAATGTGGTCTATGAGGTAACACAGCTCCTGGAACAAGAACAATTTGATGTTGAATGTCTCTCAACGGTGGTAACTCCGTTGGTAGCTCCTCAGGAAATACATCGTCAAATTCTCCCAGCACTGGTTTCACTTCCTCAGGGATTTCAACCACTTCCTTACTTTCACGTCCAATTAACAAAAACACTTCAGGCTCCTCTTCTACTTCCTTAACAAACTCCTTCAAAGATAGCAAAGTTTTAAGTTCTTCAATCTCCTCCAACTTGCTTTCTTCTTGTTGTCGCTTCTTAGGAATTAAAGTGATTTTAGTACCCTCAAACATGAAACTATAACTGTTAGTACGACCATCATGTTGCACAGCCCTATCATATTGCCACGGTCTCCCCAGCAACAGATGACACACATCCATGTCCACAATATCACACCAAATTTCATCTTTGTATTTCTTCCCAATCGAAAAATTAACACAAGCTCTTCGTCCAACTTTCACCTCCCCACCTTTCCTCAACCAAGCTAACTTGTAAGGTTTCGGGTGCTTCTCTGTTTTCAATGACAACTTCTTTACAACTTCTGAAGAAATGATATTATCACAGCTTCCCGCATCGATGACAAACTTGCAAACTCTTCTCACGATAGTGCATGTTGACTGAAAGATGTTACTCCTCAACCAACTTGAATCATCCTCTTGCTTTGGTGTCAAACACGACCTCTTCATCATCAATGAATACCCTTCATCTCCCGACACATTTTCTTCCTCCTCAGTATGTGGTGAATTAGAACATTCAGCTTCTGCATCCTCATCTTCAACCTCAACAATCATCGCTCGCTTCTTTGGCTTTGGACATTCATTGCTTTTGTGACCAATCTCCTGACAATTGAAACATTTGATACCACTATTGATCCTGGTCTTAGCAACTTCATTAACAACCGGTTTTGCAACAGCCTTCGAAACATTCGCATTGCTACTAGCCCCTTTCATTGGATTGTTGGAATTTGTAAACACACCACCACCTCTCCTACCTTGCTTCTCCCAAGCTCGAGCCTTTTGATGTGCTTCGGCAACAGATCTGGGATCAAACATGTTCACCATATCTTTAATCTGCATTCTCAACCCTCCAACAAATCTAGCTGTCAATTGCTCTTCTGTCTTCATGATATCATTCCTGGCAATAAGTTGATAAAACTCATCTGCATAATCATTAACTGGCTTTGTTCCCTGTCTCAAGTTCTGCAAACATTGATACATAAGAGATTGATAATTGTAAGGTAAGAAAGTAGCTTTCATCAATTTCTTCATCTTCTCCCAAGATTCAATCTTTGACTTCCCCATTCTCTCCCATGTTAGTTTAGTTTGTTGCCACCATGCCATAGCTCTCCCTTTCAAACGAGTAGCAACTAACTTCACTCTTCGATGCTCAGGAACCTCCTTAAAGTCAAAAATTTCTTCCACATTAGACAACCAATCCAAAAATTCCTCCGCTACCATTCCACCCTTGAATTCTGGAATTTTAGTTTTCATTCCCGACTCCCATCGTCTATCATCTTCAACATCCCGATATGCATTTCGTACTTGGTCTCGATCTCGCGAATGAACACTACATTTACCACCATCTTCATCAAAAACAGATGTACTTCGATAACGATCTCGACCATCCACATTTCTATTATCCCGCATATCCCTTCTACTTTGTCTTTCATCATCACGGTATGGTTCATGTTCAAACTCACGTGGAGTTCTTCTCTCTTCATCTCTATACTCATGATGTTCTCTTCTCATTGAAACTGAAGATTCTCTTCTTCCTCGGAAAGATTGCGGCGACACCCTCCTCGCTTCCGTAACCGATGGCGAAACTCTGTTTCCTCCATGGTTTGAGACTGGCGATCTTCTCCTTTGTCCTTGATTCAAATCATTCATCAGTTTCTCTAACTTCCCAATGCCTTCATCAAACTTTTCATTGATGCGTTGTTCCATTTGCTCGGCTTCTTCTCTTCTATACAACGCTTCAACATTCTGATGGCGATTAGCTCTTCTCGATGGAATTTTCAAACTTCAACTCTCGGCCTTGATTAATAAATGAACAACTATGCACGGCTCAAACACTTCTCTTATCTCGGCTTTGCTAACTCCTCAAACTCTTCTATAAGAATTGGCTCCAAGACTCGGCTTAGCTATGATTGGCTAAGTCTAGCTCTGATACCAAATGATGCAGCAACGGATAACTAAAATGATGAAATGGTGAAAGTAGCAATCGGTGGATTGAAATATACCAAAGGCCCAAATCCGTTGATCCAAAGATACCGGATTCTAGCTATCTCAAACACGTTGATCGCGCATGATACCGTGTTTAAAGATCTACGATTCTTCGTACGTTGATCTAGCGCACTAGATTCCATGAATCGGCTTCAGCAGTCGTTGATTCGAGCGCACTCGAATATCGAAAGTGGAGATAGGAGATCACACTCAACTACCAATTTAAGAAGAGGCACAAAGCTCTCAAACAAAGTTTTATTCAAAATCAATCAATTTTACAAATGACCCAACCCGCCTATTTATAGGCTTACAACTCAACACGTAACTCCTGACAACACATAGGTCGCTCACGACCTAAACATCACGACCTACGACCTAAAGAACTTACACCACAAACGACCCAACAAAGTACAAACATCATACGACCTAATTACAACTCACACGACCTACGACCTTACATATTACAACACATAAGCGACTCAACATATCAACACATCAGCCTCCATCAGCGACCTAACATAGGTCGTTAACGACCTAACACTTGAGCGATATAAGAATATCTCCTTCATGCGACTTAAGAAAACAATGGCTTAGAGTAGAATGTAGCAGCGACCTAAGATCTGAGCGACCTAAGATCTCGCGACTTAAAGTAGATCGTTCACGACTTAACTTCATGCGACCTAAGTCCCCCTGGCCGATACAAGTAGTTGTTTGACTTGGTAGGTCGTTGGAGCGACTTAAAGCAAACTCGTTACCTTCGTTAGGTCGCTGAAACGACTTACAACATAACTCGTTAGTCTTAGGTCGAGTCTCACTAGGTCGGAGCTCTTTTTGCCTAACATACTTTGCTTCATATCTCGCAAGGTCGCACGAACGACTTACCAGCACGTTAGGTCGCTCGCGACCTAAGACTTCATCAGTTTGGGCTGCATCAATAACTGATATCTAAAGCTCCACTCAAAACCATATAAGATGTTAAATCGGCCCATGAAAAAATATAATTTAAAAAAATTAAGTCTTAAGCTATAGTAAACAAAAGACCTCTCTAAGGGTGAGATAACGGAGAATCTAGACAGTTGAATTTAATGAATTAACTATCTGAATCTACTTTTATGCATATCTTTGTTTCTAAAAGAATTTTCAATGCATCTATTTACCTAAAGAAAATCCAAAATAACACACACAGTCACCACAGAAATGCAATTTGTAAAGGCCTTTGCTTGGAAATAATCCTTTTGTGTGTAATACTCATAGAAAGAAATCAGCAAATGTTCAGTTTAATCTGGAATTCGAGTATTCCACTTATTATTATTTTTTTCTTTCATAGTCATACTTTCTTTGAGCATCCGCTAGGTTGAATTTTAGTAGCATCTCATTGTTTTCACCTATTTAGAATTAGAATACAAATAGAAAAGGATTGATATGTTGAAAATTTTAGTAAACACTCGCAGATTTTCTATATTATTTCAAAGTTGCTTCTGTTTTTCATTTTTTCTTCACATTCCATGATAAATAATTAACTTTATATTTTGACTAACCCTTATACATTAAACCTGTCATACTTTGGAATATGGTTAATTTTAAAATTTGCATGTTTTTTATGCTGGTTCAGCTAAATTTACGTAAAATTATGAAATATATGTTTAAAAGGACAAAAAATCGTATGTCTCCCACAAAATATTGTATCCATCGTACATTAAATTGCTTCAAAATTCTAGTTCTTATTAGATTTGTGGGACAAATTTAGTCACATGTAACTTCTTCAAACATTGGTTTTGTTGTAACATAAAGATAAACAATTGATAAATGGAGATGCTTGTGAAACAATGAATACATTATTAAACAATACTTGAATTAAACAAACCAAACATATTATTCAATGGCATACTACTTAAACATAGCAAGTGACAATATATATAAACTACACAAAAAAGAAAAGAAGTAAAAATGTCTTTCTTTCAACGTAGAGTGAGAAAGTCAAAAATATTAAGCATCTTACTTTTCTGTTCTTTTTTCTCAAAATATCGTTTAGTATAATTCCAAGTACATGCATTTGGTATTAATTAAACACCAGTTTGGTTGTTTTGGTCATTTAGTAAGTTTGGTTGTAACATAAATAATAATATTTGAAAAGATGACATGTTTTAAAAGCTTAATTATCATGTAACACAAATCTCAGTAGTTTCATAATCCAAAGTTGAAACAAAATTATTAACAGTTTTGAAAACAAATACTGCTAACCCATATGAACTAAATCATTAAGAAAAAGAAAAATCAATTACGTAATTTTAAAGAGAAATGGAATAGAAAATTGAAATTAGGGTTATCGGTTACCGATCATAGTAGCGTTGAAATGGTGGAGCTAAGCCAGTAGAACGACGATGATGGGCGACTCTGATGCTGTGATTGCGGCTAGGGTTCGAAAACCATGACTGTATCCTATTCGAAGATTCCACCATGGACCCAAGAATCCATCTGACTCCATTCAACGAATTGATAAGAAAATGATTTCAGCCACTGAATAACTTTTAGTTGTAATTGATTTTAAAGATTGATGAAAAAGAAGGAGAGATTTGATCAAAAGAGGAGGAAATTAGGATTTCTTATCGTTTTTGGGGTGGGAGTAAGAAAAAGAAACGAGAAAGGAAATGTAAGCGGGAATATAAGCGGGATAATGAAAACTAGATGAATCGTGAATACAATACTAGGCGTGCCCTTCTTCAGAACGCTACAGTTCCAAATGATTTTGAAAAAAAAACAGCATTCCAAATTGAAAAGCTGGCAATAAGTGCAACCAATAGGAGCTTTTCTTGTAGTGACAATTTCCATTTTGGAGTCGGTTCCTAGCTTTATTATGTTTTTAAACCACTCCTCTAAATTCAAGAGCCATTCTTTATTTCCACTCATGTGGTTGCTACATCCACACCTCTTCTCTTTTTAATCGATTCATATCTACATAAGACATTAACAACACTTGTTCATCATCTAACCCTGCATAATTTGCTCCTTTTTCCTGCTAGGACACTCATACTGAAAGTGCTCAAGTTTGTGGCATTTAAAGCACTCCGTTGTAGCCTTTGTAAAAGAATGTTTTCCTCTCCCTCTTCCACTACCTCTTACCATTCCTCAACCTCTTCCTTTTCTCGTCCTATTTTCATGAACAACTTTTAGAACTTGCTCCTCCTCTTTATGCCCATGCATCATTTGTTCATAGACAAGTAAACTACTCTCCGATTCGTAAATGGTTAACTATATAAGCTGTTGGATTCTTCAATGGATTAAACTATATAGTCAAATTGTCATAAACCTTAATATTTTTGTATTGATGACTATTTCACTCATTTTCTCACCACAAGCCTTCATTTTGTTGGCTACGGTGAGAGTACGAGCAAAATAGTCATATGCAGTCTCTCTTTCCTTCAAATGAAGAGTTTCAAAATTCCATCGAAGAGCTTGCAACTGTGCAAGCTTCACCTTGTTGGAACCTTGATGTTTTTGTGTCGTCGAATCCCAAATGTTCTTTGTTGTGTCTCGATTGAGTATAATCTCAATAATACTTCGGTTTACAGCCTGAAACAGGCAATTCCTGATATTTAAATCCTTTAGTTTTCTCACCACAAGCCTTCATTTTGTTGGCTACGGTGAGAGTACGAGCAAAATAGTCATATGCAGTCTCTCTTTCCTTCATATGAAGTGTTTCAAAATTCCATCGAAGAGCTTGCAACTATGCACGCTTTTTTTTTGTGTCGTCGAATCCCAAATGTTCTTGGTTGTGTCTCTATTGAGTATAATCTCAATAATACTTCGGTCTATAGCCTGAAACATGTAATTCCTGATATTCAAATCCTTTAGTTTTGCATCTTCAAGAGATTTACGTTGTGCTTCAATCAATTCAACCTTAACTTCTACTTTTGGTATCCCATTCTCCACAAGACTCCAATAGTCTTTTGAACGAAGAAAATTCTCCATCAACATCGACCAATGTTATGGTAACTATTAAATTTTGGAATTGCAATCTGCACAAAGCTATTCTCTTCTGCCATTGTCTTTAATGTTCCACTCACAAGAAACTGATGTTTCTTTTACTCACACAATAATATACTCCTTTGATGTGTCTCTAATAGCAACTGTTGAGAATACGCTAATGTTTGTGTAGAAAGTGAATAATATTCTTGTACATTAATAACATAAAAACAACAGGCTTATAAAGCCAAATACAACTAATTAAGTTAAAATAACTACCCACATTTAAACAGCTTAAAACATGGTAATTGACTAAGAGGAATTGGTCAAATTCTTAACCACCACCATAAATTAACTTACAATAAAGTAGCATATGCTAATAAGCAACATAAATTTCATGTATACTTTTCAAAGGACTGGTTTGATGCTTTGCTTTTTTGGTTTGGAATTTTTTGAGTGAGATCTTCAATGGAAGTCATATCCATTTATACAAATATGTTCATCAGTCTATGATATACAGAACCTTTTGCAGCCAGCATTTACAAGTTTTATTTCAATTATTAGACAATTACAAAAGTAAGCCTTCGAAAAAAACTTATTTCAACAATAGACCTCATCGAAAACTTATTATGAAAATAAGTTTCATTTTCGTTTTCTGTACATAAGCAAAGTGCACATGTGTAAAATAAAAAATAAACGTATTTTAATAATAAATTTTTGATGATCTATTATTGAAATAAGTTTTTTGTGGAAGCCTATTTTTAAAATGAACCCTTCAGTTATTTATTCATTATATTATCCATTTCAGATTATTATTATGTGTATGTATATTTCTTCTCCTTAATCAAATTACGCATCCCTGCCTTGTTGAAAGTAAGCATAGAGAAGAACACCGTCAAACACCTTAAATATGACATAAAACAACTGAACCATAAACTTTCAGAGTTAAAGGATAAGAGGCCACTCTTCTAAGAACGTATATATTTTCATGTTTTCTCTAGTAAGACTTGTTCCTGAATTTATTTGTTGGTTCCTACTTTTTTTTTCTTTTCGATATTGTTTCATGAATTTACATGAAAGAATGAATTTTACATGTCAGTAAGATTTTCATTAGCTTCAATATGGTAAAAGGCGATAAAAAATATATTGTGCTCGTACTTCAGTGTCCCTAACCATTCCCTGTCATATTGTTCCTAGTTTACTCGGTAAGACTCCTCTTTTGTAGAACGTCACCTTGATGTAACAACCATAGGTTGATAACCATGATTATGAAGAAGAAAAACTGCTGTGATAGAACTAAGGAAGAAGAATCTTCTGTAACTAAGCATTGTTCACCAGAGTTGAGCTGTAGACCATTGGAAGGGAGAGCTGGGGATGGCAGACACTTGTCAGAGGCTGGAAGTATGAAGATCTTGGACTGTGGAGGAAATTAGATAAGAGTATCAGTGTGTGAACGTTTGTAGAATGAAGTATAATTGTGTGTGGGCTTATAATTCTTTGTAAATGGGTTGTATAGGACAAAATGGGTATGAATGAGTGATTCAATCATTTTTGTACTGTTGCCTATTTGTATAAATACCAGAGCATGTTGTATTGAATGATGTAAAGAAACTGAAGCAATGAAATTATATTTTTCTTTGTTACTATATTGTGCAGTCTTCCTTTTTTCAATTCCAGATTTTAGTTAATATTGTTACCAATTTGTTTTCTTCAGTTTTAATACATCCATTGTTAATTCCTTTTACCTTATGTAGGTTAAGTCATCTTCTGTTCATTTTGTTCTCCTTACACTTAGAATTGAATTCTTGAATCTGCTAATTTTTTTCTTTTTGTTAGTTTTTCTTTCCAATTATTAACCTTGTTCTTTTATATTTTTTCAATAAACTATAATTTTCGAATTCTTCTTTCTTGTTATCCATTCAAGTTTCTATCTTTGATGTCCTCTAATATCATTTGTTAAATCCTTTTGAAGTAATCTTGTTAACAAATTCTTGCGTGAATTAAAGCTTTCTGAAATTGTTGTTCTTGTCAAAAATATATGTTTGTAAATGTCCACATTTTATACAGTGGCCATGTCTTCTTCGAGAAAATCTGCATTTTCTTGATACTTCCTTCGAGTCTCAGTTTGAATTTTGTTATTTCTTGATCTTACTTGAAAAACTGCCAACCACTGTTCTTCATTTTTTCCATTCTTGTGTGCACAAACATATCTGTGCACGTGCACAGTCTCTGATAACCTTTTCCCAGCCAGAACTCCTCATCTTCTTCCTCGAATTCATCATCAGTAACCATGGGCAAAGGTTCAGAACAACCTGGGCCTTCCAATTTGGTATCAGAGCAGTCATCGAAGATACAAACAAATCTCATGTTCGATCCTGAAAATGCCCCAAATTCAGATCCAGAACCAACCCTAATTTTAAACCCAGATGATCCGTGGCTGAGGCAAGAGGAAATTAATAGCTGCACTACTTATGCCCTGAGGGATTTAGAAAGTACAACCGGAAATTTGGAGTATACTGTTCAAAACTTGGACAAAAAGTTTGATCAATCCACCAAAGATATGCATACTAAATTCGAGGGAGTGCACAACATGTTGACCACTTTTGTTAATGAGTATTGCAATAACAGGAATACTTTTCAACCACCACCAGCAACTTCTCAACCTTCGATACCTTTTTAGCCTTATCCACCTCCCCCATCGCAACCTATGTATCCACCGCAACCACCACCACCAAGAACTTTCACACCACCTCACAGAACACCTGTTGTACCACCAAGAAATGCCCCTTTCTTTAACACTCCTCTAAGATATCCACAAGAACCACTGCCTCCTCATCAACCTAGAAACCCATTACCAGATTATCCCATGCTTCATAACCACAACCCATACCTTACCATCAAATTAGATTTCCCTACATATTCTGGAGAGGAAGGAGTGGCAGATTGGATAAGATAAGTAGTGTAGCGACCCTGAAATTCCGACCCAATTTTAAATTTTTGAATCCATTATTTTAACATAAAATTATGGAACTTTCATACGATTTCAATCAGCGTCCAAACTTTGTTTATAAATTGGGCCTAGATGGTTATAGATATGGAAAAGGTTTCGTCGGAAAATACCGCAGTAAATTTCGTTCGCGTTTATTTCACATCAGTTCATTTTAAACGCGAAAATTTTTATCTTCTGAACCGGAATATTTTTACATAGGAAAATTCTAAACCATCTTCTGATCAAGATGTCATTTTTCATTTTTCAAATTTCGGACATCTTCAGCTCCGTCGATCTTATTTTTCGGCAATTTTGCTGCATTTTCCACAATAGAAAAATTTTGAATTTTATAATTTAAGCTTACCACTGATATTTATACACCGATGGATTCGCCTCGTCACGCTGATCAAAATGGTATATTTATTTGTGTCAATCGGAGTTCGGTGTTGCAAATTATAATCGTTCAACGGATTACAAACGGGTCCGTTACGCTGTACAGACTGGTACCTCATTTATCTACCCTGTTGGAATTCTAGGAGACTTAACTATTCAGCTACCTAGGGAACCCAATGGACTTTGCAGTTACCAAGGTGATTTAACGGGTGACTTTTGAATTTCTGAACTACTTTTATAAACTAGCTTCGTCATAAGAATGCATTGGTTTGCAAATTCTGCTTACTGGTTCGTACTCATTCTCTGCTCTTTCTTTCTTCTTCTCCAAAGAAATGCCCAGTTCACATTTTATTTTATTTTTGAAACTCCCCTACCTTGCCCTTCCGCCTCCATCAACCGACCAGCCTCACACCAGCCTCTGCCTCCCCTAGCCCTCCGCCTCCACCAGCCACTAGCCTCCACCAGCCGCGTCCGCATCCCCTCGTCCAGCCCATGTCCTGTCGCCCAGCCACGTCCCCTGCTCCCAGTCCGCCTGCCCACGCCCTGCAACCCCGGCCTCCCACCCAGTCCGACCTCCACGTGCCCAGCCTGCCCTGCTACCCAGGACGAACCGCCGCACCCAGCCCTCCGCCATCGCCACCCAGCCCTCCGCCTCTGCCCATCCTACCACCACCTGCCCTGCCCCGCGCCACCCCATCCCCAGCCTTCGCCCAGACCCACCCGCCTCCCTTCGCCTTCGCCCAGACCCCACCCCGCCTGCCTTCGTCCCTGCCCAGTCCCGCCCCGCCTCCCCTCCCACCAGCCGAGCCACCTACCCCTCCACTGCCCTGCCGCACCCACCAGCGACCCAGCCCGCACCCACCAGCGACCCAGCCCGCACCACCAACGACCCAACCCGCACCCGCCAACGACCCAACCCGCACTTGCCTTCTCCGACCATCGCGACGTCCCGCTCCGCCGTCTTTGTTGTCCTCGCCTTGGCCGCAGTTATATTTCAGAGTTTTATATATATAAATATATATGAAACTATATATATTATAGCAGTATAACTTTGAAAATTCTAGTTGCTCACATACAGTGTTTTACTGTGTTTTGTTCCAGCTACTGCTTCGGAGACTTAGGCTTCCATTCAGCTCGTCGGATCTATCTAGTTTCTTTGCTTTGGTATGATTATATATACAATCTATATATATTGTATTGAACAAATTGTCAATTTAATTATTTGTTTGATTGCAGTTTGTGTCCGCTTTTGTGTCGTGCTTGTTAGTGTCTCTTATCTATTTGTCTTCGTGCTTCGTCATCTTCTCTAACCACGCAAGGTGAATATTTCATTCACGACTCAATCTATTATGCTATGATAATCAAGTGATATATGTTATTGGGATTAATTTGAATGTTAAAATAGTTGATGTTAAATTGTGATTTGAAGTTAGATATGAAAATAATTATGACATTAAATTGGTTAGGTGATGTTGAATTTGGTTGTTAATATAAGTGATAATTAATATGAAATTTGAATTGATATAGGATAGTCTAAAATTTAAATAGATTATATATGTTGAACTTGTCCCTTTAAATGTTAAATAAATCGACACGTAGAAATAGTGTTAACAACACTTTGAACCATTGAATGTATGATTGATGTAATAATTTGATAATAAACGCCAAGTGAAAACATATAATGTAATAATCTTTAATCTGCATGAAATGATAGTGTGGATTCTAGGAATAATTTTATTAATTTACATAAATAACAAATGTAAATTAAATACGATTATTTCGGGATTATTTAAATAAAACGGTTGAATTGTTATGTATGGTTGCTATTGATTGTTTATTTACTTTGGCACCATCCCAGTTATCACACTGCAAGTTCCCTTTGTTATGCTTTGTTTTATTTATTGATATTGGGTTGAAATGATAAATACCCAAATTGAACAACTTTGGCCTAGGATAGATAATTTAAAATAAGAAACCCGATTGGTCAACAAAATCATTTTGGAATTGAAATCCATTTGAAATTAAGAAATGAACTTAGAAATTTGTTGGAAAGTAAGTAACGAAATTTATGGATTTAATTGTAATAAATCAATAGATTTAATTGTAATGAATGAATAGATTTAATTGTAATAAATCAATAGATTTAATTGTAATGAATGAATAGATTTAATTGTAATAAATCAATAGATTTAATTGTAATAAATAAATGGAGTTAATTGAAATAAATCAATGGATTTAATGATATTAAATTAATAGGATTAATTGTAATAAATTAATGGACTTAATTGTAAATAATTAATGGATTTAATTGTAATGAATTAATAAGTGGATCTAATTGAAATAAATTAATGGATTAAATTGAAACGGATTAATAAATCTATTTAATTAGATAAACGGATTGACATATTTAATTGAAATGAGATTTGAATAAGTAAGTTTTAGAATCTAATAAATTGAATTTATTAGATTCGAAATTTAATCTAATTTGGATAAATTTAATAAATTTGGAATTTGTTATAAATTTAATTTGAGATTAAGTGACAAAGTGACTTAAAAGGAATGTAAAACCAACTAAAGTTAAGGATTTGATTTAGCTGTTGAAATTGATTAAATCAAAGTTTTGATTAAATTTAATGTAACGATGAATGGGAATAGGAATAAAATTGAACTTGAATACTTAAGTATTGTTAACTCAAGGGCTTGAACTAAAACTCCATTTGGAAATATGATTTTAAATGTTCGAAGTAAATTGAATTGTGAAATATAAAATTTTGAAGGTCAAACTTGCAACTTGATCTTTGGACTTTGATTTGTTTAAACTTTAATATTAAATGACCATCGGGTAATTAATGCGTAGTTATTAAAGAGACCGGGGTCGGATATGGACATACTCTCTGTCGATACCGAAAACCACTTTAATAACCAATATACGCGGAGTGTTGATCCAGAACGAAGTGGATGGTTTTGGTGAACGTGTTGACTGAAGAAAGAGAACGATTTTGGATGACCCCTGACATGACTAAAACAGGAGCCGCGCCGGGCCATTGAGGATCGCCATCTCTAGCGGACACACTTCTTCGATACCATATCTATTACTTTTGTGATTCGATTTGGGTGCACCCCTTGATTTGGGAGTGTTGTTTCGCGGTGTTGAGATAGTAGCTGCTATGCTCAACATCAGTCCGGATCATGCAACTACTAGTATCCTAGTTGGTATCGCCTCATGTACCTTGTCATACTGATTATCCTATTCACGGCCACTATGTTTTGTTTTGTACCTTTAGTATATGGATTGCCCTCTGGTGACTTCCGGTTTTGGGGAAACTACGGTCTTGTATATGCTCTTGGGAATAAAAATGTGTTAAGGATGGAATGGGCCATGACTTAACACTATTTTGATATCATACTTTACTAATTAGACATTATCTATTTAGCGTATTCTATTGTATATATAGATAGTTTATCGGATCCTTAAAGATGTGTATCACATTCATCTTTGAGTTATGGACTTTATTATTTGCACCTGATTATTCTGTATAAGATTTTGAGTCCTGACTCGAGTGTTTCTTTTGTATATGCTCGGGTCAGCCTGAAGCTATCCAGTTGCTGATCAAGGTTGGTTGAAGATGCTGAAGACTTAGCATTTATCTTTATCAGTTATTTCCTTTCTAGTAGTTGATGAACTTATGTATTGAACCTCTTGTATTTCTCTTTGTCACTTTATGTTGAGACATTGTTGTATTCCTGTAGTAGCTTCATGAACTACTATTATGATGATGTACTTTTCCGCTGCATTATTCTGTGACTATTCTGTGTCTGTGATGTTGTATTGATTCTCATTTACATATATGTATTCATAATCCCATAATGATTCGTGTTTTGTATTATTTAAGTTGAAATGTGTGGATTATTGTCAATTTAAATGGTCCAAATATATGGGTTGTTACAGTTGGTATCAGAGCTTCGGTTTCCCTAAAAACCTTAGTTCGGGATTATGAAACTCATTAGAGATAGGGTAGCAAAATACCCTAGAATGAGGAGAATCGATTCAATATCCAAACCCTTTCTATTCGAACTTCTTTGATTCGTCGATTGAATTTTCCCTTTGAGTTCTCTGATTTTATCCTTGGTACTAAATTTCTTTTGGTATTTCAGGATGAGTGCCAGAAGAAACAATAGGGGTGGAAGAGGCAATGGTCCTGCTCAGGCTGCACCTGCCGCTCCGGCTCCTGTCAGATTCACCATTCTTAGTAAGGAGTATTCACAGCTTGGAGGTATTAAGTTTTCTGGATCCGAGAACATTATTGAGGCTCAGCAATGGCTTAAAGGCTTAGAGTAGATATTTTCGGGTCTGGAGATCACTGATGCTCAGAAGCGTCAGCTTGCTGCTTGGCAACTTCAGGATGCCGCGCAAGATTGGTGGGAATCAGTTATTTCTCGTATTGAGGAGAACACCATCACTTGGGCCCAGTTTAGGTATAAGTTTAATTGGATTCCGTAGTCTAAATTCTTCTTTAATCTTTGGAATGTTATTCATCTTGTCTATCTTTCGATTAGGGATACTTTCTCGGCACAATGGATGCCAGCTGCTGGAAAACCCAACTTTATAGAGCTTTCATGGATCTTAAGCAAGACAGTATGACTTTTTTCTGAGTATGAGAGGAAATTCAACGAACTCTCAAAATTCGGACCTGGCTTGATCGATACACCACTTCTGAAGAACGAGAAATTCATTTTGGGAGCTAGACCAGAATATTATGACTTGCTTACTGGCCACACTCATTGCACCTTCACAGAGCTTGTAGATTATGCTCTTAGATATGAGGCAAAGCCTAAGGGACCTACTGCCAAGGCCACTCCTACTCAGCCCTCTTCTAGCCAGCCCGGAAAAAGGAAGATGAACTTTGATCAACAAAAGAAAGCTTGGCAGAAGACTACTGGATTGGGATATGTTCAGAAAAGCCCAATCGACCTTGCTAATATCACTTGCTTCAAATGCGATAAGAAGGGCCATTATGCTAATAGTTGTCCATCTACCGGAGCTGCTGTTCCACCACCTTCTACGACTAGGAAAGATTTATGCTATGTCTGCCTCCAGTCGGGTCATTTCAAGAAAGACTGCCCATTGTATAAGCATGGCACCCCATCTGGAGTATTTGCTATCACCACACCTACACCCCCTGCACCACCCACCCAAGATGACCAAGGTACCTTACAAAGTACTTTTTCATTACATGATTTACCTATTAGGGTATTATTCGATACTGGTGCTTCTCATAGCTTCATATCTATTGATCTCTGTAATAAGCTCAAATTAGAACCTACTCTTGCTACTACTTCCTTATGCGTCTCCAACCCTATTGGAGGACTTGCCAACCTTAGTAGAATTTGTAAAGAGGTTGTGCTCTTGTATGGAAGATATCGATTCACTTGGAATTTTTATGTGCTTGGCTTCGCAGCATTTGACATCTTGTTAGGTGCTGATTGGTTAAGGAAATTCGATGCTGTTATTTCTTGCAAGGCTCGTTCTGTTTCTCTAGTCAATGACAAGGGCCTACCACTTGTTATTGAATGCAAATCACCTCAGAAATATGCCGGAAGCTTCATATTCTCTCTTGATGCTCATCCGGATGATCTTAGTACTACCCCTATTGTTCAGAAATTTCCCGATGTATTTGGAGAGGTCAACTCTCTACCGCCCAAACGGGAAATCGATTTCCGTATTGATCTTATTCCTGGAGCTACTCCCGTAGTTCTCCCACACCGAAGGATGGCTCCTAAAGAAAAAGCTGAACTAAAAACCCAAATTGATGATCTATTTGCTAAAGGCTTGATTAGGAGAAGTTACTCCGAATGGGGCACCGCAGTTGTATTTGTCACCAAATCAGATGGATCTCTTCGCATGTGTGTTGATTACCGAGAACTGAACAAACGCACTCTCAAGAATCGTTATCTGATGCCTCGCATCAACGATTTATTCGATCAGCTCCATGGAGCTAAAATTTTCTCACAACTTGATCTAGCCACTGGGTTCCACCAACTCAGAGTCGCTGAAGATAGTATCCATAAGACAGCTTTCCATACCGAGAATGGATTCTATGAATGGTTGGTTATGCCATTCGGTTTGACCAACGCACCTGCTTATTTCGTCGACTTGATGAATCGAGTCTTCCGTGATGTGCTTAACAAGTTTGTTCTTGTTTTCATTGATGATATTCTCGTCTTCTCCAAAGACAAGATGGAGCATGAGACATATCTTGCTTATGTTCTGGAAACTCTCTGAAATCATCAACTTAAGGCCAAATTCTCTAAATGCCACTTCTGGCGAGACGAAGTGAGATTCCTGGGCCACATAGTTTCTGAAAACGGGATTTCGGTCGATCCAGCTAAGATCGCCGTAATCAATGTAAGATCTATCATATTCGCTATTTCTATTCAATTCCTCTTATTCCTTTCTAATTTTGAAATTTATCTACAGGATTGGGAGACTCATAAAACTCCTACAGATATTCGTAGTTTCTTGGGTTTAGCCGGTTATTATCGCAGATTTATTGAGCACTTTGCCCGGATTTCTGCCCCACTTACTGCTTTAACTCGGAAGGATGTTAAGTTTATTTGGAGTGAGAAGTGCAAATCAGCTTTTAATGAGTTGAAGCGTAAGTTAACTTCAGCCCCTGTTCTTGCGGTAATCGATGGAAGTGAAGGATTAACCGTCTATACAGATGCTTGCCGAGAAGGTTTAGGCACTGTTCTTATGCAAAATGGAAAGGTTATTGCTTATTCTGGCCGTCAGTTGAAGACCCATGAATTAAGCTATGCCACACATGACCTAGAGCTTCTTGCCGTTGTATTTGCTCTGAAACTATGGAGGCATCATCTTTTGGGAACCAAATTCGAATTATTTACTGATCATAAGTCCTTGAGATATATCTTTTCTCAGAAGGATTTGAATCAGAGGCAAGTCCGATGGCTCGAATTTTTAGCTGCATATGATCTCGACATCACTTATACTCCTGGGAAAGCAAATGTTGTAGCCGATGCATTGAGTCGTAGCAAAGCATTATCTTGCTGTAATATTGTTGAAGGCATGTTATTTCAGCTTGTCATCTCTCCCTCTCTTATGGATCGCATAAAAGCTAAACAATATGAGGACACTTTGCTCTATCGTATGAAGGAGTTGGTTCTTGGTAGAGTTGGAAATGCCGACAGTAAAGTGGGAGCACAGATAGATAGTAATGGAGTTCTGAGGATTGACAATCGTATTTGTGTTTCTAATGTCGATGGATTGAGGCAAGAAGTACTTAGGGAGAATCATCAGTCATCACTTTCATTTCATCCTAGTGTCACTAAGATGTACCGAAATATGAAGCGTTTATATTGGTGGAGTGGGATGAAGAGGGATATTTCTATATACGTCAGTAGATGCACCACTTGCCAACAAGTCAAGGCCGATCACCAGAAGACTGCCGGTTTACTTCAACCCCTACAGATTCCTTGTTGGAAATGGGATCAGATTTCTATGGACTTCATTGATGGATTACCGAGGACCAGAAAAGGTAACGAGAGTATATGGGTGATCGTTGATAGGTTGATAAAATCTGCTTACTTTATTCCTGTTAAGACCACTCGTACTGCTTCAAGTTTGGCAGAGATTTATATGAGAGAGATTGTTAGACTTCATGGGGTTCCATCTAGTATTGTATGCGATCGAGACCCTATATTCTTAGTAAATTCTGGAAGGCATTTCAGGATGTCTTGGGCACTAAACTGAATCTGAGCACAGCTTATCATCCTCAAACGGATGGCCAAACTGAAAGGGTAAATCAGATTTTGGAGGATCTGCTCCGAGCCTGCATTATTGATTTTGGTGGATCTTGGGAAGACCATCTCCATTTGGTTGAATTCACTTATAATAACAGTTATCAGGTAAATCAAAAATTTCAGTTTGAATAAGTAATTTTGAATTGGAATTTAACCACCTTTATATTCAGGCGAGTATCAATATGGCACCGTTCGAAGCTTTATATGGACGGCCATGCAAATCGCCAGCTTGTTGGATTGAGCCTGGTGATCGATTGGTTCTTGGCCCAGATATGATTATGGAAGCATCCGAGAAGGTTAATGAGATCAGAAGGAAGATGAAGACCGCACAGGATAGGCAGAAGAGCTATACAGATAGGCGTAGAAGAGATTTGGAATTCCAGGTTGGGGATGAGGTATTTTTGAAAATATCACCTTTGAAGAATGTTATTCGATTTGGTCGTAGAGGGAAGCTTGCTCCAAGATTTGTTGGACCATTTACTATCACCGAGAGAATTGGCACATTAGCTTATAGAGTTGCATTACCAGAAAAGTTCGAGGGCGTGCACAACGTATTCCATGTTTCACATCTCCGGAAGGTCGTGCATGATCCATCCATGACCATCCCAATTGCTCAGTTAGATGAAATAGATATTGAGCCAGATTTGACTATCGAAATAAGACCACTCCGGATAGTCGATCGGGAAACAAGGTAACTAAGAAGGAAGTCTATAAATCTCGTAAAAGTCCAATGGAGTGCGGATGAGCGAGATTGCACATGGGAAACTGAGGATAGTATTCGGGATTCAAACCCCGAATTACTGATTTCAGGTATAAATCAAATTTTCTTAAAAATCTATCGTGACTTTTCCGCTTACTCCATTCTTACTTCACCGTCTCGTTCTTTTCGAGGACGAAAAGTTTTGAGTGGGGG
Organism: Allium fistulosum; assembly: GCA_030737815.1. Classification (NCBI taxonomy): domain Eukaryota; kingdom Viridiplantae; phylum Streptophyta; class Magnoliopsida; order Asparagales; family Amaryllidaceae; genus Allium; species Allium fistulosum. Next base: position 1,125,155,548 of record CM060902.1, on the reverse strand, counting down.
AGAATGTAGCGACCCTGAAATTCCGACCCAATTTTAAATTTTTGAATCCATTATTTTAACATAAAATTATGGAACTTTCATACGATTTCAATCAGCGTCCAAACTTTGTTTATAAATTGCGCCTAGATGGTTATAGATATGGAAAAGGTTTCGTCGGAAAATACCGCAGTAAATTTCGTTCGCGTTTATTTCACATCAGTTCATTTTAAAGGCGAAAAATTTTATCTTCTGAACCGGAATATTTTTACATAGGAAAATTCTAAACCATCTTCTGATCAAGATGTCATTTTTCGTTTTTCAAATTTCGGACATCTTCAGCTCCGTCGATCTTATTTTTCGGCAATTTTGCTGCATTTTCCACAATAGAAAATTTTCGAATTTTATAATTTAAGCTTACCACTGATATTTATATACCGATGGATTCGCCTCGTCGCGCTAATCAAAATGGTATATTTATTTGTGTCAATCGGAGTTCGGTGTTGCAAATTATAATCGTTCAACGGATTACAAACGGGTCCGTTACGCTATACAGACCGGTACCTCATTTATCTACCCTGTTGGAATTCTAGGAGCCTTAACTATTCAGCTACCTAGGGAACCCAATGGACTTTGCAGTTACCAAGGTGGTTTAACGGGTGGCTTTTGAATTTCTGAACTACTTTTATAAACTAGCTTCGTCATAAGAATGCATTGGTTTGCAAATTCTGCTTACTGGTTCGTACTCATTCTCTGCTCTTTCTTTCTTCTTCTCCAAAGAAATGCCCAGTTCACATTTTATTTTATTTTTGAAACTCCCCTACCTTGCCCTTCCGCCTCCATCAACCGACCAGCCTCACACCAGCCTCCGCCTCCCCTAGCCCTCCGCCTCCACCAGCCACTAGCCTCCACCAGCCACGTCCGCATCCCCACGTCCAGCCCACATCCTGTCTCCCAGCCACGTCCCCTGCTCCCAGTCCGCCTGCCTACGCCCTGCAACCCCGGCCTCCCACCCAGTCCGACCTCCACATGCCCAGCCTGCCCTGCTGCCCAGGCCGAACCGCCGCACCCAGCCCTCCGCCATTGCCACCCAGCCCTCCGCCTCTACCCATCCTACCACCGCCTGCCACCTGCCCTGCCCCGCGCCACCCCGTCCCCAGCCTTCGCCCAGACCCACCCGCCTCCCTTTGCCTTCGCCCAGACCCCACCCCGCCTGCCTTCGTCCCTGTCCAGTCCCGCCCCGCCTCCCCTCCCACCAGCCGAGCCACCTACCCCTCCACTGCCCAGCCGCACCCACCAGCGACCCACCCCGCACCCACCAGCGACCCAGCCCGCACCACCAACGTCCCAACCCGCACCCGCCAACGACCCAACCCGCACTCGCCTTCTCCGACCACCGCGACGTCCCGCTCCGCCGTCTTTGTTGTCCTCGCCTTGGCCGCAGTTATATTTTAGAGTTTTATATATATAAATATATATGAAACTATATATATTATAGCAGTATAACTTTGAAAATTCTAGTTGCTCACATACAGTGTTTTACTGTGTTTTGTTCCAGCTACTACTTCGGAGACTTAGGCTTCCATTCAGCTCGTCGGATCTATCTAGTTTCTTTGCTTTGGTATGATTATATATACAATCTATATATATTGTATTGAACAAATTGTCAATTTAATTATTTGTTTGATTGCAGTTTGTGTCCGCTTTTGTGTCGTGCTTGTTAGTGTCTCTTATCTATTTGTCTTCGTGCTTCGTCATCTTCTCTAACCACGCAAGGTGAATATTTCATTCACGACTCAATCTATTATGCTATGATAATCAAGTGATATATGTTATTGGGATTAATTTGAATGTTAAAATAGTTGATGTTAAATTGTGATTTGAAGTTAGATATGAAAATAATTATGACATTAAATTGGTTAGGTGATGTTGAATTTGGTTGTTAATATAAGTGATAATTAATATGAAATTTGAATTGATATAGGATAGTCTAAAATTTAAATAGATTATATATGTTGAACTTGTCCCTTTAAATGTTAAATAAATCGACACGTAGAAATAGTGTTAACAACACTTTGAACCATTGAATGTATGATTGATGTAATAATTTGATAATAAACGCCAAGTGAAAACATATAATGTAATAATCTTTAATCTGCATGAAATGATAGTGTGGATTCTAGGAATAATTTTATTAATTTACATAAATAACAAATGTAAATTAAATACGATTATTTCGGGATTATTTAAATAAAACGGTTGAATTGTTATGTATGGTTACTTTGACACCATCCCAGTTATCACACTGCAAGTTCCCTTTGTTATGCTTTGTTTTATTTATTGATATTGGGTTGAAATGATAAATACCCAAATTGAACAACTTTGGCCTAGGATAGATAATTTAAAATAAGAAACCCGATTGGTCAACAAAATCATTTTGGAATTGAAATCCATTTGAAATTAAGAAATGAACTTAGAAATTTGTTGGAAAGTAAGTGACGAAATTTATGGATTTAATTGCAATAAATCAATAGATTTAATTGTAATGAATGAATAGATTTAATTGTAATAAATCAATAGATTTAATTGTAATGAATGAATAGATTTAATTGTAATAAATCAATAGATTTAATTGTAATAAATAAATGGAGTTAATTGAAATAAATCAATGGATTTAATGATATTAAATTAATAGGATTAATTGTAATAAATTAATGGACTTAATTGTAAATAATTAATGGATTTAATTGTAATGAATTAATAAGTAGATCTAATTGAAATAAATTAATGGATTAAATTGAAACGGATTAATAAATCTATTTAATTAGATAAACGGATTGACATATTTAATTGAAATGAGATTTGAATAAGTAAGTTTTAGAATCTAATAAATTGAATTTATTAGATTCGAAAATTAATCTAATTTGGATAAATTTAATAAATTTGGAATTTGTTATAAATTTAATTTGAGATTAAGTGACAAAGTGACTTAAAAGGAATGTAAAACCAACTAAAGTTAAGGATTTGATTTAGCTGTTGAAATTGATTAAATCAAAGTTTTGATTAAATTTAATGTAACGATGAATGGGAATAGGAATAAAATTGAACTTGAATACTTAAGTATTGTTAACTCAAGGGCTTGAACTAAAACTCCATTTGGAAATATGATTTTAAATGTTCGAAGTAAATTGAATTGTGAAATATAAAATTTTGAAGGTCAAACTTGCAACTTGACCTTTGGACTTTGATTTGTTTAAACTTTAATATTAAATGACCATCGGGTAATTAATGCGTAGTTATTAAAGAGACCGGGGTCGGATATGGACATACTCTCTGTCGATACAGAAAACCACTTTAATAACTAATATACGCGGAGTGTTGATCCAGAACGAAGTGGATGGTTTTGGTGAACGTGTTGACTGAAGAAAGAGAACGATTTTGGATGACCCCTGACATGACTAAAACAGGAGCCGCGCCGGGCCATTGAGGATCGCCATCTCTAGTGGACACACTTCTTCGATACCATATCTATTACTTTTGTGATTCGATTTGGGTGCACCCCTTGATTTGGGAGTGTTGTTTCGCGGTGTTGAGATAGTAGCTGCTATGCTCAACATCAGTTCGGATCACGCAACTACTAGTATCCTAGTTGGTATCGCCTCATGTACCTTGTCATACTGATTATCCTATTCACGACCACTATGTTTTGTTTTGTACCTTTAGTATATGGATTGCCCTCTGGTGACTTCCGGTTTTGGGGAAACTACGGTCTTGTATATGCTCTTGGGAATAAAAATGTGTTAAGGATGGAATGGGCCATGACTTAACACTATTTTGATATCATACTTTACTAATTAGACATTATCTATTTAGCGTATTCTATTGTATATATAGATAGTTTATCGGATCCTTAAAGATGTGTATCACATTCATCTTTGAGTTATGGACTTTATTATTTGCACCTGATTATTCTGTATAAGATTTTGAGTCCTGACTCGAGTGTTTCTTTTGTATATGCTCGGGTCAGCCTGAAGCTATCCAGTTGCTGATCAAGGTTGGTTGAAGATGCTGAAGACTTAGCATTTATCTTTATCAGTTATTTCCTTTCTAGTAGTTGATGAACTTATGTATTGAACCTCTTGTATTTCTCTTTGTCACTTTATGTTGAGACATTGTTGTATTCTTGTAGTAGCTTCATGAACTACTATTATGATGATGTACTTTTCCACTGCATTATTCTGTGACTATTCTATGTCTGTGATGTTGTATTGATTCTCATTTACATATATATATTCATAATCCCATAATGATTCGTGTTTTGTATTATTTAAGTTGATATGTGTGGATTATTGTCAATTTAAATGGTCCAAATATACGGGTTGTTACAAGTAGAGTAGTATTTTAAATTCCATCACACTGAAGAACATCAATGGGTAGAAAATTTTCATTTATGTTAAAAAAAGAAGCCTTGCAATAGTATCGTTGGTATGTGAACACTGTCAACAATAATGAATCATGGCCAGTCTTCAAGGAGCAAATATTGGTCAGATTTAATTTTGAAGAAATAGAAAGACCATATGAAACTTTATCCAAACTTAAGCAGCATACAACAGCTAGATCTTATTTGAGTAAGTTTGAACAGTTGCAGGCTGTAGTAGAAACTCTCCCACCAAAGTACTTGCTTGATAGATTTATTGGCGGATTAAAAGAAGAAATTAGGTATGATGTCCTCGCTTCAAGACCAGTGGACTTTAGAGAGGCAGTAGCCTTAGAGAAAATATTTGAAAGCAAATGCCTACAAACCAAAAATTTAAATATCCAACACCTACCACTTCAACTTCCAAAACCAGTCAACTGCCTCAACCAAAGTCATCACAAGAGTCCACTTCCTATTCTCACTTAACCAAGTTAATAGCTTTAAAGATACTCAACTTGAATCCTTGGCAAAAAGTAGAGGACTCACTCCTATCCAAATCATTGAAATGAGAAGACAAAATTTGTGTTATGGTTGTAAAGAAAAATGGTCAAGAGATCACAAATGTAAAACTCCTCAAGTCTATGTGCTAGAAGGAATGATGCCATTACAGGACTGGGGGAGCTCTGGTGCTAATAAGGCACCCACTACAGAATCTAACATTCCAGTGAAGAGACATTAGCCATCACCTTGCAAGCTTTATGTGAAATTCCTGCTTTATCCACCATCAAAGTTAGAGGCAGTATTCAGGGTAAACCAGTTCATATTCTAATTGATTCAGGTTCTACCCATAGCTTTATCAATGATAAACTTGCTAGGAAATTGGGTTTAAAAATTGATGAAACTAAACTATTTGAAGTAATGGTGGGCAACGGGGAAAAACTAACTGGTTCAGGGGTTTGTAATGATGTTGTGCTCAAGTGCCAAGGATGTACCATGGCAGTGGACTTGCTTTTATTTCCTTTAGATGGCTGTCAGGTGGTGCTTGGGGTACAGTGGATGAAAAGCTTGGGAGAAATACCACTTAACTAAATTTGTATACAATGATAAGCCTTATGTGTGGCAGGGTTTGAAATAGGATGAGTTGAAATTCATTGACAAGAGAAGGCTAAATAAAGAGTTTGTGCATGGCCAAATAGCTATGATGGTATGTTGTCTGCTTATACAGTCAGAGAACATTGCAGCTACTATTCCATCAGAAATTGATACCATGCTTAAGCAATATCCCATGATCACTAGCTCCTCTCCAAATTTACCTCCACCAAGACCCCATGACCACAGAATACCCCTTTTGCCAGACTCCAAACCTATTTGTTTGAGACCTTATAGGCACTCATATCATATCAAAAATAAGTTGGAAAAGATAATTCAAGACATGTTAGATTCTGGAATTATTAGGCCTAGTCATAGGTCTTACTCATCTCCTGTGTTATGGTGAGAAAGAAAGATGGAACATGGATGCTATTTATTGATTATAGGAGGTTGAATGCACAGACCATTAAAGACAAGTTTCCTATTCCACTGATTAAAGAACTTTTTGATGAGCTACATGGTTCTCAATATTATTTGAAATTGGACTTAAGGTCTGGATACCATCAAATCAGAATGCAAGAAGAAGATATCCACAAAACTGCTTTTAGAACCCGTGATGGCCACTATGAATTTGTGGTGATGCCATTTGGGTTGGCAAATGCCCCTTCCACCTTCCAATCTCCCATGAATGATATATTCAGAGCCTATTTGAGAAAATTTATCTTAGTGTTTTTTGATGATATACTTGTGTACAGTCAAACATGGAATGAACATCTCAAACACCTTGAAATAACTTTTCATCTTTTGCAGAAAAATGCTTTGGTGATCAAGCTTTCTAAATGTCAGTTTTCCAAGCAATCTATTGATTACCTAGGACATGTCATTTCTACCGAAGGCCTATCAGTTGATCCTAGCAAGGTGCAGGTTGTCCTTAGTTGGCCAATTCCACAAAGCTCGAAGGCCTTAAGAGGTTTTTTGGGACTTACAGGTTACTACCGCAAATTTACAAAAGGATATGGGATAATTGCTAAGCCTCTAACTTCAATGTTGAAGAAGGATGCCTTTAAATGGAGTGATGATGCAAAAGGCGCTTTTGAGTAGTTAAAGCAATGCTTGGTTTCACCGCCAGTATTAGCCATGTTGGATTTCACCCAGCCTTTCATCTTGGAATGTGATGCCAGTGGACAGGGAGTAGGGGCAGTTCTCATTCAAAACAAAAAACCTATAGCTTACTTGAATAAAGCTCTCCATGGAAGGAATCTAGCTTTATCTACTTATGAGAAGGAACTCCTTGCTATCATTATTTCCACAAAAAATGGTCACAATACTTGATGGGGAGACAATTTGTAATAAAGACTGATCATCAAAGTTTAAAATATTTATTAACACAACAGATACATACGGGTGTGCAAGGAAAATGGTTGGCTAAACTTCATGGATTCGATTATAAGGTGGAATATAAAAGTGGTAAAGAGAATAAGATAGCTGATGCCTTGTCAAGGAGAGGTGAAATTGAGATGAATAAAATACTAGTACAAGCCATATCCACAGTGCAGACTCCTTGGCTATAAAAACTCAAGGAAGCTCTGCATGATTCACCATGGTATCAACAGCTATTAGCAAGGGTGCAAGCAAAATAATTACCAGAAAATAAATACAAGGCTGTGGAAGACTTAATATTCAGAAATGGGAAAATTTTAGTTGATCAGCACTTAAACCAGTTGACACAATTTCTTATTAAAGAACACCACTCATCTCCTTTAAGGGGACATTCAGGGGTTAAGGCAACTCTGCATAGATTGAAGCAGGTTTTTTATTGGAAAAAAATGAAGACTAATGTTGAAGGCTTTGTCAAATCTTATGAGGAGTGCCAAAGAAATAAGCATGAGAACATATTGGTGCCAGGCTTACTGCGACCTCTTCCTACACCTGATAAGATTTGGTCTTACATTTCCATGGATTTTATTACATGTTTACCAAAAGCCACAAATACACCTTCATATTTGTAGTAGTTGATAGGCTAAGTAAGTATGCTCATTTCTTTCCACTTCAACATCCTTATACTGCAAATGATGTAGCATTAGTTTTTTTTCAAGGGGTCTTTAAATTACAAGGACTGCCTAATTCTAGTGTAAGTGACAGAGACACTATCTTCACAAGCACCTTCTGGCAAGAACTTTTTAAGCTTCAAGGTAGTTCCCTCAAACTCAGTTCAGCCTATCATCCCCAAAGTGATGGTCAAACTGAAGTGGTGAATAAAATTTTGGAAGGTTATCTACGGTGTTATGTGTGTCATAGGCCTAGTGAATGGTCTAAATTGATGCCCTTAGCTGAATATTGGTATAACACCACTTGGAAGACTCCTACAAAAACTACTCCCTACAAGATTGTATATGGCATTGACCCTCCCACCTTGCTCTCTTATGTACCCAATACTGCCAAGGTTGAACAAGTAGAAGAAGAATTATTCACTCGAGATATTATGATACAATTCCTCAAAGACAGTCTTAAATTGGCTCAAGAAAGGATGAAGAAGTATGCAGATATGAGAAGAACTGATAGACAGTTTGAGGTTGGAGATTGGGTTTATCTAAAATTGCAACCTTACAAACAGATTACAGCCAGGAATTTCAGGACTCATAAGCTTTCACCCAAATTCTATGGCCCTTACAAGGTCTTGGAGAAAATAGGTTCTGTAGCATATAAACTGCAACTCCCTGAAAATACTCAAATTCATAATGTATTTCATGTCTCCCAATTAAAAAAGAAAATATGGGATACTGTGGTGATACAAGATAGTATTCCTAGTTTTACAGAAGAACTTGTTGAACAACCAGAAAGGATACTAGATAGAAGGATGATTCCCAGAAATAATGATGTAGTGGTGCAAATTCTAGTTAAATGGAAAGACAAACCTGAAGAAGAGGCCAAGTGGAAAGATTATTGGCCAATGATCAAGAATTTTCCTACATTAGACCTTGAGACAAGGTCTCTTTTTGAAGTGTAGGGGAGATGTAACACCACAGATTGAAAACCATGATTATGGAGAAGAAAAACTGCTGTGATAGAACTAAGGAAGAAGAAGCTTCTGTAACTAAGCACTGTTCACCAGAGTTGGGATGTAGACCATTGGAAGGGAGAGCTAGGGATGGCAGACACTTGTCAAAGGCAGGAAGTATGAAGATCTTGGACTGTGGAGGAAATTAGATAAGAGTATCAGTGTGTGCACGTTTGTAGAATGAAGTATAATTGTGTGTGGGCTTATAATTCTTTGTAAATGGGCTGTATAGGACAAAATGGGTATGAATGAGTGATTCAATCATATTGTACTGCTGCCTGTTTGTATAAATACCAGAGCATGTTGTATTGAATGATGTGAAGAAACTGAAGCAATGAAATCATATTTTTCTTTGTTACTATATTGTGCAGTCTCCTTCTTTCAATTTCAGTTTTTAGTTAATATTGTTACCAATTTGTTTTCTTCAGTTTTAATACATCCATTGTTAATTCATTTTGCCTGCTGTAGGTTAAGTCATCTTCTGTTCATTTTGTTCTCCTTACACTTAGAATTGAATTCTTGAATTTGCTAAAAAAATTCTTTTTGTTAGTTTTTCTTTCCAATTCTTAATCTTGTTCTTTTATATTTTTCCAGTAAATTGTAATTTTCGAATTCTTCTTTGTTATTATCCATTCAAGTTTCTATCTTTGATGTCCTCTAATTTCATTTGTTAAATCCTTTTGAAGTAATCTTGTTCACAAATTCTTGCAAGAATTAAAGCTTTCTGAAATTGTTGTTCTTGTCAAAAATATATGTTTGTAAATGTCCTCATTTTATACAGTGGCCATGTCTTCTTCGAGAAAATCTGCATTTTCTTGATACTTCCTTCGAGTCTCAGTTTGAATTTTGTTATTTCTTGATCTTACTTGAAAAACTGCCAAACACTGTTATTCATTTTTGCCATTCTTGTGTGCACAAACATATCTGTGCACGTGCACAGTCTCAAATAACCTTTTCCCAGCCAGAACTCCTCATCTTCTTCCTCGAATTCATCATCAGTAACCATGGCCAAAGGTTAAGAACAACCTGGACCTTCCACTTGATGATATCATTGTATTATTCAATTCAGTGTTCAAGAGAATAAATATAGTAATGACAACTCAAGTAATCTAGTTGAGATCATACCATGGTTTATGATCCACCTGGCATGGCGGAATTTCGGTCAATCCGGCACGGTTTCGGCGGTAGGCGGGCCGAAATTCACCTAGAAAGCCATTCTGGGCTCTGCTATAAAAAAAAGATGATTTGTATAGATAAATACATGTGAGAAGGGAGAAGCAACACCGACCCCGGAAGAGAAAGCGATGTGGCAGCAGCAGCTTATTTCTTTGTTCGTTAACTAGGGTTTGTTTCCGATAAAGGATGGAGTAATATTGTTGGACCGAGGCATTAATTGGATCTGAATTAATAGTTTTATTTAGTGGGTTGGGTTTCTAAAGTTTGGGCATTATTGATTATACATTGGGCTGATAATAAAAGCTGATTTTTGATGGCTAGTGTAAAATAAAGTGGTTATTTCTTTAAACTTTATTATTATGAAATGGTATATTATTGTTTTATATTACCGAATTATTATAAAATGGTTTATATAAAATTTATATAATGTTCAATTTCGTTTAATTTTTATGAAGTTAAAACTATTTATATGCAAAAATTATATTAATTAACATATTATTATATAAAAAATACTAGAATTTATATAACGGAACTAAAGCGGAAATTTTGAAATTTCCAAAAAGGAACCAAATTTGGAAATTTCTTGATAGCCGGAACGGAAATGACAAGCACAAATTTGAACCTTGGATCATACAGGAACATCTACTAGCAATACTCATTCAGGAGAAAATATTTTGAAAGCAAAGAATAGCTGCTCTTCAGATTTTGCAAAAGAGGAATTTATGTCCCTAGTGTAGTGGTCAACTTCAAGTTCACTAAGTAATTTATCCTTGAAAAATATTGAAACCGAGGAAGCTCTTCATGCTTTTTATGTAGGTTGAACTTTCTTCCATTTTAAGTCTTTCATTTACATTAACAAACACCTTGGCCGTAAATAAATAGTAAAAATGCGTTGTATCACTTGCTCTTTCTTTGACCTTGTCCTCTTAACAACAAATTTCATGCTAACCTTTTTAAGATAGTTTCCGTTCTCACCTGCTAGTAGTTAGATAAGCAGTACATTTTTCTTAAACATTTTTAGACGCCACAATGTATGATACATGACTTTTCGACGTTGTTTTTATGGAGAATTAAAAAGGAGTGTAATGTGGTTATACATTTAAAAAAATAAAGCCAGAGCCTAAGGCCCATCACATATATCCTCTTCCAATAGATGAATACTGAGGTTTGTTGAGAAGGCCATTCAGAAAGTTTAATATGCCGACTAATTATCTTCATTGTCATTGAATTGTACAGCATCTTACTACTGATCCTTGGTTTATGTCATGTACTTTTCTCAAAGACGACATGCTTTAGGAATTTGTTAAGATATTGCTCTACCAAAATAATATTTTGTGTGATTCCTTTAATATCGATCCTTTTAAACGAATTGTTGCCTCTGAGCTACTGACGATTTGGTATGAGATGTGTATACTCTTCAACCTTCGTTATAATCCTACTGCTGTTATATTTATATCCTTTCGTGTTATAGAAAATTAAAGTTTCAGATACTTGTAATATTTGATATCTGATACTTAGGATTTCAGAGAATGATATGATAAAAATGAGTTGGATTGTAGAGAAGCATATTTTCTTTGATTGAAAAATGAATTGAATAATAATACATTGTGTATCTGCTTGCTATTTATAATGTACTAATGTACATTGACTTGGGCCAGTTATACAAGCCCATTATTGCAACCACATTCTATTTGTTATCTGCTTTGAGATAATATCACCAGCCGTTCATACTCTCATTCTCATTACCCCATTCAAACTGAGCTAGGGTTAGGGTTTTGAGATCTCCCCCATATAGGTTGTCGCTTTTAATTATTATTTTTGTTGACTGATGCTTTGATTGCCTTTTTCAGTCTTTGAAGCATGCTTTGATCTAGTGAGATTGGTTGCTGCTTGTTTATCCGTACTTTGATTGCTTTCTTCAATCTTTAATTCAAGCTTCAGTCTAGTAATTTTGTTGACTGATGCTTTGGTTGCTTTCTTCAGTCTTTGCAGCATGCTTTGATTTAGTGAGATTGGCTGCTGCTTGTTCATTTGGACTTTGATTGCTTTCTTCGATCTTTAATTCATGCTTCAATCTAGTAAAATTCTTTGTCGATAATGCTTTGGTGAGTATATCCCTCTCTGGTAAGTGCAAGGTATGTGATTTTCACTTCTAGTTTTCCTTTTAGAACTTGTTCCTGAACAAAATATATGTCAATTTCTATGTGTTTTGTTCTCAAGTGAAGAATGGGATTTACTGAGAGTGAAACTGCACTTAAATTGTCACACCATATGATTGGTTTGATGTTTGTATTGACCTTGAGTTCATTTAGCAGTGATTGTATCCACATAATCTCTGCAGTTGCGCTTGCAGTACTTTTATACTCTGCCTCTGTACTTGGTCTAGAGATTGTTGCCTGTTTCTTTGAACACCATGATACTGGGTTATCTTCAATGTAAATGCAGTATCATGTAGTTGACCTTCTATCATCAGGATCTATGGCCCAATCTGCATCAGCGTATCCAATTATACTTAGATTTTTACATGCTTTAAGTGTTAATCCATGATTTGTAGTTCCTTTTAAGTATCTTAATATTCTCTGCACTGCTTTCCAATGCTCATCCAGGGGATTCTTCATAAAATGACACACTTTGTTAACACTAAATGAAATTTTAGGCCTAGTAATAGTTACATATTGCAGAGCACCAACAATGCTCCAATATTGCTTATCATTAAGTATCAGTTCTCCCTTGTTTTTTGAGAAATGTTGATTGCTTATCATAGGCATAAGTAGTGATTTGGCACCATCCATCTTTGCTTTGACTAATAGTTCTATAATATACCATCTCTGGCATAAGACAATTTCTCACTTTGATTTTCTTTTAACTTCAATTATTAGGAAGTAGTATAGATTTCCAAGATCTTTAATTGACAATTGCTTGTCTAAGTATTGAATGAGATGATTGATTTCCGCTTTATTATCACCTGTAACAATCAAGTCATCAACATATTTAAGATATAAACAGTTGAGATTTTGCTCATTTTAATAAATAGTGAGGTGTCTGAGTTAGTAGACTAAAAGCCTGAATTACATAAGGTGTTTTTTAGTTTATCAAAACAGACCCTAGGTGCTTGCTTCAGGCCATAGATAGCCTTTCTTAGCTTGCACACATATCTTATGTCCTGTTTGTAGCCTTGTGGGTGTTCCATGTACACTTCCTCTTGTAGATCACCATTTAAAAAGGCATTATTGACATCTGATTGCATTATGTCCCAATTTCTATGTAGCACTATAGTGAGAATAATTCTGATAGTTGTTGCCTTCACACTGGAGAGAAAGTCTCATTGATGTCGAACCCATGTTGTTGTGTGTAGCCCTTAGCAACTAGCCTTGCTTTGTGCCTTACAATTATTCCATTTGAATTTTTATTTATTTTATAAGTCCACCTGCATCCCATAATGTTTCTATGCTCAGGTGGAAGAACAATGTTTTATGTCTTATTTCTTATAAGAGCATTATACTTTTCATCCATTGTTGTTTTTCGGTTTTTGTATTGTATTGCTTGATCAAATGATTCCGATTCCTCTGATTCAGTGATTGCAGTATAAACCTTTGGTTTAAATATCCCAATTTTTTCTCTAGTAATCATGTGATGCCCAACTTTAGCCTGTGGTTAATCATGTGATGATGCTGAAGTACTACTTTGACATGTATTACTTCCTTGTTGATTCTGTTGTATGTTTGAATTTTCTTGACTGATGCTTTGTGGTTGACTTGTTGAACTATTAGAAGACTGATTGAGATGTTCAGAAGACTCTCGTTTCTCATAACCTGGTTCATTGGGCATTGTGAGTTGTGAGACAGAATCTTCTGGACTCTTTCATCTCCTGCTTGATTCCATGCAGTAGAGTACAAAGGTATTGGTGGTATAAAAGCTTTTGAATTATAAACTTTTTGAGTTGTTTTCACATCTGTACTAGCAAAAGAAAACACATGTTCATTGAATATGACATCCTACTTATGAATATTTTTCCATTACTATCAATACGTTTATATCCTTTCTGATTTGTCCCATATCCTAAAAATATATAGGGTGTAGACCTGAAATTTAATTCATGAGTGTTATATGGCCTTAGATAAGGAAAACACAAACACCCAAAAGTTTTTAGTGCTTGATAATTAGGTTTTACACTAAACAATTTTTCTAATGGGCTCTACCTTTGTCGGTAATCTATTGATCAGGTACACTGCAGTATTAAAGGAATCGGGCTAGAATTTCAAAGGAAGATAGGCCTGAGCTAAAAGTGTAAGGCCAGACTCAACTATATGTCTATGATTCCTCTCAACTAACCCATTTTGTTCAGATGTGTAGGGACAAGTGATCCTATGAACTATTCCATTCTTATTAAAGAAATTACTGAGTGGTTTATACTCAGTACCACCATCTGTTTATATAATTTTGACTTGATGGTTGGTTTGCTTTTCAGTTTGAGTTATGAAATGTATTACTGCATTGTAAGGTTCCGAATTTGCTTTTAAGAAATAAATCCAAATATATCCAGAATAAGCATCAACAAATGATATATAATACCTAAAGCCATAGTCAGAACTAATAGGAGCTAGTCCCCAAAGATCAGTTGCAACTATTTCTTGAGGTTTATTATATCTAGTTAAAGAATCAGAAAAGGCAAGTTTGTGACTCTTACCCGTTTGAGAGTATGTGCAAACATAAGGTGCAGTAGTATTTTCAAATGAAATTTTATTATCAGTTGAAACTTTATGTCCAACAACTTCTAATAAGTCACATGTAGTCGTATCTTTGACAAGTACTTCCTCATTGACATGTTATCTTTTCTAACATTCTACAATTGTCTTTTATAGTGCATTACTTTAGCTGCAGATTGAGAATTAAAAATTTGCTCTATTGTAGTCCAGATTTCTTTGGATGACTTGCATCCCACTAATTGGGGCAAAAGATTGGTACTTATAGAATATAATAAGCATGAACTTATTAAACTATCTTGTCTATGATGTTTTATGTACTCACTATTACTTATAATTTTTCCTTCTTGATCAGTTGTGAACTTTGGTGGGACTGTGAGTGTACCAAGAATGAATTCTTCCAGACCGTATCCTCTAGTGGCGATTTATTTCAATCTGAAACTTCAAGAGGAGATACTTGCCTTCATCCAGATGAACAGCGATGAGTTGGCTTTGGGAACTGACCATTGTTTTAACAAGTTCCCTGTCAGTAACTATCGATGAGTGCTTTCTGTATTTTCAGAGGTTTCACTGCCTTAAGACATGATGATAAGATTTGATCAGACACCTTTGATTGTTATAAAACGAATATATTTCAAGAAAATGATGTTGATTGCAAGAAGACAGTTCTAAAAGGAGACAACCAGGTTTGTTGCAGCCAAGAATTCAGATGATGAATTTGTTCTGATGGATTCTTGGCATAGCACTAACTTTCTTGATGCTTTTTGATGGTTTTGTTGCTATTTTCTTTCACTTTTCTAGATTTCTAATATGAATTTACTTGTTTCACAATGGAGAACTTGTTACCGCCATAATGTTGTTAATTCTTTGCCATGACACTTGCTCTCTTGATGGCTTTCGAGTAAATTCAAAAAAAACTCAGATGATGAATTTGTTCTGATGAGTTTCTAAGTATCAAATGATAAGATTGAATCTGATGATACTCAGTTTTATCGCTGCAAAACTTTGATGATCTGATAACAAATTAAAGTTTAAGATACTTGTAATATTTGATATCTGATACTTAGGATTTCAAAGAATTATATGATAAAAATGAGTTGGATTGTAGAGAAGCAGATCTTCTTTAATTGAAAAATGAATTGAATAATTATACATTGTGTATCTGCTTGCTATTTTTAATGTACTAATGTACATTGACTTGGGTTATACAATCCCACTATTACAACCGCATTCTATTTGTTATATTTGCTTTGAGGTAACATCATCAGCCATTCATACTCTCATATATTCTCACTATAGAAGTTCAAAATAGAATATAATATTTGTTTCAAGAATCAATTATGGTGTGGAAAGCTCATGCAGTATGTCTTCTGTAGAAGGAAGTTCATTGTTCAATTCCAAAGGGTCTACTCTATGAATAGATAATTTTACATTGGCTGGTTGTAGCATATATAAGAATGTGTTGGAATATAAACTTGATTTATTAGTTTCTAGAGAATTCTTGTATTATGGTTAAAGGGGGGTGAGAGTTCTAGAATTATGTTTTCTTTGTAATCAAGTAAAAGTCTTTCTAGAATTATGTTTTCTTTGTAACCAAGTAAAAGTATTTCTAGAATTATGTTTTCTTTGTAATCAAGCAAAAGTAATTCTAGAATGATCTATTAGGGACTATAAATAGAGGAGCTCTCCCCTCATTTGTAATCAAGCAATCAAGCAAAGGAAAAATAATAATAAAGCATTATTTGTGAGAACAAGTTTCTTCTCTTTGTGTGTGAGTTGTGTGGATTAGTGAGAACAAGTTTCTTCTCTCTAGTCTCCAACTTTTTTTTTAATATATATTCCAACAAAGTGGTATCAGAGCAAGGTTTAGGGATGACTTCCAACAATATGTTGCAACCTCAACTTCCTCGTTTGACGGGAAAGAATTATAATCAATGGAGCATTCAAATGAAGGTCTTGTATGGCTCTCAAGATCTTTGGGAGATTGTTGAAAATGGATATGAAGAACTGGAGAATCAAGCAACACTTTCAACACAACAATTGAATACTTTGAAAGAGATTCGAAAGAAGGACAAGAAGGCTCTTTATTTTATCTATCAAGCAGTGGATGAAGCAATTTTTGACAGGATCTCTTCGACATCAACATCAAAGGAGGCATGGGACATCCTCAACAAGGTGTACAATGGTGAAGAAAAGGTAAAGATGGTAAGACTTCAAGCTCTAAGAGGTGAGTTTGATTTACTCAAAATGAAAGAAAGTGAATCGGTGGAGGAATTTTATAATAGAACTATTTCTATTGCTAATCAACTTCGAGTCAATGGTGAAGAAATTTCGGATAAAAGAATTATTGAAAAAATTCTTCGAAGTATGACAAGGAAATTTGAGCATGTTATTGTTGCTATTGAAGAATCAAAAGATTTGAATACTTTCTCTCTTGAAGAATTGTTGGGCTCACTACAACCTCATGAGCTTCGCATCAAACAATTTGATTCCTCTCCTTCCGAGCAAGCTTTTCAAATTCGAGACACCAACCGTGGTGGTTTTAGAGGAAGAGGTGGAAGATCAGCCCGTGGTAGAGGACAAGGAAGATGCCAAATTCAAAGTGAAAATTCAAGCCCATCTCAAGGAAGAAGAAGAAGAGGTCGTGGAGGATACGGTGGAAGAGGAAGAGGTAACATACTTATAATATTCAATGTCATTATTGTCATAAATATGGGCATATGAAAAAGGATTGTTTTAAAAGAATTAATGATGAAAAAGATAATTCTAATTTTCTACATGAGAATTTGGAGACACAAGATGAAAGTATGCTTCTTGCTTGTAATGTTCAAGAAGCTTCTTTTGATGATATATGGTATATTGATAGTGGTTGTAGTAACCACATGACCGGAAATAAAAGTTGCTTTGTGAATTTTGATGAATGTGTCCAACGAGAAGTCAAGACAGGTGATAAAAAAAGGCTCATTGTCAAAGGCAGTGGTGATATTCCGATACAGACAAAGCAAGGTACAAATTATATTTCTAATGTTTATTATGTTCCCGATCTTAAACACAACCTTTTGAGTGTTGGGCAACTTTTAAAGAAGGGACATAATGTGAATTTCAAAAATGATTTATGTGAGATCAAAGACAAAACTGGTGTTCTTATTGCAAAAGTGAAGATGACACCAACAAAAATGTTTCCGTTGCAAATTAAAAATGAAGCATTTCCATGTTTTTCTAATATTGTTAATGAAGTTATGGCTTTGGCATCTTCATTATAATCACTTGAGTTTTAGCACTCTATCCAAGATTTGCAAAGATCATATGGTGAAAGGCATCCCAAATATTAGCAAACAAGATCAAGTATGTGAAAGTTGTGTTTTTGGCAAGCACCATCGAGATCCATTTCCAAAAGAAAAGGCATGGCGAGCAAAGAATCCTTTGGAGCTAGTGCATTCGGATTTATGTGGACCTATGCGCACAAACTCTCTTGGAGGTAATCGGTATTTTCTCACTTTTATTTATGACTATAGTCGCAAGATGTGGATTTACTTTCTCAAAGAAAAATCTCAAGTATTTGAAGTGTTCAAGATTTTTAAAGCACTTATGGAGAAGCAAAGTGGTTTTTCTATAAAGACACTCTGATCCGATCGTGGTGGAGAATATATGGCGGAAGAATTCGGAAATTTCTTAAAGAATCATGGCATTCATCATCAACTAACGGTCCGCTCAACCCCTCAACAAAATGGGGTGGCTGAAAGAAAGAACCGTATCATCATGGAACTTGTTCGAAGTATGTTGAAGACAAAAGGATTGCCTAAAATATTTTGGGCCGAAGCTGTAGCATGTGCATGCTATGTTCTCAACCGTGCGGCAACTAAAAGTGTTCAAGGAAAGACTCCACAAGAAGCATGGAGTGGTCACAAGCCATGTGTCTCCCACTTCCGAATTTTTGGAAGCATTTGTTACTCTCATGTGTCGGATGAAAAGAGAGGAAAACTTGATGACAAATCTGAAAAGTGCATCTTTGTTGGCTATAGTGAAAGATCCAAGGCATATAAATTATATAACCCCATCACAAAGAAGACTATTATTAGTCGTGATGTAATTTTCAATGAGGAAGAAGCATGGGAATGGAAAAATGAGAAAAAAAGTACAAGTATCTTGCTTGATAATGATGCATTTGAGCCAATTGAAGAAGAAGGATCGACTCCACCTACTCCACCATCTAATTCTCCTCCAAGCTCATTATCTTCAAGTTCAAAATCAACACCTAGAAGGACAAGAACTCTTGCGGAGATTTATGGAGAAAAAAGAAGAATTTTAGAAGATGAATTTGTTGATTTTGCTTTATATGCAACTGCGGATCTGGTTGATTTTGAAGAAGCCACCAAGGAAGACAAATGGAGACAAGCCATGGATCAAGAAATTGATGCAATTGAAAGGAATCAAACATGGGAGTTGGTTGAAGTACCTGAAGGGAAGAAACCCATTGGAGTCAAATGGGTTTACAAGACAAAGTTGAATGCACAAGGTGAAGTTGAAAAACATAAGGCATGATTAGTTGTGAAAGGCTACAAGCAAAAGTATAGTGTTGATTATAAAGAAGTTTTTGCTCCCGTGGAACGTCTTGAAACAATTCGTTTGATAATTTCATTGGCCGCTCAAAATAAGTGGCAAGTTTATCAAATGGATGTTAAATCTGCTTTCTTGAATGGAGTACTACAAGAAGAGGTGTACATTGATCAACCTTCCGGCTATGTGATAAAGGATGAAGAGCATAAAGTCTATCGGTTGAAGAAGGCATTGTATGGCCTTAAGCAAGCCCCTCGTGCATGGTATAGTCGCATAGATGACTATTTTTTGAAGATGGGATTCAAGAGGTGTCCATTGAGCATACTCTTTACATCAAGGAGAACAAAGGTAACATTCTTATCATTGGTTTATATGTGGATGATTTGATTTTTACGAAAAATAGTCTTGATAATATTGAAGAATTTAAGAGAAGTATGATGCAAGAATTTGAGATGACCGACTTGGGTCTACTTCATTACTTTCTTGGTATTGAAGTAAAGCAAGATAATGATGGTATATTATCTCTCAAGAAAAGTATGCAAAAGATTTGATGAAGAAGTTTAGAATGGAAGAGGCAAATCCAATTAGCACTCCAGTTGAAGTTGGCTTAAACTAAGTAAGGATGACAACTCTAAATATGTTGATCCAACATTGTTTAGAAGTCTTGTTGGGAGTTTGATGTATTTGACAGCCACTCGGCCGGACATTACATATGGTGTGAGCTTGATTAGTAGGTTTATGGAGCAACCAAAGAAGACACATTGGGATGCCGGAAAAAGAATTTTGAGATATGTGCGTGGAACACTTGGGGATGGAATTTATTATCAAAAGATAAATGATCCTAAGGTGCTTGGATATTGTGATAGTGATTGGGCCGGAAGTGTTGATGATAGTAAAAGTACTTCGGGAAATGTTTTCTACTTTGGATCAAGTGCAATCACGTGGATGTCAAAGAAACAACAAGTTGTGGCTCTCTCAACCGCCGAGGAAGAATATATTTCACTATCTTTAGCTAGTTGTCAAGCTTTATGGATTAAATGGGTGCTAGAAGAACTTAAGCATACTCCAAAAGAAAGTCCACTTATATATTGTGATAGCAATTCTGCTATAGCACTCACCGAAAATCCATTTTTTCATGGGAGGAGCAAGCATATAAGAATCAAATATCATTTCATTCGAGACTTGGTTGGAAAAGGAGAAGTAGTTGTCAAGCATTGCAAGACGCAAGATCAAATTGCCGATATTTTAACGAAGCCTTTGAAGTTGGAGATTTTCAAGGAGTTAAGAAAGAAACTTGGTATGCGTAAAAGTTTAGCTCAAAGGGGGGCAAATCAAGTTTAAAGGGGGTGTTGGAATATAAACTTGATTTATTAGTTTTTAGAGAATTCTTGTATTATGTTTAAAGGGTGTGAGAGTTCTAGAATTATGTTTTCTTTGTAATCAAGTAAAAGTATTTCTAGAATTATGTTTTCTTTGTAATCAAGCAAAAGTAATTCTATAATGATCTATTAGGGACTATAAATAGAAGAGCTCTCCCCTCATTTGCAATCAAGCAATCAAGCAAAGGAAAAATAATAATAAAATATTATTTGTGAGAATAAGTTTCTTCTCTGTGTGTGTGAGTTGTGTGGATTAGTGAGAACAAGTTTTTTTTCTCTAGTCTCCAACTTTTTTTTTAATATATACTCCAACAGAATGTTCTCATTCCTCCCCTTGCTACCCTTTAGCAAATTTGCCAAATTATTTGTAACCTTCGCATTTGTGCTAGTTACTTTATACCTAGTTTATTAATGCTTTTGCTTATTTTGTGATCATTAATTCACTTATCTTACACCATAAAAATTCGTTCATCTGTAACCATATATTAAAATATTTCATCTATTCCAAATAAATAGTAGCAGCTGAAATATTAATTTGTTGCAACTGCACAACAGGACGCAAAGGAGAAATTCCAGTTGAGATAGAATTCCCTTAAGCGAATACAAAGATCAGGTATCATTATGTATTGCATCTTCACATCCCCTTTAGGCTTAAACCATTTGTATGTTGATAAGGTTTGTAAATCATGTATTTAATAGTACATGGTAGATGTTTATTTGATGCATAAGGTCTTTGCTGCGGGAAACATTCCTTGGGCACACCAGTCCAATTAGCAGGTGCCGTTTTGTGCTTCCGGAACCAATATTGCTAGTCCTTCAGTGGATGGTACTGTTACTGTTAGTTACTTATGAAGTTTATAATTTATATATACTATCAGTGACTTCACCGTCTGATCATTTAGATTGATAGACTTATCTTATTAATCTATTTCAGCATCTGGATGTATAATTATTCATCAACGCCCACATCAAGAAATGCAACCATCTATTGTGGGGCAGAGATCATGTCACTTGATAGAGAATGTAGGTTGGATCGTTTGGTATGTCTATCAAATATTTGATGCATGTATTTTAGTCATGTTGTTACTGATATTGGAAACTGGGATCCTAAACTTCTAACCGGTATCTATGACAATTTATGTTAAAATCCATAATCATATAGCAATATGGAAGTTGGTAATAATAACTTCATAGATTAACAAAGTATATATATTCTGAACAATATCAGTTTATACATTTTGTGACTTTGTTTGGATTCTTATTTTATTATGAAAGCACTTGGTACATGACATTAAATGAGAACATTGTCTTTTTTCCTCAAATTAAAAACAAAGCAAATAATTGGACCAAATTGTCAAAATGATTGAAAGCACTATCCAAACGGTCAAATTATTGACATTTTTGTCATCATATATGTTATATGAAGCATGCATTTCTCAAATAATTTCTTACTCTTGAACAAATTTTTACCTAATAATATCTGATATCTATTCATCTGACCTATTTCTACGCGGTGATTACCACGATAACCAAGGGATTAATCCATTGTCCACTATTCTCAGTCTTAAATACTATTCACTCCTATTACCCTGTAGAAAGTTTCAAGAAGCAAACCAAACCAAAGTTTATTAATTTGTCAATATTGACATATTCGGAGAAGTATATAGTTTGTTACTGGGTTCTTTGTCCACAAATAATAATAATATATATATAATAAAATAAAATAAACGAGAGTTATCTTTTGTTCAAGTTTTTCTTTATGGAGATTTATTTACTTTTGATACAAATATAAGAAAACCAATCTATACCTAACTCAGACAACATGACAATATCTACCGCATAGGAATTCAGAAAGAATAGAGGAAGAAAAATGAAGATAATGGTTGCGTTTCAAGTCAACAAAATTAGATCTATTATCATGATCAATGCACATGTGTCAGATATTACGAAACCTATTCCATTTACCCATCCTGAAACAATATCTTCAAATTAATAACTCACGTTAATGCCACGCTCTTGTCTATGATGTTTGTGAAAAGTGTAAAATACAATGGTTTATGAACAAATATTTTATTCAAAAAAATATTTTATTTCAATTTCAAATAGTACACATTATTTGCTTGCACTATATTACAATTTTTAATTACAATATGTAGAGAGATATATTGTATTGGTCTTTTGTTGTTTTTACTGTTTTGTATTTTGTTTGTTTCGGTTGTATATATATACACTCCTTTGTAATTGATGGTTTAACAGACAGAAAGTAAAATTTCATTTTTCTTCACCATTTCTTTTCTCATGGTATAAGAGCGTAGGCGATTTTTCAAAACCCTAACTCTTTCCTCAAATTCCTAAAATGCCTGATTCAAGTGATATTTCGAGTCCTAATCCAGATAATCATGGAAATTCTGCGATTAACTACAACGATCCGTATTTTCTTTTTCATGGGGACAATCCTAATTCTCAATTAGGTCAAATTATCTTCAATGGAGATAACTATCTGAATTGGAGCCATAGTGTTCGTTTGGCACTTGGAGCGAAGAATAAGATTCGGTTTATCTACGATTCTCTTCTTCGACCATCTGATGAATCTCCAGATCTACAAAAATGGATTTGAAACGACTACATGGTTACTGCTTGGATTCTTTGTTCCATGGAGAAGAAGATCTCTGAGAGTTTTATCTTCGATTCTTCTACAATATAACTTTGGGATGAGATTCGAGAAAGGTATGGTCATTCGAATGCTCCTCAGATCTATGAAATTCATAAAAATTTGATGAGTATTCAACAAAATGATGATAACATAGCCACTTATTATACTAATATGAAGCAAGTTTGGGATCAATTGCAAGTTATAGAACCAATTCCTGTTTGTACTTGTGGGGCAATCGATAAATGTTCATGTCGTTTGTTAGCTAAGGTTCTTGAGAGAGATCAGCTTACAAAACTTATCCAATTTATTTCTGGTTTTAATAAATCTTTTGATCAAGCTAAGATAAATCTACTCAGTATGGATCCGCTACCAAATGTGAACAGAGCTTATCACATGCTTCAACAAATTGAAAAACAGAATGCTCTTAATGTAGCTTGTCAATCTACAGAGATGAGTGCTCTTTTTTCTGCTAAGAATAAAGAGTTACTTCACAATTTCAAGTCATCTTTCCAAAAAAAAGATTACAAGAAGGCTAAACAGGACAAATTTTGTGATCATTGCAAATATAAAGGGCATACTAAGGATTAATGTTTTAAAATTGTTGGTTATCCAGATTGGTGGAATGGAAAAATTAATCAAACTTCTCAAAAATTAGTTGCAAATGCTCAAGAGAACTCTGCTGGTATTGGAATTCTTGGTGCATCTCCTACTGCTTCTATTTTGCAAAGTGATTCTAATGCAGCTAATTCTTCTATGTCATCGGCTGGTGTTGATCCACAAATGTTTTCTGCATTTTACAAGGAGTTTATGAAGATGATGCAACAAAGTCAAGGATGTTCTTCATCTGATCCTTATGATGCTGCAGTGAATTTTGCAGGTATTGTCTCTGCATTTAATGTGTTTTCCTCAATTCAACATGCAAACACATGGATAATTGATACAGGAGCTAGTGATCATATGGCATTCGATTTTAACATCTTTGATAAAACACATACTCTAAAACATCCCATTCAAATAGCTTTGCCAGATGGTACTTACAAAACTGTTACTATCATTGGAACCATCACTATCAATTCTCATATTGTCCTAAAAAATGTTTTCTATGTACCAGAATTTAAACATAACCTTTTATCTGTTGGAAGGTTATTAGATCATAATAATCTTGTTGCTAAATTTGAGCAACATTCTTGCTCTTTCGAGGACCTTTCAACTGAACAGGTGAAGGCCATTGGTTTGAGACAAGGAGGTTTGTATAAGTTTCTTAAAGACATTCCAAATAATCCTCATTTCACAAATAATGTTCCTTCTGGTCAAGGTATTGTTACCTTATCTTCTAATAAAATAAATTCCATTCATCTTTTTCATGCAAGACTTGGACATGCCTCTTTAGGCAAGTTGAAATGTGTACCTTTCTTTTCTTCATTAATAAAGAATGATAGTAATTTTCATTGTGAATCTTGTATTTCTGCAAAACATCATAGATTACCTTTTCCTATATCAAATTCTATTGCAAATGCATGTTTTTAATTAATTCACATTGATTTGTGGGGTCCATATCGAATACCTTCTCTATCTGGTGCTAGATATTTTTTAACTATTCTAGATGATCATTCTAGAACTACATGGACACATCTGGTTCATCATAAAGATCAAGTTCCTAAAATTATAACTGATTTTTTAGCATATGTTAAGAATCAGTTTCAAAAATCTGTTAAGATCATTAGATCTGATAATGGAACAGAGATTGTTCAAGAAAGTTGCTCAATCTTATTTGCATCAGAAGGGATAATTCATCAAAAAAGTATTGTAGGAGTCCCACAACAAAATGGAAGAGTAGAACGTAAACACAAACATTTAGCTGAGACTGCTAGAGCTCTTAAACTTCATGCAAGTTTACCTAACAAATTTTGGGGTGATTGTCTTCTCACAGCAACCTATTTAATAAATCTTATGCCTAGTTCAGTTCTTGCTTGGAAAACACCATATGAAATTTTAATGAACAAAATGCAAGATTACTCTCATTTAAGGGTTATAGGATGTTTATGTTATCCTACTATCAAAACCAGTGACAAAATGGCCTCTAGGGCAAAGAAATGTATTCTGATTGGATATCCTTATGCTCAAAAAGGGTATAAACTTTATGATCTTGAAAATCACAAGGTTTTACTTAGCAGAGATGTAATTTTCAAGGAAGACATTTTTCCTTATCATTCTACTACTCCTCCTGTTTCAGATCCTCATGAACATGTTTCCTTTCCTCTTGTTAATCCAGTTTTATCACCTGATTCTTTCCTCACATCTCCAATAGAAAATGTTGTTCATTCACCTCAAAATAACATTCAAAATTTCCCTGAAGCACCTTCATCTCCAATCTTAACTTCACCACCAAATAATTTTCAACCAGATTTTATGCCTTCTTCTATTCCACAACAGTCCTCACCTTCAAACACTCTTATACCTATTAGAAAATCCACTCGGCCTACTCAACTGCCTAAAAAATTTGAAGAGTTTGTTCTAGATAAACATCATAAACCTCCTACGAATTGTTCTTTTGTTCAACAAATTCTTTCTAATTCTGAACTGGAGCACTTAAACTCAGAATACATTGCCAGTCTAGCAAATGCTTTATCTATTCATGAACCTAATTCTTATGCTCAAGCTAAGAATGATCCTAAATGGATTGAGGCCATGCAAAAAGAACTTCAAGCACTTGAAGATAATGATACTTGGGAAATGACTATTTTACCTCCTAATAAGACTGCCATTGGAAGTAAATGGGTGTATAAGGCAAAATTTAATCCAGATGGAAGTTTAAATAAATGCAAAGCAAGGGTTGTTGCAAGAGGTGATAAACAGATCAAAGGTAAAGACTTCAAATACACTTTCAGTCCTGTTGCAAAATTCACTACTGTTAGGGTGCTTATTGCTTTAGCTGCTGCAAAAAATTGGGACCTTCATCAGCTTGACATAAATAATGCCTTCTTGCATGGTTATGTTGATGAAGAATTGTATATGCAACCTCCACCTGGATATATAAAAGCTAAACCAGGAGTAGTATGTAAAGTGAAGAAATCCTTGTATGGGTTAAGACAAGCTGCAAGACAATGGAATGTTCAACTTAGTAAACAACTGATCAGTTTGGGATATAAACAGTCAAAACAAGATTATTCTCTCTTCATTAAGTCTGGTAATGATTCTTTCACTGCTGTTATTGCCTATGTTGATGATTTACTAATTACTGGAAATTCTTCAGTTGAGATTCAATCTGTTAAGAATGTTCTTAATTCTGCTTTTACAATTAAAGACTTGGGTCACCTGAAATATTTCTTAGGCATAGAGGTGTTTAGAACAAAAGAAGGTATTTTGTTGAATCAAAGGAAATATATTTTGGACCTTTTAAAGGACACAAATATGGAACAGTGCAAACCAGTTTCTTTCCCTTTGCCCAGAAATTTTAAACTAAGCATAGTTGATACTCCTTTGCTTATGGATCCTGAGACATACAGAAGACTCATTGGTAAACTTCTATATCTTAACATGACTAGGCCAGATATTTCATATGATGTTCAACAGCTTAATCAATTTCTGAATACTCCTGCAAAGTCACATTTTGATGCTGCTTTACATGTTCTTAAGTATCTCAAAGGTACTATTGATGTTGGTCTATTTTATTCCTCCATATTTGATTTGAATCTTACAGCATATTGTGATGCTGATTGGGGAAGTTGTCCTTTTTCTGCAAAATCTCTTTCTGGTTATACTATTTCCTTAGGTAATTCTTTAATATCTTGGAAAACAAAGAAACAGAAAACTACATCCAAGAGTACTTGTGAAGCTGAATATAGGAGTATGAGTTATACCACAAGTGAATTGATTTGGCTCGAAGGTTTACTTGAAGACTTGCAAGTGAAAGTATCTCTTCCTATTAATCTTTTCTGTGACAAAATTGCAGCTAAATACATTGCAGAAAACAAGGTGTTTCAAGAAAGAACCAAGCATTTGAAAGTTGATTATCATTTTATAAGAGACTATGTAGATGCACAATTTATCACCATTCTTCATGTTAAATCTGCTCTTCAGCTAGCAGATTTACTTACGAAGCCATTGGGAGCTGATCAGCATGCTTTTCTTTCATCCAAGCTTGGCCTTGTTTCTAAACCACCAAGTCCAGCTTGAGGGGGGATGTAGAGAGATATATTGTATTGGTCTTTTGTTGTTTTTACTGTTTTGTATTTTGTTTGTTTCGGTTGTATATATATACTCCTTTGTAATTGATGGTTTAACAAACAGAAAGTAAAATTTCGTTTTTCTTCACCATTTCTTTTCTCACAATACAATTTGTCACTATACATGTTTGCATCGAAATTGATCACAAACATCCAGTTGTATGCAAGCACCAATATCCAATCACAGATCATAGGTAGTATCTAATGTGGAGAATATAATATGAAGAATAGACAAATTAAAAATGAAAGCAAGTAAAAAGAGACCAGATTTATAGTGGTTCGGCTGACTCCGGCCTACGTCCACTCTAGAATAATCCTTTTTATTATACTGAAGTTTGATTACAGTTACAATCCAAAAATCCAAGAATAAAAATGGCAGAGTGTAGCCTAGGTAAAAGATGAAGAGAAGCAGAAAGATGATTCCCTTTTTGAAGTCATGCCTGCTGTATTTATAGGTGAAGCTTCGGCTACAGGCCCTTCTCATCCATATAGGCCACCATAACGATCGGCATGTGTAATTCGACAATTAAAAACGATCGGCCAACTTTCCTCCGATCGTTTTTCCTTCATCCAATCCAAGGCCGATCGTTTCTGGAGGGTCCTTCATGCCTATCCCTCCTTTTCCATGATGCTATGTTGATCCATCTTCTTCTAATATACTATGCTGATCCATCCTCAATGAAGCATGCTGATCCTTCCTTCTCCATGAAGATATGCCGATCCTTCCTTCCCCATGAAGATATGCGGATCATTCCTCCCCATGAAGATATGTCAATCCTTCCTTATCCAATGAAGATATGCTAATCCCTTCCTGGTGTAGCCCGGAAAGTACACCGACCCTTCTAAGGCATGTCGATCCATAGCACTTAGGACGTTATGCCAATCCCTAATGCTCTATAATATTGTGCCGATCCAATTCCTCCTAGTGTGTGTCATGCTGATCCGTATCATGAAACTCCACCATGCCGACTCCTTAGATTACTATCAGGGCTGATCCATCCACCATGAACAATTCCGATCCAAGCTAATACTCATATTTCAAGCACCTTGCATCGTTTATCTATCAACTATGTTTAATCCTAGCTTCATGTTGTTATCTGTAGTTGAGCTTTGGACCCTACAATCATCACTCTGCACTCATCGGTCTCGATAATTATGAAGTCTATTGGGTTAAATCCACATATGTACGGCCTTGCCAAAAGGTGGGTTAACACTTTGCCCTCCAAAACATGTCTTGCGATAGGAAGGCGTGTTTTGAATTGCCTTAAGTCCAAAATCCAAAGTCCTTAATCCATTGATTGCCATATTTTCTAATCCAGAATCCAATCTGCTGCCAATCCAATTCCTTGATCTCTTCAGATCATTAACGAAATCCATGATTGTTCTGAGTCGATATCCAATTCCGAATCCATCCCAAATCCATTAACCAAATCAACGATCTTTCCAGATCATTTTATCCAAATCTGGGATGGCTTCGGGTCCAAATCCAAATTCTTAGACCTCTTCGGGTTGTTTTATCCAAATCCGGGACCACTCCGGATCCTTATCCAAATCCATAGACCTCTCTGAGTCGTTTTATCCAAATCTGAGACCGCTCTGTGTCCAAATCCGTAAACCTCCCTGGGTCATTTTATCTAAATCCGGGACCACTCCGGGTCCTTATCCAAATTCGTAGACCTCTCTGGGTCGTTTTATCCAAATTTGAGACTACTCTGGATCCTTGTCGAGCACAATCCGTACTTGACGTCCTAAGTAGGCCGATCCTATCACTCTCCGATGAAGCGGCCTACCCTTGCCAGGCATAGTCCATACCCGACGATCTGTTGTATTATGTTCCCCGACCTCGACTCTCTAGTTGAAGGCTTAATCCATAGAGTATCCTACTCCGGCCTCGATCCCCGGTCGAGGACTTATCCATATATGAGTCCATCCCGTCGCTCTCCGGCGAAGGGACTCGTAACTCGCGGTTATTGCCCCGTCTCTCCGGTCGGGGCCATAACCGTGACTTTGTTATTTATTTCATTAATCCAAATTTAATTATTCTAGAGTCCACTTAGTAAAATATAAAATAAAAGTCCGTACAACCAAAAAACTAAATAGCCATAGTATCAGAAAAACCAGAGTTCGTAGTAAACGGGAAAAAACAAAGTTTCATAGACCCGAGCACTACGATTCATCGTCATCTCAGAGCATGCCTAGGGATCGTCCTCGATCACGTACATGTCTAAGTGACTTAGCCATATTACTGCGGGGTTTATTACTTATTCCATGTCATAAATCCAATCAATTAATGATAATTTGACGATGATGCCTTGATCCAATGCCATCTTCATTCGAGGTAGGCGGTGGCTGCTCCTGTTCCACCGCTACAGCCCGAGTCCTTATATATTGTTGTAACTGACCATTCCTCACATGTTCCTCAATGATATCCTTCAAATGCCTGCAATCATTTGTATTGTGCTCATCCAACTCATGGAATAGGCAATGCTTTCTTGATGCCCGCTCGTATTCGAAGGGTTCCCTTTTCGCCGGCCTTTGATACTGAAGGCGTCCTCGAGTATCCAAATAAATCCTTTCCAAAGGTTCGGTCAAATCCATGTAAGAAGAGAATTTTGGTTCTCCCCATTGCCTTTTCGACATATTACTGTCATCATTCATTTTTTGTTTGCCTTTATCATTCTTTTTTACATCTCCCGATGATCCTCCACTTTGCACAGCATTCACCTCTGATTTGTTTGCTCGTGTGTCTTCCTATCGCAGGAACCTTTCTGCTTTATGGTAAAACTCACCTAGATCCATAGGTGGATCCCGTGCTAGTGAATCCTTGAACTCCATGCCATCAGCAATATTCTAGATACAACCGCCATCAAAACCATGGATGGATCTAGACGGTCTACCGATGCTGCCGTGTCATTAAACCGTGTTAGAAAATTTCTCAAGGATTATCCAGTCCTTTGTTTCAGTGTTGCCAAACTCATCACATTTTTACGTCTCGAGATGTAAACCCTAAACTGCCTCATAAACCCTTCGATAAATTATGTCCATGTGCCAATAGAGCCGCTTTCCAACTGTCTGAACCATAGCGAAGCTATATCCGTCAAATACAAAGGGAAGCACCATGCCATGACCTTCTCCGATGCCCTAGTACTTCCATATGCCTCATGTATCTCATTAGATGAACAACGGGATCTGTTTTTCCATCATATGTCTCAAACGTTGGTAGTTTGAATTCCGATAGATTCCTAGCTTGCTTGATCCTAGGAGCAAAGGGGCTCCTATTCACATCTTTCAAATCTCTATTTATCAATCCTCCTCTCATGGCCTGTTTGATCATTTCCGCCAACCTGTCATTATCATCAGGTGGTAGTCTTCATCCATTGTCTCCAACCTGCCCCCCCCCCCCCCCCCGAGTCCACGAGGGAATCCTGAAATCTGCTCTTTTGGACGAGCACCCATATTCCAATCAGCGCCAAACTGCACGGCATCGCCTGGTATCCTGCTTGGAATCAAGCTAACGTGACCCGGGGCATGACCCCGAGCATGGAACGATCGATACCAATCGGCTAAAGTTTCGCCAATCGTTCCTGGTTGGTCAGGGGCTACTCTCAGCAGTTCCACTCCATCTTATATCATGTTTTCCTTGTTTCCTTGGTTCTTATTCTGGATTTCCTCAGCTCCTGCTACTTCAACTCCGTGATCCATATTTCCAGCATTTTCTGCTACTCCATTTCCTTGGTTTTGCACTCCATCTTGTCCAATTTGTCGGAGTAGGTTCTGCATCATTTCTCCTGTCTCTTTAGCATCATTTCCTGCATAGCAATCATCATAGTTTCCATCTCATCTCTGGTAATGAAGATTGAGGTTTGATTAGCTCCTAAGGAAGCCTCCTGACTCCCTTCATGATGGCTCCTATCTGTTCTCTGTCTCCTTGTTGATTATCTAGCCATTGCTTCCTAAATCCAAGTATCCAAGCTTCTAAATCTAAGATCCTAGCTTCCAAATCCACGAGTGCAAGTCTTCTTAGTGAAAGCACCAAAATGTTTGTGCCGAAATTGGTCACAAACACCCAGTTGTATGCAAACACCAATTTCCAATCACAGATCAAAGGTAGTATCTAATGTGGAGAATATAATATGAAGAATAGACAAATTAAAAATGAAAGCAAGTAAAAAGAGACAAGATTTATAGTGGTTCGGCTGACTTTGGCCTACGTTCACTCCAAAATAATCCTCTTTATTATACTAAAATTTGATTACAGTTGCAATCCAAAATCCAAGAATAAAAATGGCAGAGCGTAGCCTAGGTAGAAGATAAAGAGAAGTAGGAAGAAGATCCCCTTTTTGAAGCCATGCATGCTGTATTTATAGGTGAAGCTTCAGCTATAGGGTCTTCTCATCCATATGGGCCCACCATAACGATCGGCATATGTAATTCGATAATTAAAAAAGATCGGCCAACTTTCCTCCAATCGTTTTTCCTTCATCCAATCCAAGGCTAATCGTTTCTGGAGGGTCCTTTATGTCGATCCCTCCTTTTCCACGATGCCGTGCTGATCCATCTTCTTCCAATATACTATGCCAATCCATCCTCAATGAAGCGTGTTGATCCTTCCTTCTCCATGAAGATATGCCGATCCTTCCTTCCCCACGAAGATATGCCGATCCTTCCTTCCCCACGAAGATATGCCGATCCATCCTTCTCCACGAAGATATGTCGATCCATCCTTCCCCGTGAAGATATGACGTTCCTTCCTTCCCCATGAAGATATGCCGATCCCTTCCTGATGTAGCCTGGAAAGTATACCGACCCCTCTAGGGCATGCCGATCCATAGCACTTAGGACGTTATGCCGATCCCTAATGCTCTAGGATATTGTACCGATCCAATTCCTTCTGGTGTGTGCCATACCGATCCATATCATGAAACTCCACCATGCCGACCCCTTAGATTATTATCAGGGCTGATCCACCCACCATGAACAATGCCGATCCAAGCTAATACTCATATGTCAAGCACCCTGCACCGTTTATCTACCAACTATGTTTAATCCTGGCTTCATGTTATTATCTGTAGTTGACCTCCGTATCCCACATTCATCACTTTGCACCCATCGGCCTCGATAATTGTGAAGTCTGTTGGGTTAAATTCGTCTGTGTACGACCTTGCTAAAAGGCGGGTTAACAATACAAATTTACATACTCATATACACAATTTCTGTACACACTTGTATACAATACTCGGTTTCCTCACTCATATTCAATTCAGACCTTGATTTTCCTGCCTCAGCTTGTGTCCAGCCATCTGCTATACCTGTCAAATAAACAACGCAGTAAACTGAAAAAAACACAAACTTAAATTGCAAAAATAAAATTGAACTTGAATATTAATATTGCCTCGATTATGGGTTTTTTTTCCTCTTCATATTTTAGACAAGGACAAATATAGGTGCACGGACAACTCATGATATGCACAGTGAATGACTGTGAATGTCATAAGGCCGAGCCTCAATCCTGTCTCACGGATAATTGCAAAGGCCAAACTCGAAGGCTCAACTCAGTGCAAATGTGCACAAGGTCAGCCCAAGTCGTCTCGGGCTCAACTCAGGTGCACATATCATAAAATAATATACAAGCATACATGGCAGGCAAAAGTAATGATTAGTGCACAAGCAAGCTACAAAAGGGATGCACATCAATGAACTCTAGGTAGTGAATCAGTGCAACAAAGGGTAAAGATTCAACAGTACATACATGCGCAATTGGCAAGAGTAATAACACACCAGCACGCTAATACAAGAAGGACATGCACATATAATCATTCAGCCAGGAAGCACAAGTACATAACAAACCGTCAATAAGTAAAACAAATAAGATCAGGGACATACACACATGATGGACTTACATGATCAGGTAAGAAAGTGTAAGCAACACACATACAAACAGGTCCAAAGAATCACAAACAAAGGCATCGGCACACAAGGAAACATACAAGTCAAGGCATGTGTAATCCAGACCGAAGTGGGCAGCAACTCAAAGAAACAATGCAAGAGCAGTAGTGCAGCAAGGGTATAAGGTAACACAATTAACTCAGACAATGGCAACAAGGCAACATAACCAAAAACTCATAGTACACATACGAGTAAAGGCAAGGTCGGCAAGGAGTACAAGTGCATTTCAATAAGAGCAAACCCAACTCAAGATAGGGACACAAACATACATATATGCATATTTGTATATGCATGTATTCAAGTCCATGCTGGCCACTTCAAACTCCAAGAAGCAGCCGTTCACACATATATACATACATATGTATGTATGTATATACATGCAATACCAAGATACAACCAGAGTCTCAACATCATCAAAGCAGCAACCCGTTTCAAGGTTCACCATCACAACAAAGCAGTTTTATAAACAAGTCAAAGCCATATCAACTAAATAACAAAGCAATCATGCAATAGCAGTTTTTGATCAAGTCAAGGCTGATCTTAGAAAATCAATAATGATCAAATATGTATAAACTATATTCAGGAATCTCAAATATATATATATATATGTATGTATATGTATGTATATGTATGTATGTATGTATATATATATATCTGTGTATATATATATATGTGTGTATATATGTATGTATGTATATATATATATATTTCAATGAATAAGTTAGAAATGTATGTGGACCACAACCAAACTTGAGTTCGTAAAAGTAGTATGAGCAAAGTTAAAATGGTGTATGCAAGTCGGCATAAAAATTCAACCAATAGAAAAGGATATATGTGAATATATATCACAACTCGAACACATTAGAAAGCATCAAACCACACAATTAGAAATCAACGGCCGAAGTGTAAAATCTCAAAGTCAACTTTGAACGTTTCAATTCGGAAATGTAAGAAATTGATTCCTATATAAACACCCAAATCATCATAGGAAAAAGTATTCGAGTTAAAAAACGGAATTGTTAGTTCCAGAATTATATCGAACACTTGCATTTTTCACAGTGGCAAAAGCTCGAACACCATGCCAACTTCCGAGATTTAATGGCAAACTCCAATCAACTATGATAGACCCATATCCAAGCTTAATTACCAAGATTGTGAATAGGGGCGGAAGACAAGGGGCACAGACATTGTGTCAAATAGGTTAGAAGTGATGTACTCTGAAGAAAGCAATTTATCGAATATTTTTAAAAAGAAAAGAGTATAAGACATTTTATCGAACACCTTTGTACGTGGCACCACCATAGTCGCTGGTGATGATCTAGAAGTGGAGCTGATCAACCCCAGACTCCTATTGGAAGAGTTTGACGAGGTGAGTCCATACATGGTTGTAGCTTCACCCAGGACACCATAGATTTGCATGTGCACGTGCATAGGTGCACGGGCCGTAAATATGAACCAAAGTTGAATATTTCAGGCTGATCTTACTGGGCTTTTTAGTGAGATCTGATACGTATTTTGATGATGTAATAACTATTTTACATGCCAATGATGGCTCCTATCTGTTCTCTGTCTCCTTGTTGATTGTCTAGCCATTGCTTCCTAAATCCAAGTATCCAAGCTTCTAAATCTAAGATCCTAGCTTCCAAATCCATCAGTGCAAGTCTTCTTAGTGAAAGCACCAAAATGTTTGTGCCGAAATTGGTCACAAACACCCAGTTGTATGCAAGCACCAATTTCCAATCACAGATCAAAGGTAGTATCTAATGTGGAGAATATAATATGAAGAATAGACAAATTAAAAATGAAAGCAAGTAAAAAGAGATAAGATTTATAGTGGTTCGGCTGACTTCGGCCTACGTTCACTCCAAAATAATCCTCTTTATTATACTAAAATTTGATTACAGTTGCAATCCAAAATCCAAGAATAAAAATGGCAGAGCGTAGCCTAGGTAGAAGATAAAGAGAAGTAGGAAGAAGATCCTTTTTTTGAAGCCATGCATGCTGTATTTATAGGTGAAGCTTCAGCTATAGGGTCTTCTCATCCATATGGGCCCACCATAACGATCGGCATGTGTAATTCGATAATTAAAAACGATCGGCCAACTTTCCTCCGATCGTTTTTCCTTCATCCAATCAAAGGCTGATCGTTTCTGCAGGGTCCTTTATGTCGATCACTCCTTTTCCACGATGCCGTGCTGATCCATCTTCTTCCAATATACTATGCCAATCCATCCTCAATGAAGCGTGTTGATCCTTCCTTCTCCATAAAGATATGCCGATCCTTCCTTCCCCACGAAGATATGCCGATCCTTCCTTTCCCTCGAAGATATGCCGATCCGTCCTTCTCCACGAAGATATGCCGATCCTTCCTTCCCCGTGAAGATATGCTGTTCCTTCCTTCCCCATGAAGATATGCCGATCCCTTCCTGATGTAGCCTGGAAAGTATACCGACCCCTCTAGGGCATGCCGATCCATAGCACTTAGGACGTTATGCCGATCCCTAATGCTCTAGGATATTGTACCGATCCAATTCCTTCTGGTGTGTGCCATACCGATCCATATCATGAAACTCCACCATGCCGACCCCTTAGATTATTATCAGGGCTGATCCACCCACCATGAACAATGCCGATCCAAGCTAATACTCATATGTCAAGCACCGTTTATCTACCAACTATGTTTAATCCTGGCTTCATGTTATTATCTGTAGTTGACCTCCGTATCCCACATTCATCACTTTGCACCCATCGGCCTCGATAATTGTGAAGTCTGTTGGGTTAAATTCGTCTGTGTACGACCTTGCTAAAAGGCGGGTTAACAATACAAATTTACATACTCATATACACAATTTCTCTACACACTTGTATACAATACTCGGTTTCCTCACTCATATTCAATTCAGACCTTGATTTTCCTGCCTCAGCTTGTGTCCAGCCATCTGCTATACCTGTCAAATAAACAACGCAGTAAACTGAAAAAAACACAAACTTAAATTGCAAAAATAAAATTGAACTTGAATATTAATATTGCCTCGATTATGGGTTTTTTTTCCTCTTCATATTTTAGACAAGGACAAATATAGGTGCACGGACAACTCATGATATGCACAGTGAATGACTGTGAATGTCACAAGGCCGAGCCTCAATCCTGTCTCACGGATAATTGCAAAGGCCAAACTCGAAGGCTCAACTCAGTGCAAATGTGCACAAGGTCAGCCCAAGTCGTCTCGGGCTCAACTCAGGTGCACATATCATAAAATAATATACAAGCATACATGGCAGACAAAAGTAATGATTAGTGCACAAGCAAGCTACAAAAGGGATGCACATCAATGAACTCTAGGTAGTGAATCAGTGCAACAAAGGGTAAAGATTCAACAGTACATACATGCGCAATTGGCAAGAGTAATAACACACCAGCACGCTAATACAAGAAGGACATGCACATATAATCATTCAGCCAGGAAGCACAAGTACATAACAAACTGTCAATAAGTAAAACAAATAAGATCAGGGACATACACACATGATGGACTTACATGATCAGGTAAGAAAGTGTAAGCAACACACATACAAACAGGTCCAAAGAATCACAAACAAAGGCATCGGCACATAAGGAAACATACAAGTCAAGGCATGTGTAATCCAGACCGAAGTGGGCAGCAACTCAAAGAAACAATGCAAGAGCAGTAGTGCAGCAAGGGTATAAGGTAACACAATTAACTCAGACAATGGCAACAAGGCAAAATAACCAAAAACTCATAGTACACATACGAGTAAAGGCAAGGTCGGCAAGGAGTACAAGTGCATTTCAATAAGAGCAAACCCAACTCAAGATAGGGACACAAACATACATATATGCATATTTGTATATGCAT
Source organism: Allium fistulosum (assembly GCA_030737815.1). Lineage (NCBI taxonomy): Eukaryota > Viridiplantae > Streptophyta > Magnoliopsida > Asparagales > Amaryllidaceae > Allium > Allium fistulosum. The sequence goes on along the minus strand of CM060902.1, from coordinate 1,125,118,490 downwards.
GTATTCAAGTCCATGCTGGCCACTTCAAACTCCAAGAAGCAGCCGTTCACACATATATACATACATATGTATGTATGTATATACATGCAATACCAAGATACAACCAGAGTCTTGACATCATCAAAGCAGCAACCAGTTTCAAGGTTCACCATCACAACAAAGCAGTTTCATAAACAAGTCAAAGCCATATCAACTAAATAACAAAGCAATCATGCAATAGCAGTTTTTGATCAAGTCAAGGCTGATCTTAGAAAATCAACAATGATCAAATATGTATAAACTATATTCAGGAATCTCAAATATATATATATATGTATGTATATGTATGTATATGTATGTATGTATGTATATATATATATCTGTGTATATATATATGTGTGTATATATGTATGTATGTATATATATATATATTTCAATGAATAAGTTAGAAATGTATGTGTACCACAACCAAACTTGAGTTCGTAAAAATAGTATGAGCAAAGTTAAAATGGTGTATGCAAGTCGGCATAAAAATTCAACCAATAGAAAAGGATATATGTGAATATATATCACAACTCGAACACATTAGAAAGCATCAAACCACACAATTAGAAATCAACGGCCGAAGTGTAAAATCTCAAAGTCAACTTTGAACGTTTCAATTCGGAAATGTAAGAAATTGATTCCTATATAAACACCCAAATCATCATAGGAAAAAGTAATCGAGTTAAAAAAACGGAATTGTTAGTTCCAGAATTATATCGAACACTTGCATTTTTCACAGTGGCAAAAGCTCGAACACCATGCCAACTTCCGAGATTTAATGGCAAACTCCAATCAACTATGATAGACCCATATCCAAGCTTCATTACCAAGATTGTGAATAGGGGCTGGAAGACAAGGGGCATAGACATTGTGTCAAATAGGTTAGAAGTGATGTACTTTGAAGAAAGCAATTTATCGAATATTTTAAAAAGAAAAGAGTATAGGACATGTTATCGAACACCTTTGTACGTGGCACCACCGTAGTCGCTGGTGATGATCTAGAAGTGGAGCTGATCAATCCCAGACTCCTATTGGAAGAGTTTGACGAGGTGAGTCCATACATGGTTGTAGCTTCACCCAGGACACCATAGATTTGCATGTGCACGTGCACAGGTGCACGGGCCGTAAATATGAACCAAAGTTGAATATTTCAGGCTGATCTTATTGGGCTTTTTAGTGAGATCTGATACGTATTTCGATGATGTAATAACTATTTTACATGCCAATGATATGTGTAAATAGATATGAAGGTTGAATTGTAAGTATGTTGATGGAATTAATGAGAAATCATTTTTTTTCTTCTCTGAAAATTATGTTCTACTTTCCCGAGTCTTGCTTCTCTTTGTTTTTCAATCTTAACACTTCTTTTACCTACAACTCTGCATTTCTGAACCATCTTTCATCTATTATTTTGCCAAACTGCAAATATCCTCGGCCATAAAAACAAGAAACATGAAAAAGCAACATGGGCATAACAAATTGGTATCAGAGCTGTTCGATCTAGATTTTACAGTCTAATGAAGATGAAGTGTTCAAAACCTACAAGGAAACAATTCATGTGTTGCATGTTGGATATTGGAACAAGTGATTTGTTCCATATGTAAAGAAGAAAAAACGCAAAAGGACCAAGACCAATCAAGAAATGGTTTCTTAACTCGACTCTCCATCCAAGAATGCCACATATAACATCTACGCCTTCCCCTACATCACATTCAAATCAATGTCCAGCATCTTTTTCTTTGACTCATTAAGTGAATCCGCCTTCAACTTCATGCGCCCATACCCACATCTCAACCTTCTAGATCCATCCTTCTTCAACATTCCAAATCCATAACAAGAAAATTGGCATGTCCAAGAAGAATAATGGAAAAATACTATACAAATGTCAATCAAAAACTGATGATAAAACTATGGTATCCGAAGCCTTACCAGAAAATGGAAATACTAACTTGGAAACTCTTCTTAGTGATGATTTATCGGTTGATGAATTAAAAGATATGGACTTTCTTCCTCCAATAGGTTCACTAGTTGAGTTCATGCAAGACCTTGATTCTGAGCCACCATTTGACAGGTTATCAATAAAGTTAAAACCCAAGATAAATCCCAATTCAGAGTCCTCAATTGAGGAATTCATACCTAAGAAAGAGTTATCAAAAAATATTTTTGATTCAAAAGATAGAAAGGTTTCAAAAATTGTAGATATTATGTTAAAAAGGACTTGAATCCTGATACATGGCCCATGCCTGTGAATCTCAAGAGTCTTATCTAGAATGCACAGAAAACGTTCAAGAACGATCCTAGAAAACCATTTGAGATGCATCCCTTGGAAATTGTGGAAGCAGTTGACAAGCTTCAAGAAAGGCTTAAAGTTGTCCCAAGTGATGATTTTTTGAGCATAAAGGCTCATAAGAATGCAACATTATTTTTCAACATATTGTTGCGTAGTACATTTGCCAGCAATCGAGTATTGAAGGAGTATCGACTTACTCGAGAAGCATTTGAATGGGTCATTGGTGAAATTGAGTCTTAATTTTTGCAATTACGCTTGGTTAAGTGCTAGGATGTGTGGCTGCCCAGTCTATTGGAGATCCAGCTACACAAATGACTCCGAGCACTTTCCATTATGCTGGTGTCAGTGCCAAGAATGTCTCCCTTGGTGTTCCTAGGTTAAGGGAGATCATTAATGTTGCCAAGAAAATCAAAACTCCTTTACGTTCAGTCTTCTTAAAGCCTGATTCAGCAAGAAGAAAGAATTGGAAAAAACGTACAATGTGCTTTGGAATACACTACTTTGAGAAGTGTAACATATGCAATCGAGGTATGGTATGACCCTAATCCCACGGGCACAATAATTGAAGGACTTGCTAATGCTGTTAAGATTACTATGGGGCCAAAGGGACGAAATGTTGTAATAGAGCAAAGTTTTGGTGCTCCAAAAGTTACAAAAGATGGTGTTACCTTTGTAAAAAGCATTGAATGTAAAGAAAGAGTGAAGAACATGGGTGCTAGTGTTGTGAAACAAGTTGCTAATGAAACTAATGATGTTGTTCCTGATGGTACAACTTGTGCAACCGTTTTTACAAAAGCAAAATTCTCTACAGGATGTAAATCAGTTATTGCTGGAATGAATAATGCAAAAGCTAGTGAAAAGAAGATATTCATATTCGATCTGGGTGGTAACTCATTAACCGATGAAAAAAATATGAAATCGCTGGAGGCACTTCGACTCAACCTTGAGGACAAGGTTGTTTTGAAGGAGGAGGGAATGTTAGTACTAGAATTATTTTATCGAACACTTGCAGTTTTCACAGTGGAAAAATGTCGAACACCATGCCAACGTCAGAGATTCAAGGGAAAACTAAAATCGACTATGACAAACTCATGTCCAAACTTCATTACCAAGATCGTGAATAGGGGCTGGAAGACAAAGGGCTCAGACATTGCATCAAACAAGTAGGAAGTGATGAACTTTAAAGAAAGCAATTTATCGAACAGTTTTAAAAAGAAAAGAGTAAAAGACATTTTATCGAACACCTTTGTACGTGGCACCACCATAGTCATTGGTGATGATCCAGAAGCGGAGCTGACCAACCCGAGACTCCAGCTGAAAGAGTTTGACGAGGCGAGTCCAAACATGGCTACAGCTTCACCCAAAACACAATAGATTTTCCTGTGCACGTGCACAGGCGTACGGGGCGTGCATGTGAACCAAAGTTGAATATTTCAGGCCGATCTTGTATTATTTGACGATAATGTCTAGTATTTGGGTATGAAAGGAGTTATAGGAAGGTATACTATAAAGAAACACTTATGGGAGGTTCTTGAAAAAATCCAAAGTAAAAATTTCAAGGTGGATTATAGGGACAGCATTCTAGTTAAATCAAGAGAGCGGCTTCTTGTGCTTCAGGTGAGAGATAATGGAAAATTAATAGGTATATTGTACCTTGAGCAAGCTGATATGACTTGGCATGAGACACATTATTTGGATGATCAAAGCTTGTTCATATCAACTAAGAGCATATCGGTTGCTCCATTTGAAGAAAAATTTAAAAACAAAGTGTATTTACCTTGGTTTTACGATGTTTCTGATGTCATTGAGGCCGATCTAGTAAATAGCAATGGGCGGTTATTTTTCTTGCCAAAATCTTTTCCTAATTCAAATCATCAAGGGGCATCTGGAAGAAAAAAATTACACATGAGATTTATTGCTATTTGATGGTCAAAGGTTGGCATTCTGGATATTTGGCGTATAGGTTGAAGTTGCATAGTATGTGGTTTCATCACAAGCATCCTTGATTAAGTCTATCTTTTTTTATGTTTTTATAATTTAGTTAGCTCTAGTTTTCATTGTTCGAGCTTTTTCCACTATGAAAACTGCAAGTGTTCGATAGAATAATTATGGTACTAACATTAGTACGAGAATTATTCTATCGAATACTTACAGTTTTCACAGTGGCAAAAGCTCGAACACCATGTCAACGTCAAAGGTTCAAGGGAAAACTCCAATCAACTATGACAAACCCATGTCCAAACTTCATTACTAAGATTGTGAACAGTGGCTGGAAGATAAGGGTTGTAGACATTGCATCAAACAGGTTGGAAGTGATGAACTTCGAAGAAAGCAATTTATCGAACAGTTTAGAAAAAAGTAGAAGACATTTTATCGAACACCTTTGTACGTAGCACCACCGTAGTCGCTGGAGATGATCCAGAAGTGGAGCTGACCAGCCTGAGACTCCAACTGGAAGAGTTTGACGAGACGAGTCTAGACATGGCTGCAGCTTCACTCGGAATACCATAGATTTGCATGTGCTATGCATAGGTGCACCGGCCGTGCACATGAACCAAAGTTGAATATTTCAATCTGATTTGATACGTATTTTGATGATGTAATAACTGTTTTACATGCCTAATGATATGTATAATTTGATATGAAGGTTGAATTGTAAGTGTGTTGATGGAATTAATGAGAAATCAATTTCTTCTTCTTTGAAAATTCTGTTCTATTTTCCCGAGTCTTGCTTCAATCAGTTCGTCAATCTTAACACTTCTTTTACCTACAACTCTACATTTCTGAACCATCTTTCATCTATATTATTTTGCCAAACTGCTAATATCCTCAGCCATGAAAACCAAAAACATAAACAAGCAACATAGGAATAACAGAATATAAATCAGAAAATTCAAAACCATACCAAAGCCTCAATTGAAGAATTACTCGACTCAGTGAAGAGGCTGTAATCATCAATCGTCAGCAAACCAAAGAGAGCAATCAACAAAGAAGTAAAGGTGATTCGAAGCTTCAAATTCAAAGCGACAGCTTCAATTTTCAGAAACTCTAATTTCAGAACAAAGCAAAAGGAAGACGTCATGGAGAATGAATACGAGCTAACAAAGAAAAAGAGATTATTTTAATTTTGGGCCGCATTTCCTTTCTAGATATAGATACAGCCAAACTGTACTTAGGATTTCTTTTGTTGTATTTTTGTTTTTAAAACTTGTTAAACTCTAGTGTTAATTAGGTTATGAGCTATGGGGCATAGTTTGGGAATTCGCAACTCATTGGCTGAGTTGTGGCAGGGTATTGAGCGTAGGGTTAGAATAAATAGGTAAGCGATGGTCCTAAGTTTACAGGGCCTGTAAACGGTCGTTTATTTAATTCTAGTAGGAACCTTGAAGGCGGTAGTAGGCGGGTTTTGCCCGAAGCTAGGTAAACTTGTGTGTCGCTTTTAATTTATGCATTTGCTCTGTTATTATCTGTGCTGTAATTTTTATTTATCTGTGAAATTTTTATAAGCCTTATTCATCCTCCCTCTAGCGTTAATTCGATCCTACAAGTGGTTTCGGAGCTCGTTTAATCGCATAGATGTCTAATCCTAGTTGCAAATCTAGCGAGAGTCGGTCCAGTAATAGTCCCCCTATTTTTGATGGAACGGATTTTTTAAATTGGAAATCAAAAATAGAATTTTACTTAAAATCTGTTGATTTTGAATGTTGATTGCAAATGGGTGTGATATGGTAGATAAGAAAAATATTTCGATTAATGCTCTTGCTATGCATATACTCTATTCTCTAATTAATGCAAATGAATTTAACTATATCTCTTATTGTTTAACTACACAGGAAATCTGTAATACTCTCGATGCAATATATGGCAAAAATGTCAACAATGGCGAGAAACCCTCCAAAATTGAGTCAGTTAAAGAAATTTGCTTGACATGATTTACAAAAAATAGTAGTGATGAAGACGAAATAACTGATGAGATAAGTGATTTTTCATTTAAAGATATAGTTCTCTTCTATCAAAAATTAATTAAAAACAATGATGACCTTGAGATGAAAATAACAAGTTGAAAAGTGAAAAATCTAAATTACGTCAGAAAATGAGCTTAAGAATATTAAAAAATTAAAAATTCTAATTGCAAAAATTGTTTGAATTATGAAAAAGAGTTTGCTCATTTTCATGAAAATTTTCAAAAGCTAGAAAAGGAAATTTTGATTTTGGCGAAAAACGAAAGTGAGTTGATTTGTAAAAATAACTTTTTACAAAAAGAGTTGGAAAGTTTTAAGAGGTCAGAAAATTCCAAATGTGCAAATTTTGAAAGGGAATTAAAAGAGGTCAAAGAAAATTTCAAAACCCTTAAAATGAAAACGTGATTTTGAAAAATAGCAAATCCGATATTATTTGAATAAATCACGAATTTGAAAAGGAGATTGAAAAAATCAAGGATTTTGAAAAACTTGAATTTGAAAAACGCCAACTCTTTGGAACTGAAATGCTAGAAATTGAGACCAAAATAAAAGAGCTTGAAATTGAAAATTTGGTCTTAAAAAGAAATGATCTTGAAAAGAGAGAAAATACTATTAGTCGTTGTTCAAATCTAACGAATGAAAATAAACTTTTAAAATCCAAAGTTAATGAACTCGAGTTGATTATTCTTTCCACTGGAGAAAAATCATTTAATATACTATTAGGAAATCAACTCTTCGCAAATTAAAGAAACTGATTTGGATTTGAAAAAGTGTTAATTTATAAACAAACGACTAATAACACTTCTAATGTGATACCCAAATGCGTAAAGTGTGGAAACATACAGCATAGCAATAATAATTGTCGAAATAAAAACAAATACAAAACCATTAAACAAATTTGGATTCCAAAAGGTACAAATATAAAATTTTCTAAATTTAGACAAGTTTGGCTTTCTAAGGATTCGATTGTTAAAATTAATGGTTTATCATATAAAAAAAATTTGGGTCCCAAAGATTTCGATCGAAAATGAAAGTGGTCTTATATCCTTCGTTGGGCCACTTGCCTCCTCTAGCATTTAGACACAAAAGCGTGATAAGGAACAATTTCGATAGAGAGATTTCGAGTTGTTTAATATAACTGATGAGCCAAAAATTCTAATGTTCCTTATCCTAGAAAGATGTGGTGGAGATCTAAATATTTTGGCTATCACGACATCAAAGGTAAGTAAGGTATGATCTCTAAACTCTGTTTGTTCTCTTCTTATTAATTATGTTTTTATTGACACTTCTTTAGTATAACCGTACCTGAGCTTCTAAACTCCGATTTGAAAAATTCAAGATGTTTTGGAAAATAGATTGAAAACTCTATAATTTTTTGTTATGTGTTTCCCCAGAATCTGAACTTAAATAGATGAAAAACTGCAAATCATTTGGAGTATTGCTTGAAAACAGTCTCAAAACTTCTTGACTGAACTGTAATAATTTGATCACAACTTGGACATTTTTATTCCGATTTTTTAAATTCTTGAAATTTTGGAAAGCTAACTAGTAATGCTACAACTTTGCTGTTTTGAGGTTTTTCTAATTCATTTTGGAAAATATTGAAAAACGGTAATCATTTTCAGTACATTGCTTGAAAGACATTTTTGATTCACTCAAACAGGTTGTAGTATTTCAGTCATAAATTTTGATCGATTTATCATTTTGAATTGAAACAAATTTTGATAAGTGACATTTTTGTATATCTAAAACTTTGATGTTTTATGCTAAATCAACTTACAGACTTAAAGCTTTCAGATAGTGTTTCAAATGGACTGAATTTTCAATATAGGAATTTTCAATTGCTTTGGTAGAATTGTTATCTTTCATTGTCTTGTTCACGACTAGCAACGTAAAATGTTTGTGCTTTTGCTTCAATATAAATGCTTTTGCCTTTGGCTGATATAAATGGTCTTGCTAAAAATTTTGAAAATCAATTCAAGTGATTTTGAGAAGTAAATGATTTGCTTGTGTTCTTACATCCCACTATATGTTGCCTTGGTCAATCCAAATACTAGTGGTATCAAACATTATATTGAAACCATATACGCACCTGATTTATTATTTTCAATTAATTTTCAACTAGTACACATTTTCACAAAATCCCCTACAGAAAATTGTTTTTCATATATTTTAATTTTTTTAAAATAACTTGAGTTTTTACTTTGATGAAAATACACTTATTTATTTTGATAAGGGATTTACTTTAGAAAAGAGAATTGTTGACTAATTGAACCTTTTTGAAACTTATCAAAATTATTAATAATGTTTGAGGAAGTGATGGATAGTGATTAAATTATATTTCAGAACAAGATAACGTATATATTAAAGTTTCGTGAAAATTAAACAAATTTGATAATACTTTTAAATTTAGTACTTATTCCATGATCATTTCTACCACTATCACCCTTCTTTCAACCCATACACCGCAATTTAATATAGTGTGCAGAGTTGGTATTTCAAAATAAGGAAATATTTTTTTGTAAAAAAACTCTATCCCAAAGTATTCACTCTTATTTAAAAGTTCTCACAGTTATGCATGGGTGAATCACTTTAATTCCTATATATGTGCATCCATTCTCATTTAAAAGTCCTCACGGTTATGCATGGTGAGACTCACATAAGAAGGGAATAAATAATCAAATAAATTCTAATCTCATTTAAAAGTCCTCTCGGTTATGCATGGTTAGAAAATGCTTGACATTCATTTTTAAGTAACTACTAACTTCATTTAAAAGTCCTAATGGTTATGCATGGTTAGAAAGTACTTAATAATATAATATTTAAAGGATAATTCAGAATTTCTTCCTTTATTAAAAAATACCAAACTCTTGTCACTGTATAAAATTTTCCATAATCCTACCGTTTTTCTAAAGTGGAATTTGTTTCTAATTAATAAAATATTTTGATTTTTGTATGATTAATTGGAATTTTCAATTTATATTTCCCTCTTGATTTGTTTTTATAATTTTTAATCAAAATTCATTACTATTTCAATCACTATCATTATTTTTGATGATAACAAAAGGGAGAGAGAGGTTAAGATTTTGCTGACTGAGTAATAACCGTATTGATATTCGAGAGTGTTTTTACTATTCAAGAGTTGTTTTAAAATTATTTTTGAACAATCAATTTTTCATTTTCAATTGTACGCATCTGTGTAGGGGGAGTTTAGTTGTAGGGGGAACACCTAAATAAGGGGAACATGAACACATCACACCAAACACATTTATTTAATTCAAACTCTTAATATATGTTTGTTATCATCAAAAGGGGGAGATTTTCGAATACAATGGTTTATGATTTTTGTTTGATGATAATATATATATATATTCGTTTAATGTGTTTTTCATTGTACTATTTCATTTTCACATAATTAAATAAATATTTGCAGAATAAAATAATTGAATCAAAATGTTTATTTGAATAAATATTTTATTTCAATTTTAAATAGTACACATTATTTGCTTCCATAATATTTACAATTTTCAATTACAATACAATTTGTCACTATACAAATTTACGTACTCTCATATACACAATATCTCTACACACTTGTATACAGCACTATGTTTCCTCACTCATACTCGATTTTGATCTTGATGATTTGCTTGCTCCAGCTTGTGTACAGCCATCCGCGATACCTATCAAATAACAACGCATTAAACTGGAAAAAGAAACAAACCTAAATTGACAAAATAAAATAAAATTTGAATATTAATATTGCCTCGGGTTATGGATTTGTTTTCCTCTTCATACTTTAGACAGGGACAAATATTGGTGCATGGACAACTGATATGCACAGTAAATCACTGTGAATATAAAATGGCTGAGCCTCAATCGAATCTCACAGAAAATTGCAAAGGTCACGCCCGAAGGCTCAACTCAGCGCAAATGTGCACAAGGTTAGCCCAAGTCGTCACGGGCTCAACTCAGGTGCATGTATCATAAAACAAATATACAAGCATACATGTGCAGGAAAAAGTAATGATCAGTGCACAAGCAAGCTACAAAAGGGATGCACATCAATGAACTCTAAGTAGTGAATTGGTGCAACCAAGTATAAAGATGCAACAGTACATACATGCGCACTGGCAAGAGTAATAACACACTATCATGCTAATACAAGAAGGACATGCATATATTATCATTTAGCCAGGAAGTACAAGTACATAAAAAACTGTGAATAAGTAAAACAAACAAGATCAGGGACATACACACAAAAGGACTTACATGATCAAGCAAGAAAGTATAAGCAACACACATACAAACAGGTCCAGAGAATCACAAAGAAGGACATCGGCACTCAAGGCAACATACAAGTCAAGGCATATGTAATCCTGACCGAAGTGGACATCAACTTAAAGAAACAAGGCAAGAGCAGTAATGTAGCAAGGGTACAAGGGAATACAAATAACTTAGACAATGGCAACAAGGCAACATAACCAGAAACTCATAGTACACATACGAATAAAGGCAAGGTCGACAAAATAACTAACAAGAAGTACAAGTGCATTTCAATAAGAGCAAACTAGACTCAAGATAGGGACACAAACATACATATATACATATATTTATATACATGTATACATGTACATGGTGGCCACTTCAAACACCAAGAAGCAGTTGTTCACACGTATATAGATACATATGTATGTATATACATGCAATACCAAGATACAACCAGAGTCTCGTGTTAGTTCCTAAGATGATGGTATTGATGACAACAACCTTAGGACTTGTTATAAAATATAAATAATAATATTCTGGTCTAGATATATATGTATATGCGGGATATGTATGTAGGTATTGAAGAATGAAGACTGTAAAATATAGAGATTCAAGACTGACGAATTCAAGATTGAAGAAATCAAGACTGAAGACTCATGAGTATCAAGATTTCAAGAGTTCAAGATATCAAGATAAGTAATAGTGTCTAGATTTATGTTAAAACTTCATAATAGCACTAAAATCTTTATTCGGATTTTAATTGTCGAATTGAATCCACCTTCTCGCTTTAATAGTGGGATGGAACCCACGACCTCTTTAGTGGGATGGAACCCACGACCTTCTCTAGTGGAATGGAATCCACGAAATTTTCAAAATGATTTATTTTAAATATTATTCCAAAAACTTTTTAAAAGTCATCTCTCTCAGTTTAAAGATTTTAGCCTTAAACTATTTTTATTATCTTTTATATTTTGATTTCAAAAATCATCTCTTGTTTTTAAACTATCTCCTGGTTTTAATATTATAAGCTTTAAATCTCAAAAATATATTATATACTTAGTTTTTAATATTACTTTGTAATCAGATATCTCGGTGCTATTCGGAGTTATATGATCATTTGTAATCAAAGAAGTGTATCGAGTCTCTCTACCTATCAAAGTGATATTATGAACGGTGTGATTGTGGCCCGTAAATCAATTGGGTGTGATTGTAGCCCGTAAATCAATTAGGTGATCTTGTAGCCTGGTTAAATCAAGTGAGTTTGCTCCGGACTCGAAGATAGGAGGGTGTATCTCATGGCCTTGAAATCGAGGTTGTAATATCGATTGAAAAGAAATCTGCAGAAGAAATTATGTGGGACTGGATGTAGGGTAACTCCGAACCAGTATAAAATTCCGGTGTGTTCTTTCCTTTACTACTTTTATTTACTATTTGCATCTATGTCTGATTCTGTGATTGTTTCTGTGTTTGTGAATTGCATCTGTTTAGGTTTACTTTGAAAAGATTTCGAAAAGATTCATAAAATTAATTAAACACTATTCACCCTACCTCCCTCTAGTGTTAATTCTTCCTTAAGATCTGTAATCCGCATTTCCAACATTTGGTATCAGAGCATTGGTTTTCAAAGTTATCATAATCTGAATTTTGAAAAAGTTTAAATGGCAATTTTTTGAGATTTTGTAAACAATAGTTCAAAAGTGTCCATATCATCATTGTTTCATAAGTCTGCATATTGTTATTATAGAAAATCAAGTTATCTACCGAATTGGTGTGTTGTGCAGGAACAGATGTGTTATATGGCTTTCCATAATCAACACTCAATGGACAAATGGTGCAAATCAAGAAAAATAAATGGATACTTGATAGTGGATGTCGAGACACATGACTGGCAATCCAGAGATACTGAATGACATAATTTATGAAGATGGAGGACTGGTCAACTTTGGAGACAACTCAGAAGGATATGTGATTGGCATCGGCAATATCGGTAACTCTAAAACTTCTACTATTTCTGATGTTTTGTTTGTTAGGAATCTAAAAAACAATTTACTTAGCATAAGTCAACTATGTGATAAGGGCTACAAAATTAAATTTGAAAAGGATAAGTGTCATATCGAAGGTAATAAATCAAATATTATCTTTGAAGAAATTAGGAAGAAAAATATTTATATTCTCAGTATGAAAATCTCAAATGATAACCTATGTCTTTTGGCTAATACAAGTGACCCTTGGATTTGGCATAAAAGATTTGGGCATTTCAATTTCAAACTCTTATCTAGACTTTCAAAACTTGATTTAGTAAGAGGTCTCCCTAAAATGGATTTTAAAGTAGATAGTATATGTGATGCTTGTCAATTAGGAAAACTTAGAAAAAGTTCATTTAAATTGAAAGATATGAATTCAACTTCAAAACCTCTTGAGTTACTTCATTTAGATCTGTTTGGTCCATCTCATATTCAGTTAATAAATCACAGTAAATATGTTTTTGTAATTGTAGATGATTATTCTAGATTTACATGGACATTTTCCTAAAACTTAAAAGTGATGCGTTTGATTTATTTAAAACTTTTTCAAAAAGAATTCAAAATCAACTTTCTTTAAAAATCAAAACTGTTCGTAGTGATCACGGTGGAGAATTTGAAAACAAAAATTTTGAGAATTTCTATAATAAAAAGGAATAACTCATAATTTTTCATTTCCAAGAACTCCACAACAAAATGGAGTGGTAGAGCGTAAAAAAAAGGATGATTCAAGAGTGTGCAAGAACTATGCTTTCAGATAGTAAATTACCAAGAAATTTTGAGCTGAAGCAGTCGCTACAGCTTGTTATATTTTGAATAGGATTTTAATTAGACCTTTAACCAATAAAACACCATATGAACTTCTTTTCAATAAGAAACCTAAGGTATCTTATTTTAAAGTTTTTGGAAGTAAATGCCTTATTTTAAATACAAAGGACAATTTGGATAAATTGATCCTAAATCCGACAAAGTAATCTTTATCGGATATTCTAATAGAAGTAAAGCATACAAAGTTTTCAACATAAAATCTAACACCATTGAAGAAACAATGCATGTATCTTTTGATGAAAATTTCAAAGATTTTTTTCAAATAAATGATGAAGATGATTTTGTTACTCTAAATAATGAATCAAATGAAATAAATTGTGCAACTATTCATCTTAATAAAAAGATCATGCTTTTAAAAGATCATCATGTAGAAATATACTAGGAAATATTGAATCTGTTGTTAGAACTAAAAATCAACTAAACAAGATGAGTAATGTAGCCTTTAAAGGAAGCATCATCTGATGATTTATGAATTCTTGCTATGCAAGAAGAACTGAATCAATTCACCAGAAATGATGTATGGGAACTTGTTCCTAGACCCGAGAACAAAACTATAATAGGAACTAAATGGGTTTATAAAATAAAATTAACGAACAAGGTGAGGTCGTTAGAAATAAAGCTCGGTTAGTCGCGCAAGGTTATTGTCAAGAAGAAGGAATAGACTATGATGAAACCTTTGCACCCGTAGCAAGATTAGAAGCCATTAGAATTCTACTTGCTTTTGCAAACCACAACAATTTTAAACTATTTCAAATGGATGTCAAAAGTGCCTTTTTAAATGGTTTTGTTAAAGAAGATGTTTATGTTGAACAACCTCCACTTTTTGAAGAAGAAAAGTTTCCAAATCATGTTTACAAATTAAAAAAAAGCTTTATATGGTCTGAAACAAGCTCCTAGAGCCTGGTATGATAGACTAAAATCTTACCTATTACAATCAAATTTTGAAATTGGTAAAGTAGATAATACTCTTTCTATTAAAGGAAACAAAAATGATATCCAATTAGTACAGATTTATGTAGATGATATAATTTTTGGATCAACAAATAATGAAATGAACAAAGAGTTTTCTGAAATAATGACAAAAGAGTTTGAGATGAGTCATATGAGTGAACTTACTTTTTTTTAGGATTGCAAATAAAATAATTAGATAGTGATATTTTCATTAGTCATGAATAGTATGCTAGGGATCCAATTAATAAGTTTGGTATGACCACTGCGAGCGGAAAACCCGCTCCCATGGCAACATATGACGCCTTAAATAAAGAAGACATGTCAAAAGATATTGATCAAAAACTATACAGGGGAATGGTTGGATCGCTACTATATAACTGCGAGTAGGTCTATCATGCATAGTGTCTGTTTCTGTGCAAGATACCAATCTCAACCCAAAGAGACCCATTTAAAAGCTGTTAAACGTATCCTAAGATATGTTAAACACACTTTAGACTATGACCTATTTTACCCTAAAATGATACATTTGATTTAATCTCATATTGTGATGCTGACTATGCTGGTTGTAAATCAGACCGAAAAAGTATAAGTGGAACTTGTCACTTTTTAGGACATTCTCTGGTTTCCTGGTTTAGTAAAAAGAAAAATACCATCTCACTATCAATAACTGAAGCAGAATATATCTCTGCTGCTTTGGCTTGTTCTCAAGTTATCTATATGCAACAGACCCTAAAGGATTTTGGATTAAATATTTCAAAATTACCAATTTATTGTGACAATACAAGTGCAATAAATTTATCCTAAAATCCTATTCATCATGCCAGAACTAAACATATTGATATCAGACATCATTTTCTCAGAGATAATATAAGTAAAGAGATTATTTCTCTTGAATTTATCAACACTGAGAATCAAATAGCTGATATTCCGACCAAACCCTTGAATCAATCAATCTTTACTAAATTTAGAAGAGAACTAGGTATTTGTTCTATAACTGAGATATAGAATATAGATATAGTAACATATATATTTAAATAAATAAAGAAAAAATAAAATTGTCAAAATTTCCATAAGGATGTCGACATACCCCTACCCCCCATATCGACATACAACGGTAAAATTTGAAATTTTGATTTTCTCTCTAAAATTAGTTTGGTAGTTATATATTCTCTATATTCTTCTGTCTTCCACTTCATTTCTCTCTGTAATAAACTTCTGAGAATATAAATTAATGGTCTCCTCTTCTAAATCAAACCAAAATGCGACCTTTTCTTTCCCTTCTCCTAATGCTGGTCCATTTCACGAACTACACTGGCCCGAGTCATGAAGATAGAGGAAACTTTGAAGGACTCTCTGCAAATGATGACTGAGTTGCAAATCATGCAAATAAATATGGCAAAAGGAACAGGAGAAACAAGGCAAAATCCTTAGAAATTTGCAAAAATTTCTAATGGATAATCATGTGGACCGGATCGTGATTGAAGATAACTCCTCTAACATTCATATTCATAATCCATTAGAGGAAGACGAAGAAGAAGCAGAAGAAGAAGAAGCGCAAATGGACAAAGACGATAAAGGATTTTGCGTTGGAGAAGTCTATTTTGATAAAGATGGTAATTTGGTCGAACAACGTGGAAACTTTTGTCTCCATTACCCAAATTGTTCGATTCACAAGTCACCAATTATCCAAGACTCTCATTAGATTGTTTTTATGATAATGTTTTAATATTATGTATTTGTATATATTTGTTTATATGTTTGTGTAATATAACAACATATATAATAAAATTAGATTTATGTTTTCGTTTATTATACTTCGTTATTAGCATTTAGTTCCATAGTATTAGTTTAAGGGGGAGTTATGTAGTTTAGGCTTAGTTTTTGTTGATGACAAAGGGGGAGAATTATAAAAAAGGTTAGATGGGCATAGATTAAGGCGGAGTTAGTAGATTAAGGGGGGGTTGTTGGAATAGAGGGAGTCAGAGTAGAATCGAAGTTTGTGGAGAAGATTTTATAAACAAAGGTTGTCATCATCAAAAAAGGGGAGATTGTTAGTTCAAGAGATGATGGTTTTGATGACAACAACCTTAGGACTTGTTATAAAATATAAATACTAATATTCTTGTCTAGATATATATGTATATGCAGGATATATATGTAGGTACCGAAGAATGAAGACTGTATAGTATAGAGATATAAGACTGACGAATTGAAGATTGAAGAAATCAAGACTGAAGACTCACGAGTAACAAGAGTTCAAGAGTTCAAGATTTCAAGAGTTCAAGAGTTCAAGATAAGTAATAGTGTCTAGATTTATGTTAAAACTTCATAATAGTACTAAAATCTTTATTCGTATTTTAATTGTGGAATGGAATCCACCTTCTCGCTTTAATAGTGGGATGGAACCTACGACCTTCTCTAGAGGAATGGAATCCACGAAATTTTCAAAATGATTTACTTTAAATATTTTTCCAAAAACTTTTTAAAAGTCATCTCTCTCAGTTTAAATATTTTAGCATTAAACTATTTTTATTATCTTTTATATTTTGATTTCTAAAATCATCTCTTGTTTTTAAACTATCTCCTTGTTTTAATTTATAAGCTTTAAATCTCAAAAAATATATTATATACTTAGTTTCTAATATTAATTTTGCATTATAGATTATATATTTTTAAGATTGATTTTTAAATCTCTTTTTTAAGTTTAAACATATTCAAAATGGTTTATAAACTTCAGAAATTGTTTTTACAAGTTTTAGAAAGAAAATCTCTTTTAAAAAAACAAAATTCAGTTTTCAAAATTTACAAGGGCATGTCGACATACCCCATCCCCCGTGTCGACATGGTAGCCGTAGAATTTAAAATTCAAATTTCAAATGAAGTGTCTATTCGTCATAACCTTTCATGAGTGGACATGACTGTTTTTCTTTTATAAATACCAGTTGTTTTCAACGAATTTTAAGTTGGTTTTTCTTCATTTCTTCACTCCTTCTTCTCCACTCAAATATTCTCTTATATTTTAACAAAACTCTGCCGAAATCCTAAGTGAACTCGATCATCTCTAGTTTGATTCTCTGTCACTCTCTCTCAAAGATCTCAGTACTATTCAAAGTTATAGGATCATTTGTAATCAAAGAAGTGTATCGAGTCTCTCTATCTACCAAAGTGACATTGGAAACGGTGTGATTGTGGCCCGTAAGTCAATTGGGTGTGATTATAGCCCGTAAATCAATTAGGTGATCTTGTAGCCTGGTTAAATCAAGAGAGATTGCCCCAGACTCAAAGACAGGAGGGTGTATCTCGTGGCCTTGAAATCAAATGGTGCAAACATGCAGTTGGTATAATACATGCTAATTCAAATTCCTTGATTTGCTTCTAAATTTTTGTCGTATATGTAGCATGCTAGATCATATGCACTGCAATGCTTGAGATTGGCTAATATGTAGCTTTGTTTTTGCTATTGCCCAAATATGTTTTATGTAAATACACTCAAAATAAAGATATTCCATGCTTTCTAATTCATTTTTACAAAATAAGCATTGAGATTTTTCACCTTTGCTCCATTCTCTAAAAATGTATCTGGTAGGCAGTCTGTTTAATAGTGCAAAATATGCAAAATGTGACATTTCTGGGCAGTTAGCCCTATTTCAAATGACATTATACCAATAGATTTCAACTTCTACACCTTTAGCGTACTCACAAGTGTGTTTAAAATAGAATCTTTCTTTTGAATTTAATTTCCAAACCCTTTCATCATTTTGCAAATTTGGATCTATTGTGATTTTTTTCAATGCTAGTTTGAATATTGAGGAAGCTGGATTTTGACTTGTATTCCTATTCTAGATTTTGAATTATGCATTTTGTTTTTCATATGTATATCCAAATTGATAAAGATTATTCCATCCCAAAAGATTGACAAGAGAATTTCCAAAGATCCATGGATCAACCTAAAGATTTGTCTGCTTACATTCTTTGACTTTTATTTCAATGAACTTAATTCCTGTTTTTCTATTATTTAAAATATTTTTCCATGTGCATGAAAAATGTTTTTCCACTGGAATAATCCAAAATTTTCTGTTTTTATCATATTTTTCCTTCATTCACTTGGTCCACAATGATTTGCCTTCCAAAAGTTTCCCAAATAATTTGCGATTGTAAAATCCACTTAAATCTCTGATGTTTCTTAATCCCAATCCTCCAATTTTCAAATTTGCATACTGTATTCCAAGAGGCTATGTGATTTTTTCCTCTGCAAACAAAATTTGCACACAATTTCTCTATTTTTTATATTGTATTTGATGGAATATTGTGGATTTGCGACCATTATAAGATAACAACAGTAACGACAATATGAGTAAGCTCTAGCACACATGCCAGTTTTAGCAATTTGCATGTCCACCCCTCTAGTCTGCTTTGTATTGTATCAAACAGCCTTGCACAATCTCTGTCATTAAGTAGATTTCTGCTAAGTGGAAGCCCCAAATATTTGTCTGGTAGATTTCCCTTTTGAAATTTTAATATGCTGAGAATTTCTTTCTTATCTATGCAACCCTTGCTGAAGTAAACTCTGCTTTTACCTTCATTAACTTGAAGTGCAGCAAAATCTCTTAGTTTTCCAAATATTTTCATTATAGCATTTGCACTTGTTTGGTCTGCATTTGAAAACAGTAATAGATCATCAACATATAGTAAATTTGTAATACATGGTTTATTTTTATAAATGGGTTTAATATTTCCATAAGTTTGCTCTAATTCCATTTGTATAGAAAATAATTCCATAACAACAATGAATAGATAAGAGAAAAGAGGATCCCTATCTAATGCCTCTATTGCTATGTATAAAACCACTTAGAGAACCATTAACAAGAATGGAATAAGTGACATTATTAATGCATTCTTTTACTAAATCACATAATTTTTTATGAAAACCTAATTGATTCATCATGTGTAATATAAAAAGCCTGTTAATTTTTCCAAATGCTTTACGTAAATCAATTTTGATGCACATTTTGTTTCCATTACCCCAATTAAAATTTCTTATTGCTTCATATGCAACTAGTGTATTTTCAGCTATTAATCTTCCTTGTATGAAAATGTTTACGTCAAAAGTTGACGCAAACACCCAAAAGATTTGTAGAAGATAATAAAATGAAGAAATTAAATGAAAACAAGAGAAAACAACACACAACAATTTATGGTGGTCCAGTGAATCACCGGCCTACGTCCACTTGAGCTTTGCTAATGATTCTGCAAAGTTTTTACAAGAACGATCATATGGATTGGTAGTCTATGGATCGTTGATGATTCATGAAATTAAAATATCAGTACAAAGATGTAGGTTTATCACCTTCTATTTATTGACAAAGATTAACAGATTTGTCTCTACCATGTTCTTCCCATGTTCTCCATGTCTTGAAGAAGGTTGCTTGAAGAGATCGTGTTCAAATCATTAATTTCTATGGATCGGTACCGAGCTGAGCTATATGGACCGGTGGCGATCCATAGTGGTGGTTTGTTGAGCTTTGATTGATATCTTGACGTTGCTTGATGGTTCGCCTATCTCTTTGGAACTTAGACAAAAGCTAATTTGATGTCAGTTACATGCATTTATGAGTTGATCCTCTAGTTCGACGATGAACCAGGGTTGTTTAGATCGTTTTACTTGACTTTGCCTATATACTTTGAATGTATTGACATAGCCCTTAGTGTGGCGACCCGTAAATCCGCACAGTTTAGAGTTGACAATAAACCACACATGTCCAATCCAAACCGAACGGAAAGACAGATAATCAGGAGAAAGAAAGAAGAGAGGAGAAGAGAAGAGAAGAGAAGAGAGAAGAAGAGAAGAGAAGAGAAGAGAAGAGAAGAAGAAGAGAGAAAGAAAAGAGAAGAACAAGAGAAGAAAGAAGAAGAAGAAAGTGAAGACAAAACAGAAAAACTAAAACGATTATAGAATCTCATAATCACAGCGGAAAAACATATAATATCATATCAATGATCTTTACAAAATAAAAAACTGTAATACAATATACATACATCCATCAGAGTACAACAATCAATCACAATCATCAGCCTGGACAGTTATAATAATCCATCCTTACAATTGCTGATAATTTAACAACAATGCAGCGGAAAAATAAACATATACGTGAATACGACCAGAGGACTTCCAGCTCGTCTGCTGAAGCTCCAAAGCATCAAATTTGAACTTGTAAATATACTCGGTCTGGCTCGAGCATTGAAAGGGAAGAACGTCTGGATCAGTCTGGTAAACCAGCGTGAGAAAACATATCTCAACTGAATTTATTTTAAAGTTATAAAAACATTCTTTTACCAAAACAAAAGTATCTCGTAAGACCACGCCCACACATAAACACGGACGGCCTTTTACTTACGATAACCAAAATATTTCATATCAAATCCTGTTATATTATACTAGTGTCTAGTATACAAATAATATGAATCATAACCGAAATTGTTACATTATTAAAGTGCAGCATACCACAATGTAATACAAGGCTTTCTATAAAAAAAATGGCAGGCACGTAGTGTATAAAGGATTTCCATACAAATGACGAGGTAAAGGGACTACCTTCCGACAGTACATCTCTAGAGGAATGTACTAAGGCACAAAACATGTGCCCTCTATCTACACAAGACCGACCTACCTTTCTCACCAGACAGTACCGAATATGTCATCACCCTAGTTGTTACCGACCTATCCGAGGGACCTCATAGCATACATCCACAATGATTTAAACCCGAACGTCATAGTGGGAATAAATATATCTAGAAGGGGATGATCATATCCTAATGGTTGTGAACCACATAGCTTTGCCGCATCTACCATATTTCGGTCATTTCCGAGTGTGAGGCCAAACGTCACGATTACCTTTCACATAGCACATCATCTTTCTTTGAATGCCACATTGCCATTTCATCAATCACTATCGACTTTCACAAACATACAACCTCTGAGCTCGTACGTCTCAGAGAAGGGTGTTAAGATAAGAGAAGTTGCCTTCTCCCCTACCAAACAGATGTACTTTTATAAAAGTCAACGATGTAATCTCAAAATTGCAATGTCAAACATCCATCCATACAAGTTGTCTAGGAACAGGACAAACCGAAGGCACTTCTCCTACCACATCCTGTCAGGAATTACCCCTAGGATTAGTAGTGATTAGTCCTTGCATTAGATATTTCATAACGAAGAGACTAATGCTACTGTATGTATATTGGGAGTTTATCCCCAAATGATCAACAAGCAGCCTTTCATTATGAAACTCCCAAATATCAATATCTTCCAAACATGCACATTTGAATGCATATACGTTGATCTGAAGTGGTTCTCGTATAAATCTGACCTCGGTCTCTCCAGATCAACAATGATAAAGAGGCAAAATATTTGATAGTCGGTTGTTTATCTATCAAAGCAACAACCAATATCCAGCACCATAAGCAATCGCTAGGTTTAATTAATGTTTATTTAATTAAATCAATCTCCAAATATTTACTTCAAATTATCTTTGAAAAGATATATCCTCAAACCCATTTCAATCTATCGATAATGGAAAACCTTTCCCTATACTAATATCAATTGTATAACCATATTTCATAACACTACCATTTAGAGACACGCCAAATAGATTTCTAGAACCGTACAACTCCAGAGTTCGTATGCCTCCGGATGGGTGTTAAGTATAGGAAGCACTGCTCCTACACCACCAAGCCTTTAGTACGATCATAAGAACCAATTCGTGTATTTCATGATGGAAGGTCAAAACATAATTTATTGGGTCAAAACGAATGTTGCGTAAAACATTGTTACGACAACCCAAAACACTAGTATAGAGATTCGATTAATATATATATATATATATATACACACCATGTATACCAATTTAAAACATTTCCTTTCAGAAATCGTTTATTATAACAGTGTTATAGTCCATGCCTTCCTTACTTCCCCGAAAATGTCTATTACAACAATAAATGTTGAAATCTATGTTTCCGTTACTTATCACATTTTAAAACATTTAATTCCATTTAAAACTATTACTTCCAAACCGTCACCTCCGAAAGATAATTTACTATTAAAACATTTAACTTCATCAAAATATTACTTTCAAAATCCTTTAATAAAAATCCATATTTAAGTCTCAACATAAATCATTTCCATATTTAAAAAACTATTTTTATAAATTTCCTTTTGATTTTATAAAATTTCTATTTATTAAAATTCCTTTATTTACAAAGTTCTATTTATAAAACAATTTATTTTAAAAATAAAATTTATTTAGAAAATCCATATATAAAATATTTATAAATCTCAATTATAAATCTATTTCTTTACTTATAAAATATTTATAAATCTCAATTATAAATCTATTTCTTTACTTATAAAATATTACATCTATAAATCTTTTATATAAACTTATTTGAAAATGTCAAACCAAAGTATCTCTTAAAAATATATTTTTATAACATCAAAAATCATCACTTTTTATTTCTTAAAAACAAATCCATTCCTTTTAATAATTTAAAATTATTAAATCATATATACTTCCAAAATCATTTCGAAATCCTTTCCAAATCAAAATCATCATTTCAATATTTCAAAATATCAAAAATAAGGCCGAGTGCTACCATAGCGCTAAATAAGTCAAATCACATCAAAGACAACAAGAACATCATATATCAGCATATATATGAAAATAAAATAAACAGTGGTGAGGAATCCTGTTGTATCCCTCCAACCTGTCCCCCTGCATCACATACAACATTATATTCATAAAAATATAAATCAACCGCTTCGAGGCGGGATTCGTATACAAAGGGTCGTCCGCTCTTACACGGGAACGTAATAGGGTCTCATCTGCTCCAGTAGGCGGAAATATATCCAAACCAACTAATATATACAATATATCATCTAAACAAATATCAATCATCATAAATAAAATTATTCCCACTTGTATAAAAATATAAGCAGGTCAGAGAGGTGAGTTTACTCACAAAAATGTCAGAAGTCGCAAAAGCGCTCCAGTTTGAATTAAAATTGAACAGTCGTTCAATTTAACTCGAAATTCCAACTAGTTCTGAATTTGTCCCGTCTAACTACATAGCGTAGTGCTCGCTGATACGAACGCAATGCAACTTGTCACGCTCGAAACAGGCCTTATACGAGAAAGTTACGGGTTATTAAACATTGACATAATTAATATATAATTAACTAAAATTAAAATATAAATTAAAAATTTTAACCTCTCTCTCCCTCACGCTTCTTCCTCCTTCCCAGGCACCCAGGCCCGCGCTTTCACTTTCCTTTTTTTATTCTTTTTTTTCACGTCCGAAGATATCGCACCTGCCACCACTCGAACCACCGTACGCCGCCTCCGCCTGCTCGTCGAGCCGCCCCAGCCTCCACGCACCTGCGCCTGCACACATCGCGCATGCGAATATCGCCTAAGAAACCCATGACCTGATGACGAACGGAGCCCGATTTCGGCCGCCTCGGTCGACGATCCGTCGATCCAATCGTACACTAGCTTCGTATGATCATGCTTTACATTTTCCTAGTTGAAGTCGAGGGCTAATTTCGTCTCTAGAGTCTCCGATCGTAGATGACCATCGGATTGAAATTTTTTAATGGCGGCTGAATTTTCTTTTTAGGTTAGGTTACAAATGAAAAGAGTTAAGGGCTATTTATAGAAAATATCGCTAGGCACTATTCATCCGTAAAAATTCCGAACTCCAAACGAAGCGTGCCGTCTGGCATTCTATATGTTATAGCCCTATTCCGAACACAATGGAATATCTATCGAGAGCCAATTCCATCATATACAAAAGATTGCTTTTCAAAATCAAATTATTTTAAATTAAATTCCTTTAATTAATTTTTATGCGTTTCGAACTCGCATGACCAAACGATACGTCCAATCGCTACGAAATTCAACAGCATATTATAATTCACTAATACGGATCCAATGTAATCAGTTTCGTCAAAATCCGAGACAGTGCCAAAAATGACTATTTTTACACGTTAATTAAAATGAGTAATTTCCAATTTTAGTTTATTCACTTTTAGATCAAATATAAAAGTTTACTATCATCATTCTAATTCAAATAGAATTTAAATCAACTTTAGAAATCATTTTCATTCATTTTAAATTCAAGATTCAATTTATTTAAACAATTTCAAATATTAAATTTAACAACTTAATTATCAAATAAACCACTATATTTGAAAATATAAGTTATTTAATTTATAAATAACTTTTAAATATTTAAAATCAATTATATATTTCAAATTCGAATGACCGAAATTCTGGGTCGTTACAGACTCTCCTCCTTAAAAGAATTTTGTCCCCGAAATTACCAAGCAAGAAAAATGCCATAAAACCCATTAACTTTTCAAAAACAATTAGTTAAAATAGATTAACAAATTCATTTAAACCTTTTAACTTCCGATATCAATTCGTTAAACTTCTTATAAAAACTTTTTCTAAGTCTTCAAATTCATTCCTAGTTATTTACTAATACTCTTCCAAAGTCAACTAATACCATTTCAACTTATAACTCAAAACCAAAATTTTAGTTACTACAAACATTTTCAAAATTCTCAAAAAAATTCTAACGCCTTAATTTACTAAAAATTTCGCCAGCGTCTCCTTTGCGTGGTTCATCGTAGTAAAATTACTATATATATATCACAAATATACATCTCATCTTCGAGGATGAGGCATCCCGTAGAGAAAAAACTATAAAAGTACGATATGTAATCCGAGATATGTACCTTTTATTATATTAGCGAGCATATACAACGAATATAGCGCGAAAGTGAGCTCCAAATGCGAAGCATACGCCATCCGCACCTACTAAACACTCAACAACAAATGAGAATACATATATAGAAAGTAATATCGATATATAATATATAGGGGGAATTAATTTAAAGGACAAAGATTTGTATATTTTTTGCCTCAAGGACACAACCTCAATATTTTTACCACAAGGACAAACATTCTCCTAAAAATTATTCATAAGGAGAAACATTTTTCAAAATTATTCATAAGGACAACAAAACTGCTACCAAGCTAAAAACTAATACCTAAAAACTACTACCGGTAACTACAAACTGATACGTAAAAACTGCTATCAATGACTAAAAACTGATACCTAAAGAAAGTTGTCCTTGAGGATAAAATATTGAAGGCCTGTCCTTGAGGCAAAAACGCTAAGAAATTTTGTCCTTGACAATAATTTCCTGTAATATATACTAGTACAACAACTATATGCACACATAGCAAATGCAACAAAAGCAACAAGAGAAACCATCAACAATTAATATTCATCCAATTAATTCATAACCATCTCAATTTACATCTTCTAATGTCAACATTTAATTTATTAAAGCCCGTACGATGCACATATATCATCCGTACGCAAAACCATACTTGATCACTCGCTCAATCATACAATTTTACTTCCGAACTAGTATCGTTCACACGATCACTCTAGTGCGGACTCAAATCCGGTTCCTTGATTAGAAAACCGCCATTCTCCTTGCATAGCCATATACTATGATAGAAAGTATCAGAATCAATCAAAAATCCACATCCAGGGTTCGCCGTCGAGAAATCGAGTGAAAAATCCTAACTCGGACCGGTGTAAATCACCTCAAAATCGTATATTCGAATCTGGATCAAACAATTATGCGAATAAAATAATATATGTACAACTTACGTATTTATATCAATTGGTTTCTTATTATATCCCATTCTTTATTCTCGATTCTTTTATTTACATTCGTTTCCTTTTACTTTCATTTGATCTGCATTCAATTTAAATCAAATTCAATTATTCATATTAATTTCACTTACATTCAATTCATTAACATTCACTTATTTATCTTCACTTTAAATTCGATTCATGTTTAAAACATTTCATTTCATATACAATTTACTTAGTATACATTCTTTTAATACAAATAACACTTAACAAATTCCATACAATTATTTACTTAAGTTTATTTCAAACATGTTATACAACACTTCTTATTTTTTTATTTCACTTCAAAACTCAAGTTCTTTCAATTTTATCAAACAACATTCTAAACCATATTCAATTCATTTCACAACTCAAATTGAATTGCATTCTACAACTTAAGTTCATTTTCATTTCAAAAGTCAAATTCTATTTCATTTAACTCGTTTCATCCCACTTTACTTAATCTTGAGTTAAATTTCATTTTATAATTAAATTTCTTTTCTTCTTAACATTCTCATTCAACAAATTTCAATTTTTTTAGCTTAATATTATTCAAATCCATAAGTTTTAAAAAATTATTTACTTAAAATTTCATGAAATTACTTAACTTAAGTTTATTCACATAATATATTTACAATTCAGTTCATTTCAAATTCAATTCACTTTGAATTAACCTTTTTAAGTTAAACTTCATTTCTCTAACTCCATTTTATTTAACTTTACCTATGTTAATTCTTTTATTTCATATCTCAAATTCAAATTTTCATTTTGTTTACTTAACCAAAATGTTCAACCGTTTTAAAATTTGGTTTTACTTTCTTGTTCAAATTTATAAGTTGTAAACTTATTCCTTATCTATACTATTTCCAAATTATAAGTTCGAAATCTTATTTTCTTACATTTATCAAAGCATACTTGGAATTTATTAAAATAAAAACTTATTTTATTAAAACAAAACTTCAATAGTAAATTATTAATGTAGCAATTTTATCACTTAGAGACTTGAAAATGAATACTGGTGATGCTGCAGTCATCACCCGAATTATTTCCCAACGACTAAAGTGAGTTTAGTGTTATTTATTTCTTTTAAATTCCCTTTTATTTATAAATCACATTTATAAATCTACACTTATATATAATTTCACTTTGGTTATATAAAACCATTTCATATTTGTTTATCTTTGTTTATATTATAATAACAACTTTAATAGAAAACAAACAACAAATGAAAATAATCAAATATTACCATTCATTAACAACCAAACAATCCGTATATAACTTTAATAATTTTTGAAAATTTATTTCTTTTTATATAAAATATAATTTAGGTAAAATTATTTCAATTACCCACTTTCAAAACAATACTGTGTCGGTTTGCCTCGTCCAAGCGTTTAGAAACCCCTAGCGATAACATGGTGTCCCACATATCGACTAGAATTCATAAGCCACTTCAACAGGTAAATTGACACAATATAAAATATTTCTATATCACTAGCAAATACGCGCTCATATATATAATACACCAAAATCAACCTAGGGTGCTACTGACCCTATCTATAATGAGTACCCACACCAAAGCCAAGGTGTTTGCAAAATCCTAAGCTCTGATACCAGCTGTGATGACCCACAAATCTGCATAGTTCAGAGCTGACAATAAACCACACATGTCCAACCCAAACCGAACGGAAAGATGAATAATCACGAGAAAGAAAGAAGAGAGAAGAAGAGAAAAGAAGAGAAGAGAAGAAGAAGAGAGAAAGAAACAAGAGAAGAATAAGAGAAGAAAGAAGAAGAAGAAAGAGAAGACAAAACAAAAGAAACTAAAACGATTACAGAATCTCATAATCGCAGCTGAAAACATATAATATCATATCAATGATCTTTGCAAAACAGAAACTGTAATACAATATACATACATCCATTAGAGTACAACAATCTATCACAATCATCAGTTTGGACAGTTATAATAACATGTCCTTACAATTGCTGATAATTTAACAACAATGAAGCGAAAAAATAAACATATACATGAATACGACTAGAGGACTTCCAGCTCGTCTGTTGAAGCTCCAAAGCATCAAATATGAACCTGTAAATATACTCTGTCTGACCCGAGTATTGAAATGGAAGAACGTCCGGATCAGTCTGGTAAACCAGCGTGAGAAAACACATCTCAACTGAATTTATTTTAAAGTTATAAAAACTTTCTTTTAGCATAATAAAGCTATCTCATAAGACCACGCCCACACATAAACTCGGAGGGGTTTTTACCTTATGATAACCAAAATATTTCATATCAAATCTTGTTATATTATACTAGCATCTAGTATACAAATAATATGAATCATAGCCGAAATTGTTACATTATTAAATTTCAGCATACCACCTTGTAATACAAGGCTTTCTAAAAAAAATGGCAAGCACGTAGTGTATAACGGATTTCCATACAAATGACCAGGTGAAGGGACTACCTTCTAGCAGTATATCTCTAGAGGAATGTACCGAGGCACAGAACATCTGCCCTCTACAACAGAAGACCAGCCTAACTTTCTCACTAGACAGTACCGAATATGTCATCACCCCGGTCGTTACCGACCTATCCGAGGGCCCTCATAGTATGCATCCACAATAATTTAAAATCTGAACGTCATAGCGGGAATAAATATATCTAGAAGGGGATGATCATATCCTAATGGTTGCGAACCACATAGCCTTGCCGCATCAACCATGTTTTGGTCATTTCCAAATTTGAGGCTAAAGGTCACGATTACCTTTCACATAGCACATCATCTTTCTTTGAATGCCACATTGCCATTCCATCAATCACTATTGACTTTCACGAATATACAACCTCTAAGCTCATACGTCTCAAAGAAGGGTGTTAAGCTAAGAGAAGTTGCCTTCTACGCCACCAAACAGATGTACGTTTATAAAAGTCAACGATGTAATCTCAAAATTGCAATATCAAACATCCATCCATACAAGTTGTCCAGGAACAAGACAAACTAAAGGTACTTATCCTACCACATCCTGTCGGGAATTACCCCTAGGATTAGTAGTGATTCGTCCTTGAATTGGATATTTCATAACGAAGAGACTACTACTACTATTATATGTATATTGGGAGTTTATCCCCAAATGATCAACAAGCAACCCTTCATTACGAAACTCCCAAATATCAATATCTTCCAAACCTACACATTCGAACACATATATGTTGTTCCGAAGTGGTTAACGGATAAATCCGACCCCGGTTTCTCCGGATCAACAACGAAAAGTGACCAAATATTTGATAGTCGGTTATTTAACTATCAAAGCAACAACCAATATCTAGCACCATAAGCATTCGCTAGGCCCATTTAATTAATCTTTATTTAATTAAAATAATATCCAAATATTTACTTCAAATTATCTTTGATAAAGATATATCCTCAAACCCATTTCAATTTATCGATAATGGGAAACTTTCCATATACTTATATCAATGGTATAAGCATATTTCATAACACTACCATTTGGAGACACGCTAAAATAGATTTCTATAACCGTAGAACTCCAGAATCCATACGCCTCCGGACGGGTGTTAGGTATAGGAAGCACTACTACTACACCACCGAGCTTAGTATGATCATAAGAACCAATTCGTTTATTTCACGATGGAAGGTCAAAACTTAATATATTGGGTCAAAACGAATGTTGCGTAAAACATCGTTACGACAACCCAAAACACTAGTGTAGGGATTCAATTAATATATATATATAAATCTCGTATACTAATATATAATATTTTCTTTCGAAAACCATTTACTATAACAACAGTGTTATAGTCCATGCCTTCCTTACTTCCCCGAAAACGTCTATTACAACAATAAATGTTGAAATCTATGTTTCCGTTATTTATCACATTTTAAAACATTTAATTCCATTTAAAATTATTACTTCCAAAACCTTTACCTCCGAAAGATAATTTACTTTTAAAACATTTAACTTCATCAAAATATTACTATCAAAATCCTTAAATAAAAATCCATATTTAAGTCTCAACATAAATCATTTCAATATTTACAAAACTATTTATATAAATTTCCTTTTGCTTTTATAAAATTTATATTTATTAAATTCCTTTATTTACAAATTCTATTTATAAAACCATTTCTTTTAAAAATCAAATTTATTTATAACATCCATATATAAATCTAATTATAAATCTATTTCTTTACTTATTCAAAAATGTCAACAAAAGTATCTCTCAAAACTATATTTTTATAACATAAAAAATCATCACTTTTTATTTATTAAAAACAAATCCATTCCTTTTAATAATTTAAAATTATTAAATAATATATACTTCCAAAATCATTTCGAAATCCTTTTCAAATCAAAATCATCATTTCAATATTTCAAAATATCAAAAATAAGGCCCAGTGCTCCATAGCACTAAATAAGTCAAATCACATCAAAGACATCCAGAACATCATATATCAGCATATATATGAAAATAAAATCAACAGTGGTGAGAAATCCTGTTGGATCCTTTCAACCTGTCCTCGTGCATCACATACAATAATATATTCATAAAAATATAAATCAACCACTTCGAGGCGGGATTCGTATACAAATGATCATCTGCTCTTACACGGGAGCGTAATAGGGTCTCATACGCTCTAATAGGCGGGAATATAACCAAACAAACTAATATATACAATATCATCCAAACAAACATCAATCATCATAAATAAAATTATTCCCACTTATATAAAAAATATAAGTAGGCCAGAGAGGTGAGTTTACTCACAAAAATGCCAGAAGTCGCAAAAGCGCTCCAGTTTGAATTTAAATTGAACGGTCGTTCAATTTAACTCAAAATTCCAACCAGCTCCGAATTCATCCAATCCATCTCCACAGCGTAGTGCTCGCTGATACAAATGGAATGCAACTTGTCGCGCTTGAAGTGGACCTTGTATGAGAAAGTTACGGTTTATTAAACATTGATATAATTAATATATAATTAACTAAAATTAAAATATGAATTAAAATTTTAAACCACTCTCTCCCTCCACTTCTTCCTCGTTCCTAGGCACCCAGGCCTGTGCTTCCTCTTTTTTTTCGCATTCGAAGAAATCGCACCTGTCACCACTCGAACCGCCATACGCCGCCTCCGCCCTTCGCCTGTTCGCCGAGCCGCCCCAGCCTCCACGCGTTGCGCGCGTGAATCTCGCCTAAGAAATCCATGACCTGATGATGAATGGACCCCGATTCAGCCGCCTCGGTCAATGATCCGTTGATCCAACCGTACACTAGCTTCATATGATCATGCTCAACATTTTCCTAGTTGAAGTCGAAGGCTAATTTCATCTCTAGAGGCTCCGATCGTTGATGGCCATCAGATTGAAATGTTTTGGTGGCTGAAGTTTCTTTTTAGGGTTAGGTTTACAAATGAGTAGAGTTGAGGGCTATTTATAGAAAATATCGCTTAGCACTATTCATCCGTGAAAATTCCGAACTCCAAACGAAGCGTGCCGCCTGGCATTCTATATCTTATACCCCTATTACGAACATAATGGAATGTGTATCGAGAGCCAATTCCATCATATACAGAAGATAGCTTTTCAAAATTGGATTATTTTAAATCAAATTCCTTTAATTAATTTCTATGCATTTCGAACTCGCACGACCAAACAATACGTTCAATCACTACAAAATTCGATAGCATATTATAATTCACTATTACGGATCCAATGAACTGGTTTCGTCGAAATCCGAGACAGTGACGAAATTGACTATTTTTACACGTTAATTAAAATGAGTAATTTCCAAGTTCAGTTTATTCACTTTTATATCTAATTTAAAAGTTTACTATCATCATTCTAATTCAAATAGAATTTAAATCAACTTTAGAAATCATTTTCATTCATTTTAAATTCAAGATCCAATTTATTTAAACAATTTCAAATATTAAGTTTAACAACTTAATTATTAAATAAACCACTATATTTGAAAACATAAGTTATTTAACTTATAAAATTAACTTTTAAATATTTAAAATCAATTAAATATTCCAAATTCAAATGACTGAAATTCTGGGTTGTTACACTTAGGATGACGCCGCTTATATCTGACATGGTCTTTAATGGGCTAGAGATTCAGTTGAATCTGGACAAACTTCTTCGATTGGTACCGAACTAAGACATCAGATCGGTACAGATCCAAAACGTTGTCTTGAATCTTACCTTTTGAGGCGTCTAGGTGTGTAGGTTATTTTATAAGGTTTTGACATGCTTTTGACTATATCTTTGAACTTCACCTTAGGTTTAATTTTTGAGCCATCATTTTGGATCTCTGGTTTGACATCTGACCATTCGATCATTTTGATTCGTCCGAATATGGCTTGGTTATAAAGATGGATAACATTTGCACCCTAAAGTATATATTGTATTAACAAGATATGCTTTAAATCAAGATAAACCATTTATTTCAAGCTATTGGTTTTAGATTCGAATTCTATTCTCAATAAGTGCCTTCTATTTTGGAACTGATTTCATGAAACAATATACTTTCTACCGTTATATCACTTCGGATGGTTTTGAATTTGCAACTCTTAGGCGGTGTAAGAACTGAAGCATGTTATTCGAGTTCGCCATTCCAATCCAAAAGGTTTTCAATGATATTTTCTTTAAATTGTCCATGTAGGATTCTATTCTTTCGTACTTCATTTGGTTTGCATTACACTCCTCATACTCAACATCATTACCATTCAGATCATCATCATTCTCACCTTTTTCTCTATTTTTGTATATAAAATACCATGTTTCAATATTGACCTAAGGGTTATAGATCGGTACGTTTTATTTAGGCAATGTTAACGCCTACATTCTTGGATCAGCATATATGCTAGCCAACACTTAGTTTCTCTTCACTTGTTTTCATGTCTTTTGTTTTGAGATTATTGAGCACCGATCCGCCATTATCGAATATAACGATTGAACTTTTGGCTGAAGGAGGTCTATCTTCGGGAACACAAGTTACATTGATTGAATCAATCATCGTATCTGCTCCCATTCCAACTTTGGCCTCTTTAGGGGGTACCACTCCGGGTCCCGATGCTGAAATGATCCATGCTTTGGATGAGGAGGCCATAGGCGATCTTCATGAGATTTAAGGAGATGAAGACATTGTTACCACTAGAGCTACACCGAACATTCCTCAGGACATGCAGCAGTTGCAATCCATGTTGGTCAAGGACATCAAAAAGGAAAAGTATGATGATATTCCTCCTCTTCTATCATTTTTATTGCCCATGATACGAATCGTCATTCCCACCTTTACCACCATCTCCAGTGGTACTTAGAGTAAGGCTCTTAAATCTTCGTGGAGTGAATATGATTGGGACTCCGACCCAAAAGGTTACTTTTCAAAGGAGGGCAAAGGCAAGGGGTCTGGTAAAAGGAGACCAGGCAAATCTGGTGCACACTATTCTAGAGAAGAGAAGAAGGAGAAGAGGAAGGGGAAGAATGTCTAGTTGAAGTTTTCCTTTTGTTTTTTGTTGCTATATGCTTAGTTTTGAACTTGTGTAAATAGTTGGCATTGTGCGGGTGCAGCCCCCGCTTTTGTCGAAAAGATTTGTTAATAAAGAGTAAATCAGTTTCTTTTTAAACGTTCCATTTATCTGTCTATGTATTCAACTTTTTATGCCAATTGTGACTGCATTTGGATCTGAGTAGTGGTATCATCCACCATGTTCGTGTACATGTGGACGATTTCCTCACTATTACTTAGCTAACTTAATAGCTTGCTTTATTTATCCTCAATCTGGTTTTATTTGACTAGTGATGAGGTCAGATTTTTATATTACTTTCCATCTCCAAATAGTAATACTTGCACATCTACTTCTGGACATCCATGCTTGATCCTCCCCATCTTCGGGAATTGATTGTGATTATTCACATTGAGCAGTGGTTTGAATGTCTATTTTTGAACGTTAATATCCGATCTTGCCTAACTCTTAGCACTGATTGTTTATGCCATATCTGTGGGTTAAGCAAGCAAGATGCCTATCTTTGGGCATAACAATGTCTATCTTCGGACATTTACATCAGATTTCGCCTTACTCTAGGCATTGATCGTTGGTCTTACTAGCCTCTGGGCAATGGTTCGATGACTTGCCTATCTCTGGTCAAAGGTCTTGGGGTGAACTATCTGGCTTGACGCCCATGCATTTATACATCGACACTCGAATCATTGTTTGAAGGAGTTAATTTACATCTATCTATGGATACTTGGAATGGTTATGTTCCTTAAGTCCAGTTATGGATCAAAAATTCGAGCGATGCCTATATTCGGGCACCTATATACCTAAACTGTACATATGCAGACTGTTCAATTTTGCTGTCATTCATAGCGCATGGTTAGACTAATGAGAACATGTTAAGCGGCTAAGTTCCTATCGGATTAGAAAATAGCCGAAAAATTTAAATTAAAAACACGCACGGCATACAATTCTAGTATGTGGCGGGTACAAGTCGAT
The DNA here is from genome assembly GCA_030737815.1 of Allium fistulosum. Lineage (NCBI taxonomy): Eukaryota > Viridiplantae > Streptophyta > Magnoliopsida > Asparagales > Amaryllidaceae > Allium > Allium fistulosum. The sequence continues at coordinate 1,125,083,852 of CM060902.1, read as the reverse complement.
CAGTAAGGAATTGTATTGATTTTAGAATTTATATTCAATCAAATTAACCAAAGAGTTTTTAAAATTGTTTTAAGCTAGAGAAAATGCTAAAATTAACTACTACAAAAGAGAATGAAAACTATGAGATTAAAAGACAATTTAAAGATAAATCCACTCTCATCATCACATAAATCAACACAACATGAAATTATGATCTCTCTTTTGGTCATTAGTCAATTTAGTTGATATGTTTATCATAAGTATGGCCTATTTATGCTATTAATTAGCCTAACATAAGCCATCAAACTATAACACACCCACTAAATCACTTTTTAACTCTCATGAAAATGACAATGAACTTGAAAATAAAATCTATTCTAAGCATGATCTATTAACTATTATTAGAAATATAGACCATCAAATCTTGATTTTAAAATCACTTCATTACCAACATCATATGTAGATGAAGGGGTAATTTATGTTTTTGTTTGTTTAAGCATGGCCTATTTGGTGTCAACAACATAGGCTATCAAATTCAAAGCTAAAACAACAAAGTTAAACCACATCAAATATTGCCATTAAGCACAAAAGGAGATCATAGATTAGCGAAGTGTTGAATCTACATGATTAAGAGAGCTTCATTACACCGAAATTGAAGGGGTTTAGCCTCTCATATTTATTATCATTTCAACAAATGTAGCATTCAACATGAAATAAAAACAAGAAGAAAATGCAAGCTAAGTAAAAAGAGTGCTAATTAAAATTAAATAAAAGCTAATCTACTAGCATAAGAAATGAAACTAAGCTACTAACGTAAGAGGAAAGAGAGCATGTAAATAGAAAAGAACATGAATTAAAATTGCATAAAAAATTACATAAAAGAAAATGGCTAAAAAACTGTTATCCTGCCTTTTGGCAAGGCCGTGATACCAAGGACTTGACTAGAGACTAAAGACAATCCGCTCCGGAGATCAGTTATCTTCAAGTTCACGATGGATACAGGCAAACTTAGTCCGAGTCCGGATCGAGCCACAATCAACATGACATGAAAAACAGAGCTATGCAAAGCAACATTCCAAATTTCAGGTCAATCAGAGTTCGTATGCTCAAGTTATGGAACCATCAAGATCCATGAGGAACATGCCAATCTTGTATCCATCGTTCGTATCCATCATCTCCTATCGATCAGCATCGATACGAAATGAATGTAACTCGAGCATTCGACATCCATCATTCGTATCCATATGGTTCAAAATCATAATGATGAACTTTGGCACTTCCCAGATCGATCATGCTTCATTTAGTCAACAACTGCCCTTTCGTATCGATCACCTACTTGATCGATATGAAGAGCATAGCCTGTAACCGATACGAAGATGGAAGCAAGGCATCCATACGAAAAGGAAGCGGTGGATGGATACGAACGAAGTAAGCCGCATATCTGAAGCTTCGAAAGAAGTAGTCAACCCGAAGGAAGCGACCTCACCACTATCCACAAACCATGGATCTCCACAAAACGTGCATGCCACGTCATCAATACGAAGGGATCGATACGAAGGTATCGATACAAGGGCTTCAGTCACTCCATATTTGCACCCTTGATCGATAAATAACTCCACAACCACAACTCCAAATGCAATGAGATTTTCACAGCAAGTTGCACAACACATAGGGAACATCCATGATCGATCGCAGCTCAATTGGAGCAGTTTATGATCGATACGAACTCATTATGGATCGATCCCAAATGACTCCAGATCGATCGTGTGGGCCCACCTCGACCTGAGAAAGAGTATTTCATGATTCAAGGCAGATATTTTTACCTCCACACCTATAAATAGCACCTCCATTGCAACTAAAAGGGACTTTTACACTGCTGCTTGAGTTGAAATCCATTGTAATTCAAGTGTTAGCTGTTGTATTGTTGTAACTCAGTTTCTAATCAGCAATAAACATCAAAACCTTCAAAGTGGATGTAGGCAATAACGCCGAACCACTATAAATTCTTGTTTTCTTTCTACTACCGCTTATTTTCTTGGTGTGATTATTGGATTAGCCTCATTTTTCATTTTACTTCTTCATTCTAATCTCTTCAATTATGCCCGACGAGTGTTGTGCCCATTTTTGGTACAAACACTTTGGTGCTTTCACTGAGAAAACTCTATTTTTTCTCTGATTCTGTGGATCCCCTGCTGCTATTGGATTGCTAAAGTTTAAGGAGGAGATCCAGATCTATCTTCTAGTGGTTCCTTCTAATCTATTCAGATTGTTCCAGGTCTAAGAAGGACTACATTCAACACGGTGCGTACTACCAGAACCGCTTCCAACGCCACTGATCCAGAAGGAATGGATAGACAAAATCCCGTGCAGCTGACTACTACAGGCCAAACACCAGCTGGAGCTCCAGATCCATCCGGTCCAGTGACTAGAGAGGAATACCAGACCCTCATGCATGAACTCACTCAAAGCCGTCAAGAGCTCACTCAACAGATCCAAGCCAACATGGAACGTATGAACCAACTGAATGAAGAAAGGCGAGGGAAATCTAGAAGGGAGCATACCTCTTATTCCTTGTCTGAAAGCTTGGCGTCATCTGTGATAAAAGTCAGATGAGAATTAAATGAGAATTATGCGAAAGCCTCCGGGCACCCTAATGCTGCAAATCTTAGACATGCCGGGATAGGTCCTTCTACAGCGCATGAAGCTGCACCCTCCTCCCGAGGAGGGACGCTTCCTTACAACACTGCTCATGACAATGCATTTGGTGCTATAGATCTGGGTGCTGGGATCCAGTACAAACCAGATCTAGCCCCTCGTCACCGCACTCATTCCTAGGATCCTCACTTCCATGAAGTCCAGGAGCCAAGGAAGCGTGGAATGGACCATAGACAGCGACCAAACCATTCTCGTGACACGGAACCCGACCTTGCCTTGGCCTCGAATCTCCAGACGCCTGATATTCCAACTATGATATGCCAGATGATTAGGGAAAGTCAACGCCTCACCAATGATGATTGGGGAATTTATAGAAGTCACACCCCGTTCACCGATGACATTTTACATGCGGAGCCACCCCGTCGATTCAGGATGCCGAACTTGCCAGTGTATGAAGGAAATTCGGATCCCAACCAACATATTCTGAAATATGAATGGCTCATGAATGCCGCTCGAGCTGACGATGCGGTTAAGTGTAGAAGCTTCCCTATCTCCTTAGGGGACATTGCAACTATGTGGTTAACCCGTCTACCACCATGATCTATTTCATGTTTTGAGCAGTTAACTACTAAGTTTGTTAAGTAGTTCTGTATGCATGCTGCAGGACCGAAGGATGTTAATACCTTGTCCAGTGTTACTCAAGCTCCAAGAGAGACTCTTAGGTATTATCTGGAAAGGTTCCACGCTGCTTGTGTTGAAGTAAGCAATCCCAACGACAACTCTATTCTGATGGTATTGACTAAAGGGATCGATCCGGATTCTGAGTTTGGTGATTGGTTGGTTGGGAAACCCCCCGCTTCGTTGGACCGCTTCTATGCAAAGGCAGTCCAGTTTTTTAGGAGAGAAGATGCTAGACGGTCTAGGAAGCAGGACGTCGTGGGGCCCAGTGGTGAAGGCATCCAGAGTAATGTTGCAGTGAAGCAGACCGGGGAGAGCTTCAGTAAAGTACAGTTAAATATTCAGAATAAACAAAGTGAGCAGAAGGGTGATGGAGGTCAAGGAAAGAAGAGAGACCCTCATCGTGGGAGACCCAGAGCTCCTATGTTTGATCGATATACTCCCTTGAACATGTCGCTAGAAAATGTTTATCTTCAGACCTATAATACAGGGCAGTATAAGGAGCCAGCTCCGAGACCGTCATCGGAGAAGCAGATTCAGATCGGGAAGTTTTGTAGATTCCATGACTGTTACGGCCATAACACTAATGAATGCCGTCGTTTGCAAGATATTGTTGAAAGGTTGATTAGAGAGAGAAAGTTAGAGCAGTTTGTTTGGGCGCCGTAGGATGGTGATGCGGGCCCATCTAACCCTAATCGGGATCAAGGCCAGGTTAGGCCTGAGGAACCCGCACATACTGGCGGGAGGTTGGTAATTAATACTGTGAGTAGTGGTCCTCATCCGGCTGATCGGAGTTGGAAGGAAATGGAGTCATATGCTTATTTGATTAGGCATGTAGACTTCGAGTGTTGTAGTAGTACTGATGAAGGGGCCCCAAAAAAGCAATGGAGGACGATGACAAATGACATCGTTTTCAGAAACCGTGATGCTGATAGAGTCGGGGCCCTCACGATTGATCCATTGGTCATTTCTGCCCAGATAGGTCCGGCTTGGATGAAGAGGATCTTGGTTGACAATGGAAGTTCTGTAAATATATTTTTCAAGCGTGCTTACGATCAAATGCTGATGGAAGCGAAAGATCTAAAACTATATCAATCACGTATACATGGTTTCAATGGAAGTGCAACTATAACAGTTGGAATGGTGGATTTACCTGTTGAGTTAGGCGTTGGTGATCGCCGAAGAGTTCGGATGTTACAGTTTGTGGTGTTGGATATACATTCCCCATATAATGCTTTTCTAGGCCGACCGGCCCTTGCGGAGTTTAGGGCAGCTATTGCCTCGTGGTGTTTGACCCTAAAGTTCCTTACCGACAATGTGGTTGGGATTATACATGGCGATCAGGTGGCTGGACGCGTCTGTTATGTTGTAGAGCTGCCGGATGCGCAGCGAAAAGAGAAAGGTAAGGGCATGGAGGAATCTCTCTACGTCCGTTTTTCGGAGGATTGATAGTTAACGCCTAGGCCTAGGTCCGGGCGCCACGACCAGTTTCCTAAGGATCTTGATCCTAGAGACAACGATGATGAAGGGGAAGTCAAATAATACCAGGCTTCCCCGGCAGAGTTGACGATTGATGTTTCGATCAACGATGATGATGATTCCAGAGTGGTAAAGGTCGGATCTCAGCTCGGCCCCCAGATGAGACATGAACTGGTTAACTTTCTTTGGGCAAACCTTGATGTATTTGCCTAGACTCATTAAGACATGTGTAGGATCTTGCTGAACATCGCGAGCTATACATTAAATATCAACCCGCGGCACGTCCCGGTGAAACAAAAAAGGCACAGTATGGATCCGGAGAGATCTGCCGCCCTGAAGGAAGAAGTGGATAAACTCAAGGCTAATGGGTTTATTCGAGATGCTTTGTACCTGGAATGGGCATCGAATCCAGTGCTTGTCAGAAAATCAAATGGAAAATGGCGGACATGTGTGGACTACTCAGATCTGAACAAAGCCTGCCCCAAAGACAATTTCTCGCTTCCCAGAATTAATCAACTGGTGGATTCAATAGTTAGACATGAGCTCTTATCTTTCATGGACGCATACTCCGGCTACAATCAAATCCCGATGCATCTCCTGACTAGGAGCATACTAGCTTTATCACTGATCTGGGACTTTATTGCTACAAGTTGATGCCGTTTGGACTCAAAAACGCTAGAGCAACTTATCAAAAGCTCGTGAGCCGAATGTTTGCAAACCAGATCGGGAAGACTATGGAGGTGTACGTGGATGATATGCCGGTGAAGTCGCGACTATCCAACAACTACATTGGTGATTTGGAGACGTGTTCAACATACTCCGACAGTACAGAATGAAGCTCAATCCATTGAAGTGTCATTTCAGAGTTGCATCTGGAAAGTTCCTTAGGTTTATTGTCAACGCTAGAGGAATTGAAGCTAATCCCAAAAAGATCTGGGCGATTCGAAATCTCGAAACTCCCAGAACCATTAAGCATGTGCAAAGTCTTAATGGGAAAATGGAAGCCTTAAGCAGATTCATTTCCAGAGCCATGGACAAGTGCATTCCCTTCTTCGATCTGATCAAAAAAGGGAACCAGAATTTCGAGTGGACAGAGGAGTGCGAGGGCGCATTCCGGGCACTAATGCAACATCTAGCAAGACCTCCATCTTGTCTAAGCCAGTCGATCATGAGAGGTTGTATGTCTATCTGGTGGTATAAACAAATGCAATCAGTGCTGCGTTAGTTTGAGAATAGGATCGATCCAACGACCGGTCTATTATATCAGCAAAAGATTGACAGGGCAGAAAGAAACTACCCAAAGGTAGAGAAGTTGACTTATTGTCTTGTTTTAGCCTCGAGAAAGCTCCGCCCATATTTCCATGCTCACCCGATCACTGTTTACACTGACCAGCCGTTATGACAGATCCTGACACAACCTGAGACGTTTGGTAGGTTGCTCAAGTAGAACATTGAGCTGAGTCAGTTTGATATCACTTATACCCCAAGGCGAGCTATTCAAGGACAAGTTTTGGCGGACTTCATAGCTGAATTCACCGTACCGGAGGACTTGCTCGAAACTAATGAATCTGCCAACTATATTTGAAAGCAATACACCGATGGTGCATCAAACGACCGATGCTCAGGCGCTAGAGTGGTGCTCGAAACCCCAAAAGGGCGATCTGTATGCTATGCTTTGAAGTTTGACTTCCGTGCAACTAACAATGAAGCTGAATATGAAGCCTTGCTTGTTGGACTGAGGCTTGCCAAAGATTTGGGAGTCATTGCTGTAGTGATTTACTATGATTCACAACTGATGGTGTGCCAGGCTCGAGGAGAGTATCAAGCCAAAGACCGAAGATTTGCCTCCTACCTTATGCAGGTCCAGGAACTATTAAATCAGTTTGACCATTATGACGTCCACTGTATACCCCGAGAGCAAAATCAGAAGGCCGATTCTTTAGCAAAACTGGCCAGCACTGGCGAAGCACAGCAGATGGGACTCGTCCCCATGAAGACACTGCTCCAAGTATTGATCAGATGGAGACAGACTGGGTCCATGAGGCAACACCCGAGAAGGAGTCGTGGATGAATCTAATCAGAAACTATCTTGAGCATGGAACATTACCCGAGCGCAGGAGTGAGAAAAGACAGGTTCTCCGAAAGGCTTCATGGTTTGTCATCCAAGATAGAGTCCTATACAGAAGGGGATTTTCTGTTCCTTTACTCTGGTGTATCGCTCACAGTGAAATCGAGCGAGTGTTGCATGAAGTGCATAAAGGAGACTGTGGCGATCATATTGGGGGGTAAGCCCTTGCAAAGAAGATACTCAGATACGGGTATTACTAGCCAACCGTAAACCGAGATGCATCGGATTATGCTAAGAGATGTGATAGGTGCCGGAAACATGCCAGAATTCCAAGAGCCCTGCCAATCGAGATTACTTAAATGGTCAGTCCATGGCCATTTGCCACATGGGGCATTGATATAATAGGGTCCTTGCCTCTAGCCAAAGGTGGTGCGACGTACGCCATCATTGCAGTTGACTACTTTACCGAATGGGCGGAAGTTGAGCCCCTTGCTACTATCACGATGAAGAAAGTAATCAACTTTGTTGTGCGCAACATCATCTATCGCTTTGGCCTCCCACAGACGATTGTAACTAACAACGGGGCCCAATTCGATAGTACCGAGTTTAAGAATTTCTATCGACGATATCGCACCGAAAAAAGTTCTCGGCAGTATCTCACCCTCAAGCGAATGGACAAGACATAGTTGTCAACAAAGTCATCAAGTCCATTTTGAAGAAACGATTGGAGAAGGCTGGGGGTAAGTGGGTCGATGAGCTCCCCATGGCCTTATGGGCATATCGAACAACCCACAAGTCCACGACCGGCCATACTCCATTTGCACTTTCTTACAGCTCTGAAGCTGTTATTCCAGTTGAGCTAGAGGTACCTTCTCACCATATGACTTATTATGATCCGAAGACGAATGCCATCCTACTTGCAGAATCTCTGGATTTATTGGATGAGAAGCGTGAAGAGGCTGATTTGAGGGCAGTCGCACATCGCAACCGAGTCGCCTGGTTATACAATGCTAAGGTCCAACCTAGAACCTTTAAAATTGGCGATCTCGTACTCAAGCAAATCTATCCGGTCCCTTCGCACACGAAACCGACATGGGAAGGACCGTATGTCATCGAAAGAAGGCTTGGAGAAGGCACATTCAAGCTATCGACCGTTGATGGTCTCACTCTACCGAGGGCATGGAACAGCGAGAGTCTCCATCGCTATTACATATAACTGGCTTTCATTCATTTAGTCTGCTTTCCTTTTGAAGTTTGTTTATGCAATTCGAGTATTTGTACTTGTAATAAGGCAACTAATTTTGCCATGATTTCCTATTTCAACAATAAAGCGCGGACTCATCAAGCCAGATTAATGATTCCTAAATGCATCATGCAACCGCCATGATGTACGAAGAGCTGAGTTTCATCTTACGGTGGGACTCATTCAAATAGAGAGTGATCGTGATCTGACCGGTCACTCGCTAAATGAAACCCCGAGCTCGGGGGAAAACAATAATCAATTAAAAGAGAGTTGAAACACGACAATTATCTAACAAAATTTAGCTCCCAGAGTGCGAGCTGAAGTGCAAACTCCAAAATCAGGACGTGAATCGACCGTCCGGCTCGAGGAGGATGGATCTGTCCATCCACGACCTCGCTTACATGGCTCTAGGAGGATGTGATCCATCCATCCACGACCTCGCCTCTTTCCAAGCTTGAAGAGGATGGATCCGTCCATCTACGACTTCGCTTACTGGATTAAGGAGGATGCGATCTGACCATCCATGACCTTAACCAACTCCTTATTCCCAAAGCTTGAATAAGATCCTAATCCTTAAACATATGTGATCGACCGTTTGCCAACTGACTCTAGTTTCTCGGAGTGTGAACTAGAGTATAAACATTAAACAGGTGTGATCGACCACCCATAAAATAACTTATGTCCTCGGAGTGTGGACATAATCCTAAACACTAAGCAAGCGTGATCGACCGTCGACATACAAATCTAATCGCCAGAGTATGGATGCAAATGCTAGCAAATGAGCGAGTGTGATCTGACCGCTCAAACTCATGTTACTTTAATTTTGTTCTGACTAAGTTAAATCAAAGTTAGTTAAGGTGGAGGACGACTGCCAACTAACTACTTTAACCATCCCCAGTACTAGGGGCATAACTCAAGTACCAACCGCTGGCTGAGACAGCGCAACGTTGGGACTCAACTCAACATTTGATTATGACCCAAGGCCATAACCTCAAGGCTTAAAGACCGAACTCAAGTTCGACTCAAAGACTAAAGCTTCATGAGTACATTGAACAGAAATGTGAATGCTTAAGTACTTAAACAAATAAACGTAGAATTATGCCAAAAATCAAAAAAGGAATTTTATTCATACTATTCTTCAGAAGAGAAGTACAAAATCTATCCAAAGAATTCCTAAAAGCGGGGGGCCAAGCCCGCATCCATACATGGCCTACAAAAAGCAAAAGAAAAGAAGCTTATTCTAACTATCTACGAAAGAGGAAGTCAAAATGTGAATCTACGCCTTCGATTTCCAGTCCTTTTTAACTTTCTTTGGCATAGACCCACTCAAGCTACCGCCCGGACCTCTTTTGGAACCTTTCCCTCCCCGGCTCGCTTCAGTTGACTTGTCTCCAGCCGGGGTAATCGATGTAGTCTCCCCTTTGGAGCCTGTGGGGATTGAAGTATCCCCTATGTGTGAAGCTGGTGGAATAGTGGCACATTCGACACAAGAAGAATAACGCGTGCTAGTCTCGATCATGGTGCCACTAGAGAAATCACGAGAATCAGGGTCGGGCCAGGACCCGCCATACCTCCGTCGGCTCTAAGATCCTGCTCCATCTCAGCCTTAATTTCCCTCATTATTTATTCCTCCCGGTCCACGCGCTCACTCATTGGGATAGTTCCAGTCGGACCCGAGGAGCCCGTAATAACGACGTCTTCATCCACATTAAAGGGCATCTCAATGCTCGGATTGCTTTGGCGGCTAACAAGCGCTTCCATCAGTTGGTCGTCAAACATACAACCGCTATCATGCATCTCCCTAGCCGAAGTAGTAATCGTCACAGTTGTGGCCTCTGTTGTTAATGCCTCCTGCTCATGATGAACTTCTTGAGTTGCAAGAGGGTTGGCCGATGCGGAACATAAGGCTGAATAAAGATAAGAGAATATATTAGTAATATCCTCCGATAACGTTCCTACGTTTTGAAGAATAGGAGAAGTGTCCGGAATACCTTCCTAAGACTAGCTCTAGGGTTGGGCCGACATACCTTCCGAGCTACGCTCGATGACTGGAGAAAGATGTGGCCTGTTCAGGATTGTACCCCGAGACGGCTGGGGGGTCAACGAAAGATGTGGGCGCATGTTGAGATGCTAGGGGCACTTCAGAAGTAGCGTCATGGTGTCCGCCTCTAGATCCTTCTCCGATCTTTGGGTATTTAGCAGCCAGGGCTTCTCTCTGGAGCGAGATAGTTATGTCATGAAGGACTTTGGGCTCATCTCCAATCAACACTTGAGCTTCCAATTCAAACTCATCAATAGTTGCAACTTTGTAGATCGCCTTTTCATCTTCAACTAGGTGGTTCTAGACCTTATACAATTAGAAGGGATAGTCCTCGCCAAGCTAGTTCAAGTTGCGATTCCGTAGGACGTTTGCAATGTAGCTGACCATGAGGTCCTCAAATTCACCTTCCATCTTGGCCTCAATGGCTTTTACTTCCCTTTCAACCCTAGTGTCGGCTTCTACGGCCTTTTGATTTGCGGTGTCCCTCTCTTCTTTAAGCTTCACCACCTCCTCGCATGCTTCCTAGGCAACCTTATTAGCTTCATCTTTTTCTTTGGTGGCCTCAGTTAGCTTTGCCTTTAATTCGGCAACTTCTTTTAGCATGGCATTCCTTTCTTGAATGATCATGGTGTTGCGATGCCCCATCTCTTGCGCCAAGTCCATATGAGTTTTCTCATCTTCCATGGATTTATTAGCTTCCTCGGCTCTCTGGCCGGTCTCCATCTCAGCTTTTGTTGGGGACTTGAGCTCATTGGAAAGCACCTCTATTATCGTGTCCTTGTGAGAAAAATCGCCCTCCAATTTCTCAATCGCCTTGGCTCGTTCAAAGGACACAGCTAAGACCCGCTCTGCCGTCTTGACCCACTCATGGTATTGGCTGTATGCATCATGTATATAGTCTTGCACTAGTTTTTCTATGTCGTTTAGGATTTTCTTCAACTTGGGGGGAAAGTGGAAACCATCGAAGCATGTGTTTGGAGAATATTTCTTCAGCTTAACAATGTGGACGGCTCCTTCCCCCGTTGGCTCTACTGTGGTTTGTTCTATGACAACATGAGCGGTTGTTTCACTTCTGTGGCGCTGTTCGATGGTTTTTGGAGCAAGAGATAGCACTGTTTGGCGCGAAGATTTAGAAGTGGGCCTGTTGGGGCCAGAAGGTTTAGAAGGCGCTTTCGACGGCGGAGATTGCGACCTGGAGCGGCGCGTGCTTTGGTGTGATTTTTCTTTTCCCCTGTCGTGGTGCTCACGTTCCCGGCTAGAATTGTAGCCATGGCCATAATCTCTCTCACTCTCGTAGCAATGTGATTCAGAATGCGATCTAGACGACTGGCGCGAAGAACAGAGTTTATCAAGCATAGAACCTTGTTTCACCATTGTATCTGCAAAAAAAGAAGGAAATCAGTCACCGTTGGATATTGAGAAGCACAGGATGGAATGTCGTGTAATGTCGTGAAGTGCGTGTATGCATGTGTAAACCCCCCAACCGACCGGTTGTGGCAGCTTTGTTTATTGGAGTTGACTCCCCTCTATCTATTGAAGTTAGGCATGTGCTGGTTCTCGAAGGGGAGTGGAGCCCCTCTAACCCAAGATGAGGGGATGATGGTATGTCCTTAGGAACGGGAATATCTGATAGCCCCTTTAGCGAGCTTTCTATCTGCTGGGAAGAGGTCTCCAGACCTATGGAAGTAGCCATAAGTTGAGTTGCTTCGGTAGTCTTTCTCCTCTTGATTTTATATACAGGAGCTTTGCTTTTTCTCTTTAATTCGGACGGCCGAGGGCCCGGCGGAGGCACGACCGCGGGCTCATGACCAGCTTCTATATCCTCATCATCGCGAGGTTCAACGATTGTTATGCCAGGCGCGGCTTGAGCTCCCTCAACTGCGGGCACGACAGGAGCCCGTCTTCAGCCTTGTCTTGCTAGGGCCATTCTTGGTATCCCCGTGAGCCCTATGCTCTGTCCTTTCTCTAAAAGCCCGATGGTAATTAAATTGTCGTCGGTGAGAACTTCATATATTTCTCTTAACTCAGCAGGCACCGCCTGGAGTGTCCTCACTACCTCTTTATACCACGCTCCTTCGGGCCGTGGAATAAAAATTGTAAAAGAAACAAAGCAATGTATTCAGTATCGATCTATATTATCCAGTTATGGTTAAATAACGAAATAAGTAATAGCACTTACGTCTGGCCAGCCATCGCCTGGCAAATCCTGGTGGGCATCTCACATAGAACCACTCCGTTTTGAAGTAGCTCAACTTGCTCCATGTGCCTGCCACCACTTGGCAGTTCCTAATAGCCTCCAAGAAGGTGAATGATGGATTATCCGCCTGACTCTTTATATTAAATAAATATCTGATCTTGTCGATAGTCGGGGGACGAAGGAGATGTTCTATAAATATTATGTACAAGCTGTTGAGTAGCGCATATCTGATCGGTTGAAGCTGAGAAGGCGTTATCCTTAGATAAAACAGCACGTCCCTAATGAACTGGTTGAATGGGGCGTTGTTCTAACCTAGCACATAAATCTGTTGCATGCGGTGAATCCCTCCGGGGGATAGTGTGCTCTATCTTCTGGACCTGGTAGCCGGACTTCTTCAAAAGACAACCAATGCCCGAGGCAAATTCTACCTAGCACCTCTTCTGTAATCTTGGACTGGATTCATTATTACCACTGCATCCGGCAGCTCATCCGGAGCAGAATTTACTATACCAGCCGGGACGTCCGACCTATCTATTGTGGAGAATGGAGGACTTTGAGCTTCTTGCTGTTATGAGGATCCATAGCTACTGAACTCAGTAAAAACCACTATTAGATGTGTAAAGTGAGTGATCGTGTTGTGTAGTGAAGTGCTGCATAGTACTCTAAATTTCTACAAGGTTAAGAGATGGTAAAGAAACGAGACTTCGAGATCCGACCGGAGCGACCGTCATTGCTGACCATCTCAGCCATGCCATTCTAACTTCGGAGAACGATCCATATTAAAAGTTTGTTATGTTTAACAAGTTACAGTTCCATCGACGAGCTTTGAAGGATAGTTATATATGCAGTTCTACGGTCGGGTCCAAATATGCAAGGCTAAATCTCGCCGGGGTCAAGTGTTCGAGTATGTAAAAGTCATGAAATTCATATCCATCATAATTCATTTCGGATCGTTCCCCTAAAGAAAACATTCATGTCGATCAAAATAGTCAGACCGTCACCATTTTGTATCGATCGCTTCGTATCGATCTGTTCCTTACGGCAACACCTAACTGATCTAGAAAACGTGCTTTCGTATCGATTCATGAACTCTGGCTTCGAATCGATCAGAAGACGCCTCACCCTATATCGATACGAGTTGCTTCACCTTAGATCGATCATCTAACTATTCCTTCCGCATCGTTTCCAGATGCCTACTCTTCGCCTCGATCATGGAAACTACTTTCCACTACATCCATCGACAGGCTTTTTTCATATCGATCGCATATGCGATCTAGTGAATCGATCTATGACAATTACTTCACATCAACTATCTCTAAGACTTCATACATCCATATCAATTCCGCATCTGTTCCCTCGCATCCATGTGAGATCATCACCTGAGTTACCAGATCCGAAGTCAGTGACTCCGTATCCATTTTTCCTCTCCAGCTACCCTCCTTCTCCTCCAAATCTCCAAATCACCATTAGCAACGCTCTCCACTTCACCTCAGCTACCCTTCGGTGATAACGACGCTGGAGATGGAAATTATGGTGAACGAGGGGGCACGAAAATCGAATCTCACAATCATAAGCATGATCTAATTGGTGGTTTACCTAAGGTTTAAGGGGATTTGGATTGGGTAATCGGGTTATGGTTGGAGATGAAGAACAGTTCTTCTCTTTTTCTTTTCTCCTCTTCTCTGACTAGATACGAAATAGCAAGGTGAAAAAGTATGCTAAGTACAGAAAAGTATATATACTCCTTTGTATCCAACGCAAAAAGCAATTTGTATCCCAGTTTTCTCACCGATTGAATCGGTTAAATACCTATCGATACGAAACACACCATGTACTTGTGTTCGGATCGTTCGTATCCATCGATACAAAGTGCATTTGGATCCTTATATCTCGTATCCATCGATACGAAACACACCATGCACTTGTGTTCGGATCGTTCATATCCATCGATACGAAGTGCATCTGGATCCCTATATCTCATATCCAGTAATACGAAATGCTCCAATATGTTTGTGCTTGTAACTCTCGTATCCATCGATACGAAGAGAACCTTTGTACAACAATTCAAACTAATATGTATCCATCTTTATGGAACACGCCTTTTGCAACTTCGTCTTGTATCAATCACCATCGATACGAAATCCACTCAAATACACCCAGATCGATCTAGGAGAGGATCGATACGAAGAGGGGCATCAGAACAACCATCGATCATTGTTACAACTCGAATTTCATATCGATCCAGGAGAGGATTGATATGAAACTCAATCCAAAAGGAACCATCAATCGACGGCAAGAACTTTTTCACCAAAATCATTTTCCATTTAAAAAAAACTTGACAACGACCCTTGAACGTGCAAGCATGAACGGGAGTCAGGTCCAAATACATACATGTACCTACATGCTATACTAACATTTGAATTTTGAAGTTAACAGGAATTGAATGCTCATCTTGTGACAACCAGAACAATAACAACGAATTGCTAATGCTTGACATTCAACTACAATAGAAACTACGTAATCATTGGCGGTCTACAATTCAACATTTATACTACTGGAAATCAACCAGGAGTCATGTCTGCTGAAAATTACATCTCTAGACGAGGGGACAACAATTATTCAGTGAATCGGATAGAGTCTTTTCAGAATGAAGATAGCAGCATTTCAAAGCACTTCATGATCACACATGACGTACTTTGGAGGGCAAATGTTATCATTCCTTTTAGTAAGCCTGTGATACCAAGGACTTGACTAGAGACTGAAGATAATCTGCTCTGGAGATCAGTTATCTACAAGTTTACGATGGATACATGAAAACTTGGTCCGAGTTCGGATCGAGCCACAATCAACATGACATGACAAACAGAGCTATGCAAAGCAACATTCCAAATTTCAGGTCAATTGGAGTTCGTATGCTCAAGTTATGGAACCATCAAGATCCATGAGAAACATGCCAATCTCGTATCCATCATTCGTATCCATCATCTCGTATCGATTAGCATCGATACGAAATGAACATAACTCAAGCATTCGGCATCCATCATTCGTATCCATATGGTTCAAACTCATATTGATGGACTTCGGCACTTCCCAGATCGATCACGCTTCATTTAGCCAACAACTGCCCTTTTCGTATCGATTACCTTCTTGATCGATACGAAGAGCATAGCCTGCAACCGATACGAAGATGGAAGCAAGGCATCGATACTGAAAGGAAGCGGTGGATGGATACAAACGAAGCAAGCCGCATATCTGAAGTTCCAAAAGAAGTAGTCAACCCGAAGGAAGCGATCTCACCACTATCCATAAACCATGGATCTCCACAAAACGTGCATGCCACATCAATGTGAAGGGATCGATACGAAGGTATCGATACAAGGGCTGCAGCCACACCATATTTGCAATCTTAATCGATCAATAACTCCACAACCACAACTCTAAATGCAATGAGATTTTCACATCAAGTTGCACAACACATAGGGAACATCCATGATTGATCGCAGCTCAATTGGAGTAGTTTATGATCAATACGAACTCACTATGGATCGATCAAGGATCGGTCCCAAAAGACTCCAAATCGATCGTTTGGGCCCACCTCGACTTGAGAAAGAGTATTCCGAGATTCAAGGTAGATATTTCCAAATACACACCTATAAATAACACTTCCATTGCAACTAAAAAGGGATTGTTATGCTGCTGCTTGAGTTGAACTCCATTGTAATTCAAGTGTTAGCTGTTGTTTTGTTGTAACTCAGTTTCTAATTAGCAATAAACATGAAAACCTTTGAAATGGACATAGGCAATATTGCCAAACCACTATAAATTCTTGTTTTCTTTCTGTTACTGCTTATTTTCTTGGTGTGATTAACCTCATTTTTCATTTTGCTTTTTCATTCTAATCTCTTCAATTACGCCCGACGAGTGTTGTGTCCATTTTTGGTACAAACAGAAGCCATAAAAGAAAGAAAGAGAGTTTTCGTTTATTTTTGAGCCTAAAACTAAACTAACTAAAAAGGAGGCTAAGAGTATAATTACATGAACATATATGGTATTTATACAAGCCTAAAACCCTAATGCATATTTTTGGGGACTACCCAAAATACCCTTGAGGAAGTGTGGCCACCAAGTTATCATTAGCAAGAATTAATCCTCCGTTAAGTGTGCATGTAACTTTAATGGCCATTAGCATGTGCACTAGCTCCTAATTGTACATCATGGTAAGTGGGTAGTTGCACTACGCCATAGATTGCATACTGCAACACCAAAGAAGTGATGCAGGAAGTGCCAAAAAATGTTGCTATAGGCTAAAAAAGGGCAAAGGCAACACTTTCTCGGTGTTGCATTTTGCCGCGTTGCCGCAGACCTCAAAGGCAACATTTTGACTATCTAAGGCAACATAAGAAATATTGTTGCAATAGAACCCTATTTGGGTCTATGGCAACATCCATAGGTGTCTGTACCAACATTTCAAAATGTTGCTATAGATATTAACTTTCTGAATTTGTGGGGCCCACAATGTAGAGCATATTTGATTTTTTAATAGAAATAAATATTTATTTAATAAAATGCTATTGCATAGAATTTGATATTCAAACAGTAATTTATTTAAATAAATATTTTATTTCAACATTTAAAATAGTACAAATTCCTGACTCCACTATTTTACAATTCAATGATATATAACACTGATATTCACATATATAGATATTCCTCACTACATCACTCAATTCACTCATTACATATGCAGTTTCAATTTATACAGACACCGACACTGACAAATATATGACGAGCCGAGCCGAAGGCGAGCCGAGTGCCGAGCCGAAGGCGAGCCGAGAAGCGGGTCCAGGCGCAGCGCCGGTGGGGGTCCGGGGCACCGCAGTCCCGGCGGGGATCGACCGGTTAGGTCGAACAAGTGGGCACCGCCCGATTCATCCGATTTTGGAAGATCGAGCCTTCTTTGAAATGACGTAAAATGATGCACAAATGAAGACTGAGCTTAATTCCTATCCTCCATCTCCTCGCCTAAATCTGCTTGAATCCCCTACGGCCAAACACCAAAACTCTACTGCAAACTGTTTTCAATTTCCAATCACCACATTAGCTTCTCTCCGTAACCAATACACAGCAGCACTCTACCATTGTCAAACTCCAAACTCCGTCTACATCTCTCTGCCAACATTCAGGCATCACACTGCCAATTGAAACTCCTCTGCATCACCAACTTCCACCATCACTTCCATAACTTACCAAACCAACCAACCAACCTTCAACCAATACAACTACATCCAGATTCAATGGTGAACCAACCAACCAACCTTCTCTCACTCCCTGCAAATACTGCACTTCAGACCTACATTTCAAACGCACTCTATCACTTCCTTGTATGTTTCTTCCATATCGATAGCTTTGCACATTTCTTCTGACATATGCATCACTGAATATCTTCGCACTTCCTTGTACGTTTCCAGACCTATGCATTTATGACCTACACCACCGAATAGTTCCTGCCTGTTCATTCAGAGCTTGCATCCATTACCGTTTCCTTTTGGTCGCTGGACTCAAAGCTTGCATCAATGAAACTTGGTCCTTCCAGTCTTGCCAACACACAAGCTCGACTGTCTATGAATCTGCCTGTGCAGCTCACACAATCCTTTCACTCAACAATTGTTCAACTAGCAGTGAATAAATCGATTCGTGTCTTTGCAAATAATTCCTCAGCTCACATAGCCGCAAGCTCCAACAACAGCCAGATTCTGAAACATTAACAAGTTCCAAAGGAGCATTAGCACAAACATATGGGGGGCGTACTATCTTATTGAAATTACCAGTACCAAGTGAAGCAACCGCAATCATAGGGGAAAGTACGAAGAGATCAGCCTGGGATCTGCTCTGAACTTGCGATGGAAAGTACGAAGTGAACCAAAATCTCGAGGGCAGCAGTTCGGGTTTTGGGAGAAATTAAGGCACTAGAAGGGTTTTCAGGTGAAGTAGTCTAAAGGAGAAAGGTAGAGGGGTTGGTGGCGAGCAAGTCTTCTGTTGGAGGTGAGAGCTGATGGCGACGACAGTGGTGGCAAAAGGGGTTTGAACAGAAAACTTTGTTTGGCTTCGGGTTTTGGTGTCGTGACGGGGCTCTGGTTGGAGCTAGATGGTCGCGATGGGTCAGGGGGTAGCTGGGGGTGAGGGTGACAATTTGGTGGCGGAGGCGAATGAGGAAGCAGACGAAGAGGAGGGTGATAATTTGGTGGCGGAGGCGAATGGGAGGAGGCGAATTGGAATGAAAACCAAAAGGGGATCTACTCTGAACTAGGCGGGAAAACGAAAATTTGGGGAAAATTGCAGTGGTGATCCATTTTAACAACCAGATTAAATGTAGACCGTTGGATCGTATTCACGCGGATTGCTAATTTTATTAATTTTTTAATTTGAATACATCTATAGCTACTGCAACATCTTGTTGATACCTATGCTAACACCTTGAAGCGAGTGTTGTAATAGACAAAAATCAGCATACCTATCGTTACATTATAGCTAGCAACACCTTGTAATTTCGTTGCAGTAGGCCATCTATGGCGTAGTGTTGGGATCATCCATGATACATGAGTTTGAATTATTTCCATCTTTATTCCTTTGTATCCTCTTGTGCATGCATATTTTCCATGAAGCCTCTTACAAAATTCACTAAAATTCCTACAAAACAACATTAAAATATCCAAGTAAATTTTCTGAAATTATTATATGCACAAAAATGACCATTTTGCTCCTATATGAAGATGAATAAATGATGATTTGAAAATAATTAAAATTTGAGTTTAAACATGTTAAAATACCCTATATGCTCATATATTTAATTAAATTAGATTAAATATGAAACTAAAAATATGCTCATTTACGTGCATATCAAATACCCCCACACTTATCTTTTTATTCGTCCTCGAATAAACTAAAACTAAGATAAATCCGTTTTCATAGGAAACACGATTGCATTGAGCGTATGCAACAAGCCATTAAACCTCTATGTGTCCCTAGTAGGACGAGTGTTGACTCGTGAGGGTTTTCAGCGGATACTACCCACAAAATCCAAATGCGAAATGTGGGTTTCCTAAATGCAAGATTTATTTACAAAGATATAGATGCGAGGTTTTGAAAATATTTACAAATGAATAATTTACTTTTAAATTAACAAGAATAAGTTAAATATATGTTTGGTCATAATCAAGAAATTTAAGTCCTTTTACTTGCAAAATTTCCAATAAAAATTAAGTTATCATCACAATTAAACTTTGGTTTTGCTAGTTTTTTCGGTTGATAACATAGTGGAACTATGAAATAAATCCTTAGTTGATTATCAAAGTTTATCAAAGTGGTATTTTCATTTCTTTTGAATAACAAGTCAAATCAAATAAGTAAAAATAGTGCTTGGATTTCAATTGCTTACTCTCTCTACTTTTGAAAATTTTATTGATATTAACAATATTTACATATGCCTAACTCAGAAAACTAAGGCTGGATATATCACCCATGCACTACCTTTTTGGCTTACGTGAGGGGAATACTGGGCATGGCGAGCGCACATACAAGTATGTACACTTATCGACTGTAGGCGTTATTAATGAAAGAATTTTTATATACATACACCTAACTCAGATAAACTGAGGCCAGATTTACTGGTCGTGCACTACCTTTCAGGCTTATATGAGAAGGGTACAAAGTATGGCGAGTGTACACACTTGCGTGTTAACACATGACTCTAGCCATTTATAAAATATATACACATATACAAAATTTTCTTTATATATATATATATATATATTCTTTTTTTATGAAGAGAGAGTTTTACGATATCATCTTAGCACCATTTAACTTAGAAGATCAAAAATGTTATATTCTTTACTTTAAATCCACCACTTTTTTAAACAAAGATTTTCACTTAGGATATACTTCATAATTATCACCATGAATCTTCCTATATACTAGTTAACCATCGTTACTTGTAATCAAACTTCATTTTTATTTTTGTTAAGACAAATAAATTTTTGTAATTTTCAATTTAATAACCAAAATCCTATACTTATCCTATAGTGTTTTTTTAAAAGTAAATCAAAATGCTACAAAGAAAATTTGTTTTGGATTTTTTGAACTTTTTTTAAAAAAAAATTTGAACTTTTATTTTTTATTTTTTTGAGTTTTGGAATGAAAAGGCAAAAAATAAACCATGAAAAATAAATAAAAAATGAAGATGAGACTCCCCCCACACTTGATATTTGACTCTGTCCCCACAGTCAACCCAAATGAAAGGAGAAAAATAAAAATAAAACTATGACCTATATTTACATGAAAATGAAACACTTATTTACATGATATCAGAAAATATATCGTTAAAGAGTAAATGAAACGGTCTTCCAAAGACTAATTCATTTGTCTCATCAAGAATGAGATACAACTTAAGCTCGGAAAACCAAACCGTAAAAGATTTCAAAGTTGAATGTTGATTTGGAAAAACGAATGTCATTTTATTAAAAGTCATATGAGTTGTTTTATTTTGGATGATTTTTGGCGTAGATAAAACAAGTGGTTGAAGTTCAAGTTTATTCTCACCAAATTGAAATTTAAACTTATCATCGAAAATTTCTTCATAATTATTGATTTCAAAATCAAAATGGTGATTTAAATCTTCCCCTTCAAAATTTAACAACTCGTCTTCGAAATTCCAAAAAATATGTGTTCACTAAATTCGTCTTCCTTTATTGGATTATCAACAAATTCACTGCATGTATAATGTTCAAAATCCAAAGTTATTGTATTCAATTTTTCAAAATCGAAAAAAGGAAGATCAAATTTTAAATTTGGTTCCGCACTCTCAAAAGAATTTAAATCCAACTCAATTACCGTATTTTCAATAACTTCATTAGGATTGTCATTTTCAATTTCAAAAGTTGTCATTTGAAAATTGTCAATTTTGGTAAAAGATGGATTATTTTCAAACAACAAATCTGTTTGTTCTTTGTGAATTTCATCTATTTGCTCAACAAAGTCAAATTTATAATTATTAATTTGAAAATTTTCAATTTGAAATTATTGAGAACAAAATTTTCCACCATCATTGAAACAACTCCCATTGCCAAAATCATTTAAACAGTTGTTTCCATTTTCGTTTTGATTTTGAAATTCATTTTGGAGCTCGAAATTGAATTGGAATGGGTTATAATTGATATCATTTGAATTTTGAAGTGAATTCAAATTTTGATTATTTTGAAACTTTGACTTGAATCATTCTGTAACAACCCGCATATCTATCGATTTTATATTTAAATATTTTATTTAAATATTTTATCGTTAGTCGGATGTTAGTCCGAAAAGCTACTTTTTGCATACGGTCAAATTAGGACTCGAGACCACTCCCATTGAGTTCAAAATGACGTTTGCGATCTTTTTGAGTGTAAACTTCGATATGTTTGGAGATAGTGAAATTTTCGACACTTTTTCCCGCCTTTGACTTTGGTTTGGACTGCACCCCTTTAGTTCAGCCCAACCCTCTTTCTCATTTGTTCAAACACTTCAAGCTTTGTCAAAAATGGTGGTGGGAAAGAGAAATTAAAACTCCCAACTCAAATTCTATTGCAAATCCGAGATTCAACATCAAATTCGAGTAGAAGATTGTGGATTCAAGCCTTGGGTTGCTTCTCCTTGCTCTCAAATCTCCATCTTCATCAAATTCCGTGAAAAGGTGAGATTTTTGATCTCACATCTTGCCTATATCTATCTTGGACTGTTGGGAATGATCCCCTATTGCATTTGCATCAACATTTGCATTTGGTTTGGATTGGATTGGCGAAAAACTTCAATTTTCAGCGTTTTGGTGATTTTTCTGGCCTTAAGTCGTTTCTGGCCATCCCTAGGTCGTCCACGAGTTAACTCCTTAGGTCGTCCAGGCTGCTAGCTCACGTGTTGAAAAGTCTCTAAGTCTTAGGTCGTTGCCGACCTAAAATCCCCAGGCAAAACGTTAGGTCGTTGCCGACCTATAATCTCCAGGCAAAATGATAAGTCGTTCAGGAGTTAAAGCCATAGGTCGTCCACGAGTTAACATCTTAGGTCGTCCCCGAGTTAGGACTTAGGTCGCTTGCGTGCTTAGGTCGTTCTGGCTTAGGTCGCAGGGAAATAAGTCGTAGGTCGAAACAGCTTTAAGTCTTAGGTCGTCGCCGACCTAAAATTCCAAGGCAAGCCACTAAGTCGCTCGAATTTTGTTAAGTCTTAGGTCGTTGCCGACCTAAAATCCCCAGGCAAACTTTAGGTCGCTCGCACGGGCTTATCTCGTAGGTCGTCTCCGACCTAAGCTTCTTTTCCATAAGTCGTTCGCGAGTCAAGTGTTAGGTCGTCTCCGACCTAACGCCCTCATCACCTTAGGTCGTAGCTCGTAAGTCGCTCGACCCTGCTAAGTCTTTAAGTCGCTCGAGTTAGGTCGGCCAGTATATCTCGTAGGTCGTCTCCGACTTATCCCCCAGTTAAGTCGTTCAAGTTAGGTCGTCGCCGACCTTACACTTGGTCTTTTTAGGTCGCGATTTTCCTTAGGTCGCAGGACTTTGTTAAGTCGTAGGTCGTCTCCGACCTTATCCTTAGCCTTGTTAGGTCGCGTGAACTCTTAGGTCGTATGACCTACTTTTCCTTAGGTCGCTGGACCAGCTTGCCTTCACTAAGTCGTACCGTGACGGGATGCTGCCCCGCACCCCGCCGTGGGCGCTGCCCCCTGGACCCCCGCGACCTGACCGGGCAGGTCGAACCCCGTATTACTCTGCGTAGGCAATCTCATCTGAAAAACATTTGTCAGAATTTCTACTTTGATGGTTTTGGGACTGACTTCTTTGGACTTTACTCACGTCTTCGAACGTGAATTGATTTGTTTCTACCATCGTTTTATGACTTGTCACTTTAAAGATATATGAAGGTTTCAATACTAATAGTAAATATCAAAACTCTTTCATCAAAGCTATTTCAACACTATTTTAAATATCAAAAGTTCGTTTTCTCAAACCGATTTTCAATCTACTAGTATATACAAGCCTTTACTTCACTCGAATGAGAAATCGACTTAAACGACTTAGTAAAACGGGTGGTATGAAACGCTTGCATTCACTTCGTCGGTTAGCTCTTGGACTTGTTCGATTGAATCCCTTTTGTGACAATTTCCTAGTGAAGATTTACAGCTTGTTCGTAAATATTTAAGTTAAGCAAGTGGTTATGGGACATGAAGCTAAACTCATATATTTACTAGCTTGGTGTGATTGACACTTCCTTATGATCATGACGATCATTTTTGTGATTTAGACTAGCGATTGAGCGATGTCTCTTTGTCTACGTGGGAGACTATACCCCGATTATGTGATGTTTCGCCATCACATTTCCTACGGTCTTCGGGCCATTCCTGTGTGAAAATTTAATGGATAGCTTCCATGAGATATCTTCTCGTCATGTGTTTACGCGTAGGTGAGTTTTCATGCTCCCATTCATGTGTTAGGCCTCCCCGCTTTTTTATGTGTTTTCTGGATTTCTGATGATGATTTCTGGAATTTTGTGCTTCACCAATTTTCATGATTTTCATTGATATGATATCAGTTTTTGTGCATTGGTGAATTCATGTGTTATTGACTTGTTATGAATACAAGTTTAGGGTATGATACCCTACCTTATCTTTGAGAAGATTCTTGTGATATTGATTAATCTTTTGTTGATTATCATTTACATACTTATAGTAGTATGTCGTAATAGTTATTTCATGTTCATGTCATGCCATTTACTTTATACCATATCATCTGATATTTATAGTTAGACTGATCCGTTTATTATTTTCTTATAAATAATACTCGGGTCAGACCGAGATGTTACAGGTGCTTCTGCTTGACTTCTCTTCAGGATATTTCTGACTTTTGGCTAACTACATAGATTTGTAGTTTTTGGATGTACACCTTTGAGATATAGACTCTATGTTGTGTACTTATTCTTTTGTATAGCACGTGATGCTATTCTTTTGTATTATTGTGGATCTTTCTGACCACTACTCTGATGTACACTTTCATGTGTTATATTTTTATTCATATCTTCTTCCGCCTTTGTGATATGGATGTCTGTGACTGATTTATGTTATGATTATTTCTATGTTTGTTTTCCGAAGATTATATATAGCCACCGTGTGATAGCTTTGTGTTTGTATCGGTATGTCGGATTTCCTCCTTAAAAGATATGCATTCTATTCTATCTGACGTATCGGTGCTCGCACAAAGAAGTTACATGGATGGTCGCTCCTCCACAGCCTTATTCTCCGTGCTAATTGACAGCACTACATCGTAGTGTTCTTGGTTAGCGTGGGTATAGAGGTGGGGCGTTACAATTACACAAATATAAATTACACAAATCATTAATCCTTTGATTTTGTTGTGCAGAGAGTTCAAGTAAGGACGAAACCATTTCAATGCTATTATCAAGGGTTGGGGTTGCTTATCATTTTGAAAACTTTGTGGTTCAAAATTCGAATAGTTTGTATAATAGTTGTTATTAAAATATCTATAAGAATTTAATGCCGAATTATATGGATTTTATTGATTTTCACAACTATTATAAAATTCTTGCAGATAAGGAAATTCAGACATTTTCAAAATGTTTTTTTTCTTTTCTTTTATGGATTTTTTTAAAGGAAAACTATTTACCAAAAAGAATTTATTTTTTCAAAAGGGAAATTTGATTTCTGTTTTTGTTTTTTTTTCAATTTTTTTTGTTTTTGAAAAGGTTATTTTTTTTTGGATTTTCGTTTTTTATTGAAAAATTTCAAAGGATTCAAAAACTAAAGAAATATTTACAATTTCTTTTAGTTTTGGCTTTTGAAATTTTTTTTCTTTTTTTAAAATATGCATGAACTAATGCAACTAAATGAATGCAAGGACTTAATTACAAATTTTCTATCCTAAATAGCTTCTGACCAAAAATTGAATAATCATAGTTTGTCTTAATCCAACAAGATAGTTCTCAGCCAGGAAACAGATAGGATTTATCGGTGCACCACGAATCACCATAGCAATGTAGCCGAAGGTTTAAGTACCTTCAGGGAAACAATCAGTATAATATTTACGAATCACCATAATATTTATAATTGATTATTGCTCTGCCGTAGCCTAGATACCAAGAAATTAAATTGTCGAAAGATGACAACTTGTCAATATACAATTTAACCCTAGGTGAGCACGTGACTCCCTTAAGTCCAATGTCTAATCATTATTATTTAGCAAATTCTAAGATGAAATGGAGTTTGTGGGCTAAGGAAGGGGTGATGAAATCTCCCACCTTATGTAGATTTGGGTATTGCCCTCAAAAAATAAAAATAATATGAGATGAATGCAAACTGAAAATAACTGTGAATTAACGATGCAACTACGAATGGATTTTTGTTTTTATTTTTGAAAATTTTAAAATGCAAGCAACCAACAATGCAAAACAAATAAAACAAGAGCTAAGGGCACGATACCAGAGCAGAGCGTGCATTATTTATTAGCAATTTATTTTAAAAGCAGCAAACTTTTTTTATATAAGCAAGCAAACAGTTTATTTTTGGCAGTAGTTCTTCTCCTTTTGATTTCCTACTTTGGCAACCTGAAATTAAAAACAAGATATATACAATTTTTTTATATATATCAAAGGAAAAAGAAAAGAAAACTAAAACAAAACAAGTGAAAACAAAACAAAATTGAAACTTGTTGTTTTTTTTAATGCCAAATGAAATGAAAATGAATTCTCTCTGTTTTTATAATTAAGAGAGAAACCAAAAAAGATGAAAATATTTTTTTTGAATGAGAAATAGAATGAATTAAATTAAAATAACTTCTCTTTTTTTTTAAAGAGAGATTTTTTTTATTTTTAAATAAAGAAAAAAAAACAAAGTACAAAAAGAAAGATAGATTAAAACAAAAAAAGAGAAGAGTAAACTAAAGAACAATGAACCCGGCCCGTTAAAAGAAACAAATCCCACTACTCAACCTTCACAACCGATCTTATTCTCTAGTAAAAAAAAGATAATAACTTCTCCTTTTTTTAAACAAAAACAGATGCGAAGAAAAGAGGCAAAGAGAGGGAAAAGAATTTGCAGCTTCGTATCGAATTCGCGAGAAGGACAGGACTGGAATTTGAGATAGGGTTGGTGCAATTTGTGGATTTTGCGAGGCGATGTGATTGCGGTTTTGTTCGAGGGTGGGTTGATAGCAGCAAGAAGAAGAAGAGGCAGGGTGAATTGATGGTTGCAGTGGTTGAAGTTATGGTAGGTGATTGTTTGTAACGTTTGCAGGAGGAGGTTGTAGGTGCACTGCGATGCACTTCAGGGATGATGTTAATGAAGAGGCAGTGGGATGTTGAAGGTATGTTAAAGCAGATAGTGAAGATATAGGGAAGTTGTGGTGTTAGATGCAGTATGGAAGATGGCAGAGGTTAAGTCAATGGCTGCTGTAGGTTGTGAGGTGAAAATGATGAAGTGAAGTGATTGGAAAATGTGATTGGTGTGTGTAGATGATGGACTATGGAGTTGTTGGTGGCACTGTGGCAGGTTGTTGTAGTGCACTTGAGTATGTATGCAATTAAGGATGATTTTATACTGGTGGGCAGAGTTGAAGTTGGAGATAGACTGTGTGATGGTTTTCGACTGATGATGGTGGAGTTTTGTGAAATTGTAGATGAAATGGTTGTAGTTGTCAGTGCAGTGCAGTGGAGATTGTAGCAGAAGTATGAAGTTTTAGTGTGTCTAAGTAAATGTGACAGAGAGTATGGTCAGTGGGAGGTTAAGCAGTTTTTGCTGGCAATTGTTTGGATGGTGTTGTGAGAAGTGGTCAGTGCAGTAGTTTTGAGTGATATGTGATGGTGCAGGTTGGAGGAGGGTGAATGGTAATGAGAAGGATGTATGCAGTGGGAAGATGACTGGTGCAAGTGTGGTTCTGGTGAGTGGGTATGTTAAATTTATGTTGCACTTGTATGCAATGACAATAATGGTATTGGTTAATGGCAGAAGCTTGTTGAATATTGGTGATAGAGGGTAAAGAGGGTGAATGCGGTATGCAGTATGGGTGACAATGATGTGATTGTGGAGTTATAGAGTTGTTGTTGTGGGTAGATGGTGATAGTTTTACAGAGGTATGAAATGCTTGCAGAAGGGTATGGCAGAGGCAGTTGTAGTAGGGACAGTGGTCGATGGATGAACAGTCTGATGCTGTGGTTTTTTTTGGTTTGTTTGGAGTTGCTAATAAGTTGTTAAAATGTAGTGTGCAGCAATGCACAGAAGTAATGAACGGAGGTATTGTTGATGTCTGGTTGAATATGTTGGTGGCACTGTAGTTTGATTTGCGTGAGGCAGTGGGTCAGTAGAGATAGTGGAGGAACAGTGTGCACTGACAGTTGAAGGATGGTCAGGTTGATATGGTGTTTGGTCAGTGGATTGAAAGGTAGAGGGTGGAGTTCTTGAATATGTTAGCAATGTAAACAACAGAAGAAAGGAAAATGCAAATGTAAAAAAAATGTAAATGCAAAAGTGAGTAGTAATTTTTTTTACTAGTATGGAGCCCGTGCCGATGGCACGGATGCAAATTTTTTTTAACATAAATTTTGATGTTATACATTGAACATGAGATAAATTTGGATCTTGGAAAATTTAGCTTACAAATAAAACATAAAGAAAAATATCTAATCGACATACATACGTACGTGTATACGTGTATGTGGAGCAAGCAAACTGATCAACTTGTAAAATAAATAGCATCAAAAACTTAACATAAAGAGCAAAAGAGCTACACATTGTCAATTCTTTAAAAAAAATCCAAGACATAAACTATAATTCTTGTTATAAGATGGAATAATTGTCACTGGTATCGTTAAGAATTGAATGATGGAAAAATATGTAAATAGTTTACATTAATCGTTTTGGACATGAATGTTATAAAATTAAACGATTAATTCATCAAATTCACTTTCGTACATTTGAAAAAATTATCCATAACCGAGTCCAGTATTTCATTGCTAAAGTATGAAATATTACTGTTAAATTATAGGAAGATAATTAGCATGTTAATTAATGAATTAGACATTATGTACATTAATTGCGCGTAGATATGGTGGCAATTACGTGCACTGAAAGGACAATTTTCATTCATATTTATGTAATGTAACGGCAAATAAAATGGACTTTTTCATATTTTGATGGACCTAATAGGTAAATAAAAAATTAATGCAAATACCAATGAGGTGCATTAAGAGAATGAATGACATAATCCATGCTTCCATTTAGCACCACACTATCCTTGTTATGAATATAGTCTATATATCAACTGCACATCATAGTTGAAAAAGAAAGTACATGGTACAGTGCACACTCAACTCCTATCCATTCAAACATTGAAAGGCATTTTCCTTATATGAACCTATTGCTTCTGCCGCCTTACTGGATCTCACAACAAATATGTTACTGTTGACACGCAGGTACAGTTGCCTCTGAATACTATCTTGAAACTGAAAGTCTTTGCCATGACGATATAGCAACGCAATATACTCCTCTATCATGGAAAAGAATAAATATTAAATACTAAAAGTTTGTAAATTAATAAATAACACGTGTTTAAAATGAATATGGGCATAGTGAATGGGTAAACAAAGATCTGGTAACATAGTCACGTTATCAAATCTAGCATACTCCCACTATATATTTATGATTACAACATAAATTAGAACAACTGAACTCATAAATGAAATAATAGTTGAAATGTCAAAAGTGATTTATCATGTCTGTACTTATAGTTGACTAAAATACGTAGTGTATGTGAATTTTAGTGATAATATTCCAATCACTATCTATAAAAATAATGGTATTTACAATATTTCATTGGACAGTGTAGGAATATGAATTAACAAACAATGCATTAATTAATGGCATTAGCAATACCAATTACTAATTACACAAATAAAAACTAATTAATTATAACGATTAAAAGGGAAACACAAAGTAGGATGACAAACATAAATTCAAAACCATAAAAAAGCAGTACTATTTATTTTGTCTTGGTACATTTTTCCATCTAGCAACGGTTGGATCTGTATAATCGGGAATAATTAAAAACAAATCAAAGATTGGATCTGTATAATTGAGAATAATTAAAAAGTATCTGATCATATCTTATCATTATAATGAAACCCATGAGAACCCAAAATTGGGATAAAAATATAGCCATCAGCCATGAGAGAAAAAAAGAGAACCGCACATAATAAAATCTGAAAAGAAGAGAAAGCCGGTAAACCATCACCTACTTTTGGATCATAAATATAAATCAGTTTAAAATAAGAACATGGCAAAAAAAGAAAAAAAAACTATAGTTGGTAAGAACCGCTTTTGGATCAGAAATGGTAAAGGATGAAAATTAAATAACATAACAATTAAATGAGAAATAATTGCACTTACTTGGTAAGGTATAAAGCCAAGCAATTCACTGCCATACCATCACCTACTGATAAGTAGGAATAAACTCAAAATCATCAGTAGTCAGGAAATTATGATATAAAAGTTAGGGATAGAAAATGAACAGTATAAAGTAACAGAAATAAAATTTTGCAGCGGCTACATAAACCTTTTAGTGAAGCCACGTCTTAATAAATTTATGCACAAATTAGATTATAGAATGTAATTATAAAGTCAATAGCAGTTTTTTTATCTTAAAAAAAACACATAGCATTTTTAATTACAAAAATGAATTTTTTCAACAAATGCAGAAACGTTACCGCATATGTAAAATTAGTATAAGAAAAAATATTTTACATAACTGTAATTTTTGAGGTCAGGTTAAGAAAACCTTATTAAAAAGGTACAACTTATTATGAAGAATATTTGAATCTGAGGTAAGAATAGAATAACCTGAAACCACACTTCTTCTTCACCACACTGCACTATGTCATTTGGGATGTATTGTGGCCAAAATAGCATGATTCAATTGAGGTAGTTCAAATCATTGGGAGTAACTTCCCCTCCAAACCAAGAACTTTTTTGGCAAAAGCTACAGCAATCCATTTATTGGAACAGAATTAATACCAGTACAACCAAACACAAATTCAATTAATGAATAATAACTTATATCAGAAAGTTAGAACAATAAATGCAGCAGTGTTAATTATGAACCCGAATCATCATGAAACAAAATGAATTGTTCAACTTACCCATGAAATTGAATATTAGTTAAATACTACCGATGTTAAAGTTTATTTTAATATCAAATAAGATATGTTAAAAACAATTTTAGTTTCAAATAAGATATATCAAAGAATTATGATATCAAAATAACAAATGAATATTAAAAGCATAAACATTGTTAAATGTGAGAGGAAAACTAAAACTGTCATAGTAATGAATAGAAAGTCATAAACATAGCTTCACACGGTAGAAAGTAATTGATGTCATTAAAATTCAGAAGAAACCAATGTCATGTTTTTTTTTAATTAACCAATGTCATGTTAGTACAGAAGTAACGTGGCAAACCCATTAAACCACATAAATTTAATAACTCCATGACAACCACATCTTTCAAGATGTACGGGCCTACACTATAGCTTCTCAATCATCATACGCAGAAGTTCAAATTGTTGAAGCCGAAGAATAAAATATAATAGTATGATGTAATCAAGGTGTTTCTTTATGACTACTGTAACTGCATCCTCATCAATGCAATGTATAGAGAGCTTATTATCTTTCTTTGTAATAAATGGATTACCTACATTGTAGGAGTAATTACTGTTATCAAGTTTACATCAACTCTTCTTATACAACTTTTAAAAGACTGCAAGCATTATTAGAACTATATTTTAAAATATTTCAAATGAGAACAGTTCAAAAAAACATCAAAATTACTCACATTGAATGCCAAGGGAGAAAACCAACTAAAATTAGTGGGATTAATATCCAACAACCATTAGCTCAACTTCCACTACTAAGTTGACAAAAAAATTATATCTTCAGTACTTGTTTGATAACATATCAAAGTAATAAGTGACAAATAGTAGCTTGTAATAATGACAGTAGTTTTAAAAAGAAAATTAAAGTTGCAGGCTTTTCTATATCTTGAACACTACCATACTTTTCCATTGCAGGCTTTTCAAATCTAATCAGATAAACATCTTTTAATCAATAAATCACAGATCATCAATCAACCTCATTTAGTCAGTTTCAAAAATGTGTGCATCTCCGGTAGCCGGTTAGTGTGAGTTTGTTCCAGATCATCTTTTGAGGGCTGAACTATCTTGGTGCTTGTGAAATTGGATGAAAATGCAAATTCAAGCGTGGAGTTCTCTGTTAAGCTACAATATGGAGTAGCCAACATCTAGCAGAAGATTTTGTAATCGACTTTGCAGAATGGAGTTCGCTGTTAATGCTCACCATGGATTTAACTGCAGTAGTAACGTATTTTGTTTTAGAAGAAGAAAGTAGTTGAAGGGTGTAGAGAAGAAATGAAAATAGGTAAATTCATTAAATTCGAGATAGATGAAGATGGGAAAGTGGACAAACATGGGTCGGCAGTTCCGCTAAAAGGGATGCAAAGTTAGTGGGCATAATAGGTAAACAACGTGAGGAGTTAACAGTAACAGAAGTTGAACCTTTGATGAGCTGGATATTCCATGACCTTCCGATATCTTTTGTTTATTTAAATCTGGACCGCTCTTTGTCTTTTCCGTTAAATCCGACCTATTTTGTTATATAGATTAATTGTGTATGTTTATATATATATATATCTTATATATAAAGCAAATACCCAAGCAAGTGAAGCCTTTTTCTGACTGTCAAAAATGCCCTTTTATCTTGGTATTAACTTCTTCATGCTTGGAAAGGATTAACGTGTCTTTTAACTGAGAAAAACCCACGTATTCCACTTAATTGCAGAATGATCGGCACGTTTTTTCTATCTGCATCCTTCCTCCTTCTCACGAACTCTCTCATTTATTCGCAAATCCAAGACCCTTTCTTCCTCATTGAAATTGCATCGATGACTTACAAAACTCTAATCAATAAAAGAAACCATATAAAAAAATGCCAAATCTCTAATGTCTCACTAAGACATGAAGCTTGCGGGTTCTGAAATTGAAGATGGGTTGTTTCCAATTTGGTATGTCTTGATCTTTCAGGTACGTGATTGAGTTGTTTCAATGTATAACTTTGTTGGTTCTTTGAAGCTTTGATGTAGTTTGTGTTAAAGAAATATTCGTTGCTATTTGGTTTTTTTTTAACGGTCTGTGATATATTCGTCACTAAGTTTTTGATGCAATTTGTTAGATTCAGTTTTTCAACTAACCGTGATATATGTAACTAATACATTATTGTTCATAATCTTAGTCACATACATGCGCACAACATGTTTGGAACAATGCCCGAGCCACAAAAGCTGAGGTACCACTGTACATTTCTTCACGCAAGAGTCTATTCCCTACCGAGTCAAAAAAATGAGGCTGAAGAAGATCGTGCCGACATTGATCTTTATTGTTATTTGCTCATTTGATGCATGCTGCAAAAGCTTATAAACTCATGATTTTTGTTGTGTGGTTCAATGTCAAGATCGAGTAATTTCAATTTTAATTCGTATGAATTAGTTTATGTTATGTCATATTGTATTAAGTTATTGTAATTCAAAGCATGGTTTTGTTGTTGCAACTGATACGCTAAGAAGTATTCTCATCACAAGTATAGCTTTTGTTTCATATGGATAGAAAAAGAAAAGAACAGTTGACCTTAATGTGATTGTGAAAGCCCTTAAATTCAGTTGCATAATTTACAGTCTTACTGATGGTATACCAGCTAACTGCATACATACAATCATATAGCAGGATGCTCATCAGCTATCTACGTTATCAATTCTCAGTTTACATCTGCATATGTAGTTAGGTCCCCTGCATTGATTTCAATTATATTCATGTGATTGTCGTGAACCACACTAAATTTGTCAGGTTTCCTTATATATGTTGAGTCACCCAGTTAGCTTGAGTGTAGTTTCCGGAGAAAGGGTTCAATGAATCGAGTTGATTAAAGCAGAGTACAGTG
Source organism: Allium fistulosum (assembly GCA_030737815.1). NCBI lineage: Eukaryota > Viridiplantae > Streptophyta > Magnoliopsida > Asparagales > Amaryllidaceae > Allium > Allium fistulosum. The sequence goes on along the minus strand of CM060902.1, from coordinate 1,125,050,430 downwards.
AGCTTCCCCTTTCTTTACAAGTCAAACTGGGGTTTAAAGGTAAAGTTTGACTTAAAAAGGAGAATGCAACTATTTATTGAAAATTACAGTTTCAAAACTTGAATTTGACATGTAATAACAAAGCAAATACTTGAGAAGTGAAGCTTTTTTCAAAATTTAATTTCTAAGGTTTTGCATTTTTACTAGATCTCAAAGTAGTTGTTATTTCTTATCACAAATACAAACTAAATCTTAGAACTTAAATGTTTATGAGAAAAGCTTAATGACAGTCAATTGACACCTCTCTCTTAAGCTTCAGGTTGTTATTGTTTAAAGTTTTGTGTCTTTTTACATGATTCTTCTCCAACTATGAGCTTTAAATTATCTGCAATTGCATATCTAATTTAATTTTTCATTATTAGAAATCTACTTTCCATTGGCAATTTTTGTGTGTTTTCCAATATTCTATGTTTGAATCACAATAAATACATTTATAGCATATTTTTGGCATTTAGACATTTTCATTATAAAATTATGTTTTATCAATAAAATAATAAAGTCCATGACTATTATATGTTTTCAATAATATTTATTTTTAAATGACATCAAATACAATTCGTGGTACGTCCTTACTATTTTTACCCATTTCATCATCATGAAACTTTTACAATCCACATGTATTTATTATTAATGCAACTATAACCACTATATACTTCCACTACCAGCCATGCTCAATTAACTAACTTTCTCTAATCTTGGAAGGATGTACTTTGGATATTAACTTTGTGATTGCGCTATGCCAAGTTACTTTTATTTCACAAGTTATTACTTTTTTATCACATAAATATAACCATTCTATCAGTTTTGATTACAAGTTTCCTCAGATTTGCCTATGATTTAGATATATGGTTACTAAAGTCGTTGACCTAATCCAACTCAATCTCTTAAACTACAGACTTAATAGATTTTGATTCTATGGATACAACTAATTTGATCCAATCTAAGCAGTTTGCCTTAAGTTAGTAATGAAATCAAATTGGTTTAATATGCCTATAATCTATTCTAATTGTGCTTATCCATATTGTGATCTTTACAATTCATTTCGTGTTGCATTTTCAGGTTAAAAAATAAAATATGATACTATTATCTGTTTTATCAATTTTGATTCTAACAGAGAGTCTTTAAAAGAGAGCAATAAATATCCTATTTAAAGGCAAAGAAATATATGTTAGATAGATGCTTATTCAAAAGAAGAAGCTGATGGAAGCTTTACAAAGAAACAATAATTCTTCATGATTTATTGGAGAAATTTGGCATGAGAATTAATGAGGTTATAGTTTTTACCATATATTTACTATTATTTTACAGTTGTTTGATTTTAGTCGTTCTATAAGCTGAACTTACAATATTAAAGCTATGAGTTATTTAAGCTTGCTAATTAACAATTGCTTTGTATTACACCATCACACAATGTGTTACACTTAATTATGCAATAAGTGGTTGATATTTTGCTAAAATTAAAGAAATTCATTATTCTATGAAAGATTTTCAAACATTAGCTCTTACCTTTTATAGTAAATAAACTTACCTTTCCAAAATTGTTGAATTCTCATATTAATTGTTACTTATATTTATTTGTTCTGATGTCGAGGTTGTTGGGTTATTCTTTTCTATTTTGGGACATTATGGTTACTAGAATAATGGTCATATTTATATGAGGTTTTAGTTTTATTTTATTTCATACATTCTAATGTTGCCAAAACTGAAATCTCAACTCTGCTTATACTAAATTCCCTTCTTTCTTTATTTGTTGTTATATATTATACTAAAGGCATTCGAAGAACAACTCACATAATTTTATTCTTATGATTTTTTTGAGTGCCTAGACATCATGAGTTCGATCCAAACAAACCAAGTGAAGATTCACATAAAATCATTTTTTTTAATTCTAGGACTTCGTTACTTATCTCAAATTGGGCAAATTTTAATAGCATTTGATAATTAAAGAAGAAACATATCTACTAGCAATTTCAAATGGTCATTTACGGCTCATATTTTAAGGCAACCAATCCTAAATTTAACATAAAAATGACTCAAATTTACAACATGTTTGTAGTAACATTGTCAACATTTGTTAGATTATTGCTATAGACTTAATATTTTATTTCTTTTCTCTTATTTGATTAGCTACTACAAGGTAATATATACACACTTAATGACCTAGGAAGTTAGTTATGATTGGCAAATATTTGTTTTAATTGCAAAAATATTTATTGTGTTTGCTGTAATTAAAAGTTAGTCAAAGTCCACCTACGTAAGGATAAGATACATTTACTTCTGATTGATATTCGCTTCCTTTATAGTTGGTGGATTTTCAATGCTCTTATTGTACTAACTACACAACAATGTAACAATCTGACAAAACATTTTCGTTTGACGCTGCATGGATCTACAGATTATACTGATTGATTTGATAGCCCATTTGTCGTACATATACACTTCCCCCTACTTGGCTATTGGATACCATCTCCCTACACTCAATACCATACCCGAAATCAGGCTTTATGCTACTTTCATGAACAAATCAGATTGCTCTGGCTATCACCTATATCGGTGCAGCTGTCTTTAGCCCTTTCCTGCCTCCATTTGTCTCTAAATTGAATTGCGTTGGGTACCATCATGGAACTGCTGCTGGAGGGTACACCTTATGGGGCATTTCCGTAAATCCACAATGACAGCAGGTATATAAAAGGAAAAAGAGTAGTATATCACATATTTTTAAATGGGCTCTAAATAAATATATATTAGCAGGCTATGATAAGAGAGCAGCAACATCATATTGCTTAGAAGCTGGCAGCCATGGCAGCAGCAACAGTAGGGAGAGAGCATGAGTTGATGATGACAAACAGTAATAGAGTAATAATGTTCTGATGGCAGAGCCACAGTGGGGACTGGGCTGGTGCATGAGGGTTTGGGGCTGGGCCCATTGCAGTTTCATGACGGTTTCAATATGCATGGTCAGTAGGTTAGAGTGAGCTACAGCAGCAGCAGAATGTTCAAATACAGTATCCGAATGTGGATGTATCAGGTAATCTTGGGATCCGCAACCCGAATCCGCATCAGCAGCAGAATCATTTTGGGCAACATCAAAGGACTAGCAGTGATGAAGGGAGGAGTGGTTGAATTATTCTGTTATACCATGGTTACTGGCCAGCTTTTAGTATGTACATTTTCTACATATATGTTTTACTAGATATTAGATATTCATTCAATTTCATATGAACTTGAAAAAAAAATTAGCATACAATTCATGACTTAAATCTATTTTCACACACTTCGGCTCTTCTTGGTACTTCCTTTTTCATCCATGCACAACTTAGCATTATGATTAACTTATTTAATCAACATTATGCAGTGTTCTTGAAATTGTACTTTATCTGACTGCAAGTAAACAGGAAATCTTCTTTCTGGCATCAAATGGTATATCTTATTTTCATAATACTGATATAAACAATATTTATTACACTCATATTCATGGGAAGCCTTAACGCAGGCCAATATTGTAAGTCTATGCATTATGATATTTGTCTCTTTCTAATGTTTTGACTCTGAGTACTTGACTATTTTGCATATCACTTCACATGGATACTTCCCTTAGTAAGGATTGAAATATCTATTGTCATGTTGATATTTTATATTGTCCATAATCTCTATACTCTTGACTACATGCTTTTGATATTTCCTAATTTTTAAGGTTCATATTTAGTTTAATATCCTGTGCGCACACTTTTAGTTACTACAGGAATCTCATTTTTCATCTTCAATTTTATATAATAGATAGTTCCCAATATGAAGTCAATATTCTGTGATTATTTCTTCAGGATTCTTAAACCGCTCATGCTTATGTTTGTTGACTATCGTTGGACAAGAGGGTCTAAAGAGGGTCTAGCTCAACATTGAAAGAGTTAGAAACTGGCATACTTGCTTCATTAGCAATTTTTCTTGGTGTACTTAGTTGAGCTGTTAGCTTCTCCCGCAAGATGTATTTTAGTGATACGAATCAGCCATGCCTTTTTCAGATGTTGAAGCTCCTTGCCTGTAAACTTTAACACAAGCTTCAGCTTTTCATCATCATCACTATACGTGGTAGCATTATACGCAGAACTGTACAAAATAGCCATGTAAAGTAATATGTATCTAATTAATCAACATTGACAATACGACATTAAAATGTAAATATTCGCTGACATAAAAAGCTCTGAAAATTTTATTTTTTGATCCACTGACTTGGTAAGGTTTTGAATTTTGCTAAGAGAGCATTAAAGATACGTTTCTCTTGATTTTTTGCAATTTTGAAAATATTAATATTGTACGAAAAACTTAGTTAATAATTGATCAAAACATCAGTTCATTATAGACGACATTACTTCAAAATAATATATTCATACCACTAAAATGTGTGCCCACAAATTCATTTTCACAGTTCAATGAGCCTTCATAAATATTCTTCATTTACCTGTTTTTATTCCTAATTTATGCCATATTAAACCTCCTTAAAGAATTACTGTTTATTTTGCTATTTTTACTCCCCAAGGCTTTGATTTTTGGCTTCTAAATGAGTAGTCATCGATATGAGTTAGTACACCTTAAGTTATTCCATAACTTTTACGAATAATGCTAAAAGAATTTGTAAAATTTTACTTTTCATTTTGTTTATTTTGAAGAGAAACTGAAGTTAAAATTGATGCTGAAGTGAATGAAGCTGACGCAAGCTTGAATATTGAAAACAGAAGGAAAACTCTGAACGGACACAGGCAGGCTGAGTTTGTAGGCTGGCAGGCTCTAAAACTGCATGTAAAATATGGTTGGCAGGCTGCATGCTCTGGAACTAAGGCTGCATTGAGAATAACTAATAACTGTTGATGTTTTACTAAGCTGAGACCGTGTGCAGCTAGCCTTGAAGTGCAGAAATTACTTACCATGTTATTGTTCATGGCCGAGGCTGAAAAGTACTGATCTTTTCGAAGATCCAATGTTTTAGATGAAGCAAGCTAGATATGTGCGTGTACTTGAAAATAATTACAAAAACAAAAATGTAAACTCGATCTATCATAGCTACTTTTGAAATATTGCCTCACATAAATTCATGTTGTACCAGTCTGTTGATGCTTTAATCAACTGTGCTGTAGTTACCCACATTGTGGATTATAACATATACATGTGTCCAGGGGTTTGGTACATATTTGAAGATGGAAAATTTTATTTCTATTTGTGTTTACTGATTTGTGTTGTACTACGTTGCATGTAGAAGAGACAAATATATAATGAAAATACAAATGTATTAACGATGCATATAGTTGATAGTTTTGGTAAAAATATTAAGAAAAGTACTATGTTAAAAATGTAAAACTACAAACGCTATACAGTAACATTGAAACTTCATCCCTCTATACAACTCAAATGCCCGTGTGCGTAGCACGGACCACACACTATATATTATAACCACATCTCTATTAACAGCCTCCACACACACACCACTCTCCATCCTCAACATCTCATCTCCATAAATTCTCCCACCTTCGCCAATTCCACTCCAACATTTAAACCTTCATATTACTTTTTCTGCAAAATAACAAAGGTATTACTATCTTTTATTCAAGAGGCGTTTCACGAAAAACAACAAAAGTTTTGATGAAAACTGGAAAGATTCGAAATAGAAATGGCACACATACTAGAAATGTTGTGTATAAGGATTTGTTATTACAATGTACTCACGAACTTAATTAACAATACTACATTTTTCCACTTCACATGTTGTAGTTTTACTATAATTATTACTCTACAACATTGGGTACACATATAAGTTCTTCACCATTATTTTCTTACTCCACTTACATAAGTAAGGGATTTTTAATCCGCCCATAAATGAGTAATATCTGCACTTATAATCTTTTTCTCCATTTTATTGTTTTTCGGTCATATATTTAGCTACAGCTTATATAAAATACAAAACTGGGTTTACAAAAAACTCCTCCTTTACTACTCCAACTCACTTTCGGTTCACATAAAAATTCCCTTAAAACCCGTTTTTAACTCCGCCATCAACTTACTACCGGTGTCGGTCTCAAGCCCGGAATAAGGAGGAGAGAAAACGGTTACGACAACTACACTTACTACCTACAATTTACTATCAAATAGTTTCTTAGGTGCAACAACTCATTCTGTTTCCCTATCCCCACAAAATGCTTTCATATCTACCTCTGATCACCTACTATACGTAACGAAGACCATATTCTATTTCCATTACAAATCCAAGTTATTCTCTACGGTTTGCATGAACATGCGTTAATAATTCGTTACACCATATGTATATTACTTTTCTTCCTACCCACACAATGTCAGTCTGATCTAACGCTTCTTCCCATGTTCGATACAAATTTTCTACGTCCACGTCCATCTGCTGTAGATTCATTCTGCATGTCAATATCCAAAATATTCAACAATACATGTACGCACAGTCATTTTGTCGCATTCAACAACTCTCATAGACATTGTTTCTTAACACCAGCTCCTTCTGCGCACGTGCATCGCACGTGCCAATCTACTCGTATATATAATGCAAATGCAAAGGAAACTAGAACAACAACAAGCACCAAATCAAATTGAAAGCAAAATTCACACAACAAACACACAAATACAACATTTTTTTTAAAATGCAATTCAACACACAAAAATCAATCAACAAATAATTCGAAGAATAGGAATTAAAATCAAATTTAATTCCCCAGCAATGGCGCCAAAAACTTGTTTAACCGGCTAATTTCCTATCGGATTAGAAAAATAGCCGAAAATTTTAAATTAAAAATAACTGCAAGCGCACGACGTACAATTTTAGTAGGTGGCGAGTACGGGTCGATCCGCAGGGAATTGTATTGATTTTAAAATTTCTACTCAATCAATTAACCAAAGAGTTTGAAAATTGTTTTAAGCTAGAGAAAATGCAAAAACTAACTACTACAAAAGTGAAGGAAAACTATGAGATTAAAAGACAATTTAGAGATAAATCCACTCTCATTATCACATTAATCAACACAACATGAAATTATGATCTCTCTTTTGGTCATTAGTGAATTTAGTTAATATGTCTATCATAAGTATGGCCTATTTGTGCTATTAATTAGCCCAACATAAGCCATCAAACTATAACACACCCACTAAATCACTTTTTAACTCTCATGAATATGACAATGAACTTTAAAGTAAAATCTATTCTAAGCGTGATCTATTAACTATTGATTAGAAATATAGACCATCAAATTTTGATTTTAAAATCACTTTATTACCAACATCATATGTAGATGAAGGGGTAATTTGTGTTTTTGTTTGTTTAAGTATAGCCTATTTGGTGTCAACAACATAGGCTATCAAATTCAAAGCTAAAACAACAAAGTTAAACCACATCAAATTTTGCCATTAAGCACAAAAAGAGATCATAGATTAGCAAAGTGTTGAATCTACATGATTAAGAGAGCTTCATTACCCCTAATTTGAAGGGGTTTAGCCTCTCATATTTGTTATCATTTCAACAATTGTAGCATTCAACATTGTTTGTACCAAATTTGGGCACAACACTCTTCGGAAGTGTTTGAAGAGATAAAATGAAGAAAGTAAATGTAAAAAGAGGATTATCTAACAAACACTCCAGAAAATAAACAGCAAAGAACACAGAGATTTAGAGTGGTTCAACGTGTTGCCTACGTCCACTATGAAATGGTTGATCTTTATTAACCTTTTCTTACTGGTTACAGCTGATTACAACAGTAAATCTCGAGTACAACAGTGAAGTTCGAGTACAATGGTGAATTCGGCAGAGTCTGGACGTTATAGAGCCAAAATATCCCTTTTCTGTAGGCTCTGGGATGCCATTTATAGGCCTAGGCTACAAATATCTCGCTCAGATCTTGGGAGACCTCTTCCGACACGTGGGTGGGCCCACGCGATCGATCCCACGTGATTTGCACTCGGTCCGTGATCGATACGAACGAATTTCGTATCGATCAAGATTCGACCAAATCGAGTCGAAATTGAGCATAAACATTCTTTAGGTCGTACGTAAGCTCCTGTGAAAATTTGGTAGCATTTGGACTTGTAGATTGTGAGTTATGATCGATGCAAACTTGTGTTCTCCATAAGCTGTCGAATTCGTATCGATACCCTTCCTATCGATATGTTCGTATCGGTCTGAGCATGTGCCTGCGAGTTGACGGGGCGCTAGTTTCTAGGATCGATCCACATTTCATGCCGAATCGACCGAGTATTTCCAAGGTTTTTGCCTCGTTCGTATCAATCTTAATTGTTCTATTCGTATCGATTGGTCGCATTGCTCTGTTCGTATCGATCGGTTGCGTTGCCTTGTTCGTATCGATCGATTGCGTTGTTCTGTTCGTATCGATCGATTGCAATGTACTTTGTATCAATGGGAAGTGTTGATTTCGTATCGATTTGTGGTTGATTGATACAAGCATGTTGAAACTTAATCGATACGAACTAGACACTCGCGTTGTAGTTGATGGATACGAAGTAGGCAATAGCCGACCGATTCGAAGTGAGCCTGTCTGCTGATGGATACGAAGAAGACTGTTTCGATGGATGTGAATAAGACGGTTGCATGGCGATGGACACGAATAGATAGATATGTGATGGATACGAAATCGACCGATGCGAAATGATGGATGTGGCCTGATCGATACGAAATGATGGGTATGAACGAGTTGGTTTCCTTGACTTGTATTGATCATATCTTGAGCATACGAACTCAGATTGACTCGAAATTTTGAACGTTGGCTTTTATAGCTTTGCTTGTCATATCTTGTCAATTGTAACTCGACCCGAACTCGGACAGAATTCGTCGATATCCATAGTGAGCCTGTGTATAACCGATCTTCGGGACAGGCTGTTCTCGGTTTCCAGTTAAGTTCTTGGTATCATGGCCTTGCCAAAAGGCAGGATCACATTTGCCCCCCCAAAGTACGTCTTGTGAAAACACGACGTGCTATGAAAAGCTGCAATCTTCATCGTGAACAGTTTTATCCAACTTGTCTGAATGGTTGTTGTCTTTTCGTCGAAAGATGTAACCTTTGATTAATGCTTCAGTAACATAACTCATGAATTGTTGATTGCCAATTGTTGTACTGTGTACCGTTGTAATCGAGCGTTGTACGAATATTCAATTCCTGCGAATTTTAAAGATTGGATGTTAGTCCGTCACACATAAATGTATGTTAACCCGACTCCCGTTAACTTTTGCACGTTCACGAGTCATTGTCGGTTCTTTCTTTGTATCGAATTCCGTATCGATCCTCTCCTGAATCGAAGTGAAATTCGAGTTGCAACAATGCTTGATGGTTGTTTTGGAGTTTTTTTACATCGATCCTCTCCTGGATCGATTCGAGGAGTTGAAAATTTTGCTTTCATATCGATGGTGATCGATACGAATTCATTAGCCTTTTTGAATACTTCGCATCGATGGGCGAGGATTTCGAAATCTTGGTTCGATGGATACGAACTAAATACTTCGTATCAATAGTGTTCCCAATGGGTTCGGACAATTCCCATTAGCTTTCCCTTTGTTGCTTGTTGTATGGATTCGAACGAGTTTCCGTATATTGTTCGCACCGATAGGTCATTGGTTGATATGAGTGATGGCATTCTGGATCGATGGCAAATAGATACTGGCAATTGCGCCTGGAATCGGTGAGTTCGGATGGATACGAACAGGGCCTTCGTATCGGTGACACTAGAAACTGTTTTTATCGGTCGCTTATCACTGGGATACGAACCGTCACCCACCTTCCATATATATACATGTGACTTTGTACTTAGAAGAATTTACTTGCTCATTTGTCTTCAGCCCTTCGTATCGATAGAAAACTTTGAGAAAACAGAACGAACTGCAGAAGTTTTTCACCTCCAAACCATTTAGTGTTTTATCCTTAATTCAATCCGTTCAGACTAGGTAATTAACTAATTAAACTCCTCTAAGAATGATGAGACTTGGAACTTGACTCCATCCCATCCAAGGCCGTGGTCGATTCCGACGTCGTCGATGTTGGAATAGGATTGGAGCCTGACTAAAGGAGGAGGAGACGAGGTTTAAGGCCGCTTGGGAAAGAAGGAGTGAGAAGGGATGAACAGCTTCCACTTTGTATCGACGAATGGAAAGAGGGGACTCGGCTTCGTATCGATTCGGGGCAGGAAATTTGTGCCGGTGAGTAATCGATTAACAAAACAACGGACTTCGTATCGATCCTGGGTAACAATAATTTGTATCGATTAGGGGCGAGCAATACGTAATCAGATAGCCAACTACAGATATGAAACTCGTTATAAGTGATCGATACGAATTTCATGGTTCGAGAATTGATACGAAGTTGGTAGCTTCTGACCGGTACGAACTCCGTTGTAACCTGATCGATGCAAAGTTGATGTAACTCGGTCGATGTAAAACTAGTGTGACTTGATCAATACGAAATCAAAAGTGTACTGATCGATACGAAATGAGAGATGCAGGTCGATACGAAGTAAATAAGCTAATGATCGATACGAAATTGGAGTCTTTGATTGATACGAAAAAAAAGCCTTTGAAACGAATGATCTGAACTTGTACTTTGACGAACTTGATATCCCCTGCATATTTGAACATATGACTCTAACGAGCTTCTACTCTGCATAATCTGACTTAACCATTTCACTGCATATTTGACTGCCCTTCGAACTCGTCGATGGAACTGTAACATAACAAAATTTAATTACCCTCAACTTGAATTGATCTCCAAAGTCTGGATGGCACGGTTGTGATGGTCAGCGATGACGGTCACTCCGGTTGAATTCCGAAGTCTCGTAGTTTGAAAACTTTCTCAAATTCTATAGAATTTCTTAAGTATTATGTAGCACTGCACTACACAACACATCCACGCACTCCACACTGGGGAACACACGGGCTTATTATCGTCTAATGATGGTTTTTAATAAGTTGACTAGCTATGGAACCCACAAGTCCACAACAACAGGAGCTTCAGAGTTCATCTCCCTTAGTCATAGAGGTTCCGGCCATCACGGCCGAAGTTATAGATCTAGCTCTGGACGAGTTGCCTAGTGCCATGTTTATCATGAACCCACAAGATTCTTTACCGTCCAACGTCTCCGAAGATATGCTGGGACGAATATGTCTAAGGCATGGTTTATCGTTGGATGACGTCCTATTACCGGGACCGAATGATAGACCGCACGCTCCCCCGGAAGGGTTTACTGCCTTCAACAGGCATTCATGTACAACCGGGACGCTTCCTCCATTCAACCAATATATTCGGGAAGTGTTGTCCTTCTTTGGAATTGCCCCATCACAGCTACACGCCAATGGATACGCGTTGCTGAACAGTCTATTCATTGTATTCATAGAGCATCTTTTTCGACCTCTGATCTCGATCGAAATTAGATACTTATTCAACGTTAAGAGTCGGGGAGATAGCCCTTCCTTCACGTTCTTCGAGGCGGTCAGGAACTGCCAAGTTGTGACGGGGTCTTGGACTAGACTGAGCTACTTCGAATGGTTCTATGTACGATGCCCACCAGGGTTTTCTAGTCGATGGTTAGCCAGACGTAAGTGTTGCACTTATTTTAGTAGTTAATAATATAGTTGCAACTGGTATTGGAGCTAATACTCTCTTTCTTTTACAGCCGCAACTCCTCGACCTGATGGCGCACATTTTAAAGAGATAGTACGGGTCCTCCAAGAAGTTCCAAGCAAGATGAGAGAAATCGAGTTGGTGCTCACCCATAGGAACTTAAGAATTCTTGGATTAATCGAACGAAACCAAAGTATCAGACTAGAGGGAACACTTAGGGTAGTCCCGACGAAGCGGGTAAAGTGCAAAGCACCCAGGGTCGTAATTGCTGAGGAAGGTGATGAAGAACACACGCCTACAAACGACGAACCCATGGCCGGGCCTTTTGAGAGTCTTCAGGGTTCAGGGGGAAAGAGAAAAGGCAAGGCAGTTGCACACAAACATCATAAATCTTCGAGATGGAAATCTGTAATTGTATCCCTACCAGCCTCCGGCGTTAGAATTTCGGAGGTTCCTCCCTTGCCAGTAGAGAATCCTTTTGAAGGACTTGCTGATATTCTGATTCCGGACTACGTGTCACTTCAACACGACACCAGATTGGAGGGGCTCCAAAGTGCTCTAGATTTAAGCGAGTCTCTACCCATCAGTGCGGCTGGCATTACTGGTTGGTCGGGGGGTCGCACACACATATACACTTCATGGTACTACACGGTTTCCATCCTTAAGTTGCATGCTTTGAGAATTCACCAACTCCGTTCTTCTTTTATTTTACAGATACGATGAATAGACGAGAGTCTATGCTTGGCAGCTTCTGCTCAGCGCGCCAATCATCGAGCTCGTATTATGAGTCCGATCGGAGGGAGGATGATAGAAACTGTGATCGCGGTTATTCTAGTCAGGAACGTTACGAGAGGGATAACGACAGAGATTACAGAGAACAGAGATATCGATCCCGATCGCGTTCTCCACCTCCCCGACTCCCTATGCAACCTTCTATTCACAGCTCACATCCCCCGGAGCCTCCACGTCAAAAGCCATCTTCCCATACTTCAAGGTCTGAGTCTCAATGTCGTAGGACTGAGGCCGAGCCTCCCACTATTTCCGAACAAGCCATCACTGAGTCCACTAGGGAAGGGGCTATCAGAATTGCCCAATTAAGAAAAGATTTCCCGAACATATGTTTTGACGGCTTCATCTTTCCCCCTCACTTAAAGAAAATTCCATCTGAAGAAAAAACCACGATGCATGACTATATTCATGACATTTATACACAGTATAAGGAATGGATGAAAGCTGCAGACAAGGCATCAGCGGTGGCTTTCGAGTGAGCTAAAATAATTGAAAAGTTAGAATCTGATCTCGCCCAGAAAGACCGCATTGTCCAAGTGCTTAACGATGAAGCCGAGTCCTCTCGGAAATCAGAAATACATGCCACCAAAAAAGCCAACGAGGCGAACTTGGCTATGGAGAGGATGAGGCAGATGCATTTCGCTTTGGTGGAGCAGATGGGCCATCGAAATACCACAGTTACTGCTGAGAGGGACGCTGCTCTAAAAGAACTCAGCGAGCTAAAAGCCAAATTTTCTGAAATCATCAAGGAAAAAGATGATGCCAATAAAGCAGCCCAGGAGGCGTGCGAGCAAGCGGTGGTGCTTCGGGGCGAACGGGATGCGGCAACGGCTAAGGTTCGGGAGGTGGAGACTAAGGTCGAGGAGGAAGTCCAAATGGCGGAGTACAGGCTAGAGGTTGATATCGAAGATCTCCTCATCACTTACAATGCTAACGTCTTGAAGCATAGGAATCTAGCCTAGCTCGAAAATTATCCGTCACATCTATACAACGCCTGGGGCCGATTGGTAAGAGATGGAAAATCTGCCCACCAAGCTGAATCAATTGACGAGTTTGAGCTTGAGAACCGGGTGTTGAGCGAAGATGAGCAGAAAGTTCTCCACGATGCCATGATTTCATATGAGAAGGAGAGGCTTGGCGCTCATCATTTGGAAGTTGGAGAAGGCTCTAGTGTCGAGCGTCATGATACAAGTTCTGAAACTCCCATGCCGAATCAGCCCGAATCCACACCTGCGGTTGATCCTCAATCCGTTCCTGCTTACAACCCGGATCAGCCGCAGTTATCTCAAGCTAGCAAGCAAATCTCTGAGGTCGTTCAACCGCCCACAAGTCAAACTGAGGAAGGTATTCCGAACATTCTCAATGCTTATCTGAAATCGGAAGCGTCACTCGAAGTAATCATTAACAGTTCTTCTTTTGCTTTTATCCAATGATTGATGCTACGCCAGTCGTGCCTCCTGCCACTCAAGAACCACATCATATGCAGGAGACCATTATAACTGAAGCGACCACGACACCGACTGATGGAGCGCACGGGAGCACACTTATTTTTGATGAGCAGATGATGGAGGAACTCCTCGGTCATCACAGTGACCCCTTTGCAGACTTGCCGTTCATTATGGGTGGAAGCGTTCCAATGACAAGTTCTTCGGCTCCAACTGCGGGAGTCTCCAGCGGTGCACAAACACTTCACGAGGAGGAAATCCTAGCTGAAATCGACGTTGAGATGGAGGCAGCCGCGCGGGGTAGCGGTTTTGGCAGTGGAATGGCTGGACCTAGTCCGGCTCCTTTGAGGATGATATCTCCGGGAGGAACGGTCATTGAGACGAGCGCGCCTGGCCCACCTCCTTCTGTTGATCCTGTCCCTCCGACTCCGCCTGTAGGAAGCGTTCCAATACATTTGAGTTCGGAGAAGGATGTTGATATAATGCCCCCGACTGGAGATCGGCCGCCGAAAATCAAGGGCTCAAAAAGAAAGCCGAGTGAGAGCTCCAGCGGGTCCACACCGAAGAGGAAACCGAAGAAGGAAAGAGAGTAGATACGCCTCTTCGGCTCGTTTTTGAGTAGATAGGAATTTATTTTGTTCTTTTTGCTAGCCGTGTATAGATGCAGGTTCGGCTCCTATTAGTAGTATTTTTGTGATAAACTTGTACTTAGTTTTCTTCCACAAATAGTTGAAATGAAATTCCATTATTTCTTTAACTCAATTTTCGTTCATTTGCTTTAGTTTTTCGGCATTTGAACTTCAGTCTAGTATATTTGTTTAGTTTCGACCTTTGGATTGGATCCAAGTTTAATTGTTAAGTCCTGAAATCACGACTCTGAGTGATGACCGAACGTCGAGCTAGACTCCGATGCTGCACTGTCTCAATCAGTGATTGACGCTTATGTTCTGCCCCCAGTTTCAGGGACGAATTGTAAGATCAAGTGGCAATTGCACTCCGCTTTCAACTCATCGAGCTTAACGTCGTCGAATTGATGCTGGAATAAAGGAATTCGGTGGTCGAATCGCACTCGTTCATCTATTGACGATTGCATCCACGCTCCGGGGATTTGCATTCATACATCGGCGGTCGGTTTCGCCTGCTTGAGTTTCAAGGATGCGTCCATGCTCCGAGGACTTAAGTCATTTTCACTGGTGATCAATCACACCTGCTTAATGTTTGTAACGATGTCCACACTCTGGGGACTTTAGATGGATTCATGGGTGGTCAGTCACATATGATTTGCATTTACACTCTAACCATGCTCCGGGGACTTAGAGTTGGTTTACGGACGGTCAATCCCAGTCCGGTTTGTGTTCAAACTCCAATCCACTCTTCGGGGATTTTAAGTCAATGTTTATACTCCAATTCACGCTTTGGGAATTTGGAGTTGGTGTTTATGTTGACACTCCGGTTTACACTCTAGGAATCCGGAGTTAGTTAATGTTTATACTCTAGTTCACACTCTGGGAAATTGGAGTTAGCCAAAAGATGGTCAGTCACATCTGTTCAGGCTTTAGGATTTCATTTGCACTCCGGGAATGACGAATCTATCAGGATCATGGATGATTGGTTCATACCCACCCTGAGTTAACAAGCGAGGTCGTTAGATGGACGGGTCCATCCTCCTCAAACTTGGTCAAGATACGAGCGAAGTCGTTAGGTGGACGGATCCACCCTCTTCAAGATCGTATTTGTAAGTTTATACTCCAGTTCACACTCTAGGAACCTGGAGTTGGTTAAAAGATTGTCATGTATCAATCCTTTTTTGACTTCAGTGTGCTGACTTGCCCCCGAGCTCGGGTATCATCTAGCGAGTAACCGGTCGTATCACAGTCACTCCCTATTTGAATAAATTCCACAATCGGGTGGAATTTAGCTTTCCGTGCAAAGTGATAGTTGTATGACGCATTCAATAGATCACAGCTCTGGCTCGAAGAGATTGCATTTTATTGCTGAAATAAGAAAATATGGCAAAATTAGTTGCTTTATTACAAATTCAAATTTTGAAATGCAGAAAAAAATTGCAAACGAAAAATAGACTGAATAAATAAACAGAGCTTGTCATGTGTAGTAGCGACGAAGGCTTTCGCTATTCCAGGCTCTTGGAAGAGCGAGACCTTCAACGGTCGATAATTTGAATGTACCATCTCCGAGCTTTCGTTCGATAACATATGGCCCTTCCCAAGTTGGCTTCATATGCGAAGGGACCGAATAAATTCTCTTAAGGACGAGATCGCCGAGTTCAAAGGTTCGGGGTCGGACCTTGGCATTGTATAATCGGCGACTCAACTTCGGTATGCGGCTGCCCTCAAATCAGCCTCTTCAAGCTTCTCATCCAATAAGTCCAAAGATTCGGCAAGTAATATAGCATTTGTCTTTGGATCATAGTATGTTACACGATGAGAAGGCACTTCTAACTCAACTGGAATAACAGCTTCTGAACCATAAGAAAGAGAAAACGGAGTGTGGCCGGTCGTGGATTTGTGGGTTGTTCCGTAAGCCCATAAAGCCATAGGAAGCTCATCGACCCATCTGCCCCCGTCCTTTTCCAGTCGTTTCTTCAGAATAGACTTTATAACTTTATTAACGGCTTTGACTTGTCCATTCGCTTGAGGGTGTGCGACTGTGGAGAATTTCTTCTGAATGTGGAATCGTTGACAGAAGTCTTTAAATTCAACACTGTCGAATTGGGTCCCGTTATCAGTGACGATAGTATTTGGGAGACCAAATCAGTAGATGATGTTGCGCACTACAAAGTTGATCACCTTCTTTGTTGTAATTGTTGCAAGGGTTTCAGCTTTTGCCCACTTGGTGAAGTAATCAACTGCTACGATGGCCTACTTCGCACCACCTTTGACTAGAGGTAGAGAGCCAATAATGTCAATGCCCCATACTGCAAAAGGCCATGGACTGACCATTTGAGTTATTTCGGTAGGTGGGGCCCTTGGAATCCGAGCGTGCTTCTGGCATTTGTCACACTTTCTGGCGTAATCCGATGCATCGCGATTTACGGTCGGCCAATAATATCCATATCGAAGCACTTTCCTGGCAAGGGCTTGACCCCCGGTGTGATCGCCACATCCTCCTTCATGCACATCATACAATACACCGGAGCAAGGGAACAGAGTATCCTCTTCTATACATGACTCCATTCTGAATGGTGAACCGTGAAGCTTTTCGAAGAATCTATCTCTTCTCACTCCTGCGCTCTGGCAGGGTTCCATGCTCGAGATAATTTCTAAATAGAGTCATCCATGACTCCTTATCACAAACAACCTTGAATATCCTATCTGTCTCCATCCGGTCGATGCTCAGGGAAGCTAATGTCTCCATGGGAACAAGTCCCATTTGTTGTGCCTCACCTGTCCTGGCTAACTTTGCTAATGAATCGGCTTTTTGATTGTGCTCTCGGGGTATGTAGTAGATGGCATAATAATCGAACTGATTTAATATTTCCTGATCCCGAGCAAGGTAAGCAACCAGTCTTTGGTCCTTGGCCTGGTATTCCCCTCGAACTTGACATACGACCAATTGTGAATCATAATAAATCTCCACAGCAATTATTTTCAAATCTTTGGTAAGCCTCAATCCGGCAAGTAAGGCTTCATACTCAGCCTCATTGTTGGTCGTGCGAAAATCAAACTTTAAAGCATAGCATATAGATCGACCTTTAGGAGTTTCAAGCACAACTCCTACATCGGAGAAACGGTCATTAGATGCACCATTTGTATGCAGTTTCTAGATATACTTAGGGGATTCACTTATCTTGGGCAGGTCCTCTGGGATGGTAAATTCGGCTATGGAATCTGCTAGGACTTGTCCCTGGATGGCTCGCCTTAGAGTTTAAGTAATGTCTAACTGACTTAACTCGATATTCCATTTGAGTAGCCTAGCAGACGTCTTAGGCCGCATAAGGACCTGTCGTAACGGCTGGTCGGTGTAAATAGTGATAGGATGAACCTGGAAATACGGAAGGAGCTTCCTCGAGGCAATAACAAGACAATAAGACAATTTCTTTAGCTTCGGATAATTTCTCTCAACTCCGGTTAAGCGTTTGCTAATATAGTAGACCGGCTTTTGTATTCGGTCTTCCTCTCGAATTAAGGCAGCACTGATTGCGTTTTCTGATACCGCCAGATAAATGTACAATTTCTCATTATCGATAGGCTTTGACAAAATTGGCGGTGTGGAGAGGTGTTGAATTAGTGCTCGGAATGCGCCCTCACATTCCGTAGTCCATTCAAATTTTCGTTTCCCTTTTCGGTTTCGGACCAGTCCGAAGAAGGGAATGCATTTGTCAGTAGATTTTGAAATGAACCTGCTCAGTACTGCTACTTTCCCGTTGAGGCTCTGGACTTGCTTTATAGTTCTCAGAGTTTCAAGGTTTCTAATCGCGCATTGCTTGTAACTGTGCATGTAAGGAGCAGGAGGGAAGAAAAGGTTAAATGGTTTAAACTTTTATTTTATTAAGTTAATTAAATTTTAGTTATAGAAAATGTTAATAAATTCATAACTTGTTCGTTCGAGGTCCGTTTCGAGCTCGACAAGTTGCTTGGCGTTCGTATTA
The DNA here is from genome assembly GCA_030737815.1 of Allium fistulosum. Classification (NCBI taxonomy): domain Eukaryota; kingdom Viridiplantae; phylum Streptophyta; class Magnoliopsida; order Asparagales; family Amaryllidaceae; genus Allium; species Allium fistulosum. The sequence continues at coordinate 1,125,031,924 of CM060902.1, read as the reverse complement.
GTGCGCACTACGCTATGGAGTTGGATTGGACGAATTTGGAGCTAGTAGGAATTTTGAGTTAAATTGAACGACCGTTCAATTTTAATTCAAACGGGAGTGCTTAGGCCATTTTTGGCATTTTTGTGAGTAAACTCACCTCTCGGACCTGCTTATATTTTTATATAAGTGGGAATAATTTTATTTATGCTGTTGTTTCTTGTTTGGATGATATACTATATATATTAGTTGGTTTAGATATATATTCCAGCCTATTGGAGCGGATGAGACCCTATTACGTTCCCATGTAAGAGCGGATGACCCTTTGTATACGAATCCCATCTCGAAGCGGTTGATTTATATTTTATGGTTATATGATGTCTGTGATGCAGGGGACATGTTGGAGGGGTACAACAGGATTCCTCACCACTGTTGATTTACTTTTCATATATACGCTGATATATGATGTGTTGGATGCTGTATTTGATAACATGGATATGTTTTACTTATTTAGTGCTATGATAGCACTGGGCCTTATTTTTGGTATTTTGAAATGCTAAAATTTTGATTTTTATTTAAAAAGGATTTCGAAGTGATTTTGAAAACATATATTTTTAATAATTGTTAAATTTTTAAAAGAAAGGAATTCGTTTTAAAGAAATAAAAGTAGGGTTTTTGATGTTATTAAAGTATAGTTTTATGTAACACTTTGATAAAAGATTTTGGAGTAAATTATAAAAAAAGGATTTATAAAGGTGATATTTTTATAAATAAAGAAGTTGATTTAAAATTGAAATTTATAAAGGTTTTTAAAAATGGATTTCATTAATAAATTTGATTTATAAAGAAATGGATTTATAAATGAATTTTATAAATAAATTTGATTATAAAGAAATGGATTTATAAGTGGATTTTGGTAGTAAAATTAGTTTTTATAAAAGAATGGATTTATAAATAGAATTTTATAAATAATGGAATTTTATAAAATTGAAAGGAGATTTATAAGAATAGTTTTATAAATATGGAAGTGACTTATGTTGAGATTTAAATATGGATTTTTATTTAAAGGAATGTTTGAAAGAAATATTTTGATGGAGTTAATAGTTTTAAAAGTAAATTTATCTTTTGAAAGTAAATGTTTTGGAAAGTAATAATTCCATATGGAATTTGAATGGTTTTGAAAAATGTTTTAAAATGTGATAAGTATCGAAAACATAGGTTTCAACATTTATTGTTGTGATAGACATTCTCGGGAAGTAAGGAAGGCATGGACTATAACACTATTGTTATAGTAAATGATTTCCGAAAAGAAATGTTTTATATAGTACGTGATATATATATATATGTGTGTGTATTAATTTATCAAATTCCTATACTAATGTTTTTGGGTTGTCGTAACGATGTTTCACGCATCATTCGTTTTGACCCAATAAATTATGTTTTGACCTTCCATCGTAAAATACATGAATCGGTTCTTATGATCGTACTAAAGGCTTGGTGGTGTAGGAGCATTGCTTCCAATACTTAACACCCATCCAGAGGCATACAGACTTTGGAGTTGTACGGTTATAGAGATCTATTTAGCGTGTCTCCAAATGGTAGTATTATTAAATATACTTATACCGTTGATATAAGTATATGGAAATATTTTTCCAAGTGTTGAAAATAAAATGATTTTTGAATATGCTTATATCGTTAATATAAGCATATGGAAATGTTTTCCATTATCGAATATTTTGAAATGGTTTTGTGAATATATCCATTTTAGAGATAATTTGAAGTAAATATTTGGAAATTGATTTAAGTAATAAAAGATTAATTAAATGTGCCTAGTGACTGCTTATGTGCTAGATATTGTTTGTTTTCTTTGATAGTTAAATAACCGACCATCAAATTTTGGCTCTTTATCGTTGTTAATCCGGAGAGACCGGGGTCGGATTTATCCGAAAACCACTTTGGACTAACGTATATGCATTCCAATGTGCAGGTGTTGGAAGACATTGCTACTTGGGGTTTCCGTAACGAAGGACCGCTTGTTGATCATTTGGGATAAACTCCCAATATACATATAGTAGCAGTGGTCTCTTCATTTATGAAATATCCAGTGCAACGACTAATCGCTACTGATCCTTGGGGCGACTCCCGACAGGATATGGTAGGAGAGTGCCTTCGGTTTGTCCTGTTCTTGGACAACTTGTATGGATGAATGCCTGACGTTGCATTTCTAGTTACATAAATTGATCTCTATAAACGTATCATCTGCTTGGTGGCAGAGAAGGCAACTTCTCTTAGCTTAACACCCTTTCCTAAGACATACGAGATCAAGAGTTATACGTTTGTGGAAATTAGTTGTGTGACCATAGAATGGCGGTGTGCCATTCAAAGTGAAAGGTAATTGTTACCTCAAGCCTCACACCCGAAATGACCGAAATAGGGTAGATGCGGCAAGGCTATGTAGTTCGCAACCATTAGGATATGATCATCCCCTTTTAGATATATTTATTCCCGCTATGATGTTCAAGTTTTAAATTATTGTGGATGTATGCTATGAGGGACCTCAGATAGGTCGGTAACGACCAGGGTGATGACATATTCGGTACTATCTAGGAAGAGGTAGGTCGGTCTTGTGTTGGTAGAGGTGCAGATGAACAGTAGCCTCGGTACATTCCTCTAGAGATGTACTGTCGGAAGGTTGTCCCTTCACTTGGCAATTTGTATGGAAATCCGTTATCCATTACATTCGTGCCATTTTTTTTGTAGAACCCACATTGTGGCTAGTATACTGGAATTTAATCAATGTAACAATTTCGGCCATGGTTAATATTATTTGTATACTAGAGACTAGTATAATATAACATGATTTGATATGAAATGGTTTGGTTATCGTAAGGTAAAAACTCGTCCGTGTTTATGTGTGGGCATGGTCTTACGAGATACCTTTGTTTTGATAAAGAAAAGTTTTATAACTTTAAAATAAGATTCAGTTGAGATGTGTTTTCTCACACTGGTTTACCTGACTTATCCGGGCGTTCTTTCCTTTCAATGCTCGGGTCAGACCGAGTATATTTAAAGATGTAGATTTGGATGCTTTTGAGCTTCAGCAGGAGAGCTGGAGGTCTTCTGGTCGTATTCACGTATAATTTTATTTTCCACGGCATTGTTATTTAAATTATCAGCAATTGTAAGTACAGGTGATTATAACTGTCCAGGCTGATGATTAGTGATTGATGTTGTACTCTGATGGATGTATGTATGCTACATTTTCTGTTTTGTAAGATCATTGATATTATATTATATGTCGTTCCGCTGTGATTGTGAGATTATGTGATTGTTTTAGTTTCTCTCTCTTCTTCTTCTAGTTTCTTCTCTTCTTCTCTCTTTCATTCTCATGATTATCCGTCTTTCCGTTTGGTTTGGGTTGGACATGTGTGGTTTATTGTCAGCTCGAACGGGATGGATTTGCGGGTCGTCACATTAGGTATCAGAGCTTAGTTTTTGCAAACGCCTAGGCTTTGCTTGGGTACTCATTATAGATAGGGTTTGTAATGCCCTAGATTGAGTTTGAGTGTATTATATATATGAGAGCGTATTTATTAGTGATTACAAAAATGTTTTATATTGTGTTAATTTATCTAGTTGAAGTGGCTTATGAATTCTAGTCGATATGTGGGACGCCATGTTATCGATTGGGATTTCTAAACGCTTGAACAAGGTGAACCGACACAATATTGTTTTAAATTGGGTAAATGAAATAGTTTCACCTAAATTATATTTTATATATAGAGGAATATTTTTTTAGAAATTAATATAGTTATATATGGTGTGCTTGGTTGTTAGTGAATGATAATATTTGATTATTATCATTTATCATTTGTTGATTGTGTTCTAATAAAAGTTGTTGTTATTATAAATATAAACAAAGATAAACAAATAAGAAATGGTTTTACATAACCAAAGTGAAATATATATAAGTATAAATTTATAAATATGACTTATAAATAAAAAGAATTTAAAAGAAATAAAAAGCACTAAACTCACTTTAGTCGTTGAGAAATAATTCGGATGATGACTGCAACATCATCAATATTCATTTTCGAGTCTCCAAGCGATATATTGCTGTCTTAATAATTTACTATTGAAGTTTTGTTTTGATAAAACAAGTTTTGACTCTCAAATCCCAAGTATACTTTGATGAATACATAAAAATAATTTTTTGAACTTATAATTTGAAATAGCATAGATAAAAAATAAGTTTAAAACTTATGAATTTGAACAGGAAAGTAAAACCAAATTTTAAAATGGTTGAACATTTTGGTTAAACAAACAAAAGAAAATTTGAATTGGAGATATGAAATAAAAGAATTAACTTAAGTAAAGTTAAATAAATTTCAGTTGTAAAACGAATTGAATATGTTTTAGAATGTTGTTTGATAAAATTAAATATGAACTTAAGTTATGAAGTAATAATAAACATGAGTAGTGTTATATAAAATGTTTATGAAATTAAGTAAATAATTTTATGAAAATAATTCATAAATGGATTGAGGATGGAATGAAATGTTGTTAAAAATGAATTGAATTTAAAGTGAATATTAAAAAATTTAATGTAAGTGAAATTAATATGAAAAATTGAATTTGATTTAAATTGAATGCGGATCAAATGAATGTAAAAGGAATTGAATGTAAATAAAAGAATGGGATATAATAAGAAACCAATTGGAATAAATACATAAGTTGTACGTATATTATTTTATTCGCATAACTGTTTGATCCAGATTCGAATATACGATTTCGAGGTGATTTACACCTATCTAAGCTAGGATTTTTCACTCAATTTCTTGACAGTAAACCCCTAATATGGATTTTTGATTGATTATGATATTCTCTATCATAGTATATGGCTACGCAAGGAACCGGATCTGAGTCCACACTAGAGTGGTCATGTGAACGATGCCAGTTCAGAAGTGAAATTGTGTGATCGAGTGAGCGATCAGGTATGGTCTTGTGTACGGATGAATATGCACATCGTACGGCTTTAATAAATTGAATATTGACATTAGAAAATGCAAATTGATATAGTTATGAATTAATTGTATGAATATTAATTGTTTGATGGTTTCTTTTGTTGCTTTCGCTATACTTGCATATAGTTGTTGTATATTATATGTTATATATTGATATTACTTTCTATATACATGTTCTCATTGGCTGTTGAGTGTTTAGTAGGTGCGGATGGCATATGCTTCGCATTTGGAGCTTGCTCTCGCGCTATATTAGTTATATATGCTTGCTAATATAATAAAAGGTACATATCTCGGATTACATATCGTACTTTTATATTTTTTCCCTATGGGATGCCTCATCCTTGAAGATGAGATGTATATTTGTGATTATATATATTGTGATTTTTTACGATCGAACCGCATAAAGAAGACGTTGGCAAAAAAATTCGTAAATTTAAGGCGTTAGAAATTTTTTGAGAATTTTGGGAAAATTTTTGATAACTAAAATTTTGATTTTGAGTTATAACTTGGAATGGTATTGGTTAGTTTTGGAAAGTTAATCATGAATTTAAAGGTTGAGAAAATGTGATAACAAAGTTTCCTTTAATTGATTTCGAAATGTTAAAAGGTTTAAAAGAATTTGGTAATCAGTTTCAACTAATTGTTTTTGAAAAGTTAATGGGTTTTGGGGCATTTTTCTTACTTGGTCATAGTGGGGATGAAATTCTTTTAAGGAGGGGAGAATGCAATGGCCCATAATTTCAGTCATTCAAACTTGGAATATTTAATGATTTTTAAATATTGAAAAGTAAATTTTATAAGTTAAATAACTTATATTTCAAATATAGCGATTTATTTGGATAATTAATTTTGTTAAATTTAATATTTGAAATTATTTAAATAATTGAATCTTGAATTTAATACGAACAAAAACGATTTCGAAAGTTGATTTAAATTCTATTTAAATAAGAAGGAAGATAATAAACTTTTAAATTGTAATTAAAAGTGATTAAACTGATTTTGGAAATTACTTATTTTAATTAACGTGTAAAAATAGTTTTTTGGACACTGTCTCGGTTTTCTATGAAATCGGTTTCATTGGATCCGTAACAGTGAATTATTATATGCCATCGAATTTCGTGGCGATTGGACATATCGTCTGGTCGCACGAGTTCGAAACCAATAGAAATTAATTAAAGAAATTTAAATGAATATAATTTGATTTTGAAAAGCTATCTTCTGAATATGATTGTAACAACCCTAGATTTTAATTTAGTTTAAATTAATAATTTATTGAATTTTTGAGTTAAATTTAATATTAAATAAATTTTTGAATAAAAATTTGTAAGATCAATTTATAAACGGAAGCGAGTTTCCCCGATCGTAAATAAAATTGATATAAATCATTTAATTTTAAATATAGTAAATATGGTATATATGTGTGAATATACATATATATATATATATATACATTTTAAAGTAAACAACATATTAAATTGGAATGCAAAGTAATATACAAACAAAAGAAATGAAGATAAAACAAACAAAACCTTTAAACAACACATTAACAAAAATATAAAGTAAATACACTAGCTAAATCTGTTGCAACCAAAACAAAGTAAAATAACAAATAACATCCCTTTGTACATAATTTTAACTAGCCTGTACAAGCCAAAAATCTCTCAGCCGAAGTTGAACAAGTATATTTAAGTACAAAGACAAGTGTATGAAGTAAGGCAGCCCATATCTTTAGTACAAAATAACATCACCCTATTTTATAAATAAACATCACCTTTTACAAATTGTTATAACCTGTACAACTCTTTTACCATCTTCAAGCTTCATCTCAGTTTGTTCATTCGAAAACTGAGTAAACCAAAAAATACATCACCATTTTACAACCTCAAACAAACTCCTCAAAATATTTTCAAAACCCTGTAACCATTTTCAAATCAGAGAAAATGAAAACTAAGCCTGTAACATCTTCAAGATGTAACCTGAAATCAAAAGCTTTGAAGCATCTCATCATCAAGACTAGTTCAACTAAGTATTTCAGTTTCAAAGATTTAAGCATTCAAGTTTCCAGTAAATCAAGTTTGTCTCTGTTCTTCTTCCTTCTGAAAAAGGTGAGCAACTTTAATTTTTCTTTTAGACCTCTTTGTTCTATGTCTTCATTTCAAAGGTGAGCAAACCTTTTGAATCTGATATGTTTCTTGTTGTTTGATCTTGTATTGAAGTTATGATTATGCTTGTATGATATAGCTGCCTAGGTGTGTATTTATATATAAGGATTAAGAGATGCATGTGCAGGCAGATATCCCTGTTTTAATGTTTACAGGCTAAACAAAAAGAAAAATACAAATCTCTTTAATCATTCGCTGTTAAACTTTGATGATTAAACAAAAATTGTTCAAATTATGAAGACCAAAGTTTTAAAAATATTTCTTTGTAATAAAAATGAGTGGGTTTACTGAAATGGACTAAACACAGTAAAATCAAATTTTATCAAAAATTTAATTTATTAAATTTTGAGTTTTGACTTCATGATCATGTTCGCCTTAGTAAACCATGATTTTTAATGAAGAAATTATGATTTTTAACTTAGTAATTCTCGAGCTTGAGGGAGTTGAACGGGAAATGGGTTTTCGTGAAAATCTGGTGATTGATGAACTTTTAGGGCTCGGGGTTTTTGTCGAAGCTAGCTGGTACATCGGTGGATACGAGAAAAATACTAGGAAATTTTTGTATTGCGTGATTCGTTGGGTCGAATCAAAAGTAGGGTTTAACGTTAAGTTTGGTGGTGGTCTGTAAACATGACGATTTCATCATCACGAGTTGACCGAGTTGCACGTGGTTCAAGGGGAAGGTAGAGGGGACTACGGCGAAGGTTCTGGTAGGGGGACGTGGTCGCTGGTGGTTGAGATGGTCGGGACGAGGTGGTTTTTGTGGTGTCAGTTTCGTTCCAGTGGGATCATTTGAACCCAATTTTGTTTTCGTGGGTAATCGAGGAAATCAGGTGGTCAGTTAGTTAGGGGAGATCGTAGGTGACTTGCCGGAGGTGGTGTTGTTCGCTGGAGTGATGGCGAACGCATGTGCACGTGTACGCGTACAATTGCGTGCATCTGGATGTTGGTGTTATGGGGAAGAAGCAGTCTTGCCTGGGGACGAATTCGAGTCGTACTCGAGGAAATTCGCGAGGGAACTCGAAGACGAGTGTGTCGAGCGAAAACTCGAAGCAAGGATCGGGGAGATTGATGTTTGGCTCGGGTACGAGTTGTTGCCCAGGTTTTAAAAACAAAACCTGTTATGTTGTTTTCTGAAAATTTAGAATTGAATTTAAATTTCCAAGCAAGTTTAAACTGAGTTGATGAATCAGAGTTAATGATGAATCCAGATTTAGTTGAAGCCTAGTTTCGGAATAAAGTTTTAAATTTAAACTGTTTTAATACTTAGAAAGGTTTAAGTATGGAAAAGAAATTTTGAATTTAAAATGAAATTTAAAATGGTTAAGTTAGATAAAATGGATAATCTATTTATTTAATTAATTTATGATTTTAATTAATTAAATTATTAAAGGTTTAAATAAATAAATTAAGGTTAAATTAATTTGATAATTTTAAGCAATTAATTTATGATTAGGAATTTATTTATTTAGTAATTAAAGATTAATCAAGTTAATATGGTAAATTTTAATTAATTAATTAAGTTCAATTAATTAAAAATAATTACTTGATATTAAGTTAAGTATAATTACTTAATGAAATTAATGAAGTAAAATTACTTAGAGAAGAAATATGTAACGACCCAGAATTTTGAACAAATTAAATTGTAAATATTTAATTAATTTTAAATATTTGAACGATGATTTAATTTGAATCCCCGATATAACTTTGAATTTGGTGATTAAATTATAAAATTTAATCTGTTGATAGTTGAATTAAAATTAATATCTTCAATTTTAAGTTGAAGAAAAATATTTCGAAAGTTTCTAAAATTCGTATTTATAATACTGAAGATAACAGGAGCTTCAGAATTGAATTTTAAACTGTTCTGTTCAGTTTTGAAATAAATCGTTCGAACCAATATTTATAAAATAGTCATTTTTCGAACAGTCTCGGAATTCGACGAAACCAGTTCCATTGGGTCCGTAATATTGTATTATTACCGGATTTCAAATTTCGTATTTTTTGGAATTTATATGTGAGCACACGACGTGTAAACACATTAAATTTTTATCGAGATTCAATTTGAATTTAAAATTCGAATTGGTCAAAATCAAAATACTATTCCTCCCTAAAAATATGCCTAAAAAAATCGCGATACGAAGACGTGCTTGCACGACTCTTCTCTAATAAATCACGTCTCTCCCTCCTCAGTTCTAAATCAAACAAGAAAAAGATCATGGCCGCGTTCTTTTCCCTCTTCAATTTCAAAATCAAAACTGTTTCCATTCCCCTCTCTTCAGTAGTAACAGAACGAAATCAAAGAAATACAAAAATCGAACTACATCCCTCTATTCTTTTTCCAGTTCGAACGAGATTCGATTTTTCCTCTCCTCTTCTTCATACTAGTTCGACTATTAAAAAAAAATGTCGAGCCCCGTTCGATTCACGAATCGCGATGGAGGAAGCTCGAGTTGAGCAGGAAGTATCGCGCTCGCGTACGCGAGTTTGAGGCATTGGGGGTTTGGCGTTCGCGACGCGAACGAGGCAGACGGCGACAGTCGATTCGTGGCGATGGCAGTAGGAGGCTGTGGATTTCGCGAAGGTCGAAGGGGTTGCCGCGATTCATTGCTAGGGTTAGGGCATGGGAGGTTCGTGGAAGCACTCACGTGGGGTGTCGCCTGGTGATGGGAATAGCGATGTCGAGCAGCCACGTGTGGGATTTGTCGCGACCAAATGGAGGCGTTCGAAGCAATGGCGTGGTCGAAGACCCAAGGAGCTCGTGAGGTCGATCTGGGGATGTTCGACAGTGATGCTAAGGTGAGATATTCAGTAAGGAAGTTTTTGTTTTAAAATTTAAAAGTTGATTTAAATCTGGGAAAAATAATAATAATATGTAAATTATAAATTTACTTTTAAACAGATATATACATGCATAGTTGGAAAACAGTTAACATATATATATTTAGTTTTAATATGTTTAATGAAGAGAAAAAAAATATAATAAAATAAAATGTGAAACCAGTATTTAATTTTTATAGCAAATAAGTTTTAGTTTAAAAAAATGTAAATATAATACATTTGACAGTAAACAGATAATTTTTGATATATATATATATATAATTTGTTGAAAATAAGGATTTTTAAATGTTGAAAGGATTTATATAAAATTGATTTTTGAAATCTAGAATTTCTTTCTAAAATATATATAGGTATTTTTGAAGTGGAAAGAAATGAATAAAAAGAACATACATATATGCATTTTAAATTTAGTAGTTTATTTTAAGATATGTATGTATAGGATTTTGAAAGTATAGAAATTTTAAAAAAACAATATAGGGATGTAAAGACTAGATTTTTAAAGAAAAGAATTGGTTTAGAACTAATTTTTAGTTAAGTCAAATTTTAAATGAAAGTTGATTTTTCGATGGTTCAAATATTAATGAATTTGTATAATATTTATACAAGGGTTATAAATCGAGAAAACAAGTCAAGATGGAAAATGGATTGCAAATTAAAAGCTAAGGTGAGATCTTCTCACTCAGATTTAAATTTGATATGGCAGTTATTGATTTGATTGATGATTGCTATTGGATGTGATATTAGATATAATAGGATATATCTATATATATAGCAATATATACATATTGGCATATGTATATATTGGATTGATTGATTTCCGCCTCGTATAGCGGATGAGACCCTATTGCGCCGTTAGTAAGCGGATATTTTATTAAACCCATATACCGCGATATTCCACATCGAAGTGGAATTGGTATTGTGCTGACGTCTTTGGATGCAGGGAAACAGGTTGGAGGGATCCAACTGGACCCCTCACATTGATTGAATTTATTTCTACTGTGATGTGATAATCTGTGAATGATTATTGATGTTATTGAATTGTTGTCTGGAAATTGTTTGAAAGCTAAAAATTTAGCTGAATGGATGTTTGATATCATTGGATTCCAAAAATAAATGAAATTGAATTTTTGAAATCAAAATAGAAATTTTTAAGTAAATAAATTTTTAGAAGTTGAATAAATTCGAAGAAAAGAATTTAAAAGTATAAAAGATGATTTTTATAATCTTATTGAATTAATTCCAGAATCAAGTGAAAATGTTAAATAAATGAATTTCGTATAATAGTGATTTTAAATTGAAGAATTTAATTAAAATTTGGTTTTTTAAATAGATTGAAAGAAACAATTGAAATTTATTTTCTTAAAAAGGAATCTATTTAAAAGGAGATAAGTTGGAAATCCAATTAGAAATTTAATTGGTAAATTGAAATGATTTGGGAAATCAATGTAAAATGATTTCAATTTGAAGAATCCATTTTAAAACAGAATATTGAATAATTTGAGAAAAAAATAAGGAATTTATTTTAGTAGGGATAAATAAAATTTGAAATAAATCTGTAATTGATTTAATATTTGGGAATGAACTTTTGAGAAATCAGTATGGAAATTTTATTTAAAGTTGAAAATAAATTTTTAAATCAATATCGAAATTGATTTGGGATTGAAGTTTTTATAAATAGAATTGAAATTTATAAAAGTTGCTTATAAATCCGAAATCACTTATTTTGATAAGTAAAAATATAGAAGTTGATAAAAAGAAGATTTATAAGTCGAGGTTGTTATTAAAATAGAAATAGAAATTATAACCGTGTTTATAAATTCGAAATCGATTGAATTTGATAAATTAAATATAGAAGATTATTAAAGGAGATATATTCGTGATTTTGGATAGCGAATTATTATTGAAATAAAACGTGTAGAAAATAGTGAAATGTAATTAGTGAAGTATATTCACGATTTTGGACAGTGAATATATTGTTAGGTAAAATGGATATGGTTTTGGAAAAGTGATATTTGAAATGAAGTTAATTGTTTTAAAAGATGTTTTAAAACGTGTGAACTATCGAAATCATAGATTTCAACATTTATTGTTGAAATAGACGGTTTTGAAAATATAAGGAAATGGTGGACTATAACACTGTTGTTATAGTAAATGATTTCCGAAAGGAAATGTTTTTATCTAGTATTGGGATTTATATATCTATCTTAATTTTCGAATCCCTATACTAGTGATTTTGAGTCGTCGTAACGATGTTATACGTAACATTCGTTTTGACTCAAATAAATGTTGTTATAATAAATGATTTCCTTAAAGAATGAATATATACTTAATTTGATTTTAAGTATAACGAATATTTTCAAATGTTGAAAATAAATAGATTTGTGAAATACTTATTTTTAAATAAGTATGGGAATGTTTTCCAAAATGAAATGAAACGTTTTGAGAATTTATCCTTGTAAAGATAAAATGAAATTGAATATTTGAAATCGATTTGAGAATCGTATATCAGTAGATATTTTGAAAATATAAATTCAGTATGGAATTTATAAAGGAAAGGAACACTGTTTAGAAAAATAAACGTTGATTTATTTTTGAAGTGTGGAAATTTTATGTCTAGTAAAGATATTTTGGAAAATAAATAATTTGGAAAATTATTTGGAATCTGATGATGTTGCGCATCTTTATTGATAGTTAAATAACCGACTATCAATAATTACCTTGAATATGGTATTTGTTGTGAATTGGATGAATTTGAATGCCACACTTATTTTTTTTTAATAAGCGCTCACTATTCGGGTTAGCCGGGAAAGGACCATGGGGTCGTATAACCCATTCCGAATATGTGATACGTCGTTATGAATTGCATTCGAAGACCGGTGTTGAAGACCGGATATTTTTGAAAACGGAAGGATTACCGTCGAGTTACTCTACATCGGCTGATCTCCGGTTTAGAGGTTTTATCACCCTTAGTGACGGGAAGTCCGGACGTGATTAGAAATTTATCCGAATATGCAAGGGCTTCGTGAGAAGTGCCTTCGGTTCTGTTCGATCCCGGAACAGACTTGTATGGATTGTATGTCTGACGTTACAATTTGAGATATAAAGCTGATTTCTTTCAAATACATTTCTGTTGGTGGCGGAGAATTTATTCTTTTAGCTTAACACCCTTCTCTGAGACGTACGAGCTCAGAGGTTATGTAGTTGAAATTTATCAGCGATATATCCCAATTTGGTAACGTGGCATGCTGAGTGTTGCTGTGAAATGATCAGTGTTTGATCATTTGTGATATGATCATTTGTTTGATCTTATATCTTTGTGATCATAGGTTGATCATTTGTTTGACCCGAAGCATGGCTTTGTAGGAAGCGTAGCTTTGTGGACGAGACTTCGTCGAGCCTCACACCCCGGAAATGGTCAAAACAGGAAGGATGCGGCAAGGTTCTAGGGAGTAGCGCCCCTTAGTGTATGTCATTCCTTCTGGATAGAGGTGGTATCATGGTATGGAGCTCAGATACTTAACCTATGTGGTTGCTGCATTTTTACTATGTGGTTTGTTGGAAATCGGGGATCCTCGGGAAGATCGGTTACGATCGGGGGATGACATACGCGTGTCAGTAGTTACCTACTTTTGCAGAGGTAACCCGGCCTTGTGTTGGCAGAGATCTAACCGTAATGTTAGGTTATTTCTCGGGTCGTCTATTCCAGGGACGTACCCATCGTGGAAAAGGAAGTTCCTTAGCCTGACCATTTGTTGGAAATCCAAACTCCAATACGAACCTTGTACGGTATTAGTTGTAGAACCTGCCATTTACGTACGGTGGTCACCACTGTTTAGATGGTAGCTATAGTAGGCATACGATACTGGTCGTATGTTGGCTAAGATTAATATTATACTTTCGAAATGTTTTCTACACTATGCACTAATAATAATATCAAAAAAAAAGAATTTGATTTTTGCGTAGTAAGCATCTTTGACTATCATAAGAAGAAATCTCCTCCAATTCTGCGTTTGCATTGTGTGTGTGGTGGGAGGTCTTATGGTAGTTTCATTTTCCAAAAGCATTGCGAATTTGTTTTATTTTCTTTGTGAAAAGAATAACTGTTTTACGATCTCACACCAGTCACCATGACTGACTCGGAGTTTATTGTTCCCTTCTAAACTCTGGGTGCCCACTATTTTCCACACGGGCAGCCTAGAGTTATGTTATCAGGATATTCTGGATATTCTGGAGCTTTGGAAGCAAGTTGGATGGCGAGACGTAGTATTTGTATCTGACTTTATTTATTCCGCTGTGTATTCTGTATGAGGACAAGTTATATAACTGTCCATTGTTGTATATTAACTCTGATGATTGATGTATGTATAAAATGATATAGTTCTTTGTTTAAAGATTATTCATTTATCTGTTATATATTGTTCCGCTGCGATATGTGAGATTCTGATGTTGTTCTGTTTCTGATATTGTTCTGTTGTTCTTCTTCTTTCTTTCTTCTCTTTTTCTTCTATCTTCTTCTTCTTCTACTTTTTCTTTTTCTTAAAACCCTCACTATTGGAGTTTCCGGCACTCGATTGCTCGGCAGTCGATAAAGTGAGTATCGATGTTGAATTTTCGAAAGTCGAAAACTCCCGTACGTGACAGCGTGGTATCAGAGCATATGGTTAAGCGACAACCCTGCTCTGTTGGGTGTTACTCATTAGAGATAGAGTCAGTAGTACTCTAGAATGAGTTTGAGTGTAATAATAGATATGAGCGCGTATTTGTTATTGAATATAAAATTGTTTTGTATTGTGTTGACTTATCGGTTGATTGTTTATAGATTCTGGTCGGTGCAGTCTAGCTAACTGAAATCGATAAGAGTTTCTAAACTCTAAACAAGATAAACCGACACAGTATTGTTTTAAAATAGGGTGAATGAAATAATTTTACCCAAAACTATTTTTGTATATAAAAGAAATGATTTTCTGTAAATTATTACAATATATGGTTGCATGGTTGCTAGAAGTAATAATATTAAATTATTCCCATTGGAATTAAGTAAGAAATTGAAATCATAACTCCAAAGTTAAGAAATAAATTCACATACAAATGAAATTTAAAGAATGTAAATTATAAATGTGAATTGTAATTTAAAACAGGATTCCAGAGAAGTTTTTGGAAATGTTTTGAAAAAAAATTTGAAAATTTTGAGGATTGGAAAGTTTAAATTCCTTTTTGATTTGAAAATGAATTTCAAAGGTTTTGAAAAAGTATTTTGAAGCTCTAAACTCTTTTCGGTCGCTGGAAAATAACTTCGGTAATGACTGCAGCATTATCGATGTTCATTTTCGAGTTTCCAGAAGAGGAATTGCTGCCAAATTGTTTTAAATGAAAGTTGTTTGGAAAATTGAGTTTTGTTTTGAAAATTCAAAAGATAAATTTGAATTGTTTTCAAAATGGTTTTGAAAGGTTGAAAAGACTCTGGAATACTTTATAAGAACATTTATGGAATATTATTGAATTGATAACTTATACAAATAGAAATTGTTAATGTAAAATATGTAAAGGTGATTGGAATTAAAGTTCATTAACAAATGAAATCTATAAATGTGAATTGAAAGTATAAGGAAATAAATTCATATATGAATAAAAATTATGAATATGAGTTGTAAATATGATTTACAAATGAAAATAGAATTCAAAAAGGATAATTGAAGATAAAATTCATAATGGAATTAGTAATGTGAATGTATAAATGATTTTATAAATCAAGATGTAAATAAGTCAAAGACTTATAAAAATATTTGAAATTTGATAGAAATGAGGTTCAAATTGTAAATGAATGAATTTGTGAATAAATTTGCAATTGCAAGTGCAAGAAAATGAAATTCTATATTCAGAATAGAAGTTAAACTGAATTCAAATAGAATTGAAATTGTAAATTGAATTCAAATGAATGTGAAATGTAAAATGGGACGAAATTGAATATGTAACTTCAATAGTGAATTTAAAAAGGATATAAGAAGTAAGTATTGAAAATTTTGTAATAGAATTTGCAAAATGGTTTGAATGTGTAACTAGATATTATGGCTAGTAGGATATACAGGTGTAAAGGAATTGGGATTTTGATTTCAAAGATAATTTGAATTGCTCGACAAAAAGGTAAGTATTTGAATTATAATATGAGTTTTTGATGATTTCTTGTCTAGCCGCTTGGCTTTTTCTTTTTCTTTTTGAAATCTGAGAGTCTGTAGGGACGTTTTGTAGTCGTACCGTATTAGCCGCGCAAAGGAGACGCTGGCGAAATTTTTCGAAAATTTCGAGTGTTAGAAAATTTTTGAGAAAATTTTGAAAATTTAAATTTGAATTTGAATTAAAATTGAATTTTGAAGTTAAACAATATTGTTTGAAAACTATGAAAGGTTTGGAAAACTAGTTGAAATAATAATGAATCTTTAGTAGAAAGATTTGTTTTGATAAATTTGATGAAACTATTGGATATTAAAAATAGTAGACGAGTTAGGGACTTTTTCTTCCTGACTTGTAATTTCGGGACGAAATTATTTTAAGGAGGGAAGTCTGTAACGATCCAGAATTTTGAACAAATTAAATTGTAAATATTTAATTAATTTTAAATATTTGAACGATGATTTAATTTGAATCCCCGATATAACTTTGAATTTGGCGATTAAATTATAAAATTTGATCTGTTGATAGTTGAATTAAAATTTATATCTTCAATTTTAAGTTGAAGAAAAATATTTCGAAAGTTTCTAAAATTCGTATTTATAATACTGAAGATAACAGGAGCTTCAGAATTGAATTTTAAACTGTTATGTTCAGTTTTGAAATAAATCGTTCGAACCAATATTTATAAAATAGTCATTTTTCAAACAGTCTCGGAATTCGATGAAACCAGTTCCATTGGGTCCGTAATATTGTATTATTACCGGATTTCAAATTTCGTATTTTTTGGAATTTATATGTGAGCACACGACGTGTAAACACATTAAATTTTTATCGAGATTCAATTTGAATTTAAAATTCGAATTGGTCAAAATCAAAATACTATTCCTCCCTAAAAATATGCCTAAAAATATCACGATACGAAGACGTGCTTGCACGACTCTTCTCTGATAAATCACGTCTCTCCCTCCTTAGTTCTAAATCAAACAAGAAAAAGATCATGGCCGCGTTCTTTTCCCTCTTCAATTTCAAAATCAAAACTGTTTCCATTCCCCTCTCTTCAGTAGTAACAGAACGAAATCAAAGAAATACAAAAATCGAACTGCATCCCTCTATTCTTTTTCCAGTTCGAACGAGATTCGATTTTCCCTCTCCTCTTCTTCATACTAGTTCGACTATTAAAAAAAAATGTCGAGCCCCGTTCGATTCACGAATCACGATGGAGGAAGCTCGAGTTGAGCAGGAAGTATCGCGCTCGCGTACGCGAGTTTGAGGCATTGGGGGTTTGGCGTTCGCGACGCGAACGAGGCAGACGGCGACAGTCGATTCGTGGCGATGGCAGTAGGAGGCTGGGGATTTCGCGAAGGTCGAAGGGGTTGCCGCGATTCATTGCTAGGGTTAGGGCATGGGAGGTTCGTGGAAGCACTCACGTGGGGTGTCGCCTGGTGATGGGAATCGCGATGTCGAGCAGCCACGTGTGGGATTTGTCGCGACCTGATGGAGGCGTTCGAAGCAATGGCGTGGTCGAAGACCCAAGGAGCTCGTGAGGTCGATCTGGGGATGTTCGACAGTGATGCTAAGGTGAGATATTCAGTAAGGAAGTTTTTGTTTTAAAATTTAAAAGTTGATTTAAATCTGGGAAAAATAATAATAATATGTAAATTATAAATTTACTTTTAAACAGATATATACATGCATAGTTGGAAAACAGTTAACATATATATATTTAGTTTTAATATGTTTAATGAAGAGAAAAAAAATATAATAAAATAAAATGTGAAACCAGTATTTAATTTTTACAGCAAATAAGTTTTAGTTTAAAAAAATGTAAATATAATACATTTGACAGTAAACAGATAATTTTTGATATATATATATATATAATTTGTTGAAAATAAGGATTTTTAAATGTTGAAAGGATTTATATAAAATTGATTTTTGAAATCTAGAATTTCTTTCTAAAATATATATAGGTATTTTTGAAGTGGAAAGAAATGAATAAAAAGAACATACATATATGCATTTTAAATTTAGTAGTTTATTTTAAGATATGTATGTATAGGATTTTGAAAGTATAGAAATTTTAAAAAAACAATATAGGGATGTAAAGACTAGATTTTTAAAGAAAAGAATTGGTTTAGAACTAATTTTTAGTTAAGTCAAATTTTAAATGAAAGTTGATTTTTCGATGGTTCAAATATTAATGAATTTGTATAATATTTATACAAGGGTTATAAATCAAGAAAACAAGTCAAGATGGAAAATGGATTGCAAATTAAAAGCTAAGGTGAGATCTTCTCACTCAGATTTAAATTTGATATGGCAGTTATTGATTTGATTGATGATTGCTATTGGATGTGATATTAGATATAATAGGATATATCTATATATATATAGCAATATATACATATTGGCATATGTATATATTGGATTGATTGATTTCCCGCCTCGTATAGCGGATGAGACCCTATTGCGCCATTAGTAAGCGGATATTTTATAAAACCCATATACCGCGATATTCCACCTCGAAGTGGAATTGGTATTGTGCCGACGTCTTTGGATGCAGGGAAACAGGTTGGAGGGATCCAACTGGATCCCTCACATTGATTGAATTTATTTCTACTGTGATGTGATAATCTGTGAATGATTATTGATGTTATTGAATTGTTGTCCGGAAATTGTTTGAAAGCTAAAAATTTAGCTGAATGGATGTTTGATATCATTGGATTCCAAAAATAAATGAAATTGAATTTTTGAAATCAAAATAGAAATTTTTAAGTAAATAAATTTTTAGAAGTTGAATAAATTCGAAGAAAAGAATTTAAAAGTATAAAAGCTGATTTTTATAATCTTAATTAATTAATTCCATAATCAAGTGAAAATGTTAAATAAATGAATTTCGTATAATAGTGATTTTAAATTGAAGAATTTAATTAAAATTTGGTTTTTTAAATAGATTGAAAGAAACCATTGAAATTTATTTTCTTAAAAAGGAATCTATTTAAAAGGAGATAAGTTGGAAATCCAATTAGAAATTTAATTGGTAAATTGAAATGATTTGGGAAATCAATGTAAAATGATTTCAATTTGAAGAATCCATTTTAAAATAGAATATTGAATAATTTGAGAAAAAAATAAGGAATTTATTTTAGTAGGGATAAATAAAATTTGAAATAAATCTGTAATTGATTTAATATTTGGGAATGAACTTTTGAGAAATCAGTATGGAAATTTTATTTAAAGTTGAAAATAAATTTTTAAATCAATATCGAAATTGATTTGGGATTGAAGTTTTTATAAATAGAATTGAAATTTATAAAAGTTGCTTATAAATCCGAAATCACTTATTTTGATAAGTAAAAATATAGAAGTTGATAAAAAGAAGATTTATAAGTCGAGGTTGTTATTAAAATAGAAATAGAAATTATAACCGTGTTTATAAATTCGAAATCGATTGAATTTGATAAATTAAATATAGAAGATTATTAAAGGAGATATATTCGCGATTTTGGATAGCGAATTATTATTGAAATAAAACGTGTAGAAAATAGTGAAATGTAATTAGTGAAGTATATTCACGATTTTGGACAGTGAATATATTGTTAGGTAAAATGGATATGGTTTTGGAAAAGTGATATTTGAAATGAAGTTAATTGTTTTAAAAGATGTTTTAAAACGTGTGAACTATCAAAATCATAGATTTCAACATTTATTGTTGAAATAGACGTTTTCGAAAATATAAGGAAATGGTGGACTATAACACTGTTGTTATAGTAAATGATTTCCGAAAGGAAATGTTTTTATCTAGTATTGGGATTTATATATCTATCTTAATTTTCGAATCCCTATACTAGTGATTTTGAGTCGTCGTAACGATGTTTTACGTAACATTCGTTTTGACTCAAATAAATGTTGTTATAATAAATGATTTCCTTAAAGAATGAATATATACTTAATTTGATTTAAGTATAACGAATATTTTCAAATGTTGAAAATAAATAGATTTGTGAAATACTTATTTTTAAATAAGTATGGGAATGTTTTCCAAAATGAAATGAAACGTTTTGAGAATTTATCCTTGTAAAGATAAAATGAAATTGAATATTTGAAATCGATTTGAGAATCGTATATCAGTAGATATTTTGAAAATATAAATTCAGTATGGAATTTATAAAGGAAAGGAACACTATTTAGAAAAATAAACGTTGATTTATTTTTGAAGTGTGGAAATTTTATGTCTAGTAAAGATATTTTGGAAAATAAATAATTTGGAAAATTATTTGGAATCTGATGATGTTGCGCATCTTTATTGATAGTTAAATAACCGACTATCAATAATTACCTTGAATATGGTATTTATTGTGAATTGGATGAATTTGAATGCCACACTTATTTTTTTTAATAAGCGCTCACTATTCGGGTTAGCCGGGAAAGGACCATGGGGTCGTATAACCCATTCCGAATATGTGATACGTCGTTATGAATTGCATTCGAAGACCGGTGTTGAAGACCGGATATTTTTGAAAACGGAAGGATTACCGTCGAGTTACTCTACATCGGCTGATCTCCGGTTTAGAGGTTTTATCACCCTTAGTGACGGGAAGTCCGGACGTGATTAGAAATTTATCCGGATATGCAAGGGCTTCGTGAGAAGTGCCTTCGGTTCTGTTCGATCCCGGAACAGACTTGTATGGATTGTATGTCTGACGTTACAATTTGAGATATAAAGCTGATTTCTTTCAAATACATTTCTGTTGGTGGCGGAGAATTTATTCTTTTAGCTTAACACCCTTCTCTGAGACGTACGAGCTCAGAGGTTATGTAGTTGAAATTTATCAGCGATATATCCCAATTTGGTAACGTGGCATGCTGAGTGTTGCTGTGAAATGATCAGTGTTTGATCATTTGTGATATGATCATTTGTTTGATCTTATATCTTTGTGATCATAGGTTGATCATTTGTTTGACCCGAAGCATGGCTTTGTAGGAAGCGTAGCTTTGTGGACGAGACTTCGTCGAGCCTCACACCCCGGAAATGGTCAAAACAGGAAGGATGCGGCAAGGTTCTAGGGAGTAGCGCCCCTTAGTGTATGTCATTCCTTCTGGATAGAGGTGGTATCATGGTATGGAGCCCAGATACTTAACCTATGTGGTTGCTGTATTTTTACTATGTGGTTTGTTGGAAATCGGGGATCCTCGGGAAGATCGGTTACGATCGGGGGATGACATACGCGTGTCAGTAGTTACCTACTTTTGCAGAGGTAACCCGGCCTTGTGTTGGCAGAGATCTAACCGTAATGTTAGGTTATTTCTCGGGTCGTCTATTCCAGGGACGTACCCATCGTGGAAAAGGAAGTTCCTTAGCCTGACCATTTGTTGGAAATCCAAACTCCAATACGAACCTTGTACGGTATTAGTTGTAGAACCTGCCATTTACGTACGGTGGTCACCACTGTTTAGATGGTAGCTATAGTAGGCATACGATACTGGTCGTATGTTGGCTAAGATTAATATTATACTTTCGAAATGTTTTCTACACTATGCACTAATAATAATATCAAAAAAAAAAGAATTTGATTTTTGCGTAGTAAGCATCTTTGACTATCATAAGAAGAAATCTCCTCCAATTCTGCGTTTGCATTGTGTGTGTGGTGGGAGGTCTTATGGTAGTTTCATTTTCCAAAAGCATTGCGAATTTGTTTTATTTTCTTTGTGAAAAGAATAACTGTTTTACGATCTCACACCAGTCACCATGACTGACTCGGAGTTTATTGTTCCCTTCTAAACTCTGGGTGCCCACTATTTTCCACACGGGCAGCCTAGAGTTATGTTATCAGGATATTCTGGATATTCTGGAGCTTTGGAAGCAAGCTGGATGGCGAGACGTAGTATTTGTATCTGACTTTATTTATTCCGCTGTGTATTCTGTATGAGGACAAGTTATATAACTGTCCATTGTTGTATATTGACTCTGATGATTGATGTATGTATAAAATGATATAGTTCTTTGTTTAAAGATTATTCATTTATCTATTATATATTGTTCCGCTGTGATATGTGAGATTCTGATGTTGTTCTGTTTCTGATATTGTTCTGTTGTTCTTCTTCTTTCTTTCTTCTCTTTTTCTTCTATCTTCTTCTTCTTCTACTTTTTCTTTTTCTTAAAACCTTCACTATTGGAGTTTCCGGCACTCAATTGCTCGGCAGTCGATAAAGTGAGTATCGATGTTGAATTTTCGAAAGTCGAAAACTCCCGTACGTGACAAAATAAATAGATAATTACTGAATGTAATCAATTAAATGATGATTTGAAATTTGAGTAAATTATTTGTAAATAATTAAAGGTTTAATTGATTCATTTACTTAAAATTGATTAGTTAATAAATATTAACAAATGAATTCGAAAGGGAATTTATTTCAAATAATTTGAAATTAAATCATGATAATTAACTCGGATTAATAATTGAAACATATGATTTAAATTAATTAGTTGGTTAATAAATTCACTTGTGAATGTTTGGATTCTATTGGATGATTTAATTGTTTGATATCCATGATATATGATGCTTTGTGATACACCCTGATTTATGTTGTGATCTGTAGTTTACTTACCTGTGATATATATCTGTGATCTGTGAATGAACGATAAGCGTTATAGTTTATATCGCTTATCAACTATATCCTGTATTTTGTTATGTGATGATTGATGTTGCACTATTGTGTGTGAAACCCCTGGACTACACTCTTTCACACACAAATATGGATTTCACGTGGAAATCGGTTAAGTCACAGATAATTTGATTTTGATATTTTTGAAATTGAAATTTTAATTTCAATTGATTTTGAAATTAGAAATTTGGGTTTAAAATGAAAAGTTTTTGAAATGGAATTTCAAATATAAAAGTTATTTTGAATAACTTAATCGAGTTTTGAAATTTAAATAATTTGATTTAAATTTGAATTCAAGTTTGAAATTGAATCCTATGATTTGAAATTACGGTTAAAAATGTTATAAATGTGTTCATATGAATTTAAACCATTTTAAAAGTATTGTTTGAAAATTTGGATTTAACCCAAGAACTTTAACTCGTATAGATGAATCAAATTTCCAAATAAAAACTGTTTGTTTTAAAGGAATAAAAGCTTTCAGATAAGAAGTGAAATTCCAATTTAGGTAAAGGAATTTCAAGATTAAATTGAAAATAATGATTTTCCAAGCTATGTATTAAATCTGTTTATTTTTAACAGATTTAAAAGTGATGTTTTGTTTAAACCATTCGAAATGAAATTGTTTTGAAAGCTATGAGTTAAATCTTTGATTTAAAGATTTAACGAATTAATCAAATTGAAAGGGAAATTGATTTGGAAAATCTGTGAATGAATCTTTGTGAAATTAAGTGAACTTTGTGAATTGAATCTTTTTTGTTTAAAAAGATTAAAATGATAATTTGTTAAACCATTTGAAAAGAAAGTTTGGGTTTAAGTTGTGACTTAATTGAAATCCCAAAATCCGTATGTTTTTAAATATTTCGCTCACTATTCGGGTTAGTCGGGAAAGGACCTTTGGGTCGTATAACTCATTCCGAATAGTGATACGTCGTATATGGATAGCATTTGAAGACCGGTGTTGAAGACTGGATATTTTTCGAAAATGAAAGGACAACCTGTCGAATGTCTCTGCACTGAGTCGCGCCGGTATAGAGATTTATATCACTCTTTTTGTGACGGGAAGTCCGGACGTGATTGAAAGTTATCCGGAATTGCAAGGGCTTCGTGAGAAGTGCCTTCGGTTCTGTTCGAACCCGGAACAGACTTGTATGGATACATGTTTGACATTACACTTTGAGATATAAAGCCGATTTCTTTCAAATACATTTCTGTTTGGTGGCGGAGAATTTATTCTCTTAGCTTAACACCCTTCTCTGAGACGTACGAGCTCAGAGGTTATGTAGTTGAAATTTATCAGCGATATATCCCAATTTGGTAATGTGACATGCTGAGTGTTGCTGTGTGATGATCAGTGTTTGATCATTTGCGATATGATCATTTATTTGATCTTATATCTTTGTGATCATAGGTTGATCATTTGTTTGCCCCGAAGCATGGCTTTGTAGGAAGCGTAGCTTTGTGGACGAGACTTCGTCGAGCCTCACACCCCGGAAATGGTCAAAACAGGAAGGATGCGGCAAGGTTCTAGGGAGTAGCGCCCCTTAGTGTATGTCATTCCTTCTGGATAGAGGTGGTATCATGGTATGGAGCCCAGATACTTAACCTATGTGGTTGCTGCATTATTATTATGTGGTTTGTTGCGAATCGAGGATCCTCGGGAAGATCGGTTACGATCGGGGGATGACATACGCGTGTCAGTAGTTACCTATTTTTGCAGAGGTAACCCGACCTTGTGTTGGCAGAGATCTAACCGTAATGTTAGGTTATTTCTCGGGTCGTCTATTCCAGGGACGTACCCATCGTGGCATAGGAAGTTCCTTAGCCTGACCATTTGTTGGAAATCCATCTTCCAATACGAACTGTGTACGGTTTTAGTTGTAGAACCTGCCATCTAATATGGTAGCTATAGTAGGCATACTATAATGGTACGTATGCTGGCTAAGATTGATATTCTATTTTCGAAATACTTTCTACACTATGCACTAATAATAATATCAAAAATGATTTGATTTTGCGTAGTAAGCATCTTTGACTATCATAAGGAGAAATCTCCTCCAATTCTGCGTTTGCATTGTGTGTGTGGCGGGAGGCCTTATGGTAGTTTCATTTTCCAAAAGCATTGCGAATTGACTTTTAAAATTCTCTGCTATTTGTTTTTAAAGATAAACTGTTTTAGTTGCTCACACCAGTCCCATGACTGATCCGGAGTTTATTGTTTATTTCCTAAACTCTGGATGCTCAAAATTTTTCTACACGAGCAGTCTAGAGTTGGGTTTTTCAGATATTCAAATTTAGTATATTTTCTGGAGCTAGTTCAGTCTTTGTATCGGACTGCACTTGCTTATCTTTGTGCATCGTTATTGGGAGTTTGAGCTATATTTGGATTTGCTGCTTTGAAGATGGAGATTATCCGCTGCTGATGTTATCGTTTTCTTTTCCGCTGCTATTTGTTGTATCATATCTCTGATGTATATTGATATTCATTGTATCATTCTGTTGTATCAGATATTGTATATCAATGTATTATTCTTTTTATTCCGCTGTGTTATTTACTTAATGTTGTTATAAGCTCCGGCGACTCGGATTTGAACGGTCGAATCTACGGCATTCAAGTACGATGTAAAGTATGGATGTCGATTTTCAAACGCGAAAATCCTTGATCGTTACATTTGGTATCAGAGCTAAGGTTGAACTTTAGCTCAGGAGTGTAACACATTAAGTAGCTCGTTAGAGATAGAGTGAAGTAAACTCTAGAATGAGTAATCCTTAAGATATCCGTCTGAACGTCTCAGTAAATTCTCTTGCTATCCACTGATAGTGAGTATGAGTACAAGAAGAAGACGAGATAGGGGACAAGGGAATACGACTATAAATGGTCAATACCCTGCAACAGTGGAAACAATCTTTCTCTATCAATTTTCTTTGATTCGTTTCCAAATTCTTTTGATTGCTTCGTATCAGCTACAAGAAGAAGTTTCGATATGATGGTGGCTCTACGAATCGTTGTAGAAAATCCTTATCTTTATCGATTTCTCATCAGTTTTTCGATTTAAACTCTAATGAATATGAATTTGAAGTTGAAAATTTTAAATAAACTTGAAATTTTGAATTGAGTTAATTTGATTAATAGAATATGAAGGCTAAATTGAATTGAATCAATTCAAACGATTTCGTTTGAAAACCAAAATTTGAAATTCTATTGAAATTTCTTTTGAATACCAAAGTCCGAAGATGGACAAATTGGTATGTATTCTGTGATATTCCGACTTGAGTTTGGAATTCATATCTTAAGTTTGAGGAGTTATAAGGAGATCGCATCTGTCTATCTCTGTGTTATATTCGTGCCTGCGAATTTCGAGGACGAAATTCTTTTAAGGGGGGAAGTTTGTAACGACCCTAGATTTTAATTTAGTTTAAATTAATAATTTATTGAATTTTTGAGTTAAATTTAATATTAAATAAATTTTTGAATAAAAATTTGTAAGATCAATTTATAAACGGAAGCGAGTTTCCCCGATCGTAAATAAAATTGATATAAATCATTTAATTTTAAATATAGTAAATATGGTATATATGTGTGAATATATATATATATATATATACATTTTAAAGTAAACAACATATTAAATTGGAATGCAAAGTAATATACAAACAAAAGAAATGAAGATAAAACAAACAAAACCTTTAAACAACACATTAACAAAAATATAAAGTAAATACACTAGCTAAATCTGTTGCAACCAAAACAAAGTAAAATAACAAATAACATCCCTTTGTACATAATTTTAACTAGCCTGTACAAGCCAAAAATCTCTCAGCCAAAGTTGAACAAGTATATTTAAGTACAAAGACAAGTGTATGAAGTAAGGCAGCCCATATCTTTAGTACAAAATAACATCACCCTATTTTATAAATAAACATCACCTTTTACAAATTGTTATAACCTGTACAACTCTTTTACCATCTTCAAGCTTCATCTCAGTTTGTTCATTCGAAAACTGAGTAAACCAGAAAATACATCACCATTTTACAACCTCAAACAAACTCCTCAAAATATTTTCAAAACCCTGTAACCATTTTCAAATCAGAGAAAATGAAAACTAAGCCTGTAACATCTTCAAGATGTAACTTGAAATCAAAAGCTTTGAAGAATCTCATCATCAAGACTAGTTCAACTAAGTATTTCAGTTTCAAAGATTTAAGCATTCAAGTTTCCAGTAAATCAAGTTTGTCTCTGTTCTTCTTCCTTTTGAAAAATGTGAGCAACTTTAATTTTTCTTTTAGACCTCTTTGTTCTATGTCTTCATTTCAAAGGTGAGCAAACCTTTTGAATCTGATATGTTTCTTGTTGTTTGATCTTGTATTGAAGTTATGATTATGCTTGTATGATATAGCTGCCTAGGTGTGTATTTATATATAAGGATTAAGAGATGCATGTGCAGGCAGATATCCCTGTTTTAATGTTTACAGGCTAAACAAAAAGAAAAATACAAATCTCTTTAATCATTCGCTGTTAAACTTTGATGATTAAACAAAAATTGTTCAAATTATGAAGACCAAAGTTTTAAAAATATTTCTTTGTAATAAAAATGAGTGGGTTTACTGAAATGGACTAAAACACAGTAAAATCAAATTTTATCAAAAATTTAATTTATTAAATTTTGAGTTTTGACTTCATGATCATGTTCGCCTTAGTAAACCATGATTTTTAATGAAGAAATTATGATTTTTAACTTAGTAATTCTCGAGCTTGAGGGAGTTGAACGGGAAATGGGTTTTCGTGAAAATCTGGTGATTGATGAACTTTTAGGGCTCGGGGTTTTTGTCGAAGCTAGCTGGTACATCGGTGGATACGAGAAAAATACTAGGAAATTTTTGTATTGCGTGATTCGTTGGGTCGAATCAAAAGTAGGGTTTAACGTTAAGTTTGGTGGTGGTCTGTAAACATGACGATTTCATCATCACGAGTTGACCGAGTTGCACGTGGTTCAAGGGGAAGGTAGAGGGGACTACGGCGAAGGTTCTGGTAGGGGGACGTGGTCGCTGGTGGTTGAGATGGTCGGGACGAGGTGGTTTTTGTGGTGTCAGTTTCGTTCCAGTGGGATCATTTGAACCCAATTTTGTTTTCGTGGGTAATCGAGGAAATCAGGTGGTCAGTTAGTTAGGGGAGATCGTAGGTGACTTGCCGGAGGTGATGTTGTTCGCCGGAGTGATGGCGAACGCATGTGCACGTGTACGCGTACAATTGCGTGCATCTGGATGTTGGTGTTATGAGGAAGAAGCAGCCTTGCCTGGGGACGAATTCGAGTCGTACTCGAGGAAATTCGCGAGGGAACTTGAAGACGAGTGTGTCGAGCGAAAACTCGAAGCAAGGATCGGGGAGATTGATGTTTGGCTCGGGTACGAGTTGTTGCCCAGGTTTTAAAAACAGAACCTGTTATGTTGTTTTCTGAAAATTTAGAATTGAATTTAAATTTCAAAGCAAGTTTAAACTGAGTTGATGAATCAGAGTTAATGATGAATCCAGATTTAGTTGAAGCCTAGTTTCGGAATAAAGTTTTAAATTTAAACTGTTTTAATACTTAGAAAGGTTTAAGTATGGAAAAGAAATTTTGAATTTAAAATGAAATTTAAAATGGTTAAGTTAGATAAAATGGATAATCTATTTATTTAATTAATTTATGATTTGAATTAATTAAATTATTAAAGGTTTAAATAAATAAATTAAGGTTAAATTAATTTGATAATTTTAAGCAATTAATTTATGATTAGGAATTTATTTATTTAGTAATTAAAGATTAATCAAGTTAATATGGTAAATTTTAATTAATTAATTAAGTTCAATTAATTAAAAATAATTACTTGATATTAAGTTAAGTATAATTACTTAATGAAATTAATGAAGTAAAATTACTTAGAGAAGAAATAAATAGATAATTACTGAATGTAATCAATTAAATGATGATTTGAAATTTGAGTAAATTATTTGTAAATAATTAAAGGTTTAATTGATTCATTTACTTAAAATTGATTAGTTAATAAAGATTAACAAATGAATTCGAAAGGGAATTTATTTCAAATAATTTGAAATTAAATCATGATAATTAACTCGGATTAATAATTGAAACATCTGATTTAAATTAATTAGTTGGTTAATAAATTCACTTGTGAATGTTTGGATTCTATTGGATGATTTAATTGTTTGATATCCATGATATATGATGCTTTGTGATACACCCTGATTTATGTTGTGATCTGTAGTTTACTTACCTGTGATATATATCTGTGATCTGTGAATGAACGATAAGCGTTATAGTTTATATCGCTTATCAACTATATCCTGTATTTTGTTATGTGATGATTGATGTTGCACTATTGTGTGTGAAACCCCTGGACTACACTCTTTCACACACAAATATGGATTTCACGTGGAAATCGGTTAAGTCACAGATAATTTGATTTTGATATTTTTGAAATTGAAATTTTAATTTCAATTGATTTTGAAATTAGAAATTTGGGTTTAAAATGAAAAGCTTTTGAAATGGAATTTCAAATATAAAAGTTATTTTGAATAACTTAATCGAGTTTTGAAATTTAAATAATTTGATTTAAATTTGAATTCAAGTTTGAAATTGAATCCTATGATTTGAAATTACGGTTAAAAATGTTATAAATGTGTTCATATGAATTTAAACCATTTTAAAAGTATTGTTTGAAAATTTGGATTTAACCCAAGAACTTTAACTCGTATAGATGAATCAAATTTCCAAATAAAAACTGTTTGTTTTAAAGGAATAAAAGCTTTCAGATAAGAAGTGAAATTCCAATTTAGGTAAAGGAATTTCAAGATTAAATTGAAAAAAATGATTTTCCAAGCTATGAATGAATTCTTTTTGAAAGCTATGTATTAAATCTATTTATTTTTAACAGATTTAAAAGTGATGTTTTGTTTAAACCATTCGAAATGAAATTGTTTTGAAAGCTATGAGTTAAATCTTTGATTTAAAGATTTAACGAATTAATCAAATTGAAAGGGAAATTGATTTGGAAAATCTGTGAATGAATCTTTGTGAAATTAAGTGAACTTTGTGAATTGAATCTTTTTTGTTTAAAAAGATTAAAATGATAATTTGTTAAACCATTTGAAAAGAAAGTTTGGGTTTAAGTTGTGACTTAATTGAAATCCCAATATCCGTATGTTTTTAAATATTTCGCTCACTATTCGGGTTAGCCGGGAAAGGACCTTTGGGTCGTATAACTCATTCCGAATAGTGATACGTCGTATATGGATAGCATTTGAAGACCGATGTTGAAGACCGGATATTTTTCGAAAATGAAAGGACAACCTGTCGAATGTCTCTGCACTGAGTCGCGCCGGTATAGAGATTTATATCACTCTTTTTGTGACGGGAAGTCCGGACGTGATTGAAAGTTATCCGGAATTGCAAGGGCTTCGTGAGAAGTGCCTTCGGTTCTGTTCGAACCCGGAACAGACTTGTATGGATACATGTCTGACATTACACTTTGAGATATAAAGCCGATTTCTTTCAAATACATTTCTGTTTGGTGGCGGAGAATTTATTCTCTTAGCTTAACACCCTTCTCTGAGACGTACGAGCTCAGAGGTTATGTAGTTGAAATTTATCAGCGATATATCCCAATTTGGTAATGTGACATGCTGAGTGTTGCTGTGTGATGATCAGTGTTTGATCATTTGCGATATGATCATTTATTTGATCTTATATCTTTGTGATCATAGGTTGATCATTTGTTTGACCCGAAGCATGGCTTTGTAACAAAGCGTAGCTTTGTGGACGAGACTTCATCGAGCCTCACACCCCGGAAATGGTCAAAACAGGAAGGATGCGGCAAGGTTCTAGGGAGTAGCGCCCCTTAGTGTATGTCATTCCTTCTGGATAGAGGTGGTATCATGGTATGGAGCCCAGATACTTAACCTATGTGGTTGCTGCATTATTATTATGTGGTTTGTTGCGAATCGAGGATCCTCGGGAAGATCGGTTACGATCGGGGGATGACATACGCGTGTCAGTAGTTACCTATTTTTGCAGAGGTAACCCGGCCTTGTGTTGGCAGAGATCTAACCGTAATGTTAGGTTATTTCTCGGGTCGTCTATTCCAGGGACGTACCCATCGTGGCATAGGAAGTTCCTTAGCCTGACCATTTGTTGGAAATCCATCTTCCAATACGAACTGTGTACGGTTTTAGTTGTAGAACCTGCCATCTAATATGGTAGCTATAGTAGGCATACTATAATGGTACGTATGCTGGCTAAGATTGATATTCTATTTTTGAAATACTTTCTACACTATGCACTAATAATAATATCAAAAATGATTTGATTTTGCGTAGTAAGCATCTTTGACTATCATAAGGAGAAATCTCCTCCAATTCTGCGTTTGCATTGTGTGTGTGGCGGGAGGCCTTATGGTAGTTTCATTTTCCAAAAGCATTGCGAATTGACTTTTAAAATTCTCTGCTATTTGTTTTTAAAGATAAACTGTTTTAGTTGCTCACACCAGTCCCATGACTGATCCGGAGTTTATTGTTTATTTCCTAAACTCTGGATGCTCAAAATTTTTCTACACGAGCAGTCTAGAGTTGGGTTTTTCAGATATTCAAATTTAGTAGATTTTCTGGAGCTAGTTCAGTCTTTGGATCGGACCGCACTTGCTTATCTTTGTGCATCGTTATTGGGAGTTTGAGCTATATTTGGATTTGCTGCTTTGAAGATGGAGATTATCCGCTGCTGATGTTATCGTTTTCTTTTCCGCTGCTATTTGTTGTATCATATCTCTGATGTATATTGATATTCATTGTATCATTCTGTTGTATCAGATATTGTATATCAATGTATTATTCTTTTTATTCCGCTGTGTTATTTACTTAATGTTGTTATAAGCTCCGGCGACTCGGATTTGAACGGTCGAATCTACGGCATTCAAGTACGATGTAAAGTATGGATGTCGATTTTCGAACGCGAAAATCCTTGATTGTTACAATGATGGAATTGGCTTTCGATATATATTCCATTGTATTCAAAATAGGGGTATAACATATAGAACGCCAGGCGGCACGCTTCGTTTGGAGTTCGAAATTTTCACGGATGAATAGTGCCACGAAATATTTCTATAAATAGCCCCAACTTCCTTCATTTGCAAACCCTAACCTAAATTTTTTTCAGCCGCCATTTCCATTAACCAAATCCATATGCCATCATCGATCGGAGTCTCTTGAGGCCGAATTTGCCTTCGACTTCAATTAAGGAAACAGATTGCACGACCATACGAGCCTAACCGACGGTTGGATCGTCGATCGACGAGCCGAGGGCTGCAGGCCCGCGTTCGCAACAGCAGTCATGGGTTTTTGGGTTCGATTTTGTGCGCATGGCGTGCGTGTGTGTTATAGCGTCGAGGCGGAGGTGGCGCACGAGTGGTGGTGGCTCGGCGGTGGGTGCAAGCGGCGGTCGAATGTGAAGCACGATTCGATCGGATATAAAAAACAAAAAAATCGCACGTTGCCTGTAACTGTGCGTGTGAGGAGCAGGAGGGAAGAAAAGGTTTAATAGTTTAAACTTTTATTTTATTAAGTTAATTAAATTTTAATTATAGAAAATGTTAATAAATTCATAACTTGTTCGAACAACGTCCGTTTTGAGCGCAACAAGTTGCTTTGCATTCGTACCAGCGAGCAATACGCTATAGAGTTGGATTGGAAAAATTCGGAGCTAGTAGGAATTTTGAGTTTAATTGAACGACCGTTCAATTTTAATTCAAACCAGAGCGCTTAGGCGATTTCTGGCATTTTTGTGGGTAAACTCGCCTCTCTGGCCTGCTTATATTTTTGTATAAGTGGGAATAATTTGTTTATGTTTTTGTTCCTTGTTGGAATGATATACCATATATATTAGTTGGTTTGGATATATATTCCTTCCTATTGGAGCGGATGAGACCCTATTACGTTCCCGTGTAAGAGCGGGTGACCCTTTGTATACGAATCCCGCCTCGAAGCGGTTGATTTATATTTTATGATTATATGATGTCTGTGATGCATGGGACAGGTTGGAGGGCTCCAACATGATTCCTCACCACTGTTGATTTACTTTTCATATATATGCTGATATATGATGTGTTGGATGCTGCATTTGATGACATGGATATTGTTTACTTATTTAGTGCTATGGTAGCACTAGCCTTATTTTTGGTATTTTGAAATGCTAAAATGGCGATTTTGATTTAATAGGATTTCGAAGTGATTTTGAAAGTATATATGTTTTAATAATTGTTAAATTATTAAATGAAAGGAATTTGTTTTTAAATAAATAAAAGTATGATTTTTTATGTTATGAAAGTATAATTTTATGTAATACTTTGAATAAAGATTTGGAATAAATTATAAAAAAAATATTTATAAAGGTGATATTTTTGTAAATAAAGAAGTTGATTTAAAACTGAAATTTATAAAGGTTTTTATAAATGGATTTCATAAATAAATTTGATTTATAAAGATATGGATTTATAAATGTATTTTATAAATAAATTTGATTATAAAGAAATGGATTTATAAGTGGATTTTGGAAGTAAAATTAGTTTTTATAAAAGAATGGATTTATAAATAGAATTTTATAAATAAAGAAATTTTATAAAATAGAAGTTTTATATAATTTAAAGGATATTTATAAGAATAGTTTTATAAATATGGAAGTGGCTTATGTTGGGATTTAAATATGGATTTTTATTTAAAGGAATGTTTGAAAGAAATATTTTGAGTGAGTTAATGGTTTTATAAGTAAATTTATCTTTTGAAAGTAAATGTTTTGGAAAGTAATAATTCCAAATGGAATTTAAATGGTTTTTAAAAATGTTTTAAAATGTGACAAATATCGAAAACATAGATTTCAACATTTATTGTTGTGATAGACGTTTTCGGGAAGTAAGAAAGGCATGGACTATAACACTATTGTTATAGTAAATTATTTCTGAAAAGAAATGTTTTATATAGTATACGGGATTTATATATATATATATATATATATTTTTAATCAAATTGCTATACTAATGTTTTTGGGTTGTCATAATGATGTTTCACGCTACATTTGTTTTGATCCAATAAATTATGTTTTGACCTTCCATTGTGAAATACACGAATCGGTTCTTATGATCGTACTAAAGGCTTGGTGGTGTAGGAGCATTGCTTCCTATACTTAACACCCATCCAGAGGCGTACGAACTCTGGAGTTGTACGGTTATAGAAATCTATTTGGCGTGTCTCCAAATGGTAGTGTTATTAAATATACTTATACTGTTGATATAAGCATATGGAAATATTTTTCCAAGTGTTGAAAATGAAATGATCTGTGAATATGCTTATATCGTTGATATAAGATATGGAAATATTTTCCATTATCGAATATTTTGAAATGGTTTTGTGAATATATCTTTTTTAAAGATAATTTGAAGTAAATATTTGGAAATCGATTTAAGTAATAAAAGATTAATTAAATGGGCCTAGTGACTGCTTATGTGCTAGATATTGTTTGTGTGATTTGATAGTTAAATAACCGACTATCAAATTTTGGCCTCTTTATCGTTGTTGATTCGGAGAGACCGAGATCCGATTTATCTAAGAACCGGTTCGGACCAACATATATGCATTCGAATGTGCATGTGTTGGAAGACATTGATATTTGGGATTTTTGTAACGAAGGAATGTTTGTTGATCATTTGGGGATAAACTCCCAGTATACATATAGTAGCGGTGGTCTCTTCATTTATGAAATATCCAATGCAACGACTAATCGCTACTGATCCTAGGGGTGACTCCCGATAGGATGTGGTAGGAGAGTGCCTTCGGTTTGTCCTGTTCCTGGACAACTTGTATGGAATGTTTGACATTGCATTTCTAATTACATAAATTGATCTCTATAAACGTATCATTTGCTTGGTGGTGGAGAAGGAAACTTCTCCTAGCTTAACACCCTTTCTTGAGACATATGATCTTAGGAGTTATACGTTTGGGGAAATCAGTTGTGAGACCATGGAATGGCGGTGTGCCATTCAATGTGAAATGTGCAAAGTGAAAGGTAATTGTTACCTCAAGCCTCACACCCGGAAATGATCGAAGCAGGGTAGCTGTGGCAAGGCTATGTGGTTCGTAACCATTAGGATATGATCATTCCCTTCTAGATACATTTAGTCCAGCTAGGATGTTCAGGTTTTAAATTATTGTGGATGTATGCTATAAGGGCCCTCGGATAGGTCGGTAAGGACCGGGGTGATGACATATTCGATACTATCTAGGAAGAGGTAGGCCGGTCTTGTGTTGGTAAAGGTGTAGATGTTCTGTAGCCTCGGTACATTCCTCTAGAGATGTACTGCCGGAAGGTAGTCCCTTCACCTGGTCATTTGTATGTAAATCCATTATTCACTACGTGCCTGCCATTTTGTTTGTAGAACCCACTTTGTGGCTAGTATGCTGGAATTTATTCAATGTAACAATTTTGGCTATGATTAATATTATTTGTATGCTAGACACTAGTATAATATAACAGGATTTGATATGAAATGTTTTGGTTGTTGTAAGGTAAAAACCCATCCATGTTTATGTGTGGGCGTGGTCATACGAGATACCTTTGTTTTGATAAAGAAAAGTTTTGTAACTCTAAAATAAAATTCAGTTGAGATGTGTTTTCTCACGATGGTTTACCAGACTGATCCTGGCGTTCTTCCCTTTCAGTGCTTGGGTCAGACCGAGTATATTTACAGATGTAGATTTAGATGCTTTGGAGCTTCAGCGGGCGAGCTGGAGGTCTTCGGGTCGTATTCACGTATATGTTTATTTTCCACTACATTGTTGTTTAAATTATCAGCAATTGTAAGGACATGTTATTATAACTGTCCAGGCTGATGATTAGTGATTAATGTTTTACTCTGATGGACATATGTATGCTACATTCTATTTTGTAAAGATCATTGATATTATGTTATATGTTGTTCCGCTGCGATTGTAGGATTCTGTGATTGTTTTAGTTTCTCTCTCTTCTTCTTCTAGTTTCTTCTCTTCTTCTCTCTTTCATTCTCATGATTATCCGTCTTTTCGTTCAGTTTGGGTTGGACATGTGTAGTTTATTGTCAGCTCGAATGGGATGGATTTGCGAGTCAACACAGAAGGTTTATTAAAGCATGTCGTAAATGCGTATGAGGTTGTATTCTAGAATGAAAGCATTGCCTTGCGACAAAAAATTAATGAATTTGATGGGGAGATTGCTAGGTGAATTAGCGCAGATAATACCTCTTCAACAACCTTTGCCAGTGGTTCTTCTTCTAGACTAGGTGGTGCTCTTACACCTCCCTTTGAGGCCTACCGGGAAGAAGTTTTGAAGTGGAAGAATGATTTGAAAAATTAATGTGAAGACAAGTTTAATGTTCTGGAGCATTGTTATAATAAGGAATGGGGTACACCGGGCACTCGTTTTCACCTTTCATTTCAACTGTGAAGGAGCTCTTTGGTCCCTTCTCTAGGAATACTGAAAAAACAAGGGAGCGCCTTTTAGGTGAGATTGAGAGAACTAGAAGTGTAGCCATAGAGCATGTGATTTCCCTTGAGAATAAGGTCTTCAACTTTGAATGCGAAGCTCACCTGGACTTCATTGCTATTTCCCAAGGAGGGATGGATAGGACTTCCTTATTAGAACAACTTCACGATGAAAAGTTAAAGAAGGTAACGGAAGAAATTGCCAAGAGGCATGCAATTGATGTTTTCAAATGTTTCTTGCACGTACTTGACCTATCTTTTTTATACAATCGCGTCAATTACAAGTATGAACCGCAAGTTTATGAAGTACTTGGGCAGGCGCCAATTATAACCCACATATAGTTTGCGGCAGTACTACTTATGGTCGTACTGCTCCCATCCGTTCATCGGTTGTTATTACTGAATTGAATGGTCTGCCTTCTGCTCTCCAATTGTCAGGCAGTTCTCCTCCAAATCCGACATTGCATTCCCGCTAATCATCCCATCGTAGAGCGATCGTATCTAGCTTTTCTCCTGAGCCTCAGTCGAATTCTTAGCATTGTTTTTGTTTTGTTATTTTGCAAATTTTAATGTAACTTGTGTTGTGATTGTTTTTATCTATTTTTACTTATGAAGTATGCACAGATGTATTGAATCACATACAAAGTAAAAATGGAATGATGGGAACTTGAGTAACTTTTTAGTTTCCGATGTTTACTTAAAAAGCTTTAATTTCTGGAATTGCACCTGATTTGTGAGCTGTAGTACATTCCATGCATTGCTTTTCCTTGCCATTTTTGAATTAATTTCTTGCGCAGTTCATGAATGCTGAACTGAGCTTATGACATGCATATTCTGCTGCATCTGGGGCATGACCTGCTCCCTTTTCAGAGATAGGTTCATGTTCGTGCGCTTGGCACGTTCTGCGCTGCTAGTTGGGGGCAGACTGATATTTGGCTGCGCAGTTAAGTCATGTGTTTACAACCTTATCATGCGCATGGTTTTTTGTACTGGTTCTGACCGTCTAATATACATACGTCCAGTGTGCTATGTTTGCAGAACTAATCATAAAGGTGTTTGTTATCCTACCTTTTGGCAAGGCCGTGATATCATCGACTTGGCTATGAATGGTTGTTTATTAGCCTTAAGAATCGATAATATACAATAATGTGGACAATGGTCGAACAGATTCGAACTGGTCCCAATCGAGGTGTAATCAGTATGGAGTGAATGACATAGCCCTGTGAAGTTACATTTCAAATTTGGAGTTGATCGGAGTTTGTATGCTCTAGTTACGGATGAAGCAAGGATTTATATGGATTGATCCGAAACGATCCATAAAACAGCTCAAATCAGAAGAGATTAATCGATATCTCAAAATCTACGAGGCCAGTTCACTTGAAACTTTCAGAACACCAGTATATTAAAGAGTGGAGCCCACAAAAACAATCGCAGGTCAAGACCTTGAGATATAAAGATGGCCTTTCATTTTAGGGTGATCGTTATTTGCTGATCCTTCATAACGATCGGTTTAGCTCAGTGAACGTTCCAAATGTAGCAAAGGTTGATCTATATCTCATAATCTAAACTCAAAATGACTTCATATTTTAGGGACAAGTTCAAGAGGCATGTGAGACCACCTAAAAACTATCGCACATAAATTGGAGGCAAAAATAACGATCGGTGAAACTTAGGCCGATCATTCCAAGATATCAAGTTAGGGCCTCCGATCATTATGGTGGGCCCCTATGGACCTAGAGAGCCTTCTTCCGAAATCTTAGCAAAATATCTCATAGTCTCTCCCTATAAATACAGGCCTTTTGGTTCATTTTTAGGATCTTTACGCTGTTTGCTACTCTAGACTCTATTGTCATCAAGTGCTTGCTATTTTCTACTGTTGTAATCGGATTTATTTGTGATTAATAAAGGATAACATTCAAAGTGGACGTGGGCATACAATGCCGAACCACTATAAATTTCCGTGTCTCTGATTATAGTCGATTTTTTGTTACTTGTTGATTTATCTACTTAGTTTAATTTTATTTTTCTTCACTTACTTCTCTAAAAAAAACTATTCTTGGGTGTTTGTGACCAATTTAGTTGCAAACATTTTGGGGCTTTCATTGAGAACTCTGATTGTCAGTTTATTAGGATCCCTTTGTTGCTACTAGATTGGATAAATCCCTCTGAGGTGATTTGTAGTAATCTTCAAGAAGTTGCTCATACTACTCAGATTTGAAAAAAATCTAAGCAGAGCTATTAATAATGGTGAGGAGTACTAGATCTACTTCACAAAACGTGGAAGGAAATGAAAATGCTACTATCCAACAAGGAGGCCCGAATAGTCAATCAACGAATGTGAATGCTGAAATGGTTGAAGTCCAAAACCCAACTGACTCTATTACGAGAGCTGAATTATAGAATCTGATGAGAGAGCTAATGAATAGCAGTCGAGAGTTAAATCAGCAGATCTAGGCCAATATCAACCTAATGAACCAACTAACTCAGCAACAGCGGGGAAAAGCTAGGAGGGACCCCACCCCTTACTCGGCATCGGTGAGCTCTAGTTCATTAAATGGGTATCACAGACATAGGCGTCGCAGAATAGACTGATATCATGCATAAACATCAGGGCAAAAACAGGTAGACCATCATGGTCTACCATGAATGATCAGCGTTGATCCCTCTGCTAGAGAAAGGAACTTACCTGTGCTCTCCGGGATTCAAA
This sequence comes from Allium fistulosum, assembly GCA_030737815.1. Lineage (NCBI taxonomy): Eukaryota > Viridiplantae > Streptophyta > Magnoliopsida > Asparagales > Amaryllidaceae > Allium > Allium fistulosum. The sequence goes on along the minus strand of CM060902.1, from coordinate 1,124,992,828 downwards.
CCGGAGCCGCTATGGCTGACTTGAATGATGGAGTTTAGTTAAATGTTGAAAAATGTTTCCTTGGAATAATGATGAAGTAAATTTATGAGATGCATTGGGAAGATGGTGAACCAAGAAGGCGCGAGATGGCCCATCGGCATCGACGGGACAATTCACGCAAGGTGGAACACGACCACTGCTTGGCACCAATCATCCAAACGCCGGACTTATCGGCAATGGTTAGACGGTTAGTGAGAGAGAGCCAGGGCTTGACTAACAACTACTGGGGAATCTTAAGAAGCCATACTCCTTTCACTGATAATGTCATGCATGCGGCATATCCAAGGAGGTTCAACATGTCTTCGATGCCCGCCTATGAGGGAAAAACCGACCGCAGGCAGCACAACATGAGATATGAATGGCTAATGGATTCCGCACGAGTGGATGATGCAACCAAGTGTAGATGTTTTCCCATAACTCTCTCTGGAATAGCGACAATGTGGTTAAAAAGGCTACCCACGCAATCAATATCTAGATTTGATGATTTGACAACAAAGTTTGTGGAGCAGTTCCGAATGAATGCAACTCGTCCTAAGGATGTATGTCCATGCCCAGCATGATCCAGGCTCCAAGAGAATCATTAAAAGATTATTTAGGGAGATTTCATGCAACCGTTACAGAGATCAGTAATCCAAATGACCATGCGATATTGATGGCCGTCATGAGAGGGATAGATCTAGAATCTGACTTCGGCAACTGGTTGGCTGGCAAGCCGCCCGCAACATTGGAATGCTTCTACGCAAAGGCAGCTTAGTACTTGAGAAAGGAGGAAGCCAGATCCTCCAGGAAGAAGAATGTTATTGGACCAAGTGGAGAGAGAGTGCAGAGTAATATTGCAGTAAAGTAGTCTGATGAAAGCTCTAGAATAGTTCAAGTGATTGTCCCGAACAAATCGAATCAGCAAGTGAAAGGCGGAGATAAGAGCCAAGAACGGAAGAGGGATTCTGGAAAAGGAAAGCCTAGGATTTCGATGTACAACACTTACGCACCATTGAATGTGACCTTGGAGAATGTATATTTGTCTACTTGCAATACCATACAGTATAGGAAGCCGCCTCCAAAAGAATCAACTGAGAAGCAGAAACAAACCGTGAAATATTGTCGTTTTCACGAATGTTATGGGCATAACACTAATGAATGCATGCACTCTAGGATGTTATTGAAAAGCTGATTTGAGAAAGGAAGCTACAACAATTCGTAAAAAGCCCAAGGGATGGTGAGCAAGGAACATCCGACCCCAACCGAGGACAAGTACCGCACAGGGCCGAGGAACCTGCACGGACTGGAGGAAGATTAGTGATCAATACAATAGTCGGAGGATCGCATCCAACTAAAAAAAGTTGGCATGAGATGGAATGCTATGTTAGTGCAATTAAGCATGTGGATTTTGAATGTTGTTCAAGCATCAAGGATGGAGCTCCAGGGAAAAAGCAACGTACGATGACAGATCATATCGTGTTTAGAAATAGAGATGCATGCAAGGTGGAGGCTCCGACGATTGACCCAATGGTCATTTCGTTCTTGATTGGCCCCGCTTTGGTGAGAAGGATATTGATTGATTGTGGAAGATCAGTAAATATAATTTTCAAAAAACCTTATGATCATATGAAGATGGAAGCCAAAGATTTAAAACCGTCTAAAACTTGTATACATGATTTTAATGGCATTGCAACTAAAGTCGTTGGTTACATCGAGCTACCCGTAGAGTTTGGAGAAGGTGAACGAAGGAGAGTGCGGATCATGCCGTTTGTTGTCTTAGATGTTGACTCTCCATACAACGTTTTTCTAGGTCGACCAGCCCTAGACGAATTCCAGGCAGCTCTTGCCCCATGGTGTTTGACTTTGAAGTTTTCGACAGTTAATGGTGTTGGAATTGTTCATGGCGATCAGACAACAGGACGTGCCTGTTATGTAGTTAGAGGGATGCTCAAGAAAAAGGTAAGGGTGTAGACAAGACTGTCCGCATCCAAGCTACCGAAGATTGACAAATAGTGCCTGAGCCTTGGCTTGGGCAATACAATCGGTTCAATAGAGATATAGATCCGAGAGATGATGAGAAGGAGCCCAAAGAGACCAAGGCTGCCTCGGCTGAGCTGACAATTAATACCGCAGTCAGCCACGATGACCCATCATGAGTTTTAAAGGTCGGATCATAGCTCAGTCCCACGATGATGAAAGAACTTGCCGGATTTCTTCGAGCGAGTCTTGACATATTCACTTGGACTCACTCTGACATGTGTGGGATCTCGCCTGCCATTGTGAGCCATGCATTGAATATTGACCCGATGCATGCCCCGGTGAAACAGAAAAGACATTGCATGGATCCGGAGAGATCTGGCTCTCTCAAGAGGAGGTGGATAGACTCAAAGACTGATGCCCTCTACCCTAAATGGGTATCTAATCCTGTACTTGTGAAAAAAGCGAATGGGAAACGGAGAATGCATTGATTACTTAGATTTGAACAAGGCGTGTCAAAAAGACAATTTTCACCTTTCGAGGATCGACCAGTTGGTGGATTCAACCGCGGGACATGAATTGTTATCTTTCATGGATGCGTACTCGGGATATAACCAAATCCTGATGCATATTCTCGATTAGGAGCACACCATTTTCATTACTGATGTTGAATTATACTGCTATTAAGTAATGCCGTTTGGATTAAAGAATGCAAGAGCGACTTATCAGCGTTTAGTCAATAGGATGTTTAAAGATCATATTGGAAAAACGATGGATGTGTATGTGGATGATATGCTCATGAAGTCACGACCTTCAAGCGACCACATTAGAGACTTGGAAGAAATGTTCGACATCCTCCGACACTAAAAGATGAAAATCAATCCTTTGAAGTATTCTTTTGGTGTTGCATTAGGGAAATTCTTGGGCTTTATTATTAACGCTCGTGGAATAGAAGTTAATCCCCAGAAGATCCAGGCTATCCACGATATCCAAGCGCCAAGGACTATTAAACAAGTACAGAGTCTGAATGGGAAAGTTGCTACCTTAAGCCAATTTATTTCCATAGCTACCGACAAATGCATTCCTTTCTTTGACTTGATTAGGAAAGGAAAAAGAAACTTGGAAATGACACAGGATTGTAAAGACGCATTTCAAGCTTTGGTGAATCATTTGGAGTGACCCCCATCTTGTCAAAGTCGATGGATCATGAAGATTTGTACATTTATTTGGCCATATCGGCACACTCTATAAGTGCAGCATTGCTTCGCGAGGAAGATCAAATACAAAGGCTGGTGTATTACATCACCAAACGATTGAAGGGAGCTGAAAAGAACTATCCTAGAATAGAGAAACTAGCATACTGCTTGCCGATTGCATCATGAAAGCTTCGTCCATACTTCAAAGCCCACCCGATTAATGTTTACACCGACCAGCCATTACGACAGGTCCCACAACGACCTGAGATGTCTGGAAGGTTATTCAAGTGGAATATCGAGCTCAGCCAATTTGATATTTCTTATCTCCCTTAGAGGGCTATCCAGGGTTAGGCACTGGCAGATTTTGTAGTAGAGTTTACCGTGAAGGATGATTCTTCGAAAGGCAGTGAAATCCCTATCATACGGTGGAAATTGTATACTGATGGAGCGTCTAATGATCATTGATCTAGAGATCGAATTGTGCTTGTAATTTCCGAAGGTCGATCAATCTATTATGCTTTAAAGCTTGATTTCCCAGCAAAAAACAACGAAGCTGAGTACGAAGCTTTGATTGCTGGACTTAAACTCGCCAGAGAACTGGGAATAAAGTCTCTTGAAATCTTTTGTGATTCACAGTTGGTAGTTTACCAAGTCAGGGGAGATTATCAACCTAAAGGACAATGACTTGCTCCATACCTTATCCAAGTCCAAGAGTTATTAGCAGAATTTAAGTACTATGACATTTCACATATTCCGCGGGATCGAAACAGAGAGGCTAATTCATTGGCAAAGTTTCCTAGCACCAGTGACGCACAACAGATAGGCTTGGTTCCGGTCAAAGTATTGAATGCCCCAAGTATAAACATGATAGAAATTGACTGGACACTGGAAGTGGGGCCTGAGAGGGAGTCTTGGATGACCCCGATCAAAGACGATTTGCTATAGGGAGTTCTTCCCGAACGAAGGAATGAAAAGCAACAAATCCTTCGTAAAGCTTCACGGTGTATCATCCAAGAAGGAATTATGTACAAGGAAGGTTTCTCTGTTCCCCTACTCTGGTATGTCACTCATGATGAGATAAAACATGTCCTAAAAGAAGTTCATGAAGGGGAATGTGGCGATCACAATGGGGGCAAACTCTGGCAAAGAAAATACTCTGTTACGGGTATTATTGGCCAACCGTAAATCGAGATGCCGCTGACTGTGTAAGATGATGTGATAAGTGCCAGATATATGCAAAAGTTCCAAGAGCTCCATCGACGGAAATCACACAAATGATCAGCCCATGGCCGTTTGCCATATGGGGTATAGACATTATCAGTTCCTTACCAATCTCTAAAGGTGGTGCAAAGTACGTTATCGTCGATGTTGATTACTTCACTGAATGGACCGAAGCAGAACTTTTAGCCACGATCACAACCAAGAAAGTAATCAAATTTATTGTTTGAAACATCATATGTCATTTCGGTCTACCATGAACTATTGTAACTGATATTGGAACTCAATTTGACAGTGCCGAATTCAAAGACTTCTGTCAAAGGTATCGTATCGAAAAGAGTTTGGCAATGGTCGCTCACCCTCAAGCGAATGGATAAGTTGAAGCTGTAAACAAGATCATAAAGTCCATTCTGAAGAAGCGATTGGAAAAGGCTAGAGGCAGGTGGGTGGATGAACTCCCTACAGCACTATGGGCTTACAGGACCACCCACAAGTCCACGATTGGCCATACTCTATTCGCCCTTGCTTACGGTACCGAAGACGTCATTCCTATTGAGCTCGAAGTTCCTTCTCATCGAGTGACTTACTACGATCCCAAAATGAATAAAGATCTCCTCTTGGAATATCTCGATTTTATAGATGAGAAGCATGAGGAAGCCGATCTGAGAGTAGCTATGCATCGACATCGAGTCGCCCGATATTACAACATTAAAGTCTAGCCCGGAACCTTTGAAATCGGCGATCTTGTCCTGAAATGGATTTTTCCTACCCCATCTCACATGAATCCAATCTGTGAAGGACTGTATGTCATTGAACGGAGGCTTGGAGAGGGAACTTTCAAGCTAGCGACTGTTGATGGCATCACACTCCTAAGGGCGTGGAATAGCGAGCATTTACGATGCTATTCACTTAGTTGATTTCTTTTTCATTTAGTTGTACTTGCTTTTAGAATTTGCTTTAGCATTTGATTTTCTAGACATGTAATAAGACATATTATGTTATTCTTTTTCATTTAGCAAATAAGGTCTTGGACTCCCTTTGTATTTATGTTTATTGTAGCATTGTGTATCAGTTACCCAACGAAACTGAAATAAAGTAAGCACGATCGTCACACGACATATCGCTCGCTAAATTAAACCCTCGACCTCCGCAGGCAAATCGATCAATTTTGGAGAGTACGATTTGACTGCTCTCCGAAATAACCTTAAGTCCCCAGAGTGTGGATTGGAGTATAAACATAAATCGGGTGTGATTCGACCACCTGTGAAATAACTCCAAGTACCCAGAGTGCGGATTAGAGTATAAACATAAATTAGGTGTGAATTGACCACCCACGAAATAACTCTAAGTCCTCGGAGTACGGACAAGAGTCTAAACATAAATTGGGTGCGATTCGGCCACCCATCAAGTAACTCTTATCCCAGAGTGCGTATATGAGTATAAACAAATAGATGAGTGTGGTTCGACCGCTCACTATTCCATAAACTCTAGACTGAAAACGAAAGGAGGAGTGTAAACTCGCTAAGGATGAGGTCTGACCATCCACCACCTAACTCCGCTAACCCGAGACTGGGGGCAAGAATACAATTACTGAAACCACTGAGTTCAACAAGCATAACACTAAGGCTCGAGCCTAGTGTTTTATAAGACTCGAGGCCACGACCTCAGGGAGGCCTTGGGATGGATAAATCGGATCGATATTCGATTCGATGAGCAACGAATCACAAATATATAAAATGAAAAACATGATGGCTCAATCATTTAAACAAGTGCGTACAAGAATCATACACGAAAGTAAAAGAATTCTTAATCACGCTAAAACTTGTTGTACACAATACAATTTTATCCTAGATGAGAAATAAAAGTGGAGGTCATACCCATACAAACACGACCGACAAAAAGAAAAAGTAGCCATCCAAGCTATTCACATATCACTCCAACCCAAAGATTATTTCTTGGATTTCCTATATTTCCTTCGCTTCTTTGGAGTGCCTCCTTTCGAATTGGCACTCGATCCTCTCTTCGACCCTTTTCCGCCTCAGCTTCTCTTCAAAGAAACATCTTCATTTGTATAGATCAAGACGGTATCATCTTTAGAAGCAAAAGTGATCGAGGTACTCTTAGCAGTAGAAGCGGGGGGATATCCTCCGAGGGAATTGTCCCACCAGGAGGGATCATCTAGAGCGGGACTGGAATCAGTTCATCGAAGTCCAAATCAACATGCTCGGTTTTTGCCTTCTTTTTCTACAATTCTTCCTTCTCAACGCGCTCTTTCATGCTGAGCTCGTCAGTGGGGTTGGAAGAACCCGTTATCACTACATCCTCATCGAAGGGGATTTCATGGTGTGGGTCACTCCCTTCCTTGAATAATTCCTCCATAAATTGATTATCAATAACAAGGGCTTCTTCTTGAGCAGCGGCCGAAGTTGTAACTTTGATGGATTTTGTCATGGCCGCTTGCAATTCCAACTGAGGCACTTGCGAGGGAAGAGGAATGGCACCCGATGGATTCAAAGCTGAGAAAAAATAGGCAAAAATATTAAAAATATCAACTGATAACACCCCAACTTTTTGAAACACGAAAAATGAAGACGAAATACCTTCCTCGATGTGGCTCCCAGGTTGAGCCGAAATATCCTCAGAACTGCGTTAAGGAATTGGAGAAAGCTGGGGCTTGTTTGGATCATACCCGGGGATTGTTAAAGAGCCTACTGTGGAGCTAGGGATGGCCTAGGGTTCCGAGGGCAATTCAGTTGTAATATCGGGTTATGCAGACCCGGATCCTTCACCCACTTCATGTGAAGAAGGAACAGAAAATTCTTTCTGAAGTGTAAGCTAGATACATGCAATGTTTTGGTTCATCGCCCAATAGCATTTCACTTTCAAGCCTAGACATGTCGATATCCTCCGAATTAAGAAGTTTCTTTTCTTCTGCAATAAGAAATTTCCACGTGCACCAGAGCTGGTAGGGATAATCGTCACCATGCCATGTTAAATTTCTATGCTTGAGAACGTTGGCATTGTAAAGAATAAGAAATGGGTTGATCTCATTCATTATCTCCTCCCTAACTTTGTCTTTGGTAGCTTTTGCTTCACGCTGAATAAATGCATCGACATTTTTGGCCCTTTCAACAACCATGTCTCTCTTATGTCTGACATTCACCGGCACATCACAAGCATCTTGAGTGATTTTCTGAGCATCATCTTTTTCCTTATTGGCATACTCGAGCTTAGCCTTGAGTTCTGTTATCTCCTACAAGGCTATGGATTCATTACTTCGAGCTGTATCCCGCTCAAGTGGTATTTCTTGATTTCGATGATGCAACACTTGAACCATATCAAGATGGCTGGATTTCATCTCCTCCATGGATTTGACAGCAGCATTAGCTTTTCCTTCGGCTTCTACTAGGGAGGACCTAGAAGCCTCTAGCTCGTTTGTCAAAGTGTCGATAATTCTTTTATCTTGAGCTTCCTAGCGTTTTAGCTTTTTAATTTCCACCGCACGCTCGAATGAGACTTTCGAAATTTTCTCTGTTGCCTTCATCCATTCGCGATACTTCATGTGAATGCCAGTGACATAGTCAATAGTGATTTTCTAAACATGGTCTGGGAACCTCTTCAGGTTGGGAGGGAAAAAGAATCCTTCAAAACATAAGTTTGGAAACTTTTCACGAAGCTGTGCCATACGAGCAGTTGGATTGACCATAAGGTCTTCAGTAGCAGCTTCAACTTCAGTACTTTCCTTGCCGGGCCTTTTGGCAGCAACATGTTCGCTATGGTGACGACGATCGCTTAACCGCTGAGAATGAGAAGAAACCAAAGGATGTGGAGGCACTGAAGTGGGAGGAGGACCACGAAAGGGATTGATAGTTAGGTCCCTGCGGTCAGTTGACTTTTGGGACCCTTTAGAGGGGGGAGTCTCGACCTTGATCGATGTTTGTCTTAGGGTGACTTGTCCATATCATCTTTGTATTGATGACCCCAGTCCCGACCAGGGCGATAGCTGGAGTCTTAATAATCTCGACTACCACCTTGATGGTAAGAGCTAAAGCGTGAACCAAAGGTTTGGTAGTGAATATCCCGAAGGGAATCAAACATGTTCCTTTTCTTCACCATCGTTTCTACAAAGGAAAACAAAAATCAATCAACTTTAAGTATTAAAAACACAACTTGAGCATAATGCAACGTGGAGGAGTGTAAGTGTGTGCAGGTGTCCTTGTGCGGCCCCCCGACAAACCAGGTGCAGGAGCTTTGCTCATTGGAGTAACTTCTCCTCTAGAAGTTGGAATCTCGGTGCCAACTCTGGTGGGAGATTCCGACCCCTCCATGCTCACATCGGTAAAATAAAAGGCATTAAGGTAATGCGGAATTAGTGGACCAGACAAAGAATCAGGTGATAAACTGGAACGCTTTGACAGTTGAGAAGAAGATTCATCATGAACAATCTTAGGAGCCATCGACGACTTGGATTGATCAGAGAGACGACTTTTTGGAAATTTATGAATAAATGTTTTCTTCTTTCTCCAATCGCAAACTGAGGGTTCTGAGGTCTATGAGGATCTGACATCGACCTAAAGACAGGATTCGTCATAATTGTGACCGGGTACGTCCCCTTTATATCCTTTGGCATCGATACCAGCGAATTCCTGTGTACTCATGACCGGGGGCACCATGGGATAGGTTCGATTGTCCCTTTCCCCAACTGCAGCCCGTGGCATTATCATTGTCGTTTGGATGACTTAGGTTAGCCCTACGCTGAGGCCCTCTTCTATCAAACAAAAAGTAACGAGATGTTCGTCCCTGAGTAGATATTCGATGTTCCTGTCCTCGGGCAGTGCATTTTTCAGAGTTGCAACCGCCTCCTCATAAAGATTGCCACTAGGCCAGGTGACGATACCTATAAAGGAGTAACGTAGTCAGGAATACAACCTGAATATCTTTTTTTCGTGCTAATGTAAAGATAGTGGATAACCCTTACATCTTTTTAGCCATTGTCGAGCAAAACCGGGCGGACAACGAACAAAGAACCACTCACTATTAAAGGCACTTAATTTGTTCCATGCACCAGTTAGAATCTGGCACCTCTTCGCCGATTCAAGAAATGTAAACAAAAGACTTCCTGTCCATCGCTCGAAAGTGAATATGAATCGAATGTCATTGATGGTTGGAGGATGGTGAAAAAACTCCATATATACCATATAAGAACAGTTGAGAAGGGAGCAGCCATTTGGATGAAGCTACGCTGGAACGATCCTTAAATAATGACGAATTTTTCGAATGTATGAATTAAATGGCGGGATGCATCCGGCTGAGCACATGAACTTGTTGCACGCCATATACCCTTCTGGGGGTCTATGAGCCCTGTCATCCCGCAATGGAACCAACACATCGTCAAAAGGAATTCCATGCCTTACGTAGATTCGGCGAAGAGCATCTCCTTTAATTTTAGAGGTTACCGAATCAGTAGGGTTCTCCAGAATAACTACGTCCTCTAAAGTGTCGGGAGCAAAATCGACAACTTATGGTTGAAGAATGGGAACTGCATTAAAAAGATCATATTGAGAGCCTAGGCTTTTCGGTTATTCCGAATGATGACTAGAGGACAGACCATTAGATTCAGTTGCAGAACTTGATTCCACATCAGGGTTATCCTGTTGAGAAGATGATCCAGCCGGCATAACTACAAGATGCCCAGAACGTCTAGAACCCATTGCTATTAAACTTAGTAAAAATCATGGTTAGATAAAGTAACATGTACCCCCAATGCATAGTTAGTGCTAGTGTGGTGCGGTGAAGTGCTAGACAATACAGTAATAAGTTGTACGAAACTAAAGACGAAAAAGAAAACTAGACTTCGAAGTTTGACCGGAGTGACTGTCATCGCTAGTCATCTCAACTGGTTCACTACATCATTAGGGAATGATTCAGTCTGATTTTTGGGATCGATTGTCAGTTTGAGATCAGTTTTTGTGTTCAAGTCAAAGATGAGCTTCAAGAGAATTGTTTAAGGCATTGGTTCACATCATAGTTTGAAATGCCATGAATATCCGAATATGCCATTTGCGTCATATGCAACTCCATGTGTCCTTTCAAGTGTCTAAATCCGAAGCTCATCTCGAAGTTCAAGTTCATGTGCTAAAGTTCCATTTTAAAAATTAGTTGCTAACAATCAATCCATCCACCAAGACATAGCTGATCGTTCCAAAACGATCGTTTGTAAACAATCGTACTATAACGATCGTCAATAGCCAAGCCAAATCCCATCCAACCGATCATTCATCTCCAATCTCCAACCGATCGTTCATTTCAACCATTCTATATCATCGTTCTTCCCACTTCACCCCTTTTTACCGATCGTTCAAGAACGATCATCCCACACCAAGACAGCTACTTCATCTTCCACAAAAAAGATCGATTGAAGCTTCCATCTCCTCCAACTACTACTCGCTCCGTGGAAAGAATCAAACACCACGAATCAATAAAACCTAAAATCTAGCCTACCTTAATTAGAATTTGAAGAAGCAGATCGATTTGAATTTGGATCTATGCAAGATCTAAAGAGACAAATGCGACATTAATTAATGTGGAGGAGGATTGATTTCTTGCTTCAGGAGTTTGGTTCGTTGCTTGGAACGATGGAGGAAATGAGGAGAGCAGTTTTTTTCTTTTCTAGTTAAAGTTGAAACGATACGAAATGATGGAAGAATAAAAAAATGGCTAAGTACGGATGCTTATATAAGAGGGTCGTATATCAATCGTTCGTGGCTCCAGAGTTACACCGATTGTTTCAAGGTGACGATCTTATACCGATCGTTCCATAACCAGGCTAGATGCCGATCGTTTTAAAGCAAGGGTTTTACAACGGTCGTTCCATAACTAGGAACGATCTGAAATTTCTCTCTATGAGGTAAATGATCAGTGATAAAAAGAAATAAAGAATACAAAATAAGGGAATAACGATCGGTATTGAACATTTTTTATAAAATATATATGTAAATAAGAATAACGATTGGTAGAAATTGTTTATAAAAATTTCAAAACTTGGCAACGACCTGTGAACATATAACCATGATTGGGAGTCAGGTATGAACATGTATACTTGCTAGTGCACGTTTCAAAATATAATTTTCTGAAATCGACAAAAATTGAATGTTCCCCTGAAATTGACCGGTGAAAAATTAAAACCAAGTTGCTAAAGCTTAGAAATTTCCAGAAACAAAACAAGCTGATTACTAGCAAGTCATGATCCCGTATTTATACTATTGGAAATCGACCAATCATCATGGCGAATAAGTAAAATACGACCCTCGATAAGAAAACAACTCAGTGGAAGGATACCGACTATTCGATGAACCGGATTGATTTCTTTCTGACGATTCTAGCTTGCGACGATTCAAAGCATGTAATGTTCAAAACAAGACGTACATTGGGGGCAAATGTTATCGCACCTTTTGGTAAGGCCATGATATCATTGACTTGGCTATGAACAGAGGGTTAGCAGCCTTAAGAATCGATCATATACAATACTATGGACAATGGTCGGACAGACTCAGACCGGGTCCCAATCGAGGTGCAATCAGTATGGAGTGACTGGCATAGCCCCATGAAGTTACATTTCAAATTTGGAGTCGATCAGAGTTCGTATGCTCGAGTTACGAACGAAGCAAGGATTTATATGGATTGATCGGGAACAACCCATAAAACAGCTCAAATCAGCGGAGATCGATCGATATCTCAAAATCCATAAGGCCAACTCATTTGAAACTTTCAGAGCACCGGTATATTGAAGAGTGGAGCCCACAAAAATGATCGCAGGTCATGATCTTGAGATATAAAGATGGCCGATCATTTTAGGCCGATCGTTTTTTGCCGATCCTTCATAACGATCGGTTTAGCTTAATGAACGTTCCAAATGTATCAAAGGTTGATCCATATCTCACAATCTACAACTCAGAATGACTTCATATTTTAGGGACAAGTTCAAGAGGCATGTAGGACCAAAAACGATCGCACATAAATTGGAGGCAAAAGTAACGATCGGTGAAACATAGGCCGATCGATCCAAGATATCAAGTTAGGGACACCGATCGTTATGGTGGGCCCCTATGGACCGCCTTTTGCCGAAATCTTAGAGAAATATCTTATCATCACTTTCTATAAATACAGGCCTTTTGATTTATTTTTAGGATCTTTACGCTGCTTGTTACTCTAATCTCTATTGTAATCAAGTGCTTGCTATTTTCTACTGTTGTAATCACATTTATTAGTGATTAACAAAGGATAGTCTTCAAAGTGGACGTGGGCATACAACGTCGAACCACTATAAATTTCCATGTCTCTGATTATAGTCGATTTTCTGTTACTTGTTGATTTATCTACTCAATTGAATTATATTTTTCTTCACTTACTTCTCTACAAAAACTATTCTTGGGTGTTTGTGACCAATTTACTTGCAAACAATGTTTTTATACTGGTTTGGGCCGTTCAATATCCCTACGACCAATTTAGCTGAGAAGGCCAAGCTGCGTGTTGTGCAACTTCATTTTTATAGTTGGTTCGGGCCATCTAATATCCCTACGTCTAGCATGACTATGCTAACATGATCAATATAGAGAGGTTTTTATTTATACCGATTTGGGCTGTCTAATATCCCTACGCCCAGTTGCTATGTCAAAGAGATTAACACAGAGAGATTTTATAATGGTTCATGCCATCTAATATCCGTACGACCAATTCATTATATTACTATTTTTAATAATAATTACAATTTTTTTACATAAGTAGCACAAATCGCGTAGAACGAGATCTCAGATTTCCAGCACAGTATCGAACAGTTGTCTTTTGCAGTTATAGTTGATGCTTCAACTTTAGTTCCTCCATCTAATTTTGAATCCATCTTGCTTTTGATCTCAGCTATCTGCCAGATATAGGTATTCCTTCTGGTTAAGGAGAGAAGCATAAAATATCCCAATGCTGACAGCTGGGTTTGGTTCCAACGGGTTGTGGTAGTTGATCTTTTAAATCGGTGTGCATCTCAATCGCTTCAGCTTGCTACTTGGCCCGGATAAGGGCCGAGTTGAAGGGTATCATAGTTGAATCTTCTAGTTTCTGAGCAGAAGGCCCAAATGTCATTATCAACATGACCACAGGATGAGGGTTTTATCCAAATCATTTTAGCATGGTATTATGGATTCTTAGACTCCGGCTCTTGTTTTTGTGCCATCATCAGAATCACTGTCTAAATCAGCACATACCGGTGTGCTCTCATCCCATTTGCGGTCATTTATTGATAAATGAGGATGATGATAAACTAGTGGTAGCCATTCAACTTGATTCCATGCAACATCGGTTATTAAGTCTTTCTATCAAGTATTTGGAGGGTCGATGTTAGATGGGTTGGGGATTTGATTTGCAAGTTGGTTTCATCATTCTCATTTCTAAGGGTGTCGTTACCACTTACTTCCTGTATAGTCAATGCAAGTGGTAATTGAAGAAGGTGAACCGTGGATAGTGGAGGATTACTTAGCTTGAGGGCTGTATTTTGGGCCAACATCTCCTTTAGCCCTTTCTTCCGTTGGTTCCTTAATTTGACAATGGTTGGGTCGTCGTTAGGATGAGATTCATATGGGCTTCAGGAGTTATGAGTGACCATTAATGAGTGAAGGGAATGGATGGATCAAAGGGGTTCATGATTTGTAGGGGAGCGTCGATAGACTTGTCAAAAATAGGAAACCGAGAACAAAGTTTAGGTAGATCTGCTGGAGATTAAAAAAGGGAACGGAGGTTACCACCCTCCCTTCTAGTGCCAAAAAATGTTGTTGAGATTTTTCATCTCGCAACACCTCATTTGATTAGGAAAGTAATTATTAACGTTTATTCATAAATTTAAATCAACAAACTTAACTTTTTTTAAGCTTGTCTTTGGGTAGTAACTATATTGCTGGATGCTTACATAATTATGTGGTTGCATTCCAACTATTTGTTAGAATGTCAAATCCCATTTCGTGTTTGGTTAATGGGTCATAATCCAATATAGATATGAACAAATAATGATGCACGAAAGTAAGAAGACAAAGAAATTTTTATGTGATTCAGATTCCTTTGAACCCCACATCCACGGGTCAAGTTCTTTTCTTATCTCTTTTCTCCGAATAAAAGTGTTTGATGAAAAAAATAGAAAGATACAATTTTTCTTCTTCAAAAAGAAAATAAAAGAGTCCTCCTCAATATTCCCCTTCATTTCCTATTTATTGTGTTGAGGATGTACATGGATTACCACCATTCTTCCTTTGCCATTGTGTTTCCACCTTTGAATCATGCCATGTGTTCCCCATTCGCATTGTTTGGTTGGATGCATCTGGCTTGCTGACATGTATTTGGCGAGAAGCACTAATTTTGGTGGTTGAATTGTGGTCTTTGGTAGGAAGTTTGAGATGGAGATGCGAACTCCTGAAATTGAGGCGGGAATATCTGAAATTAGAGAAGGAGACCTCACTGGGTTGTACATTTCTGGTATGATGCAGTGAAGGGTTTTCATAGGTGGTATTAAAAGTTACTCATTGTTTTTGGGGTACTATCGGTATATTTGGGATGAGGTTGTTCTGGTTGATGTGCGATACTTGCATAATGCTGATGTGCTTGCCTGATACTTAGAGTGTGTGATTTGTCATTTTCTGGGAGTTAGTTCAATACATTTACAAATGTGATCTAAGCTGACTGTGAATTGAGTTGCCCTTGATTTGAGTTGCTCTTATTGTTAATATGTGTGAGTTATTGATAAAGGCGACTTATATCTCTGCTATCCACCTGTGAGTGTGGATCTGCGTTGGAACGTTGTTTGAGTGGCCCTGTGTTTAGTCCTTTGGGATGCTTTTGACCCCATGCATTACTACTTAGGTAGACCTCTGTATGCGCGGTATAGATTCGCTCTTGAAGGCGTTGACAAAGTATAAGTTTCGGGGATGTTGACAACGCGGTTCAACCATTTATTTCTTATGGCTCGTAACCGTAGTACTTCATTGCCTGCTTCTTGCTACTATGTCAGATCTTGGTTTTGTATCATATGTAATATCAAAACTAAGGGATAAGCATAGATTATGTATCTTTGTGACTTGTATTACAGGATTAGTATTTTGTTCTGTTGCGACTTCCTACTTTTTGGCTGTGGTTTTTTCGGTTGGATCAAGTATCGCAATCGCAGATTGGTTTTTGTGCAGTATCATTTGGATTGCTTAATCCTCTTGTCTTTTCATCTTAACTTTGATTATGAGGGCAGAGTTCTCGACTCTGTGACTTATCTGATTCCTTTTTAACATAGTTTGAGGAATATGGGTGTAACACCGTTGTTGATTCTTTTTCTAAGTTAAATATTCAATAACGTCTCGCAAATGTAGATCATTCATATTATGGCCCTACGTCTCATAGAAGCAGCAGTACTTCCCAAACCTTTTCTCTCTCTCTCTCTCTCTCTCTCTTTCAGTTGACCCTCTAGGAGTTGGTTTCTTGTAATGCGCAATATCCTACGTCGCAAGGCAAATGTTTTCCACCGTATTATTCATTTGTGAATAATCTTCATACTGCAAAAACGATGGACGTTTCTTGGTATTCAACTTCCTACCTCTATTACCCTGGTCGTTCCTCTTCTGGTTGTTGTTTTTATTGTCCATGTTTACAACAACATCCTCGGAACTCTTGTCAGTCTGTTTCACAGATACGTTACTCTAAACCACCTTAGCCAATTATCTAACACTAATTTTTCTAGCAGTTGTATTTGCCTCTTCCAAGAGCAAATACTGAGTTGTTTTTCTATAAAACTCTTCCATGGCCAGTGGAGGTCTCATTTTCAACCATCTACCAAATTCGGTACCTGGATATATTTCTCTAATCAAAGCCATCAAAATAATGTCCTCCTTAGATTGCTTACCTCAATCACAGCCCTGTTAAATCTACTCAAAAGGTCTTTTAATGATCCTTCGGAATTCTGAAAGAGGTTCGATAACGACACTATGTCTTTTGAACGAGATGCATATAACCGGAACTGCTCAACAAATCTCCTAGCCAGTGGATCAAACAAGAGTATGGATCTTAGCGGGAGCCGAATGAACTTTATCATTGCAACGCCCTCCAAAATTATTAGGAAACATCGACATCTAACAACGTCTGTCGCCCTTGCCGTGTCCATACGTCACTCCTATTTCAACAAATTCTGTCTGGGGTCCGTCGTCCCATTATAGGACCATTCTTGGCATGGTGAACCTTCTTGGGCATTCTTCTCGCAATATCTCCTCTATGAACGAGTTCCTACTGGGAGAGGAGCCCCAATCATTATTATGTCTATGCTGGTTTTCACTCACCGGCTTCCTTACCTTATCTGCGAAAAATTCCGGTTCTATTGGATCTACTGACCAGTGATAATCATAGCCTATCCCAAGTTTTTGGCTATGCAAATGGTCTCGGCTAGTTTTATGATATATAGGTTCTCCTATCTTTGGGAGAACTGTTCGTCCAGATGATCCATTTCTACGATCTCTAAACAAATTGTCAATAGTTGTTGCCTGAGTTCTAGCATTTTGGCCATAAACAATAGTATCACCAACATTACCAACTCCATCATGCAAACCAACAATACCACCATCATTCAGGCTTAAGTCCCTCAGTTTGGTATTGACTTGAAAGGTAGGTTCGGTACCAACCTGTGCACTTTGGTTTTGAGTTCTTCCTAACTCAATTCTCGCGCTCCCATGCTCTTTTCTTTTCATTTTATGATTCCCTTCTCTGTGTTTTTCACCAGATGAGGATGAACTATCTTCTTCTAAATCAAAAGATGATAACTCCTTGTCGTTCCTTCTTCGACCCCGAGACAACTAGGTCATCCAGTCCAAATTTTCCTTCATTTGCTTCATCATCGCACTCTGGCTTTCAAGCTACATTTCATTCAGTTTTTTGTCATATTACCCATTTCAACCTAGTAATCGTATCTCAAGTGCTTTGAATTTTAGCAATGTTAGGCTGAGCAATTTCTTCAACGTGTTGGGAACCAACATTTTCAACTTTTTTAGTTGGTCGGTAAGCGATTGATTTTTCCATAGTATTTCTCAGGGCTATTACTTCAGTTGATCCTATGATAGATCTAACGAAATCTAAATAATCACCGACCATAGGAATGTAATTAATAAATATACTTCATGGATTAAAGCAATAAAAAAATTGAAAAAAGGTCTAAGCAACGAGAGATTGAAATGCTCTCAATGAAAGCACCAAAATGTTTATGCCAAAAGTTGGCACAAACACCCTAAAGATTTGTAGAATAGAATAAAATGAAGAAGTTAAATGAAAACAAAATAAAACAACACATAGCAATTTATAGTGGTTTGGCAAATCACTTACCTACATTCACTTGAGCTTTGTTTATATTCTACAAAGTGTTTACAGGAACTATCTTATGGATTGGTAGTTTATAGGTCGGTAGTAATCTAAGAAATTACAATATCAGTACAGAGATGTAGAACATAGAAAAGAGGATCTCAAATTAGTGCCTATCACCCTCTATTTATAAATGAAGATCAATAGATTTGTCTTTGCCATGTTCTCCTAGTCTTAAAGAAGGTTGCCCGAAGAGATCATGGCTAAATCAGCAAATTCAACGGATCGGTACCAAGTTGAGTTGTATGGATCGGTGCGATCCATAGTGACGGTTCATTGAGTTTTGATTGATTTCTTAATGTTGCTTGATGGTTCGCCCCTTACTTTGGACCTTGGACAAAAGCTAATTTGATGTTAGTTGCATGCATTTATGAGTAGATCCTTTGGTTCGGCGATGAACCAGGGTTATTTAGATCGTTCTACTTGACTTAGCCTATATAATTTGAATGTATTGACTTGGTAATTAGGGTGACTCTGCTTCTACCTAACATGGTCTTCAATGGGACTGAGATTCTGTTGAATTTGGATAAACTTCTTGGATCAGTATTGAACCAAGACCTTAGATTGGTACCGATCCAAGACTTTGTCTTAAATCTTTCTTTTTGAAGTCTCTTGGTATGTAGGTTATTTTCATAAGGTTTTTACATGCTTTTGGCTATATCTTTGAACTTCACCTTAGGTTTAAATTTTTGAGATATTTGATGGATCTCTGGTTTGCTATTTGACCATTCGACCATTTAAATTTGTTTTGATACGACTTGATTATAAAGCTGGATAACTGAAAGCACATTGATTTTCAGAAATTAAATATCTTAAAAAAGATTTTATCCTATTACATAAAATGGCAGCAATTATTTTATATAAAAAATTACATTAGGAAATAAGCCTATAATCCCCGAACCTGTTTGGGATAAGGGTAATAAAAGTATGATTAGAATTTTTGAAAAGTTTTCCAGATCTAAAATATTCATTAATTGCATCAAACAAATTTACTTTAATGTCATCCCAATGATTTTATAGAATTTAGGCCCAAAACTCTCAGGACCAAAGCTTTTATCATTATTAGCATTAAAGATTATATTTCTAATCTCTTCTATTGAAATAGTGGCAGATTTTTTAACTATTATTATTCAGTAAGTATTTGGTTGATGTATTTGGAAATTGCTGCATAAATTAGTATTATATATAGAAGTGAAATAAGCAATAGCCTCTTGTTCTAAGCCTCATTAATTACTTTCCTATTTTTGTCAAGCAGTTTTCCTATCTTATTTTTGGACTTTCTATTAGACATTTTATCATAGAAAAACTTGCCTGCTTCATCTTCATTGGTTAACTAGTCCAGTTTAGCTTTTTATGTCATGTTTATTGCTTGCAATTGAGAGATATAACAAGCTTACTTTCTGTTTGAAAAAATTTATTCACTAGGTTTGAGTCCGAGCCATCCTTGTCTATCAAATTTTGCAAACCCTTACATTCCTCATTAATTTTGCTTAATTCTATTTTGTTCCTATTTTATTCCATAATTTTAATTTTTCTTTGACTTTTTGCAAAAAATTGCAAAATTTGTATTGGGTAGAGCCCTGTATGTTAAAGTTAACACTTCTTGGTTAACTTCTTTATTACGGTCTCATGTACCCACCCATTAACAAATCTGAAAGGAAAATTAATTTTAGTAGATTATATTTGATAGAAAAATAGTTGAATTGGAGTGTGATCACTTGAAGCTAGAGGCAGAGTGTTACAATTAAAATTGGGAAAGCATTTGGAAAATTCTTGATTTATTAAAATCATATCTATTTTATAATGAATATTTCTAAACTCTTCAAATTTCTAGGTAAATATATCACCAAAATAGTGGGTTTAATTACCCAAGTTTTTAGCATGATGTTCCTTACAATTTCAAGATTTTTTTTTAATGGAATTGGCACCCCTCCCCATTTTTCATATGCACGAAGAACAATGTTAAAATCACCCAAAATTATCCAAGGGTGTATACTATTTTTGTTAAATTGCTCCAAGAGATTCTAGAGTAAGGTTCTCTCTTTTTCACTATTAGAAGCATTAACAAAAGTGATTTCTATAGTAAATCCCCCCTTATTTATACATTTACAATGTATATATTGGAAGTTATAAAGTATTGGTATATTTTCCAAGTATTATGATCCCATAGTATCAATGTTCTAACATAACCCCCCATTGAATTATTGTTGATGATACCCCAATTATTAAAGATCTGATGTAAAATTCCTCAATTTTACTATTGTCAATTTTATATTCTAATATACCTATGATTATGGGTTTATACGATTTTGACATTTCTGCTAAACCTAACTTTCTTTCAGGGGAACTTAAATCCTTAATATTCCAGACTATTATCAACATTATAAATGTTATATAATCAAAAAGAAAATTAATAAAGGATACTAGAAGGATACAATTTACAGTTACTGTGACCACCCGCATCTCCTAACATATTGATCCAAAGCCTAGGGTGACTTTCGGACTCGGGCCATGCCAAGAAGTACAAGCTATCGGGATTTTAACATTATAGAGTTAAAGAATATAAGGATAAAATCTAAGACATTCTACACTTTCAGATCTCACAGCGAGTAAAGTATAAATACAGAAAATAATCATCTTAGAAAATATCCTAGAAAACGCAATCTCAAAACATTTGTAATCATAATCTAGAGTTTACAAAAATATAGCATATAGTCTGATAATTACTAAGCACGATAAGTAGTTACATGGAGGGTAATGTGAAGTAATAAGAAATGCCAACGCTAAGCTCGCCTCTCCACGTACTAGATCAGAGCTCACCTGCTGCCCTGTCCTCATGTGGTGGGGAAAAAGGAAAGGAGTGGGTCAGACAAAAGTCAGGTGAATGAGTTACAACATTAACGTATGGCGATCACATATAATTTACTTCATTAATATTCTATATAACCTAAGGTGTCTACTTCTGCTTGTGAACTACATACTAAGGTAAGTTTCATTAACCTAAGTGGCATAGTTCTAAATACTCCTATACCAACATCTTGTAAAGGTTTATAGTTTGGGTCAAACAGTTGATCGAACCTCAAAAACAACGGTGGATCAGGCTAATAACTACTGTAACTATTCCAACATAGGATCGCCTGTAGTGTTAACCTTAGGACTACATTCCCAAATTGCGACTACATGTATGATATATATGCATTGGGTGGGACCCCGTAATGCCAACACGTGCCAAAAGTGTCTTAGGGTCCACTACATCCATGTCTATCTCAATGGTAATGTAATGCTACTTATTGCAAAATGTCAAGCATCCAATAACAATAATACCATCACTTCCTTATCTCCATTTATACACCAAGGAACCTTCAACTAGTTTCGGTTTACACACTTCTCCAGGCATCCTCGTCGGTCTTGTGCGTACGCCATAGAACCTCGCGTGTGTTCAATTTGTGATCGAATCACCCCTATCGAATATTGACTATGCCGAATAAATAATGTTTAGGTCTAATTGCCAGCTTACACATCTATCCAGTCTTATAATGTCTAAGAGTCGTAAACTTGGGGAACTAATTTCCCTACTAATATACTAACATTTATATTAAAAAAAATAGAAACTTATAACCTGGGCCTTAGGCCGAGATTTGGATTGCGCTTGTATTCCGTTAACGGATCAGCCGACGATTACTGGAGGGTCGACTGCTTGCTGTCGATCGGCTCTAGTGAGACCGTCGACCGGTCGAAGTTGATTTTTTTCTTCACTTTCTTTCATTCTCTATTATTTATTATTCTCTATTAATTACAAATTGTTCTCTTTTAATTATAATAAACTTCTACTTTGTTAATCTATAGTTTCTGATATTCTCAATTGTGATTTCTAACCATTTCATGAGTAATTTATCATCAAATCAAATCAAATTGGGTTTAGAATCAACAAGTAGTCATATATTAGTCTATATTCAATTTAGCAACAAGAGTATGTTTAACCTAAATCAATTTTTATCGAACATATTTACTTTAACCATATTTAGATTAGATAAGGATCATATTTATATAGGTTGAATTCTTATCAAATTTCCAATCTATTATAATCATTTGATAAACAATATGCCTGATTAAACTAAACCAAATCTAAATCAAATAGGTTATAAATAAACTTAATTACATATAATTATCATATTAATTATGAACCCACTCACCTCTTATTAGCTTTTCCCTCTTTGATTCGTGTTGAATCGCCTTTTCTACTACTGGTTAATCTCTCCTTTTTTGCTTGATTTTGTCTTCAACTTATTTTTATTTTATTTCAAAAAAAATTCTAGAGGAGACAAAGATTTGGAGAAGAGACATAATTTGGACATACTGCTTGTGAGGGATTAGGATTGGATTAACATCCTATTTATAGCTGCATGAAACTAGAATGACAGTTGATTTAATATAACTAAATCCGGGTCGTTCGACTTAGGGTAACCCTAGCCGATAAGTGCCCAACGGTCGATCGCTTGGTTTGGGACGGTCGATCGCCTATTATTGACCAGCCCTAACCAGGGCGTCGACCGGTTAAGTTTTATGTCAATTATTTTTAATTTTCCAATTTCTTAATTATTTTCCATATAGATATATATTCTAATTATTTTTGAATTCAAATCTTTAAACTTTAGCAACATTTTCATATAATTGGGATAATGAAACTTTATAAAAGAAAGTTGTCCAGAAAATTGCTATGAATGCAACGGTGTAAGTTTCATAGCCGAATTCGGATGTTTGCAAAAATTCCATTTTTTTCCTTGTTATATTTAATTTAATTCTTTTATTAAATTTTCACTTAATTTTTGTGGGGTGTTAGATTCTCGCCCTAAAAGGATTTCTTCCTCAAAATCTCAAAGAATGGAAAACGCCACTCGTACGTATGGAAATTGATACTTGCAACCATCTACTCATCCATCAACCACTGTAAATCATTGTCCTTAGTTCAAATTCTAATGCAATATGTACATATAGGTATGGAATGCATATGAATCTATACTAATGTAAAAATTCGGTGACCTCCTAATCTAGTCAACCTCCTAAAATGCAAGTGTGTATGCCTTTTATCCAAATGTATGCAACATACTATGTAAATATACTGAAAATTATACATGTATGTGCAAGCATTCAATCCATATGCATTAATCTTATGCATATAACTTAGTAAAATAAAACAAGTGATAGTGTGAGTGTATGCTAACTCAATAATGCAGTTATCTATGTGTGCAAAGATCAACCTAATAAATACATCCATTAGCATCCATCAAACATGTCCTAATGACACATTCACAACCATTCCTAGCATCTAATTGTTCCTACCTATGGGGTATACTAGGCTAAAACCTAAACGTATAAGCAGTTTATACACATTTAGATAGAATGGAAACGTACCAGAAAAGTGTTCTAGGTGGGTAGCTCAGATCTTCTCCTTAGACTTCCATGTACTCTTTGTTGGATCATCTCGCCACTGGACCTTAACAAGATTAATAACTTTATTGCAAAATCGTTTTATACCTTGTTCAAGAATACGAGTGGGTGCACGGTGAACACATGACTCCCTTTTTACCACCACCGCCTTTAGTTGACTCGGGTCGACTACAACGGCTATATCATGTAGACACTTTCGTAAGAGTAACGCAATAAAAACGTCGTGTACTCTTGCTAACTTTTCAGGAAGTTTCACCCTATAAGTTAACTTTCCTTCTCTCCTTATGATCGAAAAAGGCCCTACAAAACTTGGTGCTAACTTCCTCGAACTACCAAACCTTATGACATGCCTAAGCGGTTAGACCTTCACAAAAACCATGTCGCCCACTATGATCTCCAACTTCATGCTTCTCTTGTCAGCGTAAGACTTCCATATATCTTGCATAGTTGTTATCCTTCTATGGATCAAGTCTACCTTATTTGGTGTCTCCCGCACTATATTTGGTCTAAAATATTCTTATCCATAGTGTACCACCAATAAGGCGGTAATCGACATAGCCTCCCATATAAATCTCAAATGGTGTCATCCCAATACTTGCCTAATAACCGTTATTATAAGTAAACTCCACTGATGGCAAGTGATCCTCGGAAGAGCCTCCAAAATCTAAGGTATACATCCGAAGTAAATCCTTCAACACCTGGTTCATCCTCTCCGTCTGTCTATACGTCTGTCAATCCATCTACGAGTGATAAGCGGTACTCAAACTCAACTCTGTGCCTAAAACCTCCTCAGTACTCCTCCTAAACTCGTTGCTAAAAAGCGGATCTTGGTCGCTAACGATGCTAGAAGGAATTCTATGTAACCTAACTTTCTCTTTCACGTATAGTGTCGCCAAAGACGCAATAGTCCTCGTACTCCTAACCGGAACAAAGTGAGCGCATTTAGTCAGTCGGTCGACTATGACACAAATACTCTCATTCCCTCTCCTATTCCTTGGTATTCCATCGATGAAATACAATGAAACACTCTCCCACTTCTACTGTGGAATATCTAATGGCCGCAACAATCATCTTGGCTTCTTCTGCTCCGCCTTTACCCTCTGGCAAATCATACGTCTGGCCACATACTCTACCACATGTCTCTTTATGCTAGGCCAATAAAAGACTCTCTTCATGTCACGATACATTTTGTCTCCACCAGAATGGATGGTTATCTTAGAATGATGAGACTTGTCTATTATCATGTCAATCAAATCCATAATGGGAGGAACACATAACCTACCATCCTTTTGTAACCATCTGTTTGAGTCAACGGTATAACGCCTCAAATTACTCAACTTCTCTCCTCTACTAAGCTTTTCGAAAATATCCATTAATTCCTTATAGTGCTTCTAACTTGACCCAATGCGATCATAAGTGTAGGCTACACATCTAAAGCTGCTAACAATCCTTGAGTGATGTCCGATGATGATTGTAAATCGAACGTAGAGATAAACTCCTAGTGCTTCCACTTTAAGAACATAGGAATTAACATCGCATGCATTCTACTCAAGGCATCGGCTATAACATTGCCCTTTCCTGGAGTATAGGAGATATCAAAATCATACAATGCCAAAACCTCCATCCACCTCTGCTGCCTTAAATTCAAATCCTTCTGGGAGAATAAATACTCCAGAGACTTGTGATCCATGTTCAAATCGCTCTCCTAATAGATAGTGTCTCCATGACTTGAGTGCAAAGACAATGGCTACCAACTCAAGATGATGCGTAGAATAGTCTCTCTCTCGTGGACTTTCAATTGTTGACTAACATAGCTCACCACTCTCCCTTCCTGCATCAAGATTGCCCCTAATCTTGTACCGCAAGCTTTGGTATACATTGTGAATGTCTTCGTACCATCGGGTAATACTAAGATAGGTGCACTAGTCAATGACTCCTTCGGTTTGATAAAAGTGTCCTCCCACTTTGAGTCCCACGAGAAAACCAAATTCTTCTTGGTAAGGCGGGTCAGAGGGGCAGAAATTTTAGCGAACTTTTTAATGAACCTCCTATAGTAGCATGCCAAACCAAGGAAACTCTTCACCTTCATGGCATTCTTCAGCACATGCCAATACTGTAGTATAGCAACTTTACTAGGATTGATCGCTAGCCCATGTTCAGAGACGTGTCCCACAAAGCGTACCTCCTTATGCCAAAAGTGACATTTGGAAAACTTTGCCTTCAACTAATGCCCAAGGAGTGTCTTGAGCACTTCTTCTAGATGCAACATGTGCTCCTTCTCGCTCCTTGAATAGAATAATATGTTTTCAACGAATACCACCATAAACTTATTAAGAAACCTTCTAAAAACTAGGCTCATCAAATAAACAAAATAGGCAGGTGCATTGGTTAGTCCAAAAGGCATGACTAACCACTCATAAAGTCCGTCGGGTGTATGAAAAGCAGTCTTCTGTATACTATCCTCGATCACATGTAGTTGATAGAATTTGGTAGCCAAGTCAAGCTAAGAAAACACCTTCGCTCCAAACAAATAATCAAAGAGATCATTTATATGGGGCAAAGGGTAACAATTCTTATTTGTCAGCTTACTCTACTTACGATAATTGATGCGAAGCCTGAGAGAACCATCCGTCTTGGTGGCAAAGAGAACTGGTGCCCCTACTCTGAAATACTCCTCCTGATGAAACCCTTCTCCAACAACTCATTCACTTAGTTATTCAGTTTTCGTTTATTTTTAGGAGCCATATGCCTCAAAGGTAAGGCAATGGGTCTGGAGTTCTCCATAAGATAAATCTGAAAACTCGATCTCTCTCTGGGGTGGGATACCGATAACCTTAGAAAAGATATATGGATAGTCTCTAACTAATGTCATTGAAGCTAACTCATTGTGTAATAGGTCTAAAGAATATAGGTAAATCAACATAACTGAATCTATGGTATCGCAATAAACCTCTGGACTGCATCCACTATAGGTACCCAACCGAACTACCTTCCTATCATAATCTAAAATCACCTTATATATAGTCATCCAATCCATACTCAAAATCCACCCAAACCTAGAAAACTATAAGATAAAAGAATCTCAATTGAACTCGACCCCCAAAATAAAAAATTTCAAACCCTTATATATCATAGATAAATAAGTCGATCCTCCAACAAGGTTTGACATAGCTACTGGGTTGTAACTATGCTAGTTTCTAGGTGCAACTCATCTACAAGTCTACTTGAGATAAAAGAGTGTGATGCCTTAATGTCGAATAAGGTACAAATATATGAATTAAATAAAGTTAGTGCACCTTTAATTACGACCATCCGCCTGTCCTCTACTAAAGGCACACTCGAGCTAGGACAACGTCTAATGCGTTAGCTAAACCACTTGGGTAGAGGTCTTCAGTGGCGTCGGACACTCCCTCTTTATGTGCCCAAATTGATTGTAATTGAAACACTTGATCTTTGAGATGTCTGTCTTGCACTCCTTTGCAAAATGCCTCCTCTTACCTCATCTACTACACTTGAGCTCCTACTTCTTAATCTTCCCTTAGGCCCCCACTCCACCCTTGCACTGATTCTGCTGAGGTGTTTATCCTCATGACTTTTTGGACTGACTCCTCACCTCCTCTTTGAAAATGGTATTTAGCAAAGCCATCTCCACAAAACCCTCGAAATTTGCACCAATGGGAATGTGACTAAGGGCCAAACCTTTAAGTGGTTGATTCAGCGCCTTTGCAAACTTCAAAGCTTTCTTATGTGGGGTGTTAATTAAATCCAAATCAAACCTAGCCAACTCATTGAACTATTTTACATATTCCTTCATCGACTTCTCTCCTTTCTGGAAATGTATGAACTTCTCCAACTGCACTCCCTGCTCTGCCACAAAAAGGAACTTCATCTCAAAACATCTTCTAAACTTTCCCCAAGTAATATCTCCCTCATCGGTCTTCACCACTATCATGTCCCACCAATTCAGAGCCTCTCCCTATAAATGCCAGGTGGCAAGCTGTTTCCTAATATCATCTCCAAGACCCATCAATCCAAAAATCCTCCCACAAGTATGAATCCATGTCTTTGAGTCCATGTATGACTCGATACCCACATACGGATTCACTTGTAAACTCTCTACACAGCTTGGCAAAATCAACGGCAGGTGGGTAGGTAGGAACTACACCTAGCGTCCGCTCTGTGGGTTCCCTATTAGGGTTATGCTCAGTTTATCCTCTCGCATGAAGATACCGACAGAAACAAATCAGGACGTTCATGCTCGGAATCTCAAATGCATCACCTGAGCCATAACCAGCATGATCGCTCATTCTCTCTAACTGTGATTTAGGAATTTATTAGCAACTTTTCCACGGATAGCATTGGTAAGAATAAATGATAGCATTTTTTCATATTATGCTTATATATAAAACCATTGAATTTTTTTATCTATCTTTATATATATATATATATATATATATACTTTTAGAAACCCATTTTGAAAACCTTTTGGAAAATCCTTTTGATTTTTCAAAATATTCAAGTACATTCTCTCAATACGTACCTAAATCCTAAGGAATTTTAATCCATGCTCTGATACTAAGTGTGACAACCCACATCTCCACAAAACATCGATCCAAAGCCTAGGGTGACTTTTAGACTCACCTTGTGCCAGAAAGTACGAGATATGGGGTTTTTAAACATTACAGAGATAAAAATATAAGGATAAAACCTAAGACATTCTACACTTTCAGATCTCATAGCAGAAGGCAATAAAGTATAAATACAAAAGATAATTATCTTAGAAAATATCGTAAAAACATAGTCCCAAAACATGCGTTGTCATAATCCAAAGTTTAGAGAAATATAGCATATAGTCTGATAAGCACTAAGTACGATAAATAGTTACATAGAGGATAATGAAAAGTGATAAGAAGTGCAAATGCCAAGCTCAGCGCTCCACTTACTAGATCTGAGCCGATCACATTCTACCTTGTCCTCTTATGGTGGGGAAAAAGGAAAGGAGCAGGAGCGGGTCAGACAAGATTTGGTGAATGAGTTATATCATTAATATATGATGATCACATTCAATTGACTTCATTAATACTCTACATGACCTAAGGTGTCCTACTTGTGTTTGTGAACTACTTACTAAGGTATGGTTCATTAACCTAAGGGGAATAATTTTAAATACTCATACACCAACACCTTGTGAAGGTTTAAACTTAGGATTGAACAACTAATCGAACCTAAAAAACAATAGTGAATTGGACTAATAACTACTGGAACTATTCCAATATAGGATCGCCTATAGTGTCAACCGTAGGACTACATTCCCAAATTACGGCTACACATGTCATATTTACGCTTTGGGGAGGAGCCCACACTGCCGACTTGCGCTAAAGACGTCTTAAGGCCCACTACATCTACGTCCAATCTCAATGTTAATGTAAAGCCACTTATACAAGGCGCCGGGTATCCAACAATAATAACTGTATCATGTCCTAATCGCCGTATATACAAGGAACCTCCCTTTAGTGTTGGGCCACATACTTCTCTATGCATCCTCATCATTGTTGCATGTATACCGTAGAACCTCTTATGAGTTTAATATGTGATCAAATTGCCTCTGTAGAATATCGACTATACCGAATAAATAGTGTCTAGGCCTAATTGCCAGTGTACACATTTATCAAGTCCCGTAACGTGCAAGAGTCGTAAACATAGGAAACTAATTTCTCTACTAATATACTAACATTTATATATTAAATATAAAAAAAACATATAACTTGGGCCTTAGGCCGAGGTTCGGATTGCACCAGTATTCCGTTAACCGGTTAGCCATCGGCTATTGGAGTGGTCGACCACTTGCTGTTGACCAGCTCTAGTGAGACTACCGACCGGTTGACGTTACAGTAAACTTTTACTTTGTTAATCAACATTTTCCAATGTTCTCAATTTCAGTTTCTAACTATTTCATACGTATATTTTCATCAAATCGAGTTTTGAATCAACGGGTATTGATATATCAGTCTGTATTCAATTTAACAACAAAAGTGTGTTTAACCAAAATCAACTTTTATCTAACAGTAACCAAATTTAGATTAGACAAGGATCATATTCATATGAGTTAAATTTTTATCAAATTTCCAATCTATTACAATCACTAGATAAACAAGTTTCCTGATTAAACTAAACCAAATTTAGATCAAATATGGTATAAACAAACTTAATTACATATAAATCATCATATTAATTATCAACTCACTGACCTCTTATTAGCTTTTCCATCTTTGATCCATGCTGAATAGCCTTTTCTTCTTCCGTTTAATCTCTCCTTTTTGCTTGATTTTGTCTTCAACTTATTTTTATTTTACTTCAAAAAAATTTCTAGAGGAGAGATTTGGAGAAGAGACAGAATTTAGATGTACAATTGGCGAGGGATTATGGTTTGGATTAACATCCTATTTATAGCTACATGAAATAACGATGATCATTGATTTATTATAATTAAATCCGGTCCATTCGGCCTAAGCTAACCCTAGCTGACAAGTGCCCTCGGTTGATCGCTTGTTTCAGGGTGGTCGACTATACGTTTCGACTGGCCCCAACTAGGGTGTCGATCGGTTGAGTTATTTATGTTAATTATTTTTAATGTTATGATTTATTAATTGTTCCACACACACATTCTAATTATTTTTAAATTCAAATCCTTAAACTTTAGTAACTTTTTTATATGAACTCGGATTACGAAACTTTATATAAGAAAGTTGTCCATAAAATTGCTACGAACGCAATGATGCACGTTTCGTAGCCAAATTCGAAGGTTCGTAAAAAATCCATTTTCACCCTTGTTTTATTTAAATTTAATCCTTTTATTATATTTTTGGATAATTTTTGCATGGTGTTACAATTGTAATATATCACTGTAACTTCCAATTTCATTCTTAGTAGCATTTTTCCTCTTTTTTGCATGACTTTTTATTTTGCATTTTTAGCCGGTCTTCCCATTGGGTTTTTGATGATGTATTTTTCCTTAAAGCCGCTTGATTCAATGTCCTATGTACTGTTGCTAGAGATGATATCATTTAAATTAATTTGTTTACTTTTTTCCTTTTGTCTTTGCTCGTAGGAGAGACAGAGTCAGTTGGTTATTGAGGAGTTGATTCATTAGCACTAGTTATATTATTCTCCATCAGATCAGGTGTTTGCAAACGGATTTTTACTTCAGCACTACACTCTGCAGACGTAGTAGTATTTTCCTTGATTGAGAAAATGCTTATTCTTGTACATTCATTTTCCATAATTACTCTTGTGACGTTCTACAGTAGGGTTGCACAATGACCTATTCGCTAAAAATCCCTTTATTCTGTTGTGTGCTTGCTGCTTGAGTATTGCTGTAATGCATGTATCATTCTATTCATGAAGTCATTACTTTGTTGAATAGAGTGAGTGTTATTCCGGTTTGGTACTGCTTAATTTTGGTCAGTCTCCATATGCTTGATAGTTTGACTTTTAGAAATTACGTCTTTACTTCAGATAGAATTAGTTCAGAAACTGCATCATTTTTAGGAATTGCATCTGTTTTTTCATTGATTTTAGGGTTTGCATCTGTTCATTCATTGATTTTTGTAATATTCTCCTTAGGAAGCATTATTTCAGCAATTACATTGGTTATTTCCAAATGTTCACTCTGATCAAGATTTTTTGAACCCGTTTCCTTATTTAGTGCCTTGGTTTTCTCTGCCCATATTTTCTTTATTGATCAATTTTCTTATAGTGCCCAAAACAGACACAAACTATACATCTTAATGGTATCCATTCATATTCTATTTTCTACACCAAGTTTTCACCATCCTATATAGTAATATAGACTTCTTTAGACAATTCTTCATTTGCATTGATTTCAACAAGTATTATTACATAACCGAGTCAGGTATGTTTTGCTGTTGATTCATCCAATTTCAATGGAATCCCCACTACACTTGTAATCGCACAAAAGGTTTCTTTGTCCAGTAATTTCAAATTTAACTCGGGTAATCTAATCTATATTGGTAGTACAAAAAACCAGTCTCTATCAATACTAGTTTATTGCTCCATTCTTTGAAGATAATGATTTTCCATTAATGAAGTATAGTCCTCCATTAATAAGCTTTTCACAATTAGTCATGTTTGCAAATTTAATGATAAAAACCCCAATATTTCATGTGTAAATTTTGAAAATGCCAGTCAAGTTCCACGTTCTTGTAATAAACGCCTTGAAATGATGATAGAAAGGGTGATTGCTAAAAGCATAGGCAATTACTAAACTACCCCACTTATTGCTAGTCCTCTCGCTGACTCTCCCCTTCTTCAGTACCACCACCGTTTTATTGTTAACGGTGGTAGGAACAATATAGTCCAGATCAAAATTAGATTGAAGTCCTCCATTCTTGATCATATCTACCCAAGAAGTTGGCTTTTTTATAGTGGATTGTTGCGAAATGGCAGTCTTGGTTCTTCTATCCGACTTGAATCTTGGCTTTATGCTATTCCTATATTGTGGCTGTGTTCTTGAATTGACTTGGGTACTTCGAAGGTGAAGAGGGCGATATATCCATTGAGGACTCTAGCGGTTTCTAACTGGCTGGAACCCCTCTTCATCTTGATCAGGAGGAGGATTAGATAGTGAAGGAGGTTTGAGGTTTGGCGGAGGGTCTGAAGTTATGGTGGAAAGCTCCTTTGAAATATAAACTATGGTGGCTAATTTTTTCAGTTTGATTTTAAAAGTTACTGAGTTGTGGACTTATCTTGGTTTAGCTTTAAATATTCGAATCTAGATGTAGATCATTTATCCAATTCGATTATTATTAGGATCGAGTACAGTTTCATCACTATCTACCTCGTTTAAACTACAATTTGGTTATTAAATTATTAATTACAAAACAAAGTCTGTCTATTTGCTATTTTATAGTCTTTGTTTGTGTACTTCTATTTAGGAACCTAATTTCATCACTACATAATTTGTTTGCAAACTTTGTTTATGTTTCATCCTTAAAGAATTTATGAGTTAAAATGTTAGGTAGTGTTTGGTTTAAAAATGAGTTTTGTATTTTGAGTTTTTAATATGTATTTTAGAACATACGGGAGATGAGAAGTGGTGGGAAATGGTTTTAGCATATAAATTTGAAAATGACTTATTTTTTTTGTTTCTATTCTCTTGAGAAATATCAAAAACTATTTTTTTATTATCCCCTTCAAACTTAAATCTCTATCTAGTTTAGGTTTTCCTTTGAGGCCTGTGTAACTTCCACTTCAATAGATGAGAATGAATCTAAGTCCGTGGTTGGTATGTTGTTGGGAAAAAGCAAATGGAAGGTTACTATGGACTATCAACAAAACTAAGACATATTTCTCAACAACGTTAGCTATGTGGGATGTTGAATTCTACATAAAGGTCGATGATTATTTACATGTAAATATCGGTCATTCAATTAGTTTCCTTCCTTAATGTATATTTGCTCCAATTATATTTGAACAGTTTATATATTTGAACAGTTTATATAAAAAATTGTATGTTTATTTATTTTCTTTCAAACAGCTACTACTTGTTCCATGTTAGCACGCTACGCTTTGAAGTATCATGTTTATATTGGGTGCATGATGTCGAAATAGTTCTATCAATCCACTATGATCTAAAATACTGTACTCGTTATTTTTTAATATACACAGTCATAATTTATTGATTATAGTTCATTTAAAAAAATTACAAGGGTGTCAAATATTATACCAGAACTGTCACGTACCGAAATTTTCGACTTTCGAAAATTCGACATCGATACTCACTTTATCGACTGCCAAGCAATCGAGTGCCGGAAACTCCAATAGTGAGGGTTTTAAGAAAAAGAAATAGAAGAAAAGATAGAAGAAAAAGAGAAGAAGAAGAGAAGAAGAAACACAGAAGAAGAAGGAAGAAGAAGAGAAGAAGAAAATAGAGAAGAACAACAGAACAACATCAGAAGCAGAAACAATATCAGAATCTTACACATCGCAGCGGAACAAAATATAATAGATAAATGAATAATCTTTAAACAAAGAACTATATCATTTTATACATACATCAATCATCAGAGTCAATATACAACTCAATACAACAATGGACAGTTATATAAACATGTCCTCATACAGAATACACAGCGGAATAAAATAATATCAGATACAAATACTACGTCTCGCCATCCAGCTTGCTTCCAAAGCTCCAGAATATCCAGAATATCCTGATAACCTAACTCTAGACTGCCCGTGTGGAAATTGGTGGGCACCCAGAGTTTAGAAGGGAACAATAAACTCCGAGTCAGTCATGGTGACTGGTGTGAGATCGTAAAACAGTTTATTTTTCACAAAGAAAATAAAACAAATTCGCAATGCTTTTGGAAAATGAAACTACCATAAGGCCTCCTGCCACACACACAATGCAAACGCAGAATTGGAGAAGATTTCTCCTTATGATAGTCAAAGATGCTTACTACGCAAAATCAAATCTTTTTGGATATTATTATTAGTGCATAGTGTAGAAAACATTTCGAAAGTAGAATATAAATCTTAGCCAGCATAGGTACCATTATATTATGCCTGCTATAGCTGCCTCCTGAGGAGACAGGTTATACAATTGAAATCGTAAAGGCTCGTATTGTTTCTTTGGATTTCCAACAAATGGTCAGGCTAAGGAACTTCCTTTTCCACGATGGGTACGTCCCTGGAATAGACGACCCGAGAACCTAACCGGATCTCTGCCAACACAAGGCCGGGTTACCTCTGCAAAAATAGGTAACTACTGACACGTGTATGCCATCCCCCGATCGTAACCGATCTTCCCGAGGATCCCCGATTCGCAACAAACCACATAGTAAAAATGCAGCAACACATAGGTTAAGTATCTGGGCTCCATACCATGATACCACCTCTATCCAGAAGGAATGACATACACTAAGGGGCGCTACTCCCTAGAACCTTGCCGCATCCTTCCTGTTTCGACCATTTCCGGGGTGTGAGGCTCGACGAAGTCTCGTCCACAAAGCTACGCTTTCTACAAAGCCCTGCTTCGGGTCAAACAAATGATCAACCAATGATCACAAAGATATAAGATCAAACAAATGATCATATCGCAAATGATCAAACACTGATCATTTCACAGCAACACTCAGTATGCCACGTTACCAAATTGGGATATATCGCTGATAAATTTCAACTACATAACCTCTGAGCTCGTACGTCTCAGAGAAGGGTGTTAAGCTAAGAGAATAAATTCTCCGCCACCAACAGAAATGTATTTGAAAGAAATCAGCTTTATATCTCAAATTGTAACGTCAGACACACAATCCATACAAGTCTGTTCCGGGATCGAACAGAACCGAAGGCACTTCTCACGAAGCCCTTGCAAATCTGGATAATTTTCTAATCACGTCCGGACTTCCCGTCACTAAGGGTGATAAAACCTCTAAACCGGAGATCAGCCGATGTAGAGTAACTCGACGGTAATCCTTCCGTTTTCAAAAATATCCGGTCTTCAACACCGGTCTTCGAATGCAATTCATAATGACGTATCACATATTCGGAATGGGTTATACGACCCCATGGTCCTTTCCCGGCTAACCCGAATAGTGAGCGATTATTCAAAAATAAGTGTGGCATTCAAATTCATCCAATTCACAACAAATACCATATTCAAGGTAATTATTGATAGTCGGTTATTTAACTATCAATAAAGATGCGCAACATCATCAGATTCCAAATAATTTTCCCAAATTATTTATCTTCCAAAAATATCTTTACTAGATATATAATTTCCACACTTAACCATCTGAAAACAATTTCAAATCAATTTCCACATTTCATTTTATCTTTGAGGATAAAATCTCAAAACAGTTCATTTCATATTGGAAAAGCATTCCATACTTATTTAAAAATAAGTATTTCACAAATCTATTTATTTTCAACATTTGAAAATATTCAATATACTTAAATCAATATTAAGTATATATTTCGTCCTTTAAGGAAACCATTTACTATAACAACATTTATTTGAGTCAAAACGAATGCTATGTAAAACATCGTTACAACGACTCAAAATCACTAGTATAGGGATTCGAATTTAAGATAGATATATAAATCCCAATACTAGACAAAAATATTTCCTTTCGGAAATCATTTACTATAACAACAGTGTTATAGTCCACCATTTCCTTATTTTTCGAAAACGTCTATTTCAACAATGAATGTTGAAATCTATGATTTCGATATTCAATATATTTGAAAACATCTTTAAAACAATTAACTTCATTTCAAATATCACTTTCCCAAAACCATATCCATTTTACTCAATAATATATTCACTGTCCAAAATCGTGAATATAATTCACTTAACCAAATTTCACTATTTTCTACACATCTTATTTCAATAATAATTCGCTATCCAAAATCGCGAATATATCTCCTTTAACAACCTTCTATATTTAATTTATCAAATCCAATTGATTTCGAATTTATAAAACAACGTTTATAAATTCTATTTCTGTTTTCTAACAACTTCGATTTGTAAATCTCCTTTATTAACAAATTCGATCAATATTTCATTTGAAGGCATAAATCCAATTTATAAGTTAATTTCTTATAAATCTTCTATTCTACAATTTCATTCATTTTAACTTCACAATTTATACATCTATAAATTTCATTCATTTTAACTTCACAATTTATACATCTATAAATTTCATTCATTTTAACTTCACAATTTATAAATCTATAAATTTCATTCATTTTAACTTCACAATTTATAAATCTATAAATTTCATTCACTTATGAATTCCATAAATATTTCATTTTTAACACTTATAAAAACTCGTTTTATAATTCCAATATTTGATTTATAAATATCAATTTTTATAAATCTTTTTATACAAATCGTTTATAGTTATTCAAAAATCCCAACTTAAACCATTTTATAAATAAATTGACTTTTATTTCAAAAACGACACTTTGGTTTTATTTCACTAAAAATTATAACTTTTATAATTTTAAAATTCTAGACGTTTATTTATTTGAAATAAATCAATTCAAAAATTCCATAAAACGTATATTTTCAAAAATCACTTTAAAAACCCTTTTAAATTAAAAAGTCGTTATTTTTAAAACTTGAATCCGATGATGCAACAGCACCAATTAGTCAATCACAACATCAAACATCATATATCAACATATGATAACAGAATATACATCAATATCTGTAAATAAATAACTACTGGTGAGGAATCCAGTTGGATCCCTCCAACCTGTTTCCCTGCATCCACAGACGTTAGCACAATACCAATTCCACTTCGAGGTGGAATATCGCGGTATATGGGTTTTATAAAATATCCGCTTACTAACGGCGCAATAGGGTCTCATCCGCTATATGAGGCGGGAATCAATCAATCCAATATATACATATGCCAATATGTATATATTGCTATATATATATATATAGATATATCCTACTATATCTAATATCACATCCAATAGCAATCAATAACTGCAAAAATTCCACATTCAATTTTGAGTGAGAAAAATCTCACCTTAGCTTTTATTTGCAACCCAATTTCCATTCTAGTCATTTCTTCAAGATTTCGACCTTGTATAAACAATTTTTATACAAATTATTAATATTCGAATTAAATCAAATAATAAATTTTCATTTGGTAATTTTAATTATTCAATGGTTTTATTTTAAACCAATTACTTTTAAATAAATTTATTTAATAGAAGAATTAAATCTTAAACTAGAATTTCTTTAATAAATTTACTTTCGGTGGTACAAATAATTAGATAGATTAATAGAACAAATAGCTCACCGAAATCAGTATTTCCAAAATCACCTATATATACAATTTGAAAACTGCTTATGTCTATTTTTACTGTATATAAAATTTTCACAAAAAAAATAGAATTTTCCTTTACTGCAAAAATAAAATTTTGATATAAATTACGAAATAAACAGTTTCATAAACTTACTGTGATTATATTTCAAATCTATATGTATATATCAAATTCCAGATTGAATTCCTTTCAATCTATATGCTATACCTTATTTTAAAATAACAAGCAGATATAAATTGTATATCTATTTTATTTTCTTAAAACTTCATATATATACTTATACTCATCTCATTTTATTTAAACTGTAAACATTTTATTTTCTGCAAATATATATATATAAACATCCTTTATTCGATTAAATTTAATAAAAGAAAAATCGTTACCTTACTGGAAAATCATCAGCTCAAACTCGAGCTTACGACCATCGCGACTCCACGCCGTCGCTATCACGGCCTTGCCACAACTCACGCTGCCATCACCCTTATCGCCTCCCAGTCGAACTCGCCGCCGTTGACCCCTCCACGCGCGCCCCAGTTGCGACACGCCGTTCGACATCGCCTCGAATTCCCAGTCGCGAGTCCCCTTTCGCCACAGAATCGAACTAAACTCGATCGAAATTCGAGCGCCCCCACTGTTATTGAACGCGACCTAGTCCCCAGAAATGCTCGCGAACCCACGACTACGTGCCTTGACGAACCCGCAGGCGAACTCCTCAGCTGCCACGATCTTCGCGAGCCACTCGCGAGATTCGCGAATCTCCTCCGACCTTCGAACGCGCGAGCTCCCATCGAGTTGTGTTCTGATTTTGAACGAGCAGTTGGGTTTTGATTTTAAAAGGGAGGGGACGAAATACTCAAATTTCATTTTCGATTTTGGATGCCTTCGTTCTGCCATTTTTCTTTGAGGCAAAACGAATTCGAATAATTGAAACGAGGGTGAGAACGAGATGCTTAAAAGTTGAATGAGGCATGGATTACACGATGTCTTTCATGTTCTTCTGCGCGATTTTAGGCAGAGACAACGATGCGTGTTTAAAGGGAAATAACGTGGTGTGTTGACCGATGATTTAAATATTAAATTTTAAATTGAATTTGATTTAAAATCAAATGCGTTCTCTCACCGTGTGCTTACGTATTAACACAGAAAAATACGAAATTTGAAATCCGATAATAATTCGATATTACGGACCCAATGGAACTGGTTTCGTCGAATTCCGAGACTGCGCCTCGGACGACTATTTTTAAATATCGATTCAAGCGATATAAATTCAAAACTGAACAAATCAATTCGAAATTAGATTCTGAAGCTTCTATTATCTTCGGTATCATTGATATGAAGTTTAAAAGCTTTTGAAATATTTTTCTTCAGCTTAAAATTGAAGATACAAATTTTATTCAACTTACAATAGATTAAATTTTATAATTTAATCACCAAATTCAAAGGTTTATCGGGGATTCAAATTAAATTACCGTTCAAATATTTAAAATTAATTAAATATTCTCAATTTAATTTGTTCAAAATTCTGGGTCGTTACAGACTTCCCTCCTTAAAAGAATTTCGTCCCGAAATTCCAAGTCAGGAAGAAAAAGTCCTTAACTCGTCTACTATTTTTCACAATTCAATAGTTTTATCAAATTTTCAAAACAAATCTTTCTACTAAAGATTTGTTATCATTTCGACTAACTTTTCCAACTTCAATTATAAGTTTCAACAACATTGTTTAACTTCTCAATTCAAATTCAAGTTTAAATTCAAATTTTAAACTTTCAAAATTTCTCAAAAATTTTCTAACACTCGAAATTTTTGAAAAATTTCGCCAGCGTCTCCTTTGCGCGGCTAATATGGTACGACTACAAAACGTCCCTACGGACTCTCAGATTTCAAAAAGAAAAAGAAAAAGCCAAGCGGCTAGACAAGAAATCATCAAAAACTCATATCGAAATTCAAATACTTACCTTTTGTCGAGCAATTCAAATTCATCTTTGAAATAAATTTTCCAATCCCTTTATACACCTGTATATCCTACTAGCCATTATATCTAGTTACAGCATTCAAACTATTTTGCAAATTCGATTACAAAATTTTCAATATAAACTACTTATACATTTTTACTTCACTGTTGAAGTTATATATTCAATTTCGTTCAATTTTTCATTTCAATTTCATTTGAATTCAATTTTATCTTTAGTTCATTTCATTTGCAATTGATTCCATTAAATCTAATTTGCATTTCATATTTTTATTCGGTTTATTTTATTAACCAACAACTTTCATTCATAACTGCTCTTTTTAGATTAGTTTTAGTTACTAATTCATTACAAATTACAATTCACTTATTCAAATTCGTTTTCAACATTCAGATTCTATTCCAGTTTTATTCACTTTTGTTCGCTCCCAAAATTTATTTTCAATTTGCCATTTTGGTTTATAACCACTCATATTAAACTGGATTTCAAATTCCATATGAATTTAATTCATTTCACTTTATTTAATTGATTCACTTATACTTAATTTAATTTAACCCCATCCCTTAAATTGAATTTATTCTATCAATTCAAATTGTATAAGTTATCAACTTAATAATATTTCATAAATATTTCTACATAGTATTCCAGAGTTTACCAACATTTCAATAACCATTTTTGAAAACAGTTCAAATTATCCTTTGAATTTTCTAAAACAAAACCCAAATTTTCCAAACAACTTCCATTTAAAACAATTTGGCAGCAATTCCTCTTTTGGAAACCCGAAAATAAACACCAACGATGCCGCGGTCATCATCGAAGTTATTTTCCAGCGACCGAAAAGAGTTTAGAGCCTTCATCTTCCCAAAATACCTTTCAAAACCCTTGAAATTCATTTCCAAACCAAAAAGAAATTAAACTTTCCAAATTTCCAAAATTTTCAAGTTCCTTTCAAAACATTTTCAAAAACTTCTCTGGAATTCTGTTTCAAATTACAATTCACATTTATAATTTATATTCCCAAATTTCATTTGCATGTGAATTTACTTCTTAACCTTGGAGTTACGATTTCAATTTCTTATTCAATTTCAATGATAATAATTTACTATTATTACTTCCTAACAACCATGCAACCATATACTATGATAATTCATAGAAAATTATTTCTTTTGTATACAAAAATAGTTTTGGGCAAAATTATCTCATTTACCCTATTTCAAACAATATTGTGCCGAATTGTTCTATACAAGTGTTTAGAGATCCCTATTGATAGAGTTGTACGGACAATACCGACCAGAATCCATATACCACTCAACAAACCAATCATCACAATATAAAACAATTTTATATTCACTAACAAATACGCACTCGTATCTATTATTACACTCAACTCATTCTAGAGTACTACTGACTCTATCTCTAATGAGTAACACCCAACAGAGCAGGGTTGTCGCTTAACCATATGCTCTGATACCACGCTGTCACGTACCGAAATTTTCGACTTTCGAAAATTCGACATTGATACTCACTTTATCGACTGCCGAGCAATCGAGTGCCGGAAACTCCAATAGTGAGGGTTTTAAGAAAAAGAAATAGAATAAAAGATAGAAGAAAAAGAGAAGAAGAAGAGAAGAAGAAACACAGAAGAAGAAGGAAGAAGAAGAGAAGAAGAAAATAGAGAAGAACAACAGAACAACATCAGAAGCAGAAACAATATCAGAATCTTACACATCGCAGCGGAACAAAATATAATAGATAAATGAATAATCTTTAAACAAAGAACTATATCATTTTATACATACATCAATCATCAGAGTCAATATACAACTCAATACAACAATGGACAGTTATATAAACTTGTCCTCATACAGAATACACAGCGGAATAAAATAATATTAGATACAAATACTACGTCTCGCCATCCAGCTTGCTTCCAAAGCTCCAGAATATCCAGAATATCCTGATAACCTAACTCTAGACTGCCCGTGTGGAAATTGGTGGGCACCCAGAGTTTAGAAGGGAACAATAAACTCCGAGTCAGTCATGGTGACTGGTGTGAGATCGTAAAACAGTTTATTTTTCACAAAGAAAATAAAACAAATTCGCAATGCTTTTGGAAAATGAAACTACCATAAGGCCTCCTGCCACACACACAATGCAAACGCAGAATTGGAGAAGATTTCTCCTTATGATAGTCAAAGATGCTTACTATGCAAAATCAAATCTTTTTGGATATTATTATTAGTGCATAGTGTAGAAAACATTTCGAAAGTAGAATATAAATCTTAGCCAGCATAGGTACCATTATATTATGCCTGCTATAGCTGCCTCCTGAGGAGACAGGTTATACAATTGAAATCGTAAAGGCTCGTATTGTTTCTTTGGATTTCCAACAAATGGTCAGGCTAAGGAACTTCCTTTTCCACGATGGGAACGTCCCTGGAATAGACGACCCGAGAACTTAACCGGATCTCTGCCAACACAAGGCCGGGTTACCTCTGCAAAAATAGGTAACTACTGACACGCGTATGCCATCCCCCGATCGTAACCGATCTTCCCGAGGATCCCCGATTCGCAACAAACCACATAGTAAAAATGCAGCAACCACATAGGTTAAGTATCTGGGCTCCATACCATGATACCACCTCTATCCAGAAGGAATGACATACACTAAGGGGCGCTACTCCCTAGAACCTTGCCGCATCCTTCCTGTTTCGACCATTTCCGGGGTGTGAGGCTCGACGAAGTCTCGTCCACAAAGCTACGCTTTCTACAAAGCCCTGCTTCGGGTCAAACAAATGATCAACCTATGATCACAAAGATATAAGATCAAACAAATGATCATATCGCAAATGATCAAACACTGATCATTTCACAGCAACACTCAGTATGCCACGTTACCAAATTGGGATATATCGCTGATAAATTTCAACTACATAACCTCTGAGCTCGTACGTCTCAGAGAAGGGTGTTAAGCTAAGAGAATAAATTCTCCGCCACCAACAGAAATGTATTTGAAAGAAATCAGCTTTATATCTCAAATTGTAACGTCAGACACACAATCCATACAAGTCTGTTCCGGGATCGAACAGAACCGAAGGCACTTCTCACGAAGCCCTTGCAAATCCGGATAATTTTCTAATCACGTCCGGACTTCCCGTCACTAAGGGTGATAAAACCTCTAAACCGGAGATC
This sequence comes from Allium fistulosum, assembly GCA_030737815.1. Taxonomy (NCBI): domain Eukaryota; kingdom Viridiplantae; phylum Streptophyta; class Magnoliopsida; order Asparagales; family Amaryllidaceae; genus Allium; species Allium fistulosum. The sequence goes on along the minus strand of CM060902.1, from coordinate 1,124,950,524 downwards.
AGCCGATGTAGAGTAACTCGACGGTAATCCTTCCGTTTTCAAAAATATCCGGTCTTCAACACCGGTCTTCGAATGCAATTCATAACGACGTATCACATATTCGGAATGGGTTATACGACCCCATGGTCCTTTCCCGGCTAACCCGAATAGTGAGCGATTATTCAAAAATAAGTGTGGCATTCAAATTCATCCAATTCACAACAAATACCATCTTCAAGGTAATTATTGATAGTCGGTTATTTAACTATCAATAAAGATGCGCAACATCATCAAATTCCAAATAATTTTCCCAAATTATTTATCTTCCAAAAATATCTTTACTAGATATATAATTTCCACACTTAACCATTTGAAAACAATTTCAAATCAATTTCCACATTTCATTTTATCTTTGAAGATAAAATCTCAAAACAGTTCATTTCATATTGGAAAAGCATTCCATACTTATTTAAAAATAAGTATTTCACAAATCTATTTATTTTCAACATTTGAAAATATTCAATATACTTAAATCAATATTAAGTATATATTTCGTTCTTTAAGGAAACCATTTACTATAACAACATTTATTTGAGTCAAAACGAATGCTACGTAAAACATCGTTACAACGACTCAAAATCACTAGTATAGGGATTCGAATTTAAGATAGATATATAAATCCAAATACTAGACAAAAATATTTCCTTTCGGAAATCATTTACTATAACAACAGTGTTATAGTCCACCATTTCCTTATTTTTCGAAAACGTCTATTTCAACAATGAATGTTGAAATCTATGATTTCGATATTCAATATATTTGAAAACATCTTTAAAACAATTAACATCATTTCAAATATCACTTTCCTAAAACCATATCCATTTTACTCAATAATATATTCACTGTCCAAAATCGTGAATATAATTCACTTAACCAAATTTCACTATTTTCTACACATCTTATTTCAATAATAATTCGCTATCCAAAATCGTGAATATATCTCCTTTAACAACCTTCTATATTTAATTTATCAAATCCAATTGATTTCGAATTTATAAAACAACGTTTATAAATTCTATTTCTGTTTTCTAACAACTTCGATTTGTAAATCTCCTTTATTAACAAATTCGATCAATATTTCATTTGAAGGCATAAATCCAATTTATAAGTTAATTTCTTATAAATCTTCTATTCTACAATTTCATTCATTTTAACTTCACAATTTATACATCTATAAATTTCATTCATTTTAACTTCACAATTTATACATCTATAAATTTCATTCATTTTAACTTCACAATTTATAAATCTATAAATTTCATTCATTTTAACTTCACAATTTATAAATCTATAAATTTCATTCACTTATGAATTCCATAAATATTTCATTTTTAACACTTATAAAAACTCGTTTTATAATTCCAATATTTGATTTATAAATATCAATTTTTATAAATCTTTTTATACAAATCGTTTATAGTTATTCAAAAATCCAAACTTAAACCATTTTATAAATAAATTGACTTTTATTTCAAAAACGACACTTTGGTTTTATTTCACTAAAAATTATAACTTTTATAATTTTAAAATTCTAGACGTTTATTTATTTGAAATAAATCAATTCAAAAATTCCATAAAACGTATATTTTCAAAAATCACTTTAAAAACCCTTTTAAATTAAAAAGTCGTTATTTTTAAAACTTGAATCCGATGATGCAACAGCACCAATTAGTCAATCACAACATCAAACATCATATATCAACATATGATAACAGAATATACATCAATATCTGTAAATAAATAACTACTGGTGAGGAATCCAGTTGGATCCCTCCAACCTGTTTTCCTGCATCCACAGACGTTAGCACAATACCAATTCCACTTCGAGGTGGAATATCGCGGTATATGGGTTTTATAAAATATCCGCTTACTAACGGCGCAATAGGGTCTCATCCGCTATACGAGGCGGGAATCAATCAATCCAATATATACATATGCCAATATGTATATATTGCTATATATATTTATATAGATATATCCTACTATATCTAATATCACATCCAATAGCAATCAATAACTGCAAAAATTCCACATTCAATTTTGAGTGAGAAAAATCTCACCTTAGCTTTTATTTGCAACCCAATTTCCATTCTAGTCATTTCTTCAAGATTTCGACCTTGTATAAACAATTTTTATACAAATTATTAATATTCGAATTAAATCAAATAATAAATTTTCATTTGGTAATTTTAATTATTCAATGGTTTTATTTTAAACCAATTACTTTTAAATAAATTTATTTAATAGAAGAATTAAATCTTAAACTAGAATTTCTTTAATAAATTTACTTTCGGTGGTACAAATAATTAGATAGATTAATAGAACAAATAGCTCACCGAAATCAGTATTTCCAAAATCACCTATATATACAATTTGAAAACTGCTTATGTCTATTTTTACCGTATATAAAATTTTCACAAAAAAAAATAGAATTTTCCTTTACTGCAAAAATAAAATTTTGATATAAATTGCGAAATAAACAGTTTCATAAACTTACTGTGATTATATTTCAAATCTATATGTATATATCAAATTCCAGATTGAATTCCTTTCAATCTATATGCTATACCTTATTTTAAAATAACAAGCAGATATAAATTGTATATCTATTTTATTTTCTTAAAACTTCATATATATACTTATACTCATCTCATTTTATTTAAACTGTAAACATTTTATTTTCTGCAAATATATATATATATATAAACATCCTTTATTCGATTAAATTTAATAAAAGAAAAATCGTTACCTTACTGGAAAATCATTAGCTCGAACTCGAGCTTACGGCCATCGCGACTCCACGCCGTCGCTATCACGGCCTTGCCACAACTCACGCTGCCATCACCCTTATCGCCTCCTAGTCGAACTCGCCGCCGTTGACCCCTCCACGCGCGCCCCAGTTGCGACACGCCGTTCGACATCGCCTCGAATTCCCAGTCGTGAGTCCCCTTTCGCCACAGAATCGAACTAAACTCGATCGAAATTCGAGCGCCGCCACTGTTATTGAACGCGACCTAGTCCCCAGAAATGCTCGCGAACCCACGACTACGTGCCTTGACGAACCCGCAGGCGAACTCCCCAGCTGCCACGATCTTCGCGAGCCACTCGCGAGATTCGCGAATCTCCTCCGACCTTCGAACGCGCGAGCTCCCATCGAGTTGTGTTCTGATTTTGAACGAGCAGTTGGGTTTTGATTTTAAAAGGGAGGGGACGACATACTCAAATTTCATTTTCGATTTTGGATGCCTTCGTTCTGCCATTTTTCTTTGAGGCAAAACGAATTCGAATAATTGAAACGAGGGTGAGAACGAGATGCTTAAAAGTTGAACGAGGCATGGATTACACGATGTCTTTCGTGTTCTTCTGCGCGATTTTAGGCAGAGACAACGATGCATGTTTAAAGGGAAATAATGTGGTGTGTTGACAGATGATTTAAATATTAAATTTTAAATTGAATTTGATTTAAAATCAAATGCGTTCTCTCACCGTGTGCTTACGTATTAACACAGAAAAATACGAAATTTGAAATCCGATAATAATTCGATATTATGGACCCAATGGAACTGGTTTCGTCGAATTCCGAGACTGCGCCTCGGACGACTATTTTTAAATATCGATTCAAGCGATATAAATTCAAAACTGAACAAATCAATTCGAAATTAGATTCTGAAGCTTCTATTATCTTCGGTATCATTGATATGAAGTTTAAAAGCTTTTGAAATATTTTTCTTCAGCTTAAAATTGAAGATACAAATTTTATTCAACTTACAATAGATTAAATTTTATAATTTAATCACCAAATTCAAAGGTTTATCGGGGATTCAAATTAAATTACCGTTCAAATATTTAAAATTAATTAAATATTCTCAATTTAATTTGTTCAAAATTCTGGGTCGTTACAAGAACATTGGAAAGTCGGAGAAGTAGGTATTAAGTACTTCAGACATGAAATGCGACAACTGTATGCACTATCTAGAAATTTGGCCCCGCACACACGCATACATATATATGTATGTATGTATGTATCAAGAAATAGGTTAGTGTTTTTTATAAATTGGATCTCCTGTTCTATATTCTTTTTTTAGAAAAATAAGTAAACAATATAAACTATAGTATTATGTTCTAATAGTTGAGATTAATTTATGTATCTTATAAGGTTTAAACTTTCCAAAAAACCACCAAAACGCACCCTTGGATTCTGTTAATATTTTCAATCTAAAGGTTAAAAATAATTGATAAACTTATGTTCTAGTTTTTAACCACCGCATGATCCAAATCCCATTTTGAATTAGTGAGCACCACATTATATCTTTGATATATTATTTATGTCGAATTTTTTTTCTGTACAAAATTATACCGCACAAGTATAACAATGAGGTTGATGGTTTAGAACAAAGAAGGATAGGATGTGCTTCTCTTCACTAACAACATCTTCCATTTCACCCAAGCAAGATTACCTTCTCTTTTCTAATTTCTAGTATGTATATTCCAATGCTTATAGTCTAATTATATTGGGTTGGGCAAATTCGGAAGTGTCTGCTTTGTTGGGACGTATTCCATCTGACGTGGGTTATCGAACAATAGTAACTATTGATCTTGAAGGACTCCAAGAAAGGATTACAACTACAAAGATATGCGATCGTGATTTCGATTAGAATAATATAATATTTTGTTTTGAAGAATCCGATGGTTAAAGGTTAGATGAATTTTTTATGTATTATGTATGTTATTTATCTAAATATTTGAAACTGAACGAATTTTTTATTAATTGATGTTATTATACCTTATATTATACTTGACTTATTTTATCTTTGTTCAAATAAATGTAATAAAGAAAGTTGTGCAAATGATATTGATAAAGCTAATACTTTACATGGGTCTAGAGCTTTTGCGGACGTGATGTCGATAAGAATAGTATAATATTGTCTTGAAGGATTTGATGGTAATTGTGTAGTCATTTATGTTTGCTTTAAACGTGATCAATGAAATATTATGTATGAACATGGTTATATTAAATATTTGATGTTTATTTATTTTCAAATGTGTTATTGTTTGATTTATTTAATTATATACATATCAAAAGTTATTCCATCTATGTACATGGAATGTTATTAAATAATATGTGACAAATAAATTTTGGTAGAAAATGTCAGTAGTAAATGTTATTTATGGTAAAAAAAGGAAAAAATGGAGGTATTCATAACGTTTAATATAAGCTACAAGAAAGTAGAAACGCTAGAAATATTCTTTGCAAGATATATCGTAACATATTAAAAACGCTATAAAAACTATTCTACAACGTTTCGTTTCTTCCAAGCGTTTAAACTTTTCCTAGCATTTACTAAACGCTATGAAAATCATGGTTTTCATAATTTTTATTAGATGCTATGAAAAGCTAAATTTTCAGCTATGAAAAGCTAAATTTTCAAAGAATTTGCATTAGTGCTCTTTTATGTTACTGATCTATTATAACATGTCGTTACATAGCGTTGTTTAAAACGATATGGTAGATTATTATAGGTTTTTTAAATGCTATTAAATACCAAGTTTTGTAGTGTATTTAGATTATGATTAATAACTCTTTGTTGCAACTATTTGCAACTACAATCACATAACATTTCATTTAAGAATTTTCTTATTGTACATTGATTGATTATTTATATCAAAATATAACATGGTACATAAAAGAAATCAAACACCATAAACTTTTATTATGAACACGATCATTTACAAAGTTAGTTATATAACACATTTGCATAATTGCCTTAGGTTTACCACTAACTCTCTAAGGAATATCATAAAAAAGATGCAAAAAATCAACATATGGGTAACCATCCATAACATCATCAAATTGAATATTTCAGTAGTAATGTATTGAATAACTCATGTGATGTTTTCTTGTATGTTAACAAATTAATAATTACGTAATAATAAAAAGTTAAATTCAAAATTGTAAGTGGTTATTAGCATCATTATGTAAAACTTAATTAAAATCAAAAAAAATTAATTCAACGTTAAGCAAATGATTCGAAAGTAGAAGAAAAGAACATAATAATAGCATACTTAGACCATTTCCAATAATTGTTTTGTTAACTTCACACTTTCCTATCAGAAAAACTAAACAAAACAACAACACACTAAAAAAACCACCAATCAACCACAAACGTATTAACACAATACAAAAGGAATCAAAATCTATCCCTTTTAAATATTAAAAACAATTTTAAAAGTGTTTTGTAAAAGCCTTTTTAATATCATATGACAGAGTCGTTGAGATGAATTAAAACGAGTAATTGAAAGCCGTTTTAAGCATATTGCATTAAAACAACTTTCACAAGCTATTTCAAATCAAATTTACTTAAAATGGCTATCATAACGACGATTTAACAAACAATTAATTAAATCAATTCAAAAGTTAAATATTGAGTTTGTAATTGGTTAAGTGAACTTAACAAACAACATCTACATGGCTTATTTGACAATCGAACAAGTCATTGTTTGGCTTTTCTCTTAAGTCCATTAATAACATTATACTGAATCAATTAAGGTTTATCAAGAGTAGAAATTCGACACCCATAATAGATATGCACATCTTAATCTCTACAAATGATGAATAATAGAGCAATAGATATTTTAAACTTTTGAGGTCTAGACATCATGAAAATGATTCCCTAACAATTGAGCATGATGACGAACTGACCATGGTAAAGATTGATGATTGAGCATGATGATGAACTAATGGTGTGTATGTAGGCTATTAAAAAACATATTCTTTTATATTACTTATTTAGCTTTCTATTAGAGACAAATGAAATATGTTGGGCCATATGTGTAACATCCTCCACTAGGAGGCCTAAAACTAACGACTATGGGTGCTGCAGTCATCCATAGTTATTAACCCTCGGCGACCAAATACGGTAATGTTAGATACATTGATATAACAGAAACACATGGATATGGAAAAAATTTAAAATCATTAAATAACTTTCTCATTCCATTTCAAATCATTTCAAATTCATTACATCATCCTAGATTCGAGAACCACGTTCAGAGAAAATATAATTATTACAACATACGCGAAGAGTGACATATGAAGATGCCCCATTGGATGATCAGAGTCTAAACATAGGCAATTAAACAACTTTTCCTTTACAACAAAACACAGCAGAATCAAAATTGAAATGAACTCCTACTAGCTAGCTTGCCTCTTGCAGGTCTCCGGAAGCTTATTTGTCTAAAGAGGTACCTGAAAACCTCAACTCTCAAACTACTCAAAGTTAATTGAGAACCCGAGAGTTTAAGGAAAAAACATAAACTTCGAGTCAGACATAAAGCCTAGTATGAATAATAACCTACCATCTTGAACCATTTAGATATATAGTGAGATCATGCCGCTTAGCGGAACGGGTTTTCCCCTCACTAGTATCTTATCAAAAACTTATAGTAACCATATACTATGCTCCTGCATCCATAATGGTTAAAAACATAGCAATTTAAAATATTATTATGATATGCAAACGAGTAAATAATTCAGGATTTCCCATCCCCGTTCATTTGACTATATGTCATAGTTATAGTTCCTAGGGTTACTATTAACATATTAGTTTTCATGGGCTGACTAATAACCTGTTTAAAGCTTATGGACTATCTGTCTGGTTTCATAGTTTTCATGGGATCACTAAGAACCTATTGGCCCCTGCCAATAACTTCATTATTCATGGGTTCTCCCTGAACCTATTGGTATCTCCAATAACTTCCCTCATACCATAGTTTTCATGGATTGACTACAAAACTATTGACTTCTGTCAATAACTTAATCCGGATATAGTTTTCATGGGTTCACTACAAACTTGTTGGCCTCTACCATTAACTCTCTTTAAATATAGTTTTCGTGGGTTCACTATAAACCTGTATAAACTGACAACTTCTTAATTAGTCTTTGGGCATTCTATATTCTGGTCTAACTAACCTCCTGGATGCAACTCTATTCATTCAGGAGTTACTTAACTTATATTTACTACTGGGTCAACCTACCTGGTTATTCTGCCCTTACTTCCCAAAATACAGTTATGGGTCCATTACTTAGTGAATATATTTATAGAAGAAGCATATACACAAAAATAATACCAACATTTATGGTTTAATATCCTTGAAATCATTTTTCACTTGAAACATGGTTAAACCCTTTAACCTATTAATTTATCAAGGAAAGCTTCTTCAAAAACTCCAAATTTAAACGCCATTTAAAAGTTCTTTTATAGTGCCATGGGTTTAACCTGTAAAAATTGAGATTGGGTTCTTTGTTTTGAAAACTAAGACTTATGAAACCTTAGATCTTTACTTTCGAAACCATTGAAAAACCTCTTTCGAAAGCATTCAAATCTTCTTTTCAAAACACTAAGCATATGCCTTTCGAAACATTTTAAAACATATTGTAACAACCCGCATATCTATCGATTTTATATTTAAATATTTTATTTAAATATTTTATCGTTAGTCGGATGTTAGTCCGAAAAGCTACTTTTTGCATACGGTCAAATTAGGACTCGAGACCACTTCCATTGAGTTCAAAATGACGTTTGCGATCTTTTTAAGTGTAAACTTCGATATGTTTGGAGATAGTGAACTTTTCGGCACTTTTTCCCGCCTTTGACTTTGGTTTGGACTGCACCCCTTTAGTTCAGCCCAACCCTCTTTCTCATTTGTTCAAACACTTCAAGCTTTGTCAAAAATGGTGGTGGGAAAGAGAAATTAAAACTCCCAACTCAAATTCTATTGCAAATCCGAGATTCAACATCAAATTCAAGTAGAAGATTGTGGATTCAAGCTTTGGATTGCTTCTCCTTGCTTTCAATCTTCATCTTCATCAATTTCGTGGAAAAGGTGAGATTTTTGATCTCACATCTTGCCTATAATTGTCATTGGACTGTTGGGGATGATCCCTCATCACTTTAGCATGTTTGTTTGCATTTGGTTTGGATTGGATTGGCGAAAAACTACAAATTTTGGCGTTTTGGTGAGTTTCTAGCCTTAAGTCGTTTCTGGCCATCGCTAGGTCGTCCACGAGTTAACTCCTTAGGTCGTCCAGGCAAAACGTTAGGTCGTTTCCGACCTATAATCCCCAGGCAAAAGTCGTTCGCCCGTAAGTCTTAGGTCGTTGCCGACCTATAATCTCCAGGCAAAACGTTAGGTCGTTGCCGACCTATAATCCCCCAGGCAAACTTTAGGTCGCTCGCACTGGCTTATCTCGTAGGTCGTCTCCGACCTAAGCTTCTTTTCCATAAGTCGTTCGCGAGTCAAGTGTTAGGTCGTCTCCGACCTAACGCCCCTCGTCACCTTAGGTCGTAGCTCGTAAGTCGCTCGACCCTGCTAAGTCTTTAAGTCGCTCGAGTTAGGTCGGCCAGTATATCTCGTAGGTCGTCTCCGACTTATCCTCCAGTTAAGTCGTTCGACCCTCTAGGTCGTTCGAGTTAGGTCGTTGGACCATTTACCTTAGGTCGCTTGACCTTAAGTCGTAGGTCGTCTCCGACCTATGCCCCACTAAGTCGCATCCCACTTAGGTCGAACCCCGTATTACTCTGCGTAGGCAATCTTATCTGAAAAGCATTCATCAGAACTTCCACTTTGATGCATTTTGAGCTGATTTCCTTGGATTTTATTCACGTCTCCGAATGTGAATTTTTGTGATAGATTGTTCCAACAATCGTTTTATGACTTGTCACTTTAAAGATATGAAGGTTTTAATACTAGTAGTAAATATCAAAACTCTTTCATCAAATCGATTTCAACACTATTTTTAATATCAAAAGTTCGTTTTCTCAAACCGATTTCCAATCTACTAATATATATAAGCCTTTACTTCACTCGAACGAGAAATCGACTTAAACGACTTAGTAAAACGAGTGGTATGAAACGCTTGCGTTCACTTCGTCGGTTAGCTCTTGGACTTGTTCGATTGAACCCTTTTGTGACAATTTCCTAGTGAAGATCTACAATTTGTTCGTAAATAGTTAAGTTAAGCAAGTGGTTATGGGACATGAAGCTAAACTCATATATTTACTAGCTTAGTGTGATTGACACTTCCTTATGATCATGACGATCATTCTTGTGATTTAGACTAGCGATTGAGCGATGTCTCTTCGTCCGTGTGTTCGGACTTGCCTTCGAGCCATCCGTGTGTTCGGAAAAATTAAATGGATAGCTTCCATGAGATAGCTTCTCGTCCGTGTGTTCGGACTTCCCCCTTTTAGTGATTTCTGGATTTCGTGTGTTGATTTCTGGGATTTGTTCTGGATTTCGTGTGTTGATTTCTGGATTTAGTGCTTCACCAACTTTTGTGGTTTTCACTGATATGATATCAGTTTTTGTGTATTAGTGAATTTGTGTGTCATTACCCTTTTTATGTGTTTGGATCTTTGAGAAGATTCTTGTGACATTGATTAATCCCTTGTTGATTATCATTTACATACTTATAGTAGTATGCCATCATGGTTATTATATGTTTATGCCATACCCCTTATCCTATATCATGTCATCTGATATTTATAGTTAGACTGATCCGTTTATTATTTTCTTATAAATAATACTCGGGTCAGACCGAGATGTTACAGGTGCTTCTGCTTGACTTCTCTTCTGGATTACTCTGACTTTTGGCTAACTACTTAGATTAGTAGTTTTTGGTTGTACACATTTGAGATATAGACTCTATGTTGTGTATCTATTCTTTTGTATAGCACGTGATGCTATTCTTTTGTATTATAGTGGATCTTTCCGACCACTACTCTGATGTACACTTTCATGTGTTATATGTTTATTCATATCTTCTTCCGCCTTTGTGATATGGATGTCTGTGACTGATTTATGTTATGATTATTTCTATGTTTGTTTCCGAAGATTATATATATAGCCACCGTGTGATAGCTTTGTGTTTGTATCGGTATGTCGGATTTCCTCCTTAAAGGATATGCATTCTACTCTATCTGGCGTATCGGTGCTCGCACAAAGAAGTTACATGGATGGTCGCTCCTCCACAGCCTTATTCTCCGTGCTAATTGACAGCACTACATCGTAGTGTTCTTAGTTAGCGTGGGTATAGAGGTGGGGCGTCACACATATCTTTCGAAACCATTAAAACATACCTTTCGAAAGTATTAAAGCGTCACTTGCTTATTTATAAAACCATAGCTTCGAAACCAATTGAAAGTACCCCTTTCAAAACCATTGGGTTTAATCTTAAACATATCTTTTGGATCAAAGTGAATACAAATGAAAGTACCGCTTTCGAAACCATTAACCTTTAAGTACAAGTGATTGGGGAAAACTAATGGTTTCGGAACCACCCTTTCGAAAGCATTAATCATATAAGAAAAATAATTGGAAGGATAACTTCGAAACCCCTTTTCAAGCCATTGCCTTCGAAACCTTTATGTGGCTACTAAAGCCCTTTCGAAAGCTTTGGGAAGTGGCTTATTACATTTATAAAACAAAATCTACCTTTCGAACTCGTTGATGACTTCAATCCCTTCGAAAGGCATAGAGACGACAGTAGGGTTTCGACTGGGTTCAAATTACCCTTTCGAAAGCATTGATTTAAAAACAGGGCAACTCATTGGAAAGCTACCCTTTCGAAACAAAAAGGCGGCAACTTCTTTGAAAGCTATATTAAACCCTTTTGAAAGCATTCTTTTAAAACAAGGCAAGCGGCATTTCTTTGAAAGCAAAATGAAGGCTTCGACCCCTTCGAAAGCTTGGTTTCGACTCCATACCTGCCGCCTTTCTCCAATCCACTACATACCAAAGCCTTGATACCTTGTGTATTGGTTTCGACTTCATTGGGGGTGGAAGTATAGGGTCAAAAGGTAGCTTCTGGAACTGGCAAAATAATGAACTTATGCAAAACTGTTTTGATTGCCTTTTTAAGTAATACTTTTCAACTAACTTGCCTATTTATAAATATATGATTGGTTGCCATAAAATTTATCAAAATCTTTTCTAAAAGACTGCCGAATTATTTTAGAAATTAATTAAAGATAATTAACAAAGAAGCCCTTCCCTTAAGCAAAACAATTAAAACATTTAAGTCCTCCAAATAAATAAATTTAATTTCCATATTAAATTACTTAGGAAAAATCCCCAAAAATCATAGAAATTCACTTTTAATATGTTATCTAACATATATAAATTTCGAACCCAAATTCCTTTATATAACTACCGAAATTAATTTCTAAACCTAATTATTCATATTCTCCTTTGAAAATTCATAATAAATTATCCATAGCTTGGATAATTATGAAAAATTAAACACATCTCCAAAATAATGTTTTACGTAACATATTAATTCCTCATGGCATATGAAATCCAGTAAATATGATTTCTACCTAAAATCGAATTGAACATTTATCAAACAATCTTGTTTGAATCAAACATATCATAAAATCCATGCATATCATCATTAAAATCAACATACAAGGTTTTAAACATAAATCCAAAATCAAATAATCTTTAAAAAAAAGTAGAGATGGTTTTGATTACTATTCACCTTGATTAGGATAAGGAACTTGAGATTTGATCTTTGATTAATTCCCCTTGCTTGATTGCTTAGCTCTTGATTGATTTTTCCCCCTTTTTTTTCCTAGGTTATGGCCAGCTTGCTCTTCTCCTTGATTTACGTTTTTAAATAACGAAATAAGAATGTGAAGAGAAAATGGGAACTTGGGTTTAGGGGTTATGGGATTATGGTGGCGTCAAATCCCTATAATACCTTTACATTTGTTACCCGGTACCTTAACCCGGCTACACAAAGGTGATTACAGATATCAGACTTGACTATTGATGGGAAAGACAGCCACGAGACAACATATATATGACCATAATGTGACTTCTGGACAGTTATATCCAGCACAGGGTGGATAAGGTCAACGAATAAATGATATAGGACGTCGGAATTATGAAGGTTAGCTTGGTGGAGTAGAGGTCGACATAGATTTTTGACAAGTTGAAGAGTGTATGAATGGGTCGGCATGTTGAATGGATCGTCATGATAGTGGCTATGAAAAGGGATCGACACGATATTGGGTCGGCACGATATTGGGTCGACACGATATTGGATCAACATGGTATCGGGTCGGCATAAGATTTGGAATGATCAGGTTGGCATAGTAAATGGCATTGGACCGGGTCGGCATAGTACATAGAGTAGATCGGGTCGACGTACCTGAATGGATCGGCAAAGTGTGTGATGAGGTGGATCGGCACATCGAAAGCGGTCGGCATACTATAATGGGGTCAGCATGGCATGGTGATATGGCTCGGGTCGGTATGATTGGCATAGTATGTTGGGCTAAGCCTTTCTTATGGTGGGCCAAGTGGTCGGGGGGTCCAGGCTTTGAGATGTCGGTCAGGCTGAAGGCTGCCTTCATCTATAAATACAGGGGTGGGGGGCCACATTTGGGGGCTCTCTTTTTGGCTAACAAGTGAAACTCTGCCATTTTTGTAATTAGTTTCCTTTTGTTACAACTTTTTGTCAAATCATTTCTTGTTGATTATAACTGTAATCAATTGAGTGAGAAAGCAATACAGAAAGTCTTCATAGTGGATGTAGGCAATCAGCGCCGAACCACTATAAATCTTGTTGTTTTTTTTTGCTGCATTTTTCTTGATATTCAGTGTTATTCCTCTGTTTTCATTTAATTTATTCATTTATTTCACTACCTAAACCTATTATCAGGTGTTTCTGACCAATTTGGTTGCAAACATTTTGGTGCTTTCACTGAGAAACTGGATTCTCAAGCTATAGGATCACCTTTGTTGCTACTGGATTGTAGAAATCCCCCAAAGGAGATCCAGGTTCACTTTCAAAAGCTTGTAGATACTATTCAGATTATTCTAGATCTAAGCAAAGGAATTCAAGATGGTAAGGCGCACCAGAGCTACTTCCCATAATGTTGATGCCAACGAAATTGCTAGTGTCCAACATGAGGGCCCAAGCAACCAGCCAGCTAATGCGAATGTGGAGCCTACTGTAGCCCACAACCCCCCCCCCCCCAATTCTCAGGATGTCGGTCTATTACCTCCCTAGAATGATAATGAAGTGAATCCTCAGGATACGCATCTGGAGGACAATAGGCCAAGAAGGCATGAGATGCCCCGGAGACACCAGCCAGAACATTTAAACAGGATGGAGCCTGACCAGGCACCCCCTATCCAGACTCTGGACTTGTTCGTAATGGTCAAGCAGCTGATGAGGGAGAACCAGGGCTTGACTAACGATGATTAGGGAGTCTTTAGGAGTCATACTCCATTTACCGACAACATTTTACAGGCGGAGTATCCCAAGAGGTTTAACATGCTTATGATGCCTGCTTATGAAGGGAAGATTGACCCACGATAGCACGTCATGAGGTACGAATGGTTGATGGACTCGGTAAGAGCAAATGATGCAACCAAATGTAGATGCTTCCCTATAACTCTATTTGGGATTGCTACAATGTGGTTCACGAGGTTACCCCCATGATCAATCTCAAGATTTGACGAGCTGACTACGAGATTCATGGAGTAGTTCCGGATTCATGCCACACGCCCCAAAGATGTCATGTCGCTATCTAGTGTAATCCAGGCTCCAGGGGAATCACAAAAGGACTACTTGTAGAGATTTCATGTTGCTGCTACTGAGGTTAGTAATCCAAATGACCACGTCATATTTATGGCTGTGACAAGGGGGGTTGACCCAGAATCCGAGTTCGGTGATTGGCTAGCTGGAAAACCACCGGCAAAGGAAGAGCATTTCTATACGAAGGCAAACCAATTCATGAGAAAGGAGGATGCCAGATTGTCTAGAAGGAGCAATGCTACAGGACCAAGTAGAGAAGCGGTACAAAGCAACATCGCAGTAAAGCAATTTGGGAAAGCTTTGGAAAGGTTCAGGTTAATGTTCAAAATAAGCCGGGTCAACAGAAAAGGGGCGGAGAAGGAAATTCTGGTCGGAAGAGGGAGCCCGGAAAGTGGAAGCCATAAATTCCTATTTATAACGACTATACACCTCTAAATGCATCTCTGGAGAGAATATATATCTATCGACATGTAACACTTTCCAGTATAGGAAGCCACGTCCGAAAGAATCGACTAAGGAACAAAAGAAAACCGGGAAGTACTGTCGGTTTCATGAATGCTACGGGCACAGTACTGACGAATGTAGGCATCTTCACAATGCCATTGAGAAATTGATCCGCTAGAAAAAGTTGCAGCAGTTTGTCAAGAATCCGCAGGATGGTGGCCAGGGAACATCTGATCCCAATCGAGGACAAGCCTCACGCCGGCCTGAAGAGCCCGTTCAGACCGGTGGGAGGTTGGTAATAAACACGGTAGTTGGTGGAGTTGGTAGGAAATGGAGCGTTATGCTAGTTCAATGAAACATGTGGACTTTGAATGTTCGAATACGGAGGATGGAACTCCGGCTAAGCAACATCGTATAATGACGGATGATATAGTGTTCAGAAGTAGAGACGCTGATAGAGTCGAGGCCCCTACTATTGATCTAATGGTTATCTCTGCCATGATTGGCCCCACTCTAGTGAGAAGAATTTTGATTGATTGTGGCAGCTCTGTGAACATCATCTTTAAGAAAGCTTATGATCAAATGAGGATGGAGGCTAAGGATTTAAAACCATCTAAAGCTCGTATACACGGTTTCAACGGTGTGGCCACTGAGGTGGTAGGTTATGTCGAGTTACCGGTTGAGTTGGGAGAAGGTGAAGTAAGAGGGTGCGGATCCTACCATTCCTTGTCTTGGATGTTGATTCACCGTACAATGTCTTTCTAGGCCGTCCGGCCCTAGCTGAATTTCGAGCAACCCTTGCCCCGTGGTGTTTGACGTTGAAATTTATGATAGATAATGGAGTGGTTGTTATGCATGGTGATCAGGCAACTGGTTGTGCCTGTTATGTGATTGAGTTAAGTGAGGCTCAACAAAAAGAGAAGGGAATGAGTGTGGGCAAGTTTGTCCGCATCCAGGTTACTGAAGATTAACAAATAGCGCCCAAGCCTGGCTTGGGCACCACAGTCGGTTCTATAGAGACATAGATCCGAGGGATGATGAGAAGGAACCCAAAGAGGCCAAGGTAGTGCCAGCTATACTGACGATTGATATCTCGGTCAGCTACAATGACCCATTGCGGGTATTGAAGATTGAATCACAACTTAGCCCTTCGATGATGAGAGAATTTACCGATTTCCTCCAAGCGAATCTGGATGTATTCGCTTGGACTCATTCAGACATGTGTGGGATCTCGCCGGTCATTGCGAGCCATGCATTGAATATTGATCTGAAGTATGTCCTTGTGAAGCTGAAGAGACGAGGTATGGATCCAGAGAGATCCATGTTTCTTAAAGAGGAGGTGGATAAGCTTAAAGCCAATGGGTTTATTCACGACACCCTCTATCCTGAATGGATATCTAATCTCATACCGGTGAAGAAGGCGAATGGGAAGTGGAGAACATGTATTGACTATTCAGACCTGAACAAGGCGTGCCCAAAGGATAGTTTTCCCCTGCCTAGAATTGACCGGCTAGTTGATTCAACTGCAAGGCATGAATTATTGTTGTTTATGGATGCATACTTGGGGTACAACCAAATCCCGATGCACGTCCCAGATCAGGAGTATACCAGTTTTGTCACGAATGTTGGATTATACTATTATGTAGTAATGTCGTTCGGATTAAAGAACGCAGTGGCTACCTATCAGTGTTTGGTTAACCGCATGTTCAAAGATCATATTGGGAGGACGATGGAAGTCTATGCGGATGATATGCTCTTGAAGTCAGGGCAATCAAATGACCACATTCGAGACTAATCAGAGATGTTCGATATCCTCCTATTTTATAACATGAAAATCAACCCTTTGAAGTGCTCATTCGGTGTTGCCTTAGGGAAGTTCATGGGCTTTATTGTCAACGCGCGAGGAATCGAAGTGAATCCAGAGAAGATTCAAGCAATTCGTGATATACAAGCACCCAGAACTATCAAGCAAGTGCATAGCCTGAACAGGAAGGTCACTGCTCTGAATCATTTCATCTCCAGGGTGACCGATAAATGCATTCCTTTCTTCGATTTGATAAGGAAGGGGAGGAGGAATTTCGAATGGACGTAAGACTATGAGGGCGCGTTCCAAGCTTTGGTGAGTCATTTGGAGAGACCCCATGTTTGTCAAAGCCGGTAGATCATGAGGAGCAGTACATTTACTTAGCATTATCGCCACATGCTATAAGTGTCGCATTGATTCGTGAGGATAACCGGATCCAGAGACCGGTGTACTATGTCAGTAAACGGTTGACGGGGCTAGAGAGAAACTACCCAAAGATAGATAAATTGGCGTACTGCTTGGTTATCGCGTCACGCAAACTTCGCCCGTATTTCCAGGCACATCTAATCAACATCTACACCGATCAGCCTTTACGACAGGTCTTACAATGACCCGAAACGTCCAGGAGGCTGCTTAAGTGGAACATCGAGCTCAATCAGTTCGACATCATATATCTGCCTCGAAGGGCTATCCAGGTACAAGCACTGGCTGACTTTATAGCAGAGTTTACCATGCAGGACGAGCCCCTGGATAGCAGTATAATCCCTACTGTACGATGAAAGCTATATATCGATGGAGCCTCCAATGATCATTGTTTCGGCACAGGCGTCGTTCTTGTAACCCTTGAGAACCGGTCAATTTTCTATGCTCTGAAGCTCGATTTCCCTGCTACGAACAATGAAGCCGAGTATGAGGCATTAATTGTTGGACTTAAGCTTGCTAGAGAGCTCGGTGTGAAATCTATCGAAATCTTTTACGACTCACACCTGGTGGTGTACAAAGTTAGAGGGAACTACCAGGCAAAGGAACAATGGCTTGCGCTATATCTTACCCGGGTTCAGGAGTTGTTGGCGGATATGGAATACTATGACATTTCGCATATCCTACGTGAGCAAAATGGAGAAGCCGGCTCACTGGCAAAGTTCGCAAGCACTAGTGATGCACAATATATGGGCTTGGTTCCAGCCGAGATACTACATTCCCCAAGTATAAATGTAATGGAAGTTGATCAAATATCAGTAACAGAATCTGAAAGGGAGTTATGGATGACTTGGTTTAAAGAATACTTTTTGCATGGAATCTTGCCTGAGAAAAGGAACGAAAAACGACAAGTCCTTCATAAAGCCTCACGGTATATTATGCAAGAAGGAACTATGTACTGAAAGGGAATCTTTGTTCCCTTACTCAAGTGTATCGTCCATGACGAGATAAAGTGTGTTTTGAAAGAAGTCCATGAGGGAGAGTGTGGTGATCACACTGAGGGGGCAAATTTTAGCTAAAAAGATACTCCGTTATAGGTACTACTGGCCGACCGTGAACCGGGACATCGCGGACCATGTGAGGCAGTGTAACAAATGCCAGATATATGCAAAAGTCCCAAGAGCACCGCCAATAGAGATCATGCAAATGGTTAGTCCATGGCCATTTGCTGCATGGGGAATCTATATTATCGGCTCTTTGCCGATTTCCAAAGGTGGTGCGAGATATGCGATTGTCGCAGTTGACTATTTCACCAAATGGGCTGAAGTGGAGCCGTTGGCTACGATCACAACCAAGAAGGTCATTAACTTGTTGTTTGAAACATTGTGTGTCGTTTCGGACTTCCGCAAACTATCGTAACTGATAATGGAACTCAATTTGATAGTGCTGAGTTTAAGGAGTTTTGTCGGAGATATCGTATTGAGAAAAGGTTTGTGGTAGTCCCTCACCCTCAAGCGAATGGACAAGCTGATGTTGTAAACAAGATTATAAAGTCCATCTTGAAAAAGCGTTTGGAAAAGGCTAGAGGAAAATGGGTGGATGAACTTCCTATGGCACTCTGGGCCTACAGGACTACTCATAAGTCTATGACTGGCCACACCCCATTCGCTCTTGCTTATGGAGCTGAAGCAGTCATTCCTGTAGAACTCGAAGTCCCTTCTCATCGGGTAACATAATACGATCCCAGAACAAACCAGAATCTCTTATTGGAGTCATTGGACTCTATTGATGAGAAGCATGAGGAGGTCGATTTGAAAGCAGCTGCACATTGACACCGAGTCGCCCGGTACTACAATACTAAAGTTCGACCAAGAACTTCCAAAGTGGGCGACCTTGTCCTAAAACGAATCTTTCCAGTCCCATCGCACATGAACCCGACATGGGAAGGGCCATACGTTATTGAATAGAGGCTTGGAGAAGGAACTTTCAAGCTAGCGACTGTTGATGGTGTAATGCTTCTAAGAGCATGGAATAGCGAGCATCTACGACGTTATTTCACCTAGACTATTTCTTTCATATTTCAGTAGAATTTGTTTTCAATATTTGCTTTGGTATTTGATTTTTTGATATGTAATAAGGCAAGTTATTCTGTCCTTATTTTTGTGATGAATAAAAGCTTGAAGCTCCCTTTGCGTAATTTACTGTTATTGCATGTTATGTTAAATGTGTGTGAAACTGATTGATATCGACATATGCAATGTATGAACAGATGTGTAACGAGAAAAATCTCTAAGTCCCCGGAATGCGGACTAGAGTACTCTAAGTCCCTGGAGCGGGACTAGAGTATAAACGACTTGAGAAAAATATCTAAGTCCCAGAGTGTGGACTAGAGTATTCTAAGTCCCCGAAGTGCGGACTAGAATATAAACGACTTGAGAAAAATATCTAAGTCCCCGGAGTGCGGACTAGAGTACTTTAAGTCCCCAGAGCACGGACTAGAGTACAAATGACTTGAGAAAAATTCCTAAGTCCCTGGAGTGCGGGCTAGAGTACTCTAAGTCCCCGGAGTGCGGATTAGAGTATAAACGACTTGAGGAAAATCTCTAAGTCCCTGGAGTGCGGACTAGAGTACTCTAAGTCCTCAGAGCGTGGACTAGAGAAGAATCTCTAAGTCCCTGAAGTGCGGGCTAGAGTACTCTGAGTCACTAAAGCGGACTAGAGTATAAACGACTTCACAACAATCTCTAAGTCCCTGAAGCAGATTAAAATGTAAACGATTGACGGAAAGCCTCGGATCACTGGCTGTGGACTAAAAAATTCCATGCCCCCAAACCAGAGGCTACTTCAAAGACCCAATGGATAGATAGGAGAGCTTTCAATCGTTCACTATCCCATGAATTCTGGTCTAAGATCGATGGAAGATGCTCGAGTTAGTAGCGGCAGAATACAACTATTGGTTGCGATTCCGGCTTGGCATCGCTTGTGACTTAAGATGGAGCCTATAGAGAAGCACCAGGACCAAGATAATGAATTATCATCGAAACTTGTGAAAATTATAACAAGTACTTGAATGAGAAGAAATTATTCTACTACTGAAGTAATAATTCACTCAGTGATTAACCAAGGAACAAAAACTTTTATTTACAATCTCAAATTTTCCTTACAAACCATTCGAGAATTTGGGATCCACGCCCGTACATGTGCTACTAAAAGGAAAAAATGGAAAACAACGCATGTCTAATTTATTTGGACTAAGTACAATAACACAAGACCCTGACTATTTCTTTGACTTTCTCTCCTTCTTCGACTTTTCGAGGGTCAAATCGGTCAAGAGTCTTTTTCGAGATCCCTTACTGCCTTGAGTGGAAGTACTTGAAGAAGGAGGAGGAACCGTAATAGGGATTGACCCGCCGAGAAGGATGAATTGTAAAGGCCTATAGAGAGGATCTTCAACCACCACATCGGGTTCACCCTTGACTTTGATCTTTGATTTCTCCTCATCTACAACCTGTTCCTTCAAGCTGAACTTAGACGTGTGCTCAGAACCACCCGTAACTACAATGTCATCATGTTCCTCAGTAAGCGATGGGTCTTCAGGATTGTCCTCGTCAAGCGCCCCAATCACCTAATCAGACCCTGGAATATATGCGGTAGCCGGAGCCTCGACTACTTTTCCCTCCTGTTCCGTGGCGACATCGCTCCTAGGAGTTGACTCAGGATCGAGATGACTTACAAAGTTTCATAAAAAGGAAGTGTTAGACTATGGCTGTTATTTATCGAGAACAACAGCTTTTTAGATTAAAAAGGGCTCAATGTGGTACCAACATCCGGTTGACTCTCTGTAGTCATCGGGGTACTCCCTTCGATGATCGGAGATAAATTATGTATGCCAAGTCCGTGCCTGTCCGGGTCATAATCGACGTGTTGCTCGATGGGTTGAGAGGATGAAGTCCCAACCGGATGAACGGAAGGAAGACCATGGGGCTCGGTGCCAGAGGACCCAATGATATCTTCTTTTTCCTTAGGCAGCATAGGAGCTCTTCCGAATTGAAGTTTTGCAGCGGCCAAGTCAGATGGCTCGTTCCCTCGGAGCACTTCTTGCAAAAGTGCCCCTTCGTTAAGCTCTGCCACCCACAACTCCTCTTTCTTGACCTTGGTGATGATATCTCAAGCCTCGGCAATCAATTCAAGATAGCCTTCGCCCAGGAAAGTTAAGTCGCGGTGAAGGAGGACCTTTGCATTATACTCGGTGATGAGTGGATCGAATAAGGTCTTGATTTCCTCCCTACCGGACTCAGTCGCTGCCTCGACTCGGGAGTTGGCTTCCGCAAGCACCTCTTTCTTGCCCTCTTCACGAGCGGCTACTTTCAAGGTTTCGAATTAGGAGATTTGCTCATCAAGTTTCGTTTTTAAATTTCTGGTTTCAACAATCTCCTCGTAATATTTTTGTAACTCTTCTTGTGCCTGGACTTTCTCCTCCTTCTCCTTGAACAGTAATTTTTCTAACTCCTCTACATGGCGGGCTAGCACATCCTTCTCCTTCTGTAAGGAGTTTTCTCTAGAGCTAAGGTGCCACTGCGTTGGAGTGCGACGTCCAGTTCCATCTTATGCGAAGTCTCTAATCGACTCACTGCCTCAGCTGTTTCCTTCGCACTTTTCTTTGCTTCAGTAAGTTTTGCCTTAACATTGAGAAATTTAGCATCTTGATATTTGATAATATCCTTGTCATGAATAGCCTCTAGCTTGAGGAGATCAATCTCCTACTGGCGCTCTATAGAAACTTCTGAGACTTTTTTGGCTAAGTGGATGAACGCTTCATGCTGAACGTACACATCATTCATACATGCTAATGAAATCTCTTTGGCAATTACAGGGATGATGTGTACGGACGGGAGGAATTTGAGCCCGTCAAAGCAAATTTTCGAAAAGGTAGCCTTAAGTTCTGCTAGTTTCTTTGCCGTGGTCAAATCATGGGCATGAACTAGAGGAATCTGTTTAAATGTAACCGAAAGTTGTTTGAAGTGCTCGAGATTGCTTGGTACTTGATGATCTAGAGTGTTGGTCACGGGGAGCGGCAGATTGAGAACCCGGTGCGTTGACTTGTCTCCACTATGAGTGGGAGGGTTAGATGGGTCGTTTTGATGCGAAGCATGTGCTTGAGACTTCCTTTTGGATGATGAAGAAGATTTTCGAGAATGATAGTCTCTTTCCCATCCTTCATCTCTATCTCAGCATCTTTCGGATTCGGAATCCTAACTTGCATGGTGGAAGAGCCATGAAGATGATCGAAAGCATGTGAATAAGACAATGCACCTGTAAAAGAACCAAACGGGAGAATATTAGGAGTTGTTATGTCAAGAGTTAATCACAAGTGGATGGTGAAGTGCAAGTGCTTGTGTATGTCCTAGCGATTCCCCACGATGGACCAGTAATGTTTGCTTTACTCATCGGAGTTCTTTCCCCTTTGTTGGAGGGTTGCACACCTTCGCCGCTTCTCGCGGGTGAATTAAACCCTTCGACGTTGAGGTTGGTGAAGTTGTAGTTTAATAGATCATCCGGGATCGAAATGTCGGAAAGTCCCTTCAACACGTTCTCCATCTGTTGAGAAGACGATCCTTTTTCGACTGGAGTTATGAAAAATTTAGGGGTTGCTCCGGTCTTCTTCTTTCGAATCTTGTACGCCAAACTTTTTCCACTTGTCGGTGGAGGTTGCGATTGGCTATGATGTGGCGCTTCTATTGCCAATGTTTTTCCGAGGCCTACGTCTTCATTTCTTGGCCCGCCGTCCTCTGTTTCCTTTATTTCTCCCTCTTCAGTGCCTTCTTGGATTTCCTCAATAGGGGGCACTATGGGGTCGTTTATTTCTTCCCCTCTCCCGGCGAAAACCTTAAAAATCACTCTGCTTCCTGGGTGGCCAATCCTACGGCCGTCCACTAACAGTTTGAATAAAGAAAGCAACTCATCGGTGACGAGGAGTTTGATGTCCCAGTACTCCACTGGAGTAGCACAGATGGCCACGATGGCCCTGGAATATCTAACGCCTTCAGGACGAGGGAAAACCCCTGATAAAATTGAAGGAATTAGTATGGCTAAGAAAGAAATTGTAATTTGGATCTTTAGGTTAAAGGCAAAAGCCAAAATAGTACTTACGTCGTTCCATCCACCTTCTTGCGAAGCCGGGAGGACACCGTACGTAGAACCATTCTTGTTTGAACAAGGAGAGTTTATTCCATGCGCCCATTAAGACTTGACATTTGGGCATAGGCTCGAGGAAGACGAACGAAGGACTATCGGCTCGTCTTTTGAAGTTGTAAATGTACCGGATGTCTTCGGGAGTTGGTGGACGAAATAGGACATTTATAAAGAGAAGGAAAGTATCATGGATAAAAGCATAGTTGTTGGGGTGTAGCTGGGTTGGAGCGATTCCCATGTACCTTAGCATTTCACGGATAAAAGAATTAAACGGCGACACACATCCGGCCTAGCACATGAACTTATTGCATGTGGTATATCCAGTTGGGGGCAAGTGAGGTCCATCTTACCTTGATGGAACCAAAACATCTTCAAAAGGAATCCCGTGGATAGAACACAATCGACGGAGAGTAGCTTCGCCGATTTTCGAAGCCTGTGAGTCAACCAGATTATTCAAGATGATAGCATCCTCCGCAGCATCGGGAGCTGGGCCTATAGCTTCTACAGAAAGGGTCAGCATATCGGAAAACAGATTTGCTTGTAGATCAGATGTCTCTACTTCTTCTCTTTGATGGCTTAGTACAAGCTTCTCAGACAAGGTAGCGGAAGTTTATTTCATATCTGATCTAGAAGACATTATGGTTGAACGCTTCGTATAATTCAGGATCTGTGTCAACTATACTCAGTAGACAATCAATGTTAGAAATAGTAACCTGTCCCCTGTACTATGCGTGAACTAGTGCAATGCAATGTGAAATGAATCTGAACAGTTTAAAATTAGAAAAGTGAAAGTAAAACGTCAAAGCTTAGAGATTTCGTCCGGAGAGACCGTCATCGTTGATCGTCTCAAACAACGTAAAAGGTGATCGGCGACAAAAGCTATAGGATCGAATGTTGACATTCCGAATTATGAAGTCTATTGTTCAAATATGTTGAGCCAGTTTTATATTTAACTCGCATTGAGTAGATTGGAAATTTGTTCGTTCAAATTTAAGTCCATTGGTCCATATATGCTAATCGAATTATTATCAGTCACTCTATGCTTGGGCGAGGCAGTATGTAGTTATATGTTCGAATAACACGAGTTAAGATGGTTTTAATTAGTCAACACCAACCCCAATAATTTATGCCCACCCCACGTCCTAAACCCATTGCCGATCCCTTCCTCTCCAACTTCTATACTGATCCCTCCTTTCCCAGCATATACCGATCCCTACACCTAATGCAAGATGCCTATCCCTTGCTTGACCTATACACACCTACCCCTTGTCACTGCATGTACCGAACCCTATGCCTAAGCCAAAATGTCGATCCCTTTCTTTCTAACCCTTATGCCGAACCCTCGACCATCCATTCCACACTAAGCTTTCAACACTTCACTCAAACCCATGCCGAGCCCTCTCCAACCAACGCTACCTCATCTGAACCCCTTTTCTCCTTTTTCTTTCTTCTCTTTCTCCTATTCCTTCATTTTCTCCTCCTCTCTTACGTGTCTTAATGAAACCCATCTACCTACACGCCTGAACGACACTCGAACTTATCCAAACTCGAAGGTTCGCGACCCAACCACACAAGCAAGGAAGAAACTATACCTATTTGATTTGGATAGCTAGGCCGCAGCTTGGATTACAAGTGGATTGATGTTAATGGAGGATGAAAATATGATCTTGTAGTTGAATTCGATTTAAGAAGAGGGGTTTCTAGCTTTACTCTGGAGTGGTCGGTTAGGAAGAGAGAAGTGGACAAAGTTGCAGGCATTGGGAAGATAGAGTAAAAGAGAAAGATGAGAAGGAGTGGACTTTTATATGGGCAGTGGGAGAGGAAGATGAACCGATCACTCCAAGTGACTCGGTCATAGGTTGAAAAAGGGTTCGGCCTCGAGCTATACCGACCCCTATCCGAGCATGATAATTAAGGGTCGGCATACAAAGATGCCGATCCCTCAAAAAAAAGAAGAAAAGAGAGAAAAATTATATATATATATATATATATTTAGTGAACAATAAAGGAGAAGGGAAGATGTGCTTGAATAATGGGTGTTCGTGAGATAGGAAGGAATTTGTGAATTCAACCTTTAAGAGGTAAAGCCGGGAGAAAACTTGAAGACTTCATATGACCAAATTTGTGTATTCAAATGGGACGAGACTTCGTTGAAGATTGATAAAGAATGACGATCAACCAATGACTTGAATGGACCTGCCCCCGGGAACCTGGATTTTTCTCCAATTCAAAGCACACCATGTTATTCACAAGACGTACTTTGGGGGGCAAGTGTTACCCGGTACCTTGGCCCGGCTACACAAAGGTGATTACAGAAATCAGACTTGACTATTGATGGGAAAGACAGCCACAAGACGACATCTATGTGACCATAGTGTGATTTCCGAACAGTTATATCCAGCACAGGGTGGATAAGGTCAACGAATAGATGATACAAGACGTCAGAATTATGAAGGTTAGCTTGGTGGAGTAGAGGTCGGCATAGATGTTTGACAAGTTGAAGAGTGTATGAATGGGTCGGCATGTTGAATGGATCAGCATGACAGTAGCTATGAAAAGGGCTCGGCACGATATTGGGTCGGCACGATATTGGGTCAGCATGGTATCGGGTCAACATAAGATTTGGAATGATCAGGTCGGCATAGTAAATGGCATTGGATTAGGTTGGCATAGTACATAGAGTGGATCGGGTCGGCGTACCTGAATGGATCGGCAATATGTGTGATGAGGTGGCTCGGCACATCGAAAGCGGTCGACATACTATAATGGGGTCGGCATGGCATGGTGATATGGCTCGAGTTGGTACGATTGGCACAATATGTTAAGCTAAGCCTTCCTTATGATGGGCCCAAGTGGTCAGGGAGATCCAGGTTTGAGATGTCTATCAGGCTGAAGGTTGCCTTCATCTATAAATACAGGGGCATGGGACAACATTTGGGGGTTCTCTTTTTCGCTAACAAGTGAAACTCTGCCATTTTTGTAATCAGTTTCCTTTTGTTCTAACTTTTTCTCAAGTCATTTCTTGTTGATTGTAACTCTAATCAATTGAGTGATAAAGCAATAAAGAAAGTCTTCAGAGTGGACGTAGGCAGTCAGCGCCAAACCACTATAAATCTTGTTGTTTTTGTTTTTTGTTGCATTTTTCTTGATATTCAGCGTATTTCTGTGTTTTCATTTAATTTCTTCATTTATTTTACTACCTAAACCTATTCTCAGGTGTTTCTGACCAATTTGGTTGCAAACAAAATTCTTTCTTTATTAGTTAATTTATGAAAACATTTTCATAACCCATTATTGTTGTTTAATTAGCACGACCTCTAATAGATTTTCAAATCTCAATCCCCTTATCACTCTAATATTTACATTATTCTATTTAATTTATCTAATTAAATCTCCTGAATAATGTTATTAAAAATTAGTGGTGTTATAATATTCCTTTTAATCTCATTAATGGATTTATTAACACTAAACATAAAGTCGTGCCTTTCGCCAATGTAAAACAAAATGATCAGAACAATATAAGATACACGATCAACACATAAAATGCAAAAAAAAATACAAATAACATGCACTCTACCTGTGAAAGGCATTAGAAAATGGGAGGAAGGCTCATGCTCCGTGCGTGAAATATATAAGGTTACAGTTTAAAATTAAAAGGCTTAAATGTCAATTTGAACATCATAACATCAATTTTATATATGTAAACATAAATAAAATTCAACATGAGCGGTATGGTAGTTCAACATATATCAAATATTGTTGTAACAATTACATTTTCTTCTTTATTTTCCATTTATGCATTGATGTTAGCAGCAAAAAGATTATATATGAGGAGTCAAAAACCTTTTCAAAGAGTAATTTGATGCAATATACAATATTAATTAGACTATTTGACAATGCAATAATTGTATTTAAATGGTACTTTATATACAACATGTCACCGGGACAACATATCACATGTCAATAAACGTTCGAATCACGCTACGCAAGTTTCGAAATTGTGACCTCTCACACCAAAGCCGAATCACTTGACCACTTGGATAATGGTGCTTGTCATAATGCAATAATTGTTCATCTAATTAGACTTAGCTCGTAGTTTATTATTACTTACTAAATGTAAAAGAAAAAATTAATTTGATTGAAAATTGTTTATGAATAAAATTAAAAGGAAAGTTGATATTTTCTATTAGGTTATGAGTACTTTGACACACATTTTACATGTGTTTCTCTAAAAAGATATATTTGAACAAAATACATATTTAATTGAAATAATCAAAATTATACCTATAGTTTTTTTTGCTTTTAATCTGATATAGTTTTTACAATATTAAACTCTAAACTACACACACTCATACTGGTGTGAATGCATGCTACATAGAAACTGATATTTTAGACGTCATTACGATAGTTCCAATGGGAATTTTGATAAAAACTTTGAAAGTTTTAAAAATCACGATGTATGTTATTTTTGTGCATCGAGAATGTAGGATGAAATGAACATTAAATGTTAATACTTTAAGATTTAAAATATGACATTATTTTGCTTTATAGTCTAGAGTGACAAAGTCAAATCCTATGTTGTATTTCTCACTCTAGAAAAATGATGTAAACATTGTACGATAAAAAATGTATTATAAGGAATCACATCATAGATTTATAACACATTCACTAAACAATAATACCTGAATAACACCATGCATTTACAATAACATTTGTAAATTAAAATTATTTAAACATCCTAGTTATTTCCCTTTAGTTATGAACTTTAATAGCTACAGTAATTATCAATATTTTTATCTTCAAGGCATTCATCAGAGATATATGCAAAGAAGTTATGAGTTTGATAAAGTTATTGATGTTTATGTGTACCTTCCACAATATTTTATCATTGTAGCTCTCAAATTGTAATAGATGATAATGAAACAAATGTTGTAGAAGATATCCACTTATGTTATTATCTGATAGCCTATATATGCCTCCTTTGCAGCCTTCCTACAAACACGGAGAATTGTTGGATTCATATGGAATTGCGAGAGTAGTGAGTTCACTTCAACAATTTATGAAAGAAATAGATAGTTTGAATGTGGTTAGAAAGTGAGATTCACATATAATATATAAAATGATAGACGATAACCTTTTTATGTTAAAAACTAATAAATATAGTCAATGACAAATTGCTCAAGTGGCAAGTGGTAGACGCTTTAGCTTGAAGTTTTAGTGGTCTTAGGTTCAAACCTCGAAGACATCAAATTGAGAGCTTTACTTGAATAAATACCATTTTTGTTCCAAAAAACCTAATATATATATAGTGCGAATCCGTGCTTTGCACACAGGTGTGTTGAACGTATTGTAGTTATTCAGGTAGTTTATAAATCTTTACTACTAATAATGAGAATTCCATTAACTAATTTAAATGTTGTGTTTTTGGATTAACGGAAATATCCTTCGACCGAAATCACTCATCGTGACTTCTCATCAAATCCTAAATCACTGTCAGATCCAAACTCCTTCGTCATCCCTCTTCCCTCTCTCCACCCCTACATTCTTTCTAAATCTCTAAATCGAATCCACAACTCCTCCACCACCGAACTCGAATGGAAATCTCTCTTATATAGCCTTCCTTCTCGACCGCAGCAAACGATTCACCAGCTGCTACCTCCTAATCAGTCCTCACCGCAACCCTCTTCCTCTAACTCAGTGCTCCCTTCCTCTACTGTTTACTACTACGATACAGGTATTACTACATATCGATTCATTCATTTTCACCAATCTGTTCGAGATTTATGTAACAAAATTAACTCCTATAATTTCTATGACCGTTTACATGCTCACATCCATCTTAAACTATAACTGGATATAGAAACCATAAGCCCTGCAATAATGTGCATTCATATTTCAATTTGGAATATCAAACATCCATCCATTACATTAAGAACTCTTTTTTTTGAAAATAATTACATTAAGAACTCTGTTCACATTATGTATTGTATAAAAGCGAATGTTCTGTGCCTGTATAAAAGTGGGTATAAGCTCTTACAATATGTTATCCTAAATTTTGGATATTTACTGAGCAGGTACAAAAGAGCAAGGGGGTAAATAAGTGAATTTAAAATAACCAAGATGATGTAAAAATACAACTATGACATGAAATTGCTATAATACCTGTTTTAACTTGAAGAATTACGTCTCAAAGTAGTAAGTATAAATAAATGGTGGCAACGACGTTTGCACGTCCAGAGATTAGTTTCCATAGCCTCTTCAACAAGACCGTTTTCAACTAAATATGTTTTCAGGGTCAAATTAGGCAGTAACTGTTACCAATTCGCGGGATGCCTGTAGTTGAAACATTATATATTGTACAGTATAAAAACCAACAATGATCTTTAATAACATCAAGTAAATAAATAATATTTCCAAATATACTAAATTAAAATGGACTTTTAATTGAGGATATCAAATGTGCTCCAACAATGTATATTATTTAATGGTAAAATCTACGCATTTTTTCAATATGAAAATATCACTCAGAAGTTTGATTAAAAGATTTGTCCAACATATCAACGTTTTTTTACGCACTATATTGATCTTGCAAAAATACATGAGTCATTTGTTCTTTTGTTGATTAACAAAGCGGAGATAAAAAGTTTTTGACTGATAACAAAAAACTCCCAACAAATGGAGATAGAATGATAAAATCTATAGTATCGTATGAAAATAGCATCCAGTAGTTTGATGAAGAATAAGTTTGGGGGTGTTTAAGGGAAGTTTTAGGAATTAGACGGAGTTTCATTGATCTGGAAGGAGGTAGGTGACTAAAATTAGTGAGAATGGTCAGAGAAGAATGTTTCAGACAATAAGTGATGCATAAGGGGGGCTCTGAGAAGGTATAGAGTAGGCTGCCACTACTTGATTATAAATATCAGTTGTATTCTGTGTTGTGGATTGTTGTGCACTTTAGTTTAGTTGTCATGTTTTAATTATAGAGCAGTGCAAAATGAACATTTCGTAAGAAATTAGGCTCTAAATCATTAAATAAATCTTACAAATTCACAAGTACTATACCTGGATAATACATATATATTTGCAAGTACTGTTAGTCTTACAAAATGAACATTTCGTAAGAAATTAGGCTGTAAGTGGTATTTGACCTTTATTTTTAGTATAGTAGTATTGCTGTTCAAATACAGCTGTGTTATCCTGGATAATACATGTATAACATTTACTTCTTTTATTTTAAATTAGGGAATATATATAAAGCAATAAAAGTGGTTTTGACCTGAGATTTCAAATAGTATAATTATATTTTGTGATTAGCTGATTGCTCATTACTTATCATGTGCATATTCATTGTGAAATTTCATTATGTGTCTATATTCTATTATTTGTAAAGTAAACGTTTACTTCCATAGTTGAAGATTTATGATTGTGAAGTACAAAATAAATAATCAGAAATAAAAATGGTATTTGGCCTGAGATTTTAAAAAAATTATTTACATTGCTGATTTGTATTTATCTTAGCTAATGTACTATTCTATTTTGTTTGTTTACACGTTTTATTTCGACTATAAGAATAGTTGTTTGGCCATTGCTTATTACTGTAACTACCTGTTTTCCAGCTACATCTACCTTTGAAACAACCTCTTTTCCAGTTACATCTAATTTTAGTTTATTAAAGTAATTTGTACTCAATTTTCCAAATAGAATGATTGCCATTGCTGTAGCATATCAACACAAACTCTTTTGGTTGTCCTTTTATGACTATGTTGTAGTATATTATAATTTTAGCATTATACATTGTAAAGGTTGTTTATATTTTACTGTTGAAAGTTTCTGTCAAAAAGTATGACTGCTTAAAACTATATTTTACAAAATTTGACTATGCTGCCAATAAATTCTGATCAAAGTACCTAATCATTTGTTGCGGAAACTACCAATATATTGAGACCAAATCAGAAAGAATATATAGTGTCATTTCATATTGGTGAAATTTAAATTTGTTTGTTCAAATATATGTTAATAGAGAAGCAAGGCGCTAATTCATAAATAACTTAGTTATTTAATGCCTGCAAACAGTTGTTTGGATGCTTGAAGAATAATCAACAAAGTCATGTGCAACCTTTTTCTTAAGATATATTATAAATGATACTTGAACTAATTTATAGTTAGCAGTACAAATATATTGCATAAAGTATTACAGTAAGATATTTGTAGTTATTACTGCTTTGGTCAACTATTTTATGATATTCATTTCTAGACCATGAAATGAATTAGTCAACTGTGGTGTCAATTTTGCTGTACCAGTTAACTAACACTGCATTGTAAACTAAACCAGACCACGAGGTTCGCTTTATAATTCCAATGTAATTTTTGATACCATTACTAAACCTATGCCTCCTTAGCCGCCTCCAAATATGCTGAAAGTAAGAGTACTAGACAAGGCAACCAAATGTGATGTTATGCAACATAATTATTTTATATGCGTTTGTGTATTAAAATTAATTTTACATGTCTCTATTTACTCATAGGATTATCATTCCATTTTAAAATTTCTTCTACAAGTCTTGCATGTCCTCATTACAGAATTTTTGATCCTATTATTATAACTATATATTTTGACTATACTCAGGAACACAAGTACAGATGATAGTTTTATCATATCCAAGTGAAGAAAAAAAGAAAAGAAAAATAGAGCAGCACGTACAAAACCTTTTATAGAAAACTAGAATAAACTTGAAGTTTTAACCACCAATAAAACGGTTCCACAACCGAGTAAATCGAAGCTACCAATTTGTATTCATAGATTTAACATAACAATCCTCATGCTTCCTCCTTTGTTTGGATCTTCAAGTGACACATCGACATGTAATGCACAATCCTCTTCAAACATTACTAGATAAAAAATAAAGGGTGTTCCTGGTGAGATAACTATGGAGATTTACTAGGACTGCAACATAAGTTCAAGCTGCTCAACCATTGATATACGTATATTCCTTACTATTTTTATTATCATTTATTTTGAGTCCTACAAGAAAGAGTTTTTCACCAACTTTTTTTATGCTGCTATGACTATATTCCACAAGTATTTGGTCAATTTGAAACTACTTTGTGATAATGATTTAGTTTTATGACTAAAATATGGTTCTCATGATGGTAAACTTTTTACTGTAAGGATAATATGGATGAAATGCATAAGTATGAATTCATATCACCTTTTTTTGGAAGCTTTTGGTAATGTTACGTTTATATATTACACAATGATTCAAATATTGAAAATCCAAGATAATTAGCTTTCATATTTGTGCAGAAACATCAGTTTTGGAAATGGTCTTGGAATGAAGTACACTTGAAGTTGCTAGAAAGATAGACTTATAGACATATGGACATTAGGTATGGCATTAGAAAAATGTAACTGAATTCTTTTTATGTCGATAGCCTGGGGTGTGCAACTCAACCTAATAAGCTTGAGTTCATGATTTTTAGGCTGAGTTTATGTCGATAGCCTGGTGTATATAACCAACTTCTTTTTTTGTTGATAGAGTTATAAGCTTGAGTTCATGAGCTTTAAATTTAGTTTCATAGTGTACACAACTCAATAAGCCTAAAAAAATTTCAGGAGTAAAGCACTATAAAGGTACACAACTCGATAAGCCTAAAAACCTTTTTAGGTGTTTTGCTGTTTCACTATTTTATTTTCTTAAATTTAGTTTGGTTCTTAGTTTTGAATTCAGGAGTTTAGAAGGTTGTATACATTGTGCAAATAGCTTGCATCAGGCAAGTCCATAATGTGTTTTTGCTTTGACTATGTTTGTGCTCACCAGTTCTCAAAGTGGGAAGCTACAAGCTTGAGATAACAGTCTTCTTACAATATTCAAATAAGTAACAACAAATATCATAATCCATATCCAACTGCAAGTGTTTATTGAACATGCAATAAATTCTAACGGTTATACACTGATTGTGGTACACAAATAGAAGTCGATATAAACAAAGTATTGCCAAAAGGGGAATTATCTCTGCATCTGTAAGAAAAGGTAAAAGAAATGGACAAGAACATAATAAATTTACAAAAAATAACAGGAACTGATTTTCTCACTGTCCTAGGTATTAAGAAACATTGAAAAGCATGGCATGACTTTGAGTGGAAAACAAAAAACAAATAGTCCATGCAAATTTTCATGAATACAAAAATATTAAACTACCCCGTTTACATAAATAAAAGCATGTGTACATATATGTAAGTGGATGTGTGTGTATACTATATAGAGATAGAAGGGATCCATATCCTCAATCTAGGAATATCGGGATTAGACGGGCTTTTGTATACATTATCTAATCGACGTTAACATATCTCTGCAAAAATGTGGGTTATTTCGATATTCTTTACTCATCAAAATTCATTTTCTAAGTATACCAGTTATTAAATTTCTTTTAAATGATCACTTACTTTGAATAGTATTTTTAGTAAGGGTAGAATTATTTAAATGATCTAATTTTTGCGAAGACGACATTTATGCAGCATGTCAGATTCCGTATACAAAAGATTAATCTAATTTCGATAGTAAATACCAAAATATGAGTTGGAGATGCAAATTGTTGGGATGCATATCCCTCATCACATGCATATGTGTATCGTCCTGTGTTTTTTCCCCAATTAGACGTATAATTGATGGTTAATTTAAGAAAATAGAAAACTATCATATGGATTAACAGGAACATATTTATCTCAGAATTAAATACACAATCTAATTTATATTGTCTTTCATTTTAACATTTGATCAATTTTTACAATATCAATATTTGCACCGATGTATTACAGTTATCATTGGTGAAGTGACGTCAACGCATGTATGAAATTGTTTAGTAGTGTTATACTGTTCAGTTTCATTATTGTTAGTTTGTTACGATTGAATTGCACTAAATAGAGACTGAATAAGGAGCGAAGTGCAACTACTTCAAGGTAATGGTCGAGATGAATTGTTGAGGGTAACAATAATAAAAATATACATGGAAATAGCATAATATTCCTTCATATTTCATTCTAATTACTAAACATAGAGTTAATAATAATACATGCTCCCAGAAAATGGACTATTCAGCCCTCCCTCACTTCTGCAAAAGATCAAACTCAGGTTCATCGCGCTACTCAACTACAAGTTTAGACGACTGCTTCACATTGGACAATCCATTCCACTAACAACAGTACAACTACATGAAACAACAAACCACAAAGTATTAGTTGGTTGCACTAGCAAAGCAGGGATCGTTCCACGTTATTGGGCCCGACCCCGACCCGGAAGGAACCATCATTGCAGATATGATCGAGTCCGAACCGCACAAAATTGGAGACCAGAACGTGCTTAATCAGTCCATGAATGGGCTTAAAATTAGCAAAGTGTGAAGATGTTAGGTGACAGGTTTTATATCGTAAAAGCAC
Source organism: Allium fistulosum (assembly GCA_030737815.1). Lineage (NCBI taxonomy): Eukaryota > Viridiplantae > Streptophyta > Magnoliopsida > Asparagales > Amaryllidaceae > Allium > Allium fistulosum. The sequence goes on along the minus strand of CM060902.1, from coordinate 1,124,915,583 downwards.
TTGCATTTTCTTGATGCTGGGTTCTGTCACGATTATGAAACGAAATTGAGGACTGCTTCCCCCTTAGCTTCTATAGCGGATCCACGACTTCCCCAGATGATTTTCCATTAGTAGCTTCCTTATCTACCGCAGAAGTAGTCTGCTATAGAGGAGCTCTTTTGTTTTGGTTGTTAATTATATCACGTAAACTTTGACGTAAAGCATTTTGCTCCGTGTTTCGGTTTGCCTGACCAGTGTTGGTTTGATTGAGAAAATTGATAGTAGATGTTGACTAAACTTTTGTTAGGAATGCCTGAGCAAATGGCAGTCTCATTATATGAGAGTGATTGTTGGGTGCAGCTGAATAATTCAGGGTGCTATTAACAATGTGCAAGTGTAGATTGTTACTGTTTTGCATGGCCATGATTTTGTTAATTGTCGTCATCTGATCAGCCTACATATTTTATGCAGGCATCATATACTCGGATTCTGGCTATTGTTGTGAAGGCAGACGAGGATATTTCTTCAAGCTCTCTGTTAATGTCTTATGAGCATTAGTAGTGTAATAATGAACACGACAAAATGGCATGATTATTGGAAAGGGAATATTATAGCCACAGTAATATAAAATGGTTGCAAAAAAATTTACATATGGCTCCGATTTTGTTGCTGAAATCGATCAGGTCTTTTATTGCATTTACAACCTTTGAAATCTATTCGGTAAGAAGACAATATGCAAGTAGTCATTGTTTGCATATAAAAGAAAACCCATGTTTTTCTATTAATTACCTGCAAACATCGCACATATATGACTGTATTTATTCTCTTTGTTACTGTACCTATTCTCTTTGTTACTAAAGTATAAACCATATTTATATGACTGTATCTGTTCTCTTTGTTACTGTAAGCACGTGTGGCCATATAGAAATCAGCCTATATTTTACCTTCAAAATCCATAGAGGGATTCCCATACCTTTTCTCCATACACGATATATCTAATTCTTATTTGTTTATTCTTAGACAACCACATTATTCAAGAAGCTTTGTCTAAAGTTGGATGCTTTGTCTCATTTCAACTTTGCACCAAAGCTGTTACAAAACTTTTATTTTATGCTCATCCATGAAGTTGAATATAGTTATATCTTCTCACATTTGCTTAAACAACTTTACATATTTGCCTAAACAACTTTACATTTTCCATAAGATATTGAGGAGATGTTTATAAAAACAAATGTTCTTTCTCTTGCAATGGAAGTGGTAAAATATATTGCATACATTAAAACTATACTTTTATTTTTAACAAATCAATCTCTTACTCTGCAAAGTTAAAAATACTAAAAATTTATTATAGGTTTTCGATCAAGTTGATCATCATTTCCTCGAGTGTTTTCAGAGCGCATGCGATGTCTCAAAATTTCTGGAACCGACTTCCATGCGTCATCTCTCAATTTCTATAGGTACTAAGAGTAATTATTGGTTTAACTTTTGTTTAGATTGAATATTTCAAGTGTTGTTTGTATATATTGATGTTTGAAATTTTTATTTTACTGGGAAACTTGACTATTCTGTCACATCTATTACCACATGAATTAGTCAAGTAAGCACCTGAAATGCAAAAATGAAAAGAAAAAAAACAAAGATCTTAATAGTGATCCATCAGAAACCTACGACGTGATTCTTAACAAGATATTTGCTTGGGAAAAGAAGTTGTATGAAGAAGTTAAGGTAATTTTTTTTTACTATATTTCCCTATTATGTCTTCACAAATTATCTTACATGGCAAGATTTAAATAGGTAAGCACGCCAATGGAAATCGAGCATAAGAAATTTAGAAGAAAGTTGCATTACTAAACAAGCAACAAAAGTGGGACATCGGTACAGATGAAAAAAACACTTGAAAAAACTAAAATGTTGGGACCGATGGTACCTATAATCTTCATGCTTACTGTACATCCACAACTTGATTGAGTATTGCTGGTAATAATAGTAAAAGATTTTGTTTTGTATTAAGGTCTATTCTTTTGTACATGTATGAAAGAGATGTTAAATTATAAAATGAAATCATAAATAATCAAAATGTGCATTTGCTTTAGATTGATGGGAGAAAATTTTGATTTACCTATAGTTAGCCTTTATACATTAAGAAAATTAGTGTGTAACCTATGCTTTCTTAGTTGGTTAATTTATTGTCATAACGATTTTTAATGTTTTTGTATGTATTTTTAATATTCTTCTAAGGTAATTGAGGTTTTGGTCTTAGAGTAAATATGAAAAGTATATAGATGGATTTTTTAAGTACACAAATGAAATTAATACCCAAGAAAACAACTAATTCATAAATATGCTAACTGTCTAAGCAAATCTCATTTCTTGACGTTCTTAGATGAGGAGTCAATGATAGAGATTCGTATATTGCTTCACCCTGTAAAGAGTAGGACTAAGAAATTGAGTAAACGACTAATTGTAATGATGAATTGTTGAGGCCACAAAGAACAAGTAATTGGTATTCGAGTTAATATGAACAAATATAGTAATCATCAAATAAATTATAATGAAGGGAAGAAAACAACGTGCTCATTGAAAATAGTAGTATAGATACAGTGATATATAAAGTCTCAACTAGATGCAAGCCTAAAGGGCGTGCATATATCGGGATATAGTTAGATAATTTTTTTATGTAGCCTGTTATTTTCAAAATAGCGGCTTCTGCCTAGGCGAAGTTCAAATATGAGGATGTGGCATGTTATTTTCTAAGTACAATTGTTAATCACAATGGAAAACTACGATATGTTCATAAGCTAAAATATTTGAGTGTTCCATATTGTCCGTAATTTAGGTGGGAGTTTATTGGTCGAAGTTTCGCCTAATTCCGAGTTAGCATGAAGAAGTTATTGCAGTCCGAACAAAAATAATAGTGGCTTTTATCTAGGCGGAGTTCAAATATGGGGATGCTACTATCAAATCTACTTTCATATGTGCAACTAAAAGTGCATGCACGTTGTGATTAAATGTAGGTCCACTTGGACGTGCATATGTACTCGTATAAATAATGGGTACACTAAAGTTAGACTATTAGACATGTAGATCGCATGATTAGTCGCTCCCTTAGTTTGAGTGTGTTCGTTATATAACTCAGAAAGTAAGTCAACCTTCAATGCTAACTATGATTACCTAATATAGTAAACATGTCTGTTTTAGGACTATAAAAATTGTAGATCAAAGAGTTAGAACCTGACAGCAACATTGTCGCTTAATCAGACCATCTTCAACCTTTAGGCCATCATAAATGTATATTAATGTGTAAAATTACAAAACAAAAACAGTAGGCATGCACTGAACTATCAGGACATAACCAACTTCTAATTGGAAAAGATAACTTGAACAAAAGTCTATATTAGTTAATGACTGATACACAACTGTAGAATGTTTTATTCCTAGTTAAAAAAAATCATCCGCACAGTAAAAATGTAAGGTCATATTAGAAAACGAGAAAATGAATAATGTTGGGTTTACATATGTCTGACTTTAACATGGAAACAGAGACAAAGAAACTGATACCAGCCAAATTTTGAAGTTAATTAATATGGAATCCATAGATAAGGTTAAATACATACATTATATAAAAGGTTTTTACATTATATAAAAATTTGTAAAAAACGTAGGCCACGATACGTTAAAGAACAAACGTACCACCATAGTAAAGTAATTGGATTTTTTTTTACAATTTTTATTGAGATAACAGACGTTAAAAAGGTAAAATATTAAAATAATAACTGCTCTGCATCTTGGTAAATATGAGTTGAATGTTAATTCCAGGCTTTATTTCTACAGTGGTTGAAAAGCCTGGACAAAAGATCAAAGAGTTAATTCAATCACAAAGTAATGTTGGATGTAGAAGATGGGTTGTTAAAAGATACCAGTGAAGGTATAAGATAAGCTCGCGATTAGGTGCCACCGAGTAATTGTTAGTTGATTGGTTAATGACATAACCAACATGATGTAGAATCCCAGTGACATCTGACATTAAGGTTTTAAGATCTGTAATATCTAGTTGAGAATAAGGATGCATGTTATTATCGACTGAAGGTTTAGGTGCAAAAATTATTTGGAACTTTATTATGTTAGTTCTTTTAATAATTGTAGAGTAGTTGGTGAAGGAGAACTTATGGAGAGGTATCTTCCCATCATGGTCTTCAACTTTCTTCACGATTGTAAAAGCGTTGAAGTCAATTTTGATAGATTTGTGGATTGGAACAAATTTGTCAAATGCAGTTGCTACATTGAATTCACCAATGTCATATACTAACCCTTCCTGTATCATGCCATAGAAAAGTGGCATGAAATGTGACTCCGCCACCGCATGCATTTCTCCACCCTGTAATTAGTTGAAGTAGATGTCGTAATGTTAGGTCATGTGTGTGTAGCTTTGTTTAATTCTTGGTCAAGTAAATATTGATTGATCATTGCAAAAGATTTAAAAGCGATGTCTTATGAGAAATAAGTTTATAATTTTGCTTTCAATGCTAGTAAAAGCGTCATTAATTTTGTGTAAAAATTTCGAATTGTCACAAAATATTTAATTTTATAACATAAAATTCCAAGAGGAAGACATTTTGAAAGGAAAGGTGGAAGATTCACAATATCCATTCGTCCTAATTGTCATTGTTATTAGATGAGTGCGATGAATATGTGTGCTAAAGTACCAGCTTATATAGTTGAAGGTCGGATGTGCAAATAACATGATGGTGCACATACCTCACAAGGATATACAAAATGGTGTATTTCATTGTAAAGATCTGTCTTTCTTACACCTAAAGACGACGCTTAATACCTTCTCGGTATTCATTTGCCGATCATTTAAGTGTCCGAAAGATAGGTCGTTTGGGGGTAAGAAAGAAGAAGATAGAATAGAATCTCACAAAAATGTGACGAGTAACATATAATATATAAATCAAGTTTTTACAAAAGAAAGAACTTTATTATAAACAACCATCAGAGTACACTATCCTTATCAACTTGGATAGCTATAACAACATGTCCTTACAAATGCTGATAAATTCAACAATCAATATAGCGGAAAAATAAAGAAATACGTTGATACGTCTTAGGCATCTAGCTCGTCTCATGAAATCCAAAGCATCTAAAGAAAATCTGGGAAATATGGCGTTAAAATAAAATAACACCCGGATTAGTCTGGTAATACAAGCGTGAGAAAACTCAAGTAATGAGGTGAACAAATAATAATTATAGGAGACCACGCCGCTAACGCGGAACGGGTTTTTTCCTCACAAGATCAACATCCATAGATGAAGAAATAAGAAACAAATTAAAACAACAATTCAATCAAGAATAAGTGAGCATAAACAAGGTAAAAATCCAAACATAAAGAATGTACACAAATAAATAAACATTGAGAAGAACCTTAGTCACTTCTTGGTGCAATTAAGAAAACAATTCAATGATTTGAATTAACAATACAAAAAGGAATTTTTCCCATAATATATATGGGACCATGCCACCAACTGCGGAATGGGTTTCCTTTCATGATAACAATATCCAGTCTCAATCATGGATGTGAATAGTTAAACGTCGTGAAGTGCTCTCAACACTTCCGGATGTAATTAAGAAAGAAGTTAATTTAAAAACTTTGAATCAAAGGAAAGAATAGAGAAATTTTCCAACAAATGACTAGGAGGGTGCGCCCCCTTACCGAAAGTATACATCTAGAAATATACTTGAGAACTCCAATGGCTCTCGAAAATCTCTAAGTCGGACCCCACCAACTATTATCGAGAATCCGAGTATTTCACATCCAAATGCGCAAAACCGAATCCAATGTAGAGTGGATGTAAAAATACCCTAATAGGAGCAACCCCACATAGCTTGGCCTCCACTCGCTCTTTGGGTTTAGTCATTTCCAATAAAGGATAACAAAACTCAAAAGAGCAACAAATCGTTTTTATGGCGATGATACACCATGAAGAAAGCTGAACCGATAGTTAGTAAATCAACTAACGGGGATAGTTAAAAATGATCGTATATGGAAATTAAATTTCATATTCTTGCCACTATCGTCAATTCCAAACAAGTGCTATCCCTTGATTGAAGATGAAGTCGGGCAAGTTGATGTAATGTTACCTCTAGGCATTGCCTTGACTATAGTTTTAACTTTCGAGATAAAAACGAGTCGAAGCCTCGACGTTTAGTGTTAAAAATATGACTAAATTCTTTCCATATAAGCTATATCATATTACAGAAACTTCTTTTCCATAACCGAATCGAACTTTACTTTTAAAACCAAACTTGTGCTGGGGTTTCACATTAAAAGTATTAACTTTAAACAACTTTATCAGAATGATTGATTAACTTTAAACCAAAATCTATTACTTCAATATCATTATTTAAAATGATCAATTAACTTTTAAACAATGAGTAATTATTTCATACAACTTTATTTGAAATAATTAATCAGTTTAATCCAAATTCATTGGTTCAAAATAACACTATTTAAAAAGATTAGTTAACTTTAGTCATCTTTTTTAAATGATTAATTAACTTTAAACTTTTATTATTAAAATAATTAATTAACCTTTGAACCTTATTTTAAATGGTTAGTTAATCTTAATCTCATTATTATTTAAATAATTAATTATCTTTAAAACATCATTATTAAAATGATTGATAAATTTTAAAACATCATTAATAAAATAATTTATTTATTTTAAATCATTGTTATTAAAATAATCAATTACTTTTAAAACATTATTATTGAAATAATTAATTTAATTCAAGCCATCTTTATTTAAATAATTATTTATCTCTGTAAAACCCATGTACAAGATTTAACAAAATACTTCAAAGGGGATACCATTTCCATTCAAATGTCACATAACTTAAGTATGGGGATATGTATACCAAAGCAATTAACACAATGCACACACCGAAAATATCACTTATCAAATATTAATCTACTGGCATACAATTTAATGTCTAAATAATATAATAGCAGAACGTGGATTTATTCTGCTAAACAGATGTCAATTGCAATTTAATTAGTGGAATGATGTTTTGTTCTGCTAAACAGATATCATTGGGTTTCATATTCAATTGGGGTTAGTTAAGTGTAATCGACAAAGAAAATCCCTTGGATAAAATATTTTTTAAAGAGAGTTTGCTCTCCAAACTAAACCGATCTTTTAGAAATAAAGTAGATTTAAACTTTAAAACTTTTATTTAATAATTAAATAACATTTAAATTCTTTATTTAATAATAATTACCCTTTAATTATTAATTTAAATAATGATTAACTTTTAAATAAATATTTAAATAATAATTATCCTTTAAATAAATAATTAAATAATAGTTAACCTTTAAATAAATAATTAAACCATAATTAATCTTTTATTAATTATTAAATAAAAATTTAAACTTTAAAATAATAATTAAATATTAATTATTCCCAATTAATTCATTAATTAATCCTTAATTAAAACTTAAATGATAAATTAATTTAAAACATCATTAAAGAAAAGATTAATTAAATTTAAACTAATTAATTAACTTTAAAAGTCATTAATTGAAAAGAGTTAATTAATTTTAAATGCCATTAATTAAAAATAATTAATTAACTTTAATCCATCATTATTAAATATTAATTAACTTTAAACATCATTAGATAAAATGATTAATTAATTTTAAATATCCTTAATTAAGTAATTAGTTAAATTTAAACTCATCGTTATTAAGTTAACTAATTAACCTTAATCCTCATTAATTAAAATGATTAATTAAATTTAAAAATCATTATTAAAATGGTTAATTAATTTTAAACTCATCATTATACAAAAACTAAACTAACACCGTAAAACGAAACCCAAGCTCGAGAATAAACCAAAAGGTTTCGAAAAGGTGATATTTTCCAAAAGTGTGATATAGCGATAATCGCTATACAGACACTTCGATAACTACTTTAATGTCATATTGATTTTCATCCAAGCATCATATCACATAATATAAGTATGACATAAATATAAAAGAGCAAACGATAACCATAACATAAGGAAGACATTACTTAAAACAATTTACTTCAAATTTCTACAACTAGTTTAGGTTACAAACTAACTACGAAAGGTGTCGTCGTTTCAAAGCATAAACCAAGCCAACAACCATTACATTTCAACACATATACAACAAGCAAATATCAACTATAAAATGAATAATATTAAAGTTCAAAACATTTATTTTTAAATGTGAGATTTTACTCACAATTATGCTTCCAACTTTTATCCAAAGCGACCCGAGATGCGTTCGACTAACAACAACGCTATGACACCCTCCTTCTTCTCCTTTCCTTGCTTAAAGGCTCGGCCCAAGGTATGGTGCACATAGCCAAGGGTGGTGGAGCTCAGCCTTGAAAGGTAGAAGGATTTCATATCATCAATGAATTCACAAAATCAAACCTGAAAATATGTCAATTTTAAACTGATTTTTGGACAAGTTACTCATGGAATTTGGAAATGTTGTGGAAGGGAAAGTTCTTGGAATTCTATTCTCTATAATTTTAAAAAATGAATCGCTTAATTTGGATAATTTTTGAGAGAGATATGTTCAAAAGAAGAAGAGGTATTTTCGAACTTGAAAATATAGGTCCGAAAACACTCTGCAAAGAAATGATATTTTGACATGGCTAAGCTCAATATTTGAAGAAGTGGTACAAATTTAAGTTATAGACACTGGAATTTTCTACTGTTTGAGAAAAAGAAATCCTCCATTTAATTAAGTTATGAGAAAGTTATGCCAGAAGTAAAAGAGGTGAAATTGATGAAGTGAAAGGGGTATTTATAAGCACGAGAACAAAGTGAATTACCTAAATGCCTTTGTCCTTTACCCTCCACTACCCTCTTGCCACCTCACCTAGCCTCCTCCATCTTTTATACTCATGCTCCCTTTCGTCTCCCTCCATTTCATGAGAAAACATGTTTAAACATGTTTTGTACTTATGTTGCCAAAATGTTTCGAGTGATGTGACATTTATATTTTTATTTTAAACTTTATATACTTAGGTATGAATACATATATACATACACTAATACTCACATATATTCATATACTAACTTACTTACAAATGTTTATATTTATACTCTAGGGTTTTCAGTGATTCCACAACTTTTATTCGACGAAAAGTTAAAAAATAGGAAAACGAATTCTAGTCACATTTTCGATTTTTCTTCAAACTAAATATTTTTAGAAACTAATTTTGAAAACTATTTCACCATCATTATTTATTATTTAATAAAGTTTTATTTTAATTATAAAATATATTATTTGAATATTTAAAGTTAAATAAATATTCCCAAATTAAAGCGGTGAAATTTCGGGTCGTAACACACTCCCCCTTAAAAGAATTTCGACCCCTAAATTTAACCATAATCCTAACCCAAAAAAAACAAACTAGAAATAATTAACACTATTTATCGATCTATATGATGTACATAGATCATTTCTATGAAAATTCTGATTTGATCACTCACTCGAATACATAACTTTACTTTCGAACTAGTATCGCTCACCCGGTTTCTTAGTGCGGACTCCAATCAGGCTTCTTAATTAGAAACCTTCGTTCTCCTGACATAGCCATATACTATGATAGAAACTTTGGTTGCATACTAAAAACCCTCAACAAGTGTTTGCCATTAAAAATCGGGTGATAAATCCTTATTCGGAATGGTGTGACACACCTTAAATCCATGTAGTCGAATCTTGGATCTGACTTATGTGAAAAGAGAAATGATCTATGCCCAACTTACGTACTTATTTTATTGGTTCTCACTAATAACAATTTTAGTTCTGCTAAAATTATTTATAAAAACATTTCATCGAACAAACTTAAGCTTAACTTTTACAATATTCTACTACATCCTGAGAGTATATACCACTATCTGATTCAAACCTTTCCATTTTGAATTTATTTCTCTTAAGAAAATTAAAGATCCAACTACCCGATTATATTTCAAAACTCTTCTTGAAATGATTTTTAGACATTTTAACCATAAAAATATATTCATATAGCCCGAATAATCCTAAAATGATACTAAGGAACTTGGTACTACCAAATAATATAATATATTCCTATACTAAGAAGGGTAGTACTTAAGAGAAGTGCCTACCATCTAAACACATCCCTTTCCCATTTTTAGTTATTTTCGGGCCACTCGAACTAGTTAACATAAAATTCTTCTTTTGTTCAAAATCCAATTTGTAAAATATATACATACTTCTTACTTAAAATTCTCTTTCCAACATATTTATATTTGTAAAAACTTCCAAGTAATACTATTTATTATTTTCTCCAAAATTCATTTAAAATAATAATATACATATACATACATACATATATATACATACATACATATATATATATATATTCAAATCAACTCTTTCTTTTAGGAATTAATTAAAATCTACTTATCAAAACAATCTTATAGAAAATTGCTATGGTAGCATTTCCCTACTCAAAAACTAAATAATGAACACCAATGATGTTGTAGTCATCATCAGAATTATTTTTCAGTGACCAAAGTGAGTTCAGTGCTTTCTACTTCTTTTAAAATAATTCCAAAACACTTCCATTCATACATACTTTCAAAATAATACCAATATTATTATTATAAGTATTTTTCTCAAACTTTGAAAACAATTTCCGAAACATCGGGTTTTTAATTCTCAAATTCTCAGTTTGAATTTTCTATTATTCATAACCCCTATAAATAAATCATACTTAGATAATTTTACCTTTTTATAAAAACATATCACAATGTTTATTCTTAGTTTAGATTATAATAAACAACTCTTTTTACAATCAAATTTAAATTTAAGTTTTTATCTCAACACTATCATCGAATGCTTTATAGTCAAATTGTGAAATTGAATTCACAAGGTGTTCATGTTAAATTTAACTAAAACAATAATTTCTCATAAACTATCTAAGCCTAACTAATCAACAATAAATGATAGTGATCAAACATTATCATTCTCTAACAACAAACATAACCTATATAGCTATAACAATTTTTTTTTAAATCTTCTTTTATATATAAAATATGATCTAGGTAATTTTTTTTCATTTACCTAATTTTAAAACAATACTGTATCGGTTGGCCTGGTTTAAGTATTTTAGAGATTCCTTCTGAATCCATAAACTACTCAACGGATCAATCAATACAATATAAAACATTTTTATAAAAATAACAAATACGTGTTCTTATAAATATATGCTCAAACTCATTCTAGGGTCTCACTTACCCTACGTCAAATGAATTAACCCACCAAAGCCTAGGTTGTCAAGAACCGTTTTCCCATACCCTTTGAATTGACAACAAACTACTCATGTCCAACTCAAATTACACGAAAAGACAGAACACGAAGGATAATAAAGAAAAATAGATAGAACAGAATCTCACGCGAATGAAATAACATATAATATTGAACAAATACTTTTTACAGCGGAAAACTTTTTAATACATATATTAGAGTCTAACCTAAATTCAGCTTGAACAGTTATAAACATATGTCCTTACAATTGCTGACAAACATCAAACAAAGACAAACAGACAACAGCGGATAATAGAATATGTCATACGTATGAATATCTCCAGCTCTTCTCTGGAAACTCCAACCGTCTTCGACTAACCTGAAACTACTCGGATATGACCCGAGTATTGAAAATACCCGGATCAGGCTTGATAAACCAACGTTAGAAAACTCAATAATAAATGATAGTGTCATATATCAGCCTTTAAATAAAATCCTTTGAAAATAAAGAGTATCTCATAAGACCACACCCACACATAAACACAGACCGGTTTTTACCTTATGATAACTAAAACACTTTTATATCAAAACATTTGATATTATTTCTAATGACATTCCTTTGAAAACATTTGAGAATAAACTTATTAATCGTATTCGAAATTGTTACCCATATAGCATTTCGAGATTATTCATTACGCCAATACAAACAAAACCGCAGGTTCTTATTGGAGAATGGATTTCCATACAAATGACCAGGTGAAGGATCTACCTTCCGAATGGGTACACCTCTAGATGGATGTCCCGAGAACCATCACAAAGGATTCTCTACCAACACAAGACTGATCTATCTCTGTAACTAGATAGTACCGAATATATCATCCCCCGGTCGTTACCGACCTTTAACCGAGCGCTCGTTTTCCATACTCAACATTAATTTACATCCCTAACGTCATAGCGGGAAGAAATATATCTAAAAGGGGATGATCATACCCTAATTGGGAATGACCCACTTAGACTTGCCGCATCTAATTCTGTTTCGGTCATTTCCGGTTTGATGAGGCTTGAGGCAACGATTACCTTTTCACATAGCACATATCACATCTCTGAATGCCACATTGTCATTTCCGTTGACTACTAATTGCCTTCCACAGAAATACAACCCTTGAGCTCGTACGTCTCAAGGAAGGGTGTTAAGCTAAGAGAAGTTGCCTTCTCCGCCACCAAACAGATGTACGTTTGTAAAAACCAACGTTCATAATATTTAGAAATGCAATGTCAGACAAACGTCCATACAAGTTGTCCAGTAACAGGACAAACCGAAGGCACTCTCCTACTACCATTAGTAGCGAGTAGTCCTTGCAATCCGAAAAATCTCCACAACGAGGAGACCACTGCTATAATTAACTTTATAATGGGAGCTACCCAAAGCATGTCAACAAGCAGTCCTCATGCCACGAAGATCCACGGTCTTCAATAATCATCATCTTCAACATGTCTTCACTTTCGAACGTATACATTGGTTCGAAGTGGTTTTCGGATAGGGATTACCCAAATCCGACCCTAGTTCCTTCGAAGCCAGTCATCGATAAAAAAGTGAATATGAGTATACACGATTTATTAAGTCTCTTTTCACTTTAATTATTCTCGGATGATTTTGAAATCTCTTTCTTTTGTCTTAGAATAAGTAATTCATTCTTTTGCTTTGGATAATATTTCAAATTTCCTCACTTAACTCTCGATCCAAATTCCTTAACTTTTAGGCGGGTCAAAAACAATGTTATTTAAGACATTGTTTACGATAAACCTAAAATTAACCTTAGCAAACATTTTTGAGTAAATAGGATCATAGAAATCATTCTAATTTTACTCAACATCAATTTCCGTATTCAACAAGTGCTACGGGTGGAATAGCGATGAAATCACCTTTTGAATTCCACGAATAGGACGGGTTCCCTCTTCGGATTTTAATACCAAGTATAATAAGATTATCTATATGCAATCCAAGTCGTAGTTTGTTCATTTTGGAGATTGCTTAAATTTTGGAAAATACTAATCTTCTTTTATTTTAGAAAACTGAATAGAATCCTTTTATTTTAGAGCATCCGGGCTTTCCTTTCGATCTGTTCCACCCCTCGCCTAAGAAAAGAAAACATTTGCCAAGTAAGTTCAAGGCACTGGTTGCTCCATCCCTAACCTTAGTTGAACACTTTGCTTTATCTTCCCAGATCTCACAAGCGGGACAAATGTACTAGTCATTTCCGCATACTGAGTTATCAACTTTATTTTGGAATTGATTATAAAAACTCCAAATTATCTTTTAAACACTTAGTTTTCCTTTTAAAAATATTCACAATTGATTCCAGGAAAAATTGTTACATTTAAACTCATATTCAAAAAGTTATACAAATTCGTAGCAAAAAGTGCTACGGAAAGTGCTATATAAGCTTATTTGATTTAAACAACTTTTAAACATTTGATAATTCATATTTTCCAATCCAAATCTCTTTTAAACAATTTAAATAGATTTATCAAATTTATTCCACATTTTTCCATAATTAAAAACAATCATTTAAACGATTTTCTGTTATGGTCGTTTAACTGCACTAGCGCGATTTTTCTAGAAAATTGATTTGGACTTATTTCAAAATCACTCAACGAAACTTTGATTTTCTTTCTTCGTTTAGAAGATATGAATATAATAGTCTGGAATTTTCTTATCTCGAAGAATTCCGAGCTATATTCCACCCTACACATGCATTTGAACTTTTCGGCGCGAATTACCGTTGCGCGACGCACCTAGTTTTAACTTATTTTTCAATATTTGAAATAATTTATTCAAATTGAATTTTATCACTTATAAAATCATTACAAATCATTTTGAATCAATATTTTCACCTTTTAAAGTATTTAAGAGGTATTTTCACCATTTCCATATTATAATGTTATTTTACTCATATTATTTTAATATTAAATTTCAAATTTCAATTTCAATTCAATTTCAATTCTAACTTCAAATTAAACTCATTTAAAACTTAGATTTCAAATCTAATTTCAATTTAAACTCAAATTCAACCTTAATCTTAAATTCATTTTTCAAAATCGATTTCAATTTTAATTTCACTATTCATCTCAATTTCAATTTCAATTTAACTATCCTTTTCAATCCCGTTTCACTTCAAATTTCAAATTCTCTTTTATTTTAAACTTTAATTTCACTTCTAACTGAAAAGTGACTTATTTTTCCAAAGTATCTCATAACACTAAAATATGTTCTTATTAACAAAGGGATTATTAAATCAAAAATGAACATAACCAATGTCCATAATTATCACTAACATAACATCCATTCAACCAATCACATAACATATGATTTCAAATCAAACATTCACTATTAATACCATAATGAGATATATTATCATAATTCAATTATCTAACCAAACTATTCAATCATCCATATTAACAATCAAATGGGTATAAACATTCATATGTTATAAGGGTATAAATGTGATTGTTTTAACATAACCAAAATATAATTTCAAAAGCGATGAGAATTTATCATCTTCATATCCACTCCGTCAAACTTTTACGTGAGATACGCATCTCTCGTGCTATTTCCAAACGTCTCGGATTCGTCGCTTTCTTTTTCTTCTACTTTTCTTTCCTTTTCTTTTTATATATTATGGCTGTGGGCTTTTTTGGAAGGGAATGGGGTGTACGGCCTTAGATAGCTTGGGTAGATGGCTTTGGGTAGGCAGGTAGGCGTGTGTTTGTGGAGTTTTGAAGTGGGTAGGTGAGGTATTAGGCTCGGGTTTGGGGAGTATGGCTCGGTCGTGGGGTATTGGAAGGGGGTAGGTGGGTTTGAGAGCTCGGGTTTGTGGTGTAGGAGGGGGCGTGAGTTATGGGAAGGGTGTAGAGGCGTGTAGGGTGGTTTGGCCGAGTGTGGAAGGTGTTTTGGTGGCTTAGAGGAGGAGTATAGCTGGTAGAAGGTGAATGGCTTGGAGGTGGAAGAGGAATGGAGGAAGAAATTAAGGAAATGAAGAGAAGGATTTGTGAATATTTTTGTGAAATGGCATGGCCATTTATAGATGAAGCTAGCTTGGCCAAAGACCATACTAACCTTCTCTACTTTTGCATTTTTTAAATATTTGATTAAACCCTTAAGGACATGCATTTATGAAAGGAAAGGATGGCTCATTAATGTGATTTGAATTTTTAAAATGATTACTCTCTTTTCTTTCTTAAACTTTGTATTTTAAAAAGAAGACTTTTGCTTGATTTGATTACACATGACACTTGTTAACAAATTAGCATATGCATTAATGGTGGAAATGATGTTAAGGAAAAGTGTATAAGTAGTAAAGAGAGGTGTCACTTTCTTATGGTTTGTAATTATTTTAATACTTAAGTTTGCTCTATTTCCATGCTTATGCATAACATCTCATTAATGAGATAAGAGTTAAAGTAATGATATTGTTTTATAAAGTTTAATTTAATTTGAAATCAGTCAAATCATACTTTTTTACTTTTTTTATTTATTTAAACTTTTCAAAAGTAAACTCTTTTTGTCTTTTAGTGCTAAATGTAAAGTGTTTAAAAAGTTTGTAAACTTGTATTTATGTCTTAGAAAATGTATCAAGTTGCAACAACTTGACGACAACTTGTTTTGGTTAAAAACGGTGTTTTTGTCGATAAATTTTGCAGTCAAAATTTGACGTTTTTGTTAAGCTATATATTGATGTAAACCAAAATTTAAAATGAACTTTTTACTTCTTTAAATAAATTAAATCATGTCTCTTTATATTTAAAAATCATATTTAATTAATATCAAAATCTCTTATTTTACAGTGTATGTAAAACTGACAAAATACGACAAAATTTGGATATTTTTATAAAACGATTATTAACATATTTTTAAATATATTAATATACTTTTATTATCTTTATTAGATGTTTTAAATAATATTTAACTTATCAAATAAATATTTAAACCTAATTATTTAAGCCTTTATTTATTTTTAACAAAACTTAACTTTTGTTGATTTGTTCTAAATTCCAAATTTATACTTTTTAAATAATTAGCTATAAGAATAAATAAATTTCTTCATTATTATCTATTATATATAACATTTTAAATTCCTTTTAAATTTAAAATAAACAAAATCACTCATTTTCGAAGTAGCGAAATTTCGGGTCGTTACATAGGTGCTCGCTCAACCAAAGCTCTAATACCACATGTAACGGTCTACCTTTCTTACACCTAAAGATGATACTTAATACCTCCTCGATATTCTTGTGCCGATCATTTAAGTGTCCGAAAGATAGGTTGTTTGGGTTGAAGAAAGAAGAAGATAGAATGGAATCTCACAAAAACGCGAGTGACATATTATATATAAATCGAGTCTTTACAAAAGAAAGAACTTTAGTATAAAAAATCATCAAAGTACATTATCCTATTATCAGCTTGGACAGTTATAATAGTCTGTCCTTATAAATGCAGATAAATTCAACAATTAATACAGTAGAAAAATAAAGAAATATGTAGATACGTCTGGGGCATCCAGCTCGTCTCATGAACTCCAAAGCATCTAAAGTAAATTTGGAAAACACGCTCGGTCGGACCCGAGCGTTAAAATAACGCACGAATCAGTCTGGTAATACCAGCGTGAAAAAACTCAAGTAATGAGGTGAAAATATAATAATTTTGTGAGACTACGCCTCTAACGTGGAACGAGTTTTTTCCTCACAAGATCAACATCCATAGATGAAGAAATAGGAAAAAAATTAGAACAATAATCCAATCAAGAATAAATGAGCATACACAGGGTAAAAATCCAACATAATGAATGAACACAAATAATTAAACATTGAGAAGAACCCTAGTCACTTCTCGGTGCACTTAAGAAAACAATTCAAAGATTTGAATTAACAACACGGAAAGGAATTTTCCCACAATATATATGGGACCATGCCGCCAACCGTGGAACGGGTTTCTTCCACAACAACAATATCCAATCTCAATCATGGATGCGAATAGGCAAACATCGTGAAGTGCTCTCAACACATCCTGATGTAATTAAGAAAGAAGTTAATTTAAAAACTTGGAATCAAAGGAAAAAAAATAGGGAAATGTTCCATAATTAAATAGGAGGGTGCGCCCCCTTACTAAAAGTATACCTTTAGAAGTACTATGATGACCCACATTTTGGGATGGTTTAAACTAACAATAAACCACACATGTCTAACTCAAACCATTCAAAAAGGTAGATTATCAATAGGGTAAATAAGAAAATAAGAGAAAAGAAGGAAAGCAAAACACAGAATCTCGCAACGGAATTACAAAATATAATAATCAAATAAACAGTTCATGAAGCTGTTTTACAATATACATTTGATTACACAATTTTTACAACATAATCAGAGTACAATCAACAACATACCAAAATAATGTAGCGGAATAATATAACAATATAATATACCAAACTCCATCTTCGTCCTCCAGAAATAATGCCTTCAAACACTGAAATGCTCAGGCTGACCCGAGCGTAATGAAAAGACAAAACACTTGAGTTAGAACTAAAAGTTCTTATGTAAGTTATATCAATAACAAGTAAATATGAGTGTAATAGCTTCAGAGATGTTTATGAGATTTTTTATCTCCTATCAAGTGTATAATGTGAGTGCAGTAACTTAAGAGATGTTATGAGATTTTCCATCTCCTAAGGATCCGTTAAACTATCTATATATATGTAGTAAGATATGCTATATATGTAATGTATATCAGTAAAGTAAAGTATTAAAATAGTGTTAAGGCTTTACATTGATCCGCCTTAACACATTTTTAAGCATTGTCCTACAATTTGCCTTAGTAGCATCACCAGTAACGTCGGTAGCTAGGGAGGCGCTGTGATAAGACAACACTAAAACCAAGTCTTAGTGGTCGCGTATAAGGATAAAAGTATGACAAGGCACGTGAGGCAATGCCCAAGGTAGGATTCTACCAGTTTACTCTTTTTTGCTGGTCGTAAACCCTGACGGCCGACGAGTCCACCACCCCCAAATCAAATCAATATGCATCGATCAAGTCAAAAATCAATATAGTAATACGAAGGGGTGGGCCCCTTAAAGGTAGCTAACCCCTTGGCCAGACATAGGCTCCTGTTTTAGTTATTTCAAATTGAAACAAGTGTCGGGGTCATCCATCATCGTTCTCTTTCTTTAAATCCAGAAACGTTCACCAATCCAACCACTTCATTCTGGATCATCCATCACGTACACGATTATTGAAGTGATCCTAGTATTGATAGAGAGTATGCCAATATTCGGTCCTGGTCTCTTTAACAACCAAACGTAATTTTTCACACCGGACGGTTCATTTACTTTTCAAGAACAAGTCATATTCATATCAAAATATCAGATTTTGCTTCAAAATCATTTCAAATTCAAATAGGTTATATCTTCAAAACATTCGTATTTAAATCAGTGATTTAAATCTACACAATGCCCACTTTTAAAACAGTTTGAATATTAAAAATGGTTTGAATATGAAAATAGTTTGAATATTGAAAATTGTTTGGATAACAGTTTTAACATTGGAAATAGTTTGGAATAATTAAAATAGTTTAATATTGAAAAATAGTTTGCAATAATTAAAATTGTTTTAAAAATTGGAAATAGTTTTGAATATTGTAACATCCCGAAAATTTTCGACTTTCGAAAATTCAACATCGATACTCACTTTATCGACTGCTGAGCCATCGAATGCCGGAAACCCGAAAAGTTATGGTTTTAAGAAAGAAGAAAAAAGGTAGAAGAAGAAGATAGAAGAAAAAGAAAGAAAAACAACAACAGAACAAGAGCAGAAACAGAAACAGAAACAGAAAACAATATCAGAATCTCACATATCGCAGCGGAACAATATATAATAGATAAATGAATATCATTTAAAAACAAAAGAATTATATCTGTTATTACATTACATCACATCATATCATCAGAGTCAATAAACAACAATGGACAGTTATATAAACTTGTCCTCATACAGAATACACAGCGGAAAAAAATACTATCAGATACAAATACTACGTCTCGCCATCCAGCTTGCTTCCAAAGCTCCAGAATATCCAGAATATCCTGATAATATAACTCTAGGCTGCCCGTGTGGAAATTGGTGGGCACCCAGAGTTTAGAAGGGAACAATAAACTCCGAGTCAGTCATGGTGACTGGTGTGAGATCGTAAAACAGTTATTTATCTTTAAAATAATCAACAGAAAGATTTTAAAGTAAATTCGCAATGCTTTTGGAAAATGAAACTACCATAAGACCTCCCGCCACACACACAATGCAAACGCAGACTTGGAGGAGATTTCTTCTTATGATAGTCAAAGATGCTTACTACGCAAAAGAAACAAATTCTTTTTGATATTATTATTAGTGCATAGTGTAGAAATTATTTCGAAAGTAGAATATAAATCGTAGCCAGCATAGACATTTCGAACTATGCCTACTATAGCTACCATCCAAACAGTGGGGCGCCACCATAAGTGAATGATAGGTTCTACAACTAAAACCGTACAAGGCTCGTATTGTTTCTTTGGATTTCCAACAAATGGTCAGGCTAAGGAACTTCCTATCCACGATGGGTACGTCCCTGGAATAGACGACCCGAGAACCTAACCGGATCTCTGCCAACACAAGGCCGGGTTACCTCTGCAAAAATAGGTAACTACTGACACGCGTATGCCATCCCCCGATCGTCACCGATCTTCCCGAGGATCCCCGATTTCCAACAAACCACAAAGTAATAATAACTGTGCAGCAACCACAGAGGTTAAGTATCTGGGCTCCATACCATGATACCACCTTTATCCAGAAGGAATGACATACACTAAGGGGCGCTACTCCCTAGAACCTTGCCGCATCCTTCCTGTTTCGACCATTTCCGGGGTGTGAGGCTCGATGAAGTCTCGTCCACAAAGCTACGCTTTCTCAAAAAGCCCTGCTTTGGGTCAAACAAAATGATCAACCTATGATCACAAAGATATAAGATCAAACAAATGATCATATCACAAATGATCAAACACTGATCATTTCACAGCAACACTCAGTATGCCACGTTACCAAATTGGGATATATCGCTGATAAATTTCAACTACATAACCTCTGAGCTCGTACGTCTCAGAGAAGGGTGTTAAGCTAAGAGAATAAATTCTCCGCCACCAACAGAAATGTATTTGAAAAGAATCAGCTTTATATCTCAAATTGTAACGTCAGACACACAATCCATACAAGTCTGTTCCGGGATCGAACAGAACCGAAGGCACTTCTCACGAAGCCCTTGCATTTCCGGATAATTTTCTAATCACGTCCGGACTTCCCGTCACTAAGGGTGATAAAACCTCTAAACCGGAGATCAGCCGATGTAGAGTAACTCGACGGTAATCCTTCCGTTTTCAAAAAAATCCGGTCTTCAACACCGGTCTTCGAATGCAATTCATAACGACGTATCACATATTCGGAATGGGTTATACGACCCCATGGTCCTTTCCCGGCTAACCCGAATAGTGAGCGATTATTCAAAAATAAGTGTGGCATTCAAATTCATCCAATTCACAACAAATACCTACTCAAGGTAATTATTGATAGTCGGTTATTTAACTATCAATAAAGATGCGCAACATCATCAGATTCCAAATAATTTTCCCAAATTATTTTATCTTCCAAAAATATCTTTACTAGATATATTATTTCCACACTTCAATCCTTTGAAAACAATTTCAAATCAACTTCCACATTTCAATTTATCTTTAAAAGATAAAATCTCAAAACAGTTCATTTCATATTAGAAAAGCATTTCCATACTTATTAAATAATTAGTATTTCACAATCATTTATTTTCAACATTTGAAAATATTCGATATACTTAAATCAAAATTTAAGTATATATTTCATTCTTTAAGGAAATCAATAATTTTAACAACATCTATTTGAGTCAAAACGAATGTTACGTAAAACATCGTTACGACGACTCAAAATCACTAGTATAGGGATTCGAAATTTAGATAGATATATAAATCCCAATACTACATCAAAAACATTTCCTTTCGGAAATCATTTACTATAACAACAGTGTTATAGTCCACCATTTCCTTATTTCTCGAAAACGTCTATTTCAACAATAAATGTTGAAATCTATGATTTCGATAGTTCACACGTTTTAAAACATCTTTTAAAACAATTACTTCATTTCATATATCATTTTTCCAAAACCATATCCATTTTTCTTAATAATATATTCACTGTCCAAAATCGTGAATATACTTCACAAATTACATTTCACTATTTTCTACACGTTTTATTTCAATAATAATCCGCTATCCAAAATCGCGAATAAATCTTCTTTAATAATCTTCTATATTTAATTCATCAAATCCCATTGATTTCGAATTTATAAACTATGTCTATAAATTCTTTCCCTATTTATAAACTTCGATTTATAAAAATTCCCTGAATTAACAAATTTAATTTATAACTCAAATCTTATACCAACAATCCATATTATAAGTCAAATACTTATAATTCCTTTATTTTACAAAATCATCTCCATTTATAAGTTCACAATTTATAAATTCCATTTATTTATAAATTCTTAAAAATTCATTTTAACGCTTATAAAAACTCGTTTTATAATACCAACATTTTAATTTATAAAGTGTCAACTTTATAACCCTTTTTAGTAAACCGTTTATAATATTCTAAAAATCTTAACTTAAACCATTTTATAAATCAATCAACTGTTCATTCCAAAAATCACTTTTCGGTTATATTTCACAAAGGTCTTAACTTTTATAACTTTAAAATTTTACGTTTATAATCGATTCAAAAATTCCATAAAACGTATATTTTCAAAAATCACTTTAAAAACCTTTTTAAAATAAAAGTCGTTACTTTTACATTTCAAAACTGAATCCGATGATGCAACAACACCAATCAGTCCATCACAACAGTCAAATATCATATATCAATATGATAACAGAATATATCACAATATCTGTAAATAAATAACTACTGGTGAGGAATCCAGTTGGATCCCTCCAACCTGTTTTCCTGCATCCACAGACGTTAGCACAATACCAATTCCGCTCCAGTACGGAATTATCGCGGTATATGGGTTTTATAAAAATCCGCTTACTAACGGCGCAATAGGGTCTCATCCGCTATACGAGGCGGGAAATCAATCAATCCAATATATACATATGCCAATATGTATATATTGCTATATATATAGATATATCCTACTATATCTAATATCACATCCAATATAGCAATCATATCAGTCGAATCAATAACTGTAAAAGAAAATCCACTTTCATTTGAGTGAGAAGATCTCACCTTGATTTTAATTCCGATTTCAGCGTTTATTTTCGAGTAAAATTAAACGGCGTTTAATTTTACCCGAAATTCAAACTAGCTCCAAATGGCTCCAATCCAGTTGTATCGCGTAGTGCTCGTCAATACGAAGACAACGCAACTGGTTTCGTCGAATTCTGACCTTGTACGAACAAATTATGATATGTTAAACATTCACGAATTAAAATTAAATTACAATTTCTTTAATTATTTTAAACCCTATCAGATCATCACCGTTCGTTTTGAACAAGAAAATCTGGGCCGCGCGCATCTCTTCTCCCTCCATCTTCTCACGCGCGTTCTACAGGTTGTTCGAACCCATACAACCTCCCAAACCCTAGTTGGCCGCCACCCCTACGACGACTTCGACGATGATCAAGAACCACCACCAGCTCCCCCTTCACGTGTGCCACCACCGGCCTAGGACCGGTCAGACTCGGTGCCGCCTCCTCCCTCGAAAAACGTGACGAACGGCAGCACTTTGGCTTTGATTTGCCGTTGATCCCCTACGTTATTTACGATCTCCACCGGTCGAACTATAGAGCTCGCCTAGCTCTTCGAATTTGTAGAAGGAAGTTTTCGAAATCATTGAGTGGATTGGAAGTAATCGAGGGGAGAAATTTGAACATTCCTGGCCGTGTATTTCTTTGGTGGCGGCTGGCCTGAACAAAACCCTAGGCTTGTTTTTCTTGTTTGAAAATGAGGGAAAAGAGGTGCTTTTATAGAAAATTGCCCAATTTACTATTCATCGAAATTTTCCGAACTCCGAATCGAACGTGCCGGCTGACGTTTCTAAGGTTTACCCCGCGTTCCGAACGCAATGGAACAAGTTTCGGAAGCTAATTCGATCATCTGTGTGAGATATGGATTTAAACGATCAATTTAAATTAAACCGATTTAAATCGATTTCGAGGCGTTTTAATTTGTACCGGACAAATGGTAAATCCAAAAATTATGAAATTTGAAACCATGCAATAATTTCACATTACGGATCCGATGAAACTGGTTTCGTCGAAATCCGAGACTTTTCGAAAAATGACTATTTTAACTCGCCGAATTAAAATTAAACGATGTCGATGCGTTTCGAGCTGCCACGGTCAAACGACAACTCCGATGGATACGAAAATTGAAATCCGATAATAACTAACTATTACGGATCCAATGGAACTGGTCTCGTTCAATTCTGAGACTGTTCGAAAATTGGCTATTTTACAATCGATAATTAAATATTAAAATATTCGATTTTCACAGATTAACTTTAAATTTAGTTTTAAAAGTTCTATAACCTTTCTATAACTCCAGTATGATTAAATAAAATTTTCCAAATCATTTTCAATCACTTTAAACTCGATTTTTAATTATCTCTGGAATTTCAATTATTAATTTTATCGATTTAATTATCCAATTAAATCCAATATCCTTTAATAAATTATTCGACTTCTAAATTCCATTTATTAATATTTAAAATCAATTAAATATTCGAATTTTTAATTATCAAAAATTCTGGGTCGTTACAAACTTCCCCCCTTAAAAGAATTTCGTCCTCGAAATTACAAGTTAGGAAAAAAAGGTCCTTAACTCGTCTACTCTTTTCTCAAATTCAAATAATTTTATCAAATTTTTCAAACGGATCTTCCTACTAAAGATTCGTTATCATCTCAACTAACTTTCCAACTTAAATTTTAAGTTTCAAACAACATTGTTTAACTTCTAAATTCAAATTCGAGTTTAAATTAAATTTTAAACTCTCAAAATTTTCTCAAAAAATTTCTAACGCCTTAAATTTTCAGAAAATTTCGCCAGCGTCTCCTTTGCGCGGTTAACATGGCACGACTACAAAACGTCCCTACGGACTCTCAGATTTCAAAAAGAAAAAAGAAAAAGCCAAGCGGCTAGAGAAATAAGTCATCAAATCTCATATTCAAATTTAAATACATACCTTTTTCGAGCAAATTCAAATTCATCTTCGAAAATCAAATCCAATTCCTTAATAACACCTGTATCTTACTAGCCATAATATCTAGTTACAGCATTCAAACATTTTGCAAATTTGATTACAAAATTTCTAGTATAAACTGCTTATACATTTACTATTGAAGTTACATCATTCAGTTTCGTTCAATTTTCATTTCAATTTCATTTGAATTCAATTCACAATTTCAATCTAATTTGGATTCAATTTTAACTTCTGAATATTGAATTTCATAGATTAACTTCCTTTTATTTCACACAATTTCGAATTCGTTTTCAATATTCAGTTTAAATCTTATTCACTTCATCCAATTAGCTTTAATGAATTTACACTTACATTCATTCTTCCATATCAATTTACTTTCATTAGATTGATTTAACTCCAATACATTTATTTATTCAATTGCTAATTCATTTAACATTTCAAGTTGAATTTCACTTATATAACTCAAGTTCATATTCATTTCAGTAATAAATTTTGATACCCAAAATCAAATTCATTCGTCATTTCTTAAGTTATATTCCCATTAAACATCATTTATTTCACTTTCATTTTCTCATTTTATAAGTTATACAACTTATATTCAAAAATTTCCACTTGGATTTTTATTGATTCACTTATACTTACTTTAATTCAACTTAAAATTTCTTAAGTTAAATTTATTCAATCAAAATTCAAATTGTATAAGTTATCAACTCATTTCTTGTTCCCATAAATATTTTAAATAGGATTCCAGAGTCTTTTCAACTTTTTTCCAAAATCATTTTGAAAACAATTCAAATTCCATCTGAATTTCCAAAACAAAAACCCAAATTTTCCAAACAACTTCCATTTAAAACAATTTGGCAGCAATTCCTCTTTTGGAAACCCGAAAATGAATTCTAATGATGTGGCCACCATCATCAGGATTATTTTCCAGCGACCTAAAAGAGTTTAGAGCTTTTATCTCTTCAAAACATTTTTCCAAAATCCTTTGAATTTCATTTTCAAATCAAAAATGATTTAACTTTCCAAATCTCCAAGGTTTCCAGATTCTTTCAAAACATTTCCAAAAACTTCTCTGGAATTTCGTTTTAAATTATAATTCACATTTATAATTTACATTCTCGAATTTCATTCGTATGTGAATTTTATCTCTTAACTTTGGAGTTTATATTTCAATTTCTTATTCCATTTCATATAATAATGATAACATTTCAATATTATCACTTTCCTAACAACCATGCAACCATATACTGTAATAATTTACAGAAAATCATTTCTTTTTTATACAAAAATAGTTTTGGGTAAAATTATTTCATTCACCCTATTTAAAACAATACTGTGCCGAATTGTTCTATATAAGTGTTTAGAGATCCCTTTCGATAGAGTTGTACGGACAATACCGACCAGAATCCATATACCACTCAACAAACCAATCATCACAATATAAAACAATTTTATATTCACTAACAAATACGCGCTCATATCTATTATTACACTCAACTCATTCTAGAGTACTACTGACTCTATCTCTAATGAGTAACACCCAACAGAGCAGGGTTGTCGCTTAACCATATGCTCTGATACCAAATGTAACATCCCGAAAATTTTCGACTTTCGAAAATTCAACATCGATACTCACTTTATCGACTGCTGAGCCATCGAATGCCGGAAACCCGAAAAGTTATGGTTTTAAGAAAGAAGAAAAAAGGTAGAAGAAGAAGATAGAAGAAAAAGAAAGAAAAACAACAACAGAACAAGAGCAGAAACAGAAACAGAAACAGAAAACAATATCAGAATCTCACATATCGCAGCGGAACAATATATAATAGATAAATGAATATCATTTAAAAACAAAAGAATTATATCTGTTATTACATTACATCACATCATATCATCAGAGTCAATAAACAACAATGGACAGTTATATAAACTTGTCCTCATACAGAATACACAGCGGAAAAAAATACTATCAGATACAAATACTACGTCTCGCCATCCAGCTTGCTTCCAAAGCTCCAGAATATCCAGAATATCCTGATAATATAACTCTAGGCTGCCCGTGTGGAAATTGGTGGGCACCCAGAGTTTAGAAGGGAACAATAAACTCCGAGTCAGTCATGGTGACTGGTGTGAGATCGTAAAACAGTTATTTATCTTTAAAATAATCAACAGAAAGATTTTAAAGTAAATTCGCAATGCTTTTGGAAAATGAAACTACCATAAGACCTCCCGCCACACACACAATGCAAACGCAGACTTGGAGGAGATTTCTTCTTATGATAGTCAAAGATGCTTACTACGCAAAAGAAACAAATTCTTTTTGATATTATTATTAGTGCATAGTGTAGAAATTATTTCGAAAGTAGAATATAAATCGTAGCCAGCATAGACATTTCGAACTATGCCTACTATAGCTACCATCCAAACAGTGGGGCGCCACCATAAGTGAATGATAGGTTCTACAACTAAAACCGTACAAGGCTCGTATTGTTTCTTTGGATTTCCAACAAATGGTCAGGCTAAGGAACTTCCTATCCACGATGGGTACGTCCCTGGAATAGACGACCCGAGAACCTAACCGGATCTCTGCCAACACAAGGCCGGGTTACCTCTGCAAAAATAGGTAACTACTGACACGCGTATGCCATCCCCCGATCGTCACCGATCTTCCCGAGGATCCCCTATTTCCAACAAACCACAAAGTAATAATAACTGTGCAGCAACCACAAAGGTTAAGTATCTGGGCTCCATACCATGATACCACCTTTATCCAGAAGGAATGACATACACTAAGGGGCGCTACTCCCTAGAACCTTGCCGCATCCTTCCTGTTTCGACCATTTCCGGGGTGGAGGCTCGATGAAGTCTCGTCCACAAAGCTACGCTTTCTCAAAAAGCCCTGCTTCGGGCCAAACAAAATGATCAACCTATGATCACAAAGATATAAGATCAAACAAATGATCATATCACAAATGATCAAACACTGATCATTTCACAGCAACACTCAGTATGCCACGTTACCAAATTGGGATATATCGCTGATAAATTTCAACTACATAACCTCTGAGCTCGTACGTCTCAGAGAAGGGTGTTAAGCTAAGAGAATAAATTCTCCGCCACCAACAGAAATGTATTTGAAAAGAATCAGCTTTATATCTCAAATTGTAACGTCAAACACACAATCCATACAAGTCTGTTCCGGGATCGAACAGAACCGAAGGCACTTCTCACGAAGCCCTTGCATTTCCGGATAATTTTCTAATCACGTCCGGACTTCCCGTCACTAAGGGTGATAAAACCTCTAAACCGGAGATCAGCCGATGTAGAGTAACTCGACGGTAATCCTTCCGTTTTCAAAAAAATCCGGTCTTCAACACCGGTCTTCGAATGCAATTCATAACGACGTATCACATATTCGGAATGGGTTATACGACCCCATGGTCCTTTCCCGGCTAACCCGAATAGTGAGCGATTATTCAAAAATAAGTGTGGCATTCAAATTCATCCAATTCACAACAAATACCTACTCAAGGTAATTATTGATAGTCGGTTATTTAACTATCAATAAAGATGCGCAACATCATCAGATTCCAAATAATTTTCCCAAATTATTTTATCTTCCAAAAATATCTTTACTAGATATATTATTTCCACACTTCAATCCTTTGAAAACAATTTCAAATCAACTTCCACATTTCAATTTATCTTTAAAAGATAAAATCTCAAAACAGTTCATTTCATATTAGAAAAGCATTTCCATACTTATTAAATAATTAGTATTTCACAATCATTTATTTTCAACATTTGAAAATATTCGATATACTTAAATCAAAATTTAAGTATATATTTCATTCTTTAAGGAAATCAATAATTTTAACAACATCTATTTGAGTCAAAACGAATGTTACGTAAAACATCGTTACGACGACTCAAAATCACTAGTATAGGGATTCGAAATTTAGATAGATATATAAATCCCAATACTACATCAAAAACATTTCCTTTCGGAAATCATTTACTATAACAACAGTGTTATAGTCCACCATTTCCTTATTTCTCGAAAACGTCTATTTCAACAATAAATGTTGAAATCTATGATTTCGATAGTTCACACGTTTTAAAACATCTTTTAAAACAATTACTTCATTTCATATATCATTTTTCCAAAACCATATCCATTTTTCTTAATAATATATTCACTGTCCAAAATCGTGAATATACTTCACAAATTACATTTCACTATTTTCTACACGTTTTATTTCAATAATAATCCGCTATCCAAAATCGCGAATAAATCTTCTTTAATAATCTTCTATATTTAATTCATCAAATCCCATTGATTTCGAATTTATAAACTATGTCTATAAATTCTTTCCCTATTTATAAACTTCGATTTATAAAAATTCCCTGAATTAACAAATTTAATTTATAACTCAAATCTTATACCAACAATCCATATTATAAGTCAAATACTTATAATTCCTTTATTTTACAAAATCATCTCCATTTATAAGTTCACAATTTATAAATTCCATTTATTTATAAATTCTTAAAAATTCATTTTAACGCTTATAAAAACTCGTTTTATAATACCAACATTTTAATTTATAAAGTGTCAACTTTATAACCCTTTTTAGTAAACCGTTTATAATATTCTAAAAATCTTAACTTAAACCATTTTATAAATCAATCAACTGTTCATTCCAAAAATCACTTTTCGGTTATATTTCACAAAGGTCTTAACTTTTATAACTTTAAAATTTTACGTTTATAATCGATTCAAAAATTCCATAAAACGTATATTTTCAAAAATCACTTTAAAAACCTTTTTAAAATAAAAGTCGTTACTTTTACATTTCAAAACTGAATCCGATGATGCAACAACACCAATCAGTCCATCACAACAGTCAAATATCATATATCAATATGATAACAGAATATATCACAATATCTGTAAATAAATAACTACTGGTGAGGAATCCAGTTGGATCCCTCCAACCTGTTTTCCTGCATCCACAGACGTTAGCACAATACCAATTCCGCTCCAGTACGGAATTATCGCGGTATATGGGTTTTATAAAAATCCGCTTACTAACGGCGCAATAGGGTCTCATCCGCTATACGAGGCGGGAAATCAATCAATCCAATATATACATATGCCAATATGTATATATTGCTATATATATAGATATATCCTACTATATCTAATATCACATCCAATATAGCAATCATATCAGTCGAATCAATAACTGTAAAAGAAAATCCACTTTCATTTGAGTGAGAAGATCTCACCTTGATTTTAATTCCGATTTCAGCGTTTATTTTCGAGTAAAATTAAACGGCGTTTAATTTTACCCGAAATTCAAACTAGCTCCAAATGGCTCCAATCCAGTTGTATCGCGTAGTGCTCGTCAATACGAAGACAACGCAACTGGTTTCGTCGAATTCTGACCTTGTACGAACAAATTATGATATGTTAAACATTCACGAATTAAAATTAAATTAAATTACAATTTCTTTAATTATTTTAAACCCTATCAGATCATCACCGTTCGTTTTGAACAAGAAAATCTGGGCCGCGCGCATCTCTTCTCCCTCCATCTTCTCACGCGCGTTCTACAGGTTGTTCGAACCCATACAACCTCCCAAACCCTAGTTGGCCGCCACCCCTACGACGACTTCGACGATGATCAAGAACCACCACCAGCTCCCCCTTCACGTGTGCCACCACCGGCCTAGGACCGGTCAGACTCGGTGCCGCCTCCTCCCTCGAAAAACGTGACGAACGGCAGCACTTTGGCTTTGATTTGCCGTTGATCCCCTACGTTATTTACGATCTCCACCGGTCGAACTATAGAGCTCGCCTAGCTCTTCGAATTTGTAGAAGGAAGTTTTCGAAATCATTGAGTGGATTGGAAGTAATCGAGGGGAGAAATTTGAACATTCCTGGCCGTGTATTTCTTTGGTGGCGGCTGGCCTGAACAAAACCCTAGGCTTGTTTTTCTTGTTTGCAAATGAGGGAAAAGAGGTGCTTTTATAGAAAATTGCCCAATTTACTATTCATCGAAATTTTCCGAACTCCGAATCGAACGTGCCGGCTGACGTTTCTAAGGTTTACCCCGCGTTCCGAACGCAATGGAACAAGTTTCGGAAGCTAATTCGATCATCTGTGTGAGATATGGATTTAAACGATCAATTTAAATTAAACCGATTTAAATCGATTTCGAGGCGTTTTAATTTGTACCGGACAAATGGTAAATCCAAAAATTATGAAATTTGAAACCATGCAATAATTTCACATTACGGATCCGATGAAACTGGTTTCGTCGAAATCCGAGACTTTTCGAAAAATGACTATTTTAACTCGCCGAATTAAAATTAAACGATGTCGATGCGTTTCGAGCTGCCACGGTCAAACGACAACTCCGATGGATACGAAAATTGAAATCCGATAATAACTAACTATTACGGATCCAATGGAACTGGTCTCGTTCAATTCTGAGACTGTTCAAAAATTGGCTATTTTACAGTCGATAATTAAATATTAAAATATTTGATTTTCACAGATTAACTTTAAATTTAGTTTTAAAAGTTCTATAACCTTTCTATAACTCCAGTATGATTAAATAAAATTTTCCAAATCATTTTCAATCACTTTAAACTCGATTTTTAATTATCTCTGGAATTTCAATTATTAATTTTATCGATTTAATTATCCAATTAAATCCAATATCCTTTAATAAATTATTCGACTTCTAAATTCCATTTATTAATATTTAAAATCAATTAAATATTCGAATTTTTAATTATCAAAAATTCTGGGTCGTTACAAATATAAAATAGTTTTAATATTTAAATTAGTTTGTTAATTAAAATAGTTTATATATAAAATAATTTGGTTATTAAAACGTTTATATATTAAAATAGTTTATGCTAAAACTATTTCTTCTTTCACAACACGGTTCAAATTCCAAATCACAACGAATTCCATTTTCAACTTCCAAATTCAAATCAAACTTCATATTCAAAATTCCGATTTAAATCGACCTCAATTCAACAATTTCAAATTTAACTTCAAATTCAATTCAAAGGCTGAAAGTTTCAGTTCACATTCTCATTTTAAACAATTTAGTTTAAAACCATTTCACATCTGAAACTTTGAAATACCAATTTAAAACTACTTTAATTATAGTAAATTCAAAGTTTAAATTAAAGTTTAAACCTTTAAAATAATCCGCTTTCAATAAATTCAAACCATATCTCAATTTCGACTTTAAGATTTCAAATTAAATCTTTAAACAATTTCATTAAAACAATTTTAGTTTCAATATTCCAAGTCTCGAATTAGAAAATAATTTGATTCATATAAATCAAAATTCAAGATTTTAAAACCATTTAATTTAACCAAATCCGATGTCCATATATAGTTTTCTACCCTATGGCCAAGTGATCATTTATTTCAATTTTAATTACATGGATGGATATATATCATTTCAATCCATATTTAAATGACATAGGTATATATCATTTCAACCTATTTCTTAGATCATTTCAGATAGTCCAAATGATAATATAAATGATGCCAATTAAGAAATAGGTAATAACATGAATATATCAAAATAAGTCAACAACCATTCATCCAACATCAATCAATAGGTATCCAATAACAATCAACATCCAAATCAACCAATACATCATAACATTTATCAATTATCAATTGTCGGTGTTTAAGTAGCAATTAAATTCAATATTAATTTAAATATCAATTTAATTCGTATAAAATTGAAATTAATTTAAATGTCAATTTAAACTACCAAACAACAATCAATAAAATTTTATCACTTCATAATTTTAATTTAACTAACATAACAAATTTTAATATTGCATGAGTGGGTTAAATCACTCACCTTCGATCTAAAGCCCATTAAAAATCCAACAAAAGCACAAAATTTCACTAGTCTCCAAATTCAACCATACTAGTTTCACGTCGTCCGGAATTTCGATACAAATCCAAGGAAGAAACCGCTTGTGAATCCGAGTTCGTATGCAAAAGTTATGAATGTTAGAACATTTAAATTTTAAAATTAAAGTAAAATAACTCAAGGGCAAAACTGTAATTACCCAATCTCTCTCTTAACCCTAAATCGAGCCGTGAAAACCCAACACCCTTCAACAGCCGCCGACTTCATCCTCCCACCGTCGACACCTCGTGTGCCAAAACCCAGATCGGCCATCACCACTGTGCTCCTCGTCTAAGGCCGCGCCTACCCTGACGTCGTGACCACTCTGATGCCGCTTGGGGCTCTGCAGCTGTCGCCACTATGTTTGCCAGGTTTGGCGATCTCGTGCTCCTCCAACCCAATCCAAACTGATAGATCAACTTTACTAATTGCCCTCTGCCACGTAGCAACCTTCGATCGTCGAATGGTCGATGATCCACCGTCGATCACGAAATCCTAGAATGGATGGCCTAGAATGAGCAGTTTCAATTTTTAGATTTGATTTGAAATTGAAATTAGGGTTTTGGCTAATCTCCATTAAGAAGGAGCAGGTAAGAAGTGACATTGTACGTATAGAAAATAGAATAGAAGGCTGCTAGGGTTTCAGAATAATCTATTTATATAGAACCGATAAAAGCTGATTTGGGCCAATGCGGTTACAAGATCCGAAAAGCCCGTTTCATTTCCGAAACGAAAATAGGTCATTCCATGTATCGAAATATATGTTTTCAATAATTTTAAACTCAATCGAACTAATTTCAAACCTTAATTCTATTGTATACAGAAGTTAGCTTTAAAAATCAAATTATACTTATTTTTTGCGTTAATTATCCAAATTATTATTAAATTGATTTAATCACTTTTAAACTCCAAATTAAAAGTTTCTATCATCATTTTGATTAAACAGTGATTAATAATCTTTCAAATTTAATTTTCCATATTAAATCCAAGATTTAAATATTAAATTAATTTCAACGTTTAACCACAACTGAAATATAATCCTAGTTCATTATATTTTAAATTTAAAATAAATTCTTTTATTTTGATTTACATTCTTATTATTAAATCAACAAATAACTTATGTGTTAATTAAACATAAGTTTCCATTTAATTACACTCATTTTCTACAGTTAACGTCTTTTCTTATATTAACTGCACTATTTCAATTACATTAAATTCCATTGATTTCCAAATTAATTTCAACGGATTTAATAATAAGATGATAATTAAAAAAATTGTTGGACATTAATAATTCATATCTATTAACTTATTGTTTACAAACAAGGATTATAAATTTACGTACAAAATAATTGATTTCACATTCTATATTAAAACCAATTTCAATTAAATAATATTCAATTTCACCATTTATACATCATTTATTTTATTCCTTATTAAACTTTACAATTACAATTGATTGAAATTACATTAAACAGTTGTCAATTACATTCAATCAATATTATTAAATTATATTTTAATGCATTACCATCTTTCATTTCATTAAAATTTATTGTTTTTAAAATTTTATCTTAAACTCAAAATTTAAAATTTAATAAAATTCACGTTAATAAATCATAAATTTTAATTTCTAACAATATTAAATTCCAAAGCCTTATTTAATTTAATATTTTTAATTATCAAAAATACGGGTTGTTACAATCTCCCCCACTCAAAACTTTTCATCCCCGAAAAGGAACAAGAAAGAAACAAGAAGCTTGATATACTTTATTCAAAATAGTCATTTTATAAACACTTTGAACATACATATTTAAGTTTAATATAGATTTGAAAATAACTCAACTTCCATGGTAAATTTCTATGTCCTAAATTCACGAAAAATTTCCACAGCATCTCCTTTGCGCGGATAGGTCCGGAAACATAACAATATCAATAATTACATTGTATATGTCATATTTCAATAAAAAAGCGTCCCAAACCATGGGAAAACAATAATATACCGCTACAAAACCGTAATCCGAAAATGTACATATTTTTTGGGCAAACAAAACTCTATTTATGAAATCAAAAGCAATAGCTATTGATACCATAAACCTGGGTTTCACTTATATGATCCAAAAGAGAGTTAAACCATATAAAAGAGCAATATTTTTGTTGTTTTAATTAATAGCACAAGCAACACACAATATATAATAATCATATGCAAACAAAAGCAGTACAACCATTATATGCAACAAAAGGATCCATCACACATCCGTAGCAACCAAAAACTAATGGTTTGTTTTGGTTCAGAAACTTTTCATCGTACAAGAGTGATAAATAAACTACCAAGTGTACCTTACGCTCAACAGCCTTAGGTAATTACTCATAGATTATTCATACAACCTCGGACAATGTAGAATTTAATATTATTTAAGTTTGTACGATGTACATATATCATTTTGTACACAATATCAATTCTGATCGCTTGCTTGAATACACAAATTTCACTTTCGAACTAGTGTTGTTAACTCGACTACTCTAGTGTGGACTTAGATCCGAATTCTGGATTAGAAATCTCAGTTTTCTTTACATAGCCATAAACTATGATAAAAAACTTCAAAATCATATCAAAAATTCATACGAAATGTTCGCCATTAAGAATCGAGTGAAAAATCCTAATTCGGACTGGTGTGAATTTCCACAAGTCATGTATTCGAATCTGGATCAGAACTGTTATGCGAATAAAATGATCTACGCACAACTTACATATTTTATTCTATTGCTTTCCTTAACACATCATTTACTTTTCATTTATTTTATTTCTCATTCATTCATACAAAATCATCTTTTATTAATTTACATTCATTTACTTACATAAATTATTTTCCATTCAATAATTAAAATCATCAATGAATAAATTCTTAAAGCATTACATAAGTTTCCTTTTGTATGTTAATTCACATTTTATTTACTTATATAACTTGATTTCCATTGAATATTAATATTCATGAATGAATCATTTCATACTTTAGTTTCTTTACTTTTTAATTTACATTTATTTCTTATATAACCTGATTTCCATTTAATATTAATATTCATTAATGAATCATTTCAACATTTTCTTAAGTTTATAATTATTTACCTAAATAGTATTCACTTTCTACTATTCAATTTAATTATTAAGCACTTAAAACATTACTTAAGTTTATAATATTTCTTGTACATTATAATTCTTTATTTATAGTCATAATTTCATTTTTGAACATTTTTTTGTTTTTTATATTCATTTCTTTAAACACAATTTCAATTTTAAACCTTTTTTTCCATTACTTAAGTTCATACTTGTATAATATTCTGTTACATATTCATATTTAACATTTCAACTTTTTAAACATTCATGGTAAGTTTTATATATGTTTTTAGAATGTAATAGAGTGCTATACAAATTTATCTTTTTCATTTTAGTTAGCAAGAATGTTCAATAATTTACAACTATTAAAATTTAACTTTATTTCTACAATTGAAAATCATTAATTTACATGAACTTAAGAATTCAATTACCGGGTTCTTTTCAAATCATTTTGAAATAATATATGTACTCATATCTTTTATATATATCAAATCATATTTAGAAATTTTAAATCAAAACCTGTTTGTCGAACCAAATGCGTAGCAAAGCTACTAAGTGGCCTCCCACACTTTGAGACTCTAAAATGAATGTCGATGATGAAGCCGTCATCACCGAAGTTATTTTCCAACGATAGAAGAGAGGAGTACAAAACTTACTTTCTTTAAAATTCTTTTAAAACATTTCTTTCAAATACCTTTTTGAAAACATTTCTATTTGCAAATACTTCCAAATAATACTAATATTATTTTTTTCTAAATCTTTGAAAACCAATTTCAAAACACCGGAACTTAAGTTCTTAAATTTTCAATTTAAATACATTTTATTTGTAAAACTTATTTAACAAACCATATTTATAAAATATCATTTTCTTATAACATACAATAGTTAATAGTTTTAAGAACCGTGACTAACCAACAATAAATGACAATAATCAATTTCCTGACAACCAACACAACAAAAATAACACTATAAATTTATGAAAAATTATTCTTTTAAACACAAAATAAAATATAATATTAGGTCAAATTATTTCATTTACCTATTTTTAAAAAAAATATCGTATCGGTTTACCCTGTTCAAGTGTTTAGAAATTCCTATCGATGCCATAGCTTCATATGTACCGACCAGAATTTATAAATACTAAATAGAACAAATTAATACAATACAAAAACATTTTTATAACACTAACAAATACGCTCTCTCATATAAATTTACACACTCAAACTCATTCTAGGGTATAGCAAACCCTATCTCTAATGAGTTAACCCCTAACAGGCTAAGGTATCTCTAAACCAAAGCCCTGATACCAACTGTAACATCCCACCTTTTTGGACGGTTTAAACTGACAATAAACCACACATGTCTAACTCAAACCATTCAAAAGAGTAGATTATCAATGAGGTAAATAAGAAAATAAAAGAAAACAAGGAAAGCAAAGCACATAATCTCGCAGTGGAATGACAAAATATAATAATCAAATAAACAGTTCATGAAGCTATTTTACAATATACATTTGATTACACAATTTTTACAACATAATCAGAGTACAATCAACAACATACCAAAATGATGCAGCGGAATAATATAACAATATATTATCCCAAACTCCATCTTCGTCCTCTAGAAATAATGTTTTCAAACACTGAAATGCTCGGACTGACCCGAGCGTAATGAAAAGACAAAACACTCGAGTTAGAACTAGAAGTTCTTATATGTAAGTTAAATCAATAACAAGTAAATATAAGTGTAATAGCTTCAGAGATGTTTACGGGATTTTACATCTCCTATCAGGTGTATAACATGAGTGCAGTAACTTAAGAAATGTTACAGGATTTTCCATCGCCTAAGAATCCGTTAAACTATCTATATGTAGTAAGATACGCTATATATGTAATGTCTATCAGTAAAGTAAAGTATTAAAATAGCGTTAAGGCTTTACATTGATCCCCCTTAACACATTTTTAAGCATTGTCCTACAGTTTGCCTTAGTATCATCACCAGTAACGTTGGTAGCCAGGGAGGCGCCTTGATAAGACAACACTAAAACCAAGTTGTAGTGGTCATGTATAAGGATAAAAGTATGACAAGGCACGCGAGGTAATGCCCAAGATAGGATTCTACCAGTTTACCCTTTCTGGCTGGTTGTAACCCCTAACGGCCGGCCGAGTCCACCACCCCCAAATCAAATCAATATGCACCGATCAAGTCAAAAATCAATATAGTAATACGAATGGGTGGGCCCCGTAAAGGTAGCTAACCTCTTGGCCAGACATAGGCTCCTGTTTTAGTCATTTCAAACTGACACAAGTGTCGGGATCATCCATCATCGTTCTCTTTCTTCAAATCCAGAAATGTTCGCCAATCTAACCACTTCATTCTAGATCATCCACCGCGTACACGGTTGTTAAGTGGTTTCAGTATTGACAGGGAGTATGCCAATATTCGGCCCCGGTCTCTTTAACAACCTAACGTCATTTTTCACACCGGTTGGTTCTTTTACATTTCAAGAACAAGTCATATTTCATATCAAAATATCAGATTTTGCTTCAAAATCATTTTGAATTCTAATAGCTTATATCTTCAAAACATTCATATTTAAATCAATGGTTTAAATCTACACAGTTCCCACTTTTAAAACAGTTTGAATATTAAAAATGGTTTGAATAATGAAAAAGTTTGAATATTGAAAATAGTTTGGATAATAGTTTTAATATTGGAAATAGTTTGGAATAATTAAAATAGTTTAATATTGAAAATTAGTTTGTAATAACTAAAATAGTTTTAAAGATTGGAAATAGTTTTGAATATAAAATAGTTTTAATATTGAAATTAGTTGGATAATTAAAATAGTTTATATATAAAATAATTTGGTTATTAAAATAGTTTATATTGAAACTAATTCTTCTCTCACAACATTGTTCAAATTCCAAATCACAACGAATTCCATTTTCGACTTCCAAATTCAAATCAAACTTCATATTCAAAATTCCGATTTAAATTGGCCTCAATTCTTCAATTTCAAATTTAACTTCAAATTCAATTCAAACGATTCTATTCAAAGGCTGAAAGTTCCAGTTCACATTCTCATTTTAAACAATTTAGTTTAAAACCATTTCACATCCAAAACTTTGAAATACCAATTTAAAACTACTTTAATTACGGTAAATTAAAAGTTTAAATTAAAGTTTAAACCTTTAAAATAATTCACTTTCAATAAATTCAAATCATATCTCAATTTTGACTTTAAGGTTTCAAATTAAATCCTTAAACAATTTCATTAAAACAATTTCAGTTTCAACATTCCAAATCTCGAATTAGAAAATAATTTAATTCATATAGATCAAAATTCAAGATTTTAAAACTATTTAATTTAACCAAATCCAGTGTCCGTATATAGTTTTCTACCCTATGGCCAAGTAATCATTTATTTCAATTTTAATTACATGGATGGATATATATCATTTCAACCCATATTTAAATGACATAGGTATATATCATTTCAAATAGTCGAAATGATAAAATGAATGATGCCAATTAATAAATAGTTAATAACAGGAATATGTCAAAATAAATCAACAACCATTCATCCAACATCAATCAATAGGCATCCAATAACAATCAACATCTGAATCAACCAATACATCATAACAGTTATCGATTATCAGTTGTTGGTGTTTAACTAGCAATTAAATTCAATATTAATTTAAATATCAATTTTATTCAATATAAAATTCAAGTTAATTTAAATGTCAATTTAAACTACCAAACAACAATAAATAAAATTTTATCACTTCATAATTTTAATTTAACTAACATAAGAAATTTTAGTATTGCGTGAGTGAGTTTAATCACTCAGCTTTGATTTAAAGCCCATTAAAAATCCAACAAAAGCCTAAAATTTCAACAGTCTCCAAATTCAACCAAACTAGTTTTTTGTTGTACAAAATTTCAATACGAATCCAACGGAAGAAACTGCGAGTGAATCTGAGTTCGTATGCAAAAGTTATGAATCTTAGAACATTCAAATTTTAAAAATAAAATAAAATAACTCGGGGGCAAAACTGTAATTACCCAATCCTCTCTCTCAACCCTAAATCGAGCCGTGAAAACCCAACACCCTTCAACAGCGCTAACTTCATCCTCCCACTGCTAATGCCTCGTGCACCACAACCCAGATCGGCCATTACCACTATGCTCCTCGTCCAAGGCCGCACCTACCCTGACTTCGCGCCATCTCTAGTGCCGCCTGGGGCTCCGCCGCCGCTATGTTTGCCAGATCTGGCGATCTCGTGCTCCTCCAACCCAATCCAAATCGATAGATCAACTTGACTAATCGCCCTCTACCACACAACAACCTCCAATTGTCGAATGGTCGACGATCCACCGTCGATCACGAAACCCTTGAATGGACAGCCAAGAAATTTTCACTAATTTTTGGACAAACGGTGCCTCCAATGAAAAACAAATTGCATATGCTGATTCCATTCGTTAAGAGTTTCGCGATAACATATAAAATGATAGGGTTTGAGCCGTTTGAATTTTTGGGTTTGATTTGAAATTGTAATTAGGGTTTTGGCTAATCTCCATTAAGAAGAAGCAGATAAGAACTAAAATTGTACATACAAAAAATAGAATAGAAGGCTACTCGGGTTTCAGAACAATCTATTTATATAGAACGGATAAAAACTGATTTGGGCCAAAGCGGTTACAAGACCCGAAAATCCCATTTCATTCCCGAAATGAAAATAGGTTATTTTATATATCGAAATATAGGTTTTCAATAATTTTAAACTCAATGGAACTAATTTCAAACCATTATTCTATTGTATACAGAAGTTTGCTTTAAAATCAAATTATATTTATTTTGCACGTTAATTACCCGAATTATTATTAAATTGATTTAATTACTTTTAAATTTCAAATTAAAAGTTTCTATCATCATTTTTATTAAACAGAAATTAATAATCTTTTAAAATTTAATTTTCCATACTAAATCCAAGATTTAAATATTAAATTAATTTTAATTTTAATTACAACTGAAATAAAATCCTAGTTCATTATATTATAAATTTCAAATAAATTATTTTATTTTGATTTACATTCTTAATATTAAATCAACAAATACCTTATGTGTTAATCAAACATAAGTTTCCATTTTATTATACTCATATTTCACAATTAACATCTTTTCTTATATTTACTGCACTATTTCAATTACATTAAATTCCATTGATTTCCAAATTAATTTCACTGGATTTAATAATAAGATGATAATTAAAACAATTGTTATACATTAATAATTCATATCTATTAACTTATTGTTTTCAAACAAGGATTATTAATTGATGCAGCAGCGGAATTACAAAATGATGATTCTGTGAAGGTAGCAATCGATGGAATGAAGAATACTGAATGGCCCAAATTCGTCGATCCGAAGATACCGAATTCTAGCTATCCCAAACACGTTGATAACGCACTATACCATGTTTAAAGATCTACGATTCTTCGTACGTTGATCTAGCGCACTAGATACCGTGAATCGGCTTCAGCAGTCGTTGAATCGAGTGCACTCGATTAACCAAAAGTGGAGATAGGAGATCACACTCAACTACCAATTTAATTGAAAGCACAAAGCTAACAAACAAAAGTTTTCATTCAAATCAACTAAACTATTACAAATGACCCAACGCCGCTATTTATAGCTTTACAACTCGACACACACAATTCCGTACAACACTTAGGTCGGCCACGACCTAACAAACATCACCGACTTATGACCCAAAACAAGACACGCGACCTACGACTTAACTAAGGTCGGCAGCGACTTATCAACAGCACAAAGAAAAACAATACAACATATTACAACTCCATATTTACAACACAACATATAGGTCGTCCACGACTTAAACATCACGACCTAAAAATATCACGATCTAAAACCTCACGACTTAACACTTGATCGACCTAAAAACAAGGCAGCGTCTTCCAGAAGTCCAGGTGGCATGAGCTTCAGCGAATCATAGCAAGTGGCGACCTAAAGCTTCTCGCGACCTAACTTAGGTCGTAGGTCGTTCACGCGACCTAACTTAGGTCGTAGTTCGAGACTGTCTTCAAATGAAGTATCGGAGCAACCTATCTTAGGTCGTAACTCGTTTACGCGACCTAACTTAGGTTGTAACTCGGTAGGTCGTTCGAGCGCCTTTCCCTTTAGCTTGTTGACTCGTTTTCATGCCTTAACTTTGTAGTTGACTCGTGAGCGACCTATAGGTTCCTTAGGTCGTGAACGACCTAAAACTTCACTAGGTCGTGAACGACCTAAAATTCTGGAGCGACTTAAATCAGAAGCAGATCGCGCTGCATCATTAATTTGAGTACAAAATAATTGATTTCACATTCTACATTAAAACCAATTTCAATTAAATAATATACAATTTCACCATTAATACATTATTTATTTTATTCCCGATTAAACTTTACAATTACAATTGATTGAAATTACATTAAAATAGTCGTCAATTACATTCAATCAATATTATTAAATTATATTTTAATATGCATTACCATCTTTCATTTCATTAATATTTGTTGTTTCTAAGATTTTATCTTAAACTCAAAATTTAAAATTTAATAAAATTCATGTTAATAAATCATAAATTTTAATTTCTGACAATATTAAATTCCAAAGCCTTATTTAATTTAATATTTTTAATTATCAAAAAATATGGGTCGTTACAAATATACTTGAGAACTCTGATGGCTCTCGAAAACCTCCAAGCCGGATCCCGCCAACTATTACCGAGAATCTGAGTATTTCACATCTCAATGTGCAAAACCGAATCCAATCTAGAGTTGATGTGAAAATATCCTAATGGGAGCAACCGCATATAATTTGGCCCCCACTCGCTCTTTGGGTTTAGCTATTTCCGACAAAGATAACAAATCTCAAAAGAGCAACAAATCGTTTTTATGGTGATATACACCATGAAGAATGCTGAACCAATAGTTAATAAATCAATCAATGAGGATAATAAAAAATGATCGTATATGGAAATTAAATTTCATATTCTTAACACTACTCGTCGATTCCAAGCAAGTGCTATTGTGAGGGTCTGTTTCTTTGACTCCCAGAAATCGACAACAAAACATCCTCGGTGTTCACATGCTGTAAATCCAAGTGCTGGAGAAGCGGATTCTCAAGGGTAGGAAACAAAAATAAGATAGAACAGAATCTCACATATGTTATTTTGATATAATCTTTACAGCGAAAATTAAAATACATTTATCAGAGTTAAACATGGGCAGTTATAAATTCTTGTCCTTACAATGTGGAATACTATACTACATAAGTGTGGTGGAAACAATCTTCAGAAACATCTTCTAACTTCATGCTTTGAGCTCCATCTAGCTTTCTTCTAAACTAAACCTGACTACTAGGCTGCCTGGAGAAATTAGGGCACCCAGAGTTTAAGGAAAAGGGAAAATAAACTCCGGGTCAGTCATGGGACTAGTGTGAGAACTCAAAATACATGTTTTGAAAACAAAAAGGTATCTCATAAGACACCGCCACACATAAACACGGAACGAGTTTTTACCTTATGATAACCAAAGCATTTTTACATAAAAATAATGGATATTATTTTTAATGACATATCTTTGAAAATATTTGCAAATAAACTTATTAATCTTAGCCAAAATAGTTACATTGATTAAATTCCAGCAATACTAGCCACAAATGCGGGTTCTACAAACAAATTGGCAGACACTTATTGGAGAATGGATTCCATACAAATGACCAGGTGAAGGGACTACCTTCTGGCAGTACATCTCTAGAGGAATGTACCGAGGTCAATAGAACATCTACACCTCTACCAACACAAGACCAGCCTACCTTTCCTTAGATAGCACCGAATATGTCATCACCTTGGTCATTACCGACCTATCCGAGGATCCTCGTAGCATACATCCACATTAATTTAAACCCGAATGTCATAGTGGGTGGAAATATATCTAGAAGGGGATGATCATACCTTAATGGTTGCGAA
Source organism: Allium fistulosum (assembly GCA_030737815.1). NCBI lineage: Eukaryota > Viridiplantae > Streptophyta > Magnoliopsida > Asparagales > Amaryllidaceae > Allium > Allium fistulosum. The sequence goes on along the minus strand of CM060902.1, from coordinate 1,124,871,817 downwards.
CCACATAGCCTTGCTGTATCTACCTATTTCGGCCATTTTCAGGTGTGAGGCTTGAGGTATCGATTACCTTTATCATAGCACATCATCTTCCTTTAAATGCCACACTGCCATTCCATCGATCACTATTGACTTCCACAAACATATAACCTCCGAGAGAGAAGGGTGTTAAGCTAAGAGAAGTTGCCTTCTCCGCCACCGGGTAGGAATTACCCCAGATCTGACCCCGAATCCTTCGGTCCAATCATCGATAAAAAGAGGTTTTGTGAATAGGGAATCATTCTTTAATTGATTATGTTCTTTTTACCAAAAATTTCTTTTAGAGACATATAGCTTTTAGAACACTTCTTTCCGATATATACAGAAATATTAAACTTCTCTTATCAAAACCTTTGATTGCTTTAAACCCTTTTTAAATTCCAAATCATTTTCATTTAAATCTTAACGAAGTATTCATAATTCAAAACTCATACTTTTGATTTAGTTGAAACCATGTTATCTATGATGTTAATTCAAAACCAGTAAATATTAAGCGAGCAGAATCTATAGAAATCATCTAATTCTACTTAATATCAATCCCCGTATTCAACAAATACTATGGGCGGAATAATGGTGAAATCACCTTTTCAATTCCAAATATAGTACGAGTTCCCCCTTCGGGCTTTAACACCGGGTACAAGAAGATCATTTCTAAAAAAAAATCCAAATTGTTTAAATCCTGGAAAATATCTTTCTTTATTCTTTGGAAAATTTTGATCCGAGTAAATCAAATTTACTATCCCCTCCATCGGGCCAGTCCGGATAGCCAGGGAGAGCAGGAAACTGGTTTTCCAAACCGAAGCCTATACACTTATCTCTTTGACACCCAAAAGGCTGTCAAGTTATTTGATCGACCCTAAATCATTAAAACATTTTAATCATTCCATAAATCCTTCCAATTAACTTTAAAACACTTTATTAACCATTTAACATCATTTGCCAAAGATTTGGGAAAGAACGGTTATGTTTAAAACTATATTTCAAAAGTTATAGAAAATTGCTGCGAAAAAGTGCTGCGAAAAGTGCTTTTTTATTATTTGAAAATTCATTAGTATTACTCAAATATCTTTTAAAACATTTTAAAACATTCATAAGATTTATTCCATATTTTTAAACAATTTAAAATTTTATTTTCAAAGAAATCCAGTTTTTGATTCTGAACTGCAAATTCGAGATTTTTCCAAAATTTGTTTTACTTATATTTCAAAATCTACTAACCAGAATCTCGATTTTCTTTTTTTGTTGGAAAAATATGGATATAATAGTTTGGAAAATTCTTATCTTGAAAAATTCCGAGCTATATTCCAACTTTTACACTTGTTTGACTTTTGTAATGCAAAATCGCGAACTACCGCTACGCAACGCGCTTATTTTTAACTAAATTTTCTATTTCTTTTCGAACTTCACCAAAACACTTTTAAATGTTTATAAAAACATTTCAAATACATTTTAAACCGTTTTTAAGAGGTTTAACGATTCCATATACATCATTTCATTAATTCAAGGAAAGTGATTACCTTTATGCTTATCGATGTGCATATTCCGTGACTTGCATATATATTCAATAACAATATTTAAATAACCAAACTTGATTGTCAAAGCATGTTAAACACTTATTTGCAACATCATATCATCATCCAAAATATAGTATAACGGTTTAGGAGTTCTCACCTTCATTTCCACTCGAACTAGTTTTAAAATGGTTATAGCTCCGCTATCTTGAAATGAAACTCCACAAAATCGAGCTTGGATCATTGAAATGGCTTGGCCTAGCCATATTGCTCACGGCCTAGGTTGGGAAGGGGGTGGAGCTCATGACCATGGGTGGTGGAAGGTGGTGCCTTGGGTTTGAGAGGTGGAGAGATGGAGATTTAAGCTTGTTTTGAGGTTTTTAACTATATATAACTATATATTATAATTTAATTTATTTTTTGAAATAAATTTTGACATTATTTCTCTTAGGATGGAAGCCATTAAAGTGGAAGCAAAAGCTTGAAAATAAGAAGAAGAAGATGAATGAAAATGAAGAGAAGATGGTAGGGTATTTATAGGAAAAAGGAAGAGTATAAAAGAAGACATATACACATCACTTTTATCACTATTTCAAGGCTTCTCCAACACACTTCCCCTCTTCACAATGCACGGCCAAAGCGCCCCCCTCCATGTGCACATCACTTCCATCATCTCATGTATACATATGTTGACTTTTGATAGGATGGTCGTATCTCTAATATCTGCGTACCATTCTGCTCGTCTCGTCGTGCTGATCTCCGCGGTATATTCATTTGCGTGTTTCAACGTCTTGTACGCGGTGAAATCTGCAAAACGATTAGCCGTGTCGGTACCCAATTTTAACCTTTTGGTTTCCTGTGTCCTTTCATTGTCCACCGTGAGAAATCTAACAGCCAATAGCCAATAGTTATTAATATTTTCTGAAAATCCAACTTCTTACTTTTGTTATTCCCTGGTTTCAATTTATATGATTGGTTCGTTCGTTTCTTTTCAGGATCTTCCTTCTTTGATCTGTCCTCTTCTTTTAAATAATTTTTTTAATAAAATGTTTATATATATATAGTTCAAATATAAATTGCAATGTGAAATCCTATTCCCTCTCCTTGCCTTCATTTGCCTCGACCTGTCATCTTCTTGATCCACCACCCCATGATCAACAACCATTCTACCCTGCCAAACAACCCTCCTCCTTGCCAAACTCACGCACAGCCAGGCAGAAAAGCCTACCTTATTGCCACACAGTTCCGCCTCCCTATGACGCACCACCTATCAGCCGAACCACACCCCTGCCGTGACTCAGCACAATCACCCCGCCTCACCACAACTCCGATTTGCCACCCACACAAACTACCCCGACTTCCCTTCCTCCCTGACCAAGCAACAGCGCCCAGCCCCTCCTTGCACTACTGAAAGCCCACCTTACTTGTAGCGCAGCCACTCCGTCATCTCCCCACCAGTCAGGCCGACCCACCTAGCAGCCATCACCGCCCATTCCCTCCCCGATAGCCACTGCACCCAACCGAGACCGCCAACGAACCCCATGTTGCCGCGTCTAGCATCTCCAACCTCCTCCGAACCCTCTCCCATCGCCATCATTCCACCTTGTTCAGTCAGCCCACTGTCACCCTGTATCGCAGCCAAGCCACGCCTTGCACCACCAATAGCCGAGCAGCCTACGCCCTCCAGCACCCATGTCCGTGTTTAATCCAGCAGCCGAGATGGCATTGCTCTCCATGCCAGCAGCCTTTAACCTTCTTCAATATATGTTTAAAGTATTTATTTATTTTTTCAATTTCAATTTATGTTTAAAGTATTTATATAATATGTTTAAATATAATAAGTATTTCAATTTATAATATGAAAAAAAACAAAGATATATAATATGTTTAAAGTATATATTTAAATTTATGTTAATATTTTAAAATAGTTTTTTTGTAATAGCTTTAATATATATTATGTTTAATTATTCATTTTGAAATTTTTGATAAGGAATATATGGGTTTTATAAATTTTGAAAAGAATTATATGGGTTTTATAATTTTTGATTTGAAAAGAAATATTTATATATTTTATATGTATATTTTTGTTTCCACTTATATCAAGTTAATTTTTGATTTGTTTTTCATCAACGCCAAGTTATTAGCTTTGTTTTCATCGATCGAGTCCACCTTGCTTTGCTTTGGATTAGTCAATTATCGAGTTCGTGATTCAATTCGTAGCTTGTTGTGTTGTCCGTTTTCTCTAGCCTTGAAAGGTGAGCGAACACTCACGATTGACATTCTTATGTTAGTAAATTGATTTCACAAGAATTGACGATTTAAATATGTTATTAAATTTGAATTGGCTAGTAATTTAAATTGTTGAATATGATATGTTATTATCTTAAATTATTTATCATGTTAATTGACATATTGCACCATAACCTGTTGTATATATTATTGTAATATCCCGGAAATTTTAACAATATCAATTTAATAATCTGTTGAATAATTACATTGATATGGATGATCTTTGATAATAAAATTTGAATTTAATTTAATAATCTGATTAAATAAGTATTTAATTGGTGAATTTTATCTTTTAAAAGTTCAAAAGAATAAATATTTAAATTGTTTGGATATTATAATATTTGTATAAACTTTTATTTATAAATGTAATTAGCTTTTGTTTCTCTTTAAAATAGATATATATAGATAAGTGTTTAAATAAATAAAGAAAAAGGTTTAATTTACTTTTAAAATAAATAAAATAAGCAAAAATACAAATGTCATCATATTAAGCTTCATGTTAACATGTGTAATTTAAGTAACAAATCTTTGTGACAAGTGTCCTTTTATTTTATTTTTTTTTTCTTTTAATTTCTAAATAAATCAATTACACTTATAAAAACATGCTTTCTTCATTTCCCATTCTTTTCTAATCTTCATTTTTTTTCAAAAGCCAAGATAAAAACAAATCAGTAATCTTTCCTCTAAACATCTGAAACAAATCAATCCCTATAATCTCATTTCCATTGCAAATATAAAATCTTCAGCCTTAATTCATTTATACACTTCAAAAGAAAATCAGTGAGCATCTTCCTCAAACCAAATCAAAGTCTGTAATCATTCCTCAAACATAAGACCTGTAACCAAGTTACAATCTGAAATCAAAGCCAGTCTGCATTCTTTCTTTTCATCCCTGGAATCATGTTCAAAGCAAAAAGGAGATGCTCTACATCACCTTCAAAAATCTGTCTGCCTGCATTTTTCAATCTGGAAACAACTCAGTTCAAAACTGTCTGCATTCTTTGATTCAACCTGAAAGCATGCATGTAGATTTAAAGCAATTTAAAGCCAACAACTCAAGTTTTTAAATCAAAGAGGCATTCCAGTTTTAAAGTTCAAACCAGTTTCAAGCTTTTCAAAAATTCAAAGTTAAACTGCCTCTGTTCATTTCAAATCAGGTGAGTAACAATTTTTGTTAAAATAACTTAAGTATAATTGTGTTGCATGCTTAATTCTGTGGTGAATATTATTTTTTTTGGTATGAATGTTTATAGATGATTTTGCATATACATGAATGTATATAGGTGTGCATGTATGATATTGTTCCCTGTTCTGTTTTGTTGCCAGACTCTAGAATTTTCTTTTAATCTCTTACTACTTGATTAGTTCTTATTAGTATTTAACTTACAAACAAAAGTTGTTGATTTATTATAGAGGAATCTTTAAAGAACTTTAATTAAGTCAAAATCTAAAGTTCGAATGTCTCTGTAAATAAAAACCACAGTGCATGTTAAAATAAAGTAAAAACTTAACTTTGTAATTTATAAATTCAAGTATATGTATTGAATATATAAGTTATAACATGATTTTTAACATTAAAATCATAATTCTTAGTTTGGTAATAAGAGTGCAGTTCTGTGATGAACTAAAAAGGGGATTTTGGGTAATTCGGCTGATCTAGATGGATTGGTATGTTGAATTCTTCACTAGGGATAGTGGAATGATCATGGATGATAGGAAAATTGTCAGGAGGATTTTTAAAGTAGTAAGGCAGAAATGATTTAGGATCTAAGATTTTAACCCTAGTTTTATTGGGTCACTGCTTTTGCTCTAGTGTGGTCTCCTCGGTTGATCGAGTTCAACCATTGTTTGCGTACTGGTAGATGGTAGTTTGAGGAAGCTTTCGCCGGAGTATGGAAGATGATGGTGGTCGGAATCGCGAGCACGAAGGATTGTTGACAGGTTTTGGTCATTGCGATTGTTCTTGTTCCAGGTTGGGTTTTATGCTCGAGTTTGATCTCGTCTTCGTTTCGTTGCTCGAGTAATGAGATTCTGGTAGGAAGATGAACGCCGATGTGGTGGAGTAATCGTGGATGGACGGAGTGGACGCTGGTGATCATGCACGTGCACACGGTCGTGAGTGTGTTTGGGAAAGTCTGGGTTTTAACAGAGGGGTGCTTGAGTTTTTCTCGAGTTTTGTTCGAATGATGCTCGAAGTATTTAGGTATGCGACTCGAAGTATTTTTGAGGGGTCTCGGGTAAAAGTCTGGGTTCCAGATTTAAAACTAAACTGTTTAAAAATTTAAAACAAAATTTAAATGGTTAAGTAAAAGTTTTAAACAAGTCTTAAGTCTAAGTTTAAAACTGATTTAAGTTAAATTTGAATCTCAGTTCGAAAATATAATAAGTTGTTGAAATTTAAAAAGAATTAGCAACCTTTAAATGATTAGATAGTTGAATTTAAAAAGATGAAGTTTTAAATTTGCAAGTAAGTTTTAATCTAAGTTTTATCTGGAATTAGAATTAAATCTGTATTTCAGTTTTGAAATAAAAGAAGGTTTTTTTAAATTAAAATCGTTTAATAACTTTAATTGTTAAAATGGATATTAAAAGGGTAGAATTTAAAGGTAAATTGATTTAAATTCTTAAGTTCTTTTACAAAATTAGTATTTCTTCACTATATGATTTTAAGAGTTGTAAATGGATTTTAAAGTTTGTTAAGGTTAAATTTTTATTCATTTTAAATCTCATATTTAAAATGGAATTTAAAAGTAATTTGAAAGTTAAATGTTTTCAAATATGTTTTGAATGATAAATATCATTAATAAGGAAATGTTTTCTTAAGACTTAATGATTTGTGATGAATTAAATGAATAAGGTAAATTAATATGGATAATTAATTAATTCAATTAATTAAAGGTTTGGTATTAATTAAATTGTAATTAAGAATTTAAATTAATTAAGGTTTAAGATTAATTAAATAGGATAATTAATTTATAATTAAGGATTATAAATTAGAATATTAATTAATGGTTAGGAATTAATTAATAAGTAATTAAATATTAATTAAGTTATGGTTAACACTTAATTAATTACATAATTAGAGATAAATTAATTGGTTATTAAGATTTATTAATTTGAAATTAATAATAATTAATCGAAGTTAATTACTTAAGAAGAGTAATTAAAGAGTTGTTAATAGTTAATGAAGGTCATTAACTATGGATTATTAAATAATTAATTAATGTGATTAATTTTAATAAATAATTTGATTAATTAATTTAAAGACAATCAATTATAGAATTTGTTTAAATGTAATTACTTATTGGAAGTAATTAAGAATTAATTACTTATTGTAATTAATTGAAGTTAATTTGATTTAGTTAAATTAATTAATTAAGTTTAATTAATTTATAATAATCAAGAGATGATTTGATAATAATTACTTAATGTAATTATTAAGGTAAGTTTATTTAGAGAAGTAAATAATAAGATAATTACTGGAAGTAATTAGTTGAATAAATGATTTTATTGATAGAAGTAATTTGAATTAATTACTTTGAATAATTAATCAAGGGATTAATTAAGAAATTAATTAAGGAGTAATTAATTTAGTTAATGAAAGTAATTAAAGGTAATTAATTACTGATTGAAGATTAATCAAGGGTGATTAATAAATGTTGTTTAATTAAAGGTTAATTTATTTAATGTAATTAATTTAATTAAGTAATTAATAATTAAGTTGTAATTAAGGATCATTAATTAATATAATTAATGATGTAATTAAGATTGGTTAATTAAGTAATAATTAATAAATGAAGTAATTAATCAATGTAATTAATTAAGGATTAATGTAATTAATTATAGTTGATTAAGTTAATTAATTTTAGTTAATTAATTAATGAAGTAATTAAGGTTAATTACTATAAGTGGTTAAGGATAATTAATTTGAGTAATTAATTAAAGGATAAATTACCTAAAGGGTAATTAGAGGATAATTAATTGATTGTAATTAATTAATGGTTAAGTAAGCAGGATTTATAAAATGAAGTAATTAATTTAATTTACTTTAAATTAATTAGAGATGAGATAAATCATTACTTACGGATGGATAAATAATATGGAATGCTTTGCATTGTTTGATCTCTGATGAGATATATGCTGTGTGATATGGATGTTTAGTTGAATTGTGATGATAATATGGATTATCTGATAATGTGATTATCAATTGTGATTTGTGAATTATCTATCTGAATGAATATAGATAAGTTAAATTGTTTAAACCTTTAAACAACTTGGCCTTAAAAGATACGTTTTGGATTTCGATGAGACCGGGATCGGGTTTGCTACATTACAGCATGATAGGGGGTTCTCGCTTCGCGGTTTGGTGGCGAACGGGAGACTCTTACCCCTACATGTCCCATTGAGGGGTTGGTTGCGAGTCGAGAGGCTGGCCGTAAAAGCAAATTCGAGGTACCAATGTAAGCCACGGTGGGGCTGGGATGGTTGAAAAGCCTACCAGTTGAGGCCGCTGTCGATGGTTGAAAAGCCTAGACCATTACAGTTGGTATCAGAGCAGTAGGTAGAGTGAATACCTAGGCTCTGAAGTGGTGTCTATCTTGAGAGCGCGTAATTGTTAGTTATATAAAAATGATTTTATATTGTGTTAATTGATCGGTTGAGTGGTATATGGATTCTGGTCAATACGAGTAGCTAACGTTATTGATAGGGATCTCTAAACACTTAAACCAGGCCAACGGACACAATATTGTTTTAAAGAGGTAAATGAAATAATTTTACCCAGAAATAATTTCTATATAAAAAAAAAATATCATTTTAAATATATATATTTATGTATTTCTACCTATTTATTGGGTTACCTGTTCGGGTTTTCCAATATAAGTTATAAAGGTAGATAAGGTGGTAGTGTGTGTAACACAATTACCAATAGTTGGAGTTTGAATGTTTGAGGTTGGAAGTATATATCGAGACTGTAAACCCAATACCGTCTCGAGTAAGCTTTGCTGTGGTGAAGGATTTCATCGATCTCCGAAGGAAACTGTAATGGTTCGGAGTTTATCTTTGAAGTGTGGATGAGTAGAGTTGGATCTGTCGATGAGGCAGAAGTGAGTGATGGTACCTTGATACCTCAGGTAATAGTAGATGTATGATGAGATGCAGTGACTATGGATGTTCCTGAAGATGTTTTCTTTGGAACAAGATTAAGGAAGTGTGTCTGTTTCGGTGTTGTCGCTGAGTTCAGCATGGTGTTTCTGCTTTGGTTTGGAGTTCGAGTTTCTCGAAGAGCTTTGGATAGGAGCATCAGTGTCAGCAGTGCTACTCGGAGTGTTCTGTGATGGCAAGAAGTTTTCTAGCTGAGCAGTTTTTTCTGGAAGTGAAGATCAGAAGCAGCAGAGTGGATCCATTTCTTCGATAAATTGGATAAATAAGTGTAAGCTGTTCTGATTGGTAAAGAGAGAACAGTCTGTTGGAATTAGGATGGGTTGATCGCAAAAGTGACTTGCGATTGTCTGAGTGTTCTCTTGGGTTGTCAGAGTTTTTCTGGATGTCTTCAGAGAAGTCAGGAGTTGTCCGCATCTGAAGGTTGAGTTTTCTTATCGATTGGATTCCATGAGTGATACCGGTGGTTCAGTCTAGTGGAAGGATGTTTTCCTAGAGATAGAGTTGGTGAAGCAACTCAAGTTTTGCAGGAATATCTGAGTTTTATTTATGGATCAGTGAACCTTATTTCTGGAATGAGTTGTCCAGTCTGTGCTTGTGTTCTACCTCAGATCAGAGTTGAGCAGCGAAAGCAGTTTGGAGTGTATCTCTGGATAGGAGAAGTAAGTTTGGAATCTACTGATGTTGTGAAGTAGAGTTATGTTTGGATCTCGTCTGTGTTCTGATTTGGATAAGTATTTGGACTTCTGAATTGAATTGTCAGTTTGGATAATTGGAATTCATTGTGTTTTACGTATCTCTGAAGGAGTACGTATTTGATCTATCTCTGGTTTTAGAATCAGCAGTTCTGGAAGTTGGGTAGTTGAGTCAGACTCGTCTGTAGTCTGATATTCTGTTTAGTTCTGTAGATCTAGATGAGTAGGAGATCTATAGCTTAGTAGTTTAGATTGTTTGTAGAGCGAGTATTCCGGTATATATATATACTTGGGGAAACTCGAGGTATTTTATCTAGAATTTAGTCTAGATAGTTAGAATTGTTTGATTGGATGATTTGGTTGCCATGGTTGCTAGCATATGGATGATAGTATATGCTTGTGTTTTAAATTAAAATCTTTAATAAGATTATTAAATTACCTTTGTTTAAATTTCGGGGACGAAATTATTTTAAGGGGGAAGGAATGTAATATCCCGGAAATTTTAACAATATCAATTTAATAATCTGTTGAATAATTACATTGATATGGATGATCTTTGATAATAAAATTTGAATTTAATTTAATAATCTGATTAAATAAGTATTTAATTGGTGAATTTTATCTTTTAAAAGTTCAAAAGAATAAATATTTAAATTGTTTGGATATTATAATATTTGTATAAACTTTTATTTATAAATGTAATTAGCTTTTGTTTCTCTTTAAAATAGATATATATAGATAAGTGTTTAAATAAATAAAGAAAAAGGTTTAATTTACTTTTAAAATAAATAAAATAAGCAAAAATACAAATGTCATCATATTAAGCTTCATGTTAACATGTGTAATTTAAGTAACAAATCTTTGTGACAAGTGTCCTTTTATTTATTTATTTTTCTTTTAATTTCTAAATAAATCAATTACACTTATAAAAACATGCTTTCTTCATTTCCCATTCTTTTCTAATCTTCATTTTTTTTCAAAAGCCAAGATAAAAACAAATCAGTAATCTTTCCTCTAAACATCTGAAACAAATCAATCCCTATAATCTCATTTCCATTGCAAATATAAAATCCTCAGCCTTAATTCATTTATACACTTCAAAAGAAAATCAGTGAGCATCTTCCTCAAACCAAATCAAAGTCTGTAATCATTCCTCAAACATAAGACCTGTAACCAAGTTACAATCTGAAATCAAAGCCAGTCTGCATTCTTTCTTTTCATCCCTGGAATCATGTTCAAAGCAAAAAGGAGATGCTCTACATCACCTTCAAAAATCTGTCTGCCTGCATTTTTCAATCTGGAAACAACTCAGTTCAAAACTGTCTGCATTCTTTGATTCAACCTGAAAGCATGCATGTAGATTTAAAGCAATTTAAAGCCAACAACTCAAGTTTTTAAATCAAAGAGGCATTCCAGTTTTAAAGTTCAAACCAGTTTCAAGCTTTTCAAAAATTCAAAGTTAAACTGCCTCTGTTCATTTCAAATCAGGTGAGTAACAATTTTTGTTAAAATAACTTAAGTATAATTGTGTTGCATGCTTAATTCTGTGGTGAATATTATTTTTTTTGGTATGAATGTTTATAGATGATTTTGCATATACATGAATGTATATAGGTGTGCATGTATGATATTGTTCCCTGTTCTGTTTTGTTGCCAGACTCTAGAATTTTCTTTTAATCTCTTACTACTTGATTAGTTCTTATTAGTATTTAACTTACAAACAAAAGTTGTTGATTTATTATAGAGGAATCTTTAAAGAACTTTAATTAAGTCAAAATCTAAAGTTCGAATGTCTCTGTAAATAAAAACCACAGTGCATGTTAAAATAAAGTAAAAACTTAACTTTGTAATTTATAAATTCAAGTATATGTATTGAATATATAAGTTATAACATGATTTTTAACATTAAAATCATAATTCTTAGTTTGGTAATAAGAGTGCAGTTCTGTGATGAACTAAAAAGGGGATTTTGGGTAATTCGGCTGATCTAGATGGATTGGTATGTTGAATTCTTCACTAGGGATAGTGGAATGATCATGGATGATAGGAAAATTGTCAGGAGGATTTTTAAAGTAGTAAGGCAGAAATGATTTAGGATCTAAGATTTTAACCCTAGTTTTATTGGGTCACTGCTTTTGCTCTAGTGTGGTCTCCTCGGTTGATCGAGTTCAACCATTGTTTGCGTACTGGTAGATGGTAGTTTGAGGAAGCTTTCGCCGGAGTATGGAAGATGATGGTGGTCGGAATCGCGAGCACGAAGGATTGTTGACAGGTTTTGGTCATTGCGATTGTTCTTGTTCCAGGTTGGGTTTTATGCTCGAGTTTGATCTCGTCTTCGTTTCGTTGCTCGAGTAATGAGATTCTGGTAGGAAGATGAACGCCGATGTGGTGGAGTAATCGTGGATGGACGGAGTGGACGCTGGTGATCGTGCACGTGCACACGGTCGTGAGTGTGTTTGGGAAAGTCTGGGTTTTAACAGAGGGGTGCTTGAGTTTTTCTCGAGTTTTGTTCGAATGATGCTCGAAGTATTTAGGTATGCGACTCGAAGTATTTTTGAGGGGTCTCGGGTAAAAGTCTGGGTTCCAGATTTAAAACTAAACTGTTTAAAAATTTAAAACAAAATTTAAATGGTTAAGTAAAAGTTTTAAACAAGTCTTAAGTCTAAGTTTAAAACTGATTTAAGTTAAATTTGAATCTCAATTCGAAAATATAATAAGTTGTTGAAATTTAAAAAGAATTAGCAACCTTTAAATGATTAGATAGTTGAATTTAAAAAGATGAAGTTTTAAATTTGCAAGTAAGTTTTAATCTAAGTTTTATCTGGAATTAGAATTAAATCTGTATTTCAATTTTGAAATAAAAGAAGGTTTTTTTAAATTAAAATCGTTTAATAACTTTAATTGTTAAAATGGATATTAAAAGGGTAGAATTTAAAGGTAAATTGATTTAAATTCTTAAGTTCTTTTACAAAATTAGTATTTCTTCACTATATGATTTTAAGAGTTGTAAATGGATTTTAAAGTTTGTTAAGGTTAAATTTTTATTCATTTTAAATCTCATATTTAAAATGGAATTTAAAAGTAATTTGAAAGTTAAATGTTTTCAAATATGTTTTGAATGATAAATATCATTAATAAGGAAATGTTTTCTTAAGACTTAATGATTTGTGATGAATTAAATGAATAAGGTAAATTAATATGGATAATTAATTAATTCAATTAATTAAAGGTTTGGTATTAATTAAATTGTAATTAAGAATTTAAATTAATTAAGGTTTAAGATTAATTAAATAGGATAATTAATTTATAATTAAGGATTATAAATTAGAATATTAATTAATGGTTAGGAATTAATTAATAAGTAATTAAATATTAATTAAGTTATGGTTAACACTTAATTAATTACATAATTAGAGATAAATTAATTGGTTATTAAGATTTATTAATTTGAAATTAATAATAATTAATCGAAGTTAATTACTTAAGAAGAGTAATTAAAGAGTTGTTAATAGTTAATGAAGGTCATTAACTATGGATTATTAAATAATTAATTAATGTGATTAATTTTAATAAATAATTTGATTAATTAATTTAAAGACAATCAATTATAGAATTTGTTTAAATGTAATTACTTATTGGAAGTAATTAAGAATTAATTACTTATTGTAATTAATTGAAGTTAATTTGATTTAGTTAAATTAATTAATTAAGTTTAATTAATTTATAATAATCAAGAGATGATTTGATAATAATTACTTAATGTAATTATTAAGGTAAGTTTATTTAGAGAAGTAAATAATAAGATAATTACTGGAAGTAATTAGTTGAATAAATGATTTTATTGATAGAAGTAATTTGAATTAATTACTTTGAATAATTAATCAAGGGATTAATTAAGAAATTAATTAAGGAGTAATTAATTTAGTTAATGAAAGTAATTAAAGGTAATTAATTACTGATTGAAGATTAATCAAGGGTGATTAATAAATGTTGTTTAATTAAAGGTTAATTTATTTAATGTAATTAATTTAATTAAGTAATTAATAATTAAGTTGTAATTAAGGATCATTAATTAATATAATTAATGATGTAATTAAGATTGGTTAATTAAGTAATAATTAATAAATGAAGTAATTAATCAATGTAATTAATTAAGGATTAATGTAATTAATTATAGTTGATTAAGTTAATTAATTTTAGTTAATTAATTAATGAAGTAATTAAGGTTAATTACTATAAGTGGTTAAGGATAATTAATTTGAGTAATTAATTAAAGGATAAATTACCTAAAGGGTAATTAGAGGATAATTAATTGATTGTAATTAATTAATGGTTAAGTAAGCAGGATTTATAAAATGAAGTAATTAATTTAATTTACTTTAAATTAATTAGAGATGAGATAAATCATTACTTATGGATGGATAAATAATATGGAATGCTTTGCATTGTTTGATCTCTGATGAGATATATGCTGTGTGATATGGATGTTTAGTTGAATTGTGATGATAATATGGATTATCTGATAATGTGATTATCAATTGTGATTTGTGAATTATCTATCTGAATGAATATAGATAAGTTAAATTGTTTAAACCTTTAAACAACTTGGCCTTAAAAGATACGTTTTGGATTTCGATGAGACCGGGATCGGGTTTCCGTATACCGGTATTCCAGGTCTGGAGACCCGAATACCACATCGATCCAAATTAACGATAGGTCGTGAATCAAGTGAAGATGAAGATTCAGAGTGCAAGGGTTATTGTCGTTAACTCTGAGGGTGATTCCAAAACGAGTGTAACGAGATAATGCCTTCGGTTTCGTTCGAACCCGGAACGAACTTGTATGGATTGAATGCTTTCAGAACATCGTCAGGTGGACGATGAGCATTCTAAGTGATGTGTTCTTTTCTAAAGGTAATCGTGACCTCAAGCCTCACAAACCGGGAATGGCTAAAACAGGAGAGGTGCAGCAAGGTTAGTGGGTAGCACCCAAGTAGGACAAGGTTACCTCTGTCTAGATGTCCCTTTCTATTTTCGACTTAGTGGTGCGGTTGCTGATCCCAACCGTGAGGTATCTTGTGCGGGAATTATCCAGTAAGGGATGTTCCGACCTTGTGTTGCAGGGGATTGGGAGTGATCCTCGGTACGGTGATCTAGGCCACGTACTGTGACGGGCGGTACCCCGGTAGCCCTGCCATTGTATGGAATCCAAAATCCAATAAGTGCCAACGGACTTGATTGTATAACCCACTTTGTGGCTAGTATGCTGGAATTTAATAATGTAACAATTTCAGCTATTTCATATTTATTTGAAAACCCTAGACCCTATTATAATACAATCGAATTTCCTATCAAATGTTTTGGTTAGCGTAAGGTAAAAACTTACCCATGTTTATTTGTGGGAAGTCTTACGTGATACCTTTTCTTTCAAAAGGTTTTGAAGTTAAACAAGTTTAACCTGTTACTCACATCAGACCCATGTCTGACCCAAGTTGTTTATTTCTGTTTTATAAACTCTTGGGTACTCAAATTTTTACGAGTAGCCAAGGGATTCAGGTTAGCCTTGACGAATTGTGGAGGAGCAATGGAGCAGGAGGCTTCGGCGTTGTAGATATAGATAGTAGTTTTCCGCTGTGTTGATCTTGTTTAGATCTTTGTTTTGTATTGAGTTGTAATAACTAGACAGATGTTTATAACTGTCTAGTATATGATGTGTAATCTGTGTAACTCTGATAGATGTATATGATACTATGTAATAGTTATATGATATATTATATTTTGTTTCGTTCCGCTGTGAGATTCTGATATTGTTTTGTTCTTTCTTTCTCTTCTTTTCTCTTTTCTATCCCTTTCTTTCTTATTAGCGATACGACTTTCTATGGAGAGAAAGTCGTGGTCGTTACAATTATATTCAAATTGTTAATTATGACATATGCTTGCAATTGATATGTATGCCATTTTATATTATTATTTTATTGTTCTCACACTGCAAGTTCCCTGTTAGTTTAGGAAATCCCTATGGGTTGAAATGATGCATACCCGAACGATATTATAGATTGGGGAAAAATCGTTATGGGTTGAAATGATAAACCCAAGCGATTTTATTGATTTTGAAATTTTGGGATTGCGGGTTGAAATGATATATACCCGTAAATATTAAATTATTGCGGATTGAAATGATAAATATCTATATCACTTGACCATAGGTTAGAAAATTATATACGGACACCGTTGGTCTATTTTTAAATGATTTCCTGGATTTTGAAAATATTTGTTTTCATAAATACTGATTTTTAAAATATAATATATATATATATATATATCGTATTTTAATATATGTGTAAAATTTAGATTTTTAAAATTATATGTTTTGGAAATTTTAATTTTATAAGTTAAGTTTGAAAACTTAAATTATAAATTTTTACTTATAACTTTATTATTTTTAAAATATATAATTAAGATTTAAAAATAGATTTAATAATAATATTTAATAAATTTTTTAATTTAACTAATATATATATAATATGTTTAAGTATTTATTTAAGCTTATATTAAAATTTTAAAATAAATTTTGTAATAACTTTAATAAATAAGGGTTGGAAAGATAAATTAAAATTGATTTGTAATTTAATTTGTTAAGAATTTTATTTAAATCAAAACTGATTTGAAACTTACTGATTTTGAGATTTTTGAAAGACACGGTTTTATAACCTAATAACTTGATTTTGATTAAAGAGGAGTAAACACTACGCCATAGATTGCATACTGCAACACACAAGAAGTGATGCAGAAAGTGCCAAATAATGTTGCTGGAGGCCAAAAACGAGCTAAGGCAACACTTTCTCGGTGTTGCATTTTGCCGCGTTGCCGCAGACTCAAATGCAACATCTTTGTGACCCTAAGGCAACATCGGTTCTGTTGTTGCCACAGGTACTAAATTTACTAAAAAGTGGGTCCCACAATCTGGGCCCCAACATGTGGGGCCCACTAATTCTGTTAACCAACTTAACGGAACCGTTTTGTGGGGCCCACATTCATTAATCTATGGTAACACTTTTACCAATAAAATGGCAACACTTTTCCAGTTTATTACCACATTTAACATCACATACTGCAACATTATATCATATCTACGGCAACACTTTTTGCAATTTAAATTGGAAATGTACTGCAACATCATACTACTGCAACATTACACTGCATTTCATAGTAGCCAAAGAGCTATTCATTTCATAACAGCCAAACAACAAGTCGTTTCATAACAGCCAGCAACACAAGTTTTAGTCAAGTACAAAATAACAAACATAGCCAGTGCATTCATATTAACAGCTAGTACATACTAATTAAATTCTACATACTACACGTGAATTCATCTTTGCGAGCCTCCAAATTTCATGCTTCCGAGCCACCAGTACCATCAGTGCCTCTAGTGGCTCCAGTGCCAGTTTCATTACTGCAGACGGTCGCACAACGACCCGCAACATCAATTTGCATGTCAGGGTTAGCTTCGCCTAATTTCTTAAGCACCCATGACAAGTTCTCCTGAACTTTTCGGTTCACCGTTGCATCAAATTCATCTTTGACCCTCTTGTTCACCTTTGCTTCGACTTCTTCAACTATATTTTCCTTTATCTTCGCTGCCAGCTCCTGTATGTATGTGCTTGTTGTTGGGGCATCTTTTGAAACTTCTGCAGACTTTGTGTGCCGTCCTATAAGCCAAGTTGGACCGTGCCGCTTTCCATCAGAAATCAGTTCTTGAATAACTTCATCACTTCCTCCTTCACCTATTGCTTTTTGAATCTTATCCTGCAAAATAAAGCAGTTTCAAAATGTGACATTAAATAAAATTAACAAATATAACATCTGAAGCAGTTTCAAAATGTTGATGCGCAAAATGAAGCATTTTTTTGACATCTGAATGAAGAGAAATTAAAATTCTTACAACTCTATACTTCATTACTGAAGTATCGGTCTTGTACACCTTTCCTTCTTTCCGCTTGCGAGTTCTAACAAAAAGCTCTCCATCTGATTCGTTGGACTGATACAAATTAAATGAAAAAAGTTAGACAGCAAAAGAATATCAAACCAATTTTTCCAGAACATATATCACTATTCAATTCAGATGTTATATTTGTTAATTTTATTTAATGTCACATTTTGAAACAGCAACTCACAGATGAAACTGTTCACAGATGCACCAATGAAAGCTGCTGTTGTTAATTTTATTTAAAAGGTTAGACAGCAACTCACAGATGCAAAAATGGAGCAACAGCAGCTTACAAGTGCAAAAATAAAGAAACGGCAAGTATAAAATCACAACATATGTAGCAACAATATCACTAACATTTTCTCGACTGTCCCAAACAAGGAAACTTTTGCTGTCCCAAACATTTTCTCGACTGTCCCAAACCAACCCATCACTAAGTTTCAGAAATTATACAAACAAGGATACTGCATTCGAGTTTGCAGTACCCTAAGATGGGTGCAATACCTTAACCATCACTAAATTTGCCAAATACCTTAAACACCGTATTAATAATTTCCACAGAGACGGATTGGACTCATATTTAATGTTTAATATGCATCTAACTTGCTGACATATATTGACCAAATGTGTACAAATGCATGAGCATGACGGACACTGGTTTGGAAAAGAACTGAGTTTTCTATCCCAAACAAGGGCAAAGAAAGGCTCATTTATATTTTTATAGATTTTATGTATTTTTTTAGCAAATGGTAATAATAGCTATTGAGTCGTAAATTAATGTGAAAATGCATACCCAGCCAACCATAAAAATAAGCAAAATACATACCATCTTATGCCGAATTTGAGAAAAAAGTTTTGGACCAGCAGTGTGTGTGTCTGTATACAATTTCCGACTTGCACAATTTGTAAGGGCCTTGTTCTATAAAAACATAAAATAAAGATGTTTATCTGCCTGATTTGAATGAATAGAAAGGGAAATAAATTCTGTGATAAAATTTAAAATTATACCTGAATTTTTTCATCTCCCCAATACATCAAGAGTACTTGGAAATCCGCAAGTGGAATTTTGTCCGGCCTATTTTCAAGCCTCTCTTCATCAGTTTCATAGGCCATATAATGTGCCTTTTTAATACGACTCTTGTACCCCCTCCAAGAGTCACGAATTGACTTCAAAACCCAATATTCACATTCATCCGGAATAATATACCGTTGCTTAAATACAAATCAAACATTAAAAAGAACAGTCATGCTACTTTTGTGACAAGTTACATATATTTAATTAAAATTCAGCTAAGTTTGCAAATTACCTTAACATAGTTCCACAGCGTGCCTTTCAAACTTGCAGGAACATCAAACCAAGACTTGTAAGTAAGTGGAACACTCCTCTTCAGTGTTCCTAAAAAATAACTCAGTTCAGACAATACTTTGTCATCGTCTGAAACAGGTTGGCCCCGATGATTCATTTGGATTAGAACTCTTTTGTCATATGACCTTGAATGAACTTTATCCATCTTTGTTTTTCCTCTGAGCCTTCTGGGAGCTCCCACTAATGTTACAAAGTACATACAATAGTAATGAGAAGGCTAGACATAACTTAAATGAGAACTTAAACCATTAAAATCAGAACTCAATTAGATAATACCTTTAGCTTCTTCATCTTCATCTTCTTCGTTTTCAATATTTGTCGACACATTTCCGACGACAGCCTTCTTCCTTCCACTTCCACTTCCACTACTGTTATTCTTCTGGCGTTCTCGCATAGCCAAATAAGCAGACATTGTTCCTATTCCTTCATTGTGTGGTAACTCAATGCTACATGGTGGATCAACAGTTTGTGTAGGAACTGGATTTTCCCCTGCATTCGGAGTTGCATTCTTATCGGTTGCAGATTGAACATTGGCTCGTGAACGAGTTGTTGGTCCAGACTGAGGCTTTGTAATCGTAATCGTTTTGGTTCTCTAAAATACGCACACAAAAACAATAAAATAAAAAAATAAGGAAGCTAATCTATAATTACCAACATAAAATTAAATCTTCACCTATAACGAACCTTTACTGAATTTTTTGAAGTATCATTTTCACTAGGTTCCTCTTCTTCTGGAGCATAATCTTCGCTTCCAGCTAGCATTTTTGATTTTCCTTTATTTTTTTCAAATTCATTTATCAGTCCAGTAACTAATTTAGGCATCCCAAGAGCTTCAAAAACACTATTCTTCTGCGACACATGTTTAGCTCTCTCCTTTTCGTATTCTGTAAGCGATGGAGGTGGTGGAGGTGGTAGATCATCATCCTGAAAGTAATTTAACAAGACATTATTGTAAATATTATCAAAATATGTAGAACATCATATTAGAAGATCAGATTGTAGTCTTCTTACTTGAATCTCATTTTCATCCGTATTTTCCTCTTCAACGGGAGGATTATAGAAATCCAATTTACTCCTGACACTTGCTGAGTTGATATTCAAAGTTGCATCGCTGACTTCAGTTGGATTTTTCTTCTCTGGTGTCTTTGTAGAATTACTGATCACCTTTTTCTTCTCTGGTGACTTCTTGCTGATCACCTTTTTCCTGTTCATGCGTGGACTCACAGCAGCTTCGCTCACTTGTTGATTGTTTAGCCGTGTCGACTTTCTAGGAGTAAGGACTTGATCAGTCTGCGTCTTGTTGGTTTTTGCTGGCTGTTGATTGTTTAGCCAGTCTGACTTTCTAGGAGTAAATACTTCAGTCTGCTTCTTGTTTTTTGCTGCCTATTGCAGACGGTGAGTGGTGACAAATTGCCGTTTCTGTGGTTTCACAGCTGCAAACATACAACGACATAAAAGTCAAGTTTATCATGTCATAAACATAATTATTTAAACTTAATTAAAGAAATTATGACTTGACCGTGTATATTAATATTCCAGTTCCTTTATTATTTATGAATTTTCGAGTCGGATGCTCAAAATTGGATCTTGGTTTAAATTCATTTGAAAGTAATCATAAATAGGTTGTTTCATCGTTAGTTTTCTTATGACCAAATTCATCAAAATAGTAAAAATAAGAAGATATTTTTATACCTGGACACAACAGATTCTTCCTTGGGCGTACAATGACATGTGGCTGCATTTGTTTCATTGGCTCAATTTTATCATCGACCATGGTGTCGACATAGAAATCAATGTGATCACCATTATTTTTTATTTGCATGAACTCCCACAGATCTGCATCATTGCTCACCAATTTCCACCCACTCATTGTACCTTTCCATGAATATACTCCTCCAATTTCAGTGTACTTTAGCTCTTCCTTGACATACTCCATCAGTACTGTGTAAGAAAACATATCCAGATCAACGCCCTTGACAAAACTCTCTTCTCCACCAACATATCCATTCTTCTCAAATTTTCCCTTGTGATGGAATATAAGATTTGCCTCCATCCTACACAAAATGAAGGAATTAACATTAGAATGACATAATTACAAATTAAAATAAACCAACTGCATTATAAAATAAAACAGTCACTTCACTAAAATGTAATAAAGGCAGAAACACTAAAAAAGAGACCAAAAAAGCCACAAATATGACACATCAGTTACAACATTTAATCAAGGCAGAAACAACATTTTCTAACTTAAATTTGGTTACTTAATTAAATATGATAGTGATACATAGAAATTAAGAAGCATTTTCTTTCACTTTGCTAGGTGGAAGGCGGATTTGTCTTATTGGGACATCATCTCTACACCAACGAACATCAAAATCTTGATTTCGCATTTCATAAGCAGGTTGGATATCATTCAAATCTTCATTTGCATCTTCGCTTTCGATTTCACACCAGTCTCTCGGCAATTTCTTGATAACATTGTGGCACATCTTATCAATTGGATCTTCTATATAAAACACCTGTTGTACTTGTGAAGCCATAACATAAGGATAAGATTTCTGGCACAATCGATTAAAATTGACACGAGTCAGCCCATATAAATCTTTCTCTTCTTGGTACCAACAACACTTAAATAAAACCACACTAAATTCTCCCCAATAATCTAGTTCTAATATTTCCTCAATTGATCCATAGTAATTAACTTCACCAACCAATGGATTTTGATCTTTCGAACTTGCAAAGCTAGTAGTCAAGGCTGTAAAAAATACACCACTGTTTTGTGTTGTACATTTGGCATCTCTGAACTTTGTATAAAATCTGTATCCATTGATAACATATCCAGTAAATCTCTTAGCTGTTGTAAGAGGGCCCATTGCAAGCAGTTGTACTTCTTTTGAAATGTCCTCCTTTTTCCCAACCTCTTCCTTTAACCACTTCCAAAATTCTTGACTGTGTTCTCTCTCTCTCTTTTATATTTTTTGATAATGCATGACCATCAACTAAAGCTCGATGTTTCCTAGAATAAAGACCTGGTTAATAAAAGATGGACACAAAATTTCTAATTCTTCAATAATTACTAAAATAAAAATAAAACTTAAAAACTTACTCAAGTAAACTCTCTATTTCCTTGTTACCACAATTGAATAGAACGTAACGGTGACATGCCGTCCATTGAGAATCTTTTAGATGAATACCTTTTCCATCTTTGTTTCTTCTTGTGCCAATAGGATATTCCAGATTCTGTGGACAGGTTTCAAATTTCATTTTTCCTGCTCCATCGCCACCTAAGAACCTTGAACAGAATATCAAACATTCTTCTGCAATATAACCTTCAGCAATGGACGCCTCAGGTTTATTTTTGTTGCGAACATATGATTTCAGTTTACAAAGATAACGCTCAATAGGAAACATACAACGAAGATGTGCAGGTCCACCATATTCAATTTCCTTGCATAAATGAACTAGCAAGTGCACCATTATATCGAAGAAAGCATTTGGGAATATCATCTCAAATTGACAAAGAATTTCCACAATTTCCTTTTGTAGCCTCTTGAGATCAGCCAAATTGATAATTTTACTCCAAAGACTTCTTAGAAATGCACCTAATCTTATCATAGGTAGTGCAACTTCAGGTTTTACAGATTTCTTCACAGCAAATTGCAGCAAGTAGTGGAGAAGAAAATGAGCATCGTGGCTCTTATACCCTGCAATTTTCCTCTCTTTCTTGTTTACATACCGGCTGATATTAGCTGCACATCCATAAGGCAGTTTAGCATTCTCCAACACCGAGCAAAATATTTCTTTCTCCTTGTTCGTCATTTCAAATATGGCAGCCCTGATCTAAATGTAATTCCCATCAGCTGATAGAACTGGATGAAGGACATCCCTAATGCCTATCTCTTGTAAATCATACCGAGCACTTAAATGGTCTTTCGACTTCCCATCAATATTTAGTAAAGTACCAAGTATGTTATCACAAATGTTTTTCTCTATGTGCATAACATCAAGGTTATGTCGACATACATTGTGACTCCAATATGGTAAATTAAAAAATATTGACTTCTTTTTAAAAGGGGATTCATTTTTATGCTTGTTGACCTCTTTCTGCCCAAAAATATTTTCATAACCAGCCAACAATCCTTCAATGTTTGTCCCGGATAAAATTTCCGGAGATGTCCCCATTTCAATTTCACCATTGAACCTTTTCTTATCAAACCTCCACTTGTGTTCCGGATCTAAAAATTTCCTATGATTCATGTAGCACATTTTTCTACTATGTTTCAAGTAAGTTGAAGAAGTCTCGAAATGGCATACGGGACAAGCTAAATAACCCTTTGTGCTCCAGCCGGATAACATTGCATAGCCCGGAAAGTCGCTGATCGTCCATAACACGCTTGCACGTAACGTGAAATTAGCACCAGTTAAGGCATCATAAGTTTGTATGCCAAGACCCCATAATTCTTTCAATTCTGCGATAAGAGGCTGCATGTAGACATCAATGCTATTCTTAGGAGACTCTGGACCAGGGATAAGGGTTGAAAGTATCAAATTTTCTGGCTTCATGCATAACCAAGGTGGAAGGTTATAATTTACCAATATGATTGGCCATGTGCTGTGAGCAGTAGTCATTGTACGAAAAGGACTGAATCCATCAGCGGCTACTCCTAACCTGATATTTCTATTTTCAGATGAAAAATGAGGATATTTGGCATCCATCGCCTTCCAAACCTCGCCATCAGCTGGATGTCGAAGTCTGCCATCATTTTTTCGTCCCACTGCATGCCATATCATAAGTTCTGCATACTCCTTGGACATGAACATCCTTTGCAGCCTTGGTTTTAGTGGAAAATAACGCATCACTTTTGCTGGTACTTTGTGAATCCGCTTCTCCGGATCATTGTCAACAGCCGCTTTCTTTTCCTTTATAACCCACCTTGAAACACCACAAGTTTTGCAGTTATTTTCCTTTTCATTTTCTGCCCAATATAGCATGCAGTCATTTGGACATGCATGTATTCTTTGGTAATCGAGGCCTAAATCTTTAATGATATTTTTGGTAGCATTGAAAGAAAAAGGGACGTGGGCTTGTGGAAAAGCGTCTTTTAGCAACTCTAATAAATCGGTAAATGCAGACTCGGTGATTCCATGTAGGCATTTTAAAGAATAAAGCCTGATGATGAAACTTAATCGCGAAAATTTAGTACACCCGGGATATAATGGCTGCTTTCCCTCTTCAACATGATGATGAAATTTTCTAGCATTGGCATCTACTCCATTTGCTCCATCAGAAGATCCACTTTCATTGTTCTGCATATTTCCATAAGTATGATGCAACATCTCATCGAGATTATCTCCAAAATTTATTCCCGCTTCACCATCCATATACTTATCGCTCCTTTCAGGATCTACACAGGAAACCTCACAAATCCATTTCACGTACAATTCAGATGGACCATTCCAAATCAGATGGTCGTAGACTACCTCTTGACGATACCACTTGCGATTATGACACTTTTTGCAAGGGCATGCAATTTCATCACCTACCGCGAATCTAGAAAAAGTATTTTGAATAAAACGCTTCACTCCACTGATATATCCTTCACTAAACTTAGGAAGTTCTGCCCATATTTTTTCCTCGTCATTCATCACTAATTTAGACACAAATAACATACAAGTTAACTCACAAGTAAAATCAGGAATATGATTACACCTTAACTCACAAGTAAATCAGTAAATTAGGCAACACAACAATCAAATCAGGAAAAACTTGAAATATATATAGAGTGATACCTTAAGCAGAAGATTAAATCGAAGCCCTAACTGAAATTCGAATCCCAAACGAACCCTAATTGAAGACCTAATTGAAACACCAAAGCCCTAATTGAACTTGAACTCGAACTTGCCCTAATCGAACCCCGATTAAGCTTGCAAACTTGAACTTTTAGCCCTAATTGAAATAGCGATTGAGAGTGTTTGAGCGTTTGTGAGGCTGAGTGTTTGAGAGGTTGAGCGGCGGAGTGTTATTTTGTTAAGTGTTAAGTTTTGCCACTTTCTCCTGCTTCCCGCGTTCTTTTTTCAGCCCGCTCATTTTTTATAATATTTTTATAAGTCTATAGCTACTGCAACATATGTTGATATCTATACTAACATCCTGAAGCTAATGTTGCAATAGACCTTTGGATCGGTGATCCATTTTAACAATTGGATTAAATGTAGACCGTTGGATCGTATTCACGTGGATTGCTAATTTTATTAATTTTTTAATTTGAATACAACTATAGCTACTGCAACATCTTGTTGATACCTATGCTAACACCTTGAAGCGTGTGTTGTAATAGACAATAATCAGCATACCTATCGTTACATTGTAGTTAGCAACACCTTGTATTTTTGTTGCGATAGGTCATCTATGGCGTAGTGAAATGAATATTTTAAATTTAAATAAAATTGAATTGGTATATTTAATTTTGATTTAAAATTTTAATTTGAGATTTTATTTAAATGTTTAACTGAAGGTGATTATATGAATATTTTTAAAATTTAAATAAAATTGAAAATGAATATTTAATTTTGATTTAAATTTGTAATCTGGGATTTTATTTAAATGGTTATAAATCAAATGATTAAGTGAATATTTTCAAATTTAAATAAAATGAAAGTTGAATTTTGAAATATAAATGAAATTTATCAAATTGAGTTATTGTAAATTGTTTGAATATTTAAACTTTGAAACCTATTGAGTTTGAAGTGGTTTAAATTTGTAGTTCAAACCTGGATTTGAAATCAATATAAATTAAAATGGTTTTAATGAGAATTTGAATCGAACATTAAACCCTTTTAATTGAAATTGTGGAACCGAGATTGATTTAAATTGAATTTTTGGAACTAAAGTTGATTTGAATTGATTTGTGAAATTAGAAGAAATAATTCTATTTGAACTATTTTCGATATATATTTTAAATATAAACTATTTTTAATATATAAACTATTTTAATCTATAAACTATTTTCAATTTATAACCATTTCAATATATAAATTATTTTCAATATTTAAACTGTTTAAGTTGGAACTGTATGATTTAGATTTAATGGATTTAAATGCGAATATTTTGATATAATGATTTTGAAAATGAATATGATTTCGAAAATGAATATGGTTTAAAGTGATATGATTTCGAAAGTGAATATGATTTCGAAAGTAATATGATTTTAGAATGAATATGATATTTTGATATGAAGTATGAACTGTTTGAAATATAAAATGACCGCGGTGTGAAATAAGCATTTGGTTGTTAAAGAGACTAGGATCGAATATTGTCATACTCTCTGCCAATACAGAAAACCACTTTAACAACTGTGTACGTGGTGGGGAATCCAGAATAAAGTAGGATGGTTTGGCGACGTCTATATGATATATGAACGTAGCTCTGACTCCCGCGAGTCAGCTTGATGTGGCTAAAAGAGGAGCTATACCGGGCCAAGTGGGGTCGCTCCCCCTATCGGGCACATTTCTTTGATACCATATCTATTACTTTGTGATTTGATTGGGTGCACCTTTGATTTGGGAGTGTGTCTCAAGGTGGGTGGTAGTAGCTGCTATGCATTACCACCAGTCTGGGAGTGCAAACGTTAAAATCCTACCCTGGCATTGCCTCGCGTGCCTTGTCACATGCCTTATCGAACCCTCTACGAGTTTAGTTTGTACCGTACCTATGGAGTGCCCACTGATAACCCTCCAGTTTACGGAGGAATTACGGTATTGTATAGACTACGGGAATATATAAAAATGTGTTAATGGGGATATGGGAAATGCCTTAACGCTATTTTAATAGTTTACTTTACTATAGACATTATCTATGTAGCGTATTGTACTATGTATGCAGATAGTTTAACGGATCCTTAAAGGATGGAATCCCAACATTATTTAAGTTATTTGCATTTCACTTGAGTTGATCTACTTGCATAAGAATGTTAATCCTGACTCGAGTGTTTTGTGTTTTGCTTATGCTCGAGTCAGACTGGGTGTCACAGCTTTTGAAACTCACCTTTAAAGCTTGGAGGTTTGCTTAAATATCTGTCTTATATTTATTCAGCTTTGCAGTTATTTCCAGTTGTCTATGTTCAGACTTGTCAGTAGTTTTTGTATTAGTGACTTCTGTGTACTTGGGATTTTTTATTGTATTTGTTTCAGACTCTTATGTTTTGTAGTAGCTTCATGAACTACTATTTATCTATTATATTGCTTATTGTCGTATTACTCTGTGTCTGTGGTTCTGTGATTGATTTATTTACTACATATGCTAAGCTTTGCCAAATATAAATTAACAATCTGTTGTTTTAAGCAATTCAAGTCTGACATGTGTGGATGATTGTCGATTTGAATGGTTCGAAATGCCAGGTCTTTACATTGGGAGCTAACCAGAATTATCAACAAGTAGTCCTTTCACTCCGAAAATCCTTGGTCTTCATCCTTCATTTTCTCTATCATGTCTTCATTTTTTGAACGCATACAGTGGTTCGAAGTGGTTTTTGGATAGGAATTACCCCAGATTTGACCTCGTTTACTTCGATCCAATCATCGATAAAAAGAGGTTTTGTGAATAGGGAATCATTCTTTAATTGATTAGTTTCTTTTTATCAAATCTCTTTTAGAAAGATACAACTTTTAAAACACTTCTTTTGGTATACGGAAATATTAAACCTCTCTTATCAAAACCTTTGGTTACTTAAAACCCTTTTAAATTCCAAATCATTTCATCTTTTCTTAGGAAAATATTCCAAATCATTTCATTTAAATCTTAACAAAGGTTTCTTAGTGGTACTTTTGATTCAGTTGAAACCATGTTATCTAGGATGTTAATTCAAAACCAGTAAATATTAAGCGAGCAGAATCTATAGAAATCACAATTCTAGTCAATATCAATCCTCGTATTCAAAAAATACTATGGGCGGAATAACGGTGAAATCACCTTTTAAATTCCACGAACAGTACGAGTTCCCTCTTCGGACTTTAACACCGAGTAAAAGAAGATCATCTCTAAAAAAATCCAAATTGTTTAAATCTTGGAAAATATCTTTGTTTATCCTTTGGAAAATTTTAATGCGAGTAAATCAGATTTACTATCCCCTACGTTGGACCAGTCCGGATAGCCAGGGAGAGCAGGAAACTGGTTTTCCAAACCCAAGCCTAGACACTATCTCTCTGACACCCACAAGGCGACCAAGTTATTTGATCGACTCTAAATCATTAAAACATTTTAATCATTCCATAAATCCTTCAAATTACCTTTAAAACACTTTATTAATCATCTAAAATCATTTACAAAAGATTTGGGAAAGAACGGTTGCGTTTAAAACTATATTTCAAAAGTTATAGAAAAGTGCCGCGAAAAAGTGATGCGGTAAGTGCTTTTTTAGCTATATTGATCAAAACTTTTTATTATTTGAAATTCATTTTTATTACTCAATCATTTTTAAAATATTTTAAAACATTCATATGATTTATTCCACATTTTTAAACAATTTAAAACGTCATTTTCAAAGAAAACCAGTTTTGGATTCCGAACTACAAACTCGGGATTTTTCCAAAACTTGTTTTACTCATATTTCAAAATCTAGTTGTCGGAATCTCTATTTTCTTTCTTCATTGGAAACTATGGACCTAATAGTTTTTAAATTCTTATCTCGAAGAATTCCGAGCTATATTCCAACTTTTACACTTGTTTGACTTTTATAGCGTAAAATTGCGCACTACCATTACGCGACGAGCATATTTTTAACTAAATTTTCTATTTCTTTTCGAACTTTACCAAAAAACTTTAAAATATTTATAAGACATTTCAAATACATTTTAAACCATTTTTAAGAGCTTTAACAATTCCATATACACCATTTCATTAATTCAAGAAAAGTGATTTCCTTTGTGTTTATCGATGTGTATATTCCGTGACTTGCATATATATATATATATATTCAACAGCAATGTTTAAACAATCAAACTTGATGATCAAAACATAATAAACATCCATTTGCAACATCATATCATCATCTAAAATATAGTATAATAGTTTAGAAGTTCTCACCTTCATTTCCACTCGAACTAGTTTTAAAACGGCTGTAGCTCCGCTATCTCGAAATGAAACTCCACGAAATCAAGCTTGGATCCTTAAAATGGTTTGGCCTAGCCTTGTTGCCCATGGCCTAGGTTGGGAAGGGGGGTGGAGCTCATGGCCAAGGGTGGTGGATGGTGGTGCCTTGGGTTTGAGAAGTGGAGAGATGAAGATTTAAGCTTGTTTTGAGGTTTTTAACTATATATAACTATATATTATAATTCTATTTATTTTTTGAAATAAATTTTGACATTAGTACTCTTAGGATGGAAGCCAGTAAAGTGGAAGAAAAGGCTTGAAAATACGAAGAAGAAGATTAATGAAAATGAAGAGAAGATGGTAGGGTATTTATAGGAAAAAGGAAGAGTACAAAAGAAGACATGTACACATCGCTTTTATCACTATTTCAAGGCTTCTCCAACACACTTCCCCTCTTCACAATGCACGGACAAAGCCCCCCTCCCCCATGTGCACATCACTTTCATCATGCCATGTATACATATGTTGACTTATTTGTGGTTAAGAAGTAAGAAATCTTTAAAATATATTATTTATTTTATATTATATTTCTTATACTGAATTGTATTTATATATGTATGTTATCATGTGTATGTAACATATCAATGTATGTATATGTAGGTGTATAACACTCCGACGTCTTCGAACAACTTTTATTCGTTAAATTGTTGAAATCCGGAGAAGCGATTATCAGTCATATTTTCACTTATGCTTTAACGTACATATATTTGTAAACAAAATTCAAAAATAAATTTCTTATTATTTCAAACTAATTAAAATGATCATATTTGAATTATAAAACCATATAAATTCATATTAAAAATTATTTACAAAAATTACTATTATACCGATAAAGTGATATCGATTTTTCATTATATTTTCAAATCAATTATATCTCTTTATAAAACTTTTATAATTGATTTATTATCACTTTATAGTTATTCAAAATGAATTATCATTTATTTAAAATAATTATTAAATCATTAAAACTTGATTTGATTTAAATAAATCTATATTTAAATACGACTTATCCATATAAATCTCGAGGAAAATATTCTTGTAAATAATTATTCAAAATAAGTTTATTATTATTTATTATCACTTGAAACAATATTATTTGTATTATCAACCTTTTATTTGCAAAATTTTGAAAAAAAATATAATTTATCAAAATGATAAATTGGCGGGTCGTTACAGCTATCCCTTGATTGAAGATTAAGTCGGGCAAGTTGAGGTAGTGTTAGCTCTAGGCATTTCCTTGACTATAGTTTTAACTTTCGAGATTGAAACGAGTTGAAGCCTCGACGTTTAGTGTTAAAAATATAACTAAATACTTTCCATATAAGCGATATCGGATTACGGAAACAACTTTTCCATAGTAGAAGAAAAAATAAAATTGAAGAATTTTTTTATCATTAGGATGTACAGAATCAAATAATAGGCAATTATATAGAGATTAAAAAAATGTGATCTTATGACATTCATCATTCCAATATTAAAAATACACTGGTTAGTCAATTTGACCATTGGATTGGTGCATAGCAGTAAAAAAGTTGTAGTGACCATAAGTATAGTCGCTAGCAAACTGATGCAGCAGCGGAATAACAAAATGATGATTTTGTGAAAGTAGCAATCGATGGAATGAAGAATACTGAATGGCCCAAATTCGTTGATCCGAAGATACCGAATTCTAGCTATCTTCGTCACGTTGATCGCACACGATACCGTGAAGGAAGATCTGCAATTCTTCAGACGTTGATCAAGCGCACTTGATACCGTGAATTGGCTTCTACGATCGTTGATTCGAGCGCACTCGAATGCCGAAAGAGATAGGAGATTACATTCAACTACCAATTTGGTGAAAGCACAAAGCTAACAAAACAAAAGTTTTTATTCAAAATCATCTAACTCTACAAATGATGCCACCCCGCTATTTATAGCTTTACAACACACGCCACAGAAAACTGTACAACCCATAGGTCGTCCACGACCTAAAACATCACGACCTAAAAGTAGACGACTTAAAAATAGACGACTTACGACTTACTATAGGTCATTCACGACCTAACAGATTACAACACAACGACAACATCTTCACGATCTAATGCAAGTAGATTACAACAAGTAATCGATTAACAGTATTTACAACTCAACACATTACAAACCATCACGACTTACGACCTAACATATGAGCGACCTAAAATGTAAGGCAGCGACTCAAGAAATCCAGGCGGCATGAGCTTCAGCAACTTATAACAGTTGGCGACCTAAAGCTTCCCGCGACCTAACTTAGGTCGTAGGTCGTTCACACGACCTATCGTAGGTCGTAGGTCATGAAAGTCTTCACTCGAAGCATCGGAGCGACCTATCTTAGGTCGTAACTCGTTTGCGCGACCTAGCATAGATCGAAACATATCTCCGCGACCTAAAGTAGGTCGTAACTCGTTAGGTCGTTTGAGCGCCTTTCCTTTTAGCTCGTTAGCTCGCGAGTCTCCACTAGGTCGTTTGCGAGCTTCACTAAGTCGTTGGAGCGACTTAAAGGCCTCGTTAGGTCGTTCACGACTTAACACTTTACCAACTTGAGCTGCATCATCCTGGAACAACTTATAGGCCTCGTTAGGTCGTTCGCGACCTAACACTTCAACATTCTGGGTGTCATTCTGGGCTGCATCATCCTCCCCTGGTTGGGAAAAATTCGTCCTGGAATTTGCGCCCTCCTCTTCCACAACAAATTCATTCCCATGATACGGTATAAGATGTTTAACATTAAACACGTCAGAAGTGTACACATCCTCCGGCAGCTTTAACCTATAAGCGTTTTCATTGATCCGTTTCACAATCGTTACAGGACCAATCTTTCGAGCTTTAAGTTTATTGTATGCTCCTACTGGAAAACGATCTTTCGTTAGTACAGCATATACTAAATCTCCTTCATTAAATTCAACGCTTCTTCGTTTCAAATCCGCAGATCGTTTATACTTTTCATTCGCTTTCTCCAATCGTTCCTGAACGATTTTATGACATTCTGTCAGCCCTTCAACAAAATCAGCAGCTTTCTTAACTGTCCCCTTCGGTTGTGGTACTACCGTTAAATCCAACGGCCCCTTTGGTAAGTTTGAATATACGATCTGAAATGGACTGAAACCCGTGCTACGGTTCACAGCATGATTATGTGCAAACTCTGCTTGACATAACTTCACATCCCAACTCTTCAGATTATCCTTCACCAGACACCGTAATAAATTTCCTAAAGATCTGTTAACAACTTCAGTCTGTCCATCGGACTGCGGATGGTAAGCACTACTGAAATTTAGCTTTGTTCCCACCATCTTCCACAAACTCAGCCAAAAATGACTTAGAAATCTAGTATCCCGATCGGAAACAATGGATTCTGGTAAACTATGTAAGCGATATACTTCTTTAAAGAATAACTCAGCAACACGGACGGCATCAGCTGTCTTCTTACAAGCGATGAAATGTGCAATCTTCGAAAACCTGTCTACTACAACATATATCGAATCATTCCTCCTCTGAGTTCTCGGTAATCCCAAAACAAAATCCATACTGATATCAACCCATGGTCTAATCGGCACAGGTAACGGCATATACAATCCCGCATTCGTCGTTGTTCCCTTGGAAACTTGGCAAATATGACATCTCTCCACAAACTTTCCAACTTCCCGCTTTATCGAAGGCCAATAATAAGATTGAGAAATCAATTGCAAAGTACGATCTCGGCCCACATGACCTTCCTCATGCAACTCCTTTACAATTTTCATACGTAAGCTGCACTCCGGTATACATAATCAATTTCCCTTAAAAAGAAAACTATCCACCAATACAAACTCATCCGTCTTTCCCTCGTTGACTCTATCTACACACTTCGCAAAGTAAGGATCATCAACAAACATTTCTGGCAACACATCAAACCCGGTCACTTCAACTTTCATTGTAGTCAGCAAATGATTCCTTCGACTCAATGCATCCGCCACTCTATTCGTAATTCCCGATTTATGCTTCACCACAAATGTAAATTGTTGTAAGTATGCAATCCACAAAGCATGCCTTGCCGCAATCTTGTCCTGTCCCTGCATATGCTTCAACGCCTCATGATCAGTATATAACACAAATTCTTTATGAAACAAATAATGTCTCCAATGTTTGA
Source organism: Allium fistulosum (assembly GCA_030737815.1). Classification (NCBI taxonomy): domain Eukaryota; kingdom Viridiplantae; phylum Streptophyta; class Magnoliopsida; order Asparagales; family Amaryllidaceae; genus Allium; species Allium fistulosum. Next base: position 1,124,838,483 of record CM060902.1, on the reverse strand, counting down.
TAGCTTGCACAATAGCATAAAAATCCACATCATATGTATTATATCGCATCTTTGCTCCTGATAACTTCTCACTGAAATATGCAATAGGAAGTCCCTTCTGACTTAACACCCCTCCAATTCCAACCTTCGATGCATCAGTATGTAATTCAAACAACAACTGAAAATCTGGCAACACTAGAATCGATGCTGTCGTCAATAGTTCCTTGATTCTTTCAAAGGCAAATCCTGCTTCCTCCGACCATGAAAATTGCTTCCTTTTCATACAATCAGTAACTGGTGCCATCACGCTACTGAAGTGTGGAATGAACCTTCGGTAGAATGACGCCAAACCATGAAAACTTCTAATTTCTGTAATCGTCCTGGGTTGTGGCCAATTTCTGATTGCTTCAACTTTATTCTGATCCACCTGTATACCTCCTCCCGATATAACATACCCCAGAAATAAAACACTCTGCGTCATGAACACGCATTTCTTCGTTGTAGCATAAAACTGTTCCTGTTGCAATACCATCAACACTTCTCTCAGATGTTGCAAGTGTTCTTCTGGATTCCCACTATATATCAGTATATCATCAAAATACACCACCACAAACTTCCCAATGAATGGTCTAAAGATTTGATTCATCACCCGCATGAATGTACTAGGTGCATTCGAAAGCCCAAACGGCATAACCAGCCATTCGTACAACCCCTCACGTGTCTTGAACGCAGTTTTCCATTCATCCCCTGGTCTGGTTCGAATTTGATGATAACCACTTTTCAAATCAATCTTCGAAAAGATAGTAGCCCCGCTCAACTGGTCCAACAAATCATCAAGTCTCGGCATTGGAAATCTGTATCTCACAGTAATCTTATTCAATGCTCGACTATCAGTGAACATCCTCCACGTTCCATCCTTCTTTGGTACTAACAAAGCTGGTACCGCACAAGGACTTAAACTTTCCTGCACACGCCCCTGTTCAAGCAATTCTTCCACTTTCCTTCTCAAATCCTCATGTTCCTTTGGACTCATTCTGTAGTGTGGTCTATGTGGCAACACAGCACCTGGAACAAGATCAATTTGATGTTGAATGTCTCTCAATGACGGTAACTCCGTTGGTAGTTCCTCAGGAAATACATCGTCAAACTCTCCCAGCACTGGCTTTACTTCTTCAGGAATCTCAACCACTTCATGACTCTCACGTCCAATCAACAAGAATACTTCAGGTTCCTCTTCTACCTCCTTAACAAACTCCTTCAAAGATAGCAAAGTTTTAAGTTCTTCAATCTCCTCCGACTTGCTTTCTTCGTGTTGTCGCTTCTTAGGAATTAAAGTAATTTTTGTACCTTCAAACATGAAACTATAACTGTTAGTACGTCCATCATGTTGCACAGCCCTATCATACTGCCATGGTCCCCCCAGCAACAGATGACATACGTCCATGTCCACAACATCACACCAAATTTCATCCTTGTATTTCTTCCCAATTGAAAAACTAACACAAGCTCTTCGTCCAATTTTCACCTCCCCACCTTTCCTCAACCAAGCTAACTTGTAAGGTTTCAGATGCTTCTCTGTCTTCAATGATAAATTCTTCACAACTTCTGTAGAGATAATATTATCATAGCTTCCTGCATCGATGACAAACTTGCAAACCCTTCCCAAGATAGTGCATGTTGATTGAAAGATGTTACTCCTCAACCAGCTAGTTTCCTCCTCCTGTTTTGGTGTTAAACACGACCTCTACATCATCAATGAATACCCTTCATCTCCCAACACATTTTCTTCCTCCTCATTATGTAGTGAATTAGAACATTCAGCTTCTAACTCATCTTCCTCTGCCTCAGCAATCATAGTTCTCTTCTTCGGTTTTGGACATTCGCTGCTCTTGTGACCCACTTCTTGACAATTATAGCATTTGAAATTAGTGTTGACCTTTGGCTTAGCCACTTCATGAACAACAGGCTTATTCGATGCCTTAGGAATATTAGAACTACTACCCGCTCCTTTGTTCTGCCCTGTAAAACTTGGAAACACACCTCCCCCACGTCTTCCTTGTTTCTCCCAAGCCAACGCCTTTTGATGTGCTTCTGCCACAGATCTAGGGTCGAACATGTTCACCATATCCTGGATCTGTGTTCTAAGTCCACCCACAAATCTAGCGGTCAATTGTTCTTCGATCTCCATGATGTCATTTCGAGCAATCAACTGGTAGAATTCATCTACATAATCAGTAACAGCCTTCGTCCCTTGCCTCAGGTTTTGTAATCTCTGATACATTAATGATTGGTAGTTGTAGGGTAAGAAAGTAGCCTTCATCAATTTCTTCATCTTTTCCCATGCAACAATCCTTGACTTCCACATCCGTTCTCTAGTTAGTTTGGTTTGCTGCCACCATGCCATAGCTCTCCCCCTCAACCTAGTAGCAACCAACTTCACCTTTCGATCCTCTGGAACCTCCTTGAAGTCAAAAATTTCCTCAACATAAGCTAACTAATCAAGAAACTCCTCGGCTTGCATACCTCCCTTGAATTCTGGTATTTCAGTTTGCATCCCAGACTCCCACTTGTGATCATACTCCGACTGATTTCTTCCTTGTCCTCGTCCTCGTCCATGAACACTACCACCATCAAACTCCTCCTCGAAATCTGATGTATAGCGATGTCGATCCTGACCACCAACATCTCTACTACCATCCCGTCTTCCACCAACATCCCTTCTACCTACATTCCTTCGATCACGATCATTCACATTCCTATCACGTCTTCGATCATCATCATCTCTATAACAATCTCGACTCACACTTCTATGATCATTATCAGCACTTCTCTCCCGATTGGAATGTGGTGAAACTCTACTTCCCCCATGGTTAGATTCAGGTGAAACCCTTCTACGATTTTGATTCATTTCCAACATCATCTTCTCTAATCGACCAATCCCTTCATTAAGCTTCTCACTAAAGTTTTCGTTTATTCTTTGCTCCATCTCATCAACTTCTTCTCTTCTATACAATGCTTCAATATTTTGATGTCGATTAGCTCTTCTTGGCGGCATGATTCAAAATTTCAAACACTTCTATATACCAAATGATGCACGGCCTTCTACTTCCCATTTTGGCGTGCAATGCTTCCACACAAAATTCAAGCACCTTTCTTCTTTCGATCCAAAATGATATGGATCAAAATCTTCACTCTTGTTGCGACTTGTGATGAATGTGATGAACAACCAACTTCTCCAAATGATGTTCGGCTTCAATTAACTTCTCAAATTCTTCGAATAAATTGGCTCCAAGACTCGGCTTAGCTATGATTGGCAAAGTCTCGCTCTGATACCAAATGATGCAGCAGCAGAATAACAAAATGATGATTTTATGAAAGTAGCAATCGATGGAATGAAGAATACTGAATGGCCCAAATTCATTGATCCGAAGATACCGAATTCTAGCTATCTTCGTCATGTTGATCGCGCACGATACCGTGAAGGAAGATCTGCAATTCTTCAGACGTTGATCAAGCGCACTTGATACCGTGAATTGGCTTCTACGATCGTTGATTCAAGCGCACTCGAATGCCGAAAAAGGAGATAGAAGATTACACTTAACTACCAATTTGGTGAAAGCACAAAGCTAACAAAACAAAAGTTTTTATTCAAAATCAACTAACTCTACAAATGTTGCCACCCCTCTATTTATAGCTTTACAACACACGCCATAGAAAACTGTACAACCCATAGGTCGTCCACGACCTAAAACATCACGACCTAAAAGTAGACGACTTAAAAATAGACGACTTACGACTTACTATAGGTCGTTCACGACCTAACAGATTACAACACAACGGCAACATCTTCACGACCTAAAACTAGTAGATTACAACAAGTAATCGATTAACAGTATTTACAACTCAACACATTACAAACCATCACGACTTACGACCTAACATATGAGCGACCTAAAATGTAAGGCAGCGACTCAAGAAATCCAGGCGGCATGAGCTTCAGCGACTTATAACAGTTGGCGACCTAAAGCTTTCCGCGACCTAACTTAGGTCGTAGGTCGTTCACGCGACCTATCGTAGGTCGTAGCTCATGAAAGTCTTCACTCGAAGCATCGGAGCGACCTATCTTAGGTCGTAACTCGTTTGCGCGACCTAGCATAGATCGAAACATATCTCCGCGACCTAAAGTAGGTCGTAACTCGTTAGGCCATTTGAGCGCCTTTCCTTTTAGCTCGTTAGCTCGTGAGTCTCCACTAGGTCGTTTGCGAGCTTCACTAAGTCGTTGGAGCGACTTAAAGGCCTCATTAGGTCGTTCACGACCTAACACTTTACCAACTTGAGCTGCATCATCCTGGAACGACTTATAGGCCTCATTAGGTCGTTCGCGACCTAACACTTCAACATTCTGGGTGTCATTCTGGGCTGCATCACAAACAGACGAAAAAAGTATTGTTGTTTCATGTTTTAGTCCATAAGTATAGTGGCAAGCAAACAGTCTAAAAAAGTATCTTGGTTTCATGTTTTAGTCCATAAGTATAATGCCTAGTAAACAGTCTAAAAATATCTTTGTTTCATGTTTTAGTACTCATCATTTCAATTAATCAGTTAATCTTAAAATCTAATTAATGTAGAGATAAATCACCAGATACCTATAATTTGTTGCCAATATTTGGAAAAGAAATGTACAAAATGTGGATTGAAATAAAACAGCTCATCATTCAGAAAATAAAAGTGAATTAAGATGGGGTCAGATATTAAATTAAAAGGAAAGATGAAAAAAGCTGCTATAATATTTATGTGCCGTAAAACAAAGTTTACTTAGTAGGTATGTTTCAATATTCAACTTTTGAAGTAAGAAACACAAGCTGATGTCTTTTGTAAACAGGAAAATTTTCTAAGTAGAATGTTGCCAAATCTGATTAATTTTGCATTAAAGCAGAGGAGCAGTGAAATCCAGTTCATTTATCATAACCATTAAACTCTCTCTTTAGCTCTTACCCTTATGTGAATAAGATATGCAAATTGATTGGGAGTATTTTGTTGGCGAATCATTGCACTCACTTGTTCAGGAACTCAAAACCAAATAAGCAAGTTGAGACTGAAATATGTATCCAAATCATATTTATTCTTATATTTGTACAATATTTTGAAGAAAATGTGATAAAGTGTGAAGTAAATTCAAAAATGAGTAAAAGTAAGAAAAAGAAATATTAAAATTCTTATTAAGACGAATAATAACTCTATGTTGTAATAATCATAAATCAGAGTAAAAAAATTGAAATAAAATTTGTGAGAATAAGAATTTTCGATGTATAGTTGTAAAAGTAAATGATATTCATCACACCTAAGGGCATCTCCAGTGAGTTAAGGGTAAAATATTCAAGGCGCTGACTGGGATGGAAACTCCAGTGGTCAGGCGTCTATTTAATGGGTGTCTGGCTTCAAACGCCCATTAAATGGACGCCAGCCGCCCTTCCCCAAGTAAATATGTTTGCTGGAGAAGGGGGTTTGGGTGTCCATTAAATGGCGTCCAAGTCCAATTCAGTTTTCTGAATTTAAAACTGAATATTAATCTTAATATTCAAGATTGATTCTCGAGTGGGGGAGGAATTCGTAATATTCAGGGTTGAATTCGAACGACCGGTGGAGATGCTCTAATATTATAATATCTTAGACCTAGCTAGTACCTTTCAATATATAATTTCTTTTCTAAACTTCTATGTCACGACAGTTGTACTTGCTCGGTGTAGATTCAGCTCGAGTAAAGTTCTACTAATAACCACTAAAAGAGAAAACAGTACATTTGGTAACATTCACAATACGAATTACTTATAATAATATGTTTGAAACTTTTTATTAATTCTCTTTCATGGAAAATTAAGAGGTACTTGCCTGGCATGTTAGATCAGGACACAATGTACGGAATTTATTCTTCATATTATATTTCTTCAAAATACGAACACATTATATTTCTTGGGTCTCTTCTACATCAACTTCTTGGTCTTATTGTTATCTTAGAAACTAATTGAATCACTCACTCAATTCATGTTCCTGCATGATAATAAAACATGAATAACAAATACACTGTGTATGAGAACGTATATTTTTCCTATACTACATCTTAATTTCTTATCCTCTTCGTAATGATACCTCTTAAAATGTGTATATTCGTGGTTACTTAACAGTGTAAATTCTGCTATAAAAAAAATGATTTAAATGCTTTATAAGTTCAAACAATATTGAAATAAATAGCCACAACTTTTCACATTAAACGAAAATAGAGTTAGTGGAGGGTTTATTCCTTTTTATGTTTCCACACAACAACCAGTAATGTTCACATTGCAATATAGGTCACTACTTTACTTGGGATCCTTATCATGAATAATAATCATTCATACGTGTTAAAGAATAAACTCAAATTAATAATAAGGTGAAGAGTCGTGTCTATTGAGTGAAGAGTCGTGTTCAATGGAGTGAAAAAATGTCTATCTAAAGAGTCGTGTCTATTGAGTGAAGAGTCGTGTCCATTGGAGTGAAGAGGTGTCTATCTAAATGGTCGTGTCTATTTGTAAGGGTATGCAAAGCACTATAAATATGTAGTCATTTTGTGTTGTTTGCAAGCAAGAAAATTTATATGAAATATAATTAGTTTCTTCTCTCATCCTCGTTTCTAACAAATTGGTATCGGAGCTACGACAAATTTCGAGAGTTTATCGTTTGGGCAAATACCGATTCCATGACTAACCAAGTTGAATTATGACAATTGGAGCATTCAGATGCGTGCGTTGCTAGGTGCACAAGATGCATGGGAAGTAGTCGAAAATGGCTACACAGAAATAGAAAATACTACGAACTTGACTGCGACGCAGTTAAAGACATTGAAAGAAATGCGTATGAAAGACAAGGTCGCTCTCCACCTCTTGTTCCATGCAGTGGATGAGTCGGGATTTGAGAAAATTACCAATGCAGCAAATTCGAAGGAAGCATGGGACATTTTACAAAAGGTCTATAAGGGAGCTGACCGAGTTAAACAAGTGCGGCTTCAAACTCTTCGAGGCAAATTAGAAGCGATGAAAATGAAAGAATCGGAAGGAATATCCGACTACATCACACGTGTCCAAACAGTGGTTAATCAACTCAAATGCAATGGAGAAAACCTAACCGATGAAAGGGTCGTGGAGAAGATTTTGCGATCATTGACCGACGATTTTGAGAACATCGTATGCACAATTGAGGAGTCAAAGAATTTGGCAGAAATGACCATCGATGATCTTGCAGGTTCTCTTGAAGCACATGACAACGGAGGATGAAAAAGAAACAAGAGCTACTCGAAGAGGCTTTACAAGCTAAGGCAAGTATTAAGGAAGACAAGACGATATATGCAAAACAAAATCGAGGAAGGGGACGCGGTCGTGGAGGTCGTGGTTTTGGCCGTAGTGGCGGTCGTGGATTTGGAAACAATCCTAAAGAAAAAGGTCAACTGAGACAACAAAATTGGCGTGTTCGAGGACTTGGTCGTGGAAGAGGTGGCCGGTCAAATCGTCCAAATGTTGAGTGCTACAACTGCGGCAAATATGGGCATTATGCAAAAGACTGCTATTTCAAGAAAAAGGTGGAAGAAAACGCGAATCTAGTTGCGGAAGAAGAAACAAGAGATGATGGTGTTCTCTTGATGACCTACAAGGACAATGCTTCTGACAGCGATATAATGTGGTATCTCGACACCGGTGCTAGTAATCATATGTGGGGACAAAAACACCTTTTCGTGGAGATGCAAAAGGTAAAGGATGGACATGTTTCTTTTGGAGATGCATCAAAAGTTCAAGTCAAAGGCCAAGGCAAAATATGTTTTTCTCAAAAGGATGGTAAAGAAGGGTCGATTGAAGATGTCTATTACGTGCCTGAACTGAAGAGCAACATCCTTAGCATGGGGCAACTATTGGAGAAGGGGTATTCAGTTTCCATAAAAGATCGGATGTTACATTTGAAGGACAAAAATGGCTATTTACTTGCAAATGTAGAGATGGCCAAGAATCGAATGTTCAAACTCAATCTGGGAAAAGTGCGAGAAAGGTGTTTGCAAGTCAACGTGGAGGATAAAGCCTTACTGTGGCACTTACGATTCAGACACTTACATTATGACGGTTTGAAAGAATTAGCAAAGAAGGATATGGTTTACGGTTTACCAGACATGGATTACACAAAGAAATTTTGCAAGGGATGTGTGCTCAGCAAGAAAACAAGAAATTCTTTTCAAAAGAAGGTTGATTATTGCGCAAGGAGGTCTCTAGAGTTGATACACATCGACATATGTGGCCCGATCACACCTAAGTCATTCAGGGAGAAGAGGTACTTTATCACTTTCATTGACGAATACACAAGAAAGACTTGGGTTTATTTTTTGAAAGAAAAATCTGAGGCACTTGGAACTTCTAAGAAATTCAAAGTATTAGTAGAGAAGACGACCGGTCTTTATATCAAGGCCTTACGATCAGATAGAGGTGGAGAGTACATGTCAACTACATTCACAAGCTATTGCGAGGAACAAGGGATCAAAAGATTTTTAACCGTACCATACTCACCTCAACAGAATGGTGTGGCTGAAAGAAAAAACCGAACTATTCTTGACATGGTTCGATCAATGTTGAGAAGCAAAGGCATGCCGAAAGAATTCTGGGCAGAAGCAGTACAATGTGCAGTGTATGTGCAAAATCGGCGTCCACATGCGATATTGGCAGATCAAACACCACAGGAAGCTTGGAGCGGACAAAAGCCAACTGTATCACACTTAAAAGTATTCGATAGTTTGGCATATGCGCGTATACCAGATCAAATAAGAACCAAATTATGATAAGAGCAAGAAATACGTATTCATTGGATATGATGAAAAGACAAAAGTCAAGTTATTCAACCCAATTGAAAAAAAGGTGGTTGTGAGCCGAGATGTGTAGGTGAATGAAGAAAGCGCATGGGATTGGAACAAACAAATGGAAGTGACGCAGAAGGAAGAAAAAAGAGAATCATTAACTACTACATCGATACGCACACCAATAACACCTCAAATATCTGATGATGAAGAAGAGCCAAGGCAACCAAAGATGCAATGTTTGCAAGACCTATACGAGTCAATAGATGAAGTACACTTGATATGTCTCTTTGGCAGATGCTGAGAATATCACTTTTGAAGTGGCAGTGAGAGATAAGAAATGGAAAGCTGCGATGGATGAAGAGATGAAGGCTATCGGTAGAAATGAAACTTGGGACTTGGTGGATTTGCCAGAAGGATATCAACCCATAGGAGTAAAATGGGTATATAAGAAAAAGATGAATGCCCACGGTGAGATAGAAAGGTATAAGGCACGCCTAGTTGCAAAGGGCTACAAACAAAGGCAGGACGAAGTCTTTGCCCCGATGGCGAGAATGGAAACAATCAGGCTTCTCATATCACAAGCAGCACAATTCAAGTGGTCGATCTATCAGATGGATGTAAAATCAGCATTTTTAAATGGTGCGCTTGAAGAGGAAGTATACGTGGAGCAACCACCAGGGTACATGAAAGCTGGGGAGGAGAGTAAAGTATTGAAGTTAAGGAAGGCGCTATATGGGCTAAAGCAAACGCCTCGTGCATGGAACACCCAAATTGACACCTATTTCAAGGACAATGGGTTCGTACAATGTGTTAAATTTTGGCAACACTATATGGGGATTTGTAGAGGTCGGAAGTAGCTTCGTAACGGAGAAAACGGTTCGCAAATCGGAGTTCGGAGTTGGAAGTTGTAAGAGAAAAGGCGAAGTGAGCTAAGTTTGGGCAGAAACTCTTCCAAAGAATCCTCTCAGACGTCTGACCAAAAGGCTCAGACGTCTGGATTAGTGCAGGAATGCTTCCAGAGCATTCTGTCATACATCTGACCAAATGGGTCAGACGTCTGAGCTGAAGCCATGCCTATCCAGTGACTTAAGTCAAACGTCTGACCTTTTGGTCAGACGTTTGAGACGACTTCCGTCTGTTTTTTCATGTACGGACTTGTGTGAAAATTTGTGACAACTACGTGGGCAATTTCAGAACATTGCCTAGGGTTTCTATTCTCCTATATAAGCTAGCTTCAGGTTCTAGATTTAAGAGTATGCAAGCGACTGCAAGAGATTAGCCTCCACCAATTAGGGTTTATCAAAACCTAATTTTCTTCAATTCTCTTCTCCACAAATCAATTTCTAATTAGAATTTTTGATCATTGTATTCAATCTCTTGTACTCTTCTCATCAATATTAATAAAGCTCTCTCTTAAAGTGGATGTACACTAACACAACGTTAGTGGAACCACTATAAATCGCTGTGTGATTTATTTTTCGTTATTATTTTAATTTCTGAATTGCTTGTTTGGTATTGTGATTGTCTTTGGATTGGTTGAGATTGGAATTGTATTATCGATTGGTTGTTTTTACACTGCATACCACGATCCCATCTTTCGCTGTTCTCGTGGGGTTTCGATTCGAGTGGTCTCAAGTTGGAATCTTGTTATAACATTTGGTATCAGAGCATTGGTGTTGGTAGGTGGTTGTAGAAATGCCAGAATCAGATAATACCTCAAGTAGTTCCTTAATGGGTAATCCAAGTGGTGTAGCTTCTTATGTACGTGGATCGTATGCAGCTTCAGGATCACAATTGGTAATAGACAAGTGGAATGGCGATAATGATTTTGAAAAATGGCAATGGCAGATGAAAGCGGTTCTAAGGAGGAATCGGGTGCATCGGGTAGTGTTTGACACACATTTGTTGACAGCGGACATCTCAGATGTTGAGAGAGAGGAGACGCAAGAGTGGGCATTCACTACACTTCAACTTGCTATGAGAGAGAATGTTATCTCTGAAATTAGTGGTGAGACAACCGCTAAGGGTATTTGGGACAAGTTGGAAGAGTAGTATATGAAGAAGTCACTAACAAATCGTTTGATCTTATTACGAACGTTCTTCACCTATAAGATGAAGGAATGTACTTCGCTAAAGGCGCACTTGAATATTTTTGATGATTTGCTAATGAAGATGAAGGCGGTAGATTTGAAGATTGAGGAAGAGCAAAAGGCGATGATATTGTTGTGTTTATTGCCAGATCGCTATATAGGTTTCTCAAATAGTTTGATCTATAGCCGAGATACATTGACTCTTGATGATGTCAAGACGGGTCTTCTTAACGAGAAGTTGCAGGATCAAATGAAGAAGTTAGGTGATGGAAGTAGTTGTGCTAGTAGTGGTCATGGTTTGTTTGTGGAGAAGGAGAGGTATGTGAAGAAGGAGAACCGAGGGCGTTCTAAATCAAGGAACCCCGGTTGGAGGGGAAAGTCGAAGGAAAGAAAAGGCAAGTGCTATATTTGCAAGAAGCCTGGTCATTGGAAGAATGAGTGTCCGGACAAGGAGAAGGCAAAGAAGGAAGTAGCATCTTCATCTGTAGCGATGGAGAGTGGAGTTGGTGAGGGAGATGTAGATGTTCTGTCGGCAGTAGCATCGGATGTTTCAGGTAGCAATTGGGTGCTCGATTCGGGGGCGTCTTATCATATGATGCCAAATAGGAATTGTTTTTCTTCTTACATCGACAAAGAAGGAAATTCAATTGTTATGGGAAATGGTGCTAATTCCAAGTCGAAAGGCATTGGTTCCGTGCAAATTCGGATGTTTGACGGAGTGGTTCGTACTCTCACTAATGTATGCTATGTTCCGGGACTTCGGTAGTCTCTTATCTCTTTGGGGCAGCTGGATTCTTTAGGTTGTAAGATCACTATTGAGAGTTATAGCTTGCGGGTTTCGAAGGGGGCGCTTGTGGTGATGAAGGGTGCTAGGACTCATGGTATTTATTTGCTTTAAGGAGTGACTGTGGAAGGCGAAACTTGTATAGGAGTTGATAGTTCTTGTGGCTTGAATGCGACTAGGTTGTGGCATTTGAGGTTAGGTCATGTCTCGGAGAGGAGTTTGGACATTCTTCGGAAGAAGGAGATGATCGATGGAGAAAGTTTCGAAAAATTAGAGTTTTGCGAAGAATGCGTCATGGAGAAGCAAACTAAAGTTTCATTTGGTGAAGGAAAGCATGATTCGAGAAGAGTTCTTGAGTATGTTCACAAAGATGTTTGGGGGCCGGCACCTGTAGCTTCTTTAGGTGGAGCTCGCTATTATATTTCCTTTATATATGACTTTTCTCGGAAAGTTTGGGTGTATGTAATGAAGGCCAAGTCTGAGGCATTTGTAAAGTTCAAAGCATGGAAAGCTCTTGTTGAAAATGAGAGTGGAAAGTCTTTGAAGGTTCTAAGGTCTGACAATGGCGGAGAGTATGTTTCCGGAGAATTTTTGGAGTTTTGCAAGCATCATGGTATTCGAAGGCATTTTACTACACCTGGAGATCCGCACTCGAATGGTGTTGTAGAGAGGATGAATCGTACTCTACTTGAGAAAGCTCGATGCTTGAGATTGACATCGGGTTTGGCGAAGGGATTTTGGGCTGAAGCTTTGTCAACCGCAGTGCATATTATTAATCGAATTCCGTGCTCAGCTATTGGTAACAAAATTCCGGAGGAAATGTGGAAGGGAAAAAGCATTGACTTGAGTTATCTTCGTGTCTTTGGAAGTCCGGTTTATGTGCATGATCTGGGAAATGATAAGCTTGAACCTAGAGCTTTCAAGGGGATTTTGCTTGGTTATACGGATGGAGTAAAAGGCTATCGGATTTGGAATCCGGAAACGAAGAAGGTAGTAAATTCTCGTCATGTTACTTTTGATGAGTCGGCGATGTTCAAGGAGAATGGAAGCTCATCGGATATTCCGGACTTGGTTCACGATGAATCAAAGGAGAAGGAAATTATTTCCACATTTTGTCCAAGGAGTAGAGAGAGTAGAGTGGTTGGAGATGCTTGCGAGGAAGTAGCGGTTGATGTTACATCACATAGTCCACAGGGTACCTCTAGTAGTGTTGGTGATGTGCATTATTCTAGAGAAGATTCGGCTCAAGGTGGAGCTGAAGGGAGTTTGGGTGATGGTATTGCTACTCGGGTTGGTCGTCGTACTATAAGACCACCCGAAAGATATGGTGATTGGAACTATATTAGTTTTTGTGATAATTTGGACTATGCTCTTCATGTAGTCAAGATGAGCCGATGGACCTTGATGACACTATGAAGTCGAGTGATAGCTCGAAATGGATTTGTGCCATGGAGGAAGAGATGCAATCATTGTTGAAGAATCAAACTTGGGATTTGGTTCCACTTCCTAAAGGAAACCGTGCTATTGGGTGCAAATGGATATACAAGGTGAAAGACGATGGAAGATACAAAGCTAGGCTAGTGGCTAAGGGGTTTGCATAAAGGAAGGGAAAGGAGTATGATGAGATATTCGCATCGGGTGTGCGCCATACTTCTATCCGGATATTACTTGCTATAGTTGTTATTCACGACTTGGAGTTGGAGCAACTTGATGTGAAAATCGCCTTCTTGCATGGTGACTTGGATGAAGACATCTACATGAAGCAACCGGAAGGTTTTGTTGTAGATGGTAAGTCAAATTAGGTTTGCAAGTTGAAGAAATCACTATATGGACTAAAGCAATCACCTAGACAATGGTACAAGAGGTTTGATCATTTTATGCTTGAAAATGGTTTTGATAGAAGCATCAAAGATGCTTGTGTATATTTCAAGAAGTTGAGAAATGATTGTTGGGTGTATTTACTCTTGTATGTGGACGACATGCTCATTGCTTCTAAGGATAAGAATGAAATCAACAAGTTAAAACTGAGTTTGAAATCGGAGTTCGAAATGAAGGATCTTGGAGAAGAAAGAAGGATATTGGGTATGGAAATTGTAAGGGATCAAAAGCATTTTGAGTTGAGACTAACTCAAAAGGAATACATTGAGAGAGTGCTTTGCCGGTTTAGCATGGAGAATGCAAAGGCATCAAATACACCCTTTGCATATGAAGCTTTCGAGTAAAGGATCATCTATCTTGGAGGAAGACAAGGCTTATATGGCAAAGGTGCCATATGCTAGTGCGGTTGGAAGTCTAATGTATGCTATGGTGTGTACAAGGCCCGATATTGCAAATGCCGTCGGGATGGTTAGTCGATACATGGCTAATCCGGGGAAATCGCATTGGGAAGCTGTGAAGCTTATATTGAGATACCTTAGAGGCACATCATCTCATGGTCTTGTTTTTGGCGGTAGTAAGGCGATGGATTGCAAGGTGGTTGGTTATTGTGATTCGGACTACGCCGGTGATAGGGATCGTAGAAAATCAACTTCCGGATATGTCTTCACACTTGGGGGTACAGCCATAAGTTGAAGAACTAGATTGCAGTCCGTAGTTGCTTTATCCACTACGGAGGCGGAGTTGATAGCCGCAGTGGAGGCGGCACTATATTTAAAGCGATTGTTTGTGTGACTTGGGATTCGGGCATGATAGTATTGATGTTCGATGTGATAGCCATAGTGCTATTCACTTGGCAGAGAATTTGGCGTTTAGCTCACAGACTAAGCATATTGAGGTGTGACGCAGCGGATATAACACTTGACGACGAACTGAAGATCTCGTGTCAAACTAATCGATGAAACGATTAGATGAAGCAATATGAATCGATGGATTGATGATACCAAAATGCTCTAATCCGTTAATCTAGCGAGATGCCAGACTTAAGCTATCTTCGACACGTTGATCGCGCACGATGCCGTGAGAGAAGATCTACGATTCTTCGAACGTTGATCTAGCGCACTAGATTCCGTGAATCGGATTCAACAATCGTTGATTCGAGCGCACTCGAATGCCGAAAGTGGAGATAGGAGATAACACTCAACTACCAATTTTAATGGTGGCACAAGAGCACACAAAAGAAATTTTATTCAAATTCAACAACTTTTTTTACAATGACATCACGTCCCTATTTATATGGTTTACAACACGACACAACGACTTAAGAAAATTACAACACTTTACACAAACGACATAAGAAACAAAGTACCAAAGTACGACGACTTATCAACAGTGCTTCAGCGACCTAAAGAAACAAAATACATTCGACTTAAAATTCTCGCGACTTATCATTAGGAACGAACAAAACATCTCTTCTGCTCAGCTTCATTACACTGTTCAGCGACCCAGAGAAAGTTTCGCGACCTATAATTCATCTGCGACTTAAGATTTAGGTCGGAAAGTATTGGCGACATAGGGTTTAGGTCGGAAAGTATCAGCGGCATAGGATTTAGGTCGGAAAGCATCAACGATATGGGGCTTAGGTCGGAAAGCATCAACGACATAGGATTTAGGTTGGAAAACCTTAGGTCGTAGCGATGCGGATTTAGGTCGCGGGGATGATGTCTCTGGAATGTTAGGTCGTGGGAATGGAATCGTGTTGGAGTTTAGGTCACGGGATGGAATTGTGTTGGAGTTTAGGTCGCGGGATGGAATCGTGGTGGAGTTTAGGTCGCGGGATGGAATCGTGGTGGAGTTTAGGTCGCTGAGCTTCGGTAGGTCAGAGAACGACTTAGCATAGGTCGTGGGGCGACCTAGGAGAAGTAACTATCTAAAAGTGAGTTTTTCTGCTTCTTTCTTATGATACCCTGCATCATCCTCCCCGGGTACGAAAGAATTCGTCCCCGAATTCGCATTTTCTTGATCATCAGCATAATATGGAATCAAGTGCTTCACATTAAACACATCAGAAGTGTAAACATCCTCTGGTAGCTTCAACTTATAAGCATTTTCATTGATCCGTTTTATAATTTCGACTGGACCAATCTTTCGGGCTTTTAACTTGTTATAAGTACCCACTAGAAAACGATCCTTCGTTAACACAGCATACACCCAATCACCCTCGCTGAACTCCACACTTCTTCTCTTCTTATCTGCAACTCGTTTATACTTCTCATTTGTCTTCTCCAAACGTTCCTGAATGATTCTATGGCATTCTGTCAACCCATCAACAAAATCAGCAGCCCGTTTAACTGTCCCCTTCGGTTGTGGTACTATCGCTAAATCCAACGGCCCGTTTGGCAAGCTTGAATATACAATTTGAAATGGACTGTAACCAGTGCTTCGATTAACAGCATGGTTATGAGCAAACTCTGCCTGACACAACTTTAAATCCCAACTCTTCAAATTGTCTTGCACAAGACATCGCAACAAGTTTCCCAACGATCTATTCACCACTTCCGTTTGCCCATCTGTTTGAGGATGATATGCACTACTAAAATTCAGATTCGTTCCCACCATCTTCCACAAACTCAGCCAAAAATGACTCAAAAATCGAGTATCTCGGTCAGAAACAATAGATTCAGGTAACCCATGTAAACGATAGATTTCTTTAAAGAATAACTGTGCCACATGAACTACGTCCGTTGTTTTCTTACAAGCAATGAAATGTGCCATCTTCGAGAAACGGTCTACCACAACATATATAGAATCATTTCCCCGTTGAGTTCTAGGCAAACCCAAAACAAAATCTATGCTGATATCAACCCATGGTCTAGTAGGCACGGGTAATGGCATATACAATCCCGCATTCGTCGCTGTCCCTTTGGAAACTTGACAAATATGACATCTCTCCACAAATCTTTCAACTTCTTTTCTCATAGAAGGCCAAAAATATGATTGTGAAATCAACTGCAATGTACGATCTCTGCCCACGTGACCCTCTTCATGCAGTTCTTTGACAATCTTCAACCTCAAGCTGCAATCCGGAATACACAATCGATTTCCTCTGAACAAGAATCCATCTTTCACCACAAAATCATCAGAACTCCCTTCCTGCACCTGATCCAGCACTTTCGCAAAATAAGAATCTGAAATAAGCAACTCTGGAAACAAATCAAATCCCACTACTTCCACTCGCATAGTTGTCAGCAAATGATTTCTACGGCTCAATGCATCGGCAACGCGGTTAGAAACTCCTGATTTGTGCTTCACAACGAAAGTAAACTGATGTAAATAAGCAACCCACGAAGCATGCCTTGCTGAAATTTTATCTTGCCCCTGCAAATGTTTCAAAGCTTCATGGTCAGTGTATAGCACAAATTCTTTATGAAATAGATAGTGTCTCCAATGCTTTATGGCTTGGACTATAACATAGAATTCCAAGTCATAAGTACTGTATCTCGTTTTAGCTCCCGTTAGTTTCTCACTAAAGTAGGCAATAGGATGACCCCTTTGACTCAACGTTCCCCCAATTCCAACCTTGGACGCATCAGTATTTAGCTCAAAGAGTAACTGAAAGTCTGGATATCTAAGAATGGGCGTTGTGGTCAAGAGTGTTTTGATTCTCTGAAAAGCAGAATCAGCCTCTTCAGTCCAAACAAACTTCTTCCCTTTCATACATTCCGTAACTGGTGCCATCACGCTACTGAAGAGTGGAATGAATCTTCGGTAGAATGATGCTAAACCATGAAACCTCCTCACTTCTGTTATTGTCTTAGGCTGTGGCCAATTTCGAATAGCTTCAACTTTACCCTGATCAACTTGAATACCATCCTACGACACAATATAGCCCAAGAATAGAATACTTGTAGTCATGAAGGTACACTTCTTCGTTGCAGCATAAAATTCCTCACGTCGTAAAACCAACAACACTTCTCGCAAATGTTGTAGGTGTTCTTCAGTGCTTCCACTGTAGATCAAGATGTCATCAAAATATACCACTACGAACTTCCCGATAAATGGTCGAAAAATCTGGTTCATGACTCTCATGAATGTACTCGGAGCATTTGACAAGCCAAACGGCATCACCAACCATTCGTACAGACCCTCCCGAGTTTTAAAAGCAGTCTTCCACTCATCACCCGGTCTAATACGAATCTGATGGTATCCACTTTTCAAGTCAATCTTTGAAAACACAACAGCACCGCTCAACTGATCCAATAGATCATCCAGTCTCGGCATAGGAAATCGATATCTCACCGTAATCTTATTCAATGCTCTACTATCTGTGCACATTCTCCACGTTCCATCCTTCTTCGGCACCAACAAAGCTGGTACTGCACAAGGACTCAAACTCTCCTGAACACGCCCTTGTTCCAGTAATTCCTCTACCTGTCTTCTCAACTCCTCGTGTTCTTTTGGACTCATCCGATAGTGCGGTCTATGAGGCAATGCAGCACCTGCACCAAGTCAATCTGATGCTGAATGTCTCTAAGCGGTGGTAACTCCTTCGGCAGCTCCTCTGGAAACACATCTTTGAATTCCTCCAAAATTGGCTTCACTTCCTCTGGAACTTCAGTAACTTCACTGCTTTCATTCCCAATCAACATAAAAACTTCAGGGCTCTCATCCACCTCTTCCACGAACTCTTTCAAGGACAACAAAGTCTTCAATTCCTCATTCTCCTCCAGCTTGTTCTCATTCTGCTGTCGCTTCTTCGGAACTAAAGTGATTTTCGTGCCCTCGAACAAGAAACTGTAGCTATTTGTTCGACCATTATGTCGTACCTCCCGATCGTACTTCCACGGCCTTCCCAACAGCAAATAGCAAACATCCATGTCAACCACGTCACACCAAATCTCATCTTTGTATTTCTTCCCAATAGAAAATGGGACATGAGCTCGCCTCTCTACCTTCACTTCTCCTCCTTTCCTCAACCAAGCAAGTTTATAAGGACTATGATGTTTCTCCATTTTCAACTTCAACTTCTTCACAGCCTCGGTAGAAATGATGCTATCACAACTGCCCGCATCAATAACAAACTTGCAAACCTTCCCCAAAATAGTGCACGTTGACTGAAAAATGTTACTCCTCAACCAACTCGACTCCTCTTCCTGTTTCGGGGTTAAACAAGATCTCCGTAGCATCAGATTACATCCCTCGTCTCCCGACACCTCTTCTTCCTCCTCATCACGGTGTGAATTGAGATCTTCTTCTACATCCTCATCCTCCACTTCAGCAATCATAGTTCTCTTCTTCGGTTTCGGACATTCGTTGCTCTTGTGACCCACTTCCTGGCAATTATAGCATTTGAAATTGGTGTTGACTTTTGGTTTAGCCACTTCATGAACAACCGGCTTACTCGATGTTTTAGGAACATTAGAACTACTACCCGCTCCTTTGTTCTGCCCCGTAAAACTTGGAAACACACCCCCCCACGTCTACCTTGTTTCTTCCAAGCCAACGCCTTTTGATGTGCTTCTGCCACAGATCTAGGGTCGACCATGTTCACTATATCCTGGATCGGTGTTCTAAGTCCACCAACAAACCTAGCGGTCAATTGTTCTTCTGTCTCCATAATGTCATTTCGAGCAATCAACTGGTAGAACTCATCTGCATAATCAGTAACAGCCTTCGTCCCTTGCCTCAGGTTCTGTAATCTCTGATACATCAGTGATTGGTAATTGTAGGGCAAGAAAGTAGCCTTCATCAACTTCTTCATCTTCTCCCAAACAACAATCTTTGACTTCCCCATCCGCTCTCTAGTAAGTTTGGTTTGCTGCCACCACGCCATAGCTCTCCCCCTCAACCTAGTAGCAACCAACTTTACTTTACGATCTTCCTGAACCTCCTTGAAGTCAAAAATTTCCTCAACATAAGCTAGCCAATCAAGAAATTCCTCAGCCTGCATACCTCCCTTGAATTCCGGTATTTCAGTTTTCATCCCGGATTCCCATTTGTGATCATACTCTGAATGATGTCTTCCTTGTCCTCGTCCTCGTCCATGAACACTACCACCATCAAACTCCTCTTCAAAATCTGATGCATATCGATGTCGATCTTGACCACCAACATCTCTACTACCACCATTTCTTCCACCAACATCCCTTCGATCTACATTCCTCCGATCACGATCATTCACATTTCTATCATGACTTCGATCATCAACATTTCTATCACAATCTCGATCCACACTTCTATGATCACTATCAACACTTCTCTCTCGATTTGAATGTGGTGAAACTCTACTTCTCCCATGGCTCGATTCAGGTGAAACCCTTCTCTGATTTTGATTCATCTCCAACATCATTCTCTCTAATCGACCAATCCCTTCATTAAGCTTCTCATTAAAGTTTTCGTTAATTCTTTGCTCCATCTCATCGGCTTCTTCTCTCCCATACAAAGCATCAATGTTGCGATAACGGTTAGCTCTTCTCGGAGGCATGATCACTCTTCAACAAATTCCAACAAAAACTTCACTTCGATCTAAAAATCTTAAAATCAAAACTACCTACTTGTTGAAATCTTCAAAAATCACCAAACGAACAAATCTCTTCAAAATCTCGAGAACCCAATTCTCCAAATGATGTAAATCTCGCACAACTCCAAAAATCTACGCAAACTCCTTGCGATCTAGCTCTGATACCAAATGACGCAACAGATATAACACTTAACGACGAACTGAAGATCTCGTGTCAAACTAATCGATGAAACGATTAGATGAAGCAATATGAATCAATGGATTGATGATACCAAAATGCTCTAATCCGTTGATCTAGCGAGATGCCGGACTTAAGCTATCTTCGACACGTTGATCGCGCACAATGCCGTGAGAGAAGATCTACGATTCTTCGAACGTTGATCTAGCGCACTAGATTCCGTGAATCGGCTTCAACAATCGTTGATTCGAGCGCACTCGAATGCCGAAAGTGGAGATAGGAGATATCACTCAACTACCAATTTTAATAGTGGCACAAGAGCACACAAAAGAAATTTTATTCAAATTCAACAACTTTTTTTACAATGACATCACGTCCCTATTTATAGGGTTTACAACACGACACAACGACTTAAGAAAATTACAACACTTTACACAAACGACATAAGAAACAAAGTACAAAAGTACAACGACTTATCAACAGTGCTTCAGCGACCTAAAGAAACAAAATACATTCGACTTAAAATTCTCGCGACTTATCATTAGGAACGAACAAAACATCTCTTCTGCTCAACTTCATTACACTGTTCAGCGACCTAGAGAAAGTTTCGTGACCTATAATTCATCTGCGACTTAAGATTTAGGTCGGAAAGTATTGGCGACATAGGGTTTAGGTCGGAAAGTATCAGCGGCATAGGATTTAGGTCGGAAAGCATCAGCGATATGGGGCTTAGGTCGGAAAGCATCAACGACATAGGATTTAGGTTGGAAAACCTTAGGTCGTAGCGATGCGGATTTAGGTCGCGGGGATGATGTCTCTGGAAAGTCAGGTCGCAGGAATGGAATCGTGTTGGAGTTTAGGTCGCGGGATGGAATTGTGTTGGAGTTTAGGTCGCGGGATGGAATCGTGGTGGAGTTTAGGTCGCGGGATGGAATCGTGGTGGAGTTTAGGTCGTTGAGCTTCGGTAGGTCGGAGAACGACTTAGCGTAGGTCGTGGGGCGACCTAGGAGAAGTAACTGTCTAAAAGTGAGTTTTTCTGCTTCTGTCTTATGATACCCTGCATCAAGGTGAGAGAGTCATTTCTAGTAGCCATGGATGAGGATAAGCAAGTATATCTTCGGAAAGTGCATACAAAGGATAACGCGGCGGATATGTTCACTAAGGCATTGCCGGTTGGGAAGTTCGAGCATTGCTCGAACTTGATTCGCTTGGAGAAGTGCTAGGTGCCACGGGGTGGCACAGTTATGGGAGGAGCTTGGTGGTAGACGAGAAAGAGTATCGGTGAGAGATTGAGGTTTTATCTTCTTGGTTAGTGCTAGTCTTTGGTGAGATAGCTTAGGATTTGGATGTTTTCAACATTTCATTAGCGGGCGGGGGGCTTTGCCTGAGCTCGTTGGTGGAGTGCAATGGGTGGTGGCTTTGGCAGAGCTCATTGGGAAAGCATTCATGTTTGGTTGAAGGTAGAAGAAGTGATAGTCGGTGCTATCGGTTGTTGTTGATGGTATGGCACCATTAGAGTTGGAGATGGATATAGTGTCGAGGTGGAGTGTTAAATTTTGGCGACACTATATGGGGATTTGTAGAGGTCGGAAGTAGCTTCGTAACGGAGAAAACGGTTCGCAAATCGGAGTTCGGAGGTGGAAATCGTAAGAGAAAAGGCAAAGTGAGCTGAGTTTGGGCAGAAACTCTTCCAGAGAATCCTCTCAGACGTTTGACCAAAAGGCTCAGACGTCTGGATTAGTGCAGGAATGCTTCCAGAGCATTCTGTCAGACGTCTGACCAAATGGGTCAGACATCTGAGCTGAAGCCAAGCCTATCCAGTGACTTAAGTCAAACGTCTGACCTTTTCGTCAAACGTCTAAGACGACTTCCGTCTGTTTTTTCATGTACGGACTTGTGTGAAAATTTGTGACAACTGCGGGGGCAATTTCAGAACATTGCCTAGGGTTTCTATTCTCCTATATAAGCTAGCTTCAGGTTCCAGATCTAAGAGTACGCAAGCGACTGCAAGAGATTAGACTCCACTAATTAGGGTTTATCAAAACCTAATTTTCTTTAATTCTCTTCTCCACAAATCAATTTCTAATTAGAATTTTTGATCATTGTATTCAATCTCTTGTACTCTTCTCATCAATATTAATAAAGCTCTCTCTTAAAGTGGATGTACACTAACACAACGTTAGTGGAACCACTATAAATCGTTGTGTGATTTATTTTTCGTTATTGCTTTAATTTCTGAATTGCTTGTTTGGGATTGTGATTGTCTTTGGATTGGTTGAGATTGGAATTGTATTATCGATTGGTTGTTTTTACACTTCGTACCACGATTCCGTCTTCCGCTGTGCTCGTGGGGTTTCGATTCGAGTGGTCTCAAGTTGGAATCTCGTTATAACACAATGTTCCTACGAGCATGCACTATACGTGAAGAAAGAAAAATGCAACTTGATATTTGTTGCTCTTTATGTTGATGATCTAATATTCATGGGGAATAATGTGGAGATGATAAAAGATTTTAATGAGGCCATGACTCGAGAGTTTGAAATGACAGATTTAGGGTTAATGAAATACTTTTTTGATCTTGAAGTTAGACAAGGAAGAAATGGAATATTTTTGTCACAAGAGGCTTATGCAAAAGACATTTTGTAGAAGAAGAACAAGATGGAAGAGTGTAATCCAGTAGCAACGCCGATGGAACTTGGTACGAAACTCTCTAAATTTGATGAAGGAGATCGAGTGGATGCAAACAAATACCGAAGCTTGATTGGAAATCTACGGTATCTCACATGCACAAGGCCAGACATTGCGTATAGTGTCGGCATAGTAAGTCGGTTCATGGAGGAGCCAAAACATTCACATCTGAAGGCTGTTAAGAGGATTCTTCGATATATACGAGGAACGAAGTCACTTAGGTTACTCTACTCTAAGACAAATGAATACAAGCTGGTGGGTTACTCTGATAGCGATTGGTGTGGAGATGTAGATGATCGAAAAAGCACATCGGGATATGTCTTCTATATGGGAGATACTGCTTTCATGTGGCTCTCAAAGAAACAACCAATAATGACATTGTCAACGTGTGAGGCAGAGTATGTGGCAGCATCTTTGTGTGTATGCCATGCAGTATGTTTGAGAAATTTGTTATATGAGTTAAAACTCCAGCAGCACGAAGCAACTGAAATACGAATCGATAATAAATCTGCAATTGAGTTGGCAAAGAATCCAGTGCACCATGAAAGGAGCAAGCATATAGATGTTTGCTTTCACTTTATTCGGGAACATGTGAAGGAAGGCAACGAGCGAATGAGTCATGCTGCAAGTCGTGATCAAGTGGCGGATATATTTACAAAGCCGCTACCAAAAGTGCAGCTCGAAAATTGTAAGATGATGATTGGAATGAAGGATGGAAAATGTTTGAGTTTAAAGGAGGAATTTGTTAAAGAATAAAGTCAAATTAATAATAAGGTGAAGAGTCATGTCTATTGAGTGAAGAGTCGTGTCCAATGGAGTGAAAATATGTTTATCTAAAAAGTCGTGTTTATTGAGTGAAGAGTCGTGTCCATTGAAGTGAAGAGGTGTCTATCTAAAGGGTCGTGTCTATTTGTAAGGGTATGCAAATTACTATAAATATGTGGTTATTTTGTGTTGTTTGCAAACAAGAAAATTTATATGAAATATTTTATGAAATATAATTAACTTCTTCTCTCCTCCTCGTTTCTAACAATACGTAAGGATTAAAAAAAGCATATAAATAAAAAATTGTATATAAGTCATTACCAAAAAAGCAATCCTAAAAATTGTCTTACTTATGTTATATACTTCATATAAGAGATAAATAGCTTAAAATAGTTCATTTATATGAAACATTATCCCTTAGTATGTCAAATTTGATGTTTTATAGTATATAAACAATAACTTATAAAGCAGTCTTTATCGGCTAATGAAATAAGCGATTACAGTTTGGTTAGGCTTGTTAAACTTGATCAATCATAAAATATAGCACAGCTCGGTTAACATAACCTGTGAAGTATGCTTCAGTTATAATTTCTAGCTTGGTCATATATAAAAAATCAATAATTAATAACACACAACATCTTTAATTATCAAAGAATAACCTCATTTTTGAGATTTATCTTTAAAAGGAAGAGCCGTAGCATTGAATGACTAATTATATTACTTGCACAAAAATGCAGCACTACGCACACATTTATAAAAGATACTGTAATTCAAAAAATATAGACCTTTAATGTTAAATGTGTAAGCTTATAAGTCATTTTCAAACTCCCTGCAAGCATTATTAAATCTGGTAAAATTCCAAACAATCTCTTAGGGCCTGTAATCATAGCTTGCAAATTAACCTTTACCCAACTGAAAGTAGATAAAAAAAACTATTCTACACCAGTGGACACACCTAGCTAGAATAAAAGAAAACAACAAATTTCCAATCAAAATATGAATAAAGCAATTGTATCTAAAATATGGATCTTTGTAGGCCATGTGTCAATAAAGCTATGTGAATTCATACTATCTTACTTAGTATGTACAATTATTCAATATATAATTAGTAAGCTATGCAGCGTTTTCATCTATATTTATAGAAGTTATCAACTATATTGTTGGAGCTAGTGATAAAATATATCATTTTGAAGAGGAAGTCGAGAGCTTTGCTATGGAAAAAATAGGAAGTCAATTGGAGCATCAGATTAGAATTTAAGAGGTTAAAAGTTGGGGTAAAATGGGAGTTGAGTTGTATATACACAGAACATCATGACTGGTCGAGTGGTCCCCCCTTCATCGTCGACTGGTTGGGCAAGGGTAATCTTGATCGTACTCTTATAAGGAATTTTGGTTAAGTTGTCCTACTCAACCAATTGCCAGGAGTTTCACGACTTAGGTATTGTTGTCTATCTGCTTACCAAAGCGTTGGTCGTTATTCAATTGCAGAATATAGAACATGTTAACTAAAAGAGGCACTGCTGAACATACCAATGCACTTACGGGCCATCTACGTAAACCTTACTGGGAGAATTCCCATGTGCCAGCATGTTTTGCAAAGTGATTAAACATGCACCGATATAGATAACCATACCTCAAGCATGTTACAAAATAATCTAGCATCTATGGTTTTTATTCAGTATTGTACGCATTAATTAACAATGCACGTGTGTACATATAAATGTGAAAACAGTGGGAATGGGTAGGAAATGAAGTTTGTTTTTGTTACCGCCACATTTTTGTGCTCCGTAGCATGAATTATTATGTTTACAACGGTATCCACGTAAGTGTTCGGCTGAAATGGTTCTTTATATTTTCTACAATCTGTAGGAAATGAATCGAGGTGTACATAAATGTTAAAGCTAAACATGAGTAAATTATTATTGTGAAGTAAAGTAGAAAAGTTTCTTGGTAGGTAAACCATGCAGTCACTACGTTGATAAACTTTTATAGGCAATGTGGTAGGAAACAGGGAAGCTATAACGTAGAATATGCGCATGAAATCAAAGAGTTATAAAATAGTAGTCATCATGCAACCGCAAATTCCCCAAATTAATGTATAAAAAGAGAAAATGGGTACAACAAACCGAATAGGAAGAACAAAGTCTGGTCTATGTGTGTGTTTGGGTCGGGCCTGCTGCACCTTAAAAACTGATAAGGAGTGTGTGTAAGAAAAGAGAACTAAAAAAATGTAATAACATTAAGAATTGGAATATCATATTCAAAAGTTCTATAGAAAAGACAAATAAAGCGAGTAATGTACATTTCCTAATTACCCAACTTAATAAAAACATTGTCACAAAACATAGGTATCTAAACATTCACTATAAGTATAGCGACATGTTATGAATTTCAAATGCCATGTATCCACTTTAGACATGAAAAAACCCAAATCTTTGTAAAGAACTTACGTAGAACACTTCTACAAAGAAGAAATTATATGTTTAGTACATGTAGTAAATGGTGTGCATTAAAAATCAAAATGTGATCATCATGCTTAGAATATCATACTAAATGCGACGAAGTGTTATAAACGTTATTATGTGCATACAAATAGAAGCAACTATAGAAATTTATGTGCATTGCCAATTTGTATCAGAACACAATATTGTATTTGATGATACCTTTTCTAGTATCTTCTCTTAGTATTGAAAGAATCAACCAACTCATTTGCACTAATAGCAACATCAGTGGTGACAACTCTTACTTCTCATATATCCTTATGAGTGCCACCACACAGTTCAGTTGACGGAGCAGGAAACGGAATTTTTTTTGTGGATTATCAACAACTTTTTTTTATATTGTATTTTTCAATGTGGTGATAATTAAGTTGGACATTTTCTTGAATTTGTTCTTTAATAGTTCACAAACTTGAAATTTTAGTAGTTTAAAATTTTGTAAAATTAAATTGCCAGATAAGCCACGGTTTAGTGCGGAAAAAATACGAGTTGATTTTGTTATACAATCGTACGTGTCCAGTTAAGCATGAATAAATTATTAACTAAGATCATTTCTCCACGCTAATTTTTTTTCACCCTAGATAATTTTCATAAGCAAACCATATAAAAAAACCTAACTCAAGCATTGATTTCTCATAGGTGAGAAAAATAGAATATTCAACCAAAGCTTTATGATTCCTTTTTTTAACAATCTAATTTATCTCCCAACCTAAAGCCTAAATTGGTTTTATAATTAAAAACTGTTGATTGAAGCACATCTCCAAGAATATACAAATTTTAAATAGCAAAGCCCAATAAAACCGATTTAAAAACCAAAATAAATAATTATTCAAAGAAGGTTTCCTAATTGTCACTACATGCAATTTATTCAAGAAAATACAGTGGAAGTAAACATTGTGATACAAATTAGATTCAAAATTGATGCAGCACAAAAATACTGGTCTATAAATTACCTGAACCCAAAATTTTGCGTGTAGCAAAACCACAATATTCCTCATTTTGATTTGGTAGGAAACGGAAACTTGTTTGTGGATTATGAACCACCATTTGTTTTTTTAGTATATTTCTCATTTTGGTGATAATTAACTTGGACATTTTGTTAAATTTGTTTTCTAATCTTTAACAAAAGTTGAAATTTAAGTAGGTTACAATTTTTTAAAATTTAAATTGCTAGATAAGCCACAGTTTAGAGCAGTAAAAAAAGAGTTTCTTGTGTTACATAATTAAACGAGTATTGTTCGACATGAGTAAGATAACCGTGAAACTAAATTTTTGTTAACATAGATAATTTTCTTGTCCAAACCATTTAAAATAAAGAACTCAATGATTGAATTATCATACGTGAGATAAAATAGAATATTTAACCAAACCTTTATGATCCCTTGTTTTAACAGTTAACTTCATTTCTCGGCCTAAAGCCTAAATTGGGTTTATAAGTGAACTTGTTTATTTGAATCATAGTTTCCACATATATGAAAAATATTAAACAGCAAACCTCATTAAAATTGATTCGAAAAACATAATAAATAACTTTTCAAGGAAGATTTCCAAATTGTCATTGCCTGAACCAAAAAATGGGCAAACTTATTCAAGAAAATACAGTGGAAGTAAACGCCGTGATACAGATTTGATCTGAAATTGATGCGTGCAACAAAATCGGTATATAAATTAACTTAACCAAAAATCGTACATGTAGTAAAACTTCAATAGTGATGTCGACAAAGCAGGAAATGAAAATTTCTCTGTGTATTATCAATGACTTTTTGGTTCTTTTCATTTTTCCTCTCAATGCAGTGACAGTTATGTTGGACATTTTGTTGAATTTGTTTTTTAATATCCAATAAAAGTTGAAATTTTAGTAGTTTAAAAATTTTTAAATTTAAATTTCTAGATAAGCCACAATTTACAGCAAAAAAATGAGTTGCTTTTGTTATACAATAACACGTGCTTAGTTTATAGTTAATAAATTAGTAACAAAGATATTTTTCATACTAATTTTTTTAACCTAGATAATTTCATATTCAAATCATATAAAAAAATTACTCAAGTATTGAATTTATCATTTAACAGTCAAATATGATTATTAACCTAAAGGTTAAATTGGTTTTGTTGTTGTTGATTAGTTCAAGTTATCTTCTCCAATTAGAACTTAGTTATGTCATAATAGTTCAGCGCACGCCTACTTTTTTGGATCTGTTTTGTAATTTTAAACATTAATATACATATAGTTGAAGATGGACTGATTAGGTGGCAACGTTGCTGTCAGGTTCTAAATCTTTGATCTACAGTTATAATTGTCCTAAAACAAACATGTTTACTACATCAGGTAACTAAAACTAGCATCGAAGATTGACTTACTTTCTGTACCTTACGTTCTTATCTGTCAATATATTTCATTATGCTTCTTTTTATAGAACAAACATATAACTGAAATTAACTGGAAAAGAACTGTCAAAAAAACAACATGAGCTAAAATGCTTAGATGGCTTGTAACAAAAATGCAAACTAAAACAATTATTAAAGTAACAAACTGACTAAATGATCCAAAATCAAACTAATATCCAAATTAACTAGAAAGAACAGTTAAAAAATTTGTTGACCAATTATATTATTCGTGGCTTTATTTCCATCTTTTCTTTCTTGCTTTGTATCCATGAACATGATGTACATAACATGAAGTAAAACTTAAAAGTAAAATACATGTGCTGAGGAAAAAACAAAGTATCATACAAAGTTAAAATCCATGTGCTGAGGAAAATAACATTACTTTTGCAGTAGAAAAAAGAATGAATAGGTTGAACAATGCAAATTTTATATGTAGTAAAATAAACTAATTAGGGGAAGAGGCGGCAACATGAAAGACACCCCGTCGATTAAGCGCTGTCAACGACTGGTACAGCAAAAGCAGATGAAGAAAACTACCGAGCAAGGCATGACGAAAATGGAAGGAGAGGCATAGGCGGTTAAGGTCCTGATCCTAGGGTCTCTACAATATTGGAGGATGTGGGGGGTACAAATCGATGGAAACGGAACGAATAAGGTACAAATCGTGTGGAATTTACTGATTTTGGCTGGACGAATAGGAGGTTGAGGATATTAGGGAGAGGGGAATTTATTGGTTTTGACTGGATGAAAAGGGTAAAGAGGAAAGAAAATTTCAACTGGGCGAAAAGCGGAGAGCTCGGTACGAAAGGAACTAAAAACGCGACTAATAAATAATTCATTGATAGCGTTCATTTTGGTATTCACAGTAATTTCTACTCTTGATCTGAAAAACTTGAATTTAATTAATGTTGAAACACAATAAAGGACTATTACAACGTATCCAATTATAATAACCAATAAAATTCACCAAATCTATGTAAATTACACTATGGAGCATACGTATATCTATTTCAACTAAACAATAAAAAATATATAATAATCATTAAATTCCCTTATAATATTCTACATTTTCCAACTTAATTGTAACCACTTAATTTGTTTACAATTAATCTATCGTGGAATCGATATAAAGAAATAAATGTTGAATTCCATCTTCTGACACATAATTCTAACCATTTAAACAAGTTTGTAAATTAAGTCAAAAGCTAACATACATTGATATCACTATAATTCAAATTAATTTTCAACGTGCTTTGTTGCATCCAAACATTTCGTCATAACTACATATTTAGAGAAATTAGCAATAAAATAAATTCTAAAAATACAATAAACAATTTAAAAAACAAATCTTATAATATATAGCAATACTTTGAAGAATTTTTTCCATCAAAATGAAATCTATAGCTCTAATTGAATAGATATTGATATCTATTACATTTATGTTATAAATGATTTAACAGTTTATTTTTTCACTCTTAATAATTTTACTATACGTGCTTAACAATATTTAAATTTTAGCAATAAACTTTATTTTGGAAAAATAGCGCCAATAGAATAAAAAATGGATCATGCTTACTTATTTAGAATAATCAGAAAAAGATTGTAGGATTTGAACTCGGTTTTTGATACAAACTGTAATGTAAGAAGAGGCCTGATGGAAAAAAAGAATTTTTTTTATTGAACTTCATTATTCTAAATCGTATTAGATAAAATGAGGATAATGAGATTCTAAATTGCATCTTGTTTTAGGTAGAAAGAACAATTAAGAGTTGAATTTTTAAATATATTAGAGTAATTATCGTTAGTGAGATTCAAACTTAGGTGTAGTGCTCATTGATGATTCCTAAGAATTGAGTGAATCAAATAAGGTATTTTAATTCATAAATTATGTGAAAAATGGGAAATTGTTGAGAGAGACCCACTAATAAGATATTAAGTAGAAGAAGTATAAAATGTATTAAATAAAAAGAGGACAGATAAATGGAATCAATGAGAGGTGATTTATCTTGAAATATATTAGAGAAATTGTGGGCAGGGATACGAACCTGGATGAAGTACTCATCAAATGAATGATACTTAAAGAATGAGTCAAGAAGAGTGAAGTATTTTAATTCTAGTATTATGAGAAATTTGAAAAAATGTCGAGGGAGATCCATTAATAAGATATATAGTATAAGGTAAAATGTATAGTAGGAAAAATAGAACCAATAAAATATGGAAATGGATTATGCTTACTTATTCAAAATAACCTCAAAATTTTTGTAGGATTTGAACTCAGGTTTCAATACAAATTATAATGTAAGAAAAAAACTAATAAAAAAAGGAAAGCAATATTATTGAACTTCATTATTCTAAAATGTATTAGATAAAGCGGATTCCAAATTGCATCTTGTTTTGGATAGAGGGATCATTGAGAGTTAAATGATTTTGAAATATATTAGAGAAATAGTGGTGAGTGGGACTCGAACTTAGATGTAGTGATTATCAAATGAATGATCCTAAGAATTAAGCGAATCAAGTAGAGTAAAGTATTTTAATTCTAAAGTTATAAGAAAATTGGAAAAATGTTGAGAGAGATCCACAAATAAGATAAGTTTATAAGATGGCTAATTCTATTTAAACACAAAAAGTTGAAGAGTATCCCCCCACGAAAATGAAAAATTCATTGTATCCATGTTGAGTATACCCATTTTGAGAATCCGCAAAATTGCGCCGTTGAAAAAAATCACTACAGCAAAATCATGCAACAACATAAAATTCACGTTTTACTTATGCAAACTGTGACTTTTTAAATTTAAAAAAAATCAAAATAGCATGAAACTCATGTTTTTCCTCTTTTGATTCCACTAGATTTGTATTATCAATTATCAAAATCTATTGATTCAAACATAAGATTTGCGAATTTACCTAAAATTAAATTTCGTATTTTTGGATAAGAGGGATAAAAGAAGGAAAATATGATGAGATGTAAAAAATGGTGAATGACATATGAGAAATTTTGTCCTTAGATGTTTTTTAAAATTTAAAGGGCCTACTTAGCAATGTCATGTGTTTAAATAGAATTAGCCTTATAAGATATCATACAAAAGTACATGTGTATGTATGTGTATATATAATCAATATTTTCTATTGCAATATTTTCCTTAAATTTTTTTGAAGTATGAGAAAACATGAAACTTCTCACAAAATGTTACTTAAAAAATTGATTTTATTTACAGTTAGTTAGAACAATTTTCTACTTTCAAATATTAAAAAAACAAATATACTTTTCTCACCAAGTAAGCTAAAATGTATAGAAAAAACAAAATGAAGAGTTCATTCAATATAGCTTTGGAATAAAGTAAAAACGTATGTCGATTTATTGATATTAGAAAAGAAAATACATTACAAAAATGAAAAATAGAGATAAGAAAATATATATGAAATATTGTTATCATTCGGGTCAAATTTATGACCTTTAGAATATTCGAAACTTAAGAACAATAATAAAGAATATGATTCGAATTCGTGACTTCATGTTCCTCGTCTCTATATAGTAATAGCAAGGGTATTTTTGAAACTGAAAGCACAGACCGAAATATTGTTACTCTAATTAACTATGAGTATAGACTTGGATCTAGTGAGAACCCGAACATGTTTGAACTTGAAACGGAATTTGAACCCTTCAAGAGAGAAAAGACAAAAAATTTATTTGGCCATTGGATTTAAATCCAATGTTATCATGACTAGACCAAATATCGGTCTGATTGCTAATAACCCTGGAATGTGGAGCACTTCGGTTCGTAACTCGAAGGTCGGAACTTCAAATCAGCTGTCCAACCATCCATTTTACTTCGTTGAACCATTGTTTTATAATTTTCCCCTTATTTTCTTACTCTTTCATTCTCTCTCCTTATCATTCTCTGTATTGTTCTGAAGAAAAAAAATGTACATTGAAAAATTCTTGCTATCCTAAAATCTGGACAATAAGATTCACTATTTCGTCCTTCATTACTGCAAGCTTCTCCACGACCACTGCAAGTCAAGTTCACCGCTACTAAGATTGCCATTGTGCACTGCTACTGTATCTACAACATCATTTGTGTTGGTGTAGTGGTGCAACTACAGCAATGTACAATTGTTGTAGCTGTGCACGGTAGAAGACACAACTTTGGTTGTGCAACTTCAGTTACAAACATTGAAAACTCTTTATGGCTCGCCTACCTAGCATATTTTTTCAATATTTTTGTGTATAAAATGTATTTAAATATGTAAATTTCTAAAAAAAATACAAAATGCATGATTCCGAGATTTGATCAAATGAACCATCAAAATCTTAAACCTTCAGTCGTCAGGTTCGACTCACGGTTCGATCATAATTATGGATTTTATGCTTGAGATTTGTTGGAGCCTAAATTTTGTTCTATAATTTTAGTGGAAACTGAAAATTTTAATTGAGTTGTTTTGTTATTTAAACAATTTATTATTAAAGTAACCTAGAAAAGTAAATTAATCAAATAGTGGAAATTTTAGCTACGTGGATTACAAATTAGATCATGCGACTACTAGTGAAATGTCAATCTACAAATATAAACACATTTATTTTAATAATATTTACAAGAAGTTGTTAACATAAATAAGTCTACAACTTTTAATAAAAACTTGATAAATATACGATGCTAGATTCATGTTGATAAATTTTAACAACTTAACCACATATAATAGTTGTTATGTAAAAGTACTATATATAGCAATGTTATGAATAACTGTTATGTAAAACCACTAAATATAATAAAAAATGTTACGAAAATATCTTTGTTTGATCAAATGTTGTAAAACAGTATATTATTGTGAAAAAGGATTTTTCCTATGGTGAAAAATAAAAAATATAGCCAATTTATGTGTTGTCATATTATATTATTTTAAAATCTCTAGGCGAAACACCTCTGCTATGTAATGGTAAAAGAGAAATACTTAGTTAATCACTCTATTCTAACGCCTCTACTAATAAGGGCACGTCCGTAGCCAGAAACAACTCCAGTTAAGTTGGCATCGTGTATGATGTGTCCAGTGTAGGGATCATGAAAATGCTTCTATCACATGAACCGTTGGAAATGAACCGTTGATGTTGGATGCCTCTGACGCCAACGGCTAGCCACCATTTAACCTATATAAAAACCACCCCTCCCTTCATTTTTCTCCACCAACTTTCCTCTAAACACCTCCAAACCGAATATTCAAAGCCTTTTACCATCCACAACTTTGTTTTATTGAGGTAAATTTCTTCATAGTTGTGTTTTTCATATTTTTATCTACCATATCTATTTTTCTTGAAATTTTTTGTTCTTTTATTTTTTTTCAGAATGTCGACAAACGAATCTCTGAGTCATCCACTAGAAGCATCATAGACTAGACCGTTGAATGAATGTTTGTGTTCATAGAAATATGCTATGCCAACATTTGTTCTCATGGAGGGCGTGTTGGCTATTGGTATGAGACTATCATTGGGGAGTTCAATACCCTAATGATCGTGGAGTATACACTAGCCAAATGAAGAACAAGTGGGATAACCTGAAATGCGACTGGAACTAGTAACAACCCAACCTTTTCTCTCAAGTTCAACACTCGAATCGACATTAACATCTCGAAATCCAAAAAGGAACGAGTCATTGGGATATGGTAACAAGAACTTTAAAGTTTCAGTTCTCATAGCAAAAGCAATCAAACTACAATATTAAATAAGAATAATTATTATATCATCATAGTGTGTCAACACAATCATATACATATGTATTTGTATAATACAAATCCAAATGCACACTATATAGTCAAGTCAGTCATATATTTAGAATATTACAATATGTATACCAAGGTCTTCGTCCCATGCTCCATCATGCCACCAGGCCTTATCAACCTAGTGATATAAATAAGAAGGAAAATATGAGTTGGTCAGACATAAGCTTGAGTGAGTGATTCATATCTACTCCACATATATGTAGAGACAATTCAAAAATGTGATAAGTGTGTAACACGTCCTGGATTCACCTCGTGAACTACTATTGATATTGTACTTAATTCATTGCATATGTCCAGTCCTACCATCTGCAATATAATATCATATCAAAAACAACTTCATGTTGGACTCACTTTCCTGGACTAGCCCCATGTGCTATAGGGTCACCTATCATCCATGCCTCAAATACAAACATGACTCACTTCCTACACTTGTCTCGTGCACTATAAGACCGCTTAACATCCACTCCTCCACTTGGACTCGCATCATGCACTATATGGGATTATTGTAATACCTAGAGCACCAAGTTGTGTCATAGGTTCGCATTATAGGCCTTCGGTTTGCGCCATAAGTCCATATACATACACATCAATATCGAATTTGTTCCATCACTAAATAAACATACAAATTCAACTCAATTACACGATCAATCTCAATGTATTCTTCCTTAACTTCATATCACCAACACCCTATTCCAATCATCTCAAAGTCCTTTTCGATCCACCTTGGCTGATTGGGTCTAAGTTCAACCAAACACAATCAGGTCTGACCGATCCACTGGTCCCCTTAGGACTAGTTGACCAGTGATGACTGGTCCACTTGTCTTGGTTGGACTAATTGGCCAATCACGCATGTTGGTACATGGCTTGGTCATGCATTTTTACGATCTTACACATTCCTTCACCTCCGGTCAACTTCGTTCTTCCTCCAAATGATCTCCATTCATTTCTAGGTATTAATAGTACGTTTATACGTCAAATTTTTGGATAACTCATAAGGTCCGATGTTGTAGGCATCATACTAGTGAAAATTAATGTACACTTAACTTTCTTCCCACTATAATTCATATTTTCCCTAACTCCATTGATTACATTATTCAGATTAGTTATTACTTGATCTATATTCAACATATCATCATTAAAGCATCATCTTTGCATTATATTATGTTCGAAGATGGAATCACTCACAAGTTTCTTCCATTTTCTTTAGTCCTTTGTTGTTTGATCTACCGTGCCTCTAATCCTTTGAGTTCTACCTCCAAAAATGTATTAATGGTAATACTCTACATGCGCTTTAGTTTTCCATTGGTTTCATGTATATATGTTGAGAAACGTGTAAGATATCACCATTCAAAATATGGAAAAGAATAGGAAGAAGGGAAAAAGATGAATTGATGAAATGATTTTTAAGAGATGAAACATACGTTTTGGATTGGTATTTACAGGCAAAGGGAAAAATAACAGCCATTTTCAAATTTTGAATTTCAATTTGAATTGTTTGACACCAAGTCACCTAGTCATAAATCCACTCATATCTCCTTTAGATGTTCTCCATACTTAACCAGTTATTATACTACGTAGATCAGAAAAATAAGCTGGTTACAATGCCATAGGTTCCTTGGAGAACTCCAAAGTTGGAAAAATGACCATTTAACCCCTTCTTAATTTAAATAAAATTATTTACCATTCTAACTCAAATAATTATCGTCGTTTTGTTAATATTATTTTATTATAATATATTAGTGCAAACCCGGGCTACGCGCATGGCGTTCACATAATTTCTTGACTTTTCATTTTTAGAGTTTTTTAAGTTGCATGAAGGTGGAACATATGCTTTAGATTGTAATTTTCTGGATTGGTTTTTCTTAAAAACAACTAACAAAGCTTAACTGATAAGTTTACTTAAATAATTTCGAATGGCAGAAAGTAAAAATAATATTTTTGGATGAAATTTTGTTATACAACAAACACTAACATCATCCATAAGTCACCCCTAACTTGGAAATACTACATTTCTAATATGCCAAATTCCTAAACTGAATTGTTAGCAATTAATTCTTGTTTGTCATTTTCATGGGAATATTATTTAATATGACTTTAATTTAAATTAGAACTAACTTAGTGAGACAGAAATGATAATTAAATGGAATTAATTGTATTGTATTTTAATTAAATTTTAAATGGTGAATATGTTTAACGTAATTTAGAATGTGAAATCAATAACATTAAATTTACTTCAATTTGTAGATAATTATTGATATGTATAAAGAATTCCAATACTAATCAATGTAGAATAGTGTAACGACCCCGAATTTTATAAATATTTAAATTAATAATTAATTCAATTTTTGAATTAAAGTTGTGAAATTAATCGAATTAAGTAATGCGAGTTTCCCCGAATCCAATTATATTCTGTATAAATCATTTAAATTTAAAATATTGTATACTTGAGCATATATGAGAAAATTTGAAGTTATAAATATATGTATATATTTGATTTGAATAAAAATTGTAAATATTGTATATATGTGTGAATATATATATACGATATAAAAGTGATAAAATAAACGAATGAAAAATAAATGAAAATAAAATAATAAAAACAAATGCAAAATACTTAAGCTAATAATATAAGACAATAAATATGAAGTTAAATAATTATAGAATCTTATTTAAAATAATAGAACAAAAGCATAGAAATAAAACAATACATAAGTCAATTCTTTATAACAACATATAAGAAATAGAAATATATGTAGATAAGTATCTTTAGCCACCAAATATCTTTATATATGTATACGGCTGAAGTATGGAACAAGAAACAAAGTTAAAGAAAGAAAGAAAAAGTACTAAGTAATTAATGCTTGGATCCTTAGCCACCAAATTTTAGACACCATCAGCCGAAATGAAGATAAATTGTACATGTTAATTTAATACCATCATCTTTAGTACACAAGATAAATCTTACCATAGCCTACAACACTTAGACAATCTCTGATCAAAGATTTATAAAACAATTTCTAGTACAAAACACCAGTACTAAACAAATGAACACTCTGCATACTTCTCTTTTATATGCATCACCTCCAACCTAAATTCGTTCAAAACATAATTAAACAAAACTGAGAAAAGGGAAAAAATACAGGACTGTTTCAGTTGCAACCTGGAATCAAACAAATTATCAAAATCTTGAATCATCAACAAACAAGCTTTAATCTGAATGAACTAAGCAAGTTTCCAGTTTTTCAAGCATTTCAGTTTCAATGGAAATCTAAGCAATTCAAGGTTCCAGTAGAACAAGCTTTCAAAACAATTCAGTTTTTAACATCCTCAAATCTCTGCTTCCCTACTTCATCCATATTCAGGTGAGCAACTCCTATTTTTCCGAGGCTTAACTGTTTTGATTTCTTGTCGCTTGTGAGTAAACAAGTTATTCTTCATACTCAAAGATAATCTATCTATAACCAAGTTAGTTTGAGTTGCTGTGATGATAAAACCATGCTGTTAAATAATTTTTGAGCTCTGTAAAAAGATTTTTCTTCCTCTGTTCTTTGAGTTTAGTATGGAACAAACAGAACAAAAAAATTCGATCCCTTATGTTTGATCACTATCAAGTTCGAATCTCAAACAAAAGGTGTGTTTTTGAGTAAGAATTTTATTATAACAAAAGTCCAAGAAGAAAACAATATTATACAATATGAAATTTCAAAAGTTTGCAGGAAACCTTATCAAAGAGTAAATTTCGAACATGCTAAATTGTCATTTCGAATATACTACATAAATCCTTATTCGAAAATAGGATTTTTAAAAACTATATTGAGGATTTTTAGTATTATGGTTAGGGTGCAGTTTCTTATTGAACAAAATTTGCTCTTTTACCAATTTCCAGAAATCAAACAAATTTTAAATCTTGAAATTCATTTTGGAGCTTGCTTGATCTTTGTAGAATTCAGGAAAAATGTTTAAAGAAATTTCTATTGAATGAGAAGTTGTATCGAAGGAATTTTAGGGTTTGAACGTGTTTTTGGGTTGCTGAGTTTTGAGGAGCCGCCGCGATCACTCCAGGTGATCGAGTTCGACGTGGGTCAGGGGATTGGTGGAGGAGGTGTTGATGAAGGGGTGGCCGGAGTTTGGAGTCGCCTAGTGGTCGGAGCGCCGAGAACTTGGCGTTGACAGGTTCGAGAGGGGAAGTGAGCTCGTGTTTCCAGGTTTGCATTTAAAGTTCTCGATTTCGTTTCGAGGTGGCGCAGCGGGTTTTGGAGATTGCGAGTTGGTCGTGGGACGATGGGTGATAGGTGGTGATGCTGGTCGATGGTCGGAAGTGGCTGGAGGCGTGGTGCACGTGCACCGTGCACGTTTGAAAGGGGTGGGTTGTTTTGGGGGGCGCTGTCTTTTTGGCCTCGGGTTTTTCTGAGATTCTCTCGAAGCAAATGATGAGAAGACTCGAAGTATTCCCAGGTATGGCGCGAGAAAAATGCAGATGCGACTCGAAGCAGTTTAGACGATTTGAGTATGTTGTTTTCCAGGCTTTTGTTTAAGGTATAGCCTGGCAGTTTCTTGATTTCAAAGAACAATATAAAATCTGAACGAATTTAAAACCGAGTTTAATTTGAATTTTTAAAATCTGAATTCAAATTGGAAATTTGAATCTTAGGATTTGAAAATGGACTAAAGTTTATAACTTTAAAACGATGTAAATAAGTACATTTAAAAACTTGAATTAATTAAATAATTAAGGGTTAATAAATGGGTCATTAAGGATTAACTAATTAAGTTAATTAATTAAGGAATTATAAATTTATGAAGGTGTTTAAGGAAAGATAATAAATTAAGGGCTAATAAATCAATGTGATTAAGTAAGGATAATTAATTTAAGAATAATCTATAAATTATTAATAGTTAATAAATAAACGATATAAAGGATAATTAATTATATTGGTTTGTAATTAATTTATGATTAATTAACCCGGATTAGAAATTCATAAGTAATTAATCTAATTTGAATAAATCAGATAATTAACTGACCTTACTTATGAATATTTGGATTTGATTGGATGATTGAATTGTTGATATCCCTGATATGTGATGCTTTGTGATATACCCTGATTTATGTTGTGATCTGTAATTTCTTTATCTGTGATATTTATACATCTGTGATCTGTATGTGAAAGATAAGCGTTATAGTTTATATCGCTTATCAACTATATTTCTGTATTCTGATCTGTGATGATTCATTGTGTTGCACTATTGTGTTGAACCCCTGGACCACACCTTTACACACACAAATATGGATTTCACGTGGAAATCGGTTAAGTCACAGATAATTTAAATTTGATGTTTTTGAAATTGAAATTTTAATTTCAATTGATTTTGAAGTTAGAAATTTGGGGTTTAAAGTAAAAAGCTTTTGAAATAGAATTTCAAAGATAAAAGTTATTTTGAATAACTTAATCGAGTTTTGAAAATTTAAATAATTAGATTTAAATTTGAATTCAAGTTTGAAATTAAACCTATGATTGAAACTAGGGACTAAAGATGATATAAATGTGTTTGTATGAATTAAACCATTTTAAAGTATTAATTTGGGAATTTGAATTTAAACCAAGGATTTCAACTCGTATGAATGAATCAGATTTCCAAATTGAAAACTGTTGTTTTCAAATGATAAAAGCTTTTAGATAAGAAAAGAAATTCCAGTTTAAATTAAAGGAATTTCAAGTGAATTGAAAAATGGATTTTCCAAGTTATGAATGAATTCTTTTTGAAAGCTATGAATTAAATCTGTCTATTTTTAACAGATTTAAAATGATGATTTATTTAACCCATTCGAAAAATGAAATTGTTTTGAAAGCTATTAGTTAAATCTTTGATTTAAAGATTTAATGAATTAATCAAATTGAAAGGGAAATTGATTTGGAAAATCTGTGAATGAATCTTTGTGAAATTAAGTGAATTTTGTGAATTGAATCTTTTTGTTTAAAAAGATTAAAATGGTAATTTGTTAAACCATTTGAAAAGAGAAGTTTGGGTTTAAGTTGTGACTTAATTGTAATCCCAATATCCATATGTTTTGAATATTGCGCTCACTATTCGGGTTAGCCGGGAAAGGACCTTTGGGTCGTATAACCCATTCCGAATAGTGATACGTCGTATATGGATAGCATTTGAAGACCGGTGTTGAAGACCGGATATTTTTCGAAAATGAAAGGACAACCT
This sequence comes from Allium fistulosum, assembly GCA_030737815.1. Classification (NCBI taxonomy): domain Eukaryota; kingdom Viridiplantae; phylum Streptophyta; class Magnoliopsida; order Asparagales; family Amaryllidaceae; genus Allium; species Allium fistulosum. The sequence goes on along the minus strand of CM060902.1, from coordinate 1,124,797,867 downwards.
GTCGAATGTCTCTGCACTGAGTTGCTCCGGTATAGAGATTTATATCACTCTTTTTGTGACGGGAAGTCCGGACGTGATTGGAAATTATCCGGATTTGCAAGGGCTTCGTGAGAAGTGCCTTCGGTTCTGTTCGATCCCGGAACAGACTTGTATGGATACATGTCTGACATTACACTTTGAGATATAAAGCCGATTTCTTTCAAATACATTTCTGTTTGGTGGCGGAGAATTTATTCTCTTAGCTTAACACCCTTCTTTGAGACATACGAGCTCAGAGGTTATGTAGTTGAAGTTATCAGCGATATATCCCAATTTGGTAATGTGGCATGCTGAGTGTTGCTGTGTGATGATCAGTGTTTGATCATTTGTGATATGATCATTTGTTTGATCATTTATCTTTGTGATCATAGGCTGATCATCTGTTGACCCAAAGCGTGGCTTTTTGAAAAAGCGTAGCTTTGTGGACGAGACTTCATCGAGCCTCACAACCCGGTAATGGTCGAAACAGGAATCGTGCGGCAAGGTTTTCAGGGGTAGCTCCCCTAGGGTATGACCATTCCTTCTGGAAAAGGGTAGTATCATGGTATGGAGCCCAGATACTTACTCATGTGGACACACTTTATTTATGACGTGTGATGTTGGATTAGAGGTACCTCGGTTAAAGGTCCCAAAGGACCGGGGGTGGCATATCTGAGGTTTCTTTTATCCCTTGGGAAAAGGGATTGCCGGCCTTGTTTGGCAGAGAACGGTGTGGTTCTCGGAGCGTCCCGCCAGAGGCGTTTCTTTCGTGGAATAGGAAGTTCCTTAGCCTGACCATTTGTTGGAAATCCATCTTCCAAATACGAACTTTGTACGGTTTTAGTTGTATTACCTGCCATGGAATGTGGTGGTAACCTGCTGTTGAACATGGTAGCTATAGTAGGCATAAGTGCGAAATGTCTATGCTGGCTAAGATTTATATTCTACTTTCGAAATTGTTTTCTGCACTATGCACTAGTAATAATATCAAATGATTTGATTTTTGCGTAGTAAGCATCTTTGACTATCATAAGAAGAAATCTCCTCCAATTCTGCGTTTGCATTGTGTGTGTGGTGGGAGGTCTTATGGTAGTTTCATTTTCCAAAAGCATTTCGAATTGACTTTAAATTCTCTTGCTATTTGTTTTAAAGATAAACTGTTTTGTTGCTCACACCAGTCCCATGACTGATCCGGAGTTTATTGTTCCTTTCCTAAACTCTGGGTGCTCATAATTTCCTACACGAGCAGTCTAGAGTTGGGGTTTTCAGATATTCAGGTTTAGTAGATTTTCTGGAGTTGGTTCAGTCTTTGGATCAGACTGCACTTGCTTATCTTTGTGCCTCGTTATTGGGAGTTCTAGCTATTTCTGGATCGTGCTTTGGAGATGAAGATTATCCGCTGCTGATGTTATTTATTTTTCTTTCCGCTGCAATTTATTATATCATATCTCTGATGTATATAGATATTCATTGTATCATCAATGTATCTGGATATTGTATCAGATGTTGTATATCTATATTCTTTTAATTCCGCTGTGATATTTACTTAACTGTGTTATAAGCTCCCGAGAACCAGATTCGGCATTTGAATCTACGGCATTTTGAGTACAAGTGAAGTACGGGTGCCGATTTTCGAAGGTCGACTTTTGGGTCTTGACAAATAGGGTACCATGCGAGAATGAATATACATATTGTTATGTGCAATGTGAGTAAATTATGATAAACAAATATTTTAAATTTGAGTTGAACTAAATAGGGAATGAAATACAATTAAACTATAATTAATTGCAATTTTTATATTTCTAGCTTGATTCAATTTGAGTTAAATAAACAATCATATATTAGTTCTAGAATTAGGATTCTTTTGTGCTAATTATTCGAATTAATTACTGTTTATGGGCATATTCATTCACAATTAACTGTGTTAATATCAAAAATGGAAAAAATGGTAATATTCATTTTTAATATCACCAATAACCAAATAAGGAATAAATTTGCTACTGGAATTTAAAATTAATAAAATTTCACATCTTCTCTATTAAATTTATACAAATTATTCCTTAATTAATATAGACTACATGTTTACATAGCTATTTACACATAAAATTACTCAGGGAATTTGTTTTTCTTACATGTAGTTTAACACTATCCTGGTAAGAAAATTAATCTTAAAGTTCATAAATATCTGTCAAATAATGGATGTTCATGTAAAAAAATCATCAAGAATACTCATCACGTAATATCTGTACCAAATAAATCTCTTAGTTTATTTTAAGTGAGGCATAACAACATATATATAGAATGTAAAACAAAAATCATAATTAGAATGAAATAGTTAGCACATTTACATTACCACGAATGAAAAAATCAAATCAAGTGGATTATACTAGAATAGATCATTTCACTAATGGAGAAATTTGAATTTAATTCAAGTGGATTACCTTTTATTTGAATGGTGAAATAAGTAGAGACTAGTGTGAACCCGTGCTTCGCACATGGAGTCATAAAAGAATTGGAACCGAGTTTGACTGTGTATGAATGTTAAACTTTAAGTCAAAGACGCAAGATGATGATTTTAGTTATAATATTACAAAAAAGAATGAATATTAAGTTGTCATTGTATTTAACTATTTTTCTATGAACAAACAACTAAAAAAAGTATTTATACAAATAGAATGAAATAAATGCTTTTAACATATTTTCTATACATTATTGCAAAAATATTAGTTGAAACATCAAAAGTTGTTTTCTTCTAGTAAGATGCATATCCATATCAAATTTAGGAATTGTCAACTTACCATTCTTTAAACATCAATCCTTTCATGCATAGATATTCCAAAAGTTTAATCGTGGCATATTTACTAAAAATAATCACCATATAAATGATGGAATATGATTAAATAACTTGCACTACAAGAAAAGTCACCTTTGATGGCATAATATGACAGCGTGTTAACATGCATTGCAATCACTAGTTATTTGAAAAAAGTAAAAAAGGTTTAAAACGCCTTAAAAAAGGTTTAAAACGCTGTAAACAATAAGGCGGTGAAAACTTTATTCCTTCCCGCTAACAAATTCTTTCCCTCCCACCGCTTACCACTTAAGCAAAAAAAATTGTTCCCCCACGCTGCTGCTTTATCAAAACTTAGGCAAAGAAGTTCATTCCCTTTCAAATCTAAACAAAACTCACCGAAACCTAAAATTATCCTAATTCCTTTCCTATTCAAAGACGCCTATAAAAGAATTGTCATATTTGTTGCCGACCTAATTGAATCTTATAGGAAACCTAATCGCCCCTCGCATGATCTTTGTTAATTGCACCGAGAAGAAGAATATGCGACTTCACATATTCGATGTTAGGTAAGTATGTAATATAATTTATTGTCTTCTGATTTGTTTGATTTTGTTTAGAATATTTAGGTCTGCAAGCCCCAACTCTAATCTTCTTGTGATGTGATTTTATAATGTAATCACTTGAGTTTGGCTTTTATTATCATTGATCTGGGAAGATATCTATTTTAATCTAAGTTTGTAGTATGAATAGTTTTGTGCACTTAATTTTTATTGAACTAAGTCATTTAAGATTGGGTTAAGAAGAGTTTTTAGAAATTTAATTTTAATCATTTAGATGTTCATAGTGCATGATTGCCTGCACATATTTGAGTGTATAAGTTGTAAGATATCTGGGGGCACTGAAGGTACATATATGTATGTTAAGTATCACTGAGCCCGGAGCTCAATTTCATTCACCAACGATGTAATATACTGCTCTTTGTTTCAATGCCCTTGTACTGATTTATTTTTGTTGCTACTACCTAGTTCAGTCATAACAACTTTTAATTTAGTCTGTATTTTTGGTTATTGTATACAGGTAGATTTTGAGTATTATATGTGGAGAATAAACGCATTTCCTTGATAAGTATAGAGTCAAATGGTCATCACCAAACATAAAAGTTATCTAGGGATCTTCTACAAATCTAGACTAGGCAAACAAAACTAGTGGCTAAATTCACTTCGTAGAAAACATACAGACTATGAGCAAGCTTCAGCTAGTTCTATCATGTTCAATATATGTCTTATAGTCTCATTCATTTTTTGTAGCATAAACAAATAATAAACAGAGAAATAGACAGTCCTTTCCTCTCACGCCTTTGCACATACACCTTGTATTTAGGTAAGGTTTGGTGCATATTATAATAAGAAGAAGAAAAACGAAACATGACTGAAGTTGTGATTGTACACTGACTTTTCAACCTAGACAATTCAATATTCCTTTATCCAGGTTTCTAATTTTTATATACTGTCAAGCAGAAAGTCTTTTTTTATATAAATTATGTTCATCTGAGTTTTTAGACTCAATGTCTACATCTTGTATCATCTAATGCATGACTAGTTTAGTTATATACATGTTTAGCCTCTGTATAATTGCTATTTTAATTCATCTTTGAATAAGGCACATATACATGGTGAAATGTGATGCATAATATGATGAGCAGTGAGGAGTCATAGTTCACTACAAAGTTTGAATTATGTATGTATTGCATTAGTACTTCTATAGTATATATAGTCTGGCCATGTCAGCATTGTAATATTATCCTTTTGATAAAAGAATTGAGTTCATACATGAGTAAATGCAGTGACATTATTAGCTGAGTAGGGTAGGGTAGGTGACTAGATAGATTTGCCAAGCTACAGTTAGAAGTAGTCATAATGGTGACATAATTGAATATTAAGTGATGTAGACAAATAAACTAAGCAATTAAGAAATGCATTTTTGAGTAACCCTCCTCACTTGAGTAGAATTCTCTGTCCTGCACATTTTAGTCAGTCTTTGAGTTCAATGGATGCAGTATAAAACTTGTATCCAAGCTATAACTCATGGTTTCTATTTTCTATTGTATTAAATAGGGAATGCTAATGAAGCACAGGTAGAAACCTAAATTTAGTTAAACGATTAGGGCACTGTTCTATCAACAAATTCATGTCAAATAAGATCAAAGAAGACCATCTATTTCATGGAATTTAAGATTGCAAATTGCTTAGGTGCAGCTGAAGGCCTGTCTCATTTGCATGCAGGATTAGTAGTTCGGGTCATTTTTTTACTAGTAACTGTTGTCATTGTTAAATGGTTACAGTTCTTTATTTCATACAGAAGGTTTATAGGTTCCTTTATCGGACACCAATCACATAATTGGTAATGAGTCGATTGGTTTTGTTGCTGCTTGTGTCCATAGGCCAGAAAGATTTTCTGCAAACCGAACCTGTAATTCAGAATCCATAATAGGTATAACACAGATAATTTTCTATCTTCTATCACAGATTCATTGTTTAATTATCCTTTGTTAAATCGAAGTTCTATGATGTAACGTACAGAACCTTTAATATCTACCATCAAATGATGAATACTTACTGCTGGTAAGACTGCTTTCAATGGACTTTTATCATTATATCTTTATTTTTGTACTCTATTACCATTTTCTTTTTTTGTTTTCTTGAGATGTGACCACAATGCTGCTGTAACGACCCGCTATTTTGGACCATTCGCATCCATTATAAGTGTATAGGTAGACACTCATGCCGGAATTGAATTGCTCAAAATACCGCGTTGTTAATTTAAATTTGGCAAAACTGAACATATACAGTAAATAAATATAATCACAGATCACAGACAAAGAGTAATAAGTGCAGCGGAAATAAAAGAGATAGTAGTTCATGAAGCTACTATATGAATATATAAGATACATCAGAGTTTACAACAGAAGAGTAATATGATACATCAGATACAAATCAGAATACATCACTGGAATCATCGAATACTGAAAGCAGAATAGATGGCTAGATCTTCAAGCAAAGCTCCAACTCCAAAGGTGAGTCTCGAATACTGGTACACTCAGTCTGACCCGAGCGTAAAGCAAAAACACAAGACACTGGAGTCAGGATTAACATTCTTATATTAATAAATCCAACTCAAGTGAAATAGCAATTGAAATACAAGTAACTCAAAGGATGTTGGGAATAACCATCCTTTAAGGATCCGTTAAACTATCTACTATGTAGTAGTGTACGATAAGTAGATAATGTCTATCAGTAATAATAAGATATCAAAATAGTGTTAAGTCATGGCCCATTCCACCCTTAACACATTTTTATTCCCAAAAGCATATACAAGACCGTAGTTTCCCCAAAACCGGAAGTCACCAGAGGGCAATCCATATACAAAAGGTACAAAAAAAAAATCGTAGTGGTCGCGCATAAATGGAATACAAGTATGACAAGGCACATGAGGCAATACCCAAGGTAGTGATACTACCGTTTGCCTGATCCGGACTGGTGAGAACGCAACGCCGCAGCGCCCGCAACACCGTGAAACAACACTCCCAAAATCAAGGGTGCACCAATCGACAACAAGTATAAGTAGTTCGAAGAAGTGTGTCCACTTGAGGTAGATAATCCTCCTTTGGCCCGGCACAGCTCCTGTTTTAGTCATTTCAAATATGACACAAGTGTCAAGGCTATCCATTATCGTTCTCTTTCTTCAGTCAACACGAACACCATTCCAACCACTTCATTCTGGATCATCACTCCGCGCATAGTTATTAAAGTGGTTTCGGTTTAGATAGAGAGTATATCCATTACCGATCCCGGTCTCTTTAATAACTTTCGTAATTATTACACCGATTGGTCGTTTATATATTTCAAAACCAAATCAATTTCAATTTCAATTTCAATTCGCAAATCAACATTTCATTTGTCTATCAAAACAGTTTCCATACTTTACGTTTCAAAACTTCCAAATTACCATTTCAAAATCTTATAATTCAATTTCAATCTTTATTTAAACAATCCAAATATCGATTTAAATTCATATATAAGTTTCCTTCCAAATCATTTGAATTAATATACTTTAACATTCAAATCAATTTCAAATTCATTTATCGATTCCATTTATCATTCAAAACAATTCTATTTAATTTCTAATTCATTAAATCAATTTCCTAAGTTCAACTTCATTAAATCAAAACTTACAATTTTGAATTAAATTAAGTTCGTCAAATCAATTCTTTCAATTACAAGTCTTACATTAATTCCAAAAATATCACATTTTCATTTCTTGTTAAAGAAATTCAATTTCACTTATTTACTTACTTAAATAATTTTCCAAAACTTAATTAATAAAGAAAACTCAATTTCAATTATTTACAAAGTAAATTCACTTATTTAAAAGTTCAATTTCTCTTATTAAAGAATTCAATTCAATTTGACCATTAAATCATTCAATCTTATTTAATTCATAAATAATTCAAAACTTAATTATTAAATAATTTCAAAGTTTAATAATTTCAAACTTAATTATAATTTCAAACTTAATTATTAAATCATTTCAAATTTTAATAATTTCAAACTTAATTATAATTTCAACTTAATTCAATAATTTCTCAAATTAAACAACATTCTTTCATCAATTACATTGTTAATATTTTGTTTCAGATTATTAAATATTAACATTTTCCTTTCATTAAAATTCAAATTTCAACTTCATTTCAAAACCATAATTTTTATTCAAATAAAATCTTCATTTTATTTTAAATCAAATTATTGACCAATCGGGTTTTATTTAATTTCCTATCCTAGGTCAAAGTTCAATTTGGGTATTTATCATTTCAACCCGATTCCAATTCAATTCAAAATCATAGCATAACAAAGGGGAACTTGCAGTGTGATAACTGGGATGGTGTCAAAGTAAATAAACAAGCAATAACAACAATCAATAACAATCAAATAATCAATTCAATAATCCCGAAATAATCGTATAAATTCGCATTGTTATTTGTACGAATTAATATAATTATTTTCTAGAATCTACACTATCATTTCATGTAGATTAAAGGTTATTACATTACGGTTCATCACTTGTCATCTATTTACAATTTCATACATCATCAATTTAACAACATACATTTAGTGGTTCAAAGTGTAATTAAACAAATCCTACGTGTCAATAAATTTAACAGTTTTAAGGGGTCATATTATACAAATGTCAGTTAATCAAATTTAACATTTAACTATTCTATATCAAGTTCAATTGCATACTATTTATCATTTTAACATTAACAATTTAACGTCCAATATAAACATCAACAATCAATCAATTATCAGCCAAACTGTATTATCTTCGCAAAAATAATTAACAGATAATGGTGTCAGATGTCACAGGTGAACTGATACAGGTAATAGCATATATAACAGTGTAATTAACTAACAGCAGTATATTTCAATTGTCGTTTCAATTCAAATCAAATTTAATAAATAAAAGAACGTTAATCGTGAGTGAGTGCTCACATTTCGAGGCTAGAGAGATTTGACAAAGAATGAGCTACGAATCGAAGCATGGATCCCGAATCGGGTAAGATTGGCACGAATTCAACGGACAAATCTGATAACAGAAATCAATGGAATCGAATCAAATTAGCTTAATATAAATATAGACGAGATGTATGTTGTAATATTATCTACCCTAAACCCAATATATAAACAACCCACCAAGATGTACGTACTATATATATAATCAAAGATTATAACATCTTATACAATAAACAAGAAAGTGAAAGTAAAAACATATTATATTGTTTACCCTTTTAGACAGATTATATACAGCTAAATAAACTTATATGAACTAATAACATCTATAATTATACACTTAAAATAAAATCCTATGTGTAACCAAAGCTATATAAACCAATTTATAAAACTCCATACGGTTGCAAATATTTTTATTAAAATTCTATCTGTACTACCCTGTCATATAGAACCAAAATATACTTTAAAAGTACTGCAAAATTGTATACACTATTTCAATATAACCCAGCAAACTACACTACTCAAATCTCATTTTATATAACTGATATGGTACTAATATAAACTCACATAAATTTACATAACTTATATACTTAACATTTTAAATCAGTATTTATCACATATCTTCAGTAATCAGTTTATAAGTATGGAACATTTAAAAATCAATATAAATAGTTTATCTTCTTCTTATACGTAACTCAAAGGATATAGTATATGAACTATATATATAACTACATAAACGTTAATACTTTAAATCTATATTTAGATAGCAACCATGTTACCAGACGCATGAAAAATAAATATAGGCTACCGCTATATATGTTTAAGCTGCTATATACTTACATATTAAAGAGTGACAGATTGGTAACACATCATATACCTTATATAAACCACATATAAACTAAAAAAATTATGTACAGGGACATAGTTTAAAAGTATGGAACACAAATACCTAACAACAAAGTTTCACCTATATACGAAATATATATATATATACGAATATATATAAGGAGAGGGAAGGGCTTACCGCAAAGGAAAGAAAAAGAGGAAGGTGGCACTTCGCGAGGAGGAGAGGCTCAGGCGTGAGAGAGGAAGGCGCAGAGGAGTGTGGGTGCGGCTACTTGGAAAACATGGAGACGGAGGGTGGAAGCCGCGGGCCCTAGGGTGGTGGTGGCGTCGAAGCTTGGTGGCTGAGCTCGGGTGAATGTCGAGAATAGGGGAGCCGGCCGGTGGTTGACATGCGCAAGTCAAGAGAGGGGATGGAGGGGTCTGACGTGGGCTGTAGGATGGAGGGGTTGCTAGCTAGAGGGGAAACGCGGTTGAGGCGAATGGTAGGGAGTTGTGAGGGCGGAGCCGGAGAAGGGATGTGGAGGAGGTTCGAAGGCGTTGATAAGGGTGGAGGCTCGGATGACGTGGGATAGAGGCGGAAGTGAAAGGGAGGAGCTTTGGCGAGTGGAGGGGATTGCATGGAAAAGGAATAGTAATTGGTGGCTGTGGGTCTTTGTGTTTTGTTGTGTGGCCATGAAAGGAATGAGGAGAAAGTATTAGAAGATGAGCAGGCTAAAGTTACGTGAAGGGAGAAGAAAAGGTGGGTTGGAATACTAACGTATATACCTTTATTTAAAATAAGCAACAACCGAAAATTTAATCCAAAAGGAATAACAAGAGTCACAAATTGAATTCTGAAGAATATTGAAGACTCGTGTCCATTCATAAACACGGTGGAAAGTAAAAAAAAAGTTACTAGGAATCAAAAGACTTACAAACGTACTGATACGGTTGTCCGTTTCATAAGGTTCACCGCGTATCGGACTTCAAAACACAAAATTGAATATACCGTAGAGATCAGCGCGACGAGACGATTAAAACGGTATAAAAATATCAGTGGTACGATTGAATTATAAAAATTCGAAATTTTTTCAACTGGCGGAAAATGTAAGAAAAACGCAAGAAAATAAGACCGACGGAGCCAAAGATGTCCGAATTTGGAGAAACGACAAACTGACATCTTGCTCAGAAGATGGTTTAAAATTTTTCTATGTAAAAATATTCTGGTTTTGAAAATATTTTATTTTCATCGTTTTTTAACTGATTAAATTGAAGTGAATTTACGCGCGAAATAAACTTTCGTATTTTTGGACGAAAATTTACCAGTTGCTATGTTTAACTAGACGCATTCCAAATATCAAATTTATATTTCAAAATTTTATCGTTTAAAATTTCGCAAAATTTCAATTAATAACGTTATTAAAACAGTTGAAATTTACGGGTCGTTACACTCTCCCCCACTCAAACTTTTCGTCCCCGAAAAGGAACGAGGTAGGAGAATAGAAACAACCAGAAAGAAAACAGATTTGAAATACAAAATAACAATTAATTTAAACCATATAAATTCAAATTTAAATTAATTGATATTCAATAATTGATTTAATCCATTTGATTTCACTAAAATCAATTTCAACTATTACTAAATTCATTATATTATTATCTCATTTATCCTAAATTTACAATTTCTAAAACCATCAATTTGAATAATCTTTTATTATAATCATATTTTTTTTCAACAATTTAAATTCTTCTTTATTCCAAATTGCTGTTAAATTTATTCTACTTAATATATCTATTCACATATATTTAACCCATATAAATTAATTTAAAACATAAAAGTTTCGATTTAAATTAATTTAAATTTACAAATTTCTTTCAAATTCAAGGTATTTTCATAAGTTGATCAAATTTCAATTTATTAATTCTTCAAAACAAATTTATTAATTCTTCAAAACAAATTTATTTCACTATTAACTGAGTTTACTTATTATCTTATCTAACTCTATTAACATCTTTATAATCAAAATTTAGTGTATAACATTTATTACAACACTCAAATTTTATTTATAAATTCAATTTATCTTATATATTATCCAATTACATATTCAACTTCTGAATGATTTAGGTAAGTTGTATTAGAATGCAGTTGAACAATATACAAATAAAATTTTTCCCAATTCAATTATTCAAGTTTAAATATTTATTCCAAATTTTGGTTTTATTTATAATTTAAAATCATCCTTTAACAAAATTTAAGAATTAGATTTCCGATTAACTTTAAACAATTTGGAGATATATATAATATATTTATATCAAATCAAGTTAAATTTTAAAATAAGATACTTATATATATATATATAAATCAAATTATACTGAAGAAATTCAAATCAAAATATTTTTCAAAACAAACCGTAGCAAAGCTACAGAATAGTATCTCCGCTTCGAAACTCGAAAGTGAATGTCGATGATGCGGCCGCAATCACCGAAATTATTTTCCAGCGACAAAGAGAAGAGCACTGATTTCAACATTTTAAAATTCTTTGAAAACGATTTCTATTCGAAAATACTTTCAGTAATATATACTTTGAAATTTTAAAAACCAAAATTCGAAATCACCGGAAACTAATAAATTCTCAAATTTCTGAATTAAATTCATTTCAAATTCCAAATCAATTTATAAACCATATTTATAAATTCATTTAGAACAATAAATGATAATCAAATATTATCATTTTTTGACAACAAATTCATTAACAATTTAATTTCATAATATAATCATACAAAACTTAATTTTATTTACCAAATTTGAAAACGATATTGTGTCAGTTTGCTCTGCTCAAGTGTTTTGGAAATCCTATCGATAGCGTTGATCAGACGAATCGATCGGAAACCCAAATCAACATCAACAACTCAAACAACACAATATATTTTAAAACATTTAATATTAATTTACAAATACACTTCTTTGCTCGACGATACAGGAATGAATTTTCAAAATAAGGATAGGGTCTCAAATTTGATGGACTCAAACAAAGAGAATTTGATTCTAAGATAAGTTCAAAACAAGATATGATGATTAATAGCAAAGTAGGAAGATTGATAAGTTTATATAAATCGCGGGCAACCTTAACCGGGTCAACCGTGACTTCAAGAATAAGATCGTTGTAGAATTCCGAGGTAAATCGACATTCGATCTCAAGAAATAGAATTCAGGTATAGCAGGAGATAGATAGAATCGTAAACCGAGGATACAGAAATCTCCGGTAAATCAATGCCAATTGTAAAGGAGTTTCACCACTTTACAAATCATTCGAAGTTTGGCGAGACCGCCAAGTTATTATAGAGATCATTCAAAGTGGAGTTATTGGATACTCCAGAATTCAAACGAATATGAATAGTGGGGGACAAGAATGAATTTCGGAACCGAGGGAACGTTCCAAAATTCAAAGGAATTGAGTCAAGGGAAGAGATTGAAACTCGAATGAGAGTGATTATGTAAATACATTTACCCTATATGTTGAGTTTTGCCTAGAGCTACCAAAGCTCTGATACCAACTGTAACGACCCGCTATTTTGGACCATTCGCATCCATTATAAGTGTATAGGTAGACACTCATGCCGGAATTGAATTGCTCAAAATACCGCGTTGTTAATTTAAATTTGGCAAAACTGAACATATACAGTAAATAAATATAATCACAGATCACAGACACAGAGTAATAAGTGCAGCGAAAATAAAAGAGATAGTAGTTCATGAAGCTACTACATGAATATATAAGATACATCAGAGTTTACAACAGAAGAGTAATATGATACATCAGATACAAATCAGAATACTTCACTGGAATCATCGAATACTGAAAACAGAATAGATGGCTGGATCTTCAAGCAAAGCTCCAACTCCAAAGGTGAGTCTCGAATACTGGTACACTCAGTCTGACCCGAGCGTAAAGCAAAAACACAAGACACTCGAGTCAGGATTAACATTCTTATATTAATAAATCCAACTCAAGTGAAATAGCAATTGAAATACAAGTAACTCAAAGGATGTTTGGAATAACCATCCTTTAAGGATCCGTTAAACTATCTACTATGTAGTAGTGTACGATAAGTAGATAATGTCTATCAGTAATAATAAGATATCAAAATAGTGTTAAGTCATGGCCCATTCCACCCTTAACACATTTTTATTCCCAAAAGCATATATAAGACCGTAGTTTCCCCAAAACCGGAAGTCACCAGAGGGCAATCCATATACTAAAGGTACAAAAAAAATCGTAGTGGTCGCGCATAAATGGAATACAAGTATGACAAGGCACATGAGGCAATACCCAAGGTAGTGATACTACCGTTCGCCTGATCCGGACTGGTGAGAACGCAACGCCGCAGCGCTCGCAACACCGTGAAACAACACTCCCAAAATCAAGGGTGCACCAATCGACAACAAGTATAAGTAGTTCGAAGAAGTGTGTCCACTTGAGGTAGCTAATCCTCCATTGGCCCGGCACAGCTCCTGTTTTAGTCATTTCAAATTTGACACAAGTGTCAAGGCTATCCATTATCGTTCTCTTTCTTCAGTCAACACGAACACCATTCCAACCACTTCATTCTGGATCATCACTCCGCGCATAGTTATTAAAGTGGTTTCGGTTTAGATAGAGAGTATATCCATTACCGATCCCGGTCTCTTTAATAACTTTCGTAATTATTACACCGATTGGTCGTTTATATATTTCAAAACCAAATCAATTTCAATTTCAATTTCAATTCGCAAATCAACATTTCATTTGTCTATCAAAACAGTTTCCATACTTTACGTTTCAAAACTTCCAAATTACCATTTCAAAATCTTATAATTCAATTTCAATCTTTATTTAAACAATCCAAATATCGATTTAAATTCATATATAAGTTTCCTTCCAAATCATTTGAATTAATATACTTTAACATTCAAATCAATTTCAAATTCATTTATCGATTCCATTTATCATTCAAAACAATTCTATTTAATTTCTAATTCATTAAATCAATTTCCTAAGTTCAACTTCATTAAATCAAAACTTACAATTTTGAATTAAATTAAGTTCGTCAAATCAATTCTTTAAATTACAAGTCTTACATTAATTCCAAAAATATCACATTTTCATTTCTTGTTAAAGAAATTCAATTTCACTTATTTACTTACTTAAATAATTTTCCAAAACTTAATTAATAAAGAAAACTCAATTTCAATTATTTACAAAGTAAATTCACTTATTTAAAAGTTCAATTTCTCTTATTAAAGAATTCAATTCAATTTGACCATTAAATCATTCAATCTTATTTAATTCATAAATAATTCAAAACTTAATTATTAAATAATTTCAAAGTTTAATAATTTCAAACTTAATTATAATTTCAAACTTAATTATTAAATCATTTCAAATTTTAATAATTTCAAACTTAATTATAATTTCAACTTAATTCAATAATTTCTCAAATTAAACAACATTCTTTCATCAATTACATTGTTAATATTTTGTTTCAGATTATTAAATATTAACATTTTCCTTTCATTAAAATTCAAATTTCAACTTCATTTCAAAACCATAATTTTTATTCAAATAAAATCTTCATTTTATTTTAAATCAAATTATTGACCAATCGGGTTTTATTTAATTTCCTATCCTAGGTCAAAGTTCAATTTGGGTATTTATCATTTCAACCCGATTCCAATTCAATTCAAAATCATAGCATAACAAAGGGGAACTTGCAGTGTGATAACTGGGATGGTGTCAAAGTAAATAAACAAGCAATAACAACAATCAATAACAATCAAATAATCAATTCAATAATCCCGACATAATCGTATAAATTCGCATTGTTATTTGTACGAATTAATATAATTATTTCTAGAATCTACACTATCATTTCATGTAGATTAAAGATTATTACATTACGGTTCTTCACTTGTCATCTATTTACAATTTCATACATCATTAATTTAACAACATACATTCAGTGGTTCAAATTGTAATTAAACAAATCCTACGTGTCAATAAATTTAACAGTTTTAAGGGGTCATATTATACAAATGTCAGTTAATCAAATTTAACATTTAACTATTCTATATCAAGTTCAATTGCATACTATTTATCATTTTAACATTAACAATTTAACGTCCAATATAAACATCAACAATCAATCAATTATCAGCCAAACTGTATTATCATCGCAAAAATAATTAACAGATAATGGTGTCAGATGTCACAGGTGAACTGATACAGGTAATAGCATATATAACAGTGTAATTAACTAACAGCAGTATATTTCAATTGTCGTTTCAATTGAAATCAAATTTAATAAATAAAAGAACGTTAATCGTGAGTGAGTGCTCACCTTTCGAGGCTAGAGAGATTTGACAAAGAATGAGCTACGAATCGAAGCATGGATCCCGAATCGGGTAAGATTGGCATGAATTCGACGGACAAATCTGATAACAGAAATCAATGGAATCGAATCAAATTAGCTTAATATAAATATAGACGAGATGTATGTTATAATATTATCTACCCTAAACCCAATATATAAACAACCCACCAAGATGTACGTACTATATATATAATCAAAGATTATAACATCTTATACAATAAACAAGAAAGTGAAAGTAAAAACATATTATATTGTTTACCCTTTTAGACAGATTATATACAGCTAAATAAACTTATATGAACTAATAACATCTATAATTATACACTTAAAATAAAATCCTATGTGTAACCAAAGCTATATAAACTAATTTATAAAACTACATACGGTTGCAAATATTTTTATTAAAATTCTATCTGTACTACCCTGTCATATAGAACCAAAATATACTTTAAAAGTACTGCAAAATTGTATACACTATTTCAATATAACCCAGCAAACTACACTACTCAAATCTCATTTTATATAACTGATATGGTACTAATATAAACTCACATAAATTTACATAACTTATATACTTAACATTTTAAATCAGTATTTATCACATATCTTCAGTAATCAGTTTATAAGTATGGAACATTTAAAAATCAATATAAATAGTTTATCTTCTTCTTATACGTAACTCAAAGGATATAGTATATGAACTATATATATAACTACATAAACGTTAATACTTTAAATCTATATTTAGATAGCAACCATGTTACCAGACGCATGAAAAATAAATATAGGCTACCGCTATATATGTTTAAGCTGCTATATACTTACATATTAAAGAGTGACAGATTGGTAACACATCATATACCTTATATAAACAACATATAAACTAAAAAAATTATGTACAGGGACATAGTTTAAAAGTATGGAACACAAATACCTAACAACAAAGTTTCACCTATATACGAAATATATATATATATACGAATATATATAAGGAGAGGGAAGGGCTTACCGCAAAGGAAAGAAAAAGAGGAAGGTGGCACTTCGCGAGGAGGAGAGGCTCAGGCGTGAGAGAGGAAGGCGCAGAGGAGTGTGGGTGCGGCTACTTGGAAAACATGGAGATGGAGGGTGGAAGCCGCGGGCCCTAGGGTGGTGGTGGCGTCGAAGCTTGGTGGCTGAGCTCGGGTGAATGTCGAGAATAGGGGAGCCGGCCGGTGGTTGACATGCGCAAGTCCAGAGAGGGGATGGAGGGGTCTGACGTGGGCTGTAGGATGGAGGGGTTGCTAGCTAGAGGGGAAACGCGGTTGAGGCGAATGGCAGGGAGTTGTGAGGGCGGAGCCGGAGAAGGGATGTGGAGGAGGTTCGAAGGCGTTGATAAGGGTGGAGGCTCGGATGACGTGGGATAGAGGCGGAAGTGAAAGGGAGGAGCTTTGGCGAGTGGAGGGGATTGCATGGAAAAGGAATAGTAATTGGTGGCTGTGGGTCTTTGTGTTTTGTTGTGTGGCCATGAAAGGAATGAGGAGAAAGTATTAGGAGATGAGCAGGCTAAAGTTACGTGAAGGGAGAAGAAAAGGTGGGTTGGAATACTAACGTATATACCTTTATTTAAAATAAGCAACAACCGAAAATTTAATCCAAAAGGAATAACAAGAGTCACAAATTGAATTCTGAAGAATATTGAAGACTCGTGTCCATCCATAAACACGGTGGAAAGTAAAAAAAAGTTACCAGGAATCAAAAGACTTACAAACGTACTGATACGGTTGTCCGTTTCATAAGGTTCACCGCGTATCGGACTTCAAAATACAAAATTGAATATACCGTAGAGATCAGCGCGACGAGACGATTAAAACGGTATAAAAATATCAGTGGTACGATTGAATTATAAAAATTCGAAATTTTTTCAACTGGCGGAAAATGTAAGAAAAACGCAAGAAAATAAGACCGACGGAGCCAAAGATGTCCGAATTTGGAGAAACGACAAACTGACATCTTGCTCAGAAGATGGTTTAAAATTTTTCTATGTAAAAATATTCTGGTTTTGAAAATATTTTATTTTCATCGTTTTTTAACTGATTAAATTGAAGTGAATTTACGCGTGAAATAAACTTTCGTATTTTCGGACGAAAATTTACCAGTTGCTATGTTTAACTAGACGCATTCCAAATATCAAATTTATATTTCAAAATTTTATCGTTTAAAATTTCGCAAAATTTCAATTAATAACGTTATTAAAACAGTTGAAATTTACGGGTCGTTACACTCTCCCCCACTCAAACTTTTCGTCCCCGAAAAGGAACGAGGTAGGAGAATAGAAACAACCAGAAAGAAAACAGATTTGAAATACAAAATAACAATTAATTTAAACCATATAAATTCAAATTTAAATTAATTGATATTCAATAATTGATTTAATCCATTTGATTTCACTAAAATCAATTTCAACTATTACTAAATTCATTATATTATTATCTCATTTATCCTAAATTTACAATTTCTAAAACCATCAATTTGAATAATCTTTTATTATAATCATATTTTTTTTTCAACAATTTAAATTCTTCTTTATTCCAAATTGCTGTTAAATTTATTCTACTTAATATATCTATTCACATATATTTAACCCATATAAATTAATTTAAAACATAAAAGTTTCGATTTAAATTAAGTTAAATTTACAAATTTCTTTCAAATTCAAGGTATTTTCATAAGTTGATCAAATTTCAATTTATTAATTCTTCAAAACAAATTTATTAATTCTTCAAAACAAATTTATTTCACTATTAACTGAGTTTACTTATTATCTTATCTAACTCTATTAACATCTTTATAATCAAAATTTAGTGTATAACATTTATTACAACACTCAAATTTTATTTATAAATTCAATTTATCTTATATATTATCCAATTACATATTCAACTTCTGAATGATTTAGGTAAGTTGTATTAGAATGCAGTTGAACAATATACAAATAAAATTTTTCCCAATTCAATTATTCAAGTTTAAATATTTATTCCAAATTTTGGTTTTATTTATAATTTAAAATCATCCTTTAACAAAATTTAAGAATTAGATTTCCGATTAACTTTAAACAATTTGGAGATATATATAATATATTTATATCAAATCAAGTAAAATTTTAAAATAAGATACTTATATATATATATATAAATCAAATTATACTGAAGAAATTCAAATCAAAATATTTTTCAAAACAAACCGTAGCAAAGCTACAGAACAGTATCTCCGCTTCGAAACTCGAAAGTGAATGTCGATGATGCGGCCGCAATCACCGAAATTATTTTCCAGCGACAAAGAGAAGAGCACTGATTTCAACATTTTAAAATTCTTTGAAAACGATTTCTATTCGAAAATACTTTCAGTAATATATACTTTGAAATTTTAAAAACCAAAATTCGAAATCACCGGAAACTAATAAATTCTCAAATTTCTGAATTAAATTCATTTCAAATTCCAAATCAATTTATAAACCATATTTATAAATTCATTTAGAACAATAAATGATAATCAAAAATTATCATTTTTTGACAACAGATTCATTAACAATTTAATTTCATAATATAATCATACAAAACTTAATTTTATTTACCAAATTTGAAAACGATATTGTGTCAGTTTGCTCTGCTCAAGTGTTTTGGAAATCCTATCGATAGCGTTGATCAGACGAATCGATCGAAAACCCAAATCAACATCAACAACTCAAACAACACAATATATTTTAAAACATTTAATATTAATTTACAAATACACTTCTTTGCTCGACGATACAGGAATGAATTTTCAAAATAAGGATAGGGTCTCAAATTTGATGGACTCAAACAAAGAGAATTTGATTCGAAGATAAGTTCAAAACAAGATATGATGATTAATAGCAAAGTAGGAAGATTGATAAGTTTATATAAATCGCGGGCAACCTTAACCGGGTCAACCGTGACTTCAAGAATAAGATCATTGTAGAATTCCGAGGTAAATCGACATTCGATCTCAAGAAATAGAATTCAGGTATAGCAGGAGATAGATAGAATCGTAAATCGAGGATACAGAAATCTCCGGTAAATCAATGCCAATTGTAAAAGAGTTTCACCACTTTACAAATCATTCGAAGTTTGGCGAGACCGCCAAGTTATTATAGAGATCATTCAAAGTGGAGTTATTGGATACTCCAGAATTCAAACGAATATGAATAGTGGGGGACAAGAATGAATTTCGGAACCGAGGGAACGTTCCAAAATTCAAAGGAATTGAGTCAAGGGAAGAGATTGAAACTCGAATGAGAGTGATTCTGTAAATACATTTACCCTATATGTTGAGTTTTGCCTAGAGCTACCAATGCTCTGATACCAACTGTAACGACCCGTTATTTTGGACCATTCGCATCCATTATAAGTGTATAGGTAGACACTCATGCCGGAATTGAATTGCTCAAAATACCGTGTTGTTAATTTAAATTTGGCAAAACTGAACATATATAGTAAATAAATATAATCACAGATCACAGACACAGAGTAATAAGTGCAGCGGAAATAAAAGAGATAGTAGTTCATGAAGCTACTATATGAATATATAAGATACATCAGAGTTTACAACAGAAGAGTAATATGATACATCACATACAAATCAGAATACATCACTGGAATCATCGAATACTGAAAGCAGAATTGTGACGCCCCACCTCTATACCCACGCTAGCCAAGAACACTACGGTGTAGTGCTGTCAACTAGCGCGGAGAATAAGGCTGTTGAGGAGCGACCATCCATGTAATTGCCTTGTGCGAGCACCGATATGTCAGATAGAATAACATGCATTTCATCTTTTAGAGGATACCCGACATACCGATACAAACTCAAAGCTACTACACAGTGGCTATAATAGTTTAGGACAATAGATATAAAAATAACACAGATAACATAAATGCGGAATAAAGATGGAACGAAAAGTCTCATATATACAATAACTGATATCAGTTACAATACATTTGACACAATACAAATGATACAACTACAACTGTCGACTCAAGAAGTTATATATACAAGTACATTATCGACTAATATACATGAATACATTATCATCTTAAAACAGACACACTGACTACTACAACACGACGAAGACCACTTCAAATGTTATAAAAAGTCTTCATAGCTCTAGCAGCAACCCAAAGCTAAAAATCTACAACCTGTAAATACTCGGTCTGACCCGAGTATTACATTCAAAAGAAAATAATACTCGGGTCAGTCTAATTCAAACTCAGTTATTAGCGCATAGAAGCAATAATAATCAATCTCAGTATAGATGACAGTCACAGAAATCTCGTATATCCAACTCTCGATACGAGAATTGGATAACGGCGAATATAACACTAAACAGTGTTAATCCACAAAACAGAAATCCAAAGCAGTTTAAGCAATTGAAATGTCAATTTAAAAACATCAATGCTAATTGGCTGCAGTACACGCTAACGTGTACTGCCTCGCCAATACAGCCTACGAATTACGCAACAGGTCGATGAATTAAGAACAAAAGAGATATCGATTAAAATCTGTTAATTCGGTGTGGCTGCAGTGCACGCATGCGTGCACTGCCTCGCCACCACCGAATATAAAGTCACCACCACAATGAAACTGCAGTGGCCAACAGGTATAAGGACGAAGGCAGGCTGCAACTAAACTGCAGAAAAGTCATCAACAGTTCAAGCATATACAGCAACAGAGACGAATTCGAGTACACCATGAAGCAGAACCAAGTGCAGTTCAACTGAGATGGACAACTCGAGGATAAACATGTACAGATGAACGAGTGATCAATATGGCAGCACAGATGTGCAAATGAAGAAGTCTCTAACTCAAGACAATATGGAACGAGTGCTGTACTGAGAAATGAAGTGCAGCCACAAACGCAAAGGTTCAAAGACACAAATGATCACCAGGTCAAACCCCGAAATCGGGTTCAACACAGGTGATAACAAACAAGGCATTTCAAATAAATGGTCAAGACATAAAATCAAGTCTCGACCCAAAATATCAATGATTTCTGCACAATGAACTGTGTGCGTACACAGGGAAATCAAATGTACATGAATGCACAGGTGAATCAACTACAGGATCAAGTGACCAACAAAATCAATATCAAGTACACTAGCAGCTGATCAAACGTGTACACAGGAATGGTAACACAAATAAAGCATGAATGCTACTGGCAACAAGATGAAGACTACACTGACAAGTGCACAACAACAACATGCAACTATGAATGGATAGACAAGCAACAAGTGAATGACCGGAGCACATGACTACAGCAGCTCAAGGTCAATGGTGCAACTAAATGCATAAAACAGTGAACTGGGGGCAGTATGCCGAATGAATGTAATTCAGGTTCAAGTGAGGAGGCAACTGCACTATCAAATCAAAACAGGGTCAGACAAACCATAATGCAACGGTAACTCGAAAAGCAGTTCAGATGACATAACAAAAGATTCAAGCACAGTGCTACTATAGGCAGGGGATAACAAGGCAAAATACACACTAGTGTTCAAAGTGCAAGCTGTAACTACCAGCAAATACCAACATGCCTCGAAATGTATCAGAGAACATATGCAAGGGGTCAGGTAAGTATTTTATGTAAACTGGACAGGGCAACTTTGAAAAGTAACTGATTCCAGTACATCAACATGAAACCAGAGAGAGTAAAGTCAGAAACCAAGAAAAGCAGTATCAATCAAGGCTGAAGCCATCAAAAAGTATCACATAATCAAAGTAATTGAAGTCGACTAAACAGTTTCAAATCAAGGCCGAGACCAATTCAAGCAAAGGTTCAAGTTATAAAAATATACAAAACTATTTGCAAACTGAATCTGGCCAGAAGTTCTAGACAGTGAACTGAAGTGTAGGCAAGAGTGTGCTCGTGACAACTAGACTCAAGTATGCTCAACTCCAAATGCATCAAGTTCAAACAAATCCAAGATCAATACAGTAATCGAACAAGTATCAAAATTTCAATGAAACTGCAGTTACAAACAAGAACAACTGCAAACTACATAATGATCGAAGTCAAGAGTGTCAATATGATCAAGTGCATCAGTGAACAAATGCATACAGATCAGGTACAACAAAGTGCATCAAAGAGACCAGAAGTGCAGAAACACTTCTGAGAGCATGGAAATGAAACCACATAACAAGAGACCGAAGTCAATTTCTCAAGTAGTTTGACAAATAACAGAATTCACAGTATAGCCGAAATCATGGGACAACAAGTCAGCGAAGTGGTAAAAAGGTTATCACCAAAAATCAATTACCAGATGGTTACAACATTACCCCGAAATCAAACTGAAAGTCAAGGTCTCGAAACACATGAATAAACAGCACTTTGAAGTAGAGGTGGATGAAATCGAAATTCACCCATCAGTAAAAACCCAAGTTGGATTCGCAAAGCAAAAGGAATCGACCAACTCAACAACTTGAATACAACGAAAACCAACGAATTTTAAAACCCTAATACACATGAACATGAATTAGATGTGAGCGAAAATGAAGATCACTCACCTTATTAATCGGTCGAGACTATCGCAGAGGCGAGCTCCTCTACGTGGATATCGAGTTGAATTCGAGCCTTCCTGAACAGTTTCGATGCAGGCGAACGAACCGCTCAATGTCGAAGCTGTGATTCGAACAGTCTGAAGCCACCAAGCAAGCTCGAAGAAACATTGATCGATAGAGGCGCGACTTCGAACGATTTCTCAGAAGCCCTAAGTTTTGTCGCCATTATTTTGTTGATCTCGAATTTGGGCCTAGGGTTCACGGATGGAGGAAAGGGAGGGGGTTGGGTGCTGAATACTATCATGGCTTCAAATCAAGCATGGGCCAAGATTTTAAAATTTATAAAGCCCGAATTCTTTTAACCATGTTTATTAAACACCTTGGTGATATTTAAAACACGATTTGAATCCATTAGAACAACGGATTCGAACACGATAAAAATTCATATTTAGGATTTTCAATACGAATAGACGATGTCATATTTATATAAAATATTTAAATATATTATCGTATAAATGCGGGTTGTTACAGACTTCCCTCCTTAAAGAAATTGCGTCCTCGCAATCATAAGGAATAAATGGATAAAAGGTAACAACCATAAGAGCATGGCAATGTCGAATGCATAAGCAAAGCAAATGTCAGCAGGGAAGTATAGGAATTATGGAAGTATCAGATAAAAATCAAAAGAATCAACATCGAGGGGATCAAGGAATCAAAATCAGACGACTATCAAAGAGCAAGAATCAATCGAGTTCCAGCATTTAAAGGAAAAGGAATCAGAGCAGAAATCACGTACTGCACGAATTGAATGTGAGTAAATCAGATTACTCACCTGAATTGCCAGAGAAAAAGACGAAGCTCGAATCTCAAAATCGCATATATTCAATCATCAAAAACGATAGTCGAATTTTTCACAAATATCCGATTATCAAAAACGATAAGCAGAAACCACAATTATTCGATTATCAAATCGAAAAATATTTAATTATCTCAAACGATAATCAATTTCACAAATATCTGATTATCAAAAACGATAATCAGAAATCACAAAGATTCGATTATCAAATCGAAAAATATTTAATTATCTCAAACGATAATCAAATTTCACAAATATCTGATTATCAAAAACGATAATCAGAAATCACAAAGATTCGATTATCAAATCGAAAAATATTTAATTATCTCAAACGATAATCAAATTTCACAAATATCTGATTATCAAAAACGATAATCAGAAATCACAAAGATTCGATTATCAAATCGAAAAATATTTAATTATCTCAAACGATAATCAAATTTCACAAATATCTGATTATCAAAAACGATAATCAGAAATCACAAAGATTCGATTATCAAATCGAAAAATATTTAATTATCTCAAACGATAATCAAATTTCACAAATATCTGATTATCAAAAACGATAATCAGAAATCACAAAGATTCGATTATCAAATCGAAAAATATTTAATTATCTCAAACGATAATCAAATTTCACAAATATCTGATTATCAAAAACGATAATCAGAAATCACAAAGATTCGATTATCAAATCGAAAAATATTTAATTATCTCAAACGATAATCAAATTTCACAAATATCTGATCATCAAAAACGATAATCAGAAGCACAAACATCTAATTATCAAAAACGATAATCAGAAGCACCAACATCTAATTATCAAAAACGATAATCAGAAGTCATAAACATCTAATTATCAAAAACGATAATCAGAAGTCATAAATATTCAATTAACGAGTCCGGAATTAACCGAAGTAGTAAAAGTATGGTTCCATACTCCTTACTTTTGCTAGATCGTTTAAATCTCTTTATCGTTTTCTTGAAAGTGCAGAATTGTGTGTTTTAAAAATAACATTTCACATTCTCAAACAGACAAGTCCGGAATTAAGCGAATCAGTAAAAGAAAGGGGTCATAGTCCTCGATTTTTCTGAAAGGTTTAAATCGCTTCCTCGTTCTTTTGAAAATGTAAGCTGTAAAAATTGGAAAACAATTTTAATTTATATTTTTGAAACAACTTTTAAAAATAAAGAATTTTGAAAACACGTGATTAAATTAGCAATATCAGTATTGCGGAAGAACCGCTTGTAAATCCATTTCAAAATTGACGAGTACTGAAGTTAACACATCAAAATCTCATCAAAATAACTGGCATCAAAATATAATGCCAAATGAATTTTCATTCATCAAAAATGTCACAAGAATCTTCTCAAAGATAGAAAGGGATATCATACCCTAAACTTGTATTCATAACAAGTCAATAACACATGAATTCACCAATACACAAAAATTGACAAAACTTGTCAATAGAAATCACGAAAATTGGTGAAGCACAAATTCTAGAAATCATCACATGAAATCCAGAAATCATAAAAAGGGGGGAAAAAGAGCCTATCAGAAAACGGGAGTATGAAAACTGCAAAACACCGGTTTCACAAGACGAGACGCTATCTCATGGTGGCTAACCATTAAAGTTTCACACAGGAATGGTCCGAAGACCGTGGGTCGCTATCCCACGCGTGTGAGTCGGAATCACACAGATTGAGGTCTAGGCTAACCTCGCAGAGAAAGAGACATCGCACATTTGCTAGTCTAAACCATAAAAAGGAAAAGGGAAATGCCTATCACAAAATGGGAGCATGAAAACTCCAAAATACCGGTATCACAAGATGAGACGCTATCTCATGGAAGCCATCCATTAAAGTTTCACACAGGAATGGTCCGAAGACCGTGGGTCGCTATCCCACGCGTGTGAGTCGGAATCACACAGATTGAGGTCTAGGCTAACCTCGCAGAGAAAAAGACATGGGTGAGTGGAATCACACAAATTAAGGTCTAGACTAACCAAAAAGCAAAAAGGTATGTGTGAATGGAATCACACAAGTGGTGTCTAGTCTAGTCTTGCAAACAAAAAGATATGTGTGAGTCGGAATCACACAAATTAAGGTCCAGACTAACCAAAAAGCAAAAAGGTATGTGTGAATGGAATCACACAAGTGGTGTCTAGTCTAGTCTTGCAAACAAAAAGATATGTGTGAGTCGGAATCACACAAATTAAGGTCCAGACTAACCAAAAAGCAAAAAGGTATGTGTGAATGGAATCACACAAGTGGTGTCTAGTCTAACCTCGCAAACAAAAAGACATCGCACAATGGCTAGTCTAATCATAAAATGATCGTCATGATCAACGAGAAGTGTCAATCACACCAAGCTAGTAAATATATGAGTTTAGCTTCATGCCCCATAACCACTTGCTTAACTTAAATATTTACGAACAAGCTGTAAATCTTCACTAGAAAATTGTCACAAAAGGTTCAATCGAACAAGTCCATGAGTTAACCGACGAAGTAAACGCAAGCGTTTCATACCACTTGTTTTACTAGGCCGTTTAATTCAATTTCTCATACGAGTGAAATAAAGGCTTGTATATACTAATAGATTGGAAAACGGTTTAAGAAAAAGAGCTTTGTAGTAAAATAGTTTTGAAATCGTTTGGAGAAAAAGGATTTTTATATTTACTACTAGTATAGAAAACCTTTATATTTTTAAAGTGACAAACCACAAAAATGATTGTAGAAACAATCAATCACAAGAATTCACATACGAAGATGTGAATAGAATCTAAAGAATTCGATTCCAAATTCATCAAAGTAGGAATACCAAAAATTCCAGAAATAGAAGTTATCAAAATCAATAAAGGTGATAACAACTAATAAGAGAAGAAGAATCGATTATCAACTGGAAAAACAAAGCAAATCGAGCAGAAATGCATAAATGACTTCAACAAAAGTAAGAATCAAGTTAATGTCGAAGCCAACAATTAATAGGCGCAGTCGAGTACAAAATGAATCAATCATTATGATCAAAGAAACCAACGGCAAACAAAATCAGAGTCTTGAAAATCAAGAAATCAGCAATTTCTCAAAAACAAAGTGACCGAAGTCGAAGGGAAATCCAGATGAGGAAAACACAAAATATCAAGTTCAAAATCGTTGAGATTCAAACTAGATGTGAATGAGAAATCAAAATCACTCAATTTGCATCTGGTCCAGTTATTTTTCATCACAGTGTAACAGGTACACGATGACACTCATAGCATAGAACAAAAGTGGAACAAAGTCCAAAAGTCAAAATGGCTTTAATTTGCCAAATTAAAACAAAATCAACATCGGCTAAATCAATTCAAAGCCGAAAACACAAGAATAAGCGTTAGGAATTCATACCTAACAGTCAAAAATAATCATATGTAAAGATGAGAGATAAACATCGACAAATAGTTGTAACACAAGCTCCATCTAAGTTATGTTTTATAATTGTCCTAAACCTCAGGCTCTGATACCAAGCTGTGACGCCCCACCTCTATACCCACGCTAGCCAAGAACACTACGGTGTAGTGCTGTCAACTAGCGCGGAGAATAAGGCTGTTGAGGAGCGACCATCCATGTAATTGCCTTGTGCGAGCACCGATATGTCAGATAGAATAACATGCATTTCATCTTTTAGAGGATACCCGACATACCGATACAAACTCAAAGCTACTACACAGTGGCTATAATAGTTTAGGACAATAGATATAAAAATAACACAGATAACATAAATGCGGAATAAAGATGGAACGAAAAGTCTCATATATACAATAACTGATATCAGTTACAATACATTTGACACAATACAAATGATACAACTACAACTGTCGACTCAAGAAGTTATATATACAAGTACATTATCGACTAATATACATGAATACATTATCATCTTAAAACAGACACACTGACTACTACAACACGACGAAGACCACTTCAAATGTTATAAAAAGTCTTCATAGCTCTAGCAGCAACCCAAAGCTAAAAATCTACAACCTGTAAATACTCGGTCTGACCCGAGTATTACATTCAAAAGAAAATAATACTCGGGTCAGTCTAATTCAAACTCAGTTATTAGCGCATAGAAGCAATAATAATCAATCTCAGTATAGATGACAGTCACAGAAATCTCGTATATCCAACTCTCGATACGAGAATTGGATAACGGTGAATATAACACTAAACAGTGTTAATCCACAAAACAGAAATCCAAAGCAGTTTAAGCAATTGAAATGTCAATTTAAAAACATCAATGCTAATTGGCTGCAGTACACGCTAACGTGTACTGCCTCGCCAATACAGCCTACGAATTACGCAACAGGTCGATGAATTAAGAACAAAAGAGATATCGATTAAAATCTGTTAATTCGGTGTGGCTGCAGTGCACGCACGCGTGCACTGCCTCGCCACCACCGAATATAAAGTCACCACCACAATGAAACTGCAGTGGCCAACAGGTATAAGGACGAAGGCAGGCTGCAACTAAACTGCAGAAAAGTCATCAACAGTTCAAGCATATACAGCAACAGAGACGAATTCGAGTACACCATGAAGCAGAACCAAGTGCAGTTCAACTGAGATGGACAACTCGAGGATAAACATGTACAGATGAACGAGTGATCAATATGGCAGCACAGATGTGCAAATGAAGAAGTCTCTAACTCAAGACAATATGGAACGAGTGCTGTACTGAGAAATGAAGTGCAGCCACAAACGCAAAGGTTCAAAGACACAAATGATCACCAGGTCAAACCCCGAAATCGGGTTCAACACAGGTGATAACAAACAAGGCATTTCAAATAAATGGTCAAGACATAAAATCAAGTCTCGACCCAAAATATCAATGATTTCTGCACAATGAACTGTGTGCGTACACAGGGAAATCAAATGTACATGAATGCACAGGTGAATCAACTACAGGATCAAGTGACCAACAAAATCAATATCAAGTACACTAGCAGCTGATCAAACGTGTACACAGGAATGGTAACACAAATAAAGCATGAATGCTACTGGCAACAAGATGAAGACTACACTGACAAGTGCACAACAACAACATGCAACTATGAATGGATAGACAAGCAACAAGTGAATGACCGGAGCACATGACTACAGCAGCTCAAGGTCAATGGTGCAACTAAATGCATAAAACAGTGAACTGGGGGCAGTATGCCGAATGAATGTAATTCAGGTTCAAGTGAGGAGGCAACTGCACTATCAAATCAAAACAGGGTCAGACAAACCATAATGCAACGGTAACTCGAAAAGCAGTTCAGATGACATAACAAAAGATTCAAGCACAGTGCTACTATAGGCAGGGGATAACAAGGCAAAATACACACTAGTGTTCAAAGTGCAAGCTGTAACTACCAGCAAATACCAACATGCCTCGAAATGTATCAGAGAACATATGCAAGGGGTCAGGTAAGTATTTTATGTAAACTGGACAGGGCAACTTTGAAAAGTAACTGATTCCAGTACATCAACATGAAACCAGAGAGAGTAAAGTCAGAAACCAAGAAAAGCAGTATCAATCAAGGCTGAAGCCATCAAAAAGTATCACATAATCAAAGTAATTGAAGTCGACTAAACAGTTTCAAATCAAGGTCGAGACCAATTCAAGCAAAGGTTCAAGTTATAAAAATATACAAAACTATTTGCAAACTGAATCTGGCCAGAAGTTCTAGACAGTGAACTGAAGTGTAGGCAAGAGTGTGCTCGTGACAACTAGACTCAAGTATGCTCAACTCCAAATGCATCAAGTTCAAACAAATCCAAGATCAATACAGTAATCGAACAAGTATCAAAATTTCAATGAAACTGCAGTTACAAACAAGAACAACTGCAAACTACATAATGATCGAAGTCAAGAGTGTCAATATGATCAAGTGCATCAGTGAACAAATGCATACAGATCAGGTACAACAAAGTGCATCAAAGAGACCAGAAGTGCAGAAACACTTCTGAGAGCATGGAAATGAAACCACATAACAAGAGACCGAAGTCAATTTCTCAAGTAGTTTGACAAATAACAGAATTCACAGTATAGCCGAAATCATGGGACAACAAGTCAGCGAAGTGGTAAAAAGGTTATCACCAAAAATCAATTACCAGATGGTTACAACATTACCCCGAAATCAAACTGAAAGTCAAGGTCTCGAAACACATGAATAAACAGCACTTTGAAGTAGAGGTGGATGAAATCGAAATTCACCCATCAGTAAAAACCCAAGTTGGATTCGCAAAGCAAAAGGAATCGACCAACTCAACAACTTGAATACAACGAAAACCAACGAATTTTAAAACCCTAATACACATGAACATGAATTAGATGTGAGCGAAAATGAAGATCACTCACCTTATTAATCGGTCGAGACTATCGCAGAGGCGAGCTCCTCTACGTGGATATCGAGTTGAATTCGAGCCTTCCTGAACAGTTTCGATGCAGGCGAACGAACCGCTCAATGTCGAAGCTGTGATTCGAACAGTCTGAAGCCACCAAGCAAGCTCGAAGAAACATTGATCGATAGAGGCGCGACTTCGAACGATTTCTCAGAAGCCCTAAGTTTTGTCGCCATTATTTTGTTGATCTCGAATTTGGGCCTAGGGTTCACGGATGGAGGAAAGGGATGGGGTTGGGTGCTGAATACTATCACGGCTTCAAATCAAGCATGGGCCAAGATTTTAAAATTTATAAAGCCCGAATTCTTTTAACCATGTTTATTAAACACCTTGGTGATATTTAAAACACGATTTGAATCCATTAGAACAACGGATTCGAACACGATAAAAATTCATATTTAGGATTTTCAATACGAATAGACGATGTCATATTTATATAAAATATTTAAATATATTATCGTATAAATGCGGGTTGTTACAAGAATAGATGGCTGGATCTTCAAGCAAAGCTCCAACTCCAAAGGTGAGTCTCGAATACTGGTACACTCAGTCTGACCCGAGCGTAAAACAAAAACACAAGACACTCGAGTCAGGATTAACATTCTTATATTAATAAATCCAACTCAAGTGAAATAGCAATTGAAATACAAGTAACTCAAAGGATGTTTGGAATAACCATCCTTTAAGGATCCGTTAAACTATCTACTATGTAGTAGTGTACGATAAGTAGATAATGTTTATCAGTAATAATAAGATATCAAAATAGTGTTAAGTCATGGCCCATTCCACCCTTAACACATTTTTATTCCCAAAAGCATATACAAGACCATAGTTTCCCCAAAACCGGAAGTCACCAGAGGGCAATCCATATACTAAAGGTACAAAAAAAAATCGTAGTGGTCGCGCATAAATGGAAT
This sequence comes from Allium fistulosum, assembly GCA_030737815.1. NCBI lineage: Eukaryota > Viridiplantae > Streptophyta > Magnoliopsida > Asparagales > Amaryllidaceae > Allium > Allium fistulosum. The sequence continues at coordinate 1,124,766,505 of CM060902.1, read as the reverse complement.
ACAAGTATGACAAGGCACATGAGGCAATACCCAAGGTAGTGATACTACCGTTCACCTGATCCGGACTGGTGAGAACGCAACGCCGCAGCGCTCGCAACACCGTGAAACAACACTCCCAAAATCAAGGGTGCACCAATCGACAACAAGTATAAGTAGTTCGAAGAAGTGTGTCCACTTGAGGTAGCTAATCCTCCATTGGCCCGGCACAGCTCCTGTTTTAGTCATTTCAAATTTGACACAAGTGTCAAGGCTATCCATTATCGTTCTCTTTCTTCAGTCAACACGAACACCATTCCAACCACTTCATTCTGGATCATCACTCTGCGCATAGTTATTAAAGTGGTTTCGGTTTAGATAGAGAGTATATCCATTACCGATCCCGGTCTCTTTAATAACTTTCGTAATTATTACACCGATTGGTCGTTTATATATTTCAAAACCAAATCAATTTCAATTTCAATTTCAATTCGCAAATCAACATTTCATTTGTCTATCAAAACAGTTTCCATACTTTACGTTTCAAAACTTCCAAATTACCATTTCAAAATCTTATAATTCAATTTCAATCTTTATTTAAACAATCCAAATATCGATTTAAATTCATATATAAGTTTCCTTCCAAATCATTTGAATTAATATACTTTAACATTCAAATCAATTTCAAATTCATTTATCGATTCCATTTATCATTCAAAACAATTCTATTTAATTTCAAATTCATTAAATCAATTTCCTAAGTTCAACTTCATTAAATCAAAACTTACAATTTTGAATTAAATTAAGTTCGTCAAATCAATTCTTTCAATTACAAGTCTTACATTAATTCCAAAAATATCACATTTTCATTTCTTGTTAAAGAAATTCAATTTCACTTATTTACTTACTTAAATAATTTTCCAAAACTTAATTAATAAAGAAAACTCAATTTCAATTATTTACAAAGTAAATTCACTTATTTAAAAGTTCAATTTCTCTTATTAAAGAATTCAATTCAATTTGACCATTAAATCATTCAATCTTATTTAATTCATAAATAATTCAAAACTTAATTATTAAATAATTTCAAACATAATTATAATTTCAAACTTATTTATTAAATCATTTCAAATTTTAATAATTTCAAACTTAATTATAATTTCAACTTAATTCAATAATTTCTCAAATTAAACAACATTCTTTCATCAATTACATTGTTAATATTTTGTTTCAGATTATTAAATATTAACATTTTCCTTTCATTAAAATTCAAATTTCAACTTCATTTCAAAACCATAATTTTTATTCAAATAAAATCTTCATTTTATTTTAAATCAAATTATTGACCAATCGGGTTTTATTTAATTTCTTATCCTAGGTCAAAGTTCAATTTGAGTATTTATCATTTCAACCCGATTCCAATTCAATTCAAAATCATAGCATAACAAAGGGGAAGTTGCAGTGTGATAACTGGGATGGTGTCAAAGTAAATAAACAAGCAATAACAACAATCAATAACAATCAAATAATCAATTCAATAATCCCGAAATAATCGTATAAATTCGCATTGTTATTTGTACGAATTAATATAATTATTTCTAGAATCTACACTATCATTTCATGTAGATTAAAGATTATTACATTACGGTTATTCACTTGTCATCTATTTACAATTTCATACATCATCAATTTAACAACATACATTCAGTGGTTCAAAGTGTAATTAAACAAATCCTACGTGTCAATAAATTTAACAGTTTTAAGGGGTCATATTATACAAATGTCAGTTAATCAAATTTAACATTTAACTATTCTATATCAAGTTCAATTGCATACTATTTATCATTTTAACATTAACAATTTAACGTCCAATATAAACATCAACAATCAATCAATTATCAGCCAAACTGTATTATCATCGCAAAAATAATTAACAGATAATGGTGTCAGATGTCACAGGCGAACTGATACAGGTAATAGCATATATAACAGTGTAATTAACTAACAACAGCATATTTCAATTGTCGTTTCAATTGAAATCAAATTTAATAAATAAAAGAATGTTAATCGTGAGTGAGTGCTCACCTTTCGAGGCTAGAGAGATTTGACAAAGAATGAGCTACGAATCGAAGCTTGGATCCCGAATCGGGTAAGATTGGCACGAATTCGACGGACAAATCTGATAACAGAAATCAATGGAATCGAATCAAATTAGCTTAATATAAATATAGACAAGATGTATGTTATAATATTATCTACCCTAAACCCAATATATAAACAACCCACCAAGATGTACGTACTATATATATATAATCAAAGATTATAACATCTTATACAATAAACAAGAAAGTGAAAGTAAAAACATATTATATTGTTTACCCTTTTAGACAGATTATATACAGCTAAATAAACTTATATGAACTAATAACATCTATAATTATACACTTAAAATAAAATCCTATGTGTAACCAAAGCTATATAAACCAATTTATAAAACTCCATACGGTTGCAAATATTTTTATTAAAATTCTATCTGTACTACCCTGTCATATAGAACCATAATATACTTTAAAAGTACTGCAAAATTGTATACACTATTTCAATATAACCCAGCAAACTACACTACTCAAATCTCATTTTATATAACTGATATGGTACTAATATAAACTCACATAAATTTACATAACTTATATACTTAACATTTTAAATCAGTATTTATCACATATCTTCAGTAATCAGTTTATAAGTATGGAACATTTAAAAATCAATATAAATAGTTTATCTTCTTCTTATACGTAACTCAAAGGATATAGTATATGAACTATATATATAACTACATAAACGTTAATACTTTAAATCTATATTTAGATAGCAACCATGTTACCAGACGCATGAAAAATAAATATAGGATACCGCTATATATGTTTAAGCTGCTATATACTTACATATTAAAGAGTGACAGATTGGTAACACATCATATACCTTATATAAACAACATATAAACTAAAAAAATTATGTACAGGGACATAGTTTAAAAGTATGGAACACAAATACCTAACAACAAAGTTTCACCTATATACGAAATATATATATATATATATACGAATATATATAAGGAGAGGGAAGGGCTTACCGCAAAGGAAAGAAAAAGAGGAAGGTGGCACTTCGCGAGGAGGAGAGGCTCAGGCGTGAGAGAGGAAGGCGCAGAGGAGTGTGGGTGCGGCTACTTGGAAAACATGGAGATGGAGGGTGGAAGCCGCGGGCCCTAGGGTGGTGGTGGCGTCGAAGCTTGGTGGCTGAGCTCGGGTGAATGTCGAGAATAGGGGAGCCGGCCGGTGGTTGACATGCGCAAGTCAAGAGAGGGGATGGAGGGGTCTGACGTGGGCTGTAGGATGGAGGGGTTGCTAGCTAGAGGGGAAACGCGGTTGAGGCGAATGGCAGGGAGTTGTGAGGGCGGAGCCGGAGAAGGGATGTGGAGGAGGTTCGAAGGCGTTGATAAGGGTGGAAGCTCGGATGACGTGGGATAGAGGCGGAAGTGAAAGGGAGGAGCTTTGGCGAGTGGAGGGGATTGCATGGAAAAGGAATAGTAATTGGTGGCTGTGGGTCTTTGTGTTTTGTTGTGTGGCCATGAATGGAATGAGGAGAAAGTATTAGGAGATGAGCAGGCTAAAGTTACGTGAAGGGAAAAGAAAAGGTGGGTTGGAATACTAACGTATATACCTTTATTTAAAATAAGCAACAACCGAAAATTTAATCCAAAAGGAATAACAAGAGTCACAAATTGAATTCTGAAGAATATTGAAGACTCGTGTCCATTCATAAACACGGTGGAAAGTCAAAAAAAGTTACCAGGAATCAAAAGACTTACAAACGTACTGATACGGTTGTCCGTTTCATAAGGTTCACCGCGTATCGGACTTCAAAATACAAAATTGAATATACCGTAGAGATCAGCGCGACGAGACGATTAAAACGGTATAAAAATATCAGTGGTACGATTGAATTATAAAAATTCGAAATTTTTTCAACTGGCGGAAAATGTAAGAAAAACGCAAGAAAATAAGACCGACGGAGCCAAAGATGTCCGAATTTGGAGAAACGACAAACTGACATCTTGCTCAGAAGATGGTTTAGAATTTTTCTATGTAAAAATATTCTGGTTTTGAAAATATTTTATTTTCATCGTTTTTTAACTGATTAAATTGAAGTGAATTTACGCGCGAAATAAACTTTCGTATTTTCGGACGAAAATTTACCAGTTGCTATGTTTAACTAGACGCATTCCAAATATCAAATTTATATTTCAAAATTTTATCGTTTAAAATTTCGCAAAATTTCAATTAATAACGTTATTAAAACAGTTGAAATTTACGGGTCGTTACAGTTGCAAAGTTGGCTAACAAATGTCTAGCTGGACATCTGATAGAAGATGGAAATGAGTGAAGTTGTAAGGTGGTTCAAAAAAAATGCAGGTTAGTGAAATTCAGTTAGGAGCTAGAAGCATATAGGAAGTGATGATTTGATTCTTATTAAGTCATGATTTGTCATCGCTATCCCAAGTTCTATTTCAGTGCATGTCTTATCTCTAATAGAATGTTGTTCTGCAGCTAGAATTGTTTAATATTGCTCAATAATTGATTTTTACAGGCAAACAGTGTGGTGAACTAAGCACTAATTTGTGGATAAAGTTCTACACAAGTTGCACAACTGATTGTTTTATACTCAAACCCCCATGAGAAAATATGCTTTCGGTTTACAAGTGTTCCAATTTACAAAAACTCTAGCCAAGTGACATGTTAAGCAGTGGAACATAACCACATAAGTATCAATACTTTATCTTCTAATTGGTAGTCTATAACTTGGTAATCGAAATATTTTTACTGACAAGTTGGATATGAAGTAGACCTAATAGTCGTTGTGCTGTGATTGAAACATCCAAGAAACCACAATACAGTAAAGATGTCAGCTAGCTTTTTTTTACCTTGTGGCTTTAGGTAAGTTGAAAATTAGGATCCAAGTTTCTGTCAATTGGTCAAATAGTTTTCATAGGCACGCTACTTTTTTAAGAGGCCATATATAATTGCATTTAAATTGTTTTAACCAAGCAGGTACATGAGTTCATAAGCTATTTGACCCTATGATGTTAAAGCAGAGCAAACGAAGCTGCTGATATCATAGATTCAACAAACAAGTAAGTCAACCATCTTTGATGTTTATCATTAACATTTAAATAATGCAAGGATTCTAACATGTACTAGACTATGTGCATTAATATATTAAGTTACGATAAGTTTTTTGCTTTTCTTTGTGGGACAACACCTATCGATTTTCAAAGGTTATTCAAGGAATTTAATTGAATTTTATCTTTGTTAATAGTGAGTATTATCAATTTAAACATCTCCCCAAACAATAAGTTTGCACTATCTTAAAGAACTGCTAACTACAAACATCATGTTAAATTTGCACTATTTTCTATAAGCTGGCATTGTAAGTTTCTCTCCTGAAACAAACTCTAACTTTGTGTTAAAGACAAATTTATGTAATAAATTAATTATTATTGTTTTAGTATGTGAATATACCTTTTCAGATGTACTCACTATGTATTTACACTTCTTTACAATACAGGAAAAGCGGTTGGTGGCTAAGATAAAAAGGACGGCTAAAACTGGAAATCAAGTAAAGTTTTGTCACAATATATTGAAATTATTCATAAATTGTTTAACTCTAACCTTTTCATCCTTCCATGCAAATTTTGTGTTCACAACTACAGTCTGCAACTACAGTTCTAGCACGCCAGTTAGTGAGACTACGACAACAAATAGCTAAATTACAAAGCAATCGAGCTCAAATACGTGGTGTAGCTACTCATACTCAGGTTCACTTATATATATTTAATTCTTTATTTCATGTCCACTTGATATGTCTGTGCGTGCACGTGTGTGTGTGTATACTATGATATATACCATTCGCGTGCGTGTGTGTGTGTACATAGTACATACCCCATTTTTTATGCTATACTCACTATCTGATCTCTAACAAATTTAGGCAATGCATGCCAACACTTCTGTTGCTGTTGGTATTAAAGGTGCAAGTAAGGCAATGGGAGCAATGAATAAGGTATTGAGATGTTCTATCCATGGAGCTTTTTCTTCTATTACTTTCATTTTAATTGTTTCAGTTTTCAAATCTCATTGCAACTTTATTTCTTCTGCTTCAGCAAATGGACCCTGCAAAACAGTTAAAGGTGATGCAAGATTTTCAGAGGCAGTCTGCACAAATGGATATGACAGTAAGTGTTTAGATAAAAAAAATTTGCATCCATACACCATGTGAATCAAAATTTACGGCTTGCATACATGCCATTGTTTTCCTCAGTGGTTCCAGTATGGATGACAGATGATCGATTTCAATGGTATTACAACTAATGATTCAACATTATATTCAACACCTTCTTGTACTTCCCCTCTTCTACATATATTAATATATTTATAGCTCTACTATATAATTGTCATCATCAGTTTCTCCCTATTTCTAATTCTTGACAAATTTCTACACACAATTATTATTTTATTTTTACAGAGACTGTAAGCATAAAACAAAGAATTTGCTGTATATAGACTGAGATGATGTTAGAATCTATAGACGATGCTCTAGACAATGACGAGGCTGAAGATGAAAGCGAATAGTTGAAAAATCAGGTTAATGTCCTCCCGAGCATTCTTGATTTTTTTTCTTTCATTTATTTTACCTTGAATTCTCATATATATCTAGTTGCAGGTTCTAGATGAAATTGGCATTGATATTGCGTCACAGGTTCACCTACATTCAGCTTGCTTAAAATTGTTACAATTTTTCTCTCATTGCATTGGCAAATTTAAAATAATAATCATATTGCTTTCTTTTGTTCTACAACTCCTAAAGTTTACCAATATTTGTGTTTACTAAATAGCTTTATGCTGCACCTAGAGGAAAAATTAGAGGAAAGAATCGAGAAAGCACAGAAAGGTATTGGAATTCAAAATCAGTCCAAACATTTTTGTTGCTCTGCTTTTCTGCTTTTTAGTAAACTTTTGGTGTGATTGCCGCTTTAACTGAAAAATGAAACCGTCTACTTATTTGTAATCTTAAACCTTTTCGTACTCAATTTTCTATCAAAATATATAGAAAATACATGTCCATATGATAGTTTATTATATCTCCAAATATGTTCATAGCATTTTCTGATAAATTCAACATATTGATAACAAAACTGCATGTATCTTATTACCCTCTTACATGTGATTCCTTAATTCCTCCTTTGGTTAAAGTCAGTTGATAACATTGTAAAAGAGACTTCTCAACTTTCAATATTTCCTACAATCCAGTCATAATTTATCGATTCATTATCATGATACTCTATACATACATATATGTATACATATATGTACATACATATATTTATATATATCTAGCACCAAGACTTGTTAACAACGTGAGTGCCTTTACACTATAATTGTTAATTCATCACCGTAATTGTGTATTCATATTTTACTTTTATGTTTGCAGTTCTGAGGTTGACGATCTTGAGAAATGGTTGGCTGCGCTTACAAACATCATGTTGAAGTTTGTACTCTTTCATGAAATGCTTGAAAAACACTATAAAATTCAATATTTGGTGATTGATTATAGGGTCAGGTTCATGAAAGTGGCATGCTATAGTTCACCTCGTTTATTATAAATTGTGTAGGCTTTAAAAAGATCGATGTGGCACGCTATAGTTCACCTCGTCTGATAAAATGAAATATAGAGCGGCAAATTTTTTTTGCATCCCGCGCATTGCTCTTACTCCAACTTAACATCGAAGTAACTCTCCTCGTCGCCTTCGCCCCCAAAACCCTATTTGGTACTGATTTAAAATCAAATAATGTTAACTGTTGGATGGGTTTTATTGGCATATAATCCCATTAAACTTAAGTATATTTTGTATATAATCCCATTGTAGATCAATACATAAAGCCAGAAATATAAATTCAAACTAAATCAATAGTTCTTTGCAAAGGTTGATATCATAATATTCTGCTCTTACAGAACACAAAATATCAAAATTGCTTCAATAAGAACAAAAAATAGCACAAGGAAATCACCCTAAATTGGACCCAAACAATAATAATTGTGCGATTTCCAAATTCCCTCAATTATAAAACACTATAAATCATTTTAAATAGTATCGGGAAAACTTCATGGTTTATCAATACTATGTTACAAAAGCTTGATACAAATTGGCTCAACGAATCCAATAATGTTAATGATTTATAGAAAGCATTTATTGAATAATTCACACTTTGCTCCTTAATAGTATATCAAGGTTGATGTCATAATAATTCACACCTGCTCCTTAATAGCATTTATAGAAAGCTTGATACAAATTATATACTCTCACTTGTATTACTTTGACATCTGTATGGTACTAATATATCACAAATTGTCAATGAAATTTGCTGGGATCATGTATTACCTTGACATATGTACAATTGTTTTGAAAATGTAGTTGCAGGCTTGATTTAGGGGGCAGGCTAGCTAGGAAATCACTTAGGGGAATCATCCTCAACTGCGAAGGTTAATTGCAGGCACAATTTAGTTACATGGATATGTAAGTGTGCACGTATGAAGCTACCTCTTTTTAAATGCATGGTTCATTTCAAGTATCATTTGACAGCAAACGTTGTAGTTTTACTTACAATTCTATTTTCTGTGAACAGGTGTAAAAAAACTCATGCAAGTACGAATAGAAGCTCAAGGAAATTACTTGCAGTCAATCACTATGAAAGCTCAAGAAACGGTAGCAAACCACAATTTAATTCACATAACTGAGGACTACAACCACAGAAATTTAGAGCAAACTACACTAATTGCTAAGAAGTTATTTAATAATGATTGTTTTACAGGTCAAATATCAGTATTAGGTGCAGAGTCAAATGCTCAAGATAGCGCGAAAGTAGAAATGACATCCAAACAAAACTACAACAAAGTGAGTAATTTTTACAAGCCTATAATTTTCTAGTTTCTTACCAAACATCTATTCTTTTATTGAATGATGATTTTTATGCTGTTGGAAACTTAAAATATTATATGTTCTTTTTTCTACTAATAAAATTGATCAGCTATAAAAATTTATAATCAACATATGCATTGTAATTACAGATGAAATAAAGTAGGCTATGGTTTACTGATATAAATTCTTTGTTGAATTTTATTTTTCTTATTTAGTCGATGACCTCTTCAAGTATATTTATGCCTTTGCAACTGAGAAGACACATTAGATTTTTCTATATAATTTATAGAATATAATTTATATTGCATACATTAAAAATATTAGAATTTATCTAACATAACAAAATTTTACGAAATTTAACTAAGCTAACTAAATTATATGGAAACTAACTTGTTTTTGTAAAATTAATCAAGTTAACTTGGTTTTGTAAATATTTATAGAACAACCATGTTTTATAAAATTTAGCAAGTTTGATAAAGTTTATTGAAGTGCACTAAGTTTTATAAAAATTAGATAAGATTTAAAACTAAGTTTGTGAAAACTAATTAAAATTATAAAATTCAATTAAGATTTTTATGAAATTCACTTATGTTTTGCAAAAATTAAATAAGTTTTAAAAACAAGTTCCATAAAAACTAACTAAATTTATTTAAATTAACTAAGTTTTTTAAATGTTAACCACACTGTATATGCCTCATCACAAAACTTCCTTTTAATATGTTGCATATGTACCACCTGAAAAGCAGAGCAGTGACTCATCCTTATATCTGATCTTTAGATTGAAACATTGGTTTATATGCACTTTGGCTTGATGAAACAATACTAGATCCTCTCCACTAGTAAAATATAAGAGCAGGGATTCACCCAACAATGTAGATCCTTATGTTTATTAACTAAAATCTACTTCATTCAATTCATTAGGGTAAACGATCTTATTCAGTAGATATCACAATGCGAAGTTATTTTAAAACACAAATTTCACTATGACAGGTAAAACATACATATTTAGAATATCAAATGTTGGAGTCAAAAAATGCTTAAACGTACGCTTTAAGTCCCATACCATGAAACTAGTGGAAGTCGAAGGCTCCTACACTACATAGAACACGTACTAGTCCCTCGACGTATGCCTCGTTTAACCTCTTTCTGTCCTTGTAACCGCCGACCAACCCCCACTCGACTACTTCATAACCACCGGGAGAGCCTACTATCCAAATCAACTAGGGTTCGAGCAGTCCCGGTCCTTGCGATGGAACCTTACGGCCAACGGGCCGAGGCCCAACCCCCGAGGCTCCTACCACTACGGGTTGATCAATACATAGGCCTGAGGGTAGCAGTGCATCAAGGAAAAAATTTCACCACAATGGAGGCTTGAGTTTAAGCCCAATGGGTGCACAATGAGCGATGCAAGTCTGAGAGCTGGTCTAAAGCGAGCACAGCTTGCTGAAAACTGATGAACTATAGAAAGGCTAGATGAGTCTGAGAAGAGGGGATGTGCAGGGCTACTGCTGAAACATAAGGTAGTGTACGGGTTTGATGGTAATATAGAGGTATGAGGAGATGCAAATGAGATTGCTGATAAACGTTAGGAAACACACTGTTGATCGGTAGGTGCGAGCATGAAGACATGAATTAAAATACCCATGAACCTTAGAACCTTAGTTTAAAGCGTCATAGGACTTGTAACTGAAGTTAGTGGTCCTTGAAATATTTATGACATTTGATAATCCTACATATTTTATCATGTTGGATTAAATATATTTTAGCAAACAGGAATTAAAATTACCCCCTTCAAACATAAATGTCTATCTGGTTTATGTTTCCCCTTGAGGCCAATGTAACTTCCATTTCAATTGATGCGAACAAATTTAAGTGTGTAATTGGTATGCTGTTGGGCAAAACCACGTGGAAGGGTACCATGGACTATCAACAAAAACTCAGACATATTTCTCAATAGCATTAGCAATGTGGATATGCCTCATAAACTAATACTTCATGCTATGACCACCTGATCTTGCGTGATTTACAAACGGTACCTTATTCTATAAGTTGTGTTTATATATGTGCATCTCCCTTAAAATACAGCCGAGTATTTCATTAAATGGAATTTCTTTTTGACTATATACTTTAAAATTCTAAGCTTGTCTGTTGTTCCCTTATAATACAGTCGAGTATTTGGGGTATAGATGTAGATGTATATATATAAACATTATTTGGTTCTTGTTGTGTTCTGAAGTAGTGGATAAAACTTAGATTTCAGATTGTATTGATTACAACTTTACCCAGAATCCTAGCAAGCCAGTGCCACTGTCCTTAGTGTGCTTCTTTAAAGCATGATTGATCACAATAACAGGTTCATTAGGGGTTATGCTAGTTTCAGTAACTTAGTCTTTGGCGATGCATCTTTTGTACTTATACATACTTGTATATATTGACTAACATATGTATGTTTGTGTTTCTTCTTCACAGGTGTTCTATGATGCTTTTGAGGTTGATACATGATGTCACACTCTTTCTCCTTTAAATCGGTCATGCTTATCGACGGTCATTAAAATATTTTTAGTATGTATCGTTTTGGTATGCTACACTCAATTTGTGTACTTATGTTTAATTTTTATCACAAATATTTATGTTTAATTCTTCATGTATGAAATATTATGGATATATATATATATATATATTTTGTGATTTGGTTTATGACTCAATTTGTGTACTTATGTTAATGTGATGAATGTGGTTTTTTGAGTTATAATATATAAGTAGAATTGAAAATTGTAAGCTTTGAATGTTATGGCAACAAAAAATGTGCAATAGATTTTTTTTATAGCATTCTAACTATGCAATAAAAAGAAAAATTATTCAGCTTTGTTATACTATTGCATCATTTTAGTGCTATACAAAATATTTTGCAAAGAGTAAATAGTTTTCATAGCAATAAGATGGTGCTATAATAGATAGTAATGAATTTTCTACAGCATTTCAATGTGTTATAAAAGGTTGACATGATGATTCCATAGCGCGTTCAAATGCTATAATAATATAGCATGTCGACATATTTATAGCAACTAAAATGCGTCATAAAAAGTTCTATAGCACGTTTCAAAATGCTATAGAAAAGCAGTTGCACCAATATGGCCTATTTTAGATGGCAAGAAAAATACGTTTTCCATTGCAAGTATGACACGATATAGTATCTACCAGACTTTTTACAACATGTTGATCTATGGCGATGATAGAATCGCTATAGAAAGTTTTTATAGCGGTTTTTACACGCTATAAAAAGTCCTTTTTGTTGTAGTGATTGATAGCCACAATCTTAATTTTTTCTTACACATCAATAGCTATTAAAGTCCTAAATAACTTGTTATTATATATTAGTACACGTAAAATTAAAATCATTTAAAAACAAACTTAAACATTTCTAATAAAGAAGAACAACACTTTACGAAAAACAAAATACGTAAAACAATCGATTAATTGAAACAAACACAGATTAATAGAGCTATATGAATCCTAAATGAACGTTAAAATAATTTATGGTCAGTTGTGGTATTTAAACATTGAAATAACGAATAAGGAAGCAAAACGGGGTTTTGGACCAAAGGTCCCTATTCTCAAAGCCCATGCACAATAAGTCCCTAGTAATAAACCCATGTAAATTAGATCTTATTTTTTACCAAATTGTTCCCTTTTAGAAAATCGGTCCAACATTGAAATCAGGGGCAAAAGTAGCATAAATTAGTCAAAAACTAAAAATAGGGACCAAATTTTCATAACTTTTTCGGAAGGGACTTTTCTTCCGTCATCTTCCAATTCTAGGGACTTGGCAGGCGTTCCTTGAAGCAAAATATGCATGTTACATTTATGCTAATTATGTTATTGAACATTGAAATAAAGAACAAGGAAATAAAGAATCTTGGGGCGAGCTTTAGTATTCAATGCTATATAAATCATACATAATAAATTGTTGATTATTTTTTCATTCATCACTCAAAGTCATATGGAAACCATACAAAATGTTATGTATAAATTCCAATTACTGCTGTTATTATTTCAATTTAAAGTCAAATTTGATCATCTTTATCTTATAGAGTGATTTTAATGGTTGAAATCGATTGTTGATATTCTCAATAAATTAAAAAAATAACAATTATTAAGATAATTAGATGTAAAGAAAAAAATGTGTTTATTGTAACAATCAAAAGACGTAGGGAAAAAAATTCAAGTAACTCAAAACATTAGGCATGGACAACCTACCAACTTAAAACGATCCACCAACATAATATAAATGCTATAATTATTGTTCTTTAACATTGACTTTGAAACTTTGAACTACTTTTTTATTCTCAAATCCTATGCACAAAAAATCCCTACTAATAACCTCATTTAAATTAAGTCCCTGTTTTGTTATTTTTTACCAAACTGTCCCCTCCCAAAAAATAGGTCCAGCATTTAAATAAAGGGCAAAAGTGGCATAAATTAGCCAAAAATTAAAGTAAGGACCTAATTTTCACAACTTTTTTGGAAGGGACTTTTCTTCTATTATCTTTCAATTCTGGGGACTTGACAGTCATTCCTTGTTTATTTAATTTCTTGTGAAAGTTCATATTCCATTCATTTCAAATATTTATTTGTTTCGCTCTATAATTTATTCCCTTGAGGATACAAATTAATTTACTTTTACCATTCATTTTGTTCAATAATATTTTGCAAGCAATCTTTATTTACGTTCTTTAAATAAACTATAAAGCAATTAAACATAGCATGTTTTCCTTTAAAAAGAAACAATGATAGGACAATAAGAGTTATTAGATTCAATCAATTAAAGATGCGGCTTTGTATAAAAAATTATGTACCTATGAAAGGACTGGTTGAACATGTAATGAAAATTAGTACACTACAAGTAATACAGTAAATAGCGACGAAAGCTTCCGACGGCTGACGAACTACGTGGCGTTTTCGTAAATAAAATATAATGGCCGTCGAAAGCCGACGTAAATTAGTCATCGACGACCGTCGAAAGCCGTCGGAAATTATCCACTACAAGAAAAGATGCTATTTATAACATTGATTGATAGCGTTCCAGCAATACATGCTATAATAAGTAGCTGGAAATAAAGAAATAAAAAGAAAAAAAAAATAAAATGCTATTTTAATTAAGGCGTTGTGAATAGAAACTGGCATAGTAGACATGAGGCGGGCTCCAAAAGTTTTTGCGGCAACAAAATTTTTATTCCATCGCTTAACATCTACATGGTCCTTTTCTTCTGCAGTTCCTTGCAAGGAAGAACCTCCCACTCTTGTTTCTTTCTGTGATATCCCGGAATTTTGGGCAATATCAATTTAATAATCTGTTTAAATAATTAAAGTGATCTGATAATCTTTGATAATAAATTTTGAATTGGTTTAATAATCTAATTAAATAAATATTTAATTAATGAATTTTATCTTTTAAAAACTAGTAAAATGATTTCTATTTATAATGTATATATATATATATATCTGTGTGTATATATTGTAAATAGATAAGCTTTGGTTTGAAATTTAATAATAAATAAAATCTTGTTTTTAAATTTCTAATATACATTTTGATAGTTTGGAAATTTTGATTTATTTAATATTAAGCTTTTCAAAGCTATTTAAACAAATAACTATATGGTTTTAAATAAGATTTATAATAAGGTTTATTTTATTTTCTTTTTAAATATTGCTTAATAAATATGATTTAAGAGTATATATATATAAGTTTAAAATACAATTTACATATGATATGTTAATTCATTTAGTAATTGTAGTAATTTATAATCTCTTTTATAAATTATTTTAAAATTGATAAATTTGTTATTTTCAATAATATTATTAATATATTGTTTTATATATAGATATAAATAGACTTTAATAAAATAGGATTGTTATTTCAAATTGAATGTGTTGTTTTAAATTGACTTTAAATTGAATTTTTAAATATAATTTGAATTAGAATTTAAATTAATTTTGAAATTCAAAAAGGGGTAATATTTTAGATATTTGGATAAGCTTTTATTTATAAGTATAATTGGTTTATTTCTTTAAAAGTTATCTATATATATAAATAAGTAATTGTAAATTAATAAATAAAGAAAAAGGCTTTTATTTACATTTAAAATAAAAAGATTACTTAAAGGACAAGTGTAATTTTCTAAAGACTTTGTTTTAACAAGTGTAAACTAATTAACACATATAATGACAAATGTCAAGTTTTTTAATTTTAGTTTTCTTTTATTTTTAATAAACTGCATTCTAATTTATATAAACATATGCTTCTCATCTCATTTTCTTTTCTATCCTCTTCAATTCAAAGATAAGAGGATTCAGCCTGTAAACAAAATTCTCAAACAAAATTCTCAAAACAATCAATAATCAAACTCCACAAACCAAAATTTATCAAAATCAAATCCCTGTAATTCATTTCCAAATCAAAGTCTTCAGCCTGTTTTTCTTTTCAAATCTGAAGCAAGTAATCAAAGTCTTCAGCCTGATTTTTCTTTTCAAATCTGGAAGCATATTCAAACAAGATTATAGCATGCATGCAAGTTTCTATAGCAAGCAATTCAAGTTTTAAAAGCAAAGGCATTCAGATTCTAAAGTTTAAAAGCAGTTTCAAAATAAGGCTCTGTTCATCTTCTTTAAATGGTGAGTAACTTCCTTCTTAAACTTAAGTATAGGGATATCTGTTTGCATGTAAATTTCTGGAATAAATGTTTATTGTGTGTATGTATATGATTAAATTTCTGTGTATATATTTGGATGTATAGATGCATGCTTACTGTTGTACCTGTTCTTACCTATTCTTACTTTTAGGAGCTAAAATCATGATAAAAATTTAATTCCTCTTGATATAATCTCTGATAGGACTTAGAATTCAAACTACATTTGTTTGTTTAAATCATGGATTAGAGTTTAAAATTTTATTAAGTTAAAAAAAATGAAAACTACTCTGTAAATAAAAAGGAACAGGGAAGTTTAGGTTTTGTATAAAATTCAAATATGTTAATTTAGCAATCCAGGATTATAAACTGAATCTCTAAATCAAATTATGATTTTTAGAAGAGAAATCAAAATTTTCTGATTTGTAAATGATGAGATATGCTATTATGAACGAAAATTGGGAAATGATCGAATTCTGGCGATCACGGTGATATTGAACTTCGGGGTTCTGATCAGAGGAGGTCGAATTGATGGGGGACAGGGGAAAAATGGAGTTACGTTTTTCCGATCGCCGTGGTGGTTTGGCGAAGGTGATTTAGGGTTTAAGGCCAGTTTTTGTCGTGGTAATTCTCGAAACATTTTCGAAGTCGTTGATGCACCGGACTGGATCGCATAAGGGAGGATAGCTTTGGTGGTTCGAGGCACGTCTGGGGTTGCAGCAGTTTGGGCTCAGGTGGCGTGGTCGTCGCCGATAGTTGAATTTCCGATCGTGTGCATTTGCCTGTTTCGATCGAATTGCGATTTTGTGGTTACCTTGGGTTTTCGTTGTGCTGCATCGACATGGTGGTTGTCGAGGTCGAGTGTGGGTTGGCGAGGCCCGGAGGGATGGTCGGCGTCGAAGTTTCCGGCTGTGCACGTGCACATGGTATCAGGAATGGGTTGTGAGTTGTGTTAGAGGAAGAAGGAGGAAGCTCGAAGTCATGCTCGTGATAGTTGGGTTCTGGCTCGAGTTTGTTTTCAGGGGAAACTCGTGTGTGTTTTATAGCAGTTTTAAAGTTTAACATAATAAAGTTTAAAATAAAAAGAAGGAAAATCTCGAAGTTGATCTCGGGGGTTTTCAAAATATGCTCGGGTATTTGATGTTTTGGATCGGGTCTGAAGATTTGGGATAAAAACAGTTTTAACTATTTAAAACAAAATCAAGTCTTATTTAAACAATTTTGTTAAAACTAGTTCTTTGTAAATAATAAATGTTTCTTTAACATTTGATTTAAAATGTTTTTAAATTTGTTAAATTTTGTTAAAGTTTAATTTGTAAATTATTTGAGATCTTTAATATTGAAATGAAATTTAAAGGAAAATTTAAAAGCAAAAGGTTTCAAATGTATTTGGAAATGATAATTAAGTCATTTATAAGAAATAATTTATCTTAAAGATAATTAAGAATAATGATGTTAGATTCATTAAATTAATAAGATAATTAAAGGGTAAATTAATTAATTAATGATTTAGTGTTAATTAATTAAATAATTAGGATTATAAGTTAATTAATTACGGGTTAATTAATTTGGAATTAAGGATCATTTATTTATATAAGTATAGATTATTAATAAATGATTAGAAATTAATTAATCAAGTGATTAAAGATTAATTAGGTAATTAATTAAGTAATTAGAGATTTATTAATTGGTAATTAAGAATTAATTAATTTGTAAATTAATAAAGGTTGATTTAAATTTAAATACTTAAGGAATGTAAGTAAAGAATGGTTAATAATTAATGAGTGATCATTAATTAGGGATTATTAAATAATTAAATAATGTGATTAATTTGATAATCAATTAGATTAATTAGTTAATTATGAAATTGGTTAAGTATAATTACTTAATGGAAGTAATTAAAGGAATTAATTACTTAAGGTAATTAATTAAATAAATTTGATTAAGTTTAAATTAATTAATTAAATTAATTTAAGATAATCACTTGGTGATTTGATAAGTATAATTACTTAAATGTAATTAATGAAGTGTAATTATTTAGGAAAATAATTTAAAGGTAATTACTAGATGTAATTAATTAAAGGAGATTTAATAATGAAAGTAATTTGAGTTTAATTACTTTGTATAATTAATCAAGGGAATAATTAAAAGATAATTAATTAAGGGGTAATTAATTTATGAAATGGAGTAATTAAGGGTAGTTAATTACTAAATGAGATTAATCAAAGGTGATTAATAAATGTGACTAATTAAAGATTAATTATTAAATGTAATTAATTTAAATGGAGTAATTAATTAAAGAAGTGATTAAGGATCATTAATTAATTAATATAATTAATAATGTAATTAAGAGTTGATTAATTAAGATTAATTAATCAATAATAAGTGATTAAAGTAATTAATTAATTGTAATTAATTAAGAATTAATGTAATTAAGTATAGTTAATTAATTAATGAAGTAATTAAAGATTAATTACTGTAATGGTTTAAGATTATTAATTTGTGAAATTAATTAAGGATTAATTACTTAAAGTAATTAAAGGATAATTAATCAGGAATGATTAATTAAGATTAATACTTAGAATATGATTAATTAATTGGTTTAATTAATGATTAAGTAAGCAGGAATTATAGAATGAAGTAATTAATTTAATTCATTTTAAATTAATTAGAGATGGTATAAATCATTACTTAGGGATGGATGAATGTTATTGAATACTTTGCATTGTTAGATATCTCTGATGAGATATGTGCTGATCTATGATATGGATGTTTTGGTTGAATTGTAATGATAATGTGAATTATCTGTTTGTGATGATAATATGGATTATCTATTGTGAATTATCTTTCTCTGTGTATATAGATAAAGAATTGAATTGTTTTAACTTTAAAACAACTTGGCCTTAACAGATACGTTTTGGATTTCGATGAGACCGGGATCGGGTTTCCAGATTTGGATATCCGAATACCACATCGATCCAAATTAATGATAGGTCGTGAATCTCAAGTGAAGATGAAGATTCAGAGTGCAAGGGTTATTGTCGTTAACTCTGAGGGTGATTCCAAAACGAGTGTAACGAGATAATGCCTTCGGTTTCGTTCGAATCCGGAACGAACTTGTATGGATTGAATGCTTTCAGAACATCGTCAGGTGGACGATGAGCATTCTAAGTGATGTGTTCTGATTAAAGGTAATCGTAGCCTCAAGCCTCATCAACCGGGAATGGCTAAAACAGGGGAGGTGCAGCAACGCTTCGTGGGTAGCACACACTGAGAGTAAGGTCATCCCTGTCTAGAGAGTTCCTTTATTTCGGCTTAGTGGTGCAGTTGGCGACGGCCATCTGTGGGGTGATTTTATTCGGAATTATCCAGTAAGGGATGGTTCCGGCTTTGTGTTGCAGGAGATTGGGAGTAATCCTTGGTACGTTGATCTAGGCCACGTACTGTGATGGGTGGTACCCCGGTAGCCCTGCCATTGTATGGAATCCAATCTTCAATAAGTGCCGTACGTATTAGTTGTGCCCAACTATGTTGGAACGTGAGATGTAAGCATTCCAGCTATTTCTGTATTTTACTTGAAAACCCTAGACCCTATTATAATATAACTGGATTTCCTATCAAATGTTTTGGTTAGCGTAAGGTAAAAATTTACCCATGTTTATGTGTGGGGAGTCTTACGTGATACCTTTTGTTTTCAAAGGATTTTCAAAGTTAAGCAAGTTAACCTGTTACTCACACCAGACCCATGTCTGACCCAAGTGTTTATTTTCTGTTTATAAACTCTTGGGTACTCAAATTTGTACGAGTAGCCAAGGGATTCAGGTTAGCTTTGACGAATTGTGGAGGAGGAATGGAGCAGGAAGCTTCAGCGTTGTAGATATATATAGTAGTTCCGCTGTGTTGATCTCTGTGATAGTGTCTTGTATTGTATTGAGTTGTAATGTCTAGACAGATGTTTATAACTGTCTAATATGTGATGTATAAGCTGTGTAACTCTCATGAATGTTGTATACTATGTAATAGTATTATGTTATTAATATAATTTATTCGTTCCGCTGTTGAGATTCTGATGTTGTTGAGTTCTTTCTTCTCTTCTTTTCTCTTTTCTATCCCTTTCTTTCTTATTAATGATGCGTCATTCTGTGGAATGAATGGCAGGTCATCACAGTGGTATCAGAGCGATTGGTTGAGTGAATACCTAGGCTCTGGAGTGGTGTCTATCTTGAGAGAGCGTATTTGTAGTTTTGAATATATATATATATATATATATATTTCTACCTATTTGTTGGGTTACCTGTTCGGGTTTTCCAATATGAGTCATAAAGGTAGATGAGGTAGTGGTGTGTGTAACACAACTACAAATGGTTGGAGTTTGAATGTTTAAGGTTGGAAGTGTATCTGATGAGACTGTAGACCAAATACCGTCTCGAGTGAACTTTGCAATGGTGTAAGGACTTCACCAATCTCTGAAGGAAACTTGTTAAGGTTCGGAGTCCATCTTTGAAGTGCAAGTTTGATGAGTAGAGTTGGATCTGTCGGTTAGGCAGAAGCGAGTGATGGTATCTTGGCAACCTCAGGTAATAGTAGCTGTGTGATGAGACACAGTGATTATGGATGTTTCCGAAGATGTTTTCTTTTGGAACAAGTTAAGAAAGTGTGTCTGCTTCGGGGTTGTGGCTGAGTTCAGCATGGTGTTTCTGTTTGATTTGAGTCCGAGTTTCTCGAAGAGCTTTGGATAAGGAAGTCTTTGGCATCTGTGGCAGCGTTGCAGCTTGGAAGTGTTCTATGTGCCAGCAAGGAGGTTTTTGGCTAAGCATTTTCCTAGAGGTGAAGTTCAGAAGCAGCAGAGTGGATCCATTTCTTCGATGGATTGGATAGTTAAGTATGAGCTGTTCTGATTTGTTAAGAGAGATCAGTTTTCTTTGGAATTAGGATGGGTTGATCGCAAAAGTGACTTGCGATTGCTGAGTGTTCTCTTGGGTTATCTGAGATTTTCTGGGATGTGTTGTCCAGTCTGTGCTTGTGTTCTTCATCAGCATTTTTCTCATCTTTTCCAGATCAGAGTGGTGCAGCAGAAGCAGTTTGGGAGTGCATCTCTGGATAAGAGAAGTAAGTTTGGAATCTACTGATAATTGTGAAGTGGAGTTGTGTTTTGGATTATGGGTAGATCTTGAGAGAATAAGTGCTTTGATCTACTTGGTTGAATTGCCAGTTTGGATAACTGGGATTCGTTGTGTTTCATGTATCTCTGAGGGAGTACGTGTTTGATCTATCTCTGGTTTTAAAACCATCAGTTCTGGAGGATTTGGTTGTTGAGTCAGATTCGTCTGTAGTCTGATATCCTATTTAGTTCTGTAGATCTAGATGAGTAGGAGCTCTATAGCTTAGTGGTATTGATTGTTTGGATTCTGTAGAGTGAGTATTTCGGTATTTATACTTGGGAAACTCTAGGGAATTCTATCCAGAATTTTGTCTGGATAATTAGAATTGTTTGATTGGGTGAATTGGTTGCTATGGTTGTTAGCATATAGATGATAATTTATGCTTGTGATTTAAATAGATTTTTAAATTACCTTTGTTTTAAATTTCGGGGACGAAATTCTTTTAAGGGGGGAGGAATGTGATATCCCGGAATTTTTAGGCAATATCAATTTAATAATCTGTTTAAATAATTAAAGTGATCTGATAATCTTTGATAATAAAATTTGAATTGGTTTAATAATCTAATTAAATAAATATTTAATTAATGAATTTTATCTTTTAAAAACTAATAAAATGATTTCTATTTATAATGTATATATATATATATATATCTGTGTGTATATATTGTAAATAGATAAGATTTGGTTTGAAATTTAATAATAAATAAAATCTTGTTTTTAAATTTCTAATATACATTTTGATAGTTTGGAAATTTTGATTTATTTAATATTAAGCTTTTCAAAGCTATTTAAACAAATAACTATATGGTTTTAAATAAGATTTATAATAAGGTTTATTTTATTTTCTTTTTAAATATTGCTTAATAAATATGATTTAAGAGTATATATATATAAGTTTAAAATACAATTTACATATGATATGTTAATTCATTTAGTAATAGTAGTAATTTATAATCTCTTTTATAAATTATTTTAAAATTGATAAATTTGTTATTTTCAATAATATTATTAATATATTGTTTTATATATAGATATAAATAGACTTTAATAAAATAGGATTGTTATTTCAAATTGAATGTGTTGTTTTAAATTGACTTTAAATTGAATTTTTAAATATAATTTGAATTAGAATTTAAATTAATTTTGAAATTCAAAAAGGGGTAATATTTTAGATATTTGGATAAGCTTTTATTTATAAGTATAATTGGTTTATTTCTTTAAAAGTTATCTATATATATAAATAAGTAATTGTAAATTAATAAATAAAGAAAAAGGCTTTTATTTACATTTAAAATAAAAAGATTACTTAAAGGACAAGTGTAATTTTCTAAAGACTTTGTTTTAACAAGTGTAAACTAATTAACACATATAATGACAAATGTCAAGTTTTTTAATTTTAGTTTTCTTTTATTTTTAATAAACTGCATTCTAATTTATATAAACATATGCTTCTCATCTCATTTTCTTTTCTATCCTCTTCAATTCAAAGATAAGAGGATTCAGCCTGTAAACAAAATTCTCAAACAAAATTCTCAAAACAATCAATAATCAAACTCCACAAACCAAAATTTATCAAAATCAAATCCCTGTAATTCATTTCCAAATCAAAGTCTTCAGCCTGTTTTTCTTTTCAAATCTGAAGCAAGTAATCAAAGTCTTCAGCCTGATTTTTCTTTTCAAATCTGGAAGCATATTCAAACAAGATTATAGCATGCATGCAAGTTTCTATAGCAAGCAATTCAAGTTTTAAAAGCAAAGGCATTCAGATTCTAAAGTTTAAAAGCAGTTTCAAAATAAGGCTCTGTTCATCTTCTTTAAATGGTGAGTAACTTCCTTCTTAAACTTAAGTATAGGGATATCTGTTTGCATGTAAATTTCTGGAATAAATGTTTATTGTGTGTATGTATATGATTAAATTTCTGTGTATATATTTGGATGTATAGATGCATGCTTACTGTTGTACCTGTTCTTACCTATTCTTACTTTTAGGAGCTAAAATCATGATAAAAATTTAATTCCTCTTGATATAATCTCTGATAGGACTTAGAATTCAAACTACATTTGTTTGTTTAAATCATGGATTAGAGCTTAAAATTTTATTAAGTTAAAAAATAATGAAAACTACTCTGTAAATAAAAAGGAACATGGAAGTTTAGGTTTTGTATAAAATTCAAATATGTTTATTTAGCAATCCAGGATTATAAACTGAATCTCTAAATCAAATTATGATCTTTAGAAGAGAAATCAAAATTTTCAGATTTATAAATGATGAGATATGTTAGTATGAACGGAAATTGGGAAATGATCGAATTCTGGCGATCACGGTGATATTGAACTTCGGGGTTCTGATCAGAGGAGGTCGAAGTGATGGGGGACAGGGGAAAAATGGAGTTACATTTTTCCGATCACCGTGGTGGTTTGGCGAAGGTGATTTAGGGTTTAAGGCCAGTTTTTGTCGTGGTAATTCTCGAAATATTTTCGAAGTCATTGATGCACCGGACAAGATCGCATAAGGGAGGATAGCTTCGGTGGTTCGAAGCGCGCTGGGGTTGCAGCAGTTTGGGTTCAGGTGGCATGGTTCGTCGCCGATAGTTGAATTTCCGATCGTGTGCATTTGCCTGTTTCGATCGAATTGCGATTTTATGGTTACCTTGGGTTTTCGTTGTGCTGCATCGACATGGTGGTTGTCGAGGTCGAGTTTGGGTTGGCGAGGCCCGGAGGGATGGTCGGCGTCGAAGTTTTCGGATGTGCACGTGCACATGGTATCAAGAATGGGTTGTGAGTTGTGTTAGAGGAAGAAGGAGGAAGCTCGAAGTCATGCTCGTGATAGTTGGGTTCTGGCTCGAGTTTGTTTTCAGGGGAAACTCGTGTGTGTTTTATAGCAGCTTTAAAGTTTAACATAATAAAGTTTAAAATAAAAAGAAGGAAAATCTCGAAGTTGATCTCGGGGGTTTTCAAAATATGCTTGGGTATTTGATGTTTTGGCTCGGGTCTGAAGATTTGGGATAAAAATAGTTTTAACTTTTTAAAATAAAATCAAGTTGTAAAGACCCGCAAATCCGCCTTCCGAAAACTCGACACCGATACGTCCACTGTACCAAATTGTCGAATAATCGAATGGCGGAAACGCGAAACTTTAGGGTTAAAAGAAGAGGTAGAAGAAAAGATAGAAGAAAAAGAAAGAACAGAAACAGAATCAGAAACAATTATCAGAATCTCACATTTCGCAGCGGAATAATATACCATAGATAAATCAATAATCTTTAAAACAAAAGACTATATCAGTTTATACATACATCAATCATCAGAGTTTACAACAATGGACAGTTATATAAACTTGTCCTCATACAGAATACACAGCGGAATAAATACTATCAGATACAAATACTACGTCTCGTCATCCAGCTCATCTCCAAAGCTCCAGAATATCCAGAATATCCTGATAACATAACTCTAGGCTGCCCGTGTGGAAAATTATGGGCACCCAGAGTTTAGAAAGGGAACAATAAACTCCAGGTCAGTCATGGTGACTGGTGTGAGATCGTAAAACAGTTATTTTCGCAAAGAAAATAAAACAACTTCGCAATGCTTTTGAAAAATGAAACTACCATAAGGCCTCCCACCACACACACAATGCAAACGCGAAATTGGAGGAGATTTCTCCTTATGATAGTCAAAAATGCTTACTACGCAAAATCAATTTGATATTATTATTAATGTCTAGTGTGGAAAACATTTCGAAAGTATAATATCAATCTTAGCCAACATACAACTATTGTCGTATGCCTACTATAGCTACTACGTTCAATAGCAGGTTACCGCCACATTCCATAGCAGGTAATACAACTAAAAACCGTACGGGGTTCGTATTGTTTCTTTGGATTTCCAACAAATGATCAGGCTAAGGAACTTCCTTACCGAAATTGAAACGCCTCTGGAAAGACGCCCCGGATCCTAACCGGATCTCCGCAAACAAAAGGCCGACGCTACCTCACGCTCTAACCGAGCTGTAACTAGGTAACTAACACACGAGCTATGCCATCCCCCGGTCGTTACCGACCTTTATCCGAGGATCCTCAATCGAAAAGCAACAGCCACAAAATATAATCCACATAGGTAAAATATCTGGGCTCCATACCATGATATCACCTTTTATCCAGAAGGAAATGGCATACCCTAGGGGCGCTACCCCTACAAACCTTTGTCGCAACATTCCTGTTTCGACCATTACCGGGTTGTGAGGCTCGACGAAGTCTCGTCCACAAAGCTACGCTTTTTCACAAAGCCACGCTTCTTCACAAAGCAACGCTTTGATCCACAATTGATCAACAGCACTTCGTGTG
Source organism: Allium fistulosum (assembly GCA_030737815.1). Taxonomy (NCBI): domain Eukaryota; kingdom Viridiplantae; phylum Streptophyta; class Magnoliopsida; order Asparagales; family Amaryllidaceae; genus Allium; species Allium fistulosum. Next base: position 1,124,741,307 of record CM060902.1, on the reverse strand, counting down.
CCACATTACCAAATTGGGAATGTATCACTAGTGACCATCAACTACATAACCTCTGAGCTCGTACGTCTCAGAGAAGGGTGTTAAGCTAAGAGAATAAATTCTCCGCCACCAACAGAAATGTATTTGATAGAAACCAGCTTTACATCTCAAAGTGTAACGTCAGACACACATCCATACAAGTCCGTTCCGGGATCGAACGGAACCGAAGGCACTTCCGAAGAAGCCCTTGCAATCCGGATATTCACTAATCACGTCTGGACTTCCCATCACAAAAAGAGTGATATAAATCTCTATACCGGAGCAACTCGGTGCAGAGACATTCGACAGGTTGTCCTTTCATTTTCACAAATATCCGGTCTTCACACCGGTCTTCAAATGCTATCCATTCGCGACGTATCACTATTCGGAATGGGTTATATGACACAAAGGTCCTCTCCCGGCTTAACCGAATAATGAGCGTTTGTTTTAAAAACAAATCAAGTGTCATTTCAAAGGCAAATATTGATAGTTGGTTCTTTAACTATCAATAACATTCACAACAAGCATCCAATTTAAATAATTTTTCCCAAATTATTAAATTTCAAATCTTTTCACAAGATATACATATTTCCACACTTCACATTTGAAAATCAATTTCAAATCGTATTTCACACTTCACATTTGAAAATTCAATTTCAAATCACATTTCATACTTCACGTTTGAAAATTCAATTTCAAATCACATTTCATACTTCACGTTTGAAAATTCAATTTCAAATCATATTTCATACTTCACGTTTGAAAATTAATTTCAAATCATATTATGGTCCATTTAAACCAATTAGATAAATCCTTATCGATTTATTTCAAATTTACATTTCAAATTTGCAAATTTATTTCCACACTTCATCACTTTGAAAATCCGATTTCAAACCATATTTTCCACACTTTTAAAAATAAATCAATATTTATTTTTAAAACCAATTTCCCTTTCCTTTACAACTTCTATTCGGAATTTACATTCCTAAAAATCCACTTTTACACGATTTTCAAATCGTTTTCCAAATATTCATTTTCAACCCCGAATCAACTTTAAAAATTGATTTCTCCATTTTATTTCAAATCCCAAATCGAATTTCAAATTGATTTCTGAATTTACTTCAACACTGAATCACATTTCAAATTGATTTTAACTTTAATCCCAAAGACTAAATCGTTTTCACAAATCGATTTCCAAATTTATTTCCAACACAAAAATCAATTTTTGATTCAACATTAAATAAGTTCTCATATCGATTCCTCAAAGATTTATTTTAAATACCCAATCAATTATCACTTTGATTTCAAATAAATTTATCTCCTTTAAAATAAATTCTTTTATTTTTTCCAAACCATCTAAAATTCAATTTTAATTTCAGAAATCCAATTTCATTTATTTCTGGTATCCAACGATACCAAAAACACATTCGGCTAAATTATAGCTCTCAATACATTCAATCACAGATATAATCATACGCAGATTATAAATAATCAATCAAACAACATATGAAATTAATTCAGATGTTTTGAGGAATCCTGTTGGATCCCTCCAACCTGTTTCCCTGCATCCACAGATGTTAGCACAATACCAATTCCGCTCCAGTATGGAATTATCGCGGTATATGGGTTTTTATAAAAATCCGCTTACTAACGGCGCAATAGGGTCTCACCCGCTATACGAGGCGGGAAATCATCAATCCAATATATACATATGCCAATATGTATATATTGCTATATATATAGATATATCCTATCATATCTAATATCACAATCCAAACAGTCAATCATCAATCAATAACTGTAAAAGAAAATCCACTTTCATTTGAGTGAGAAGATCTCACCTTGATTTTCCGATAGAAATTTGTAGCGTTTATTTCGAATGAAATTAAACGGACGTTTAATTTCACTCAAAATTTTCACTGACCCCAATCGCTTCCAATTCAATTGCATCGCGTAGTACGTGTTTCTACAATTCCGGCGCTACCAAATTTGTTGAATTCTGATAATATATGACGAAGTTATGGTAATTCAAACTTTATACAATTTTAAATACAATTTAATATACAATTTCTTTTATATTTTTATACCCATTCAATCTCGGCCATTCGTTCTTGCCTTGACCAAAACTGGCCATGTGATGCATCTTCCTCCTTCACGCGTATTGTTCCCAGGCATCACGAAACCCACCTCGAGCCGGCCCTAGGGTTGAGAACGCAACCCACTCCGTCCATCCTCGTGACGATCAGCCACCGCCGTTTTGAAGCCCAACCCCTCGCCTATCTCCACCGCGAAAACCAAAGCACTCGGTCGCCCCCTGTGCACGCACGACGAGGCCGAATGGCCACCAAACGCGGCCCCATAGCCTCCTCCACATGACACTAAACCCCATCATCACCGTACAGATTTGTTCGCCTCGTCGTCCTCCACGATTTCCTAGTTGAAGCCTTCGTCTGAAAGTCGACCGATTGGAAGTAATTGAGGGATGAAGGAGAGATAATTTCGGCCATTGGTAGTGGGGGTGGCGGCTGCACGTTTTAGCTAGGGTTAGGGTTTAGTTTTAATGCAAATGAAAATAGTTAGGTCCTTTTATAGAAAAAACGACGAACACTATTCATCCCGAAATTTCCGAACTCCGATTTACGCGTCGAAACTGGCGTTTTTGGGGTTTACCCCGCATTCCGGACACAATGGAACAAGTTTCGAAAGGTAATTCGATCGTCTGTGCGAGATACGGAGAAAAACGATCAATTTAAATTAAACCGATTTAAATCGATTTCAAGGCGTTTTGATTCGTACCGGACAAACGGTAAATCCAAAAATTACGAAATTTGAAATCTTACAATAATATCACATTACGGATCCGATGAAACTGGTTTCGTTGAAATCCGAGACTTTTTGAAAAATGACTATTTTAACTCGCCGAATTAAAATTAAAACGATATCGATGCGTTTCGAGCTGCCACGGTCAAACGATAACTTTGATTGCTACGAAAATTGAAATCCGATAATAACTAACTATTACGGATCCAATGGAACTGGTCTCGTTCAATTCTGAGACTGTTCGAAAATTGGCTATTTTTACAGTCGATAATTAAATATTAAAATATTCAATTTTCACAAATTAACTCCAAATTCGATTCTGAAAGTTCTATAACCTTTCTATAACTCCAGTATGATTAAATAAAATTTTACAAATCATTTTCAATCATTTTAACTCGATTTTTTATTATCTCTGGAATTCCACTATTTAATTTATCGACTTAATTCTCAAATAAAACCCAATATTCGAAAAATAAATCATTCGACTTCTAAATTCCATTTATTAATATTTAAAATCAATTAAATATTCGAATTTTAATTATCAAAAATTCTGGGTCGTTACAAACTTCCCCCCTTAAAAGAATTTCGTCCTCGAAATTACAAGTTAGGAAGAAAGAGTCCTTAACTCGTCTACTATTTTCCATAATCTAAATAGTTTTATTAATTTATCCAAACAAATCTTTCTACTAAAGATTCGTTATTAATTCAACTAACTTTTCAACTTCAATTATAAGTTTCAAACAACATTGTTTAACTTTTCAATTCAAATTCGAGTTTAAATTCAAATTTTAAACTTCCAAAATTTCTCAAAATTTTTCTAACACTCGAAATTTTCGAAAAATTTCGCCAGCGTCTCCTTTGCGCGGCTAATACGGTACGACTACAAAACGTCCCTACGGACTCTCAAATCTCAAAAGAAAACAAAATGCCAAGTGGCAAAATCAGAATCTCATCAAATTTCATACTGAAATTCAAATACGTACCTTTTTGTCGAGCAATTCAAATTTATTTTTGAAATCAAAATTCCAATTCCTGTATACACCTGTATATATCCTACTAGCCATAATATCTAGTTACAATATTCAAACCATTTTGCAAATTCCATTACACAATTTTCAATGTATGCTTCTTATACATTTTTTTTACTTCACTATTGAAGTTACATATCTATTTTCATTCAATTTTGCATTTCCAATTTCATTTGAATTTACTTTACTATTTAAATTCAATTTGAATTCATTTTATCTTCAGATTTTCATTCAGATTTTCATTTCGAATTTTACTTGAATTCGATTCATCTTCTAATTTTGAATATTGAGTTCCATTTACCTTTATCTCAAATTCAATTTGAAATCACAAAAAAAAATCCTTTTAAAAATGGATATGGAAAGCACGTTCCCCCATGGATCACAGTTACTCGGCGGTTTCGCTACTATCCCAGTAGAATCGCTCGTAATCTGTAGATTTCTCATCTCTTAAATTTCGCCATGGTTGTTGCCATAGATCGTAGTTCACACGGCGGTTGCGCCACTATCTCAGTGGAATCGCTTGTAACCATAGGCATCTCGCCCCTCGAATTTCGCTAGCATACGTCGTGATCAATCAATATGATCCCATCACGATCAAACGGATACTCATGCTGAGTTCCAACACCTTCACAATTTTTTCAATGGAAGGTACTTTTTCATATCCTTAGTTTGGAAAACATGTCATATATGTATAGTACTTCATTTCCAATTGATTCCATTCAATTTTAATTGGCATTTCATATTCACATTCACCAACTTAGAATATTTTCAATATCAAATTTACTTAAGAATTTCACACTTATTTCTTAAGTTCAATACAAGTATTTTCCATACTTTTGATATTAATTTTCAATTACCACTTATATTTAAACTGGATTACCAATTCCATATAAATCCAATCAATATTTCATTTATAATTATTGAATTCAATTCGTTTCGAACCTTATTCATTTGGTCAATCTTCAATTAGCTTCACTTACTAATTTTGGTTTAATACATCACTTCGTTTTCCACAAATCAAATTCAATTCCAGTTCTATTTACTTACAAATTCAAAATGAATTTTAACACTCAATTTCATTTTCTTGCACTTGCAGTTGCAAATTTATTTATTCATTCACAAATTCATTCATTTTCAATTTGAATCTCATTCCAATTAGATTTCAAATATTCTATAAGTTATCAAACTTATTTTACATTCCATTAATGAATTTATTTCAAATATTCTTTCTGAAATTGTATTTCAATTTGTAAATTACCTTTACAATTCACATTTCCAAATCTCATTTGTATATGGATTTATTTCCTTACCTTTCAATTCATACTTATAAATTTCATTTGTTAAATGAATTTATCTTCAAATCTTTGGTTATTATTTGAATTTCTTATTCAATTCCATATATCAATGATAATACTTCAATATTATCTTTTTCTAACAACCAAGCATCCATATACTACTATAATTCATAGAAAATCATTTCTTTTCTATACAAAAATAGTTTTGGGCAAAATTATTTCATTTACCCTATTTAAAACAATACTGTGTCGGTTTATCTTGTTTAAGAGTTTAGAAACCCCTATCGATTACAGTTGGCCACCCTGCATCGACCAGAATCTATAAACAATCAACCAATAAGTCAACACAATACAAAACAAATTTTGTATTCACTAACAAATACGCGCTCATATATATTATTACACTCAACTCATTCTAGAGTACTACTGACTCTATCTTTAATGAGTAACACCCAACAGAGCAGGGTTGTCGCTTAACCGGATGCTCTGATACCACTTGTAAAGACCCGCAAATCCGCCTTCCGAAAACTCGACACCGATACGTCCACTGTACCAAATTGTCGAATAATCGAATGGCGGAAACGCGAAACTTTAGGGTTAAAAGAAGAGGTAGAAGAAAAGATAGAAGAAAAAGAAAGAACAGAAACAGAATCAGAAACAATTATCAGAATCTCACATTTCGCAGCGGAATAATATACCATAGATAAATCAATAATCTTTAAAACAAAAGACTATATCAGTTTATACATACATCAATCATCAGAGTTTACAACAATGGACAGTTATATAAACTTGTCCTCATACAGAATACACAGCGGAATAAATACTATCAGATACAAATACTACGTCTCGTCATCCAGCTCATCTCCAAAGCTCCAGAATATCCAGAATATCCTGATAACATAACTCTAGGCTGCCCGTGTGGAAAATTATGGGCACCCAGAGTTTAGAAAGGGAACAATAAACTCCAGGTCAGTCATGGTGACTGGTGTGAGATCGTAAAACAGTTATTTTCGCAAAGAAAATAAAACAACTTCGCAATGCTTTTGAAAAATGAAACTACCATAAGGCCTCCCACCACACACACAATGCAAACGCGAAATTGGAGGAGATTTCTCCTTATGATAGTCAAAAATGCTTACTACGCAAAATCAATTTGATATTATTATTAATGTCTAGTGTGGAAAACATTTCGAAAGTATAATATCAATCTTAGCCAACATACAACTATTGTCGTATGCCTACTATAGCTACTACGTTCAATAGCAGGTTACCGCCACATTCCATAGCAGGTAATACAACTAAAAACCGTACGGGGTTCGTATTGTTTCTTTGGATTTCCAACAAATGATCAGGCTAAGGAACTTCCTTACCGAAATTGAAACGCCTCTGGAAAGACGCCCCGGATCCTAACCGGATCTCCGCAAACAAAAGGCCGACGCTACCTCACGCTCTAACCGAGCTGTAACTAGGTAACTAACACACGAGCTATGCCATCCCCCGGTCGTTACCGACCTTTATCCGAGGATCCTCAATCGAAAAGCAACAGCCACAAAATATAATCCACATAGGTAAAATATCTGGGCTCCATACCATGATATCACCTTTTATCCAGAAGGAAATGGCATACCCTAGGGGCGCTACCCCTACAAACCTTTGTCGCAACATTCCTGTTTCGACCATTACCGGGTTGTGAGGCTCGACGAAGTCTCGTCCACAAAGCTACGCTTTTTCACAAAGCCACGCTTCTTCACAAAGCAACGCTTTGATCCACAATTGATCAACAGCACTTCGTGTGCCACATTACCAAATTGGGAATGTATCACTAGTGACCATCAACTACATAACCTCTGAGCTCGTACGTCTCAGAGAAGGGTGTTAAGCTAAGAGAATAAATTCTCCGCCACCAACAGAAATGTATTTGATAGAAACCAGCTTTACATCTCAAAGTGTAACGTCAGACACACATCCATACAAGTCCGTTCCGGGATCGAACGGAACCGAAGGCACTTCCGAAGAAGCCCTTGCAATCCGGATATTCACTAATCACGTCTGGACTTCCCATCACAAAAAGAGTGATATAAATCTCTATACCGGAGCAACTCGGTGCAGAGACATTCGACAGGTTGTCCTTTCATTTTCACAAATATCCGGTCTTCACACCGGTCTTCAAATGCTATCCATTCGCGACGTATCACTATTCGGAATGGGTTATATGACACAAAGGTCCTCTCCCGGCTTAACCGAATAATGAGCGTTTGTTTTAAAAACAAATCAAGTGTCATTTCAAAGGCAAATATTGATAGTTGGTTCTTTAACTATCAATAACATTCACAACAAGCATCCAATTTAAATAATTTTTCCCAAATTATTAAATTTCAAATCTTTTCACAAGATATACATATTTCCACACTTCACATTTGAAAATCAATTTCAAATCGTATTTCACACTTCACATTTGAAAATTCAATTTCAAATCACATTTCATACTTCACGTTTGAAAATTCAATTTCAAATCACATTTCATACTTCACGTTTGAAAATTCAATTTCAAATCATATTTCATACTTCACGTTTGAAAATTAATTTCAAATCATATTATGGTCCATTTAAACCAATTAGATAAATCCTTATCGATTTATTTCAAATTTACATTTCAAATTTGCAAATTTATTTCCACACTTCATCACTTTGAAAATCCGATTTCAAACCATATTTTCCACACTTTTAAAAATAAATCAATATTTATTTTTAAAACCAATTTCCCTTTCCTTTACAACTTCTATTCGGAATTTACATTCCTAAAAATCCACTTTTACACGATTTTCAAATCGTTTTCCAAATATTCATTTTCAACCCCGAATCAACTTTAAAAATTGATTTCTCCATTTTATTTCAAATCCCAAATCGAATTTCAAATTGATTTCTGAATTTACTTCAACACTGAATCACATTTCAAATTGATTTTAACTTTAATCCCAAAGACTAAATCGTTTTCACAAATCGATTTCCAAATTTATTTCCAACACAAAAATCAATTTTTGATTCAACATTAAATAAGTTCTCATATCGATTCCTCAAAGATTTATTTTAAATACCCAATCAATTATCACTTTGATTTCAAATAAATTTATCTCCTTTAAAATAAATTCTTTTATTTTTTCCAAACCATCTAAAATTCAATTTTAATTTCAGAAATCCAATTTCATTTATTTCTGGTATCCAACGATACCAAAAACACATTCGGCTAAATTATAGCTCTCAATACATTCAATCACAGATATAATCATACGCAGATTATAAATAATCAATCAAACAACATATGAAATTAATTCAGATGTTTTGAGGAATCCTGTTGGATCCCTCCAACCTGTTTCCCTGCATCCACAGATGTTAGCACAATACCAATTCCGCTCCAGTATGGAATTATCGCGGTATATGGGTTTTTATAAAAATCCGCTTACTAACGGCGCAATAGGGTCTCACCCGCTATACGAGGCGGGAAATCATCAATCCAATATATACATATGCCAATATGTATATATTGCTATATATATAGATATATCCTATCATATCTAATATCACAATCCAAACAGTCAATCATCAATCAATAACTGTAAAAGAAAATCCACTTTCATTTGAGTGAGAAGATCTCACCTTGATTTTCCGATAGAAATTTGTAGCGTTTATTTCGAATGAAATTAAACGGACGTTTAATTTCACTCAAAATTTTCACTGACCCCAATCGCTTCCAATTCAATTGCATCGCGTAGTACGTGTTTCTACAATTCCGGCGCTACCAAATTTGTTGAATTCTGATAATATATGACGAAGTTATGGTAATTCAAACTTTATACAATTTTAAATACAATTTAATATACAATTTCTTTTATATTTTTATACCCATTCAATCTCGGCCATTCGTTCTTGCCTTGACCAAAACTGGCCATGTGATGCATCTTCCTCCTTCACGCGTATTGTTCCCAGGCATCACGAAACCCACCTCGAGCCGGCCCTAGGGTTGAGAACGCAACCCACTCCGTCCATCCTCGTGACGATCAGCCACCGCCGTTTTGAAGCCCAACCCCTCGCCTATCTCCACCGCGAAAACCAAAGCACTCGGTCGCCCCCTGTGCACGCACGACGAGGCCGAATGGCCACCAAACGCGGCCCCATAGCCTCCTCCACATGACACTAAACCCCATCATCACCGTACAGATTTGTTCGCCTCGTCGTCCTCCACGATTTCCTAGTTGAAGCCTTCGTCTGAAAGTCGACCGATTGGAAGTAATTGAGGGATGAAGGAGAGATAATTTCGGCCATTGGTAGTGGGGGTGGCGGCTGCACGTTTTAGCTAGGGTTAGGGTTTAGTTTTAATGCAAATGAAAATAGTTAGGTCCTTTTATAGAAAAAACGACGAACACTATTCATCTCGAAATTTCCGAACTCCGATTTACGCGTCGAAACTGGCGTTTTTGGGGTTTACCCCGCATTCCGGACACAATGGAACAAGTTTCGAAAGGTAATTCGATCGTCTGTGCGAGATACGGAGAAAAACGATCAATTTAAATTAAACCGATTTAAATCGATTTCAAGGCGTTTTGATTCGTACCGGACAAACGGTAAATCCAAAAATTACGAAATTTGAAATCTTACAATAATATCACATTACGGATCCGATGAAACTGGTTTCGTTGAAATCCGAGACTTTTTGAAAAATGACTATTTTAACTCGCCGAATTAAAATTAAAACGATATCGATGCGTTTCGAGCTGCCACGGTCAAACGATAACTTTGATTGCTACGAAAATTGAAATCCGATAATAACTAACTATTACGGATCCAATGGAACTGGTCTCGTTCAATTCTGAGACTGTTCGAAAATTGGCTATTTTTACAGTCGATAATTAAATATTAAAATATTCAATTTTCACAAATTAACTCCAAATTCGATTCTGAAAGTTCTATAACCTTTCTATAACTCCAGTATGATTAAATAAAATTTTACAAATCATTTTCAATCATTTTAACTCGATTTTTTATTATCTCTGGAATTCCACTATTTAATTTATCGACTTAATTCTCAAATAAAACCCAATATTCGAAAAATAAATCATTCGACTTCTAAATTCCATTTATTAATATTTAAAATCAATTAAATATTCGAATTTTAATTATCAAAAATTCTGGGTCGTTACACAAGTCTTATTTAAACAATTTTGTTAAAACTAGTTCTTTGTAAATAATAAATGTTTCTTTAACATTTGATTTAAAATGTTTTTAAATTTGTTAAATTTTGTTAAAGTTTAATTTGTAAATTATTTGAGATCTTTAATATTGAAATGAAATTTAAAGGAAAATTTATAAGCAAAAGGTTTCAAATGTATTTGGAAATGATAATTAAGTCATTTATAAGAAATAATTTATCTTAAAGATAATTAAGAATAATGATGTGAGATTCATTAAATTAATAAGATAATTAAAGGGTAAATTAATTAATTAATGATTTAGTGTTAATTAATTAAATAATTAGGATTATAAGTTAATTAATTAAGGGTTAATTAATTTGGAATTAAGGATCATTTATTTATATAAGTATAGATTATTAATAAATGATTAGAAATTAATTAATCAAGTGATTAAAGATTAATTTGGTAATTAATTAAGTAATTAGAGATTTATTAATTGGTAATTAAGAATTAATTTATTTGTAAATTAATAATGGTTGATTTAAATTTAAATACTTAAGGAATGTAAGTAAAGAATGGTTAATATTTAGTGATAGATCATTAATTAGGGATTATTAAATAATTAAATAATGCGATTAATTTGATAATCAATTAGATTAATTAGTTAATTATGAAATTGGTTAAGTATAATTACTTAATGGAAGTAATTAAAGGAATTAATTAATTAAGGTAATTAATTAAATAAATTTGATTAAGTTTAAATTAATTAATTAAATTAAATTAAGATAATCACTTGGTGATTTGATAAGTATAATTACTTAAATGTAATTAATGAAGTGTAATTATTTAGGAAAATAATTTAAAGGTAATTACTAGATGTAATTAATTAAAGGAGATTTAATAATGAAAGTAATTTGAGTTTAATTACTTTGTATAATTAATCAAGGGATTAATTAAAAGATAATTAATTAAGGGGTAATTAATTTATGAAATGGAATAATTAAGGGTAGTTAATTACTAAATGAGATTAATCAAAGGTGATTAATAAATGTGACTAATTAAAGATTAATTATTAAATGTAATTAATTTAAATGGAGTAATTAATTAAAGAAGTGATTAAGGATCATTAATTAATTAATATAATTAATAATGTAATTAAGAGTTGATTAATTAAGATTAATTAATCAATAATAAGTGATTAAAGTAATTAATTAATTGTAATTAATTAAGAATTAATGTAATTAAGTATAGTTAATTAATTAATGAAGTAATTAAAGATTAATTACTGTAATGGTTTAAGATAATTAATTTGTGAAATTAGTTAAGGATTAATTACTTAAAGTAATTAAAGGATAATTAATCAGGAATGATTAATTAAGATGAATACTTAGAATATGATTAATTAATTGGTTTAATTAATGATTAAGTAAGCAGGAATTATAGAATGAAGTAATTAATTTAATTCATTTTAAATTAATTAGAGATGGTATAAATCATTACTTAGGGATGGATGAATGTTATTGAATACTTTGCATTGTTTGATATCTCTGATGAGATATGTGCTGATCTATGATATGGATGTTTTGGTTGAATTGTAATGATAATGTGAATTATCTGTTTGTGATGATAATATGGATTATCTATTGTGAATTATCTATCTCTGTGTATATAGATAAAGAATTGAATTGTTTTAACTTTAAAACAACTTGGCCTTAACAGATACGTTTTGGATTTCGATGAGACCGGGATCGGGTTTCCAGATTTGGTTATCCGAATACCACATCGATCCAAATTAACGATAGGTCATGAATCTCAAGTGAAGATGAAGATTCAGAGTGCAAGGGTTATTGTCGTTAACTCTGAGGGTGATTCCAAAACGAGTGTAACGAGATAATGCCTTCGGTTTCGTTCGAATCCGGAACGAACTTGTATGGATTGAATGCTTTCAGAACATCGTCAGGTGGACGATGAGCATTCTAAGTGATGTGTTCTGATTAAAGGTAATCGTAGCCTCAAGCCTCATCAACCGGGAATGGCTAAAACAGGGGAGGTGCAGCAACGCTTCGTGGGTAGCACCCACTGAGAGTAAGGTCATCCCTGTCTAGAGAGTTCCTTTATTTCGGCTTAGTGGTGCAGTTGGCGACGGCCATCTGTGGGGTGATTTTATTCGGAATTATCCAGTAAGGGATGGTTCCGGCTTTGTGTTGCAGGGGATTGGGAGTAATCCTTGGTACGTTGATCTTGGCCACGTACTATGATGGGCGGTACCCCGGTAGCCCTGCCATTGTATGTAATCCAATCTTCAATAAGTGCCGTACGTATTAGTTGTGCCCAACTATGTTGGAACGTGAGATGTAAGCATTCCAGCTATTTCTGTATTTTACTTGAAAACCCTAGACCCTATTATAATATAACTAAATTTCCTATCAAATGTTTTGGTTAGCGTAAGGTAAAAATTTACCCATGTTTATGTGTGGGGAGTCTTACGTGATACCTTTTGTTTTCAAAGGATTTTCAAAGTTAAGCAAGTTAACCTGTTACTCACACCAGACCCATGTCTGACCCAAGTGTTTATTTTCTGTTTTATAAACTCTTGGGTACTCAAATTTGTACGAGTAGCCAAGGGATTCAGGTTAGCTTTGACGAATTGTGGAGGAGGAATGGAGCAGGAGGCTTCAGCGTTGTAGATATATATAGTAGTTCCGCTGTGTTGATCTCTGTGATAGTGTCTTGTATTGTATTGAGTTGTAATGTCTAGACAGATGTTTATAACTGTCTAATATGTGATGTATAAGCTGTGTAACTCTGATGAATGTTGTATACTATGTAATAGTATTATGTTATTAATATAATTTATTCGTTCCGCTGTTGAGATTTTGATGTTGTTGAGTTCTTTCTTCTCTTCTTTTCTCTTTTCTATCCCTTTCTTTCTTATTAATGATGCGTCATTCTGTGGAATGAATGGCGGGTCATTACACTTTCTCTCAAAATGAAGTGACAATTTTTATTGTGCCAACATCCAGTTCTTTTCTCTCCTCTCCTTGGGCAAGTCCTACAGCGACATCATCCCACTATGTGAGATCTCATCCCCAGGGGTGGAGCCCATATGCAAGTGGGGTAGGCACGTGCCTACCCCAGTATTTGAGAAAAAAAAAACAGAAAAAAACAATAAAAAAAATGCAAGTTCAATCTCAAGAAAAGAAAAAGGGAAAAGAACAAAGCAGCACCTCTCCTCTAACTTTCTTCCTTCCCTATCGATAGTCTAGCGTACTCTTTATCAGACAATCTAGCATACTAACCTCTGTCTTTCAAACATCAATCGAGATATCTCCTGTGGAATTCAAAACCCTAGATCAAAAAATTAGTAGAATGGGTTACTTTCCTTGTTATTTTCTTCAATTTCTTACGAGGCACATATTTTAGGGATTAAGTTAGATAGTTTGAATTTAATTAGACTGTGACAATCCTGTATATTGAAATTGCTTTGCTTGATTGAGAGTAACTAATTTATGTAATTTATTGAATTTGGGTTTCATATGCATAAAATTGGTTTTAAAATCAGTTTGCTAGTCTTATAATTATTCACTGTTTTAAGATTTTAGATTGCTAAATGAATGTTATTTTTATTTAAAGTGAAGATGAATGTGGCATAATCTAATAATGAATTCATAGAAGTAAAAAGCATCAATGATTAAGCTACGAAGATGGTCTTGATGGGAAAGCATATTGTCTACAATTAGTTTATAAACTCATCGTATGGTCCTTAATCCTACCAGTTTCAACCGCTACAGTTGAAAGGACTTTTTCAGCTATGAATATAGGTAAAACGGATCTTCGAAATCGAATAGGGATGAATGACTGAATGATAGTTCTATCACTTATATTAAAAGGGATGTCATTGATATCATTGACAATGATGCAACTATCGATCGTTTTCAAAATATGAGAACTCGTAGAGAATGACTTTAAGATATGAATGTTATAAATAATTTTCTTTTGGAAGATCAATTATTAATCATTTTTGTAATGAAATGGAAGATCAATTATTGATATTTTTGTAATGAAATCCGAAGTCTATTAAATGATAAAGGTATTATCATCTTTTTCTCTGTTATTTAAGTTTTTGGTGTAAATTTTGTTAAATATCAATGATATCCAAAAGAATTGCATCGATTATTGTCGCCCCCGAACCCCATAACACTTTGTGCCCACTCCAACATCTTGTCCTGCCTACGCTCATCCCTGAACCCTAACCCTAATTTCGCAGCTTTGGTTGCCTCATCCACAAACTGTAACTCCAAACTATACTCTATCATTGCAAAATTGTCCTCCGTCATAGCCTCATCAACAAATGTGTGGTTTCATTTTCATCCCCCCTTTATTCACTTACCATAGCCCTAATTTATCTTTAGTTATGCCATTGTATCAATGCGAAATCCTAGTTCTCAAAATATTATCTAGTGATGCATTAGATGTTCCAATAAATGAAGTGCCGAGGGAGTATTTCTTTGCAGCCTGAATCCACTCAAAAATTGGTTGATAGAAAATCACCACATTGTTGTGTCGTCATTACGTAACTGCTTTCAGACCTTTGCAGGTTTGATAAATTGCTGGTTTTTTCATTTTTTTTCCTTCAATGATTATTGTTGTTAGTTGTAGCAAATTGATTTGGATATTGAAATTTGGATTATATTGACATCAGGTATCAAAGTTCAATTGAATTGTGCTTGAAAACTTGGTATCAAAAATCCTAAGAATGTAGTTATTTTTATTCTCTCATTTTGATTAATTTTTTTAACAATAAACTATATTAGCATATGTAAGAACATGCTAAATCTAGTTGGTATTTCAAAATTATTTCAAATAGTCTATGAGCATATTAACATAGCACAAAATTATTTTTCCTTCTCTATATCTTGTACAGGCTATCTTTTTCTGTTATTAGTTATATCTATTCAACTTAATTTACTATATTTATTTTATAGGATGTCAATGCAACTATAGATTGCACCAAATGGCTTTCCATGAAAAATTATCTATGGTTCAACTCCATTTTTTTATTTGCTGTCATTTGACTTGTGAATTAGAGAATCATTTATTGCTAATAATTTAAATTACAAGTATCCTAACACATTCCATTATTCATAATGCTCTTTGTTACTTGAAAAGGTGAGAAGCACTATATATTTTCAAAAGAAGTCTCTCATGGAAAGCGGTAGCTAAGTGTTAAATTTGGATGATTCAAATATTTGTTGAGAAGGAAAAAAAATGATTAATTGGTTCAATCAATCAATTAATTTGGCTTGTATATGGAAGGATATTTTGGAAGGAAACTATTAATTAGCCAATCAATTAATTAGTCAATGCATTTTTTATATGAAGAAATAAATGATTAGGCATGGAGAATTAATCAATCAAAGTAAAGATATGAAAACCAAGATTACGCCATCTATTTATACTAAAATCAAATCATGCAATTTGGAAAGATATTTGGGTAATCAGAAAATTGATTTTCTTAATCTCCAAGCAATCCTTCATAATCAAGTCTATTTAAATGAAGGAAGTTCATCTTCATATGTATGTGAGTGTGTGAGAGGATCTACTATTATTCTTCTCTCTCTTTTGTACTCTTTTCTTCAGTGGAATAAAAGAAGTTGTTGGGTCTCCGTGGACGTAGGATATTCATATCCGAACCACATTAAATCTTCTATGTCTCTTATTTCTACTATTGTTTCTATGAGACTGCATAATTGATCTTTTTTAAAGTTCCATTGATATCTAAATAGACAATACTAGATCCTGATCAAATAATTCGCTTCTGCTCAAATTAAAACAAATTTCACTACAGTTTGGTATCAAAGCTAGTGTTATTGTTCCTATTTGGATATTAATGGCTACTTCTAGTAAGTCTGTTGGTAGATCTGGTGTCAATTATGGAGTAACACGTTTTGGCGGAAAGGAAGATTTTGGTACTTGGAAGATGAAGATGGAGGCTGTATTAAAGAAGGAGAAGACTTATAAGGTTGTTTATGCACCTGAGAAATTGAAAGATATTGATGCAGCTGATTTGGAAGAGATGGAAGATGAAGCTCTCACAACAATTCAGTTGAGTCTTTCAGATGAAGTTCTTAGAGAATTCTCTCAGAAGAAGACGGTGAAGGAACTATGGGATGCATTATCTGATGCATATCAAGGCAAGTCTCTCACTAATCGGATTATTCTTCAGCAACAACTCTATTCGTTCAAGATGAAGCCTGGAGCTGATCTCATGGAGCATGAAGATGCTTTGACCACTTTGATTATGAACCTGAAGGCAGTGGAAGTTGATATTATCGATGAGGCTCAAGCTATGATCCTTTTATGTTTCTTGCCTAAGGAGTATACTGCTTTTGTTAATTCCATGATATATGGCCATAGTAAAATTAGCCTGTTTAATGTAAAGGCTGGTCTTCATAATGAAGTATTAAGAGGTAGATTGGCAAGCACTAGCTTGGATAGTGATACCGAAGGCTTATCTGTTCAGAGAGGTAGAGGCCAAAGTAGGTCCAAGAAAGGTAGAGGACGGAATTCTTCGCGGTCTCAGTCTAGGGGGCTTAAGAAGTTGACTTGTCATTATTGTAAGAAACCAGGGCACTTCATAGCATAATGTCCCAAGCTTAAAGGTAGAAGAAAAGATTCAAAGCAAGCCTCCGCTTCTACAGCAGAGAAATCAGATACAGAAAGTGACACCGATGTATTTACAGCTTCTGGCTCTTCTGGGAAGAGCAACTTATGGCTGATTGATTCTGGCGCATCTTATCATATGACACCTGATAGGAACTGCTTTTCCACTTACCGTGAAATTGATGGAGGAGAAGTTCTGTTGGGTAATGATGCTTCTTGCCGTATGGTTGGTGTTGGTAGCATGATGATTAGGATGTTTGATGGTGTTATTCGTACGATCATCGATGTTAGACATGTACTTGATTTGAGGAGGAGCTTGATTTCTGTTGGGGCATTAAGTAGACTTGACTTGAAGATTGCAGTGGAAGGAGAGAAAATGAAGATATCGAAGGGTTCCATGATTGTTATGAGAGGTGTGAGGGCAGGAAATCTTTATCTATAAAAGGGCACTACTGTAGTTGGTGAATCAGCTTCTGTTACATCTGTTGATTCAGATTCTTTCAGATTATGGCACTTACGGATGGGTCACATCGGTGAGCGCAGCATGGATGAGTTGAGAAAATGAGGATTGATTAATGGAGTTCATCATTCAAAACATGGTTTTCGTGAAGAGTGTGTTCTTGGAAAGTAGATGAAGATTTCTTTTGGTATAAGAGAGCATAAAGAAAAAGCTGTCCTGGAGTATGTTCATACAGATGTTTGGGGTCCCTCCCCTTGTCAGTCTTTAGGTGGAGTCAGGTATTTCGTTTCATTTATAGATGATTTCTATCGTAAAGTATGGGTATACTTTCTTCAGTCAAAGAGTGAAACCTTTGCTAGGTTTTGAAAGTGGAAATCTATGGTTGAGAAGCAGTCAGGGAAGAAATTGAAAGTTCTCCGTTTAGATAATGGCGGTGAATTTGTAATTCATCGATTATTGTGAGTCTGAAGGCATTAAGAGACATTACACTACACCAGGCAATCCCCAGTCTAATGGAGTTGCAGAAAGGATGAATCCGACTTTATTGGAGAGAACAAGATGCCTTAGACTGACTGCTAAATTGAAGAAGGGATTTTGGGCTGAAGCTTTATCTATGCCAGCTTTCCTCATCAACCGCACACCTTCTACTGCCATAGATATAAAGATCCCTAAAGAAGTATGGAAAGGAGAGCCTATTAGCTATTCATTTCTCGGAGTGTTTGGTTGCCCAGCTTATGTGCATGAGAGTAAAGGGAAGATGGAACCTAGAGCTCGCAAGTGTATCTTTCTAGGTTATAGGAGAGGAGTGAAGGGATATAGGCTGTGGTGTCCTATTAGCAAGAGATCGTTATGAGCAGACATGCGACTTTTGATGAGAAGGCTATGTTTAAGGTGGAGCCTTCCTTATCGGATGACAATGAGAGGACATGTGAAGAATACCAAACACAAAGCAAGTCATCTGTTGATTCTTTCCATAGACGTTCAGATGGTGTTTCCGATGACACCGTGGTTGATGAGGGTAATACCGATGTTGGTACAGAGGATTAGACTTAAGGTGGAGCTCATTCAGAACCTAGACCTGTCAAATAAAGAAGAAAGCCTAAGTGGCTTGATGAGTTTATTGGATTGAGCATCGAAGACATTAACTTCGATGGTATGGCAACATATGATTTGAATGTTGTCCATGATGTGCCCTATGATTATAGAGAACCTATCGCATCGGTTAACAGTTTCAGTTGGTTAGTTGCTATGGAGGAGGAGATTAAGTCATTGTAGAGAAATCATACTTGGGATTTGGTGCCTCTTCCCACCGACAAGAGAGCTATTGGATGCAAGTGGATATGTAGAGTGAAAGACGGTGAAACCGATAATCTCAGATACAAGGCAAGATTAGTCGTAAAGGGGTATGTTCAGAAGAATGGGGTAGAGTATCATGATATCTTTGCTCCAGTAGTTAGGTATACTTCTATTCATATTCTCTTGGCATTAGTTGCTTATTATGATATAGAATTAGAGCAGCTAGATGTCAAAACTGCATTCTTGCATGGTGATATGGATGAGGAGATTTATTTAAAGCAGTTGGAAGGGTTCATTGATAGTAGCAGACTAGATTATGTTTGCAAACTCAATAAATCTCTATATGAACTGAAGCAGTCTCCTAGACTATGGTGTAAGAGGTTTGATAAGTTTATGCTTTCACAGGGATACTCCAGAAGTTTCAAAGACTGGTGTGTTTATTTCAAGAGATGTGATGGTGATATGATTTATTTGTTGTTATATGTTGATGATATGCTGATTGCATCTCGGAGTATGGTCAGAATTAAGGAGTTGAAAGCGAAGCTCAGTAGAGAGATTGACATGAAGGATTTGGGAAAGACACAAAGAATATTGGATATGGAGGTAAGCAGGGATAGGAAGCGGAGAGAGTTAAGGCTCACTCAGGCGCAGTACATCGAGAAGGTCCTTGCTCGATTTGGAATGGAGAAAGCCAAACCGGTTGGCACTCCATTAGGCTCTCATTTTAAGTTGTCAAAAGACTTATCTCCCTTATCGGAAGAAGACAAAAGGTATATGGCTGATATACCTTATTCTAGTGTTGTTGGTAGTCTTATGTATGCGATGGTATACACAAAACCAGATTTGGCCCATGCAGTGGGTGTTGTGAGTCGATATATGTCTAACCCATGCAAAGAGCATTGGCAAGGAGTGAAGTGGATTCTTAGATATCTTCGAGGCACTTCATCGGTGGGCTTGTTATATAGTGGAGTGGATGGTGACATCTCTCTTAACGGATACCGTGATTCTGATTATGCTGGGGATAGAGATATTAGAAAGTCAGTGTCGAGCTATGTTTTTACACTTGGCATAGGCTCGATTTCATGGAGATCAAAGCTGCAATCTATCGTAGCTTTGTCGACTACCGAAGCAGAGTTGATATCGATTGTGGAAGCAACAAAGGAAGGATTATACTTACTTCAGTTGTTGGATGATCTTTCAATGGTGCAGTGGACAGTAGAGCTATTTTCAGACAGTCAGTGTAACATCCTGGTATTTTCAACCATTCGCATCCACACATGTCGAACTTGAATTGCTCAAAATATCAGATTGTTAATTTTTATTTGGCAAAACTCAGCATATGCAGTAAATAAATAATCACAAAATTACAAACACAGAGTAATATAACAATAAGCAGCGGAAGCAAATGAATAGTAGTTCATGAAGCTACTATATATATACATATCAGAGTTAAACAAGATGCAACATAAGTCTCGAATACATAGAAGTCTCAATACAGTAATCAAATAACAAAATTGAATATACCAGTGGAGTCAACTGAATAACTGAAAGCTAAATAAGTAGATGGATCTCCAATCGAAGCTCCAACTCCAGAGGTGAGTCTCAAATGCTGTGACACCCAGTCTGACCCGAGCGTAAAGCAAAACACACACTCGAGTCAGGATTAACATTCTTATATCAATAAATCCAAGTCAAGTGAAATATCAACTGAAATACAAGTAACTCAAAGGATGTTTGGGATAACCATCCTCTAAGGATCCGTGAAACTATTTACTATGTATTAATATACGCTATTAACAACCAAACATTATTATAACACCGCGGTCATTTCAAAATATCATAGTTCAAACCAAAATATCATATCCATTTCAAAACCATATCAATATGATATCATTTCTCACTTAAACTAATATTCATTTCAAAAATCATAGCACTTCAAAGTTATAACACTTTCGAAATTATAAAGCTTAGAAATTATAACACTTTGGAAATCATAACACTTGATAACATAATACTTTAAATTTCATAACTTTGAAATCATAACTTCCCACTTGAACAGTTTAGATATTAATAGTATATATAATAAAATAGTTTATAAAATAAAATAGTTTATAAAATAAAATAGTTTATCTTATAATAGTTATAAGTTAAAATAGTTTATATTAAAATAATTAGTATATTAAAATAGTTTATACTAAAATAGTTTTCATTAAAAATTATTTATATTAAAATAGTTTATATTAAAATAATTTATAAAGTAAAATATAAAAATAGTTTTAAATATAATTTAAAATACTTTATATAATAAAATAGTTTTCCTCAAATTTCACAAATCGATTCAAATCAACTCGAATTCCAAAATTCCAATTTAATTCAATCTTAATTCATCAATTTCAACTCAGTTTCTCAATAAACCATTTCAAATTATACCGATTTCAAATACAGATTTGAACCACAAAATAAGCCATTTCAATTTCAATATATTTCAAAGCTTTAAATATCCACATTTCAAAACTAAATTTGATAATTTCATATATATCTAAATTTAACTTCATTATTATTTAGTTTTGAAATATTCACTTAATAAATACAATATCATCTAAATAAAACCCCAAATTACAAATAAACTAAATATTTCCTTCAATTTATATAGACTTGAAATATTCATAAATCCCTTAAACCAAAATTAAGCTATAAAAAATCATATCCTTTAAAAAATATCAAATTCAAAAAGTTTCAAATCGATTTAATTAAATAAAATCCTTAATTAAACACAATTTCAAATAAATTCAAATTTATCTTCCCAACCTTAACTTATAAAAATCATAAAATAAATCTATTTTTAAAATATAATTTTAAAATAAATACTTAAACATATTATATATTAATTAAATCAAACTTTATTAAATTAAATCTTATTATTAAACTTATTTTATATTAAAAATAATTTATACATATTTTAAAATAGTAAATTTATAAGTAAATTCTTAAAATCTATAATTTCAAAACTAATTTATAACTTTAAAATTTCAAAACATGTAATTTTCAAAAATCTAAATTTTAAACCTTTGTAAAATACATTTATATATATATACATATAATATTTAAAAGTCAATATATATATATAACCATATATTTCCTTTCAAAACTTTTGGAAATCGATTTCAAATATTTATAAATATAGACCAACGATGTCTGTATATAATTTTCTATCATATGGTCATGTGATACGGATATTTATCATTTCAATCCGTAATTTAAATATATACGGGTATATTTTTTTTTCAACCTGCAATCCCAACTTTAATTAAATTGAAAATCGCTTGGGTTTATCATTTCAACCCATAACGATTTTCTCCTATTCTAAAAGATCGTTCGGGTATGTATCATTTCAACCCATAGGAAATTCTATACTATAGGGAACTTGCAGAGTGAGAACAAATATGATTATAACAGGCATATATCATCAATATAAATAACAGATAATGGTGTTAGATGTCACGGGTGAACAGATACGGATAATAGCATATATATAGCAATGTAAATAACTAACAGCAGCATATTTCAATTGTCGTTTCAATTGAAATCAAATTTAATAAATATAAGAACGTTAACCGTGAGTGATTGCTCACCTTTCGAGTCTAGAGATGAATGAGAAATTGAACTATGAATTCAAACACGAATTTCGAAGCAAAGCAAGATTGAACGTGTTATACCGCCTTTTAGCAAGGCCGTGATACCAAAAGATCAATGGGAAACCAAAGACAACTCGTCACGAAGATAGGTTGTACGCAGGCTCACTATGGATATCGACGAATTTTTCCCGAGTCCGGATCGAGCTATAATTAACAAGACATGACAAACAAAATCATTAGAGCCGGCATTTCAAATTTCAAGTCAATCCGAGTTCGTATGCTCAAGATACGATCGATGCAAGATTGGACATTATTCTCGTTCGTGTCCATAGCACGTGCACTATTCGTATCCATCGAGTCTATGTTCGAATCGATACATTCGAATCCATCTGAGCTACACTATTCGTATCCATCGTGGAGCCGCTGTTCGTATCCATCGTGGAGCCGCTGTTCGTATCCATATGTTCGAATCCACCCAGAGAGGTCCTGTTCGTATCCATATGTTCGAACCCATCGTACTATCCATCTTTTCGTATCCATCGTATCTCATTGGTTCGACTTCGTATCGATCAACTGAAATGAATCTTGATCGATACGAACAAGACCAATTACATCGATACGAACAGGGCAGAACCTATCGATACGAACAAAGCCTAGCAATCGATATGAACTGTGCATCCCGCGATCGATACGAATAAGCCAGCGCAATCGATACGAAGAGCGCGCTATTAATCGATTTGAACAAGTCAATTACATCGATACGAACAAGGCACCAATCCTGGGATGACTCGATCAACTCGGCGAAAAACGTGGTTTGATATGAAGAACGCGCGCCACGTCAACCTACTAGCACGTGCCTACCATCGATTTGAAATGATCGCTTCGAATTGATCGAGTCGAACAGGATGGTGCACTGGAAACGCGAGCTTGCATCGATCATATCTCGCAATCAACAAGTCCAAATGCCATGAAATTTTCACAGAAGCTTACGCACATGCTAGAGAACGTTCACACCAAATTTCAACTCCATTGGATGAAATCTTGATCGATACGAAATCCGTTCGTATCGATTATGGATCGGGCCGAAACTTCACGGGCTTGGTCGCGCGGGCCTACTCACGTGCCAGAAGGAGTCTCCCGAGATCTGAGCGAAAAATCAGCCTCCCACACCTATAAATAGAGCCCCAGGGCATACAGAAAGGGGATCTTCTCCTTCTTTGAATGGGGGAACGCCCAGATTCTGCCGAATCCAGTTCTAAACTCCATTGCTGCTGCTACTAACGAATTTCACTGCTGCAAATCATTGTTATCTGTTGTAACCTGTTGAAATCAATTGTAATCATCAAAGAAACATAATAAAGCAATCAACTTCAGAGTGGACGTAGGAAAGATCGCCGAACCACTATAAATTCTGTGTTGTTTACTATTTTCCCTTGGATTTTCTAAGTGTTCCTCATTTTCAATTTTCTCTGCATACTTGTTATTTGTGATCTGTGATTGTGAGCTAGTGCTTTCATCGACAAGTGGGTGTTTATGACCAATTTTGGCGCAAACATTTTGGTGCTTTCATTGAGAATTGAACTTATTCAGGGATTCTATCATTTGGAAATTGAATTTGAGTGCTTAAAGAATTCAGATCTGAAAAGCTATGACAAGGCAATCAAGTAGAAGACAAAGGGCGGAGAGAAGTCAGGATGAAGGAAGTCCGGAGGCTTCCTCAGGAGCGAATTAGACATCGATCTTCATCACTAGGGACGTATGGAAATGATGTTTAAGAGACAAGAGGAGGTGATGCAGAATCTACTTCGACAAGTTGGACAAGCCGGAGTGCAGAATCAGAGGAACGCAACTACAGGAGACGTTGGAGACAGGAATCGGGAGTACGAAGCAACCAAAATTCAAAATGGAGCAGGACCGTCTGGCACAGCCCCAGAACTAGGGGCCACTTACCCAGAGCATGTTGACTCAATCCCAGACGCAGTACCAGGTTGAGCTGCGCAGCGCGGCGTTGATAGAGAAGCGAATGCTCGTTTAGGAGAGCAGACTCCAGGAACCCCTCGTGAACTCGGGGGGCAAATCAGAAGCAATAGACAAGGACTACAACTTGGAGGCAGTGACAGGTTGGCGGAGATGGTCTGACGAGCCATGAGAGGCGGACTAGCGAATAAAGATCTGGAGGATGTGAATAGGAGTCCCTTTGCTCCTACGATCAGGCAAGCCAGGAATCCACCAGAATTCAAGTTACCAACATTGGACATGTATAATGGGAGGACGGACCCTGCCGTTCATCTGACGAAATACATGAGGCATATGGAAGTGCTGGGGGCATCAGAGGAAATCATGGCCAGGTGCTTCCCGTTGTATCTGACAGACATAGCAGCATTATGGTTCAGACAACTGGAGAGTGGCTCCATTAGAACATGGACCGATTTGACTGAAAGGTTCATGAGGCAGTTCAGGGTTCACATTTCAAGACCCAAGAATGTGATGAGTTTGGCAGCACTGAAGCAAAGAACCAGGGAGTCTTTGAGGAACTTTCTGACGCGATTCAATACAACGGCAGCATCAGTGGATCGACCCGATCCATCCATGGATTTGATGGCAGCTATATCTGGCATAGTTGATGGCACAGAGTTGAAGAATTCATTAACAAGGGATCCCCCTATGGATCTAAGAGAATTTTATCACGAGGCTGAAGGATTTTTACGATTAGAGGATGCAAATGCTGAAAGAGAGAAAGGAGAAGGAACCGAGGTTTATGCAGTCAAGGGTGAAAATCCTCCTAGAACAGATTTAGGGACTGGTAAAGGGAAACGAAAGGCTGAGGATAATAGTGATGGACTGACGTGACCACGAAAGGAACCAAGATTCACCTCTTATACAGAGTTGAATGAGACTTTGGAGCGAATCTACTAGGATACTTGGGGGCAAATTCCCTATCGAAGGCCAATGAGAAGGGATCCGACCAACAATGAAAGAAGGTCAGACAAGTACTGCTTATTCCACGAGCTGAATGGTCATAGCACGAATGATTGCCTACACTTGAAGGATGTGTTGAGGGACATATCTGGAATGGTCTGCTATCGCAATACGTAAGAAGGGGAATAACAATGGTGGAATGGGAGCGACCACCACCTGCACCTACTGGGGACGGCTCAGGATCGAGGCGTCAGCTTGTCATCAATTGATTGGGATAATGATGAATAAGTAGCAAACTCCACACTAACACGATTAAGTCATTTACACATGTACATGACCGCGAACGATCCTCAGGCATGCTCTGATACGACTACTAATCACAACGGTGTAGGTGTTTGCACTTTGACATCCCTGTTTTACTTTTATTTTCCATTTTTGATGTTTGAATTTGATTTTGTTGAACAGTTCTGTTGAAAAACTCATTTTGAATAAAAGTATGTCATTTGTGATGCCATAACGGCTAAGCCACTTACACATGTAAGGGATCGCGAACGGTCCTCAGACATGCTCTGAGATGGCAATAAACCGCCACCACAAAAATATTCAGAAACTCACTCGAACGTGAAATCCGACATTGATGATACTAAGTCCCTCCCCAGACACACTTATTTTGCCTCGAACGGCACCCGACCACGAACGGTCACAACTCGCCTCGAACGGCACCTGACCACGAACGATCACAATCCGCCTCGAATGGCATCCGACCGCAAACGGTCACCATTCGCCGCGAACGGCATCCGACCGCGAACGGTCACAATTCGCCTCGAAAGGTACCCGATCGCGCGATCACAAATCGCCTCGAACGGCATCCCAACCGCGAACGGTCACCATTCGCCGCGAACGGCATCCGATCGCGAACGGTCACATATCACCTCAAATGACATACGATCCTGAACGATCGTCATTCGTGGTCAGATAAGACTATCGATTTCATTGCAGGTCATCAACAGGATATGAACATCCAGCTTATGGCATTATAAACACACCTTCCTCCCGCAAGGCATGTTTTGGAGGGCAAGTGTTATCCCGCCTTTTAGCAAGGCCGTGATACCAAAAGATCAATGGGAAACCAAAGACAACTTGTCACGAAGATAGGTTGTACGCAGGCTCACTATGGTTATCGACGAATTTTTCCCAACTCCGGATCGAGCTATAATTAACAAGACATGACAAACAAAGTCATTAGAGCCTGCATTTCAAATTTCAAGTCAATCCGAGTTCGTATGCTCAAGATATGATCAATGCAAGATTGGACATTGTTTCCATTCGTATCCATAGCACGTGCACTATTCGTATCCATCGAGTCTATGTTCGAATCGATACATTCGAATCCATCTGAGCTACACTATTCGTATCCATCGTGGAGCCGCTGTTCGTATCCATCGTGGAACCGCTGTTCGTATCCATATGTTCGAATCCACCCAGAGAGGTCCTGTTCGTATCCATATGTTCGAACCCATCGTACTATCCATCTTTTCGTATCCATCGTATCTCATTGGTTCGACTTCGTATCGATCAACTGAAATGAATCTTGATCGATACGAACAAGACCAATTACATTGATACGAACAAGGCAGAACCCATCGATACGAACAAAGCCTAGTAATCGATATGAACTGTGCATACCGCGATCGATACGAACAAGCCAGCGCAATCGATACGAAGAGCGCGCTATTAATCGATTCGAACAAGTCATTTACATCGATACGAACAAGGCAGCGATCCTGGGACGACTCGATCAACTCGGCGAAAAACATGGATCGATACGAAGAACGCGTGCCACGTCAACCTGCTAGCGCATGCCTACCATCGATTCGAAGTGATCGATTCGAATTGATCGAGTTGAACAGGATGGTGCACCGGAAAGGCGAGCTTGCATCGATCATATCTCGCAATCCACAAGTCCAAATGCCATGAAATTTTCACAAAAGCTTACGCGCATGCTAGAGAAAGTTCACACCAAATTTCGACTCCATTGGATGAAATCTTGATCGATACGAAATCCGTTCGTATCGATCACGGATCGGGCCGAAACTTCACGGGCTTGGTCGCGCGGGCCTATTCACATGCCAGAAGGAGTCTCCTGAGATCTGAGCAAAAAATCAGCCTTCCACACCTATAAATAGAGCCCCAGGGCATACAGAAAAGGGATCTTCTCCTTCTTTGAATGGGGGAATGCCCAGATTCTGCCGGATCCAGTTCTAAACTCCATTGCTGCTGCTACTAACGAATTTCACTGCTGCAAATCATTGTTATCTATTGTAATCCTTTGAAATCAATTGTAATCATCAAAGAAACATCAATAAAGCAATCAACTTCAGAGTGGACGTAGGCAAGATCGCCGAACCACTATAAATTCTGTGTTGTTTACTGTTTTCCCTTGGATTTTTCGAGTGTTACTCATTTTAAATTTTCTCTGCATACTTGTTATTTGTGATCTGTGATTGTGAACTGGTACTTTCATCGACAATTGGGTGTTTGTGACCAATTTTGGCACAAACATAACGCGAATTTGACGAGCAAAGCTGATAGATAGGAATCGATGAGAAAACTCAGAACCATCTTGATATAACTGAACAAGATATATATATATATATATATATATATACATATAAATTTTTCAAAACCAATTTTTTTTAAACATACATTTAAAATTATATATATATATATATATTTCCAAACCGATCATAGATACCCCTATATAAATTCATATTTATAAAACAAAACAGATCTATAGTTTATATTTATATACATACAACAAACAACTTATTTTATTATAAATTATATACAATACCATAGATCAAATATAAACCTATATAAACATATATATACTTACACAGACATATTATCAAAACATTACATACATATATACTTATTTAAAATCAACATACTTAAAACATATATACATATAGCCCACATGTTATTAAATACATATATAACTTAAGTAAACTTTTATAACTTAATACACTAACAAACAGACCAATTATAAACTTATATACATCAACCTAGAGAGAAGACTACTGCTCAAAATATAGCTTACGTTTTTTTTTCTCAAACTGCAACTATATATATATTTTACATATTATACACATATATATAAAACTAGACTCATATCAACCTATTTACATAATCAAATATACATATGAACAAGATTTCAATTCTGCAAATAAATCTGTAAACACATATGCATAAAACTGTTTTGAAACCAAATGATATATATATATATATATAAACCATCTGTAAATTAAGATAAAATAATAATATATATGACCTATATAAATTCATGTATATATAAAATCAAACATTTATAAAATTTTAGATATAGGCTGTCATCACTTTTACAACAAATATAATATAGCATCAGAACATAAAATACTCTATATAACATGTATATATTATATTTG
This sequence comes from Allium fistulosum, assembly GCA_030737815.1. NCBI lineage: Eukaryota > Viridiplantae > Streptophyta > Magnoliopsida > Asparagales > Amaryllidaceae > Allium > Allium fistulosum. Next base: position 1,124,712,520 of record CM060902.1, on the reverse strand, counting down.
GTCAGTATGAATTATAAAACAACACATACTACTTATATAAAACAACACATTTATAAACATATATAAATACACATATTATAACAGACATATATCTATATACTCTTAAAAAAACCTAATTATATGCAATATTAAAATTCATACAGACTGTATATTATAAACATATACATTTTTTCAAGCTATCTATATATATACTAATATAAGCTTCATATTATAACATATATATAAACTATAGCCGAAACAATATTTACATAAAAATAAAATAATTCCAGACTTAAATTTTAAAGCTATATATATTATATATATACTTATACTTTATAAAACACTGTCACACTCACAGTAATAATATATGCAAACAATGGTTGTAACTAATATTGCTTGTAAAACTTCATACATATAAATATTTATACAATATACTAAATATACTACGATATAAACGCAGAGCCGGCCCAACACCTTCAGTTTCCCTAGGCAAACATAGGATGGAAGGGGAGTAAAAAAATAAAAATTGCAAGAAGACACACTCGAACTCAGGATCTTCAGCTGGAAAGGAAACAAACAAACCACTAAACCTACTAATCTTATTAAATTTTTTGCCCTTTTACTAATATCAACCAGACAATTTGTAAACACGGATATTGAAAATGTTGCCCTCCTCCGCCGTGTTGCCCTAGGCGGCCGTCTTGGTTGCCTTGCGCTAGGGTCGGCCCTGTATAAACGAACATGCAGATATATATATATATGTACCGACAAACCCATATATGAGCATACATACATAATATATAAATTTATATATATATATATATATAACTAATATTTTTTTTAAAACTATAACATATATATGTATTTATATACCTCAACGGAAATGCTTGGTCATGGAGTAGCATGGCGAAACAGAGAAGGGGAAAAAGAAGCTCGATGGTCGCAGCCGAACTGTAAGGAAGAGGAAGAGAACAAGCGGAGGTTGGTGGTGATGCTCGGATTCGGCGTGAGTTGAGGCAGCCATGGAGAGGTCGTGGTGGGCGAAGGTGAGGGCTTGTGCTGTTCGTTGGAAGGAGGGGAAGAAAGAGGAGAAGAGGCACGGTGTAGGCTGTGGTCAAGCGGAGGTTGCGGGCGCAGTGGGTAGGTGTTCCGACGCGGGTGTGTGAAGACCTGTTGGTCAGGTTGCTGGGTTTGGGCGGAGGATGGGTTCAAGGTGGGGAAGCTAGGCTCGGGTTGTCAGGTACTTGCACATGGGAGAAGGCTTTGCTGCTAGGAAGAAAAAAAAGTTTTGAGGAGAGAACCGAATGAAAGAAAAATAATAATTATTATATTTCATATATGTGAACAAAATGACAGTGGAAAGAGAAAACAAATGAAGCGACGGGATACATTGAAAATTAGGAATAGAGAAAGGCATGCACGTTTCTGAAAATATTAAATGCGCATAGCTGTTAGATTGGACAGGTGGGTAGATAAGGGTACAGATGGAAACCAAAAGGTTTTAAAACCGGTACCGATACGGTCCAACGTTTTACAGATTTCGCCGTCCACCGGACGCCAAAACACATATACGAATATACTGCGGAGATCCGCACGACGAGACGATCAAGATGGTAAAAAGATATCAGTGATACGACCGAACTATCAAAAGTCAATATTCAGTACCGAAAATGCTGCTAATTTGGCAGAAATAAGATAAACGGAGCAATAGCAGTCCAAATTTGAAGAAACAAAATATGACGTCTCACTCAGAAGATGATTTAAAAATTTATTGTATAAAATATTCAGGTTTGGAAAAATTTATTATCATCAAATATTAACTGATTTGAATTTAAATAAAATTACACAATAAAATAAACTTTCATATTATCAGATGAAAATTTACCATTTACTATATTTAAATAGACGTATTCCAAATGTTAAATTTTTATTTCCAAAATCAATTATTTAAAAATTTCACAAAAAAATTCTGTTAAATCTATTATTAAAATTAACAAAGTTTACGGGTCGTTACAGTCAGAGTGCGATTCATCTTGTAGAGAATCAAGCTTATAGTTCACGGACGAATCACATTGATGTTAGAGGTTTCTTTCTTATGCTTGAGGAAGAACGAAGCAAGATCAAATTGTTGAAGGTGGGTACTTTGGATAAGCCTTCAGATATGATGACAAAGTCACTTCCAGAGGACAAGTTTGAGCATTGCTCAAACTTTATCAGTTTGATTCATGTTACTTGAGCGCCATGGGGTGCTAGACCCAACAACTTCTATGTTGATTGCTTGATGATAAGGTGATGAATAGAGATTCTTATATTTGAATCAAGGTGGAGTGTTAAATTTGGAAGATTCAAATATTTGTTGAGGAGGAAAGAAATTGTAATCGGTTCAATCAATCAATTAATTTGGCTTGTATATGGAAGGATATTTTGGAAGGAAACTAATTAATTAGCCAATCAATTAATTAGTCGATGCATTTGTTATATGAAGAAATAAATGATTAGGCATGGAGAATCAATCAATCAAAGGAAATATACACTACTAGAAAACACTGCAGTTTCCTACACAAAATTTCCGACGTCTTTCCTACGCCAAAAGGCGGGGTGTAGGGTAGGCGTAGGAAACTGATAGAAAGAGGTAAAGGCGTAGGGAAGACGTAAGGAAATTTCCTACGCTTCTCCTACGCCAAATTCAACACGTAGAAAAAAAATCGAGGCGTAAGTAAGGTGTAGGAAATCGTCTACACTAAAATAATACCGTAGAAAAGGCGTAGATAATCTCCTACTCCATTTCTACGCCTTTGTTAATTTTATACAATTCCACATTGACGTAGGAAAGACGTAGGAAATTTCCCACGCCGTCCTACACATTCAATTTTTTTTTTCCGTTAATCACCTTATACTTCCGAATTTCTTGTTCTGAGTTGTCTAATTTTCTAAAATTGAGTCGCCCTTTTACTGCTTTAGATTTCATTAACATTCTACAACAACATGGCGCTACTTAATCGACTGCCTCTCCTGTTCGCGTTTCTTACTCTATTTCAAATTCCATTCTTGGCAATTTCAACAACAGATCCTTTAGATCGTAAGTTTTTTGTTACATTACTACAACAACATCAGTTTTGATTTTTGTTTTTGTGGTTTTGAACCCAAGATTGGTTCTTGGTCTTAAAACAAGGGTTTTGGCTGGTGCTGAATTTGAAAATTATAAGTAGGGTTTATGAAACGATTTTTGATTAAACCATTGGTGCTTAGTGGCAGCTTTAAAAGCAGTGTTTGAAGCACTTAATAATCCCACCCAATTAATTGGGTGGAATTTTGTTGATGGTGATCCCTGCGGCAGTTCTCAGATTTGGAAAGGAGTGGCTTGCTCAAATCAATCTGTGATTTCCATGTGAGTTGTTTATATACACCTTTTTACATACGTTTCTTGGAATTATTTTGAGAAATTTTACAGGTCAAACCCTAAAATATATGATTTCACATTATATCCCTATTGTATTAATATACTTTGCCAAAAGTGAATTAATCGTTTTTTGGGATCAGAAATTGGCTTATATGACCATTTACAATAATAATTGGTAAATTAGTATTAACATGTATGAATTATGTATTTTGACGTAGATAGTGAACCATGATTGTATGATGTAGCTTACAAAATTAAAATAGTTCCAAGTCACACTAATGGCATCTGGTTACTTAATTATTGCATGAAGATTTCATTTGTATTGCAGTTACATCAATGGATCAGGATTGAGCGGACAGCTAAGTCCACAAATATCCAATCTTCTTTCATTGCGTGAGCTGTAAGATTTATATGATCAAACTGTTTATCGCTTTAACTATGATTTTAGACGCTGATGCAAAGGCCTAACTGTATATGCAGGGATTTGAGCTACAATAGTATAGGTGGTGAAATACCTCATGGTTTGCCACCTAATGCTACTTACATGTATGTGTTTTATTACTTTTTAGTGTCTCAGTACCATTTTTGTTTTGTTTTTGTTTCTTTTTCATCCAACTGAAAATATCTTTTTGTATTATTTACTTTAAGAAATTTGGCTATCAATAGTTTCGGCTACAGCTTTGCTTACCCATTGCCTTCTGTTAGGGCTCTCATTTACCTATGAGTTGTCATAGTAAAACTTCTATCTCTATCAAGGAATACCCAGTTGAATAACGTGCATTTTCTTGATAAATTATCTCTGTAGGAATGTAAGCCACAATGGGTTTTCTGGTCCTATAGGCGACGTGTTTTCTGATATGCCGAACTTGGATAAACTGTAAGATTAATATCTCTACTACTTGTTATTGTGTCAGTTCTATTGCTAAATGATATTAGTCAGTTCAGTATATGATCTGATATGTAGATACATGTTTCAGGGATTTGTCATTTAACCACTTAACTGGTGATCTACCTAGCTCTTTTGCTTCTCTAACGAACCTTCATGCTCTGTAAGTTCCAAACAGAATTAACAAATATGCATCCACAATACCATATTTTATCTCTTGTTCTTTTTACTTACTGTAATAAAATTCCAGTTATTTGCAGAACAATGATTTAACAGGCTCAATTGGGTTTTTAGCAAATCTTCCAGAAGCCTGTGTGTTTCTCATCTACTGATTTGTTTCATAATCAATTCATCATATTTGCTATCATGTGGTGTCTTGATGCATTTGTTTTCGTATATTGTATGTTATGTTTTGTGTGCAGGTATCTCCAGAACAACCATTTCAGTGGTTATGTCCCTAAACATTTCAACTTCATTCCAAACATGAGGTAATGTTTCAGAATCTTAACACACTTTTTTTTTATAAAAATGATGGAATTAACCGACCCTCTTTTGATAGTTGACATTAATAATTCTTGTTTCCATATCAGAATTGATGGTAACCAGTTTGAACCTGGATTTGATATTCCATCTTCATTTGTGAATGGAAGCACAGAATCTCTTAAAACATCAAAAGATGCAAAATCCCGAAGTATCCCTGAATCAAAACTAAAACCTCTGAAAAACTCCAATAATCATAGAAGGCTTTCAAGTTTAAGTCTACAGTATCAGGTCTTAAATATATGGAATTGTTCCCATCCGTCATCGTTTAAGTCTACAGTATCAGTTTTTCCATTCACTATGGTACCTATGGTATCATTATTTGCATCATACTGGTCTATTTTATCTGTTATTTTCTGGGCATTCAGACAATCGAGCTAAGAGGTGGATGTTCATTTTATGATGCATGTTGTTGTATCATTATACACAAAATCGACTATTGTTTTGTGATGCATGTTCATTTTCTGTTTTATTATACACAAACTTTCAACAAAACATTATTTTAATTAGTTTAAAATGCAGAAATTGATGCAATATTTGATAAAATGCAGAAATACAGAGACGCCACTTATAGCATCAATATGGGAGAAGCACAGACTAGAGCCAAACTAGAGGAAAAGGTAGAGCGTCAAGAAGGGGAGATTCAAATGCTGAAGATGCAGTATGAACAACTCACCGAGATGCTTCGACAGCGATTTGAGGAAGAGCCGAATGATCATCGTGAGGGATGAGGGTATTTAAAACTTTTTAATGGTATTTGTATGATGTCATGTATCATGAACATATTATCATATTATTTTAACATGTAGGAACTTGATTAATATTGTTTGACTTTGTAATATGAATGAGATATTTGTTTTTTGAATTAAAGATGAATGGTTTGACGTTAATCTTTTTGTTGGAATGTGTATATATATAAAATAAGTTGATTTTAGTTTCTATTTAATGTGGTGAAATGAAATAGAATAGTAATATATCAAAATTGCTTCAGAAAAGACGTAGGGAAGGTGTAGGGAAGGCGTAGGTAAATGAAATATTAATGCATTAAAATTGCTTCAGAAAAGAAGTAAAAATGTCGTAACAAAACCGTAGGTACAACATGGCGTGGGGAAGGCGTAAGAAAATTATGGCGTAGGAAAGGCGTAGGAAACAACCCAACGGATGGAATTTAAGTTTGGCAGTAAAGGTTGGAAGTGAGAATGAATGATGTAATTAGCTTATAATAGTGATGGTTTGAATTGTAAGTAAATTCAAATGAGAGAAATAATTTAAATGGTCTCTTTGTTGATAAAATAAATCTAAAATGGATTGGATAAATAAACGAAGAGCATTAAACTTTGTAAATGAATTGAAATTGGTTGAATGAGAATCAGATGGAAATAAAATTAAATAGATAATGGTAATATTGTGAAACTACTTAAGCAACTTGAAAGAAAAACAAAATGAGTGTGAATGGGCTTTATTAAGTAATCTTGAATGCAATTTGTTAAATAATAAAATGGAAATGCATGTGTAGTTGTATTAATTGATTATTGAGATGAAATAAAGATGTAAGGGAAATTTAATTTAACAATTGCATTGGGAAGATAAAATACTGGGATTGTGAACCATGCAAATGGAATAAAATTTATATGAATCTAAGTTGGAAATTAATTTTAATGTTTATAAGTTTAAGTGGTGATTATTTTGCTTGAATGAAATGAAATTGGCATGTATTCGGAATTGAATTGTTTAACAAACAATTGAAATTGATTTTTGGATAAATTGATATGGATTGGAATCTAATTTAAAGAGTTTGTAAATGAATGCAAGTAAATTGATTTAAAGTAGCAAATGAAATGGATTTTAAATCAACTGGAATGAGTTGATATTTTATTAAGTAATTTTGTATATGGATAGAAATGCAAATGATTCAAGTTTAAAATAAAATTTGATTGCAAATCAAATTGGGAATGTAAGTTAAAATAAAGAAAATGTAAGTATATCAAATTTAAGAATAAGAATTTGATTGTGAATCAATTTGTAATTGAATTGAAGTAAATTGATGCAAGTGATACGCATGTAATCATATTGAAGTGGAAATGAATTGGGTGAAATAAATATGAATTGTATATGGTGAACTTGAATTTAAAGCATTCAAGAGAAATAAAATGAAGCTTGGACTTGAATAAGAAAATTTAAAGGTGATTGAAATCTTTAGATTGTTGAAAATATAGTGACATTGTTAAACTATGAAATTTGAGTTTGTAAAGCGAGTTAAAATGATGTCAGCATTGTGAAATTGGTTTATAAAGATGGTTAGCTTGCATTTATATTGGAAATGCTAATGAAATGTTCTTATCTTTGAAATTTGATGAGTTTGTTGAGTATAGTACAGGTGCGGGAGGCGTTCGAGAGAGTTGGAGCGCGTATATGCGATGTATTAGCCGCTTGCTATTAAAATTTGCTTAAAAAGGTACGCCTACGCAAATATAATTGGGAAAATGATATAAATATTGTGATATATTTTGGTTTCCGGCCGTGTGAGCCGATGTATATATATTTGTGTATCCTGCAATATCGCAGAAGCTCCTCCGTACAAAGGAGGTTCCGCCAAAATTTTCCAGAAATTTTGGGAGTTAGAATTTTTTTTTTGGGGTTTTGGGAAAAATTTATTAACTTGTAAAGTTATTTTGAAATAAAGTGAAACTAAAGCTTTTGAATGTAAATGAAGCAAATGGATTTGGGTTTGGGTTAAAGGATTTTGGAAAATGAATATAAGCTTTTAACTAAGCAAGTTGGGTAAGTAAATGGGTTGGAGAGTATTTTCTACCTTAGCAAATTTCGGGGACGAAATTTTTATAAGGGGGAAGGAATGTAACATCCCGTATTTTTAAGCCATTGAATTTGAACATTTAATTCATTTTAAATGTTTAATATGGGTTTAAGATTTATTTTGAACTAAAAAGAATTGGTTTAAACTAAAACAACAAGTGATAATTTCTAATGTGGAGGTTTAATTTGAGATTGGATAATAATAATTGAATATTCGGGATTAGGATAAAAAGGTGACTCTGGGTGTAAATAGCTATAAAATGGTTTTAAAATTTATTTTAAAGTCTATTTGGACATAAATAATATTATTGGATTTTTAGATGAATTTAAAAGTCGATAATTTATTATTTGGGATTTTATATTGATTTAATAATAGGATTTAATAATAAAATATTGCAAATAATCAGATTTTGGTTCGGAATGAGCCGGAATGATTTTTAACGTGTTTATAAATTTTATATGATTTATTGTTAAGTTATTAAAATTTTAAAAGTGAAAGTTTACGCGTTTTCGTCAATTTTGGAAATCGCTAGATTTAATAGACGGGTTAAAATAGCCTTCCGGGGCACAGTCTCGGAATTCGACGAAACCAGTTCCATTGGATCCGTAATAGTTAATTATTATCGGATTTCAATTTTCGTAGCAATCGGAGTTGTTGTGTGCCTGTGGAAGCTCGAAACGCATCAAAATCGATTTAACCGATTTAATTTTAAATTGATCGTTTAATTCCGTATCTCGCTCATACGATCAAATTAACTTACGAAACTTGTTCCATTGTGTCCGGAACGTAGAAAAACCCCAGGATAGCCTGTCGGAACGCGTGGTTTGGAGGTCGTTTGCGTAAACTGTTGATTTGAGAAATTATATTAATTTAATAATATTAAAACAATTATATATAAACTATTTTCTCTAAACCCTAATCATTCTCAGTAGCCGCCGCTTATAGTATTCAATGGCCGAAAAACGTCTACCTTCCCCTCAAATTTGCGATCAATCCACCAAGCAATCGCGAAAATTTCCAACTAGAGAGTCGTAGAGGGGAACGAGAGCTACGCGATGTACGGTGGTGATGGGTTTTGGCGAAGCGTAGAGGGGACGGAGGGGGCGCGTTTGCTGGGTGTTCGCGCACGAATCGCGTGGTGTATGGACCGCCGAGTTCAACGTGGCTGGGGCCGTGGGTGGTGTTCGCGGGGGTCTTCCAAGTGGTGGTTCCCGATCGAGTTGAAATGCGATGTAGGCGGCGCGGTTTCGAACCCTAACGGCAACGTTGATGGGGTTGTTTAGGCTGTAGTGTCGCGTGATGAAGATGAAAGGGGGGAGACGCGGTGTGGCCTTGATCTTTGCCTTCCAGATCTACGGCTGATGATTTTTGGGGTATAATGTTATTTAATAATAAAAAGGATATTGTTTAAAATTATATACAGAACTTTATAAAATCATAACGAGTTCATACGTACTCAGATTCGGACGAAACTGGTAGCGTTGGAATCGCAGAGACGAGTACTACGCAGTGGTGTAATTCTGAATTCATTCTGGGCAAGTAGGAATTTGGGGTTAAATCGGACGTCGTTCGGTTTAATTCAAAATTTCGAACGCTCGTCGAAAAGTCAAGGTGAGTTTTTCTCACTCACATCTGGATGCTAGGCATTTTAAATAGTTAATATTTAAATATCTGTGTGGATGGCTGAATATAATTGTTATTATCAGTCTGGACTGATATTTATATTGTGATGTGCTAACATTTGTGATGCAGGAAGAAACAGGTTGGAGGGATCCAACTGGATTCCTCAAAATGTAGCAATTATTTATAGTTGATAGTCATACCTGTTTATATGTGGTGATTGATAAATCTGGAAGTTTAATTGTACTGTGAAATTGTTGTATAAAGTATAATCACAGAAATTAATTATAAATGGATAAATTGTGTTTTTACGAAATAAAATGAATTGTTAAATTTAGAATTTCAAAGAATAAAATTTGAAATCGGATTTGAAAAGAAAAATGTAAATTGGGTCAAATTGGGATTTTGAATATAATGGGAAGTTTATGAAATAGGTAAATGGAAAGTATAGTTTTCTGGAAATTAAATTTATGAAATTTTAAATTGTTTAAAATAATGGTGTTTATTTTAATAATGACTAATGTTATCCGAAAATTGAAAATATGTTAAAATGGAGTTTCCGACTATAAATTAACAAGTTCAAATGAAAAAAAAACAGAATGTTTTGAAATGCCGTATTTCATTGGAATTTAACTAAGTGAATTGGAAATTTGGCTTCCATTGAAAATTCACCAAGATGTTTATTTAAAAATGTTAAACTATATTAAAAAAATAAATTTCCGGAACTGAAAAATTGTGATTTAACTTCGGAGGAAGTTATAGTTAAGTATGGAATTGGAAATTTATGTTGAAATCATAAATTGACTTGAAATAAATCAGTGTATTTATATGAAAGAGTACTTTGGAATGTTTGAAAACGGGAAAGTGTTTCCCTGGGAAAACCAAGTAAATGTTTATAAAAAGATTTTATTTAACTAAAGGTTAAGTTTTAAATCGTTTTAAAAAGTATTTTTAGGAGATCGTTATTTTAAAGAAATAAATTAATAATTTTTAATACTGTAATAATTTGGGAGTATATTAGCAATTATTTTTACAAATGGATTTATTTAAAAGTTGGTTTTAGCTTAAGTTGTTAAAATTAGTATTTTTCTTCTTATAACGCTATTTTGAATTTAGTTAAACTAAAACCCTTATTTTTAAAATCAAAGTTTATGTGTTAATGACTAGTTTTCTTCACATATTTTAAATTTATATTTTGAGTAAATAAATAGAAGTAATTTTCATATTTTAAAGTATATTTCTGTATAAAGTATTTTTAACTGTTTTAAATGCAAATTGTTTTATACTTGGTTATTCCCGATGGGAATAAAGGGTAAAAGATTTACCTTGTAAAGAAAGAGTGGAAAATTGTTTCAAACGAGTTTTGAAAATGTGAAAATATATCTTTGAAAGATATTAGAGGCAAATAAATAATATGGAGATTATTTATTGTGTGATGGATGTGTATGGATGTTTTGTGAACATTAATTGATAGTTAAATCACCGACTATCAATATTGGCCAAATGCGCTGATCGTTTCGAAGAGACCGGGATCGAGTTTCCGTATACCGGGATTCTAGGTCTGGAGACTCGAAAACCACTTCGATCCGGTTTGTACGTTTCGCGAAAACGATTTCGGAGTCGAAGATGGAGCAGTGAAGTGCAAGGGCTAGTCGCTACTAATCCTGAGGATATTTCCAAAATGGATGTAGTAGGAATAGTGCCTTCGGTTCCGTTCGGACCCGGGACGGACTTGTATGGACGAATGCTGCGTGACATCGTCAGGTGGACGATGGGCATTCAAAGTGAATTGTTCTCTAAAGGTATCGCTTAGCCTCAAGCCTCATCAACCGGGAATGACTAAAAATCAGGGGTTATGCAGCAAGGCTTCGTGGGTAGCCCCCACTTGAGAGTAAGGTCATCCCTGTCTAGATGTCCCTTTTATTTCGGCTTAGTGGTGCGGTTGCTGATCACAACCGTGGGGTGATTTTACTTGGAATTGTCCAGTAAGGGATGATTCCGGCCTTGTGTTGCAGGGGAGCGGGCGTACTCCTCGGTACTGTGATCTAGGCCACGTACTGTGACAGGTGGTACCCCAGTGCCTAGTCATTCGTTGGAAATCCATTCTCCCTACGTGCCTTGTACGAGTTTTGTTTGTATTACCCACGTTGTGGCTAGTATGCCGGAATTTAATAGATGTAACAATTTCGGCTATTTTATAAGTATTTGTAAATAGACACTATTATAATATCAGAGGATTTCTATAAAAAGTGTTTTGGCTATCGTAAGGTAAAAACCCGACATGTTTATTTGTGGCGTGGTCTTACGAGATGCTTTCGTTTTCAAAGGATTTTTGAAACTTTAATAATCAGTTTGGATGTATTTATGATGCGCTGGTATTCCAGACTGACTCGGGTGTTATTTTATTATAATGCTCGGGTCAGACCGAGTATATTTCAGGATAGGTTGCTATGGAGCTCAGGAGAGGAGCTGGAGTCCGAGACGTATTTCTCGTACTTGTATTATTCCGCTGCTGTGATTGTTGAGATTGTTTGACTGGTTATGGTTGGTTGTATTGATATACTCTGATGATGATGTATTGTATATAAATAGATATAGTTTTGATTTGTGTAAAGTTCTGTTCTATATATTATATTTTATTCCGCTGCGACTGTGAGGTTATGATGTTGTTTAGTTCATTCTTCTTCTTCTACCTTCTTTCTTTTCCTACAATCTGTCTTTTCCGGCGTTCGATCGTCGGCATATTATACTGTTGAGTATTTTGTGTCGCTTTTCGAGGGTCGAGAAGGGCGGGTCGTCACACTTGGTATCAGAGCATAGGTTGGCGACAACCTAGGCTTTGGTGGGGAAATTTACTCATTTTAAATAGAGTCAGGAGTACTCTATGATGAGCTGAGTGTAATAATAGCTATGAGAGCGTACTTGTTAGTGGATATAAAATTGTTTTTGTACTGTGTTGACTTATCGGTTGAGTGTTTATGAATTCTGGTCGGTGCGGGAAGTACAACCGTATCGATAGGGGTTTCTAAACTCTTAAACAAGATAAACCGACATAGTATTATTTTTAAAGTGGGTAAATGAAATAATTTTACCCAAAATTGTATTTTGATATAAAAGGAAATAGTTTTCTAAATTATATGTATTGGATGCTTGTTTGGTTGTTTCTTCTATAATTAAATAAGAAATTAAAGTATGTTCTAAAATTTGAAATGATATATATAAGAAAATAAGAAGTTAAAATATTAAAATGGTTTATAACCAAATGGAATTGACTGGATATGTTTTAAATAAGAAAAGTAAAAATTAAAATTTGATTTAAACTAGAATTTTGACCCCGGAAATTTTGAAAGGGATTTCAAATGGAATTAAACAAAGTTTTGGGAGTTTGACTTTGTGGAAATGTTAGAAATGTTTTCAAAAGCATTTGTAAGAATGGAGTATATTTTGGGGAAATATTTTTGAATGGAAATTGATTTGAAGTGAATTTTGGAAGTGGAAAGCATTGAACTCACTTCAGTCGCTGGAAAATAATCCTGATGATGCTGGCCACATCATTAGAATTCATTTTCGAGTTTCTAAAGTGATGGATTGCTACCAAAATAGTTGGTTATGGTATTTGTTTGGACTTGTTTGGGAAACAAGTGATTTTGGAATTTTCAAAGGAAAATTGTTTGGTAAAAGCAGTTTGTTTTGGAATTTGGTATTTGATTTGAATATCAAAAGAGAAATGTGTTGATTTTTATTTCGAATTGGTTTTGAAATAAATCCGGGTAAATTGAATTCTGGGAATTCTATTTTAAAATAAAAATGTGAAAGTTGAAATGATTCAACTATATAACTTATAAAGGAAAGTTGATTTAAAGAAGAATTGAGTATATATGGAATGTAAATTTACTTTGAATAAATGAAGGTGAATGGAATATATCTGGATTTAACTTATGATAAGTTAAATAAAATTAAGAATTTGAAATTGAATTAAATCTAAATGAATTGGAATTAAAGGGAAGTTGATATAAAGGTGAAGTGTAAATGCTTGTGATTGTGCAAATAAATTCATATTCTTAAGTTATTAAGTGTTAAAAATTGATATTGTGATTATAAAAATGTGGATTGGTTTGAAATGAGCAATATAAACTTACAAGTAAATAAGTTGGAGAACTTGAGAATGAAGATTTGATTTTAACTCAAGTAAAATGGAATTATAATCACAAATGGAAATAATAAGTGGAATGGTGAATTCGAACTTAATTTTAAATGGAATGCAAAGTAAGGTGAAACAATTATAAAATATAAAAGAGGTAAGTGAACTGAAGTTAGTAAATAAGTTGAACTTGTTGGATATGGAGAATTAAGGTTAAATTGAATTTGGTCTAACTTCGACTAAGATGGAATTAAGCTGAATATTAAAATTTCTGTTGTGTTATGAATAAGAATGAATGTAATTAAATTCTTATTTAAAGTAGTAAAGGAAATGGTTTAAATTCAGGTGGGCTAAATAAAATTTAGAAGAACTTGAATTAATTCTGGAAAGGAATTAAATTGAAAATGCATATATAATCTAGTTAACCTTGAATTAAATTTGGATAAGAATTTAATTAAATGGAAATTTAATTTAGTTGAAGGGATGTTGAATGAAGTAAATGCTCACTAAATTAAATTTAAAATGATTGTTTGGCAATGAGTTTTGTGTTAGCTAAATTAAATGGGATGTGTATGGTAATGAATAGAATTTTGATAGTTGGTCAAAGTTTGAAAGGTAAATAAAATCCAGTTTTGGGATGGAATTTAAGTTTGGCAGTAAAGGTTGGAAGTGAGAATGAATGATGTAATTAGCTTATAATAGTGATGGTTTGAATTGTAAGTAAATTCAAATGAGAGAAATAATTTAAATGGTCTCTTTGTTGATAAAATAAATCTAAAATGGATTGGATAAATAAACGAAGAGCATTAAACTTTGTAAATGAATTTAAATTGGTTGAATGAGAATCAGATGGAAATAAAATTAAATAGATAATGGTAATATTGTGAAACTACTTAAGCAACTTGAAAGAAAAACAAAATGAGTGTGAATGGGCTTTATTAAGTAATCTTGAATGCAATTTGTTAAATAATAAAATGGAAATGCATGTGTAGTTGTATTAATTGATTATTGAGATGAAATAAAGATGTAAGGGAAATTTAATTTAACAATTGCATTGGGAAGATAAAATACTGGGATTGTGAACCATGCAAATGGAATAAAATTTATATGAATCTAAGTTGGAAATTAATTTTAATGTTTATAAGTTTAAGTGGTGATTATTTTGCTTGAATGAAATGAAATTGGCATGTATTCGGAATTGAATTGTTTAACAAACAATTGAAATTGATTTTTGGATAAATTGATATGGATTGGAATCTAATTTAAAGAGTTTGTAAATGAATGCAAGTAAATTGATTTAAAGTAGCAAATGAAATGGATTTTAAATCAACTGGAATGAGTTGATATTTTATTAAGTAATTTTGTATATGGATAGAAATGCAAATGATTCAAGTATAAAATAAAATTTGATTGCAAATCAAATTGGGAATGTAAGTTAAAATAAAGAAAATGTAAGTATATCAAATTTAAGAATAAGAATTTGATTGTGAATCAATTTGTAATTGAATTGAAGTAAATTGATGCAAGTGATACGCATGTAATCATATTGAAGTGGAAATGAATTGGGTGAAATAAATATGAATTGTATATGGTGAACTTGAATTTAAAGCATTCAAGAGAAATAAAATGAAGCTTGGACTTGAATAAGAAAATTTAAAGGTGATTGAAATCTTTGGATTGTTGAAAATATAGTGACATTGTTAAACTATGAAATTTGAGTTTGTAAAGCGAGTTAAAATGATGTCAGCATTGTGAAATTGGTTTATAAAGATGGTTAGCTTGCATTTATATTGGAAATGCTAATGAAATGTTCTTATCTTTGAAATTTGATGAGTTTGTTGAGTATAGTACAGGTGCGGGAGGCGTTCGAGAGAGTTGGAGCGCGTATATGCGATGTATTAGCCGCTTGCTATTAAAATTTGCTTAAAAAGGTACGCCTACGCAAATATAATTGGGAAAATGATATAAATATTGTGATATATTTTGGTTTCCGGCCGTGTGAGCCGATGTATATATATTTGTGTATCCTGCGATATCGCAGAAGCTCCTCCGTACAAAGGAGGTTCCGCCAAAATTTTCCAGAAATTTTGGGAGTTAGAATTTTTTTTTTTGGGGTTTTGGGAAAAATTTATTAACTTGTAAAGTTATTTTGAAATAAAGTGAAACTAAAGCTTTTGAATGTAAATGAAGCAAATGGATTTGGGTTTGGGTTAAAGGATTTTGGAAAATGAATATAAGCTTTTAACTAAGCAAGTTGGGTAAGTAAATGGGTTGGAGAGTATTTTCTACCTTAGCAAATTTCGGGGACGAAATTTTTATAAGGGGGAAGGAATGTAACATCCCGTATTTTTAAGCCATTGAATTTGAGCATTTAATTCATTTTAAATGTTTAATATGGGTTTAAGATTTATTTTGAACTAAAAAGAATTGGTTTAAACTAAAACAACAAGTGATAATTTCTAATGTGGAGGTTTAATTTGAGATTGGATAATAATAATTGAATATTCGGGATTAGGATAAAAAGGTGACTCTGGGTGTAAATAGCTATAAAATGGTTTTAAAATTTATTTTAAAGTCTATTTGGACATAAATAATATTATTGGATTTTTAGATGAATTTAAAAGTCGATAATTTATTATTTGGGATTTTATATTGATTTAATAATAGGATTTAATAATAAAATATTGCAAATAATCAGATTTTGGTTCGGAATGAGCCGGAATGATTTTTAACGTGTTTATAAATTTTATATGATTTATTGTTAAGTTATTAAAATTTTAAAAGTGAAAGTTTACGCGTTTTCGTCAATTTTGGAAATCGCTAGATTTAATAGACGGGTTAAAATAGCCTTCCGGGGCACAGTCTCGGAATTCGACGAAACCAGTTCCATTGGATCCGTAATAGTTAATTATTATCGGATTTCAATTTTCGTAGCAATCGGAGTTGTTGTGTGCCTGTGGAAGCTCGAAACGCATCAAAATCGATTTAACCGATTTAATTTTAAATTGATCGTTTAATTCCGTATCTCGCTCATACGATCAAATTAACTTACGAAACTTGTTCCATTGTGTCCGGAACGTAGAAAAACCCCAGGATAGCCTGTCGGAACGCGTGGTTTGGAGGTCGTTTGCGTAAACTGTTGATTTGAGAAATTATATTAATTTAATAATATTAAAACAATTATATATAAACTATTTTCTCTAAACCCTAATCATTCTCAGTAGCCGCCGCTTATAGTATTCAATGGCCGAAAAACGTCTACCTTCCCCTCAAATTTGCGATCAATCCACCAAGCAATCGCGAAAATTTCCAACTAGAGAGTCGTAGAGGGGAACGAGAGCTACGCGATGTACGGTGGTGATGGGTTTTGGCGAAGCGTAGAGGGGACGGAGGGGGCGCGTTTGCTGGGTGTTCGCGCACGAATCGCGTGGTGTATGGACCGCCGAGTTCAACGTGGCTGGGGCCGTGGGTGGTGTTCGCGGGGGTCTTCCAAGTGGTGGTTCCCGATCGAGTTGAAATGCGATGTAGGCGGCGCGGTTTCGAACCCTAACGGCAACGTTGATGGGGTTGTTTAGGCTGTAGTGTCGCGTGATGAAGATGAAAGGGGGGAGAAGCGGTGTGGCCTTGATCTTTGCCTTCCAGATCTACGGCTGATGATTTTTGGGGTATAATGTTATTTAATAATAAAAAGGATATTGTTTAAAATTATATACAGAACTTTATAAAATCATAACGAGTTCATACGTACTCAGATTCGGACGAAACTGGTAGCATTGGAATCGCAGAGACGAGTACTACGCAGTGGTGTAATTCTGAATTCATTCTGGGCAAGTAGGAATTTGGGGTTAAATCGGACGTCGTTCGGTTTAATTCAAAATTTCGAACGCTCGTCGAAAAGTCAAGGTGAGTTTTTCTCACTCACATCTGGATGCTAGGCATTTTAAATAGTTAATATTTAAATATCTGTGTGGATGGCTGAATATAATTGTTATTATCAGTCTGGATTGATATTTATATTGTGATGTGCTAACATTTGTGATGCAGGAAGAAACAGGTTGGAGGGATCCAACTGGATTCCTCAAAATGTAGCAATTATTTATAGTTGATAGTCATACCTGTTTATATGTGGTGATTGATAAATCTGGAAGTTTAATTGTACTGTGAAATTGTTGTATAAAGTATAATCACAGAAATTAATTATAAATGGATAAATTGTGTTTTTACGAAATAAAATGAATTGTTAAATTTATAATTTCAAAGAATAAAATTTGAAATCGGATTTGAAAAGAAAAATGTAAATTGGGTCAAATTGGGATTTTGAATATAATGGGAAGTTTATGAAATAGGTAAATGGAAAGTATAGTTTTCTGGAAATTAAATTTATGAAATTTTAAATTGTTTAAAATAATGGTGTTTATTTTAATAATGACTAATGTTATCCGAAAATTGAAAATATGTTAAAATGGAGTTTCCGACTATAAATTAACAAGTTCAAATGAAAAAAAAAACAGAATGTTTTGAAATGCCGTATTTCATTGGAATTTAACTAAGTGAATTGGAAATTTGGCTTCCATTGAAAATTCACCAAGATGTTTATTTAAAAATGTTAAACTATATTAAAAAAATAAATTTCTGGAAATGAAAAATTGTGATTTAACTTCGGAGGAAGTTATAGTTAAGTATGGAATTGGAAATTTATGTTGAAATCATAAATTGACTTGAAATAAATCAGTGTATTTATATGAAAGAGTACTTTGGAATGTTTGAAAATGGGAAAGTGTTTCCCTGGGAAAACCAAGTAAATGTTTATAAAAAGATTTTATTTAACTAAAGGTTAAGTTTTAAATCGTTTTAAAAAGTATTTTTAGGAGATCGTTATTTTAAAGAAATAAATTAATAATTTTTAATACTGTAATAATTTGGGAGTATATTAGCAATTATTTTTACAAATGGATTTATTTAAAAGTTGGTTTTAGCTTAAGTTGTTAAAATTAGTATTTTTCTTCTTATAACGCTATTTTGAATTTAGTTAAACTAAAACCCTTATTTTTAAAATCAAAGTTTATGTGTTAATGACTAGTTTTCTTCACATATTTTAAATTTATATTTTGAGTAAATAAATAGAAGTAATTTTCATATTTTAAAGTATATTTCTGTATAAAGTATTTTTAACTGTTTTAAATGCAAATTGTTTTATACTTGGTTATTCCCGATGGGAATAAAGGGTAAAAGATTTACCTTGTAAAGAAAGAGTGGAAAATTGTTTCAAACGAGTTTTGAAAATGTGAAAATATATCTTTGAAAGATATTAGAGGCAAATAAATAATATGGAGATTATTTATTGTGTGATGGATGTGTATGGATGTTTTGTGAACATTAATTGATAGTTAAATCACCGACTATCAATATTGGCCAAATGCGCTGATCGTTTCGAAGAGACCGGGATCGAGTTTCCGTATACCGGGATTCTAGGTCTGGAGACTCGAAAACCACTTCGATCCGGTTTGTACGTTTCGCGAAAACGATTTCGGAGTCGAAGATGGAGCAGTGAAGTGCAAGGGCTAGTCGCTACTAATCCTGAGGATATTTCCAAAATGGATGTAGTAGGAATAGTGCCTTCGGTTCCGTTCGGACCCGGGACGGACTTGTATGGACGAATGCTGCGTGACATCGTCAGGTGGACGATGGGCATTCAAAGTGAATTGTTCTCTAAAGGTATCGCTTAGCCTCAAGCCTCATCAACCGGGAATGACTGAAAATCAGGGGTTATGCAGCAAGGCTTCGTGGGTAGCCCCCACTTGAGAGTAAGGTCATCCCTGTCTAGATGTCCCTTTTATTTCGGCTTAGTGGTGCGGTTGCTGATCACAACCGTGGGGTGATTTTACTTGGAATTGTCCAGTAAGGGATGATTCCGGCCTTGTGTTGCAGGGGAGCGGGCGTACTCCTCGGTACTGTGATCTAGGCCACGTACTGTGACAGGTGGTACCCCAGTGCCTAGTCATTCGTTGGAAATCCATTCTCCCTACGTGCCTTGTACGAGTTTTGTTTGTATTACCTACGTTGTGGCTAGTATGCCGGAATTTAATAGATGTAACAATTTCGGCTATTTTATAAGTATTTGTAAATAGACACTATTATAATATCAGAGGATTTCTATAAAAAGTGTTTTGGCTATCGTAAGGTAAAAACCCGACATGTTTATTTGTGGCGTGGTCTTACGAGATGCTTTCGTTTTCAAAGGATTTTTGAAACTTTAATAATCAGTTTGGATGTATTTATGATGCGCTGGTATTCCAGACTGACTCGGGTGTTATTTTATTATAATGCTCGGGTCAGACCGAGTATATTTCAGGATAGGTTGCTATGGAGCTCAGGAGAGGAGCTGGAGTCCGAGACGTATTTCTCGTACTTGTATTATTCCGCTGCTGTGATTGTTTGACTGGTTATGGTTGGTTGTATTGATATACTCTGATGATGATGTATTGTATATAAATAGATATAGTTTTGATTTGTGTAAAGTTCTGTTCTATATATTATATTTTATTCCGCTGCGACTGTGAGGTTATGATGTTGTTTAGTTCATTCTTCTTCTTCTACCTTCTTTCTTTTCCTACAATCTGTCTTTTCCGGCGTTCGATCGTCGGCATATTATACTGTTGAGTATTTTGTGTCGCTTTTCGAGGGTCGAGAAGGGCGGGTCGTCACAATTTGTACTAAAATCAAATCATGCAATTTGGAAAGATATTTAGGTAATCAGGAAATTGATTTTCTTAATCTCCAAGCAATCCTTCATAATCAAGTCTATTTAAATCAAGGAAGTTCATCTTCATATGTATTTGAGTGTGTGAGAGCATCCATCATTATTCTTCTCTCTCTTTTGTACTCTTTTCTTCAGTGAAATAAAAGAAGTTGTTGGGTCTCCGTGGACATAGGATATTTATATCCGAACCACGTTAAATCTTCTGTGTCTCTTATTTTTGCTATTGTTTCTGTGAGACTGCGTAATTGATTTTTTTTAAAAGTTCCACTGATATCTAAATAGACAATACTAGATCCTGATCAAATAATTCGCTTCCGCTCGAATTAAAACAAATTTCACTACACTAAGAAGTTGTGGATAAAATTCATAAGCATAGTGCAGTTCTTGTTGATCAGGTAATGACACTTTCATAATCTTGTTTTTTCTTCTTCACAGGCACAACTTCTATTAAAGGAATTGATTAGAGTAGCCATACCGTGGCATGAGATGTGGCACAAGGCTTTGGAAGAGGTCATCTGTTTATACTATATTTTAGTGAACATAATATTGATGGCATGCTTGTTGTGTTAGATCCCTTACATGCTCACCATGAGGAAAGAGCCAATGCTACTAAAGAGACCACTTTTATTCAGGTATCCACTCATCAATATACTCAGTTGTTATAAGATAACTTATTATATTATTTGTCACCTTTGTGTACAAGTGGCTGGTTTATGTTAAGTAATTTCTATTAAAAAACTATTGTACCACATGTCAATCATAGAGATGCTAATTAGCTATTCCCATTTCTGGGATGATGAGCATTTCTGGTTCAAACCTTGATGCCAACATTTTAATTTTCCATTTTTTATAGCGGACTGTCTGTTTCTTAGTTATCATACGATTTATTTTATTACTTTTTGGAGTGAATTATTTTGTTTTAACCACTTGATTACAGTCATGGTCTTGATTCCGTTCTGAGCCTAAAACAAGATTGGTACAAAGAATTTGTCTTCCAATTTGTATAATTTTTTCCTTTTTTTTGTTCAAAACCGGTTACATATAGGTAGGTAAGTTCTATTTATAATATAATGACTAATTACAGAACATTATTATTGTATTCAGGCATATGGCCGTGAACTATCGGAAGGTCATGGATGTTACATGAAATATAGAAGAATAGAAAAGTATGGAGAACTTACTTACATTTCAACTACATGCTGAATATGGCCCATCACCCATTTGTCGTTTATGCTAAAACTTCATCTTTGGTGTAATGATATTGTACCTTAATCATTATTTCAAGCTTGGGATTTATATTATTACATTTTTAGGCGAATAGATAGACAGCTTCCAAGTCTCACTAATTTGGACTTACGGGCAAGATTAAAGGATTAATTTAGGGTTTAATGCTATCTTATTTCAGTCATTGTAATCCTTCTAACGTACTTCTTATGGGCATGGTTACAGTCTGTTTCACCTGAGTTGCTCAATTGCCAAAATTTAGAGCTTGATGTTCTAGGAACTTACCGTGCAGGTAACCTACTCTATTTCACTCTTACAGTGTCTGTTTTGTTTGGTTTGATTTGTACACTTAAATCAATATGTATACAGTTTTGGGTTAATGGACCTTAGTCTTTTCTGTAAAACACAGGCAAAACAATTGAAATCCCATTTCAATCGACTCTTCTCTATTTCAATTTTATTCTCAAATTCTAAGTCAAAACCTATAGAAAATTACACCTGTAGAAAATCAATTACCTATATGAAATTGCTAGTTTATCATTTAAACCTATAGGTATAACACTTGGCGAAGTTTAGTAAAAATTAGACGCTAGCAATTTACTTAGTTCTAGCATTTAGTTCTCTAAAATTTATTTCCACTGCCAAAATACAAAGAAAACTAAAAACTAATATTCACGATATAAAAAGTCAATTTGGTATTTGCTACTAATTAGTTTGGATCGAATTATACAAGTCAGTTTTTTTTGCTTTTTGAAAGCCAAGACCTATTCATTTTGGCTTTCAAAAAGCCAAAAAGAGACTTATATAATTCGACCCAAACGAGGCGTACGAAACAAGTCCATGCTTTAATACATAAAACTGATAATTTGGTATTTGCTAAGAAGCGAGTACAATAGAAAAAAATTGTTTTCCTATGTTTGTGTCTTTGGAAACCTTTTGATATGTTGTCATTTGTTCTATCTACCTACTGTATAGTGGTCTATTTTTTTTTGGAATGCAATTGTATAATACAAGTTCAGCTCGTTGGCATTTCACAATAAGCATTAGGAGATAAGTAACATATTGGCTATTTAAAACAGAAAGTATGAATTAAAAGCAGCAGTTCAATGTGGAGTTAGCACGTTGTTTAGCATACACACTGGAAAAAGATGTACATTCAGTTCATCTACTAACTTATAAAAAAACACAACTAAACACAACTATGGATATACACAAATATGGTTTTTTGAAATTCAGTTCAGCTACAAACTTTATTTTGAAAAATAATATGATTAATTGCATCATGCATGAATGAAAATGAATAAAGCTCAGCGGTATACGAGTATTTTATCACTCTAATCTCATCATAGCAGTTCATTTCATCTCATATGCAATCTCAGCCATTGCCTCATATTGATACTGCTCTATCATGGGCCGTTTATTTAAAGCCTATATAACCTTATATATAATGTTTCGAAAACTGCTGTATTAATATAAGAAGAATTATTGTATCAAACAATTTGTGCAGTAATAAAGATTTCTCTTCACAATTCTTTTCTGTATCACTATATCATTCAATTCTTTGCAAAATCTTAACTTGGTATCAGAGCCAAAAATTCTGCTTAACAGCATAAAATCATCCTCAAGGAGGAATTCGATTCTTTCTCCATCAGAGTGTTTTCATCACTTGGAGAAATTATTTTTCCCATCAGATTCAATATCATCATTTGGGAATTTGAGTCTGCCTTCAGATTCCGGTGCCTTGCCGAGACATTACACTGGCTGCACTCAAGAATTGCAAGAAGACAAACTCGTTTAAGAATGTTTTTGAAAAACAGATTCAAGAAACTAGAAAATCATCTCAGTAAATCTGAAAATTAGGCCAGAGCCATGCCAAGATCTATCAGAAAAACATTCATCATCTAGATCTAGCTGCTGCTTACCTGTTCTCATTATCTTTTTGAGGTGTTTTCTATTCCTGAACCTCTTTTCTTTGCTTTCTTCTGGTTCTTGATTCAAGAATTATCATCATGGGTGATGATCTTTTAGCCACTTCTGATAATGTTAATACCGAGCAGCAAACTTGTGCAACAACCAAGTTGATCAAGACTGTTACAAGTCCATAAAGCCAATTGATCACTGTGCATTTGGATGAAGATAATTATCTGTTGTGGAAATTGCAAGTTGAAACTCATTTCAGGGATATAGGCCCGAAGGTTTTCTTCTTGGCACCATACTTACACCACCAAGATACATCACAGTTGAAGGAAACAAGATTATTAGCAATGAAGAGTATGTCAAACATCATAGACAGGACAGACTTATATGCTCTTGGTTATTATCATCAATAAATTCAAATTTGTTATCACATGTTATCGGATGCAAATCAGCAAGCGAAATATGGGCAACGATTGAAAAAATCTTCAACACTCAATCTGCTGCCAAAGTGATGTATCATAAAAGACAACTTCAAAACATTAGGAAAGACAGTTACTCTATGAGAGAATATTTGTACAAAATTAAGACTGTCTGTGATCTGTTAGAGGCTGTAGGTCACAAAGTATCTGAATCTGAACAAATATTAACCATATTAAACGGTTTAAGTGATGATTATGAAGCAGTGGTGGCAGTTATAGCATCTAATAAAGTTTTACCATCTGTTGATGATGTCCATTCAATTCTACAAGCTCATGAGGCCAGAATACATAATAAAAGGCCTCAAGAATCCGAGTTTGCAATCAACTACACCACAAACTCCAAAAACAAGAATCATACCAATAACAAAGGAGATCAATCATCTCAAAGAGGAGGACACTCTAACAGGTCAAGGGGAAGAGGCAGGTGGAATAACAACAACAACAGACCCAAATGCCAGATTTGTGAAAATATTGGACATACAGCTATAAAGTGTTATTTTAGATACTCAAACCAACCCAACAACAACAACAAACCAAGAAGTGGAAACTACAGTGCTAATATGGCTCAGGCAAGCTAAAGTAATCAAACTGACAACAAAGTTTACAACTTAAATGTAAATGCTCAATCAGAACATGTGCAAGATGACTGCTGGTATCCAGACTCTTGTTCAACAAATCATATAACAAATAATTTTGATAACTTTAACCTTGGTAATAAAGAGTATAGAGGTAAACAGTAAATTTGCATGGGTAATGATAAGTGTATCAAAATTTCTCATGTTGGTAGTGCTGTTATTAAAGGAAAGAAACAATTATTTCTTCATAACTTACCAAGAGTTTCAAAAATCAAGAAAAACCTTATAAGTGTGTCTCAATTTGCTAATGACAACAAAGTATTTTTCGAATTTTATCCAAAATATTGCCTTGTTAGAGACATTTTGACTAGAGATATTCTCTTGTAGGGTGATGCAGAAAAGGGTTTATATAGGTTTAAATCTGTCAACCCTGCAACAAAGAAAAATTATTGTAATCAGTGTGAAAAGAATGACAACAGTAGTGTATTTGACCTTTGGCACTGTAATTAAACTTGGTCACCCAAGTGTTAAAGTTGTGAAACAAGTACTTTCTGAAAATTGTATTCCATATGATGATATCTCTTTTCCTTATGTATGCACTTATTGTCAAATGGGTAAGAGTCATAAATTACAATTTAATGACTCTAACCAAATACTCTAAACCCCTTGATCATATTGCAAGTGACCTCTGGGGACCAGCCCCAATCTGTTCTGATTACAGTTATAAGTATTATATATCCTTTGTAGATGCATACACAAGATACACTTGGATATATTTCTTAAATGCAAAGTCCGATGCTCATAGAGTTGTGATAAACTTCATAACTATGATTGAAAAACAACTTGGAACATATCTTAAAATTGTACAATCTGATGGGGGGACCGAATATTAAAATCTTAAAGACTATTTTAAGGAAATGAGAATAATTCATAGATACACATGTCCCTATACTTCTGAGCAGAATGGGATGGTAGAAAGAAAGCATAGACACATAGTTGAATCTGGGCTTAGTTTACCAGCACATGCAAATTTACCTCTAAAATTCTTGCCTGAAGCCTTTAACACAGCAGCCTATCTTATTAATAGACTGCCAACCAGAGTTTTAGATGGAATAAGCCCAATAGAAAAGCTTCAAGGAGTTAAGCCAAACTACCATAGTCTTAAAACCTTTGGGTGTCTATGCTTTCCCTACTTAAGACCATACAACAATAACAAATTAAATTTCAGATCCAAGCCATGTACTTTCCTAGGTTATGCAACAAATGAAAAGGGATATAAATGTCTAGATGACAGTGGAAAACTCTTCATTAGTAGACATGTAGTATTCAATGAGAATGTTTTTCCTTTTAAAAGATCTGAGATTAAGACTACTAGTAAAGTGTACAATCCACAAGTTTCCATACCTGAATTACCTATATATTCTGATGATGAGACTTCAGTTGAGGTGAGGAGGACTGCTGATAATCATCCAGTTCATCCCACTGTATCTGCTCATCAAAATCACGGGTGGATAGATGATATCAGCCATGCCAGTCACTCACCTGCACAGACAACAAATGGAGAAGATCACTGTGAAGAAGGTCAACAAAGTGAATCAAGAAACAATACAAATTCTGGCGAAATAGACAGCTTACCTCACACTGAACCTCCTCAAAAATCAAGCCATCCTATGATTACTAGAGCTAAGAGTGGCATCTTTAAGCCCAAAATATACAATGTCACTACAAGCTCAGATGAACCAACCACCTATGAGGAGGCTGTCAAAAACAACAACTGGAAGACAACAATGGATGAAGAGTATAATGCTCTTATAAAAAATAAAACATGGAATCTTGTATGTCCACCAGCACACAAAAATGTAGTGGGGGTGTAGATGGACATTCAAGATAAAGAGAAATTCTGATGGCACCATCAATAAATATAAGGCTAGACTGGTTGCCAAAGGTTATACCTAACAATACGGGTTTGATTTCATTGAAACTTTTTCTCTAGTTATCAAACCTTCAACTATAAGACTTATTCTTATAATAGCCTTACATAAGAGATGGAGCATAAGACAGTTAGATGTCAATAATGCTTTCTTGAATGGTATATTAGAAGAGAAAATTTACATGAGGCAACCACCTGGCTATGAACAAAATGCAAATCTTGTGTGCAAATAAATAAGGAAATATATGGCCTTAAACAAGCACCAAGAAGTTGGTTTGACAGACTGAAATCAACTCTAATGACAATTGGATATCAGTCTACCAAATCAGACTCATCCTTGTTCATCAAAATTAGTCAATCATCAACTATATATATACTAATCTATGTTGATGATTTAATTATTACAGGTGACAACCAAGATGAGATCAATCAAATTATATGCTATCTCTACAGGCAGTTCTCAATTAAAGACCTTGGACAGCTCAATTTCTTTTTGGGAATTGAAGTGAGATGATCAAAAAATTCTGAAATAATTTTGTGTCAAAGAAAGTACATATCAGAACTGCTCAATAAAACAAAAATGGAGAATGCAAAGCCCATGCCAACACCCATGATAAGTAATCAAAACTTGTCAAAGAACATAGGAGAAGTCATAAACAATGTTAAACAATATAGAAGTGTTATAGGAGCACTGCAGTATGCTACTATAACACGACCATATATTGCTTTTAGTGTTAACAAACTTTCTCAATTTATGCAGGATCCTCGAAGTGAGCACTAGAAGGCAATTAAGAGAGTACTCAGATACTTAAAAGGAACCATTAACTACGGTCTATCACTTAAAGCTTGCAATAATCTCAACATTACAGGTTATACAGATGCTGACTGGGCTACATACCCAAATGACAGAAAATCTGTCACTGGATATTGCATTTTCATTGGGGAAAATTTAATATCCTGGTGCTCAAAAAAGCAATCAAGTATTTCTAGATCCAGTACCGAAGCAGAGCACAGGAGTGTAGCAAGTGCAACTGCAGAGATAATGTGGTTACAATCAATTTTAGGGGAGCTACAACTAAATTCAAGCATCAAGGCAACATTGTGGTGTAACAATCAAAGTGCTGTTTACATGACTGCTAATCCAATACTACACTCCAGAACTAAACACATTGAGATAGATATACATTTTATTCGAGATCAAGTTTTAAAAGGGAAATTACATGTAAATCATATACCTTCTACCTACCAGAGGGCTGACATTCTCACGAAACCGTTGTCAAGAACAAACTTAATCAAATTCAGATCTGAGCTGGGCATCAAAGAAAATCAGACCTCCTCGGAGCTCAAGCTCTCAGATTTCAATCAAATCAGAAAACCAAAGGAGAAGCAATCTCAAAGGAGCTGTCTTGTTGTCATCTCAAACTTTTGTAACAACTCAAAATCTCTGAAGATACCTCAACTTAGCTCAAATCAGGAAGAAGAAGATTGATAAATGAAGTCAGCTTTAGAATTTACAGATTGCATCAAATAATTTTAGCAACTTCAGAGATTCGAGTATAATCACTCCCTAACCCTAGAAATCAGATTAGGGTTCAAGGAGGGGAATGAAAATGAATAAAGCTCGGCAGTATACGAGTATTATATCACTCTAATCTCATCATAGCAGTTCATTTCATCTCAGATGTAATCTCAGCCATTGCCTCATATTGGATACTGCTGTATCATGGGCCGTTTATTTAAAGCCCATATAACTCTATATATAATGTTTCGAAAACTTCTGTATTAATATAAGAAGAATTATTGTATCAAACAATTTGTGCAGTAATAAAGATTTCTCTTCACAATTCTTTTCTGTATCACTATATCATTCAATTCTTTGCAAAATCTTAACTAATGATCTATCGCAACTTAATAAAATACTTGTCAGGGTTTAGAATTTTAATATAAAAAAGAAACGATAGTATATTAAGCTCATATGTAAGTGAATAACTTCCAAACTACTCATGCAACGGTTATTAGCATCATGCATGAAATGAAAAAAATCACAACTTAATAGAAGACTTATCATGGTTCAGTTGTTTCAACATAAAAAACAATAAAAGTATCAAGCTCATGTGTAAGTTACTAACTTTCCAGTAAGTTACTGGCTATGCCAGTGTAATAAATCACTTTTCCTCGGCCATTTCCAGGACCATAACTTAATGGTTTATACTTGTGCCAAATCAACCCTTGTTACGTCAGTTCTAAACTGAGGCGAATTTAAAAACTAAGGCAATTTGCCACAGTTTTTAAACCGAGGAAATTAGCCTCAGTTTAGAACTAGGGTAATTGCCTCAGTTCTAACCGGCATTGGACCAATCTCCATATATTTGTTTTGAATATTTGGTAGACTTACCCACGTTGCCTTAGCATTTGCACTTGACGATTTATTTCTATGTTTTTGGCATATGATTCATTTTAGCACATAATGTGTGTGTATGAGTGGGTTGGTGGGTGTGGGGGAGATAAGTATGGCCTTTCTGAACATATGTATGCACATTATTTCACCTTTTTTTAGCTGTTCTGTCTATAGTATAATTGGTCACAGCCCTTTAATTTCTCTCATTTGGGTAAAATATGAAATTGGCTGTAAAATATTCTAGAATGGGTTGATGCTTACATTATGCATCTTTTTGGAGAAAAAAATAGCATAGCATGTACCAAGTGCTTTGCATGGTTTATGTTGGATGAACAAGAGACAGTGCGCTGCGGTAGTTTTTCTTTTGATACTGTCTTACTAATGGGTTATACTGTAATATATTATTACTTCAGTCAATATTTTTGTTGTTATATAAATGAATACAAAGTTTCTTCTGTACAACAATTTCACTAATTTGCATAAAGATACTAACTATATCAGTATTATGGGTGGGGACGGAAAATTTCCGTACCAACCGAAGCATTTTCTGTTTCTTCCGATCATTGATGGAACAATATTCTATGTTCCAAATTCCGTTCCGCCAACTCCGAAATTCCATTAGGCGAAAACTGAAAGAAGCGGAACGGAACATGGAACTCCATTTTTCCGGGTAGAGAATTAAAAATGCAAAACATGCATCAAATTTGAGTTATAACAAAATATGAATGGTAGAACAGTGCAACACTAAATGTGCGCAACATATAAATGTTACAGAATTCATATTTACAACAGGAACATGTTAACTAAATAAAATGTTTTACATACAAGATATTAACACATAATCCCAGCACACCAGCAGGCACATTTATATACATACACACACTGATATTAACACATATACAACCCATATGTTTTACATATGCTGTAAAGATGACAATGCTAGCAACTAAATTAAGTTTAGCTCTTATTTCCTGCGCCATATTCTTACATGTGATTCATATAATGGTCTGCATATGAGTATACCTTGAATCGTAAGTGCTCATGCATATATTATATGTTAAATTAAGTTCGGGTATGCCGAATCTGCCATCAACCCTCTTGAGAATATTATTGCAGAAGATGTCAAAGTTTGGACTGGTTATTTAATTGGTTTTTTTAGGTGAGAAGGTGAATTATATGGCTGTCACCTTACATCTTTCTAAAGTTTGGAAGCTTAAAGGAAATTTTGAAACCTTTTCTGATGGTAGAAACTTTTATTTTAAATTTTCTTGTAAAGAAGCCAGACTGAAAATTTTAAAATCTGACCCATGTTTATCAGAGAACAAATGTTCATTATCTCTTTTTAGAATCCCAGATTTGGGTCTGCTTAAGCGAACTAATGGAGTGAACGGATGATTAATTGGGTTAGGTTTTCTTAACGTTAATTTTGTATGGGCCTAGCCCAAAGATAGAAATGTAATTTGTCTCAGTTTTTTTTCCTAAACAAGAAAGCATGCGAAAGGAAAGAAACTTTCCGTGGAAATAGTGGAAATTTCCACTGAGTTCCGTCACCTACCGGAAGGAATTCCTTTCGAATTATTTTTGATGGAAAAACACGAAAACCGGACACCATGGAAATATTCGAAAGGAAAACGTTGAAAAAGCGGTAAAATGGAAAAATAAACAGCCCTAATCAGTATCATATCTACCAATTATAACCTTATTTAATCATAAACTTGAATTCATTGTGTTAATCGATTTCTACTACCAAAACTTCATATACGTAAACTTTAATCAGAGAGACCTGTAATAGTGCATTGGTATAGCATCTCTGCTGCATAATTACAGTTGGCTAAGTTTTGCTTGCATCGGTATGCCTAACAGCTTATGACCGAACAACACAAATGTAAAGTAATCAATGACTTTAGGGGTTATGTATTAGTAAAAATGTCTAATTTGTATGATTTAACCAGTCACTTAAGGCTAAAGTAAAAAACTTGTGTGCCTTGTTGTATAAAGGACATTACACTAAATTTGATGATTAGAACACTTTAGGTTTGGAGGTGTAGATATAGTTTTTTTTATTATAAATTTTTAAATAAAATAAAATTATATTATAGTGTATATAACATCGCTTGTGTTGCTTACTATGTTTATTTTCTTGTAATCAGATAAGCCATAAAATTAACGAGTTGCCTTTTGGTGATTTCTTCCCGGGTGCTATCAATCCACTTGACGAGTATGTTTGCTCTCTTAAAGAAAAGAAAAAACAATTTTGTCATTTTATTTTACAGTTCAATTCTATGATTCTTTCCTTTGCATGATGATTATTTCTGTGTAATATTAGGACTCAATGGACGCAACATTCTACATCCGGGGTGTATCAGTATTTCATTAAAGTAAGCATTTTTTTCTTGATCTTAATTTTCTTGCCTGTGTTATGTTTGTATTCTCGCTTAATTATTTATAGTAAAAGACTGGAGTGATAAATCAATGATTATTTATTTTGCTCAGGTTGTTCCTACAATATATGTCGACTTGAAAGGGCATAGAACTTACACCGA
This sequence comes from Allium fistulosum, assembly GCA_030737815.1. Taxonomy (NCBI): domain Eukaryota; kingdom Viridiplantae; phylum Streptophyta; class Magnoliopsida; order Asparagales; family Amaryllidaceae; genus Allium; species Allium fistulosum. The sequence goes on along the minus strand of CM060902.1, from coordinate 1,124,681,313 downwards.
TCAGGTGATGAATTTTTTCACATTTACCTCCATACATACATACATATATATATACATACATATATATATATACACACACACACACATATACATACACATATATACATATATATACATATATACATACATACATATATATATATCTTATGTATAAAGCAAATACTTCCCCTAATGAAGCATTTTTCAAACTGACGAAACTGCCCTTTATTTAATGAGAAGGCAGTAAAAATATAGCGCGTAGTCAGTGGGTATAGTCGTAACTCCTGAGCCATGTTCCCTACTAACTGCAATACCCATTTATCCGCATATATTTCCCCACTCCACGATCATCGTTCTTCCGTATAACGAAAAAATGAATATTGAAAGAATCATCTTCCTCCACAGCGGAAAAAACTAAGAAATCGGAGGACAGAAAAAAAAATCAGAAAATAGGATGAATCCTAGATTCTTCTATTCAGGTATGCCGCCGCCGCTTCTTCTCATTCCTCTTCTTTTTTCCCTTTTGATTGGCGAATTGGGATCATGATGCTGAACTGAATCTCTTTTGGTTTTGTTTCAATTCGATGTTCGTCTTGAAATCGCGATTCAAATTTTCCGATAACGTATAATCAGTTTCGAATTTTACTGCATTAGTTGATAACTAAAAAATTATTGTCCACGTTATTAGAGTTCGAGACAGAAAGTTGAAAAGGTACAAAGCATTTGGATCTCACTTCTGAATCCTAGATTCTTATATTCAGGTATGCTGCCATTTCTTCTTAATGTGGTTTGATTATCGGTATCAATTCTGATGATTTCTAAATGTTCTTCTGTACTTGAAATTTTGTGTTGTATGAATTTTGCATTAACTTCAGTCGTTTATTTAGATCCATGTCGTCTGAATTGGGGCAAAAGACTTAGATTAGAGGGATTAGTTTTCCTGTTAAGACTACAAATACTCCCAATGAATCCAAGCCCTTTGATCCCATTTGATCGAAAGCCTTCATCTCGATCAGCAAATATGCAAGGGGTATTATTCATAATTACTTGCATCGATGATTAGAAATGATCATGATTATGTATTGATCTCTTTATCCTTATAATAATTTCCATCATATAGAAGCAGTATAAAAGTATAAGCTTAGCAACTTTATGCCTAATTTTCTGATGATATTAAGGTCAAATTAATATAGAAACGAGTAGGGAGAGGATCAGAAATGCAGCCTCAGATGCTGCAACTCTAGGATGAGCTGAAGAAGGCAAGGGAGGAGATCACAAAAGCACTCGAAAACCTCGAAGAAATAAGAACCAATAAAAAGATGTCTGCTCTTAGTAGTAAAGAAGAAATGGCACTGCTTGAGAAAAAGTAGAGAAAGCCAAAGAATCTGAACGAAAAATGTTGGAGTCTTTGATACCACAAACGAAACAACTCGAACAAACAAAGATCTCCCTTGAAGAATCAAAGCTCGAGATAAGATCACTTAGTGACAATATAAAATTCTTGGAAGATAGTTTCACTAAAAACAGCCATGAGTACAGTAAACATAACCCTGCAGAAATAATCCAAGCCCGTGAAGAAATTCGTGCTCTTAAGAAAGAGCTCAAGATGGCTGTAGAATCCGAAGAGAAGAGCAAGAAAGCAATGGATGATTTGATGATTGCACTTGCAGAAATGAATTCAAATCTCTCTATGACACAGTTATAATTAGAGAAGGTTAAAAATGAATCAATTAAAAATATGTCAATGCTAAAAACAACAGAGGACCAACTACGTGCCTTGGTGGAGATGTATGAAAAGCTAAAAACAAAATTCGAGGACCTTAATTCGGTTCTGAGAGAGAAACAGATTGGATTCATGAATTGCACGAATGTTTCTAAAGAAGGGATGGAAAGTCTGAAGTCAGAGAATAATAGATTGGTTGATGCATTAAGAGGGTCAAGAGAGGAGACATCTAAACTTAGAGATCTATTAAAACAATCAGTGAGTGAAGCAAAAGCCGACAAAGAAGCTTTAGAGATAGCTCGAAATGAGAACTCTCAACTTAAGGAGTTGTTATCGGAAAAAGAGAGCAGTCTACAAAGCATAAGGCAAGAGTATGAAAGCTTAAAAGTTAGTGAAGCCGCAGCAGTTGACAGTGTAAAAGAGTTGAAAGGCTTTCTTGCCGCTACTTCATCGATAAGTGATTCCACGCAAAAAGTTTCAACCATTGATAGGAGAGAAAAATAAATCAAACTCGCTTCTGAATCCTAGATTCTTCTATTCAGGTATCCTGCCGCTGCTTCTTCTCATTCCTCTTCTTTTTTTCCTTTTGATTGCTGAATTGGGATCATGATGCTGAACTGAATCTCCTTTGGTTTTGTTTCAATTCGATGTTCGTCTTGAAATCACGATTCAAATTTTTTGATAATGTATAATCAGTTTCGAATTTTACTACATTAGTTGATAACTAAAAAATTATTGTCCAGGTTGATATTCAAAGTATTAGAGTTCAAGACAGAAAGCGAAAAGGTACAAAACATTTAGATCTCGCTTCTGAATCCTAGATTCTTCTATTCAGGTATGCTGCCGCCGCTTCTTCTCATTCCTCTTCTTTTTTCCCTTTTGATTGCTGAATTGGGATCGTGATGCTAAACTGAATCTCTTTTGGTTTTTTTTCAATTCGATTTTCGTCTTGAAATCGCAATTCATATTTTCTGATAATGTATAATTAGTTTTGAATTTTACTGCATTAGTTGATAACTAAAAAATTATTTTCCACGTTATTAGAGTTCAAGACAGAAAGCGAAAAGGTACAAAGCATTTGGATCTGAAATATTCAAAGTAATATAGTTCAAGAAAGAAAGCAAAAAGGTACAAAACATGTAGATCTGAAATGGTTCAATTGGTAAAATCTAATTTATGACTGTCATTATGTTCTGTGGTTTTTTGCTTATGTTTTTTGTAGGTATCAAGTCAATTTTCGTAGAAGATGAATGGAAGATCTATTGTTTATGATTTAACAAACACCATTGTTTAGTGGGCAGATGACAAGTCCTCTGGGATGTACAATTATTTCATAACAGTAAGCATTCCTTTATACACTATTTACTGCATTGAAATATATCAATAATGATTTTATTTCAACCACATCTGAATGTTTTATTGCTACCCCTTTTGTCCATCATAAGGAAGATACTCAAACAAGCAGTGAAAGTTTCATCATTGCTCCTAAAATTGATAGGTTTTATTAACTTTAATATTACAAGCGATACGTTAAATCAAAATCGAATTTTCTTCTGATTGAAAACGGATGTCTAAATTCATTTTTGTTTAACTGTAATGCATGTTTTATTATGAATTAAATAGTTCAAAATATTCTTTTAAATTGTAATATTGGTGAATTGTGTTTCAAAAGTTGTTGATATTAGACTGAATGTAAAGGTCCAAGTAAAATAAATAAATAAATAAATAAAAATCTCCACATATAAAGGTCTGAAAATGATTAAAATGTACAAGTTAACTTTTGAGCAATATGACTCTACACCAACTTTCTGCCATTATGTAATTTTTTAATTAAAATACCTTACAATAAAATTTAAATATGGGGGCTTGGGGTAAAATAATAAAACATTGCCATATAGCACTGTTAAGGCAGCTAAATCATCACATAGAGTCATTTATGTATCAGTTTTTCAGTTAAAGAACTTTAAATGTGTATAATTGACAAAGGGATGTTTACCGTTTTCTAGGAAAAAATTGGGCAACCAATCTGCAGTATAACCATGTAATTATTAGACATCTGCAAGTTTGATAGATAAATTGTGGTAGTTTATTTATTGAGTATTCACAGTAATATCTTTTTTTTACGAAAAAAATTAGCGTATAGCTTTCAGTTCAACGACAAAAAACCAGAGAAATGCAAACTAGGTAACATTTCATTTTCTCTTAAAATATTAATTTCAACATTTATTGAATTTTGATTTTCAAGGATGCATCTTAACGTAATGTGCGGAATAAATAAATGTAACAACCCGGGATTTCACAATTATTTTATTATCGCCATTAGACGGTTAATTGTTGGTAAATTGCTATTTGGAGTTTGTAAATAGGTTGAAATTCTTTTGTAATTCGTTAAGGGATTACGAGCTTTAAAATATTGGGACACGTTTCTCGTTTGGGTTGTGTTATCAAAACGAATACCGGTCCCCCTTCATTCACTTTTGACAAACCCTAAACAAAATACCAAATGAAAATAAATGGCGGTCGTTCCTTTTCGTTCTCCTTCGATCTATAATTAGGGCTTTTTGAAGCGCCTGATTTTAGTTGATCAATCGCGTGGATAATCGTGAGTAGCTTTGATCGATCATTCTCGTTGCTCACTTCAGCTGCTTCAATTCGTCGCTAAGGTGAGTGGTTTTTCCCACTCACATCTAAATTCAAGTCTTTAATGAGTTCTAGCTTGTTCAATTGTGATTTTCGTTGTTTGATTAATTAATACTCTCGGCTTTGAATTTGTTGATTTTGTTGACTTTTTCTTGGTTGACACTACTATGCTCGGCCATTCGATCTTCGTATGGATGTTCGAGATGGTTATTGACCTGTTCTAATTTTGTTTACTTGGACTTGGTTCGAATTCGTATATTTTCGTGATTTTGGGTTTCACAGTTCGGTTTAGTGAATTTCTGGTGACTTCGACAGACTTTGATTCCAACTACAGTTGTTTTTGTACTTGGCTTGCAAACTTGATTTTGTGAAAATAATTTGATTTCGACACCGTCTTGATTTGAAAATGTTGTTCCAAAATATTTGGACTCGTTTCGACTGTGGCTTCGGCATTGCTTTGAACTGCAGTTTCACTACGGTTGTTTTTGTTCAAAACTGTTATTGCTTTTGGTTGTTTTACTTGTACCATTCGAATCGTGATATCGGTCTTGACTTTGTTAATGATTGATGTTGAAGTCACGGAGGTGCTTTATGGTGATTTTCTTTGACTGGTTGAACTGTTGACTTCGGTCTTGGTTTGTGTATGTGATTCTTGACTTCGGGTTGCACTGATTTTTATTGTGTAGCCTGGTTCATTGTTTCATTTGAAGTTTGGTACTTCACCATTGACTGTTTCATTGTACAATTGGATTTTGAGATCAATTCTTGAGTTCATTCGACTTGAGTTTTTTTACTGACCTGTACGCATGTTGTTGCGTGTAGCCAAGTCTGTATTGCTGTCACATGAATTAAACTTGTTGTATATCATTATTTTGGAACAGCTGCATTTGTCTTTGCTTGAGACTGAATTCACTTGATTCTGGTATGTGCACACTGCTCTAGTGCACTTGTGTTATTTGGATTTGGTCATTGGTTCAAGTACTATGCGTAATTGTTTGTCTGGTCTCTTGTTGGTTTAAGTTTTGTACTTATGGTTTCTCTGATGTGCTTTTGAAGCTTGCATCTTGTAACCTGTCCTTGTCAGTTTGGTTTGACCATGCATCATTTGATATAGAAATGTTGTTGAGACCTGATTGTTGTATGCCTCTGTTGTAGTTGTATGTTGCATCCCTAGTGCACTTGTAGCTTGCACTCTGGCCTGGTGTTCATGAAGATCATTTCGGGTTATATTCACTTGATGGTTTCTTGAGTTTATCTCACCCTTGAACACTATATTTTTCTCTGTCCAGTTACCTGTGGTTGACATTGATTTGTATTAGTTCGTTTTGAAGCCCGGTTTACTGGAGATTCATTTGTTGACTGCTTGGTTGTATATGCAGTTTTTGGCGCTGTGTCACTATTGTGCACTGTGCTTCGAGTATATGAGAATTTTCTTGTTTGTAGTTTGCCCTTGTGATCTTGTGGTGGCTGCAGTTTTGTTGCAGTTATTCCCCTGTAGCACTTGATGGCATTTGGTCTGTTTCACATGTACGCCTTGTGCATGCCATTTTGCTATCTGTTTCTATGTTTTGTGATGACACTGACCAGTTGGGTTTGAGTTGTTTAACTTGAACTCGATCTCGAGATGGTGCCATTTTCTATTGATCCATTGAGCTTTTGTGTATTTAATCACTATAGTGGCGAGGCAGTGCCCGCGTGCGTGTGCTGCAGCCACACAGTATTGACGTTTTAATTGATATTTCAATTGTTTTGTGTTCAATTCAATATTTGAAACTGTATTTTGGTTTGATTTGATTGATCATTGTGAGATTTCTAACTATCTATTTGATAATTAGATTCAGAAGTTTCTAATATTGAATTTAATAATTGGATTTTGTTGTTAATTGTTGTTTAGGCAATTCTGGAGTTTTCATATTATCTTCATCGATAATCTTTTTATTTCTCCTTGTCGATGATTTAGACTTGCTGATTTGTTGTTTAACAATATTTCGTGTTATATCTGCCGTTATCCAATTCTCTTATCGAAGAGTCGGATATACGAGATTTCTGTGACTGTCGTCTATTTGATATTTGATTATTATTGCTTATGTGCATTAATAACTGAGTTTGAATTAGACTGACCCGTGTATTATTTTCTTTTGAATTTAATACTCGGGTCAGACCCGAGTTATTTCAGGTTGTAGATTTCTTGCTTTTGGGTTGCTACTTGAGCTATGAAGTCTTTTCATATCTTTTGAAGTAGTCGTCGTCATTTTGTAGTAGTCGGTGTATCCGATCTAGGTTGATATATATTCATGTATATTAGTCAATAATGTACTTGCATATATAACTTCCAGAGTCGACAGTTGTAGTTGTATCATATGTATCGTGTCAAATGTATTATAACTGACATCAGTTATATATATATATATATATATATATATATATATATGAGACTTTTGTTATTTGTGTTCTGCATTTTTATTATCTGTGTTATTATTATATATATTGTCCTAAACTATTATGAACCATCGTAGTTCGTTTTATACTGGAATTGGGTATGTCGATGGGAGTAAATAAATAAGAGATGAAAAATGAAAAATATATACCACTCCTATCGAGGTAACCGATACTAGTGTAAGGCCAACTACGGATGGCCGCTCCTATCCAGCCTTATTCTTCGTAATAACAGACAATATTTCTTTTAATACTCTTTGTTATTGTGAGCATAGAGGTGGGGTGTCACAATAAATATGGTTTACCGTTTCATGTAAACTAAAAGTTTATTTATTAGTTTAATGCTTAAGTGCTTACGTCCTATAACTACGCTCTTTCTGATATTTTTTTTACTGAACTTAGTGTCATTCCTACGCTCTTATCATTGCAGTTTACAACTACAAGAAGTTAAAATTGGTACATAAATATGTTGCTTAGTGATTATGTTCATAAGAAAATAAAGTTTGTTTTTAATTTCAATATAGTGATAGCCTATGTGTTATCTTCATCATCTTGAGTGGGAATTTCAAGTTTTCTTAACCACTTAGTCACAAAATAAAGGTTGTAGGACAATATTTTTACTAATGAACTTTTTATTATGCATAAAAAATAACTGAGTATAATCCAATGCAATAACAAATTTTCATGATTATTGAAGACATACATTCTTTCTAAAAAAATTTCATAGTAATACTATAAATTGTATAAATATTCTTTCTATCTACCGTACGATGTGGAAGTAATATCTTTTACAACAACAGACTAGCATGGGAATATGAGCTAATAGAGTAAAAACATATATTGTAGAGCATGCATGTGCCTGTACATGTCATTCTTTTTATTTTTAGAATAATGGGCCACTGCAACCTTCTATGCCATTGCAAATAGCATAGGGACTTTGCTATGTTAACTTAAGTACTAAATCTCTTCATTTAGTTTCCTTTTCTTTCTTATTCACCAAATAATTAAGTTAACATGAGAAATATGCTTCCATTCAGGTTGCATAGTACCATAAACTAGCAATTACAGTAGTTGCCTCCAAGGAATTTTAATTTTAAGTTCAACCTATACATAAAGTAGGTCATGAACTCTACCAAAGACTGCACCTGTATCTAATAATGATGGAAGCACAATAGTTGATAAGGCATTTGATATATTAATTACAGATGCAAAATAATATATTTTCCTAGAATGGTGACATTAGTCTGACATTAATTTGTAGGCAATTCAAGTCAAATGAGTGATGGTGTTAGTTTGGTTTTGCATGGGGCTGTTGCCTACTAATTTTTCAGTACTATGAGTATACCATATGCTGTTTTGGTGCCATGCTCTTGAACAAATATATACGTATGGTATGGCCTTTTTGTATCACAAATTGAACAAAAAAAGGTAAAGAGTGACAAAGAAGATGGAAAGCATCCCATGGTGATGGAGTTAATCGTCGCAAAGTAGTATGTTATAACTTACAACTCTACCAATGTATTTAATCATATTAAGGGAAGGCCCGATCTGCCCGATCATTTTTGGTGGAATTGTCTGGTGATAAGAGATTATGTAGCTAGACATGGATAACTCACAGATTACCTACTTTGATCTCAGAAAAGCCACTTCTTATCGATTCTAAAATATGTGTTCTTTTTTGACTACTAATTCCACATATACCATATTTATAGTTTGAAGTTTAATAGAAACTTTAAAAAAATTGAAGTTTGATAGAATAACTATTCATATTTTCTACTTCTATAATCTAGAGCATTAGATTATAGATATTTGAAGCCCGAATGTGTAATGATTATTCATTTATTGTGTTTCACATTTTAGTAGAACGTACCAAATTTCCCATTATTGCTTAAGGCTTTCATTTTCTAATTTTAAGGATTAAATATTTGCATAGGATTTAACACTAACCAAACATGTCTAATTCTCATTATTCCAGGTCAAACTCTGTCTTTATATATTTTATTATGATATTTTAATAAGTATACTGCATTATAGTACACATTATAGAATGTATATATCATATTTAATTTATATGCCAATACTTTCTTTGAAAAGATATTATCTCTGACAAGAATTATTTATATTGTAGCATAAAATTATTTTATATTTATTTATCTAACATGTTGATAGTAATAGTGATAGAATAATCAATATCGATTTGTTTGGCTTATATATGTATACTTACCTTTTTACTTCAATAATTGAATGTCGGTAAATATTTTTTATTACTCTTTTAGTAATGTTAGTCATTATATTATTGTTTTCAACTTATTGATAATTCAAACATGATGATGTGCCATAGGATATATTCAAGATTCCCATTTGCAATATTGATTACTAACTTTGTATAACTATACGGATTTATATGATAGGCATAAATTTTCAGTGATAGAAGAGAAGATAATGCTAAAGCAATTAAAGGTGGAAAACAATGCAGAGAAGTAGATTAGGACGAAGAATAAAGAGGAGTAAGATTATAATTTAGTCATGTATGAATAAATTACAAAACATGTGAAGAAACATGAACACACTACGGTCTACAATAGATCGCAGTAGCAGTAAGTAATATTTCTCATTTCTTACCATTTTGTTGTTTTTTGTTTATGCAACTCTTCTTAACTAACAAAAAAAGAGCTCATATAGAATTAAATTTATTTTTTGCAATAGGAATTTGATCAGATTCTTAATACTTTGGGTTTTATGCTCATTCGTTCGGGGCATATAACAGGTTTTATCCATTTGCTTGGAACTTTACCCTGATAAGCCTTTTTCTGATTAATTTTTTTGTTCTTTGGTTTCATATAAAGTTAATGCATTTTCTTCCTATGAAACACGTGTTTCAAAGTATGCTTTGTGACTTTGAGTCTTTATGAAATTTCTTTACAGTTTATATGACATCTACAAGCTGTTAATAACAAGTATGAAAATGTTGTTAATTTCGGGGAGCATGATTGCAAACTTACAAACAGCAAAGAAGCCCCTTCGCTGCCTTTGACCTCAAAATTACAAAAAACATTGGAGGAAGCTGTTGTAGCCACAACTGCATCTATTTGGTGTACTGGCGTTCAAAGTGTAGAGTTTATATTAGATGAAAGAGGTTCATTTTACATCATGGAAAGATGTTCGGTTTGAGTTGTAAGTAGTCTTGCTGGAATACATTTTAGATTAGAAAAATGGTTTTCAAAATGAATTCACTAATATTGAAATTAGTTAAGGATTTATGTTTTATATGATTTACAACCGAGTTTATAAGTCACTATTTGGTTAATATCATTTATTATTGTCAGTATTAATCGATATTAGTGGCGGTGAATTAATTTAGAACCCATGGGATTCTATCTCAAGAGAAGGGGATATTTGCTTTATATTATGAAAAAAATAGTACTCTCTCTATAAAGACGGTACCAACTATTAACTCAAACTTACTTGACTTTCGTCACCACAAAATATAGCCTGCAAGATTCGCTTGAATAATGCTACGTATGCCGATGCGTTTGCTTCAGATAATCCAAGATATGAAAATATTTGGTTGGGTTTCTAAAGAAGATGGAATGACCAAGTTCAGTAAGGGTCTTAAGTATGCAAAACTATGAGATGAGAAAATGCTTTGACCCATCTTTTCATAGATTAATGAAACTACGATTAAACTTAATGCTTTAAATGAATACAATCCTTTTTTATGTTCATTATATTTATTGGCTTGCACGTGTTAGACCAAGACATGATGTTGGTGACTTTGGTCCTCCAATATGATCATAAGAAAACTTGAATATAATTTATGTTTATAAGCAAAAATCAATAAGAATTATAGTAGAAGCATCAAAACATGGAAACAAATCTCCAGTCATAATGAACACTCCTCCAGAATGAAAGCAAAAGTGCAAATTCATGTAGTTTTTGCAAAACCACTTCAAGAAGCATGCATTGGTATCAATCAACGTATTTACATCGATGTACTCTGATCACATTTTTTGTTTATAGTTCTCACTTATAATGTTTTTGAAGTTACATCAACGTAATTATTACATTGTATCGCTTATGTTGTGTTTTGATTATAGATGAAGTTTTATGCAATTAGGTGCACGCGGAAGTATTTTAAGTGATTGATGACAATCTGCTTTGGTCCAATAGCTGAGCGAGTGAGAGCGCATTCACGCATAAGGCAACTGACGCTAACATTCATGTATGAACAATTGATGCTGACAATGATCGGATGGACGTCGGCAAAGCTTAAGAGGTATAGTGGGAAAATCTGTTGTAGCTGTACATTAGGATTGATAACATATCTCTGACAATGGGATTTCAATGTATGTAGTCCAACTGCTTGGCTCATCCAATTATAATATGTATCTCAAGTTTCAGTGAACACCCGATCAATATACTGCACGCATTTGACAAATATTGAGTTATTCTAATTTTTCAAAATTATTTGCACTATTTGATGCAAGTTGGAAACATTGCTTTTGTACTGTTAATAAAAAATATAATGCAACTGCAATTGTATTTATGGTCTTTCTTTTTCATTTCTTCTTTGTTCAACTATCTAAAAATCATACTTTTATATCTGAGTATGCATTTACACTAACCAATGGAGTGGTGTATATAAATTGACTTTTAAAAGTCTAAGGAAATAACGAGCGTTCCATATACATGTCCATCGGACGTGGATGCATTCTGAAAGTCAGTATCCAAAACATGCAACATTACGTGCACGTCAAAGTCATTTTATAAAATTCAAAAAACCTCATACACATTGTTTCTTAACACCAGTTCCTTCTGCGCACGTGCATCGCACGTGCCAAAGTACTCGTATACACACACACACACATACATATATATATATATCCGTCTCTTGTGTAAATATTGCATGGTGGTACTTGCAGTTTTTCGTTACTGAATACTTTAGAGGTGAACATCTTCAGCATAAAAGTCAGCCTGGGGTATACTTCATTTATGACTTCTCTCCAATCAAGGTAAATGGATTACAAAGAATAAGGTATTGTGGAAGGAGATGGGCTAATTGGATTATGTAGGTATTCCAGCTTCCGTCCACTATCTACTTTCACATTTCCCATAATTTTTATGTCATTGTTATTATTTAAAAAAGTATTTGCATATTGACACAAAGTTTACAAAATATCAGACGATCTCAACTATAACTTCATGAGAGTGTCTAGTGGCCGTCCCGCTAACTACTTTTTATCCACTCCACGCATGAGAGTGCTTCTTTTAACCACGCATGATATTAAAAGTAACTTTGGATCAGTATGAAATTTAGGATTTGAGTTAACATGTTTAAAATTATAGATTAGATGGTGCCGAGTCCAGTGTACAGAGTACTAACAATTGTTTTTTCAGTCTAGTGGATTGCAAAATGAGTGTTCTATTTTTAGGCGTTTAAAAAAAATTGGTAAATAGAAAAGAAGAAAAAAGATAGATCATCATTTAGCTCAGACTACGATTAGTAAGTTTTCAGATAATGGAATTTTTATCTTAAACTTTTACTTTCTGGACATAACTTCAAAATTACAGTTTACCTAAAATCTGTGCACACTTTTCTAACTATAAATATCTGATAGCAGAACAACTAACCTACCTTTTAATCAAAAATATTGTATTGTAATGGTGGTGGACAACTACACTTAATAACAACTAGCCGTAACATTGAAGACGCATGGCATGATCACTTCTGGTGTCATGTATTGGAAAGCCACACATGTTTAGAATTTAATTTATGTTTAGAAAATGAAAAATGTTAAAATATATATATCCTACGTTGAGAATAAAATAAGGCAAATGATGATCTTACTTGAATAATAACTCCTTTCCTTTGTCCCTTTCTAGATGAGTTGGTCAGTTTTACGTGCTAATGAATCTTTGATCTGCCCCACATTCTGATAATAAGTTGATGTGGCCGATTAGCAACAGAGCACATATTAAGTATTTTATTAAATTTTAATGTTGTGGATTAAACCTTAGTAATCTTTTGCTTCCATTTAACATCTAACTTAGTTGCAGTTCTCTGACGTTCTTAGTAAATTCATTTTCCAGATTACAACTTTGTGCCCTGGGCGGAGTATGTTGTATTAGTGAGCATTATTATTAAATTGTGTTAACAATAATTTTGGGTATTCCAACAGTATGTATGACATATTATGTACGGACATGGAAAAGTTGATAAAACGATATGTATGATGTAGTATGTTAGGATATGTGGAAAGTTGTTTGAATGATATGTATGAAATATTATGCTGTAATTTACATATTTTACATATTTATCGTCTGTGAAAATATGTTATATTTATATGTAGATAAGAAATGGATAAATGAATATTATATATATGAAAAAGCTGGAATGACGATAAATAAAATTTTTAAATTAATATTACATTTAATAGCGTTTCATAAACGCTATTGTTTATAAAACGCTACAAAAATTAACAATGGATATGTAGAAATATGCATATAAAACGCTATATAAATGAATAAACGCTATAGAAATATGTATAAAACGCTATACAAGTATGCACAAAAACGCTATAATAGAACTTAATAAACGCTACAGAAATATGTTAAAAAAAATGCTATACAAATATGCAAATCAACGCTATAGAAATATCATAACAAACACTATAAAACATGTAAATAAAACGCTATAGAATGTAACCATTGGATAATATTTCCTAAAGCGTTTTTGTTTACTAGCACTGGGAAATCGCTATAGAAAATTTATTTTTCATAGCGTTTTTGTTTCTGCTATTTAACGCTGAAGGGCTATCATAGCATGTCGTTCCACAACGTTCTTTGAAACGCTATGGTAGGATATAATAGTGTTTTCTAAACACTATGAAAGCCCCATTTTGTTGTAGTGTATACAGGCTCCAGGCCGAGAGCCATCTTCATTATTCCCCCTCCCCCAAAATCAACCAAATCCCTAACCCCCCCACCACCTCTCCATCGTCAGCCAGCCCTCGTGCCTCCCCGGTCATCTCCAACTTCATCATTTGCCACTCTCGACAAGCCTAGGCCCTTCATCAATCTCCAATAAGGTTTTATTCCTAAACCCTAATTAATTTTGATTTGTTAAATTTGGGTTAATTTGTTGTTATAGTTGTATAATACCCTATTGATTGTTTGCTATACCCTATTGAATGCTAATTAGGTTGTTATTATAATTGTTTATCATTTAAATGTCACATCCTGGAATTTTCGACTTTCGAAAATTCGACATCGATACTCACTTTATCGACTGCCGAGCAATCGAGTGCCGGAAACTCCAATAGTGAGGGTTTTTAGAAAAAGAAAAAGTAGAAGAAGAGGAAGATAGAAGAAAAAGAGAAGAAAGAAAGAAGAACAACAACACGGAAGAACAACAGAACAGAAAACAATATCAGAATCTTACACATCGCAGCGGAACAATATATAATAGATAATCAATAGTCTTTTAAAACAAAGAACTATATCAGTTTATACATACATCAATCAGAGTCAATATACAACTCAATACAACAATGGACAGTTATATAAACTTGTCCTCATACAGAATACACAGCGGAATAAATACTATCAGATACAAATACTACGTCTCGCCATCCAGCTTGCTTCCAAAGCTCCAGAATATCCAGAATATCCTGATAATATAACTCTAGGCTGCCCGTGTGGAAATTGGTGGGCACCCAGAGTTTAGAAGGGAACAATAAACTCCGAGTCAGTCATGGTGACTGGTGTGAGATCGTAAAACAGTTATTCTTTATAATAAATAGCAGAGAATTTTAAAGTCAATTCGAAATGCTTTTGGAAAATGAAACTATCATAAGACCTCCCGCCACACACACAATGCAAACGCAGAATTGGAGGAGATTTCTTCTTATGATAGTCAAAGATGCTTACTACGCAAAAATCAAATTCTTTTGGGTATTATTATTAGTGCATAGTGTAGAAACATTTCGAAAGTATAATATAAATCTTAGCCAGCATAGACATTTCGAACTATGCCTACTATAGCTACCATCCAAACAGTGGGGCGCCACCATAAGTGAATGATAGGTTCTACAACTAAAACCGTACAAGTGTCGTATTGTTTCTTTGGATTTCCAACAAATGGTCAGGCTAAGGAACTTCCTTTTCCACGATGGGTACGTCCCTGGAATAGACGACCCGAGAACCTAACCGGATCTCTGCCAACACAAGGCCGGGTTACCTCTGCAAAAATAGGTAACTACTGACACGCGTATGCCATCCCCCGATCGTCACCGATCTTCCCGAGGATCCCCGATTCGCAACAAACCACATAGATAATAATAATGCAGTAAACACAGAGGTTAAGTATCTAGGCTCCATACCATGATACCACCTTTATCCAGAAGGAATGACATACACTAAGGGGCGCTACTCCCTAGAACCTTGCTGCATTCTTCCTGTTTCGACCATTTCCGGGGTGTGAGGCTCGACGAAGTCTCGTCCACAAAGCTACGCTTTCTCAAAAAGCCCTGCTTCGGGTCAAACAAAATGATCAACCTATGATCACAAAGATATAAGATCAAACAAATGATCATATCACAAATGATCAAACACTGATCATTTCACAGCAACACTCAGTATGCCACGTTACCAAATTGGGATATATCGCTGATAAATTTCAACTACATAACCTCTGAGCTCGTACGTCTCAGAGAAGGGTGTTAAGCTAAGAGAATAAATTCTCCGCCACCAACAGAAATGTATTTGAAAGAAATCAGCTTTATATCTCAAATTGTAACGTCAGACACACAATCCATACAAGTCTGTTCCGGGATCGAACAGAACCGAAGGCACTTCTCACGAAGCCCTTGCATTTCCGGATAATTTTCTAATCACGTCCGGACTTCCCGTCACTAAGGGTGATAAAACCTCTAAATCGAAGATCAGTCGATGTAGAGTAACTCGATGGTAATCCTTCCGTTTTCAAAAATATCCGGTCTTCAACACCGGTCTTCAAATGCGATTCATAACGACGTATCACATATTCGGAATGGGTTATACGACCCCATGGTCCTTTCCCGGCTAACCCGAATAGTGAGCGATTATTCAAAAATAAGTGTGGCATTCAAATTCATCAAATTCACAACAAATACCTATTTAAGGTAATTATCGATAGTCGGTTATTTAACTATCAATAAAGATGCGCGACATCATCAGATTCCAAATAATTTTCCAAATGATTTTATCTTCCAAAATATCTTTACTAGATATAAAATTTCCACACTTAACCATTTGAAAACAATTTCAAATCAATTTCCACATTTCATTTTATCTTTGAAGATAAAATCTCAAAACATTTCATTTCATATTGGAAAAGCATTTCCATACTTATTCAATAATAAGTGTTTCACAAATCTTTTATTTCAACATTTGAAAATATCCGATATACTTAAATCAAATTAAGTATATATTCATTATTTAAGGAAATCGTTTATAATAACAACATTTATTTGAGTCAAAACGAATGTTACGTAAAACATCGTTACGACGACTCAAAAATCACTAGTATAGGGATTCGGATTTTTAAGATAGGTATATAAATCCCAATACTACATCAAAACATTTCCTTTCGGAAATCATTTACTATAACAACAGTGTTATAGTCCATCATTTCCTTATTCCTCGAAAACGTCTATTTCAACAATAAAATGTTGAAATCTATGGTTTCGATATTTCCCACATTTTAAAAACATCTTTAAAATCTTTACTTCATTTTTTAATGTCACTTCTTCAAAAACGTATCCCTCCTACTTAAAATTATATTCACTGGTCCAAAATCGTGAATATAGTTCACTTAACCCAATTTCCATCTTTTCTACACATATTTATTTCAATAAGAATTCGCTATCCAAAATCGCGAATACATCTTCTTTAACATTTTAATTTATCAAATCCAATTTATTTCGAATTTATAAAACAACGTTTATAAATTCTATTTCTATTTTCTAACGACTTCAATTTAATAAATCTTCTTTATTAATAACTCGATCAATATTCCATTTAAAGGCAAAAATCCAATTTATAAGTTAATCTCTTATAAATCTTTCATTCTACAGTTTCATCCATTTTTTTTTTTACTTCACAATTTATAAATCTATAAATTCCATATCTTCACGATTTAAAATTCTATAAATTTCATTTTTTTACACTTATCATCTCATTTTAAAATTCCAATATTTTGAATTTATAAATATCAACTTTTTAAATCTTTTAAATAAACTGTTCACAAATATTCGAAAATCTCAGTTCAAACCCTTTTATAAATTGCTTAAACTATTTATTTCAAAAATCACCTTACGGTCATAATTCACAAAAATCTTAACTTTTATAACTTCAAAATTTTAAACGTTTATTTATTTAAAATAAATCAATTCAACAATTCAATAAAACGTATAATTTCAAAGATCACTTTAAAAATCCTTTTAAATTAAAGGTCGTTATTTTTAAATTCCAAAACTTGAATCCGATGATGCTACAGCACCAATTGGTCAATCACAACAACAACATCATATATCAACATATGATAACAGAATATACATCAATCCTGTAAATAAATAACTACTGGTGAGGAATCCAGTTGGATCCCTCCAACCTGTTTCCCTGCATCCAAAGATGTTAGCACAATACCAATTCCGCTCCAGTACGGAATTATCGCGGTATATAGGTTTTTTATAAATCCGCTTACTAACGGCGCAATAGGGTCTCATCCGCTATACGAGGCGGGAAATCAATCAATCCAATATATACATATGCCAATATGTATATATTGCTATATATATAGATATATCCTATCATATCTAATAGCACATTCAAAAGCAATCAATCAGTCAATAAATAACTGCAATATTAAATTTTTCCTTCGAGTGAGAAAATCTCACCTTAGCATTTATTTTGCAAATCCCATTTCCATTCCAGCTTGTTCCTCGATTTTAGACCTTGTATAAATATTTACGGTTTATTACTATTCGAAATAAATCGAACAATAAATTTTCATTTTAAACTTTAAATCATTGGGTTAATAAAATTCCAATTTTACTTACTATTAAATCCCTGGTAACTAATTAAATGAATAGTTTTTATCATTAGATTGAAATGTTCAAAATAATCTAATCAACTAATGATTTAAATTTTAAACTAATTTCTTTTCATTTTTAACAGATTATTCTCAACAATTTTATCTAATTAAAATTTAAATTTAAAACTAACTTTTAAAATTTCCAAACTAACTTTCCTATTTTATAAATTTAACTTACTGAACTCAGAATTTATTTTGAACTAATTTATAAGTTTCAAAAATGTTGTGAATATATATTTATACGTATTTGAATGTTAAATTGAAAATGCAGATTGTAAATTATACCTCACTGCAGATTTAAAAATCTACTTCCTGTAGAAATCATCTCCATGAGCATCACGTAGCCATCGATCCCCAGCCCAACGCACCGCTGCCCTCGGCCACGACGAACCCCTTGCTTAACCAAGCTTCATCTCGTGCTGCCAGTGCCAGTGTCGCGCCTCGACTTCGAGTCGCCCCCTGACCATCCCATCGTGAAATCGAACACATACCGCCCACTGAGAATCATCGCGAGTGAACTTGCCTCAGATCATCGAACCCCACTCCATCGCCCAGTCGCAACGAACTCGCGAACCACCATCTGAAGTCAAAGTCGCGAATTTCGCGAATCACCCCAATCGCCATCTTGAACTAGGGTTTCCCCCACCAACGTCGCTACACTCGGGAGCAAATCGAGACCGGCAATCGAACGTGTATGCGCGCGGTCATAAATGGTCGATATCGCGAACCTCCATCTCGAGTTCGATTTCATCTAAAATTTGAAGGGGGGAAAAGGTCTCAGATTTTAAAAACGAGGAAAGGAGAACGTTTTTCTTTTGTTTACTTCGGCCATTTATTTTAGCTGAGGGAGAACGAGAGTAAAGGTTTTGATATTTAAAATAGAGGGAAGCGTGATTCTGCAGAGAGGTATGGGTTTCATGATTTCTCTCGTGTTTTTAGGCTGAAACAAAGGGAACGAGATGATGTTGTTTTGTACGAGAGGAGACAGTTTAGTGGCTGATTGTTGACTAATTTTAAAATTGAAAATTAAATTTGAATTCGATTAAATCTCAACGCGTTTACTCACCGTATGGTCACATATCAACTCCGATCAATACGAAATTTGAAGTCCGGTAATAATAAAATATTACGGACCCAATGAAACTGGTTTCGTCGAATTCCGAGACTGTTTGAAAAATGACTATTTTTAAATATCGATTTGAACAATTAAATTCAAAACTGAACAAATCGTTTTCAAACTCGATTCCTGAAGCTTAAATTGTTTCCAGTATTATCAACACGATATTTTCAAGCTTTCGAAATATTTTTCTTCAACTTAAAATTGAAGATTCAAATTTTAAATCCAACTATCAACAGATTAAACTTTATAATTTAATCGCCAAATTCAAATTTATATTCGGGATTCAAATTAAATCATCGTTCAAATATTTAAAATAAATTAAATATTTCCAATTTAATTTGTTCAAAATTCAGGGTCGTTACAGACTTCCCCCCTTAAAAGAATTTCGTCCTCGAAATTACAAGTCAAGAAAAGTGGTCTTTAACTCGTCTATCATTTTTCACAATCCAATAGTTTTATCAATTCATCAAAATAAATCTTTCTACTAAAGATTCATTTATCATTCAACTAAATTTCTAAACCTTTTATAGTTTTCAAACATCATTGTTTACTTCAAATTCAAATTTAAAATCTAAATTTTAAACTTTAAACTTTCAAATTTTCTCAAAAATTCTCTAACACTCGAAATTTTCGAAAAATTTCGCCAGCGTCTCCTTTGCGCGGCTAATACGGTACGACTACAAAACGTCCCTACGGACTCTCAGATTTCAAAAAGAAAAAGAAAAAGCCGAGCGGCTAGAGAGAAATCATCAAAAACTCATATTATAATTCAAATACGTACCTTTTGTCGAGCAATTCAAATTATCTGTGAAATCAATTTCCTTTATACCTGTATATCCTACTAGCCATAATATCTAGTTATAACATCCAACTATTTTGCAAATTTTATTACAAAATTTTCAATATAAACTGCTTATATCCTCTTTAAATTCGCTGTTGAAGTTACATATTCAATTCCGTTCAATTTTTCATTTTCAAATTCTTTCATTTTCAATTGAATCTCATCTCTATCAAATTTGCAAATATTTATAAGTTATCAACTTATTTACATTTCGATTTATAATCACTTATATATTCATATTACAAATTCATTTCATTAATGAATTTTAATTTTTTTCCAATATCTATCTGGAATTCCATTTTCATTTATAAATCACATTTACACTTCATATTTACCATTTTATTTATATATGAATTTGTTTCCTTATACTTTCAATTCACATTTATAGATTTCACTTGTTAATGAACTTTAATTCCAATCACAATTTCATAATTTACATTAACAATTTCTATTCGTATAAGTTATCAATTCAATAATATTCCGTAAATATTCTTTATAGTATTCCAGAGTCTTTTTCAACCTTTTCAAAACCATTTTGAAAACAAGTCAAATCATCCTTTGAACTTTCAAAACAAAACTCAATTTTCCAAACAACTTCCTTTTAAAATAATTTGGCAGCAATTTCTCTTTTGGAAACCCGAAAATGAACACCGGTGATGTCGCGATCATCATCGGAATTATTTTCCAGCGACCTAAAAGAGTTTAGAGCTTTCAACTCTCCAAAATATTTTTCAAAACCTTCGAAATTCATTTTCAACTCCAAAAATGATTTAACTTTCCAAATCTCCAAAATTTTCAAGTTCCTTTCAAAACATTTCCAAAAACTTCTCTGGAATTCCGTTTTAAATTACAATTCACATTTATAATTTATATTCTCAAATTTCATTTGTATATGAATTAATTTCTTAACTTTGGAGTTACGATTTGAATTTCTTATTCAATTTCAGTGATGATAATTCACTATTATTACTTCCTAACATCCATGCAACCATATACTATAGTACTTTATAGAAAAACATTTCTTTTCTATACAAAAATAGGTTTTGGGAAAAATTATTTCATTTACCCTATTCAAAACAATACTGTGCCGAATTGTTCTATTCGAGTGTTTAGAAACCCCTTCGATACAGTTTTGCAAGACTGTGCCGACGAAGGTTCATATACCACTCAATAAACCAATCATCACAATACAAAACAATTTTATATTAACTAACAAATACGCGCTCGTATCTATTATTACACTCAACTCATTCTAGAGTACTACTGACTCTATCTCTAATGAGTAACACCCAACAGAGCAGGGTTGTCGCTTAACCATATGCTCTGATACCACTTTGTCACATCCTGGAATTTTCGACTTTCGAAAATTTGACATCGATACTCACTTTATCGACTGCCGAGCAATCGAGTGCCGGAAACTCCAATAGTGAGGGTTTTTAGAAAAAGAAAAAGTAGAAGAAGAGGAAGATAGAAGAAAAAGAGAAGAAAGAAAGAAGAACAACAACACGGAAGAACAACAGAACAGAAAACAATATCAGAATCTTACACATCGCAGCGGAACAATATATAATAGATAATCAATAGTCTTTTAAAACAAAGAACTATATCAGTTTATACATACATCAATCAGAGTCAATATACAACTCAATACAACAATGGACAGTTATATAAACTTGTCCTCATACAGAATACACAGCGGAATAAATACTATCAGATACAAATACTACGTCTCGCCATCCAGCTTGCTTCCAAAGCTCCAGAATATCCAGAATATCCTGATAATATAACTCTAGGCTGCCCGTGTGGAAATTGGTGGGCACCCAGAGTTTAGAAGGGAACAATAAACTCCGAGTCAGTCATGGTGACTGGTGTGAGATCGTAAAACAGTTATTCTTTATAATAAATAGCAGAGAATTTTAAAGTCAATTCGAAATGCTTTTGGAAAATGAAACTATCATAAGACCTCCCGCCACACACACAATGCAAACGCAGAATTGGAGGAGATTTCTTCTTATGATAGTCAAAGATGCTTACTACGCAAAAATCAAATTCTTTTGGGTATTATTATTAGTGCATAGTGTAGAAACATTTCGAAAGTATAATATAAATCTTAGCCAGCATAGACATTTCGAACTATGCCTACTATAGCTACCATCCAAACAGTGGGGCGCCACCATAAGTGAATGATAGGTTCTACAACTAAAACCGTACAAGTGTCGTATTGTTTCTTTGGATTTCCAACAAATGGTCAGGCTAAGGAACTTCCTTTTCCACGATGGGTACGTCCCTGGAATAGACGACCCGAGAACCTAACCGGATCTCTGCCAACACAAGGCCGGGTTACCTCTGCAAAAATAGGTAACTACTGACACGCGTATGCCATCCCCCGATCGTCACCGATCTTCCCGAGGATCCCCGATTCGCAACAAACCACATAGATAATAATAATGCAGTAACCACAGAGGTTAAGTATCTAGGCTCCATACCATGATACCACCTTTATCCAGAAGGAATGACATACACTAAGGGGCGCTACTCCCTAGAACCTTGCTGCATTCTTCCTGTTTCGACCATTTCCGGGGTGTGAGGCTCGACGAAGTCTCGTCCACAAAGCTACGCTTTCTCAAAAAGCCCTGCTTCGGGTCAAACAAAATGATCAACCTATGATCACAAAGATATAAGATCAAACAAATGATCATATCACAAATGATCAAACACTGATCATTTCACAGCAACACTCAGTATGCCACGTTACCAAATTGGGATATATCGCTGATAAATTTCAACTACATAACCTCTGAGCTCGTACGTCTCAGAGAAGGGTGTTAAGCTAAGAGAATAAATTCTCCGCCACCAACAGAAATGTATTTGAAAGAAATCAGCTTTATATCTCAAATTGTAACGTCAGACACACAATCCATACAAGTCTGTTCCGGGATCGAACAGAACCGAAGGCACTTCTCACGAAGCCCTTGCATTTCCGGATAATTTTCTAATCACGTCCGGACTTCCCGTCACTAAGGGTGATAAAACCTCTAAATCGAAGATCAGTCGATGTAGAGTAACTCGACGGTAATCCTTCCGTTTTCAAAAATATCCGGTCTTCAACACCGGTCTTCAAATGCGATTCATAACGACGTATCACATATTCGGAATGGGTTATACGACCCCATGGTCCTTTCCCGGCTAACCCGAATAGTGAGCGATTATTCAAAAATAAGTGTGGCATTCAAATTCATCAAATTCACAACAAATACCTATTTAAGGTAATTATCGATAGTCGGTTATTTAACTATCAATAAAGATGCGCGACATCATCAGATTCCAAATAATTTTCCAAATGATTTTATCTTCCAAAATATCTTTACTAGATATAAAATTTCCACACTTAACCATTTGAATACAATTTCAAATCAATTTCCACATTTCATTTTATCTTTGAAGATAAAATCTCAAAACATTTCATTTCATATTGGAAAAGCATTTCCATACTTATTCAATAATAAGTGTTTCACAAATCTTTTATTTCAACATTTGAAAATATCCGATATACTTAAATCAAATTAAGTATATATTCATTATTTAAGGAAATCGTTTATAATAACAACATTTATTTGAGTCAAAACGAATGTTACGTAAAACATCGTTACGACGACTCAAAAATCACTAGTATAGGGATTCGGATTTTTAAGATAGGTATATAAATCCCAATACTACATCAAAACATTTCCTTTCGGAAATCATTTACTATAACAACAGTGTTATAGTCCATCATTTCCTTATTCCTCGAAAACGTCTATTTCAACAATAAAATGTTGAAATCTATGGTTTCGATATTTCCCACATTTTAAAAACATCTTTAAAATCTTTACTTCATTTTTTAATGTCACTTCTTCAAAAACGTATCCCTCCTACTTAAAATTATATTCACTGGTCCAAAATCGTGAATATAGTTCACTTAACCCAATTTCCATCTTTTCTACACATATTTATTTCAATAAGAATTCGCTATCCAAAATCGCGAATACATCTTCTTTAACATTTTAATTTATCAAATCCAATTTATTTCGAATTTATAAAACAACGTTTATAAATTCTATTTCTATTTTCTAACGACTTCAATTTAATAAATCTTCTTTATTAATAACTCGATCAATATTCCATTTAAAGGCAAAAATCCAATTTATAAGTTAATCTCTTATAAATCTTTCATTCTACAGTTTCATCCATTTTTTTTTTACTTCACAATTTATAAATCTATAAATTCCATATCTTCACGATTTAAAATTCTATAAATTTCATTTTTTTACACTTATCATCTCATTTTAAAATTCCAATATTTTGAATTTATAAATATCAACTTTTTAAATCTTTTAAATAAACTGTTCACAAATATTCGAAAATCTCAGTTCAAACCCTTTTATAAATTGCTTAAACTATTTATTTCAAAAATCACCTTACGGTCATAATTCACAAAAATCTTAACTTTTATAACTTCAAAATTTTAAACGTTTATTTATTTAAAATAATTCAATTCAACAATTCAATAAAACGTATAATTTCAAAGATCACTTTAAAAATCCTTTTAAATTAAAGGTCGTTATTTTTAAATTCCAAAACTTGAATCCGATGATGCTACAGCACCAATTGGTCAATCACAACAACAACATCATATATCAACATATGATAACAGAATATACATCAATCCTGTAAATAAATAACTACTGGTGAGGAATCCAGTTGGATCCCTCCAACCTGTTTCCCTGCATCCAAAGATGTTAGCACAATACCAATTCCGCTCCAGTACGGAATTATCGCGGTATATAGGTTTTTTATAAATCCGCTTACTAACGGCGCAATAGGGTCTCATCCGCTATACGAGGCGGGAAATCAATCAATCCAATATATACATATGCCAATATGTATATATTGCTATATATATAGATATATCCTATCATATCTAATAGCACATTCAAAAGCAATCAATCAGTCAATAAATAACTGCAATATTAAATTTTTCCTTCGAGTGAGAAAATCTCACCTTAGCATTTATTTTGCAAATCCCATTTCCATTCCAGCTTGTTCCTCGATTTTAGACCTTGTATAAATATTTACGGTTTATTACTATTCGAAATAAATCGAACAATAAATTTTCATTTTAAACTTTAAATCATTGGGTTAATAAAATTCCAATTTTACTTACTATTAAATCCCTGGTAACTAATTAAATGAATAGTTTTTATCATTAGATTGAAATGTTCAAAATAATCTAATCAACTAATGATTTAAATTTTAAACTAATTTCTTTTCATTTTTAACAGATTATTCTCAACAATTTTATCTAATTAAAATTTAAATTTAAAACTAACTATTAAAATTTCCAAACTAACTTTCCTATTTTATAAATTTAACTTACTGAACTCAGAATTTATTTTGAACTAATTTATAAGTTTCAAAAATGTTGTGAATATATATTTATACGTATTTGAATGTTAAATTGAAAATGCAGATTGTAAATTATACCTCACTGCAGATTTAAAAATCTACTTCCTGTAGAAATCATCTCCATGAGCATCACGTAGCCATCGATCCCCAGCCCAACGCACCGCTGCCCTCGGCCACGACGAACCCCTTGCTTAACCAAGCTTCATCTCGTGCTGCCAGTGCCAGTGTCGCGCCTCGACTTCGAGTCGCCCCCTGACCATCCCATCGTGAAATCGAACACATACCGCCCACTGAGAATCATCGCGAGTGAACTTGCCTCAGATCATCGAACCCCACTCCATCGCCCAGTCGCAACGAACTCGCGAACCACCATCTGAAGTCGAAGTCGCGAATTTCGCGAATCACCCCAATCGCCATCTTGAACTAGGGTTTCCCCCACCAACGTCGCTACACTCGGGAGCAAATCGAGACCGGCAATCGAACGTGTATGCGCGCGGTCATAAATGGTCGATATCGCGAACCTCCATCTCGAGTTCGATTTCATCTAAAATTTGAAGGGGGGAAAAGGTCTCAGATTTTAAAAACGAGGAAAGGAGAACGTTTTTCTTTTGTTTACTTCGGCCATTTATTTTAGCTGAGGGAGAACGAGAGTAAAGGTTTTGATATTTAAAATAGAGGGAAGCGTGATTCTGCAGAGAGGTATGGGTTTCATGATTTCTCTAGTGTTTTTAGGCTGAAACAAAGGGAACGAGATGATGTTGTTTTGTACGAGAGGAGACAGTTTAGTGGCTGATTGTTGACTAATTTTAAAATTGAAAATTAAATTTGAATTCGATTAAATCTCAACGCGTTTACTCACCGTATGGTCACATATCAACTCCGATCAATACGAAATTTGAAGTCCGGTAATAATAAAATATTACGGACCCAATGAAACTGGTTTCGTCGAATTCCGAGACTGTTTGAAAAATGACTATTTTTAAATATCGATTTGAACAATTAAATTCAAAACTGAACAAATCGTTTTCAAACTCGATTCCTGAAGCTTAAATTGTTTCCAGTATTATCAACACGATATTTTCAAACTTTCGAAATATTTTTCTTCAACTTAAAATTGAAGATTCAAATTTTAAATCCAACTATCAACAGATTAAACTTTATAATTTAATCGCCAAATTCAAATTTATATTCGGGATTCAAATTAAATCATCGTTCAAATATTTAAAATAAAATAAATATTTCCAATTTAATTTGTTCAAAATTCAGGGTCGTTACATTAAATATTGAGAAAAAATTTTGTTTAGTGTATATGTGCGTTAATTGGTGTATATGTGTTGATTAATTAGTGCATATGCGCATTATGGCTAGTTTGGATTAATTAGAGTCGATGCTCATGATTTAGTTTATGTGTTTTTAAGATGACGAAAACGACGATTTAGTTTATGCGTTTCTTAGAATGTAAATAAATTATTGTATAATATGCTTTACTTTTTATAAATCCCTTAGAGAATTTTTGGCCCCGTTTGACAAGTATTGTATACGATCGTTGTATGTATGTTCGTTTTTATCACAAAATGGACATTTATATTCATTCGGTACAATATTTGTCGGATTTGTCCCTGTATTGGACAAGTTACAAACATAATAGAGTAATTATATTTTGCAAATTATTTCATTTTAAACGGTTCACAAAATTTCGACAACAGTTTCTTTTTGTTCCCGTGTACACGCATATGTGTATGATACAGGGAACAAAGAGGAATTACTACTGTGTTTGTAATGGGAAGTAGGATGACTAACCATCAAAGTGTAAAACAATAACCTAAAAATTGTAGATTATATTTATATAATAATTTGTGTAAATCCGTCTGAAAATAAAATTAAATAGAATAATATTATATATTTGCAAAAATTTAAATATAGGATTTAATTGAAAAATAAAATGTCAGCACGTAAATGATTAATACGTTTTTATGTTTTTTTGTAGGAAAAATGGTCAATTATTTTATCGATTGGAGCTAGATGTACCAACAAAGAAGAGAAATTGGAGGCTCGATAAGTGAACATTTTGAAAATGGTGTACATGTCTTTTTTGAATTTGCTTTAAGTAATAATGGGAACGACGAAGAAATTCATTGTTCATATAGTAGGTGCAAATTATTGAAGCATTTGATACTGAATATGGTAATATTTCATCTGCGCCAATATGGTTTCGTGCCTAATTATTTGGTGTGGGATTGTTATGGAGAACTTATTGCACCTAATCCCGTACATTTGGAGGAGGAGGTGGATACTGAAGTTGTTCCAATGAATCTCATAGAAGGTATGATTGAAGGTGCAGCACGTTCAATGTTCCATACTGTTGAAGTTGATGGTAACGATGTTAATGTCGAAGAAGAATCAAGTATTGGAGCAATTTTTTTTATGATTTATTGCAGGCTTCTAAGAAACCCCTTTGGGATGGTTGTACAAGTGGTACTCAACTATCAGTAACTGTAGAATACATTACGATGAAATCAAAGTACAACTTCACAGAAGCCGGGATTCCAGCTATAGTACAAGTTGCAAAATGGCATATGCCACCTAATAATTTAATGCACGAAAATCATTATGAAGTGAAAAAACTTATGTATGCTTTTGTGTTGCTGTATCAAAAAATAGATACATGTTTAAATGCTCAGCATACCTAGGCAGGCATATATGAGCCGTATGATTGCGTGCTGGCCGAAATGGAGTCGGATCCCAGAGCATGACTGGAAGAGCATCTGGCAGAACTTCTTGGTAAGTATAAAATTATTTATCATTATATATAATCAATTTGCTGACTAAGTATAAATGTATAACTTATAATTTTTCAATATATATACAGAGTACGGTAGACCTACAAGAGGAGGATGTTGCTCTTTGCCGGTGGCATTGGAACTCCAAAGTTGCAAAGAATTACCGAGATAAGATGTCTACCTTCAGAAAATCTTAGAAGAAGCCAAACTGGATGGGTGCCAGTGTATGGGATGCTTGGGTCACATGGTGGGGTAGCGATGAATTCAGGGTAAGTCTATCAGTTGTCACCTTAATTTGTTCAGTAGAGAATACATAATTTATACCTATAAAATATAATCTTAATTTTTAATTTGCAGGCGGAGTCAGACAGGAACTCAGTGAACATGCAGAAAAATCCAGTCACACACCGTGGTGGCACGAAATCATTTCAGCATCATTTCGAGGACCTGGTAAATTGATTAATTGCAATTACGAACAGTTACTACATTTTTTGTATAAATTTGTATGAATAATAATAATATACACCAATTATTGCAGGAAAGAGCACATGGGGCGCATGTCTCGTATATGGACGTATTTGCGCATACTCATGCCGTTTGGCAGACCGACGATGAGGGATTGATAACGTATCACTGACATGAGGATGATAAAGCATACGCCCACATGTAAGTATATTTTAAGTTATAAGTTATTAATAATGATCATTTTAATTAATTAGTTATAAAATATTATAATAATGTCATGTAATATTTACTTGTATTTAATTTTGCGTTGCAAGAAAGATTTATACAAGCACGTGCGCAGATGCCTGAGCATTCGGGACGAGAGCAGACCACTGATGAGGAGGACGCTACCTTTGACTCCGTTATGGACCCGACATAAAGAAATATACGCTATGGCTACGACAATCAATCGGTAATTTATAAAAATTAACTAAGTTGTAAAAATTGCTTAATTTTTATAAAAGTTACGCAATAACTTAAACATATTTTAACTTATTTTGTAGGCTCGGGCCTCACAAAAGGACTGTAAAAAGGCTAAAGACAATGTTGAGATTAATGAGCTTCGAGAGCAGATTGCACAGTTGCAGTAGCAGGACCGCCTCCAAACAACACAAATGGAGCAATTAAACTAGCGTTTTGCCGAGTATATGGAGCGTCATGGAGCATTCCCTTCGTCTGGTGGTTCTAGAGCCGATGACGAGTCATGAGGTATGTTTTGCAGTTTTTTTTTAAAACTTGTGTATATATACAATGAGAGACGGTGAGGTTGATTTGTGGACATTTGGTGCTTGTTATTGATTTGTGGGGTTTGATGTTGGATGTATATATTGCACGTTGATGTTGGGTATAGATATTGTAGTTGGGTGATGATGGATGGTTTGGTTTGTATTGATTGGAATGTTTGAGTTTGAGATGGTAACATTTGAGTTTTACATTATTATTGATATTGATATTGATTTTAGCTTATATATCTGACATATATATATATATATATATATATATTGATTCTGATGTGTTGTGATATATATTGATATTGATGTGCTGTTGGGCTATTGAAATTTTTTTTTACCCAGATTTCCGACGGTTTCCGTCAACTTATAGGTCGAAATATTCCGACTGCTTCCGACGGCTAACCGGTCGAAAACTCTAACGGCTTACAACGGTTTTCCGACGTGTTTTTAAGCCACGTGGACATCAACACCGTCGGAAAAAATGTCGGAACTGCCATCGAATAAGCCGTTGGAGGCCATCGCAAACGTGTCGTCGTTTCCGTCGGAAATGGACAAAAGCCGTGTTCTATATACCGATGGCATTTCCGACAGTTTGCGATGGCCGCCGACGGCTTGGAGCCATTAGAAATAACCATATTCCTTGTAGTGGTATAGTACTCTTAATCCAGAATATTCTAATTCAAATAAACACAAAAGGATACAAAATTATAGATGAAAGTAATAAAAGCTTGGTTATCCACATAAGTGATGGCGAGTTGTATTCTTATTGCGCTACTAACATATATAATATAACACGAATAACAAATTTTTAATTAGAAATAAGTTCATAATAGTATACAAATTAAAAAAAAAATCAGAAATCAACGTTCACCAACATGTAATCAAATGCATGCATTGTTCTCTGTAGGATAAAAACTCAAAAATCCTATTAGATCATAGTAATTTTCAGATGATTTTAAAAAAAGAACCTAATACAATTAGAAGCCTTTGCAAATCCAGGTGGAGCCATTCTAATAAGGATGAAAATGAGACATAAAAATAGAAAATAGAAATGATAGATATGGATAACAGAAATTATCTGGTTATAAATTAGATAAATAACTAAAAAAGGAAAAATGACTAATGTCTTAAACTAAAGTAAAAGAGTAAATGCTTTTATCCCTTTTTTTTATAGTTTTTTCATTATTAAGTAGATAACGATAAGAAACTTTTTTTATAAAAAATTTATGTTTCCCTTGAATCGAGAGAATGATAATAAAGATGTGATGGAATGTTAAATAAGAAATGAAATTAATAATTGAAGTCTAAATTTAATTGGGGACTAAAGGTTAAAAAGGAATATGTGAAATGAATAATTGAAAACTATTTTTTTAAATGATTAAGAGTTGAGTATATAACTTTAGATTGAATTAGGAATCAAGACATGATGGTCAAATATTGAATGTTTTATATATTTATATCTAAATTTTTGAAATTTATTCATGCCATAATGATTGTTCCTTTACTCTAAATTTTAAATGGACTAATGTTTTCATTATTATGCTTGGTAATTATTTTTAATTAAATTTTGTTACTATTTTCTTATGGAAGTTTTTATTTCAATTTTATCTTCTAACAAATAATTAATGTTTCCTTCTATAATTTAATTCTCTGGTCATAAAAATCAATTTTCTGGTTTTCATAGTTTTCACTTTCATTTCTTTTCATAATATTTTGCATATAAATTCTATTTTTTGTTGCATAAAATAATCTCCAAATGATATATTCATTTGGTTTTACATATTTTACTTTAGAATCGACAAAAAATAGGATTTGTTTTGCGAAAAATAATAAAAGTTATTACCTTTATCAGTTGAAGTAAATGTGATTTCATATAATAATTTAGGTAAGATGATTACGCATGGATTGGTCGTAGACTTATGAAAATCAATATTACACTCGTAATAAAGAGTATTTTAATATAAATATTGACTAACATAAAAATGCAAAACTATATATGAATGAATGCTATAAGCAAATTAATGATAGAAATGATGAGTATGGAAAAGAGTAAATATCTGACTAAAATCAAATAACTAAACCAAAAAAAGAAAAAAAGACTAGCACCTTGAACTAAAGTGATATAATAGAAGCTTTTATCATTTATTATCATTCTATCTTTAAATTGATAAGAGATCATCTAAAAAATACATTTTAATTGATGGGGATGATAATAAAGATGCAATTGAAAGTAAAAATATGATAATACATTTATTTACCTTAATAAAATGAATAAAATATATAGAGAAATATGAAAAGTTGATATTTGAATTTTAATAGAGTGGAAAGTGACAAAAGAATGTAGGCAATAATTGTAAAAGTTTTAGTCAAATAAATAGGAAATTAGATATGATTTAGGGTGAATGAGAATGCGAATATGAAAGGTCGGATGCTTAAAATTTAATACATTTGAAAACATTTAAATTAAAGACAATTAATTATAGTTAACACTCCATTTAAATTAAATTCAAATTCAACTGAATCAGTAGTAACTAATTCCTTCTAATCAGTTTCTTTTATTGGTTTCATTGATATAATCTTGTATTTAAAGTTAGTTTACTACCAGTTAATAAGATTTATTATGGTCTATGGTTATGTTTATTATCTTAAAATAAAATTAATTTGGAGTTTGAAATGGTAAATAATTATACTAGAGTTAAGTAAAAAAGTTATCACTCGAATTAAGCAGAGAAAATGAGTCTGAATGAGAACGAATGAGAGGCAAGAATACAAATTACCCTATACCCTCTTTTATGTATAATCAATAGATAAATAGAATGAATAAAATAAATAAACAGATAGAGTAATGGGTAGAAGAGATTTAGTATAAGTATGGAAACGTTCAAACATTAATTAAGGGCCTAAGTGTAAAAATATCACTTGAAATAAGGAGAGATTAACATTTCAAGTGAGATTGAATGACAAAAGAGGCAAAAATGTGAGAGGTTGAATTTTATGAAACTTCGTATAATTATATTTATTCAATTACCAAATTGAAATTGTAGAATAAATTGGTTCAAACATATGTTTAACTTTTATTACAATTCTATCTTTGAATTGATAAGAGATCAATTTAAAAAAAATTAACTTTTAATTGATGGGAATGAAAATAGAGATGCAATATAAAATAAAAATATGATAATTCACTTATTTACCTGAATCAAATGAATAAATTATATGGAGAAAGATAAAGAGTTGAAATAAACATTTGAAATTTGAATTTTAACGGAGATGGAAAGTGATAAAAGAATGGAGGCGATAATTGTAATTTTTTTATTCAAATGAATAGAAATTGAGTTTATGATTTTATGGTGAAAGAGAATCAGGAGACGAAAGGTCAGGTACTTAAATTTTTATATAATCGAATAAACTTAAATTAAAGACAATTTACTGTAGTTAGTACTCCAACTAAATTAAACTCAAATTCAACTGAATTAGCAGTAATTAATTTCTTCTAATCAATTCCTTTTATCAGTTTAATTGATATGGTCCTTCGTATTTAACATTAGTTTGCTACCAATTGATAAGATTTTATTGTAGTCTATGGTTATGGTTATTACCTTATAATCAAATTTAATCTGGAGTTTGAAATAGTGAATAATTATATTAGAGGCAAGTAAAAAAATTATCACTCAAATTAAGGAGAGAAATGAGTATGATTAAGAATGAATGAAAAGCAAGAATATATATAGAAATATATTCTCTTTATTGTACAGATATAGTAAATAAACTGATAGAATAATGGAAGGAAGAGATTTAGTAGGGAAACTTTCAAATATTCATTAGAGAATTTATTTTGCAATAGAGAAACCTGAGAAAGAAAATAATTAAGGGTTTAAGTGGAAAAATATCACTTGAACTAAGAAGATATCTACATTTCAATTGAGATTGAACGACAAAAGAGGCAAAAATAGAAGAGGTTGAGCAACACACACACACATATGTAAATCTTCGTATAATTACATTTTTATTCAATTACCAAATTGAAATCGTTGAATAACTTAATTCAAATACATTTCAACATTTCATTTATTGTTCTACTCAAAGGACATATATGTAATGACTTCTCTAATTTCATATTTTAAGCATAGGTAATTGTGTTTCACAAATCTTCTTTCCATCATTAGGATTGTATTTTGTTGTTCGTTCAATATACAAATTTTAGTAAACAATTTTTCATAATGATAAATATATAATAAATCAAACCCTATGACCAACTCAGTTTAACATAACTAAGAAAAATTACTTAATAAAACCCAAACAATTAAGAAAACATACTAATACTACACTTTCAAGAACTAAAAGCACTACTCTAATATTGTACCTAAATGTGAAATGAAAATAAAATGTTGAATATATACGATAATGGAGATATTTGCCTAACCATATTAGAAAATCCAAAAAATAAATGAAATCGAGAATCAGAGCTTAAAATCTATTGTAAATCCAATTTTGATAGAGAAAAATATCTTGTAGAAAAATTAGTGCAAAATATACTTTCAATGACGACATATTGAATGGAATGCACATGGATTTTACTTGAGAAAAGTTGAGATTCTAATGCATAACACAGTGAAGAAGGCGCATTAAACAACTGAGATATTAATTTCATTTTTTTGAAGAAGCATGGAGCTTAAAATATGGTTAGGCTAGGGAGAAGATGCAAAAAAGCCATTGAAGTAAGGATATGAGAAAATGGAACTAATTTGATCGGGATGGTAAAAAGTTGATGAGAAAGAGTAGTAGTAAATTAATCCAACTAACTGAAGGAAAAATGTGACCTTAGATTTTCAAAATGGGTAAATATTGATAATATTGATTGTCATATAAACTGGAGGGTCTAATAATAAAAAGTTTGCCCAAAGTAAGGAGAAGTGAGTATATGGTTTGAGTTTGGCTGAGAAGAGAGAATGCTAATGGTCTCATATTGTTTAGAAGAGATAATAGAATATATAGTATAATAGTAGTATTTTTTTTGGAGGTCTATATTGCGAAGAATGAGGAAATTAAGGGGAAAGCGGTATTTTGTTTCTAAAATTCTAAGAAAATAGGATGGAAATCATGAGAGAACTGCTAATAAGGTAGATAGTATAAGATAAGATTTGTACTGAAAGGATGAAGTTTTTTAATTAAAAAAAGGTAAATGACAATAATTCAGAGAAAATAATTGTATGAAGTGGGTGACATATAACGTTACGAGAGAAAATGGAAAAATGAGAAACTAAAAGTCATAACTCACTTTTCATTGTACTGTTAAATATATCTATTAAATTATAGCAAAGAGAGAAATGGTTATTTCAGATACTCAAACCAACCCAACAGCAACAACAAACCAAGAAGTGGAAACTACAGTGCTAACACTACTACAAAACAGGCCATTTGCATCGCCTCATTTGAATCGGTTTAAGTAAAAACTGATGCAAATAGAACTATTTGCATCAGTTATGTCTTAATAACCGATGCAATTGGTACGTGGAAAGCAATAGGTAATAAAAAAAATCAAATTTGCATCAGTTATCACCAACAACTGATGCAAATATGTGGATGCAAATAGTTTTAGTCGCATCGGTTTTAAAGTCAACCGATGCAACTGCGTCCAAAATAATAATTTATGCATCGGTTCCCTTGCGGAGGCGATGCAATTTCAAATTAGTTAGGTTATTTGCTGCTCACTTTTACATCCCGCCTTTCCAATTTTTTTTCGCCGCTCCCATTCTTTTCCCCTAATATTTCGCCAGCTTAAAAAAAACCCTAAAATCACTGTTTGCATCATCTGCCCAAAGCTTGAACCCAAGTTTCTCTGAAGAATATTCATCGGCCATGGCATCATTTGCGGTGCTCAGAAATACTAGCAATTCAAGGCGCCTTCTTCAGCTCCCATCTCACTCTTCTAATTTGTACCATTCTTGCTGTAGAAGTGGATTGTCACAGTCTCATTATCTACAGTCATATCTTGTCGAAGCCAATGTTCAGAAACCGTATGATTCTTCTTCTGCCGGATTTCTCCGTTCTCGATCTATGGCCACCTTCACTCGAACTTATTGCTCTCGTCGACTGTTTTGGATATGCCTTTTGGTTTTAAATTGGTAATTGTCCGCTAATATTTGCAGGAATAAATGTTGAAATGTTAGCTGATGATAATACTACTTTCAGGTTTAGATTTGTAGGGTTTTGTGACTTTTTTTTCTTCCGCAAGCAAGATAACTCCTTGTCTGGACTTCATTTCCCAATGAAGTCAATGGAATGTAACAATTAGATTTCGATAATTCAGTTAGGTGGAATAAAACTTTTACTTATTTGAAGGTTAAATATAGCTTAAAAAATTATAGCTAGCTTTTAAATGTACCATTAAACTTATTCAATGCATAAGAAACCATTAAGAGTAGGGGTAATTCAGTTTGATCTCCTTTTTCTTCTGGAATGTAACAGAAATTCAGTTTATTGACAAAATAATCGAATAGCGAATGTTCTGTGCAAAACCAAGTTGCTTGATATTGATTCTTTTTCAGCTTCAGGAAGCCTCATGTAAATGTTGGAACGATTGGCCATGTAGATCATGGGAAAACTACCCTTACTGCAGCTATCACAAAGGTATTTCTCTCTCGATAAACTAGAATAATATTAAATGTTGTGCTAAGCTGCCAATGCACTTCTGTATTTCACAGTTTTGTTTATTACATCGAACAGAATAAGAGAAGCTTAGTCAAGAATGCATGACTTGCATTTTGCCTGTTCTATTTAGGGCTTTAAGCCTTTATGTTTCTATTGGGTGTAGGTGTAGGTGCAGTTGATATTCAGAAATGCATACTCTTATATGGATAGGGCTATATGCACACTTTGTTCTAAATCCACACCATTTTGTTTAGGAAAGAAGAAAATTACTTAGTGATGGCGGGTGTGGAATTAGTAAAGAATAGCGTAGAATTAGTTCCATCCTTTTTATATTTATCACTTAAAAGTAAGACAATAATATTGAACTGATTCTATACAATATAGTATGACCTTGAAGTGTAAAATAAACATGGTACCTGGTTTGTTACGTGTTTGTTTCTTCAGGTACTAGCTGAAGAAGGAAAAGCAAAGGCCATTTGTAAAGAATTTTCTTGGAGCTGATAAAGTGTTAGGAACTGAGTTTGAAGTTTCTAAAACTGGAAGGGCTACTGGGTTTGTTATGAAACCTGGAGTTCTTGTAGGTGAAAGCAAGAGGAATGCACTTGAGAATGAAGTCGAGAAGGAGTTGCCTCATGTCGGTATTGGCGATAGAGAAACCGATTTTGATTTCATGTCCATTTGCAAGGTTCGATTTTTATGTTCCTTGTGCTTTAAAAGCCCGTTTGCCAATAACTTATTTTGAATATTCTAAAAATCAGTTTTCAATGGTAACTTATAGGTAGTTTTCAATAGCAACCTCTATGTAGAAGCCTTTGGATGTAATTTTACTTTAAGTTAAAATAAGTTCTGGTGTTTGGCTACTACAAGTGATACTTGAAAACATAAAGCTATTTGTCATTTGTTTGGTCAGAATTACTTGTGAAATTTTTTCATAAGTCATTTCTACTTCTAAGGTGCTTTCGCAAGCTTCTTATAAGGAGTTTCCATTGTCTAGTTCTAAATGCCAGTAAACAAATTGTTCATATCGTTTTTTGGTGGAACATTAATGCTTGTGGAACCACTGCAAACTAAATAACAGTGCTTTAATAAATACATGCATAGTTGAAAGTGCATGTGGATCAGTAAATTATTAATGATATTTACTGAATGCCTGCAAAAGAATTTTCAGGGGCATGTTAACGTTTGGCTTCTCTTTGCAAACTAAATAACATTCTAATTTTTGTAAATTGTAATATTATTAATATTACTGCTGCACCATTGATTCTAGGTATACAAAATCATAGTTGCTTAAAAAAAAGAACTTCAATTACTGCTAAAAAAACTGCTTAATTTTTAGTAGTTAAAATTAATTGAAAATCATTCGTTGCTTCAAGTGAATAATGACATTAAAAGCTTACTAAACAAAGTTCAAAGCAAGTTTTAGTTTTTTTGTTGTTGTTAATCATGTGAAATGCTTGTGAGAAAATATTGATCGGTAACAATTGTGTTATGTATGTTTGGATATGTAGGGATATAGAGGAGATTAAGTCAATGTTGCAGATGAAAAGCAAAGATGATGATCAGACCAAATCCCTCTGCAATAAATTGCAGGTTAGAAATTTTCTTCTATCATTAAATTTGCCTACTAGTTGTATTTTATTTTTCTTCAGAAAAACAATGTCATAGGTGTATGCACATAATTAGTAATATAACGATTAGAACTTAAATTCTGAATAAGTGTATAACTGAAGTGTTCATTTGTGAATGTGCGGTCTCTATGAAACTGATATATGAGCCCTCATCTCTTTCAAGCCTCTATATTCTCTAATGAAGCTCGGAGCTCGACAGGTTCTCATCAGGTACTTACATTTTATTCCCTTTAAACTGTATTTTATCTTATAATGTTGGTATACTACTATTCTCCCCTTCTATGAACTGTTTTGGTGGTTGCTACTATCCAAGTACTGCTGAGAAGGCAAATATTCCATGGAGGGACATGACAAACCAAGTTCTTGAATCCGATGTGTACCAGGAATATAAGAAAATTCGAGATCCATCTCTCATTTATCCTGATTGTAAGCTGTAACATTACCTTTGCCATTCATTCATTTTACTTAAACAAACAAATGAAGATGAAATGTACCTTTGTGCACATGAACAGATTATCTGAATCCATTCCATGCATATGATGAAGGCAACCTATCCTGGCTGGTAAAGTTTCCTTGAATGGTCTAAAATATATATCTTTTATAGGATCAGTGTATACTTACTCAAAAGTTCATGTCATGTGTTGTTTTTACCTGAGTACTAAAAAAAATTCTGAAAAATTTAAACTTGAAAAATCAACTGATATAATAATAGGCAGCAGCTGAAGCAGAAGCAGCTACACTATCAATTGCTAAGCGAGCAATACCTGATGCTTCTTCAATAGCCGAGGCAAACGAAATACTACGTGGTAACTGGCTTAAAGCGATTGAAGACCACCATGCTAAATTTGGTAACCTGGCTATAAAGGATATTCTTCATATCGGTTGCTCTGTAGGAGTTAGCACAAGATATTTAGCTGCCAAGTTTCCCTCTGCTAATGTCACTGTAAGTGCATTCAGTAACAACACAGGCACTGTTCAAAAGTTTTCATTACACTTAACCATCACATTTAACCATGATCATGTGAACTAATTATTCAAGTCCAAGGAATCATAAATATATAAATTCCGCGTTCCTTCTATAACAAAATAAGATCAAATTAATATTCTTCTTCAACTAGCCATATAAGTCATATATTTCAAATGCAGTAGAGGTTTCCAAGTAGCTGTGGTATATAGTTTTCATTACACTATTCATTATTCTAGTAAACTCGTTGACTTTTGACCACCTTCCAAAGTTTGGAAACTTTGGATATTATCAATTTATTTGTAAACTTGCCAGTAAGATACAGTTATATCTTCAATCTTAAATTTGTCTCCATGTTCCAAGATCATGGAAACCTACCCATATAATTATAAAAATAGAAGAAAATGTATCCTTTTAAAAGCAATGGGTAAGGTTGGGTACTAAGCAATTCAAGATTCTATGCATCCTACTCACGTTATTAATATTCAGAATAAATAATCAATATCCTCTACCAATTTTTTTAATCAAGATTCTATGCAGCCTACTCCGTAACAATTTGTTGACACATGGTGATCACTCCATTCTGTTGGACTGAAATCAGCAACAATGTCATTTAATGGAAATAAAAGGTTTTTATAACAAAATATATGACCATACTAAGAATAATGAGTTGTTACAACAACTGAACTCTTGATTTATATATAAAACTTTGTTTTTTCTTATGAAGGAATGCATATTTACTAGTTGAATGGATATTTCATGAATTAAGTGCACTCATGTCTTTATTGCATGTTGTATAATTGGATAAGTGTAGCTATCATGTTGAATTGATTTTTAGGTCTGATTAAGATTGGATCAGTACTCTGCCCATTTCTGGACCTGTTTACTGTATTGACAGAGGTGGCATCATCATCTTGATTCGCCATGATGGGTCAAGAACCCTACTGTCTGAAATCTTGATCAGTGAAGCAGCACCTTGGCGAGTGATGCAGACCAAGTACTAAGTCGTAACCGACTTAAGGAAATTGAAACTATAAGTCGTGACCGACTTAACATCATGGGTATAAGTCGTGACCGACTTAGTAAAGCTAAGGACCAAAGTCGTGACCGACTTAAGGGAGACAAAGGCATGAATCGTGACCGACTCAACGGAGGTGAAAACATAAGTCGTGACCGACTTAACAGAGTGGAAGACCTAACTCATGAAGATGTGCGAGTTATCGAATATCTTAAGTCACTAGAACGACCTACCGAGTTATGCAGTAAGAAGGCTGAGCAAACTGATGAAGTATTAAATCGAGTACGACCTAACGAGATAAGGAAGGGTGCTGGGATACGACTTAAGGAAGGTGATAGGTCGGCGCCGAGTTACGATTTATTTAAGTCGCCCGAAGTTTTAAGTCGCTGAAGCCCAGAACCGAGGATCCTTATGCCGAGTTAATCTCTACCGTTGATTCACTTAAGTCGTTGATCTGGGATGCCACATGTTTTAAGGTCACTGAAGCTTACTGCCGTTGATTCTTCTGCCGAGTCAATCTCTGCCGTTGTTTGTTGAGTCGTAAGGCGTTTGGGTCTTATGTCGTGAGTAGTAAGTCGTCTACGACCTAAATGTGTAATAAGTTTGTACTTTTATAAGTCGTGAGTTGTTTGTAATATACATGTATGTTGAGGCAGAGTTATTGATAAGTCGTAAGTTGTGTATTGAGTAAGTCGTAGGTCGGAAGCTATAACTCGGAACCGACTTAGGAGATGTAATTTTTGTTATTTTTCGTGTGAATTGTAAAACGCCTATAAATAGGCAAGTTGTTTCATTTGTAAAGGTTGTTGATTTTTGAATAAAATTCTCTTTTGATTGCTGTGTGCTTTCATCTAAATTGGTAGTTGAGTGTAATCTCCTATCTCCTCTTTCGGTTAATCGAGTGCGCTCGATTCAACGATTGCAGAAGCCGATTCGTGGAATCAAGTGCGCTTGATCAACGCTCGAAGAATTGAAGATCTTTGAACCCGGTATCGTGCGCGATCAACGAGTTCGGGATAGCTAGAATTCGGTATCTTCAGATCAACGAATTTGGGCATTTCAGTATCTTCCAATCCACCGATTACTACTTTCACCGATTGAAGATTGTTTTGTTTAATCCGCTGCGTCAGTTTTGGTATCAGAGCTTGTTCTAGCCAATCATAGCTAGATCGAGACTTGGAGCCTAATCATTTTGAAGCTTGAAGTGTTGAGCCATGAGCAAGTGAAGTTGTTCGACTTTGTATTGAAGTTTAGAGATCGGATCTTATCATTTGGAGAGGTTGTGTTCATCGTGTTCATCGCAAATTGCAACAAAGTGGAAGTTTTCGATCCATTCCATTTTGGATCAAAGTTCGAATTGTGTTTGAATTTGAAGAGTTTGTAAAGTTTCAAGTATGCCGCCAAGGAGAGCCAATCGACATCAAAATGTTGAAGCTTTGTATCGAAGAGAAGAGGCTGATGAGATGGAGCAAAGAATCAATGAAAACTTTAGTGAAAAGCTTAACGAAGGAATTGGCCGGTTAGAGAAGCTTATGACGGAAATGAATCAAAATCGGAGAAGGATTTCACCTGAATCTAATCATGGGGGTAGTAGAGTCTCGCCACATTCCAATCGAGATAGAAGTGTTGAAAATGATCAAGGGCGTGGGAGGAACGTGAATGATCGTGAACGGAGGAATGTAGATAGAAGGGATGATGGAGGTAGACGTGAAGGTAGTAGAGATGTGGGTGGACGAGATAGACAACGATATACATCTGATTTTGAAGAGGAGTATGATGGTGGTAGTGTTCGAGGACAAGGACGAGGACAAGGAAGAAATTACTCTGAGTATGATCACAAGTGGGAGTCGGGGATGAAGACTGAAATTCCTGAGTTCAAAGGTGGTATGCAAGCGGAGGAGTTTTTAGATTGGGTGGCTAATGTTGAGGAGATTTTTGACTTCAAATAAGTTCCAGAACATCGTAGAGTGAAGTTGGTTGCTACAAGGTTGAGGGGTAGAGCTTTGGCATGGTGGCAGCAAACCAAACTTACACGTGAGCGGATGGGGAAGTCAAAGATTGAATCTTGGGAGAAGATGAAGAAATTGATGAAAGCAACATTCTTACCTTACAATTATCAGTCACTGATGTATCAACGTTTGCAGAACTTGAGGTAGGGCACAAAGACTGTTAATGAATACGCAGATGAGTTTTATCAGCTGATTGCAAGGAATGATATTATGGAAACGGAAGAACAACTGACATCTAGATTCATTGGGGGATTGAGAATGCAGATCCAGGATATGGTGAATATGTTCGATCCAAGATCTGTCGCGGAAGCACATCAGAAAGCGTTGGCTTGGGAGAAACAGGGACGACGAGGAAGTGGTGTGTTTACTAATTCTAACAATCAAGTGAAGGGTGTTGGTGGAAGTTCTAATGTTTCTAAACCTATCAGTAGACCAGTAATGAAGGAGGCTGAGAAGACAAAGGTTAACAACGGTTTCAAATGTTACAATTGTCAGGAATTTGGTCACAAAAATTCCGAATGTCCAAAGCCGAAGAAGAGAGCTATGATAGCAGAGGTTGAGGATGAGGATGAAGAAGCTGAATGTTCCAATTCACCACCCGATGAGGAGGAAGAAGAAGTGACGGGAGATGAAGGTTACAATCTAATGATGAAGAGGTCCTGTTTAACACCAAAGCAAGAGGAGGATTGTAGTTGGTTAAGGAGCAATATTTTTCAGTCAACATGTACTATTCTAGGGAAAGTTTTCAAATTTATTATTGATGCTGGAAGCTGTGATAATATAATTTCTTCTGAAGTTGTGAGGAAGTTGGCATTGAAGACTGAGAAACATCCGAAGCCATACAAGCTAGCTTGGTTGAGGAAAGGCGGGGAGGTGAAGGTTGGACGAAGGGCTCGTGTGAAGTTTTCAATTGGGAAGAAATAT
The DNA here is from genome assembly GCA_030737815.1 of Allium fistulosum. Classification (NCBI taxonomy): domain Eukaryota; kingdom Viridiplantae; phylum Streptophyta; class Magnoliopsida; order Asparagales; family Amaryllidaceae; genus Allium; species Allium fistulosum. The sequence goes on along the minus strand of CM060902.1, from coordinate 1,124,638,786 downwards.
AAAGACGAAATCTGGTGCGATGTGGTAGATATGGATGTCTGTCATTTGTTGCTGGGGAGACCGTGGCAGTATGATAGGGCGGTGCAACATGATGGGCGTACCAACAGTTACAGTTTCATGTTTGAAGGCACAAAGATTACTCTAGTTCCAAAGAAGCGAAAACAGGAGGAAAACAAGTTGGAGGAGATTGAAGAGCTCAAAACTTTGTTATCTTTAAAGGAGTTTGTGAAGGAAATAGAGGAGGAACCTGAAGTGTTTTTATTGATTGGACGGGAGAGTCAGGAAGTGGTTGAAATCCCAGAAGAAGTAAAACCAGTACTGAAAGAATTTTGACGGTGTATTTCCAGAGGAGTTACCAACGGAGTTACCACCGTTGAGGGATATTCAACATCAGATAGATCTTGTTCCAGGTGCTGTGTTGCCACACAGACCACATTATCGAATGAGTCCGAAGGAACATGAAGAGTTGCGGAGGCAGGTAGAGGAATTGCTTGAACAGGGGCGTGTGCAGGAGAGTTTAAGTCCTTGTGCTGTACCAGCTTTATTGGTACCCAAAAAGGATGGAACGTGGAGGATGTGCACTGACAGTCGAGCATTGAATAAGATTACTGTGAGATATAGATTTCCGATGCCGAGGCTTGATGATTTATTGGATCAGATCAGTGGGTCCGTAATCTTTTCTAAGATTGACTTGAAGAGCGGTTATCATCAGATTCGCATTAGACCAGGGGATGAATGGAAGACAGCATTCAAGACGAGGGAAGGCTTGTATGAATGGCTGGTAATGCCGTTTGGTCTATCGAATGCACCAAGTACATTCATGAGGGTGATGAATCAAATTTTCAGACTGTACATTGGAAAATTTATGGTGGTTTACTTTGATGATATTCTGATCTACAGTGCAAGTACAGAAGAGCATGTTCAACATTTGAAGAAAGTGTTAATTATTCTTCGTGAAGAACGATTCTATGCTGCTACAAAGAAGTGTGTCTTTATGGCGAGGAGTGTTTTATTTCTGGGATATGTTGTATCGGAAGAAGGAATACAGGTTGACCAAAGTAAAGTCGAAGCGATTAGAGATTGGCCACAGCCCAAGACGATAAAGGAAGTTCGTAGTTTTCACGGGTTGGCTTCATTTTATCGGAGGTTTATTCCACACTTTAGTAGTGTGATGGCACCTGTTACGGATTGTATGAAGGGTAAACAGTTTACATGGACGGAGGAAGCAGGGGTTGCTTTTGAGCGAATCAAAGAACTCTTGACGTCTGCTCCAATTCTAATATTACCAGATTTTCAGCTAGTGTTTGAACTACATACTGATGCATCCAAGGTTGGGATTGGAGGAGTGTTGAGTCAAAGGGGTCGTCCTATTGCATATTTCAGTGAGAAGTTGTCAAGAGCGAAGATGCGATACAGTACATATGATGTGGAATTTTATGCTGTTGTGCAATCTATTAAACACTGGAGACATTAACTATTTCAGAAAGAGTTTGTTCTGTATACTGATCATGAAGCATTGAAGCATTTGCAAGGGCAAGACAAGATTTCAGCGAGACATGCATCGTGGATTGCATATCTACAACAGTTTACTTTCGTTGTTAAACACAAGTCAGGGGTGACGAATCGAGTGGCTGATGCTTTAAGTAGGAGGAGTCGTTTGTTGACTACAATGAAAGTTGAGGTGACAGGGTTTGATGTACTACTAGAATTATTTACCGATGATCCTTACTTTACAAAGTTTGTTGATAAAGTCAAGGAGGGAGAGATGGATGAGTTCGTGATGGTAGATGGTTTTCTGTTCAAAGGAAATCGATTGTGTATACCTGATTGTAGTTTGAGAATGAAGATTGTAAAAGAGCTACATGAAGAAGGAAATGTTGGGAGAGACCGTACATTACATTTGATTTCACAATCTTACTTTTGGCCATCAATGAGGAAAGAGGTGGAAAGGTTTGTGGAGCGTTGTCATATTTGTCAGGTTTCGAAAGGAACTGCGACTAATGCTGGTTTATATACGCCGTTAACTGTACCAATTAAACCATGGGTTGATGTGAGTATGGACTTCATGTTGGGATTACCGAGGACACAGCGTGGTAACGATTCCATTTATGCGGTGGTTGATCGATTTTCGAAAATGGCACATTTTATTGCTTGTAAGAAGACGGCGGATGCTGTTCATGTTGCTCAATTGTTTTTCAAGGAGATCTATCGACTTCATGGATTGCCAGAATCTATTGTGTCGGATAGAGATACTCGATTTCTGAGTCACTTTTGGTTAAGTTTGTGGAAAATGGTGGGAACGAAGCTGAAGTTTAGTAGTGCTTATCATCCGCAAACGGATGGACAGACCGAAGTTGTTAACAGATCATTGGGGAATTTGCTGAGGTGTCTTGTACAAGATAACCTGAAGAGTTGGGATGTGAAGTTATGCCAGGCAGAATTTGCTCATAATCATGCGGTAAATCGTAGCACAGGGTTCAGTCCATTTCAAATAGTATATTCAAGCTTACCGAAGGGTCCGTTGGATTTAACGGTCGTGCCACAATCAAAGAAGACAGTTAAGAAAGCTGCTGATTTTGTTGAAGGATTGGCAGAATGTCACAAAATCGTTCAGGAACGATTGGAGAAAGCAAATGAGAAGTATAAGCGTTCTGCAGATTTGAAATGAAGGAGTGTTGAATTTAACGATGGTGATTTAGTTTATGCAGTGTTAACAAAGGATCGTTTTCCAATGGGCGCTTATAACAAGTTAAAAGCCAGAAAAATTGGTCCTGTAAAAGTCATAAAACGAATTAATGAAAATGCTTATAAGTTGAAGCTGCCAGAAGATGTGTACACTTCTGATGTGTTCAATGTTAAACATCTCGTACCATATCATGGGGATGAACGAGCTGATGTGGAAGAATTTGCAAATTCGAGGACGAATTTTTCTCAACCTGGGGAGGATGATGCAGACCAAGTACTAAGTCGTAACCGACTTAAGGAAATTGAAACTATAAGTCGTGACCGACTTAACATCATGGGTATAAGTCGTGACCGACTTAGTAAAGCTAAGGACCAAAGTCGTGACCGACTTAAGGGAGACAAAGGCATGAGTCGTGACCGACTCAACGGAGGTGAAAACATAAGTCGTGACCGACTTAACAGAGTGGAAGACCTAACTCATGAAGATGTGCGAGTTATCGAATATCTTAAGTCACCAGAACGACCTACCGAGTTATGCAGTAAGAAGGCTGAGCAAACTGATGAAGTATTAAATCGAGTACGACCTAACGAGATAAGGAAGGGTGCTGGGATACGACTTAAGGAAGGTGATAGGTCGGCACCGAGTTACGATTTATTTATGTCGCCCGAAGTTTTAAGTCGCTGAAGCCCAGAACCGAGGATCCTTATGCCGAGTTAATCTCTACCGTGGATTCACTTAAGTCGTTGATCTGGGATGCCGCATGTTTTAAGGTCACTGAAGCTTATTGCCGTTGATTCTTCTGCCGAGTCAATCTCTGCCGTTGTTTGTTGAGTCATAAGGCGTTTGGGTCTTATGTCGTGAGTAGTAAGTCGTCTACGACCTAAATGTGTAATAAGTTTGTACTTTTATAAGTCGTGAGTTGTTTGTAATATACATGTATGTTGAGGCAGAGTTATTGATAAGTCGTAAGTCGTGTATTGAGTAAGTCGTAGGTCGGAAGCTATAACTCGGAACCGACTTAGGAGATGTAATTTTTGTTATTTTTCATGTGAATTGTAAAACGCCTATAAATAGGCAAGTTGTTTCATTTGTAAAGGTTGTTGATTTTTGAATAAAATTCTCTTTTGATTGCTGTGTGCTTTCATCTAAATTGGTAGTTGAGTGTAATCTCCTATCTCCTCTTTCGGTTAATCGAGTGCGCTTGATTCAACGATTGCAGAAGCCGATTCGTGGAATCAAGTGCGCTTGATCAACGCTCGAAGAATTGAAGATCTTTGAACCCGGTATCGTGCGCGATCAACGAGTTCGGGATAGCTAGAATTTGGTATCTTCGGATCAACAAATTTGGGCATTTCAGTATCTTCCAATCCACCGATTACTACTTTCACCGATTGAAGATTGTTTTGTTTAATCCGCTGCGTCAGCAAGGCAATGATAATTTTGCAGCCAATAGTTATGGATGCAGAGCAATCAGGTGAGAAGATCTTGATCAAGAAGATGATGATTTTGGCAAGGCAGTGATAATACTGCAGCCAAAGTGGACTCTAGTGATCAAGATTAGTGCAACCAGATGAGGAGATGAAGATTTCTAATCTGATCCTCTTCTAGGATGGCACAGTTTGCAAGAATTGGTAAGAATTTGATATTAAGATGATCAAGAGATCGGTATACCCCCTGTGATGATAATGCTCTGAGGGGAGAAGGATAAAAATCACCTTTTTTTTCTGATTGATAATTGCCTTTCGGCTATACTAGCTCCGATACCATGAAATGAAAGATGAATTTTATTAATCTCACTGCTGCTATTTCTCGAAATTGAATCTAGTTTCAATATTCTTCTCCCTTCTTCATGTCTACAAGGTATGGTGCTCTGTAAAATGATATCGTAACCGCAAATTCCTACATTTGCACATCACCATCAAATATGTCAGTTAAGAGTAATTTTGAGCCTGTTTGGTATAAACTTATTTTAAATCTTCTAATTTGAATTATAATTTTTAAGTAGTTTTGAGTGAACACTAAATAATAAATGTGCCTAAATAGAAAAGTTGAATTTTTCTAAAATTTTAGTTCTAAAATTTGAAATTTATGATCTGTCAACTTATATGCTGATTTTATGTCTAAAATTTGTTGTATTTGATGATGTTGTATGGAGGAGGTGGCAGACGTGCAGTAGGTCATCTGGTAGATGTGATGTAGTTATGTGGGTTATTGATGTTGCACTGATGTGCACAGTTGCACAGTGATTTGAAGGGGTATGCAGTAGTTGAAGGTAGTGTGCAACAGAGAAGTGGGGTGAGCAGAGTGTTTCAGTAGTAAAGAGGTGGTGATGAGGTGCACTGGATTGACAGAAGGCTGTTAAGGTTTATGTATGTCTGAATGGTTTGTATGAGTGGTTTGTAGAGGGAATTGGTAAATGCACAGTGAAGTGATGTTGCATGAGCAGTTCAGTTGAATGAACAGTGAGTTGTAGTTCTTGAATGGCTAGAGAAGACAGTATTGCACAGGGAAATGGAAGGTTGATAGTGTTGTTTGTATGTAGGTGATGGATGAATGTTAGTATGTAGCAGCGATGTGTAGTGCACATGCACAGTTGCACTTGCACAGTTGAAATAGTAGAGATGTTGTTTGAAGGAAAGTTATGGTTGTATGAAGTTATGGCTGATGGTCTGTGCACACTGGGTGATGTAGATGGCAGTGGGATGTTGTAGAAAAGGTGTTGATCAAAGGGGTGTTTGATGTCAGAAATGTTGGCAGAATTGTTTATGATGGCGGAAATGATGGCGGAAATGTTAAGGCAATGAGGGATGAGTGGTGTGAAACAATGAAATGAAAATGAATGTATGAACCATTATTTTGTATAGATTATTAACACTTCAATTGTTATGTGTTTATTATGGTATTATGTTATTCAGTTTGTATTTGCCATCAAATTTAATTTTGAATGATTGTAATATTGTATGCAATAATTGTTTGTTATAATCAATAATATATATATATATATATATGTGTGTGTGTGTGTGTGTGTGTGTGTTTGTACCAAAAATGGGCACAACACTCTTCGGAAGTTTTTGAAGAGATAATAGTGAAGAATGAAAATTAAAACTGAGGATTATCTAACAAAAACTCCAAATAATAGAAATGTAAAGTGCAAAGACAAGCGATTTAGAGTGGTTCGGCATTTCGCCTACGTCCACTATGAAGTTTGATGATTTTATTGCTCGATGCTTGAAGATTACAATTTCTTATAGCGTAGTACAACAGATCTTATGATTATAATCTGAATCTAAGGCATTAATGGTGATCTGGAGTAAATCTAGTAGAATCTGGGCACTCTTTAGCTCTCCAAATTGTCCGACCCCTTTTTTGAATGACCAGGGGCTCTATTTATAGGTGTAGGAGGCTTATATTTCGCCTAAAATTCGGGGAGACCGCTTCTGGCACGTGAGGGGGCCCACATGGCCGAAATCTGGAGATCCGGGCCCACTTTGGGATCGATTCGACCCTTGGTTCGAATCGATCAAGAAATCATCCAATCGAGCTGAAATTTGGTGTGAACATTCTTCATCATGTGCTTAAGCTTCTGTGAAAATTTAATGGCATTTGGACTTGTAGAACTCAAGTTATGATCGATTCAAGTTGGTCCATATTGATTCGAACTCAACTTCGAATCGATCAAGATTTGCTCCGATTGAGCTGAAATTTGGCACGGACATTCCTTAGGTTTCCAGTAAGCTACTCTGAAAATTTCATAGCATTGGGTCTCGGATCGATGGATACAAAAGTAATGCTTTGTATCGATGGAGTTGAACGATCTAGGCGTAATCATGCAGTGAGGCTTCATAGAGGATATGCCATTTCTCATTCCTTCATTTAAGAAGAATCCGTGATTGGGGATAATCTTTGATAGGAATCATCCATGACTCTTTTCCTAGATCTGTCTCCAAGATCTAGTTGATCTATATATGTCAATGCCTAGAATAATAAGCATTTCAACTCGGACAAAGTCTATTTGTCGTGTATCCCGGAACTGGCTAACTTGGCGAGTGATTCGGCCTTTTCGTTTAGTTCTCTGAGGATTTGTGTAGTGGTGTAATAGTTGAAGCCGGCTGGTAGTTTTGGACCCGATTGAGATAAGGAGCAAGACGTTGCCCCCTAGTCAGATAATCTTCCCTGACTTGGCGTACTACTAACTAGTAATCACATAAGACATGTAAAGTTTCCACTCGTCGTTTTCTTGCAAGTTCGAGCGCCAAGGCGTCATACTTAGCTTCGTTATTTGTTATAGGGAAGTTGAGTTTCAGGGCGTAGCAGATCGTTCGTTCCTCAGGAGTCGTTAATGCAACTTCGATGTTAGAAAGCCGATTATTGGAAGTTCCATCGGGGTACGTTCTCCATCGGTTGGACGGTTCTTCACTGTTCTTCAGATAATCGTCCGATGTAGTGAATTCAGATATGAAGTATGCTAATGTTTGACCATGGAGTGCTCTCCGACAGAGATAAGTAATATCAAATTGGCTTAGCTTGATACTCCATTTGAGTAACTTTTCAGAATTCTAAGGTTTCTGTTGGTCCTATCGTAACGGTTGGTCGATATGGACGTTAATGAGGTGAGCTTGTCAATTGCTAGCCTTCATCATATACTGGTCTTTGGATTCGTTTCTCTTCACATAGCATTGCGACGCTTATGGCGTGTGTTGACACGGCCCAATTGATGTATAAATCTTTGCGGTCCAAAGGTTTTGGTAAAATGGGAGGTCTCTTTAAGCGATTTATCAGAGCTGCTTAGTTGTCCTCGATACACGGGTGTCTTTAATTGTCGGAATTTTCTAGAAATTAGTCTTGATTCGATGAGAATTGATGATGAAAACGTAGAGTCTTTCTGATGTAATGATGAAAGAGCATTTTGAAGGGTTGAGTTTGATCCTGCATTTTCTGGAGAGCACTGAATACCTCTGTCTCAATTCTCATCGACATTCACTTTGCCGCTTATGTTGTCATGTTCTGGGCAAAAACTGAAGAGTGAATCGTCCAATAAGGTCTAATGTAGGACTGATGCTTCCCTTGTCGAATCGAGGGTAAGAATTGGTGCGTGGACAGTTAGGTTACACTCGTTGTGAATAGCTCGTTTAGTCGGGTCATGGTAAGAGTCAAAGAATGAATGGTCGCAATGCATTCTTTTGGAGTTGGGCGATCAACCTCGTCCATTTCGATTTGCGTTCTCCCGTTAGATCTAGGGATAAAGTCAGCTCAAATGCATTCATGTCATGCTCATCTGGTCTCATGTTCTTCCTGATGGATTGAAGGAAGGCGATGGAGGACGAATGGTAAAGTCACACTCATTTGTGATTTACACTTCTATTCATGCTATGCTGGTCGAAGATATTCGATGCATGCTCGGGTCACATCGATTTGTAGTTGAAGAAGATTGATATTGACCGTCGATTCGATGGCATGATGCAGAATGCTCGGAACTTATTTCCTGTCAATCCGATGGTACAATATGAAAGGCGCAGATCGACATTGCCCATCGATTCGGCGGTATGATATGATCGGTTGCTTGTAACTTTGGGCGTCATTATGTTTGGTTGGCATCAAGGCCTCCATGCAGTCGTTGCCTTAAGTTTTAATGGACGCTAAGCCGGGGAGGCAGCGAGCCACCTTTCTCTTCTTTCAGTAATTTGTACTTCTGCCCCCAGTCTTGGGGATAAGCCGTAATAGGCGTTATGCAATACTGTTCACTGCTTAATTTTAACATCCACACTCTAGGGACTTGTATCTTTATGACAGCTGTTGATCACTCATTTTCATGTGTTGAGTCTTCGTCTATGCTCGGAGAATGAGTGATGTAACTTGGTTGAGATGCAGTTGAAGTTGTTAGGTGGAGGGTCTACCCTCCTCGAGGTCGTACTTGATGGAGATGCAGTCGAAGTCGTTAGGTGGACGGGTCCACCCACCTCGAAGCTGCATTTGATGGAGATGCAATCGAAGTCGTTAGGTGGACGGGTCCACCCTCCTCGAAGCTGCATTGAACGGAGATGCAGTCGAAGTTGTTAGGTGGACGGGTCCACCCTCCTCGAGGCCATACTTGATGGAGATGCAGTCGAAGTCGTTAGGTGGACGGGTCCACCCTCCTCGAAGCTGCATTGAATGGAGATACGGTCGAAGTTGTTAGGTGGACGGGTCCACCCTCCTCGAGCCCGTACTTGATGGAGATGCAGTCGAAGTCGTTAGGTGGACGGGTCCACCCTCCTCGAAGCTGCATTGAATGGAGATACGGTCGAAGTCGTTAGGTAGATGGATCTACCCTCCTCAAAGCCGTATTTGATGGAGATGCAGTCGAAGTCGTTAGGTGGACGGGTCCACCCTCCTCGAAGCTGCATTGAATGGAGATCGATCGAAGTCGTTAGGTAGATGGATCTACCCTCCTCGAAGCCGTATTTGATGGGGATGCAGTCGAAGTCGTTAGGTGGACGGGTCCACCCTCCTCGAAGCTGCATTGAATGGAGGTACGGTCGGAGGTGTTAGGTAGATGGATCTACCCTCCTCGAAGTCGTATTTGATGGAGATGCAGTCGAAGTCGCTAGGTGGACGGGTCCACCCCCCTCGAAGCTGCATTGAATGGAGATACGGTCGAAGTCGTTAGTTAGATGGATCTACCCTCCTCGAAGCCGTATTTGATGGGGATGCAGTCGAAGTCGTTAGGTGGACGGGTCCACCCTCCTCGAAGCTGCATTGAATGGAGGTACGGTCGGAGTTGTTAGGTGGACGGATCTACCCTCCTCGAAGCCGTAGTTGGTTGTAGTTTATACTCCGGCTCGAGCCCTCGGAGTCCGGAGTTAGTTTAATGTTTATACTCCAGTTCGCGCTCTCGAAAGCTGGAGTTTGTTGATGTTTATACTCCGGTTCGCGCTCTCGGAATCCGGAGTTAGTTAATGTTTATACTCCAGTTCGCGCTCTCGGAAGCTGGAGTTTGTTGATTTTTGTACCCAGCTCACGCTCTCGGAGTACTCTGGGGTTTGGTTAATGTTTATACTCTAGTTCGCGCTCTCGGAAGCTGGAGTTTGTTGATGTTTGTACCCAGCTCGCGCTCTCGGAGTACTCTTGGATTTTGTTAATGTTTATACTCCAGTTCGTGCTCTCGGAAGCTGGAGTTTGTTGATGGATCGCCATGTATCAGTTTTTGTCTGGCTTTTTGTGTAGCGATATGCCCCCGAGCTTGGGGTTTCACTTAGCGAGAGATCGGTAGGATCCCAATTACTTTTCACTTATCTGCCCACAACGAAGGATGAGATATAATTTATAGACGGTTGAATCGCATCCATGTTCATTTGGATTCCGTTTTTGCCAGGCCTAAGGAGTAGGATTAGTGTTCTGGTAAGCTTTGTGCTCGAGCATAGGAAAGGATGGTCGAACTACATCCACTTTGAGTTGTGTATTTTCCCTTAAGTCAAGTGCAAGTATTGGAGAGCAGACAGTCAATTCACGTCCAATTTATAATTGGCATTCTTTCGATCGAGCTAAGGAAGTGAGTTGAAATGACAGCTCGTGACGGTTAACGAGTAGGCAGTCAGCCGTTGTTGACTTTGAATTGAGGGTTGGACCTTTAAACATGTGTTCCCTCAAATAATCCCAAATGTCTAATGTAGGATTGGATGTATGGGTGATGACATCACGTCCACCCTTGATGTGGTTCCGATTTTATTAGGCATCAGAAGAAGCATAAGTGTTTTGGCAAGCTTCAAGTACGAGATGTAGAGTGCATTGTTGGGACACATAACTCCAAGTCTTTCTTACATCTCCTAATTAAATTGCATAGGCAGATGAGTGGATGGTCAGTTACATCCACTTTGCACTAGAGTCATGACCTTGTCGGTCTCTTCCGCTTTGATGCCTTGCCCCCAGTCAGGGGCATATAGTAGCCGATGAGTGGTTGAATCGTGCTCGTCATGATGATACCTCAATGATTTGATCATGGTCCGCGGAGGTTGTTTTGCACCCAATCTTAAGTACTCGGTTACCTGCATCATTTGCAAGTAGTTTAATTCAAGTAGGTCATATTTCGCAACGTAAATGAAATTGAATTAGAAATAATTCAAAAGAGATCAGGTCAAATCTCATTGATAAGTGAGGCAGCGTCGTATGCTCGCTATTGCACTTCAATCCAGTCCTTCTCAATTGGAAGTCTAACGCAAATGGTTCAATTTGATCAAAGTCCTTGATTGATATGGGTCGGATGTTCCCGGTCCTTCATTTTATGGGGCTTGAACATATTGTTAGAGTTATCCTTTTCGGAGTGGCTTTATGGCGTTGGCATCCATGGTAGCCATCTAAAGAAGAGGAGTTTTCCGATCTAGAGTATGGAGTAGGTTTCCTCCTTATCTCGCCAAGTTGATCCTTCATCTGATGCATCAACTCAATATTGGCATGGACATGTTGGTGTAGTTGTCGGCGGCGATCCACCAGTTCTCTTGTCAAAGTCTGGAAATAAGCGCTGGTGATGAATTCATTTATGGGTATCGGCAGCAACTGGCTGCGGGCTTTGGATAAATTCGTTGGTTGCCAGCTTCGTCATTCACTATATCCATATGAGAAGTATAACTGGTATATCTAACCGTGATTGACTGTCTTTTCTAAGGAATGAGGGAAGACATCTGCGTTTAATGGCACTCGTCACCCTTGGTAGTGTCGGGGGCCGTATTTACATAGTGAACCGACATAGTTAACATGTCGAATTTTCATTGGAAGTTCTGCACGTAGGATGGTTTCAATGGATAGGACTTGACTGGGAAAAATTCTCCAATCGACATTATGATCAAGTCCATTTTATTGCCAAGGGGTCTTGTAACACTGGAGAATGATGTATGCACGATTGTCCAACGTTTGAGTGGTTGGTAACGCCGATTGGACGGCGAGTTGGTTAAAATAGGCTAATAGGTTGGTGTTTATCCCAAACTTTCATCCAGATAGGAGACCTATATAGGGTATTAAGGAAGTCCTCTTGAGGTTGTATGTCATGCTTTTAGTCATGTGGACGTGGAATGATTAAGATGCGGGCATTTGAAGATGGTTCGGCGGTGACCAGCTATGTTTTGAGTTGGCAGAGTAGACAATGTCGGGGAGTCGTCATATTAGCCATTGTACCATAGTTGTCAATTCAGGAGTTTAAAAGCTGATCAATTGGAGGGAGTTGCATTCCACCCTAAAAGCATGATATATTAATCGACTCCAGTTCTTGGCATACTAGCTAGGTTCTCCAGCCTCTGGGAGTACGGTTGAGTAGTATTTCTTTACCCATTCTTGATTGCAACTCAACATTTGTTGTTGTGATCTCTTATGTCTTGTTCAGTCATGGAACAATTAGAAGCACGGATGGAATGTTCCTTCACTAAATTTAGCCTCTTTTTAGGACATTTGGGTCGTACCCGAAAATATTTTTATTTTTATTTTATTTTTATTTTTTATTTTTTTTGAAATTTCGTATCCATCAAGCAACCTGAAAAAGTCCTTCTTCGTATCATTCTTGTTCGAATCCATCATATGCGCTCATCTTCGTATCGATATGAAGTGCGCATGGCTAGATCGATACGAAAGTGGTATCTGTCGATCGATACGAAGTAGATGCAGATGGATGGATACGAAGTACCTGTGAGTATCGATACGAATTGGAGGCAGATGGATGGATACGAAGTACCTGTGAGTATCGATACGAATTGGAGGCAGATGGATGGATACGAAGTATTGCTTCCTGATGGATACGAAGTAGAGCATCCATCTCATGGATACGAAGTAGAGCATCCATCTCATGGATACGAAGTACAGCATCCATCTCATGGATACGAAGTACAACATCCATCTCATGGATACGAAGTACAGCATCCATCTATGGATACGAAGTATGGCATCCATCTCATGGATTCGAAGACATGGATACGAAAATCACCATATTTTAATGGATTCGAAGACATGGATACGAAAATCATCATATTTTCATGGATTCGAAGACATGGATATGAAAATCACCATATTTTCATGGATTCGAAGACATGGATACGAAAATAACCATATTTTCATGGATTCGAAGACATGGATACGAAAATCACCATATTTTCATGGATTCGAAGACATGGATTCGAAAATCACCATATTTTCATGGATTCGAAGACATGGATACGAAAATAACCATATTTTCATGGATTCGAAGACATGGATACGAAAATCACCATATTTTCATGGATTCGAAGACATGGATACGAAAATCACCATATTTTCATGGATTCGAAGACATGGATACAAAAATCACCATATTTTCATGGATTCGAAGACATGGATACGAAAATCACCATATTTTCATGGATTCGAAGACATGGATACGAAAATAACCATATTTTCATGGATTCGAAGACATGGATATGAAAATCACCATATTTTCATGGATTCGAAGACATGGATACGAAAATAACCATATTTTCATGGATTCAAAGACATGGATTCGAAGACATGGATTCGAAAATCACCATATTTTCACGGATTCGAAGACATGGATACAAAAATAACCATATTTTCATGGATTCGAAGACATGGATACGAAAATCACCATATTTTCATGGATTCGAAGACATGGATACGAAAATCACCATATTTTCATGGATTCGAAGACATGGATACGAAAATCACCATATTTTCATGGATTCGAAGATATGGATACGAAGTTCATGATGAATGTAGTTCCTCTTAGATCTGGAGCAATCTGAATAGAATAGAAGGAACCACTTATGAATAGATCTGGATCTTCTCCTTAGATTTTTGCAATCCAACGACGGTAGTAGATCCATAGAGCAGGAGAAAAAACTGCATTTTTTCTCAGTGCAAGCACCAAAGTGTTTGTACCAAAAATGGGCACAACACTCTTCGGAATAGTCTTGATTCGATGAGAATTGATGATGAAAACGAAGAGTCTTTCTGATGTAATGATGAAAGAGCATTTTGAAGGGTTGAGTTTGAACCTGCATTTTCCGGAGAGCACTGAATACCTCTGTCAAGTCATCGATATGGTCGTTGGTAGTCGTGATCTCACGAGCATATTAACCACATCTACTTTCATCGACCGGCCGACATGATTTCTGAATGATCTGTTAATCGTCTTTTGGTAAGTAGCATAAGCGTTCTCAAGTTTGAATCCAGGGATTTCAGCACAGCACTATAGGCTCAGGTCAATAATGAAACAGTTGTATTCCTGGTCTAGGGCATGCTTTAGTATCCGATTATATCTAGAGTTTGTATTCATGGATGTGAGTAATTCATGTCTGATGGTCAGGTCCATCAGTTGGTTGATCATTGGAAGTGGAAAGCTGTGCTTTGTCATACCCCATGCAAATCTGAGTAATTGGCGTATGTCCTCCACTCTCTGTTCGTTTTTCTTATAAGTAAAGGATTGGATACTCATTTTGGTTGGAGGGCATCATGGATAAACCCACTGGTTTTGAGCAGATCGTTTCTTCTTTAAGTGCAACAGATCTCTCCAGATCCATGTCGCATTGTTTTTGTTCACCGAGACATGCCTCGGGTCGATATTTAATGTAGGGTTCTTCGTAATTACGTAAAGTTGTGATCTGATCTACCATACTCGTGATGGGTTGTAGGTGCCTCATGTGTTTATTTGCAATGGTAAATGATTAGCCCTACAAGGACGTTGAATCAAAGGCTTAGTAGAGTTTAGCCTTGTATCGTGTGCTGCTGCATAACTGGCTCCAGCTATGAGTTTGAATCTACATGTGTTTCTAAGCAATGCATTTTCCATTCAATGTACTCGCGATCCATTGCTCATCGGATGGGTCAGAATGATGATCAGTTGCCCATAAGTCCGGGCGTCAATCTGATGATTCTATCTCTAAGCATCCTTTCGGTCATAACTTCAAGTTTTATACTGTAGTCCAAGCTGTAAAAGCGAGAGTTGTTTGATGAACGATCAAATTATTTTCATCATATTTCTCGTTCGTGCCCCCAAGTCAGGGGAATATCTCGATAAGTGGCAAGGTAGATAATGTTTGCTTCAATTTCGCATTCTATCCCGTTGAACCATGGGATAAAGTTAACCGATGGAAGGTCGAGTCATGCCTTAACCTGCATTGTGTCCTAGTTCTTTCCTCTAGGCAGAATACTTCGTTGCCTCATCGACATTCACTTTGCCGCTTATGTTGTCATGTTCTGGGCAAAAACTGAAGAGTGAATCGTCCAATAAGGTCCAATGTAGGACTGATGCTTCCCTTGTCGAATCGAGGGTAAGAATTTGTGACGCCCCACCTCTATGCTCATAATAACAAAGAGTATTAAAAGAAATACTGTCTATTATTACGAAGAATAAGGCTGGATAGGAGCGACCATCCGTAATTGGCCTTACACTAATATTGGTTATCTCGGTAGGAGTGGTATATACTTTTTATTTTTCATCTATTATTTATTTACTCCCATCGACATATCCAATTATCAGTATAAAACAAACTACGATAGTTCATAATAGTTTAGGACATTAGATATAACAATAACACAGATAATATAAATGCGGAACACAGATAAAAACAAAAGTCTCATATATATATAACTGAAGTCAGTTGATACATAATTGACACAATACATATGATACAACTACAACTGTCGACTCTAGAAGTTATATATACAAGTACATTATCAACTAATATACATGAATACATATCGTTCTATATAATGACACGACTACTACAAAATGACACGGACAACTTCAGAAGATGTGAAAAGTCTTCATATCCTGAACAGCAACTCAAAGAAGAAAATCTACAACCTGAAATAACTCGGGTCTGACCCGAGTATTACATTCAAAAGAAAATAATACCCAGGTCAGTCTAATTCAAACCAGTTTATTAGTGCATATAGGCAGTAATAATCAAATATCACATAGACGACAGTCACAGAAATCTCGTATACCCAACTTCTCGATAAGAGAACCGGATAACGGCAGATATAACACTAAACAGTGTTAATCCACAAAACAGAAATCCAAAGCAATTTAAACAACTGAAACGTCAATTTAAAACTGTCAAATCTGATAGGGCTGCAGTACACGCACGCGTGTACTGCCTCGCCACTATCGTAGGAGATACACAAAAGCTCAGTGACAATCAATAAGGGTCACAAGGTCAAACTCCGAAATCGGGTTCGACTCAGGTGATAACTAACAGCAATCAAAACTGTGATATCGACCGCAG
The DNA here is from genome assembly GCA_030737815.1 of Allium fistulosum. Taxonomy (NCBI): domain Eukaryota; kingdom Viridiplantae; phylum Streptophyta; class Magnoliopsida; order Asparagales; family Amaryllidaceae; genus Allium; species Allium fistulosum. The sequence goes on along the minus strand of CM060902.1, from coordinate 1,124,622,859 downwards.
TCAATACCCAAAGTTCTCAAATTCAACATGACAATCAAAAGTCCAAAGCTAAGGTAATACGACTGTAGCATAGCAACAAAAAAGAAAACTGCATATACAACTAAGCAGTGTACAGTATTGAGACTGTAATTTCCAAAGTGAAACAAGAAAATTCAATGTGCAGAGGAACTGAAATTTCCAAAATGAAACAAGAACTAATGTTCATGAACATGAAGGCAACATATACAATTCACCAGTAACACTATATGAACCAGAAGGCAACTCCACCAATATATGCATACATACATAAATATGTATATATGCACATATATACAAAACTTATAAACCAAATGGCACAGACATATACAATTGTACCAGACTCAATTGTATTCAAGCATGTGCAGGCATGCTATCAAACACAAACAACTAATCGAGCAGCATGTACAGATGAGTGCAGCAGTGCAACAGTGTGAAGTGCACAACAGACTTAAGTCTACAACTCAAATGTAACAGTGAAAACATACATAGGCGGTGCCCCTATAAACCGGTATAACTACGCATTGTATACTGACACAGGAACGAGCAGTCGACAAGTACAAACTGCATATGAGACCCCAAACTACCAGAAAAGTTCAGGGTGAAGTCAACATGGTTTTCAAGGTAAATACAACTATCAAATGAAGACTCAAAGGTCAATGGCACTACCGTCTCCTAAAACAATATAAGTCATAGCAGTTTTGAACCAAGACAGGGGGATTTCAAACTAGCAATGGAAATGCCGAAGTCAACTAGAGCAAGTTCGAACAACTCAAAGTCCATATTATCACAAAATAACAATCAAAGCCGTAAGTAATTGAACAGAACCGATGTCGAGTTGCTGTTCTAAAAGACCGTAGCAGTTTCATGTCAAAGCAGAAGTCAGGGATAAGCACAACTGGCCAGAGACAGACTCAAAGCATACATCAAGTCAAATAATATATAGTTCACAATCAAAATCGAAGCCAGGGTTCATAAACAAAGTCAGATGGCATAAGCCACAAACGAAATCACAGTGCCAAATAAAAGCAATTCAAAATGAACAACACGGTGGAAGTCGCAACGACATGTAACAGTTTCGAGTCGAATCAAGGCCGAAGCCAAATAAAAATCAGCCCGAGTCAGAAAGTCCTCAACACCAAAATGAAAATCAAATGGCTAAAGTATTCAAAGCAACAGCCGAAGTCCCCAAAAATCAAAACTCAAACAAGGTCCAAGTTCGAATTCGTCGAAATTCTCACAGCAAAACAAGTTGAAGTCACAGCAAACAACCTCAATATCAACTAGAACAAAGACGAACTGTTCAAAGGCAAAATCGCAAAGATCCCTAGTAAACCCACACGTTCGAATAAGATGTGAGTGGAAAGAGCCACTCACCTTTTCAATTGGTCAAGACGTTGAAGTCGGCAGCCTTTACTTCGCGAAGCCCTAGCTGAATCTGGGGACGAAGAAGTGTAACGAGGCCGCCACTGTTCATCTCCTCGTTCGCCAAGCTTTAGGATTTCGAATCGAAGATGAAAAAGAGGGGATCGGGTTCTTCCTTTTATTTTGAAAAGAGGACGAAGGGGAATGGATTCATGCCGCCATTATCGTTTGCTACTCGAACGACAATATTAGGGTTAAAAAATGACTGAGAAAATAGTGAATTTGTTTATTTACATTAAAAAGTTTTGTCACGGCAAAATTTTAATTGGCTACGATTTACACTTTTTAAAGCCTACACAACAAAGCAAATTATCAAAAGAATTTCTCCCCATTTTAAAAACCCAACCAGCATTTAATGAATTTTTATTAAAGGACTTCACAACCTAAAGAAAATTTCAAATTGGATTTTTAAAATCTCAAACAACGGTTAACAATTTTATTAAAGAATTTTAACCCGAATAAATCTCAATTGCAATCAAAAAATTTCACATTTCAAATTCGATTTGAATTCCAATAACAATTATCAACTGAATTAAATCGTCATTTTGACGATAATTGAAACTACAAAAATCCCGGTTGTTACAGACTCCCCTCCTTATAAAAATTGCGTCCCCGCAATTTTCATAATTAAAGGTGTCAATAACACTTACTTTTCTAACATAAACTGGTTAAGCTAGAAAAAATAAGAGTCAATAATTCAAATGCCAAAGAAATCTTCTAATTTCAATAAAAGAGGTTCACAAATCCTTCAACAAAAGCTAACAATCAACAGATAATTAGGAAGCAGCAAAACTGAATAAATGCAATTATCAGCAATCTTCAATTATCAACTAGATAATTAAAATACAGAAATTTACAAAACATCAATATCTAACTATCGATACGATAATTAGAAAACAGCAAAATCCAATTATCAACAAGGATAATTATAAAACACAAATCGCAATTTGCAAAACTACAAGCATCTAGCTATCTAACAGATAAATAGAAAACACGAACTTCATAATCAGCAAACTCTGACTATCAACAGAGATAGATAGAAAACAGCAATTCAATATAATCAACGTAATCTAGAATCAATAAGAAACTAGAAAATCTCGTATCAATAAAATCAGCAACCATCCAATGATCTAAACGATAGTCAGAAAACAAATCAACAAATATTTAATTACCACAAACGGTAATCAAATTTCAAATTCAACAATTATTCGATTATCAAAAACGATAATCAAAATTCCAAATTCAACAAATATTTGATTATCTCAAGCGTTAATCAAATTCCAAATTCAATAAATATTTGATTTTCTCAAGTGATAATCAAATTTCAAATTCAACAATTATTTAATTATCCCAAGCGATAATTAAATCTCAAATCAACAAATATTTAATTATCTAAAGCGATAATTAAATCTCAAATCAACAATTATTTAATTATCTAAAGCGATAATTAAATCTCAAATCAACAATTATTTAATTATCCAAAGCGATAATTAAATCTAAAATCAACAAATATTTAATTATCTCAGGCGATAATTAAATCTAAAATCAACAAATATTTAATTATCTCAGGCGATAATTAAATCTCAAATCAACAAATATTTAATTATCAAAAGCGATAATTAAAAGCAACAAATATCCAATTATCGAAAACGATAATCAGAACCCATATCAACAAATATCTAATTATCACAAGCGATAATTAGAAACAACAAATATCCGATTATCAAAAACGATAATCAGGACTCATATCAACAAATATCTAATTATCACAAGCGATAATTAGAAACAACAAATATCCGATTATCAAAAACGATAATCAGAACCCATATCAACAAATATCTAATTATCACAAGCGATAATTAGAAACAACAAATATCCGATTATCAAAAACGATAATCAGGACTCATATCAACAAATATCTAATTATCACAAGCGATAATTAGAAACAACAAATATCCGATTATCAAAAACGATAATCAGAACTCATATCAACAAATATCTAATTATCACAAGCGGTAATTAGAAACAACAAATATCTGATTATCAAAAACGATAATCAGAACTCATATCAACAAATATCTAATTATCACAAGCGATAATTAGAAACATCAAATATCTGATTATCAAAAACGATAATCAGAACTCATATCAACAAATATCTAATTATCACAAGCGATAATTAGAAACATCAAATATCTGATTATCAAAAACGATAATCAGAACTCATATCAACAAATATCTAATTATCACAAGCGATAATTAGAAACATCAAATATCTGATTATCAAAAACGATAATCAGAACTCATATCAACAAATATCTAATTATCACAAGCGATAATTAGAAACATCAAATATCTGATTATCAAAAACGATAATCAGAACTCATATCAACAAATATCTAATTATCACAAGCGATAATTAGAAACATCAAATATCTGATTATCAAAAACGATAATCAGAACTCATATCAACAAATATCCAATTACCTGCAGATAATTGGAAGCAACAAATATCTAGAAATCAATTAAGAAGACTAGAAAATCAACATAAAAGCTTGGATCGATCCCATCAGATGGCGAGTTTTTAATTCGCCGCACGTGCAACAACATATGGCCGAAGCCTACCAAGTACTCAACATAATTTTGGCGCCCAACAAATGACCCGAAGGTCCAACATATGACCCGAAGGTCTAGTACTGGTATTTGACCCGAAGGTCCATCATATGACCCGAAGGTCCATCATAGTGGCTCGAAAGCACACGAAAACATCAAAATGTTTCAATTAACGAGTCCGGAATTAACCAAAATAGCAAACGCACATGTCCCATAACCACGAGTTTTACTAAATTGTTTAATTCTCTTCATCGTTTCCTTGAAAGTGTAGAATCATCAAAACAACAGATATTCAATTAACGAGTCCGGAATTAACCGAAATAGTAAAAGTGTGGTTCCATACTCCGCACTTTTGCTAAATCGTTTAAATCACTTCATCGTTTCCTTGAAAGTGCAAAATTGTGTATTTTGTAAAAATACACTTTACATTCTCAAACGGACAAGTCCGGAATTAAGCGAATCAGTAAAAGAAAGGGGTCATAGTCCTCGATTTTGCTGAAACGTTTAAATCGCTTCCTCATTCTTTTGAAAGCATAAACTGTTAAATTTCTGAAAACAATTTTTATTTATTTTATAAAAATAACAATTCACCTTCTCAACTGGACAAGTCCGGAGTTAAGCGAAACAGTAAAAGAAAGGGGTCATAATCCTCGATTTTGCTGAATCGTTTAAGTCGCTTTCTCATCCTTTTGAAAACGCAAACCGTTAAAAAAATTATAAAACAATTTTCATTTTTAAAATGATTTTCCAATCACGTGATTAAAACAGCAAATCAGTAACAATTTCGATAAGAAAATTGTACTTCTCAAAATACCGTAAAACGGTCACAAAACAGCATTGTGGAATAACCGGTTGAAAATTCACTTTTAAATTTTGACGGTTACTGAAGCCAAAACGACAGTAATTTTAAAACGTCAAAATCACATCAAAACAATTTACATCAAAATGTAATATCAGAGAATTTTCATTCATCAAAATGCAACAAAACACCGTGCTTCAAAATTTTAGCATTGGTGTAAAAATCCCGTTATAAAAATAACGGCAACAAAATACGTTTCATAACCTAGCATCGGTTCAACGTAAAATAAATGCAGTAACGTGCAATTCATTTGCACGCACATTACAATATAAACAAGGAAGTCATTAGAGTGTATCTTCAATGAAGACAACTCAAAACAGCAAAAGCTAATCAATAGATGATTAGTACAAAAGAAAACCAGCGGAAATTTCAACAAAAATCACGTATCTGCAATTTCTTCGAATCCTCAATTCGGATTCGAAATTCTCAAGAAACAAAATAATTACAGCTATGTAAACAACAAATGAAATTCATATCAATTTCGTATTTCGATTTTTAAATCAAAAAGATTATCAGTTGTACTCAGCGAAGACAGTTTCACTATTTCCGCTGCGCACTCTGATAAATAGAACACAAATCAATCAAATCATCAGAACACAATTTCATCAAAACAACAAAACACAACTCCACTTTTATTTTTAAATAAAGATATTTAAAAATTTCATCAAAATTTCAAAACTTTAGTTTTGACTCAAATCACAGATAAAACATCGACCAATACTTGTAACATATGTTTCCATCCGAGTTAAGTTTTATATTATGTCCATAAACCCCAAGCTCTGATACCAACTGTGACGCCCCACCTCTATGCTCATAATAACAAAGAGTATTAAAAGAAATACTGTCTATTATTACGAAGAATAAGGCTGGATAGGAGCGACCATCCGTAATTGGCCTTACACTAATATTGGTTATCTCGGTAGGAGTGGTATATACTTTTTATTTTTCATCTATTATTTATTTACTCCCATCGACATATCCAATTATCAGTATAAAACAAACTACGATAGTTCATAATAGTTTAGGACATTAGATATAACAATAACACAGATAATATAAATGCGGAACACAGATAAAAACAAAAGTCTCATATATATATATAACTGAAGTCAGTTGATACATAATTGACACAATACATATGATACAACTACAACTGTCGACTCTAGAAGTTATATATACAAGTACATTATCAACTAATATACATGAATACATATCGTTCTATATAATGACACGACTACTACAAAATGACACGGACAACTTCAGAAGATGTGAAAAGTCTTCATATCCTGAACAGCAACTCAAAGAAGAAAATCTACAACCTGAAATAACTCGGGTCTGACCCGAGTATTACATTCAAAAGAAAATAATACCCAGGTCAGTCTAATTCAAACCAGTTTATTAGTGCATATAGGCAGTAATAATCAAATATCACATAGACGACAGTCACAGAAATCTCGTATACCCAACTTCTCGATAAGAGAACAGGATAACGGCAGATATAACACTAAACAGTGTTAATCCACAAAACAGAACTCCAAAGCAATTTAAACAACTGAAACGTCAATTTAAAACTGTCAAATCTGATAGGGCTGCAGTACACGCACGCGTGTACTGCCTCGCCACTATCGTAGGAGATACACAAAAGCTCAGTGACAATCAATAAGGGTCACAAGGTCAAACTCCGAAATCGGGTTCGACTCAGGTGATAACTAACAGCAATCAAAACTGTGATATCGACCGCAGTCAATACCCAAAGTTCTCAAATTCAACATGACAATCAAAAGTCCAAAGCTAAGGTAATACGACTGTAGCATAGCAACAAAAAAGAAAACTGCATATACAACTAAGCAGTGTACAGTATTGAGACTGTAATTTCCAAAGTGAAACAAGAAAATTCAATGTGCAGAGGAACTGAAATTTCCAAAATGAAACAAGAACTAATGTTCATGAACATGAAGGCAACATATACAATTCACCAGTAACACTATATGAACCAGAAGGCAACTCCACCAATATATGCATACATACATAAATATGTATATATGCACATATATACAAAACTTATAAACCAAATGGCACAGACATATACAATTGTACCAGACTCAATTGTATTCAAGCATGTGCAGGCATGCTATCAAACACAAACAACTAATCGAGCAGCATGTACAGATGAGTGCAGCAGTGCAACAGTGTGAAGTGCACAACAGACTTAAGTCTACAACTCAAATGTAACAGTGAAAACATACATAGGCGGTGCCCCTATAAACCGGTATAACTACGCATTGTATACTGACACAGGAACGAGCAGTCGACAAGTACAAACTGCATATGAGACCCCAAACTACCAGAAAAGTTCAGGGTGAAGTCAACATGGTTTTCAAGGTAAATACAACTATCAAATGAAGACTCAAAGGTCAATGGCACTACCGTCTCCTAAAACAATATAAGTCATAGCAGTTTTGAACCAAGACAGGGGGATTTCAAACTAGCAATGGAAATGCCGAAGTCAACTAGAGCAAGTTCGAACAACTCAAAGTCCATATTATCACAAAATAACAATCAAAGCCGTAAGTAATTGAACAGAACCGATGTCGAGTTGCTGTTCTAAAAGACCGTAGCAGTTTCATGTCAAAGCAGAAGTCAGGGATAAGCACAACTGGCCAGAGACAGACTCAAAGCATACATCAAGTCAAATAATATATAGTTCACAATCAAAATCGAAGCCAGGGTTCATAAACAAAGTCAGATGGCATAAGCCACAAACGAAATCACAGTGCCAAATAAAAGCAATTCAAAATGAACAACACGGTGGAAGTCGCAACGACATGTAACAGTTTCGAGTCGAATCAAGGCCGAAGCCAAATAAAAATCAGCCCGAGTCAGAAAGTCCTCAACACCAAAATGAAAATCAAATGGCTAAAGTATTCAAAGCAACAGCCGAAGTCCCCAAAAATCAAAACTCAAACAAGGTCCAAGTTCGAATTCGTCGAAATTCTCACAGCAAAACAAGTTGAAGTCACAGCAAACAACCTCAATATCAACTAGAATAAAGACGAACTGTTCAAAGGCAAAATCGCAAAGATCCCTAGTAAACCCACACGTTCGAATAAGATGTGAGTGGAAAGAGCCACTCACCTTTTCAATTGGTCAAGACGTTGAAGTCGGCAGCCTTTACTTCGCGAAGCCCTAGCTGAATCTGGGGACGAAGAAGTGTAACGAGGCCGCCACTGTTCATCTCCTCGTTCGCCAAGCTTTAGGATTTCGAATCGAAGATGAAAAAGAGGGGATCGGGTTCTTCCTTTTATTTTGAAAAGAGGACGAAGGGGAATGGATTCATGCCGCCATTATCGTTTGCTACTCGAACGACAATATTAGGGTTAAAAAATGACTGAGAAAATAGTGAATTTGTTTATTTACATTAAAAAGTTTTGTCACGGCAAAATTTTAGTTGGCTACGATTTACACTTTTTAAAGCCTACACAACAAAGCAAATTATCAAAAGAATTTCTCCCCATTTTAAAAACCCAACCAGCATTTAATGAATTTTTATTAAAGGACTTCACAACCTAAAGAAAATTTCAAATTGGATTTTTAAAATCTCAAACAACGGTTAACAATTTTATTAAAGAATTTTAACCCGAATAAATCTCAATTGCAATCAAAAAATTTCACATTTCAAATTCGATTTGAATTCCAATAACAATTATCAACTGAATTAAATCGTCATTTTGACGATAATTGAAACTACAAAAATCCCGGTTGTTACAGAATTGGTGCGTGGACAGTTAGGTTACACTCGTTGTGAATAGCTCGTTTAGTCGGGTCATGGTAAGAGTCAAAGAATGAATGGTCGCAATGTTCTTTTGGAGTTGGGCGATCAACCTCGTCCATTTCGATTTGCGTTCTCCCGTTAGATCTAGGGATAAAGTCAGCTCAAATGCATTCATGTCATGCTCATCTGGTCTCATGTTCTTCCTGATGGATTGAAGGAAGGCGATGGAGGACGAATGGTAAAGTCACACTCATTTGTGATTTACACTTCTATTCATGCTATGCTGGTCGAAGATATTCGATGCATGCTCGGGTCACATCGATTTGTAGTTGAAGAAGATTGATATAGACCGTCGATTCGATGGCATGATGCAGAATGCTCGGACCTTATTTCCTGTCAATCCGATGGTACGATATGAAAGGCGCAGATCGATATTGCCCATCGATCCGGCGGTATGATATGACCGGTTGCTTGTAACTTTGGGCGTCATTATGTTTGGTTGGCATCAAGGCCTCCATACAGTCATTGCCTTAAGTTTTAATGGACGCTAAGCCGGGGAGGCAGCGAGTCACCTTTCTCTTCTTTCAGTAATTTGTACTTCTGCCCCCAGTCTTGGGGATAAGCCGTAATAGGCGTTATGCAATACTGTTCACTGCTTAATTTTAACATCCACACTCTGGGGACTTGTATCTTTATGACAGCTGTTGATTACTCATTTTCATGTGTTGAGTCTGCGTCTATGCTCGGAGAATGAGTGTTGTAACTTGGTTGAGATGCAGTCGAAGTTGTTAGGTGGACGGGTCCACCCTCCTCGAGGCCGTACTTGATGGAGATGCAGTCGAAGTCGTTAGGTGGACGGGTCCACCCACCTCGAAGCTGCATTTGATGGAGATGCAGTCGAAGTCGTTAGGTGGACGGGTCCACCCTCCTCGAAGCTGCATTGAACGGAGATGCGGTCGAAGTTGTTAGGTGGACGGGTCCACCCTCCTCGAGGCCATACTTGATGGAGATGCAGTCGAAGTCGTTAGGTGGACGGGTCCACCCTCCTCGAAGCTGCATTGAATGGAGATACGGTCGAAGTTGTTAGGTGGACGGGTCCACCCTCCTCGAGGCTGTACTTGATGGAGATGCAGTCGAAGTCGTTAGGTGGACGGGTCCACCCTCCTCGAAGCTGCATTGAATGGAGATACGGTCGAAGTCGTTAGGTAGATGTATCTACCCTCCTCAAAGCCGTATTTGATGGAGATGCAGTCGAAGTCGTTAGGTGGACGGGTCCACCCTCCTCAAAGCTGCATTGAATGGAGATACGATCGAAGTCGTTAGGTAGATGGATCTACCCTCCTCGAAGCCGTATTTGATGGGGATGCAGTCGAAGTCGTTAGGTGGACGGGTCCACCCTCCTCGAAGCTGCATTGAATGGAGGTACGGTCGGAGTAGTTAGGTGGACGGATCCACCCTCCTCGAAGCCGTAGTTGGTTGTAGTTTATACTCCGGCTCGAGCCCTCGAAGTCCGGAGTTAGTTTAATGTTTATACTCCAGTTCGCGCTCTCGGAAGCTGGAGTTTGTTGATGTTTGTACGCTCAAACATGAGATCGGAACCACATCAAGGGTGGACATGATGTCACCACCCATACATCCAATCCTACATTAGACATTTGGGAATATTTGAGGGAACACATGTTTAAAGGTCCAACCCTCAATTCAAAGTCAACAACGGCTGACTGCCTACTCATTAACCGTCACGAGCTGTCATTTCAACTCTCTTCCTTAGCTCGATCGAAAGAATGCCAAGTATAAATTGGACGTGAATTGACTGTCTGCTCTCCAATACTTGCACCCGACTTAAGGGAAAATACACAACTCAAAGTGGATGTAGTTCGACCATCCTTTCCTATGCTCGAGCACAAAGCTTGCCAGAACACTAATCCTACTCCTTAGGCCTGGCAAAAACGGAATCCAAATGAACATGGATGCGATTCAACCGTCTATAAATTATATCTCATCCTTCGTTGTGGGCAGATAAGTGAAAAGTAATTGGGATCCTACCGATCTCTCGCTAAGTGAAACCCCAAGCTCGGGGGCATATCGCTACACAAAAAGCCGGACAAAAACTGATACATGGCGATCTATCAACAAACTCCAGCTTCCAAGAGCACGAACTGGAGTATAAACATTAACAAAATCCAAGAGTACTCCGAGAGCGCGAGCTGGGTACAAACATCAACAAACTCCAGCTTCCGAGAGCGCGAACTAGAGTATAAACATTAACCAAACCCCAGAATACTCCGAGAGCGCGAGCTGGGTACAAACATCAACAAACTCCAGCTTCCGAGAGCGCGAACTGGAGTATAAACATTAACTAACTCCGGATTCCGAGAGTGCGAACCGGAGTATAAACATCAACAAACTCCAGCTTTCGAGAGCGCGAACTGGAGTATAAACATTAAACTAACTCCGGACTCCGAGGGCTCGAGCCGGAGTAGATTTTCGTATCCATGTCTTCGAATCCATGAAAATATGGTGATTTTCATATCCATGTCTTCGAATCCATGAAAATATGGTGATTTTTGTATCCATGTCTTCGAATCCATGAAAATATGGTGATTTTCGTATCCATGTCTTCGAATCCATGAAAATATGGTGATTTTCGAATCCATGTCTTCGAATCCATGAAAATATGGTGATTTTCGTATCCATGTCTTCGAATCCATGAAAATATGATCGATTCAAGTTGGTCTCCCCGAATTTTAGGCGAAATATCAGCCTCCTACACCTATAAATAGAGCCCCTGGTCATTCAGAAAAGGGGTCGGACAATTTGGAGAGCTAAAGAGCACCAGATTCTGCTAGATTTACTCCAGATCACTATTAATGCCCTAGATTCAGATTATAATCATAAGATTTGTTGTGCTACGCTATAAGAAATTGTAATCTTCAAGCATCGAGCAATAAAATCATCAAACTTCATAGTGGACGTAGGCGAAATGCCGAACCACTCTAAATCGCTTGTCTTTGCACTTTACATTTCTGTTATTTGGAGTTTTTGTTAGATAATCCTCAGTTTTAATTTTCATTCTTCACTATTATCTCTTCAAAAACTTCCGAAGAGTGTTGTGCCCATTTTTGGTACAAACAATGTGTGTGTGTGTATGTATGTACACTGTAATAATGGTTTCTGAGAATGGCTTTTTTGCATCAGGTATAAATAGCTGATGCAGTAGAGGGATTAGTTTGCATCGGTTGTTATAAAAAACCGATGCAACAAGTTACTTTATTGCATCGGTTTTCATTACAACCGATGCAACATGGGGGCTGTGTTCAAGCAACCAACCATGATATTTTTCATCAGTTGTTAGTAACAACCGATGCAAAAAGGACCTTTTTGCATCGGTTTCAGAACTGATGCAAAAGTGTTAAGCCTGTTGCATCGGTTGCATATGCATTGGTTGTTGAACTGATGCAAAAGGGGGGTATACAACCGATGCAAATGGCCTGTTTTGTAGTAGTGTAATATGGCTCAGGCAAGCTCAAGTAATCAAACTGACAACAAAGTTTACAACTTAAATGTAAATGCTCAATCAGAACATGTGCAAGATGACTGCTGGTATCCAGACTCTTGTTCAACAAATCATATAACAAATAATCTTGATAACTTTAACCTTGGTAATAAAGAGTATAGAGGTAAACAGTAAATTTGCATGGGCAATGATAAGTGTATCAAAATTTCTCATGTTGGTAGTGCTGTTATTAAAGGAAAGAAACAATTATTTCTTCATAACTTACCAAAAGTTTCAAAAATCAAGAAAAACCTTATAAGTGTGTCTCAATTTGCTAATGACAACAAAGTATTTTTCGAATTTTATCCAAAATATTGCCTTGTTAGAGACATACTGACTAGAGATATTCTCTTGTAGGGTGATGCAGAAAAGGGTTTATATAGGTTTAAATCTGTCAACTCTGCAACAAAGAAAAATTATTGTAATCAGTGTGAAAAGAATGACATCAGTAGTGTATTTGACCTCTGGCACTGTAATTAAACTTGGTCACCCAAGTGTTAAAGTTGTGAAACAAGTACTTTCTGAAAATTGTATTCCATATAATGATATCTCTTTTCCTTATGTATGCACTTATTGTCAAATGGGTAAGAGTCATAAATTACAATTTAATGACTCTAACCAAATACTCTAAACCCCTTGATCATATTGCAACTGACCTCTGGGGACCAGCCCCAATCTGTTCTGATTACAGTTATAAGTATTATATATCCTTTGTAGATGCATACACAAGATACACTTGGATATATTTCTTAAATGCAAAGTTCGATGCTCATAGAGTTGTGATAAACTTCATAACTATGATTGAAAAACAACTTGGAGCATATCTTAAAATTGTACAATCTGATGGGGGGACCGAATATTAAAATCTTAAAGACTATTTTAAGGAAATGAGAATAATTCATAGATACACATGTCCCTATACTTCTGAGCAGAATGGGATGGTAGAAAGAAAGCATAGACACATAGTTGAATCTGGGCTTAGTTTACCAGCACATGCAAATTTACCTCTAAAATTCTAGCCTGAAGCCTTTAACACAGCAGCCTATCTTATTAATAGACTGCCAACCAGAGTTTTAGATGGAATAAGTGTGATATCCCGGGTTTTTGGGCAATATAAATTTAATAATCTTTATTAATAATTAAATTGGATTGATAATTATCCTATATAATTTTAATTTAAAATTGGTAATTTAATCTTTTAAAAGATAATAAATACTTAATCTGACAATATTGATAAGATTTGTTTGTTAAAGCTAATAAAGTTTTATTCTATTTATAATATATATATATATATTTGATATATATTGTGAATGGAAATATCTTTTGTTTTAAATAAAAGATGAATTTTTTTTTTATTTGTAATATATATGTATGTATATGTTATAATTTGATATTGTTGATAATTGATGTATGAATGGATATTGTAATTTTAAAAGCTTTGTTTTAAATTTAATATCTTTCAAAAGTTAAAGATTAATTCATTTGTTTTCAAAATATAAGATAATTATTTGTTTTAAATATGATAGTTTAAATAAAGTTTTATTTTGTATTCTTTAAAGTGTTTAAATTTAAAAGGTTATAAAAATACATGTATAAGAATTTGTTTGTATTATAATTGGTTTTATAATATTTTCTCTAAAGTAATTTATATACATATATACTAAGATAAGTGTTTATTAATTAGTAAATTAAGTATAAAAGCTTTATATTAACATTTAAATTAAATAAAAATTTATTTAAAATACTTAGGACATGTGTTAATATCTTAACATATGGTAATAACATGTGGAAGCCTTGTATAATCCAATTTAACAAGTTGGACATTTGTCTAATGTATAAAAAATACAAGTGGCAAGGTTATATTTTCTCTAAAAATTAGTTAATATAATGTGGTATAGAGAAACCTGGTTTTCATTTCTCAGTTAAAAAAAATATTTTCTTTCTTCCTCTAAAACTAAAAACAAATCAAAACTGAAATCTGAAAACAAATCCTCAAAATAAAACCCTGTAAAATTCTCAATACAAATGAAGTTAGAAATCTGGAATTCAAACATGCATTTCAAATGAAGATCAGCAGCAGTTTAAATCATCAACATTAAACAAGCATGCAAAGTATCACAACAACAATCAAGTTAAAGACTCAAATATTTACAAGCATGCAGTAGGATTTCAAATTCAACATTTTCCAGATCAAATTTTAGAAGCCTGGAAAACTGCTCTGTTTGTTCTCTGCTTCTTTAAATATAAGGTGAGTAAATATTTATTTTAAAAACAGTTTGAAACTTGGGATTTGAACTTAGTTGCTTGTGATGAAATGATATAAATGTTTATAGAAAATGCCTTGATATGAATGCATGTAAGTAATAAGTATTGAATGCCTGTGTGAATAAAAAAAAATATAGGCTCTGCTGTTTAACAGATTATGATTTTTTTTTCTTCTTTTCTCTCTAAATTAAATTTCTCATCATCTAGTCTCTATTAGCTTTGGGTTTGTGGATGAAAAATGTTCGAAAACATGTAGCATAACTCTTAAAAATAAGATCTGGAATTTATATTAAATATTCATCTCGAAATTTTATAAGTAACAGTAAAATTGTAATTTGGGTCAAATTCTTATCAATCAAATTTTAAGTATTGATTGCATAGCTGAATTTGTTATAGAAAATGATGAATTTTAATGTGAATATCATAATTTTTAGAGTGGTATTCGTCGAGATATGTGGAGTTGAACAGTTTCGACATTTTCGTCGATTTACGTTGATCGGCGACTCTGGAGTGTTTGATATTTGGGCTGGAGAAGGTCGGAAGCTTGGAGATCTCTGGAAAAATACTGGTGGGTTTTCTGGTTGGCCGTGGTGATGGGATTAGATCGAACTAGGGTTACAGAGGCATTGTGAAACGATGATGTTTAAGGGGTTCTCGCGATGGCCATGGGAAATCGGAGATGATCGCGAGTGTTTGGATAGTTGCATGGATCGGTGAAGATGCTCTGGTCGGAGTCTCAACGTTTCTGGTGGTCGGAGGCGACGAGGGGAAGCAAATTCCGGCAATGGTGTTTCCAGATTTTTGGTTGTTGGGTTCGATTTTGATGACGAAGTGATATCGTCGTTCTGGATGGACGTATGGGTAGTGGAGGTCAGCGTGGATCGGTCGATGGTCGGGGAGATCGCCAGAGGTGGTCGGAGTGATGTGCAACGTGCACACGTGCACGTCGTATCTGGTTGGTGGTGTAGTTCGGTGACGAGCTCGTGAGAAATGAAGTTCGACTCGAAGCAGCCATGGTACGCGAGTGACACGAGTTAGGGCTCGGGAAAATGAGAGTTTGTCTCGGGTGTTGCTCGAGTTTTGTGAGAGTAGGCTCGGTTTGTTTTTTTTGCAATCAAGTTTAGACTGTACAATAAGTTATTCAAAGCAAATGAAGGTCAAAGATTTTAAGGGTGTTTTAATCTAATATATTTTCAAATTGAAAAGTCTAAAAATATTTGATTTAAAAAAAATTAAACTAAATTATTTTTAAAATTGAATTTAAAGGTATTTTCAAATTTAAATATTAGATCAAATTTTAAGAAACTCAATCAAGTTCAAATAAAGATGTTTTATGTTAAAAGGATACATTCAAAGTAACGTTTAAACTATATTTCAAATTTATATTTTTAAATAGATAAGATTAAACAATATGATAATTGAGTTTCCAAAGATTAATATTGGTTTAATCCAATTAAATATGATTGAAAAGGGTTTTCAAAGATTTTTAGTATATTAAAATTAAGTGTTTGAATTGTTTTATTTTAAAAGTAAAAATCATAATTTATTTTAATGAAGTAAATGATTTGAGTAAATATTTAATATAAGTGTAAGGTTTATTCTTAATTAGTTAAGAAGAGATTAATTAAGAACAATTAATTAATGAAATAAATTTAAGCTTAATTACTATTTGTAATTAAGAATAATTACTTAATGAAGTAATTAGTGGATGGTTAATGGATTAATTAGGAATTAAGTAATGATTAATTGATTAATTAACTAAAGTAATTAATTTTAGGTTAATTAATTAGCCTAATTAATTAAAGATAAATTACTTATTGATTAATTGAATATAATTACTTAGTAAAGTAATTAATGAATAATTACTGAATAAGAAAAGAAAAATTAATTATGAAAATAATTAAATGGAAGTGATTAAGGGTTAATCACTTGATGTTATTAATTTAAGGATAAATTAATATAATTGAATTGACGTTAATTAATTAAAGAGTAAGTAATTAATTAAAGGATTAAGGTTAATTAATTAAGGTAATTAATTAAGGAAGTAATTAAGGATCATTAATTAATTAATGATGTAATTAAGGATTGGTTAATTAAGATAAATTAATAAATAATTAGTGATTAAAGTAATTAATTAATTGTAATTAATTAAGGATTAATGTAATTAAATATAGTTAATTAATTAATGAAGTAATTAAAGATTAATTACTGAATGGTTTAAGATAATTAATTTGTGAAATTAATTAAGTATTAATTACTTAAAGTAATTAAAGGGTAATTAATCAGGAATGATTAATTTAGATGGATACTTAGAGTAATGATTAATTAATTGGTTTAATTAATAATTAATTAAGCAGGATTTATAGGATGAAGTAATTAATTTAATTCACTTTAAATTAATTAGATATGATAAATCATTACTTAAGAATGGATGAATGATATTGAATGCTTTGCATTGTTGATATCTCTGATAAGAGATGTGCTGATCTATGATATAGATGTTTGGTTGGATTGAAATGATAATATGAATTATCTGTTTGGATGATAATATGGATTATCTATTGTAAATTATCTATCTGTGTGTAGTATAGATAAGAATTGAATTGTTTTAACCTTAAAACAACTTGACCCTTAAAAGATACGTTTTGGATTTCGATGAGACCGGGATCGGGTTTCCGTATACCGGTATTCCAGGTCTGGAGACCCGAATACCACATCGATCCAAATTAACGATAGGTCGTGAATCTCAAGTGAAGATGAAGATTCAGAGTGCAAGGGTTATTGTCGTTAACTCTGAGGGTGATTCCAAAACGAGTGTAACGAGATAATGCCTTCGGATTCGTTCGAACCCGGAACGAACTTATATGGATTGAATGCTTTCAGCACATCGTCAGGCGGACGATGAGCATTCTAAGTGATATGTTCTGATTAAAGGTAATCGTAACCTCAAGCCTCATCAACCGGGAATGGCTAAAACAGGGGAGGTGCAGCAAGGTTTCGTGGGTAGCACCCACTGAGAGCAAGATAGATCCCTGTCTAGAGGTCCCTTTTCTTTTATTCGGCTTAGTGTGTGGTTGGTCGCGCCAACTACGGGATTATCTTGTTCGGGATTATCCAGTAAGGGATGGTTCCGGCTTTGTGTTGCAGGGGAGCGGGCGTACTCCTCGGTACGGTGATCTAGGCCACGTACTGTGACGGGCGGTACCCCAGTAGCCCTGCCATTGTATGGAATCCAAACTCCAATAAGTGCCGTACGTATTAGTTGTGCCCAACTATGTTGGAATGTGAGATGTAAGCATTTCAGCTATTTCTGTGTTTTACTTGAAAACCCTAGACCCTATTATAATACAATCGGATTTCCTATCAAATGTTTTAGTTAGCGTAAGGTAAAAACTTACCCATGTTTATTTGTGGGGAGTCTTACGTGATACTTTTGTTTTCAAAAGTTTTCAAAGTTAAGCAATCTAACCGTTTACTCACACCAGACCCATGTCTGACCCAAGTGTTTATTTTCTGTTTTATTAAACTCTTGGGTACTCAATATTGTATTGAGTAGTCGAGGGATTCAGGTTAGTCTTGACGAATACTGGAGGAGCTGAGGAGCAGGAGGCTTCAGCGTATAGATATATAGAGTTTCCGCTGTGTATGTTGTATTGTACTGATGTACTTGTGATGTATAATAGACAGAAGTTTATAACTGTCTATTCTATGTTGTATAAATTGTATACTCTGATGTATATGATACTATGTAATATCTTATGTGATATAATATATTTCTCGTTCCGCTGTGAGATCTCTGATGTGTTGTTGTTCTTTCTTCTTTTCTTTTCTTCTTCTATCCCTTTCTTTCTTTATAACGATGCGTCTTTCTGGGCAAAGAAAGCCGGGTCGTGACAATAAGCCCAATAGAAAAGCTTCAAGGAGTTAAGCCAAACTACCATAGTCTTAAAACCTTTCGGTGTCTATGCTTTCCCTACTTAAGACCATACAACAATAACAAATTAAATTTCAGATCCAAGCCATGTACTTTCCTAGGTTATGCAACAAATGAAAAGGGATATAAATGTCTAGATGATAGTGGAAAACTCTTCATTAGTAGACATGTAGTATTCAATGAGAATGTTTTTCCTTTTAAAAGATCTGAGATTAAGACTACTAGTAAAGTGTACAATCCACAAGTTTCCATACTTGAATTACCTATATATTCTGATGATGAGACTTCAGTTGAGGTGAGGAGGACTGCTGATAATCATCCAGTTCATCCCACTGTATCTGCTCATCAAAATCACGAGTGGATAGATGATATCAGCCATGCCAGTCACTCACATGCACAAACAACAAATGGAGAAGATCACTGTGAAGAAGGTCAACAAAGTGAATCAAGAAACAATACAATTTCTGGCGAAATAGACAGCTTACCTCACACTGAACCTCCTCAAAAATCAAGCCATCCTATGATTACTAGAGCTAAGAATGGCATCTTTAATCCCAAAATATACAATGTCACTACAAGCTCAGATGAACCAACCACCTATGAGGAGGCTGTCAAAAACAACAACTGGAAGACAACAATGGATGAAGAGTATAATGCTCTTATAAAAAATAAAACATGGAATCTTGTATGTCCACCAGCACACAAAAATGTAGTGGGGGTGTAGATGGACATACAAGATAAAGAGAAACTCTGATGGCACCATCAATAAATATAAGGCTAGACTGGTTGCTAAAGGTTATACCTAACAATACGGGTTTGATTTCATTGAAACTTTTTCTCTAGTTATCAAACCTTCAACTATAAGACTTATTCTTATAATAGCCTTACATAAGGGATGGAGCATAAGACAGTTATATGTCAATAATGCTTTCTTGAATGGTATATTAGAAGAGGAAATTTACATGAGGCAACCACCTGGCTATGAACAAAATACAAATCTTGTGTGCAAATAAATAAGGCAATATATGGCCTTAAACAAGCACCAAGAAGTTGGTTTGACAGACTGAAATCAACTCTAATGACAATTGGATATCAGTCTACCAAATCAGACTCATCCTTGTTCATCAAAATTAGTCAATCATCAACTATATATATACTAATCTATGTTGATGATTTAATTATTACAGGTGACAACCAAGATGAGATCAATCAAATTATATGCTATCTCTACAGGCAGTTCTCAATTAAAGACCTTGGACAGCTCAATTTCTTTTTGGGAATTGAAGTGAGATGATCAAAAAATTCTGAAATAATTTTGTGTCAAAGAAAGTACATATCAGAACTGCTCAATAAAACAAAAATGAAGAATGCAAAGCCCATGCCAACACCCATGATAAGCAATCAAAACTTGTCAAAGAACATGGGAGAAGTCATAAACAATGTAAACAATATAGAAGTGTTATAGGAGCACTGCAGTATGCTACTATAACACGACCATATATTGCTTTTAGTGTTAACAAACTTTCTCAATTTATGCAGGATCCCGAAGTGAGCACTGGAAGGCAATTAAGAGAGTACTCAGATACTTAAAAGGAACCATTAACTACAGTCTATCACTTAAAGCTTGCAATAATCTCAACATTACAGGTTATACAGATGCTGACTGGGCTACATACCCAAATGACAGAAAATCTGTCACTGGATATTGCATTTTCATTGGGGAAAATTTAATATCCTGGTGCTCAAAAAAGCAATCAACTATTTCTAGATCCAGTACCGAAGCAGAGCACAGGAGTGTAGCAAGTGCAACTGCAGAGATAATGTGGTTACAATCAATTTTAGGGGAGCTACAACTAAATTCAAGCATCAAGGCAACATTGTGGTGTAACAATCAAAGTGCTGTTTACATGACTGCTAATCCAATACTACACTCCAGAACTAAACACATCGAGATAGATATACATTTTATTCGAGATCAAGTTTTAAAAGGGAACTTACATGTAAATCATATACCTACTATGTAACGACCCAGAATTTTGGACCATTCGCGTCCATTATAAGTGTATAGGTAGACACTCATGCCGGAGTTGAATTGCTCAAAATACCGCGTTGTTAATTTAAATTTGGCAAAACTGAACATATACAGTAAATAGATATAATCACAGATCACAGACACAGAGTAATAAATGCAGCGGAAATAAAAGAGATAGTAGTTCATGAAGCTACTATATGAATATATAAAAATACATCAGAGTTTACAACAGAAGAGTAATACGATACATCAGATACAAATCAGAATACATCACTGGAATCATCGAATACTGAAAGCAGAATAGATGGCTGGATCTTCAAGCAAAGCTCCAACTCCAAAGGTGAGTCTCGAATACTGGTACACTCAGTCTGACCCGAGCGTAAAGCAAAAACACAAGACACTCGAGTCAGGATTAACATTCTTATATTAATAAATCCAACTCAAGTGAAATAGCAATTGAAATACAAGTAACTCAAAGGATGTTTGGAATAACCATCCTTTAAGGATCCGTTAAACTATCTACTAGGTAGTAATGTACGCTAAGTAGATAATGTCTATCAGTAATATAAAGATATCAAAGTAGGGTTAAGCAGGGCCCATACACCTCTTAACCTGTTTATTCCCAAAAGCATATACAAGACCGTAGTTTCCCCAAAACCGGAAGTCACCAGAGGGCAATCCATATACTAAAGGTACAAATCAAAATCGTAGTGGTCGCGAATAGGATAATCAGTATGACAAGGTACATGAGGCGATACCAACTAGGATACTAGTAGTTGCCTGATCCGGACTGATGTTGGGCATAGCAGCTACTACCCCAACACCGCGAAACAACACTCCCAAATCGAGGGGTGCACCCAAATCGAATCACAAAAGTAATAGATATGGTATCGAAGAAGTGTGTCCGCTAGAGATGGCGATCCTCAATGGCCCGGCGCGGCTCCTGTTTTAGTCATGTCAGGGGTCATCCAAAATCGTTCTCTTTCTTCAGTCAACGCGTACATCATTCCATCCACTTCATTCTGGATCATCACTCCGCGTATAGTTATTAAAGTGGTTTCGGTTTAGATAGAGAGTATATCCATTACCGATCCCGGTCTCTTTAATAACTTTCGTAATTATTACACCGATTGGTCGTTCATATATTTCAAAAACCAAATCAATTTCAATTTCAAATAGAATTCGTAAATCAACATTTCATTTGTCTTTCTAAACAATTTCCAAATTTTCGTTTCAAAACTTCCAACTTACCATTTCAAAATCTTATAATTCAATTTCAAACTTTATTTAAAACAATTCAAATATTGATTCAAATTCGTATATAAGTTTCATTTCGAAAACATTTAAATTAATTTAATTTAACATTCAAATCAATTTAAATTCATTTATCGATTTCATTCAATATTCATTAAGTAATTTATCATTCAAAACATTTTCTATTAAACTTCCAATTCATTTAATCAATTCTTAAGTTCAACCTCAATAAATCAAAATTTACAATTTTGAATTAAACTAAATTCGTCAAATCAATTCTTTCAATTACAAGTCTTACATTAATTCCAAAAATATCACACTTCATTTTTGTTAAAGAAATCCAATTTCACTTATTTACTTCCTTAAATAATTTTCCAAAACTTAATTAATAAAGAAACTCAATTTCAATTCTTTACGAAGTAAAATTCACTTATTCAAAAGTTCAATTTTTCTTATTAAAGAATTTCAATTCAATTTAATCATTTAATAATTCATTATTAAATAGTTCAAAACTTAATTATTAAATAATTTCAAAGTTTAATAATTTCAAACTTAATTATAATTTCAAACTTAATTATTAAATCATTTCAAACTTAATTCAATCATTTCTCAAATTAAACAACATTCTTTCATTGATTACATTGTTAATCTTTTGTTTCAGATTATTAAATATTACCATTTTCCTTTCACCAAAAATTCAAATTTCAACTTCATTTCAAAACCATATTCTTTATTCAAATAAAATCTTCGTTTATTTTCAAATCAAATTATTGACCAATCGGGTTTTTATTTAATTTTCTATCCTAAGTCAAAGTTCAATTTGGGTATTTATCATTTCAACCCGATTCCAATTCAATTCTAAATCAAAACATATCAAAGGGAACTTGCAGTGTGACAACTGGGATGGTGTCAAAGTAAATAAACAAGCAATAACAACAACTAATATCAGTTAAATAATCAATTCAAATAATCCCGAAATAACCGTATTAATTCGCATTGTTATTTGTACGAATTAATATAATTATTTCTAGAATCTACACTATCATTTCATGTAGATTAAAGATTATTACATTGCGGTTTTTCACTTGTCATTCAATTTCAATTACATCCATCATCAATTTAACAACATACATTCAGTGGTTCAAGATGTAATTAAACAATCCTACGTGTCAATAAATTTAACAGTTAAAGGGGTCATATTATACAAATGTCATTTAATCAAATTTAACATTTAATTATCCTATATCAAGTTCAATTTCATACTATATATCATTTTAACATTAACAATTTAAAGTCCAATATAAACATCAACAATCAATCAATTATCAGCCAAACTGGTTTATCAACGCATAAATAATTAACAGATAATGGTGTCAGATGTCACAGGTGAACTGATACAGGCAATAGAATATATAACAGTGTAATTAACTAACAGCAGCATATTTCAATTATCGTTTCAATGGAAATCAAATTTAATAAATAAAAGAACGTTAATCATGAGTGAGTGCTCACCTTTCGAGGCTTGAGAAATTTGACACAGAAATGAATTACAGATCCAAGCACGAATTCCAAAGCAAAGCTAAATTGGCACGAATTTCGACGGATATAGCTGATAACAGAAATCGATGAAAACAAATCAAAATTTGTTGGATATAAATAGAAATGAAATGTAAATTATCTTGTTATAAATACTTCTATATAAATTAGTAATAACCTTTTAAATAAACAATATATATGTCATTGATAGATAGGCAAATGGATATAAATTAGTCCACACTATACATTGTAACTATCATAAATATACTTAAATATATACTGGTATAAACGCATTATATATCAACATTATAACAAGCTTTATATAGTATAGCACGCAACTTTAAACTAGACCCATATATATATTTATACTAGACAGCGAAAATAATACAACATTTATATAAATTAATGTGTAAAGAGACCACAGATCTTATGTAGAAAAGCTAATATAAAATTTTCATACTTCCAACATATATAGGCTGTCATAAAATAACATATATCTTATAAAATCAGATCCACAGAGAACCCTATACCGTTCTATACCCAGCTATATTATACCCAGCTTACAATATAGCCTACGTACAACTATATATATATATATATATATATAATAGAATAGATATAAAACTTACAAAACTAAAGTATGGGCTTTAAAACATACACGCACGTGAATAGATAGGCTTACTTATATAAATAATTATACACACGCTATATATATACATAAAAGAATATATAACAAAACATATATATAAATACTGTAAAACAGGTCATAAGTTCTATATAATCATATTTATATATAACTCTCATTGGCTCAAACGAAGATAAATAAGCTTGAAAAATCTTATCAATACAAACCGAAAATGGATAGACACCAAAATATACTACACCTATAAAGCAGACTATATACATAGGTAAATTTATAAACCTTATACATATAGTAAATGAAATGTCAAAATAGGCTTCAGACTGTATAATATCATATACTAAACAAACCTATAAATAATATATGGTTAACAATTTGTATAAAGTCATATACTTAATAACTAAGATCTACATAACATACTATTATAATACCAGAATAAAGTGGAGGCTGTAACAAATGGAAGGGGCGGGATGGGTGAGTTGCGTTTGCGGGCGGCAGGGAAGGAGGAAGGAACGGCTGTGGCGAGGTGGAGGGGCGGGGAAGAAAGCCGGTTGTTGTAGAGGCGGATATGCCTCACTTGGGAGGAGCGGGAGATGGCTGCGGCCTAAGGAGGAGAAGCACGGGCGGAAGAGAGACTTGCTAGGTCGGAGACGAGGCCAATCGACGTGGATCTGAGGAGGAGTGAAATACGCGGAGGTGAGAGACGGCAGATCTGGTTTGGGCGAAGGCTGCGGCGTGGGGAAGTGTTGAATGGCTGTGCGCGTGGGCGAACTGCCAGGTTGAGGGGATGTGCTGTCAGGGAGGCGTTTGGTTGTCAGGGTGGTGATGTGGGTTTAGGCTACGGTCAAAGTGGAGGAGGCTTGGGTTCAAGGGACGAGGAGCATGGTCGGGAAGGCTCAGCCTGGGTGGAATTTCGTGGATAAGTGGAAGGTGGAGAGCTTCAGTTCGAAAACAAGAGGGAACGAATAGGTTCTGCCAAAAAATATGAACTTTGTTTCATTATATATTTATATTTTTCTCAGATCGAAAAACAAGTTTGCTTCAGAAGAAAATAGATAGGCTCTAGATATTTTTAATAATATTTTCAAAGGAGCAAGAAGAAATGAACAAAAGGACGGAGAAGAAGGGGAGTATGAAACGAACTAGTGAAATATTAGTGCAATGAAACTGATAGAAGTGAAAGGACAACCAGTATAATATATTGAACATTGGGAAAGTAAAAGACATAGGGAATCCAAGAGGCAATTCATAGGAAAAGTAACGTGCAGGCTACAAAAGGTTGAACAGTGCATGCTCATTATTTTCTCAAAATGAACCATTTTAAAATATTGGAACTGGTGAAAATCAAGTGAAACCCAAAATGGTTTTAAAACGAGTACCGATACGGTACCACATTTTACAGATTTCGTCGTGCATCCGAGCTCAAAACACGGAAAGGGATATACCGTAGAGATCAGCACGATGAGACGATCAAAACGGTATACAGATATCAGTGGTGTGATTGAATTAAAAAAAATTCGAATTTTTCTACTGGCGGAAAATGCAAGAAAAACGCTGAAAAATAAGATCGACGGAGCCAAAGATGTCCGAATTTGGAAAAACGACAAACTGACATTTTGTTCAGAAGATGGTTTAGAATTTTTTTATGTAAAAATATTTTGGTTTTGAAAACGTTTTATTTTCATTGCTTTTTAACTGATTAAATGAAGTGAATTTACGTGTGAAATAAACTTTCGTATTTTCGGACGAAAATTTACCAGTTGTTATGTTTAACTAGACGTATTCCAAATATCAAATTTATATTTCAAAATTTTATCGTTTAAAAATTTCACAAAATTTCAACTAATTACGTTATTAAAACAGTTGAAATTTACGGGTCGTTACACTCTCCCCCACTCAAAACTTTTCATCCCCGAAAAGGAACGAGGTAGGAGAATAGAAACAACAAGAAAGAAAACAGATTTGAAATGCAAAGTAACAATTAATTTAAACCATATAAATTCAAATTTAAATTAATTAATATTCAATAGTTTGATTTAATCCATTTGGTTTCACTTAAGTGAAATCAATCTTAATTATTTCTAAATTCATTATCTTTTTATCCACTTATGTTTAATTAACAAATTTCTAAAACCACAAATTAGAATAGTCATTTAATAAAATCATATTTATTCATCAAATTTAATTCTTCTTTATTCCAAATTATTATTAAGTCTATTTCACTTAATATATCCTATTACATCTATTTAAACCCTATAAATTAATTTAAACCATAAAAGTTTCGATTTAAATTAATTTACATCTATTAGTTTCTTTTAAATTCAAGGTATTTTCCTAAGTTGATCAAATTTCAGTTTATTAATTCTTTCAAAACAAATTTATTTCATTATTAACTGAGTTTACTTATTATCCTATCTAACTCTATTAACATCTTTATAATCAAAATTTAGTGTATAATATTTATTAAAAACACTCAAATTTTATTTATAAATTCAATTTACCTTATACATTATCCAATTACATATTCAACTTCTGAATGATTTAGGTAAGATGTATTAGAATGCAGTTGAACAATATACAAATAAATTTTCCCAATTAAAATCATCGTTTAACAAAATTTAAGAATTAGATTTCCGATTAACTTCATTAAACAATTTAGAGATATATATCATATATTTATATCAATCAAATTAAATTTTAAAATAAGATACTTATATATATATATAAATCAAATTATACTGAAGAAATTCAAATCAAAATATTTTCAAAACAAAACCGTAGCAAAGCTACAGAATAGTATCTCCACTTCGAAACTCGAAAATGAATGTCGATGATGCGGCCGCCATCACCGAAATTATTTTCCAGCGACAAAGAGGAGAGCACTGATTTCAACATTTAAAATTCTTTGAAAACGATTTCTATTCGGAAATACTTCCAATAATATATACTTAAGATTTTAAAACCAAAGTTCGAAATCACCGGAAACTAAATTCTCAAATTTCTAAATTAAATTCATTTCAAATTCCAAATCAATTTATAAACCGTATTTATAAATTTATTTAGAACAATAAATGATAATCAAATATTATCATTTCAAACAAACAATTTAATTTACCTATTAAATTCCAGAAAATTTTACTTATATTTTCACAATATAATCAAACAAATTTATTTCATTTTCCAAATTTGAAAATAATATTGTGTCAGTTTGCTCTGTTCAAGTGTTTTGGAAATCCTATCGATAGCGTTGATCAGACGTATCGATCGGAAACCCAAATCAACATCAACAACTCAAACAACACAATATACAAAACATTTTAAATATTAATTTACAAATACACTTCTTCGCTCGACTATATAAGAATAGATTTCAAAGCAAAGATAGAGATTCAAATTTGATGGACTCAAACCAAAGAGAATTTTGATTCGAAAAAATAGTTTGAAACAGAAGATAAGATAATTCAATTTCCACAATCGGGAGATGGATGAATTTACTTAATTCACGGGCAACCTTAACCGGGTCGTCCGTAACTTCAAGAATAATATCGATGCAGAATTTCGAGGCAAATCTACATTCGATTTCAAGAAATAGAATTCAGGTATATCAGGAGATAGATAGCATCGTAAACCGAGGATACATAAATCTCCGGTAAATCAATGCTTACTGTAAAGGAGTTTCACCCCTTTACAAATCATTCGAAGATTGGCGAGACCGCCGATCTATTATGGATATCATTCAAATGGAGTTATGGGGTGCTCCAGAATTGAAAGAAGACGAATGGTGAGGGACATGAATGAATTTTTGGAACCGCAGGGAACGTTCCAACATTCAAAGGAATCGAGTCAAAGGAAGAGATTGAAACTCGAATGAGAGTGATACTGTAAATACATTTACCCTATATGCTAAGTTTTGCCTAGAGCTACCAAAGCTCTGATACCAACTGTAACGACCCAGAATTTTGGACCATTCGCGTCCATTATAAGTGTATAGGTAGACACTCATGCCGGAGTTGAATTGCTCAAAATACCGCGTTGTTAATTTAAATTTGGAAAAACTGAACATATACAGTAAATAGATATAATCACAGATCACAGACACAGAGTAATAAATGCAGCGGAAATAAAAGAGATAGTAGTTCATGAAGCTACTATATGAATATATAAAAATACATCAGAGTTTACAACAGAAGAGTAATACGATACATCAGATACAAATCAGAATACATCACTGGAATCATCGAATACTGAAAGCAGAATAGATGGCTTGATCTTCAAGCAAAGCTCCAACTCCAAAGGTGAGTCTCGAATACTGGTACACTCAGTCTGACCCGAGCGTAAAGCAAAAACACAAGACACTCGAGTCAGGATTAACATTCTTATATTAATAAATCCAACTCAAGTGAAATAGCAATTGAAATACAAGTAACTCAAAGGATGTTTGGAATAACCATCCTTTAAGGATCCGTTAAACTATCTACTAGGTAGTAATGTACGCTAAGTAGATAATGTCTATCAGTAATATAAAGATATCAAAGTAGGGTTAAGCAGGGCCCATACACCTCTTAACCTGTTTATTCCCAAAAGCATATACAAGACCGTAGTTTCCCCAAAACCGGAAGTCACCAGAGGGCAATCCATATACTAAAGGTACAAATCAAAATCGTAGTGGTCGCGAATAGGATAATCAGTATGACAAGGTACATGAGGCGATACCAACTAGGATACTAGTAGTTGCCTGATCCGGACTGATGTTGGGCATAGCAGCTACTACCCCAACACCGCGAAACAACACTCCCAAATCGAGGGGTGCACCCAAATCGAATCACAAAAGTAATAGATATGGTATCGAAGAAGTGTGTCCGCTAGAGATGGCGATCCTCAATGGCCCGGCGCGGCTCCTGTTTTAGTCATGTCAGGGGTCATCCAAAATCGTTCTCTTTCTTCAGTCAACGCGTACATCATTCCATCCACTTCATTCTGGATCATCACTCCGCGTATAGTTATTAAAGTGGTTTCGGTTTAGATAGAGAGTATATCCATTACCGATCCCGGTCTCTTTAATAACTTTCGTAATTATTACACCGATTGGTCGTTCATATATTTCAAAAACCAAATCAATTTCAATTTCAAATAGAATTCGTAAATCAACATTTCATTTGTCTTTCTAAACAATTTCCAAATTTTCGTTTCAAAACTTCCAACTTACCATTTCAAAATCTTATAATTCAATTTCAAACTTTATTTAAAACAATTCAAATATTGATTCAAATTCGTATATAAGTTTCATTTCGAAAACATTTAAATTAATTTAATTTAACATTCAAATCAATTTAAATTCATTTATCGATTTCATTCAATATTCATTAAGTAATTTATCATTCAAAACATTTTCTATTAAACTTCCAATTCATTTAATCAATTCTTAAGTTCAACCTCAATAAATCAAAATTTACAATTTTGAATTAAACTAAATTCGTCAAATCAATTCTTTCAATTACAAGTCTTACATTAATTCCAAAAATATCACATTTCATTTTTGTTAAAGAAATCCAATTTCACTTATTTACTTCCTTAAATAATTTTCCAAAACTTAATTAATAAAGAAACTCAATTTCAATTCTTTACGAAGTAAAATTCACTTATTCAAAAGTTCAATTTTTCTTATTAAAGAATTTCAGTTCAATTTAATCATTTAATAATTCATTATTAAATAGTTCAAAACTTAATTATTAAATAATTTCAAAGTTTAATAATTTCAAACTTAATTATAATTTCAAACTTAATTATTAAATCATTTCAAACTTAATTCAATCATTTCTCAAATTAAACAACATTCTTTCATTGATTACATTGTTAATCTTTTGTTTCAGATTATTAAATATTACCATTTTCCTTTCACCAAAAATTCAAATTTCAACTTCATTTCAAAACCATATTCTTTATTCAAATAAAATCTTCGTTTATTTTCAAATCAAATTATTGACCAATCGGGTTTTTATTTAATTTTCTATCCTAAGTCAAAGTTCAATTTGGGTATTTATCATTTCAACCCGATTCCAATTCAATTCTAAATCAAAACATATCAAAGGGAACTTGCAGTGTGACAACTGGGATGGTGTCAAAGTAAATAAACAAGCAATAACAACAACTAATATCAGTTAAATAATCAATTCAAATAATCTCGAAATAACCGTATTAATTCGCATTGTTATTTGTACGAATTAATATAATTATTTCTAGAATCTACACTATCATTTCATGTAGATTAAAGATTATTACATTGCGGTTTTTCACTTGTCATTCAATTTCAATTACATCCATCATCAATTTAACAACATACATTCAGTGGTTCAAGATGTAATTAAACAATCCTACGTGTCAATAAATTTAACAGTTAAAGGGGTCATATTATACAAATGTCATTTAATCAAATTTAACATTTAATTATCCTATATCAAGTTCAATTTCATACTATATATCATTTTAACATTAACAATTTAACGTCCAATATAAACATCAACAATCAATCAATTATCAGCCAAACTGGATTATCAACGCATAAATAATTAACAGATAATGGTGTCAGATGTCACAGGTGAACTGATACAGGCAATAGCATATATAACAGTGTAATTAACTAACAGCAGCATATTTCAATTGTCGTTTCAATGGAAATCAAATTTAATAAATAAAAGAACGTTAATCGTGAGTGAGTGCTCACCTTTCGAGGCTTGAGAAATTTGACACAGAAATGAATTACAGATCCAAGCACGAATTCCAAAGCAAAGCTAAATTGGCACGAATTTCGACGGATATAGCTGATAACAGAAATCGATGAAAACAAATCAAAATTTGTTGGATATAAATAGAAATGAAATGTAAATTATCTTGTTATAAATACTTCTATATAAATTAGTAATAACCTTTTAAATAAACAATATATATGTCATTGATAGATAGGCAAATGGATATAAATTAGTCCACACTATACATTGTAACTATCGTAAATATACTTAAATATATACTGGTATAAACGCATTATATATCAACATTATAACAAGCTTTATATAGTATAGCACGCAACTTTAAACTAGACCCATATATATATTTATACTAGACAGCGAAAATAATACAACATTTATATAAATTAATGTGTAAAGAGACCATAGATCTTATGTAGAAAAGCTAATATAAAATTTTCATACTTCCAACATATATAGGCTGTCATAAAATAACATATATCTTATAAAATCAGATCCACAGAGAACCCTATACCGTTCTATACCCAGCTATATTATACCCAGCTTACAATATAGCCTACGTACAACTATATATATATATATATATATAATAGAATAGATATAAAACTTACAAAACTAAAGTATGGGCTTTAAAACATACACGCACGTGAATAGATAGGCTTACTTATATAAATAATTATACACACGCTATATATATACATAAAAGAATATATAACAAAACATATATATAAATACTGTAAAACAGGTCATAAGTTCTATATAATCATATTTATATATAACTCTCATTGGCTCAAACGAAGATAAATAAGCTTGAAAAATCTTATCAATACAAACCGAAAATGGATAGACACCAAAATATACTACACCTATAAAGCAGACTATATACATAGGTAAATTTATAAACCTTATACATATAGTAAATGAAATGTCAAAATAGGCTTCAGACTGTATAATATCATATACTAAACAAACCTATAAATAATATATGGTTAACAATTTGTATAAAGTCATATACTTAATAACTAAGATCTACATAACATACTATTATAATACCAGAATAAAGTGGAGGCTGTAACAAATGGAAGGGGCGGGATGGGTGAGTTGCGTTTGCGGGCGGCAGGGAAGGAGGAAGGAACGGCTGTGGCGAGGTGGAGGGGCGGGGAAGAAAGCCGGTTGTTGTAGAGGCGGATATGCCTCACTTGGGAGGAGCGGGAGATGGCTGCGGCCTAAGGAGGAGAAGCACGGGCGGAAGAGAGACTTGCTAGGTCGGAGACGAGGCCAATCGACGTGGATCTGAGGAGGAGTGAAATACGCGGAGGTGAGAGACGGCAGATCTGGTTTGGGCGAAGGCTGCGGCGTGGGGAAGTGTTGAATGGCTGTGCGCGTGGGCGAACTGCCAGGTTGAGGGGATGTGCTGTCAGGGAGGCGTTTGGTTGTCAGGGTGGTGATGTGGGTTTAGGCTACGGTCAAAGTGGAGGAGGCTTGGGTTCAAGGGACGAGGAGCATGGTCGGGAAGGCTCAGCCTGGGTGGAATTTCGTGGATAAGTGGAAGGTGGAGAGCTTCAGTTCGAAAACAAGAGGGAACGAATAGGTTCTGCCAAAAAATATGAACTTTGTTTCATTATATATTTATATTTTTCTCAGATCGAAAAACAAGTTTGCTTCAGAAGAAAATAGATAGGCTCTAGATATTTTTAATAATATTTTCAAAGGAGCAAGAAGAAATGAACAAAAGGACGGAGAAGAAGGGGAGTATGAAACGAACTAGTGAAATATTAGTGCAATGAAACTGATAGAAGTGAAAGGACAACCAGTATAATATATTGAACATTGGGAAAGTAAAAGACATAGGGAATCCAAGAGGCAATTCATAGGAAAAGTAACGTGCAGGCTACAAAAGGTTGAACAGTGCATGCTCATTATTTTCTCAAAATGAACCGTTTTAAAATATTGGAACTGGTGAAAATCAAGTGAAACCCAAAATGGTTTTAAAACGAGTACCGATACGGTACCACATTTTACAGATTTCGTCGTGCATCCGAGCTCAAAACACGGAAAGGGATATACCGTAGTGATCAGCACGATGAGACGATCAAAACGGTATACAGATATCAGTGGTGTGATTGAATTAAAAAAAATTCGAATTTTTCTACTGGCGGAAAATGCAAGAAAAACGCTGAAAAATAAGATCGACGGAGCCAAAGATGTCCGAATTTGGAAAAACGACAAACTGACATTTTGTTCAGAAGATGGTTTAGAATTTTTTTATGTAAAAATATTTTGGTTTTGAAAACGTTTTATTTTCATTGCTTTTTAACTGATTAAATGAAGTGAATTTACGTGTGAAATAAACTTTCGTATTTTCGGACGAAAATTTACCAGTTGTTATGTTTAACTAGACGTATTCCAAATATCAAATTTATATTTCAAAATTTTATCGTTTAAAAATTTCACAAAATTTCAACTAATTACGTTATTAAAACAGTTGAAATTTACGGGTCGTTACATACTACCTACCAGAGGGCTGACATTCTCACGAAACCGTTGTCAAGAACAAACTTAATCAAATTCAGATCTGAGCTGGGCATCAAAGAAAATCAGACCTCCTCGGAGCTCAAGCTCTCAGATTTCAATCAAATCAGAAAACCAAAGGAGAAGCAATCTCAAAGGAGCTGTCTTGTTGTCATCTCAAACTTTTGTAACAACTCAAAATCTCTGAAGATACCTCAACTTAGCTCAAATCAGGAAGAAGAAGATTGATAAATGAAGTCAGCTTTAGAATTTACAGATTGCATCAAATAATTTTAGCAACTTCAGAGATTCGAGTATAATCACACCCTAACCCTAGAAATCAGATTAGGGTTCAAGGAGGGGAATGAAAATGAATAAAGCTCGGCAGTATACGAGTATTATATCACTCTAATCTCATCATAGCAGTTCATTTCATCTCAGATGCAATCTCAGCCATTGCCTCATATTGGATACTGATGTATCATGGGCCGTTTATTTAAAGCCCATATAACTCTATATATAATGTTTCGAAAACTGCTGTATTAATATAAGAAGAATTATTGTATCAAACAATTTGTGCAGTAATAAAGATTTCTCTTCACAATTCTTTTCTGTATCACTACATCATTCAATTCTTTGCAAAATCTTAACTAATGATCTATCGCAACTTAATAAAATACTTGTCAGGGTTTAGAATTTTAATATAAAAAAGAAACGACAGTATATTAAGCTCATATGTAAGTGAATAACTTCCAAACTACTCATGCAATGGTTATTAGCATCATGCATGAAATGAAAAAAATCACAACTTAATAGAAGACTTATCATGGTTCAGTTGTTTCAACATAAAAAACAATAAAAGTATTAAGCTCATGTGTAAGTTACTAACTTTCCAGTAAGTTACTGGCTATGCCAGTGTCATAAATCACTTTTCCTCGATCATTTCCAGGACCATAACTTAATGGTTTATACTTGTGCCAAATCAACCCTTGTTACGTCAGCTCTAAACTGAGGCAAATTTAAAAACTGAGGCAATTTGCCATAGTTTTTAAACCGAGGAAATTAGCCTCAGTTTAGAACTAGGGTAATTGCCTCAGTTCTAACCGGCATTGGACCAATCTCCATATATTTGTTTTGAATATTTGGTAGACTTACCCACGTTGCCTTAGCATTTGCACTTGACGATTTATTTCTATGTTTTTGGCATATGATTCATTTTAACACATAATGTGTGTGTATGAGTGGGTTGGTGGGTGTGGGGGAGATAAGTATGGCCTTTCTGAACATATGTATGCACATTATTTCACCTTTTTTAGCTGTTCTGTCTAGAGTATAATTGGTCACAGCCCTTTAATTTCTCTCATTTGGGTAAAATATGAAATTGGCTGTAAAATATTCTAGAATGGGTTGATGCTTACATTATGCATCTTTTTGGAGAAAAAAATAGCATAGCATGTACCAAGTGCTTTGCATGGTTTAAGTTGGATGAACAAGAGACAGTGCGCTGCGGTAGTTTTTCTTTTGATACTGTCTTACTAATGGGTTATACTGTAATATATTATTACTTCAGTCAATATTTTTGTTGTTATATAAATGAATACAAAGTTTCTTCTGTACAACAATTTCACTAATTTGCATAAAGATACTAACTATATCAGTATTAGGGGTGGGGACGGAAAATTTCCGTACCAACCGAAGCATTTTCTGTTTCTTCCGATCGTTGATGGAACAATATTCTATGTTCCAAATTCCGTTCCGCCAACTCCGAAATTCCATTAGGCTGAAACTGAAAGAAGCGGAACGGAACATGGAACTCCATTTTTCCGGGTAGAGAATTAAAAATGCAAAACATGCATCAAATTTGAGTTATAACAAAATATGAATGGTAGAACAGTGCAACACTAAATGTGCGCAACATATAAATGTTACAGAATTCATATTTACAACAGGAACATGTTAACTAAATAAAATGTTTTACATACAAGATATTAACACATAATCCCAGCACACCAGCAGGCACATTTATATACATACATGCACTGATATTAACACATATACAACCCATATGTTTTACATATGCTATAAAGATGAAAATGCTAGCAACTAAATTAAGTTTAGCTCTTATTTCCTGCGCCATATTCTTACATGTGATTCATATAATGGTCTGCATATGAGTATACCTTGAATCGTAAGTGCTCATGCATATATTATATGTTAAATTAAGTTCGGGTATGCCGAATCTGCCATCAACCCTCTTGAGAATATTATTGCAGAAGATGTCAAAGTTTGGACTGGTTATTTAATTGGTTTCTTTTTAGGTGAGAAGGTGAATTATATGGCTATCACCTTACATCTTTCTAAAGTTTGGAAGCTTAAAGGAAATTTTGAAACCTTTTCTGATGGTAGAAACTTTTATTTTAAATTTTCTTGTAAAGAAGCCAGACTGAAAATTTTAAAATCTAACCCATGTTTATCAGAGAACAAATGTTCATTATCTCTTTTTAGAATCCCAGATTTGGGTCTGCTTAAGCGAACTGATGGAGTGAACGGATGATTAATTGGTTAGGTTTTCTTAACGTTAATTTTGTATGGGCCTGGCCCAAAGATAGAAATGTAATTTGTCTCAGTTAATTTTCCTAAACAAGAAAGCATGCGGAAGGAAAGAAAATTTCCGCGGAAATAGTGGAAATTTCCACTGAGTTCCGTCACCTACCTGAAGGAATTCCTTTCGAATTATTTTTGATGGAAAAACACGAAAACCGGAAACCACGGAAATATTCGAAAGGAAAACGTTGAAAAAGCGGTAAAATGGAAAAATAAACAGCCCTAATCAGTATCATATCTACCAATTATAACCTTATTTAATCATAAACTTGAATTCATTGTGTTAATCGATTTCTAGTACCAAAACTTCATATACGTAAACTTTAATCAGAGAGACCTGTAATAGTGCATTGGTATAACATCTCTGCTGCATAATTACAGTTGGCTAAGTTTTGCTTGCATCGGTATGCCTAACAGCTTATGACCGAACAACACAAATGTAAAGTAATCAATGACTTTAGGGGTTATATATTAGTAAAAATGTCTAATTTGTATGATTTAACCAGTCACTTAAGGCTAAAGTAAAAAACTTGTGTGCCTTGTTGTATAAAGGACATTACACTAAATTTGATGATTAGAACACTTTAGGTTTGGAGGTGTAGATATAGTTTTTTTTATTATAAATTTTTAAATAAAATAAAATTATATGATAGTGTATATAACATCGCTTGTGTTGCTTACTATGTTTATTTTCTTGTAATCAGATAAGCCATAAAATTAACGAGTTTTCTTTTGGTGATTTCTTCCCGGGTGCTATCAATCCACTTGACGAGTATGTTTGCTCTCTGAAAGAAAAGAAAAAACAATTTTGTCATTTTATTTTACAGTTCAATTCTATGATTCTTTCCTTTGCATGATGATTATTTCTGTGTAATATTAGGACTCAATGGACGCAACATTCTACATCCGGGGTGTATCAGTATTTCATTAAAGTAAGCATTTTTTTCTTGATCTTAATTTTCTTGCCTGTGTTATGTTTGTATTATCGCTTAATTATTTATAGTAAAAGACTGGAGTGATAAATCAATGATTATTTATTTTGCTCAGGTTGTTCCTACAATATATGTCGACTTGAAAGGGCATAGAACTTACACCGATCAAGTGATGAATTTTTTCACATTTACCTCCATACATACATACATATATATATACATACATACATATATATATACACACACACACATTTTTTTTTTGAAAAAGGTAAATTTTATTGATGCCTCAAAGACCGAAACAAACTTACAAAGTCTTGATACAAAAAGACAAAGACATGAAGCCTAACCGGCAAAAGTAAAACATATATCCCTCAGAAAGCTAAAAAGTAGGCTCTACTTCAGAACTCAACTTCGAAAGCTCAGAGACAAAGAATCATGGCGGATCCACTTTCCAATCTTGAAGGATACTTCTCTCCAGCTCTGTCGCACAGGTAAAAAACTTGCCTTTAATTCTTTTCACAAGAATCCTAACATCTTGTTCAATTGCAATCTGAATCTGGTGATGGTTCTTAGCAGTTCTCTGGAAGACTCGTCGATTCCTTTCTTTCCAGAGATGATAAACAGTAGTTGTGAGGCAAATAAGCTGCAGTTGGGTCAACAAATCTTCTTTCTTGCGGGAACTCAGGTAAATTAATTCATCTTCTAGGGAAGAAGTTGCATGCAAGACTTGATTTTTATTCTTAATTTGACTTAAAACACGAGTAGAGTATTCGCATTCAAAAAAAAGATGATTGTGAGATTCAGGGTGGGAATTACATAGTTGACAGTTGAGGTTGACTTCCATACCCCATCTAGCAAGTCTGTCAGCCGTGGGGAGTCTTAAATTAATGGCTTTGAAAGTCGTGAACGCCATCTTTGGGTTGTTAGATCGAGACCATATAGGATCTGCCCAAAATCTGATAGTATGCTTAGTACGGAGAGCTTCCCAAGCACTGTTAGTAGTAAAAATACCATCTTTAGTGTAGTTCCAGGTCCAAGTATCATTAGATTCAGAGGAATAGATAGGAACAAACTTAACATCCTCAGCAATAACATGGAGGCCTTTCTGAACCAGAATCCATTTATTATGCTGGATAATGGATGCTACAAGATCATCATACTCTCCAATACATGAAACCATACCCCAGCCATATTTGGCAGCAAGGGAATGACCATTTATCCAAGGGTCCCTCCAGAGATAAGTATCCCTACCATTTGCTATTTTCCTTGAGATGCAAGTTTTCAAAAGGTCTCT
Source organism: Allium fistulosum (assembly GCA_030737815.1). Classification (NCBI taxonomy): domain Eukaryota; kingdom Viridiplantae; phylum Streptophyta; class Magnoliopsida; order Asparagales; family Amaryllidaceae; genus Allium; species Allium fistulosum. Next base: position 1,124,584,856 of record CM060902.1, on the reverse strand, counting down.
GCTCCTTAAAATGCATTTCCAAACCCCAGATGAGTTAATATCCTCATGCATAGTCCGAAAACTCCCTTTTAAATATCTACTCCTCATCCACCTAGCCCAGAGAGTGTTAGAGGTTATAATTTTCCATCCATGTTTAACTTGATATGTCTTCCGTAGGTCTTTGAGGTTGACAAGTCCAACTCCTCCTTCAGATTTTGGTCTGGAAAGTATATCATAACTAACTTTATGTAATCCCCCCCTCCAAATGAAATTAGCACATGCTGAATTAATTTTCTCAATTGAGCTGTCAGGGATGTGAAAAGTTTGAAGCCAAAATCTAACTTTAACAGTAATAACTGTATGAACCAATTCAATTCTACCAGCAAATGAGAGTAATTTAGAACTCCAGCCATTAAGTTTGTCTCTGATCTTTCCAACTAGTTCACCACATTCTCTGTCAGTAATGACATTAGTTGAGAGAGGGACCCCAAGATACTTGACAGGAAGTAGACCCTCCTTAATTTGCAAAATCTCCAAAATTGCTGTTTTGGAAGTGCAATATTTGCTAAAATAGCATTTGGACTTTGTAGTATTTAACTCTAGACCTACATATAAATGCATTTGCTTGAAAATATGAATTAAACACTGAGCAGCTGTTGGGGTGGCTCTTACAGCAATAATCAAATCATCAGCATATATCAAATGATTGACAATAGGATCAAGTTTAAAAAGAGGTTGAACCAATGAGTTATTACAAGCTAATTCCATTTGTAATGAGAAATATTCCATGGGAACTGTAAATAGGTAGGGGGATAGGGGATCACCTTGTCTTAAACCCCTATTACTAGTTATGTAACCTTTAGGTGTACCATTAATGATAATGGAATATGTGGGGGTAGAGATGCATTCCTCAATAAGATTAATCAATAAAGTAGGGAAATCCATACATTGTAAAACATGAATGATAAATTGTCTGTTAATTTTGTCATAGGCCTTATGAAGGTCAATCTTTAGACACATCTTATCAGCTCCAGGTTTATTGAATTTCCTAATCAGTTCATGAGCTAGTAATGAATTCTCAGATATGTGTCTTCCTTTAATGAAAGCAGATTGACATTCAGATATTAGGTCAGGGAGAACCTTTGTAAGTCTATTACATATCACCTTACTGAGAATCTTATATAGCACATTACAACAAGCAATTGGCCTAAAGTCTTCAATCCTTGAAGGACTTTCCACCTTTGGTATTAGAGTGATAAATGTGTGGTTTAGTTCATGAAGAATTTTACCAGTATTAAAAGATTCCTGAATAGCTTCTAACAAGTGGTTTTTCAGGTGATGCCAATGGAGTTGATAGAATTTAGAGTTCCACCCATCTGGCCCTGGGGAGGAATCAGTATGAATCGAGAATACAGCAGCTCTTACTTCCTCCTCAGTGACTGTCTCTTGCAACATCTGCCTGCCCACATCAGTTACAATTGCCCTGCAATTAATTTGAGGTAATGTTATCTTATTTTCACCATTATATAAATTTGTGAAATAAGAAATGGCTCCCTGTTCAAATTGAGCAATATCAGTAGCTAAGTCCCCTTGATCATTCATTGAATTAATAAGAGCATTACAGTTCCTCCTGAAAGACATCTTTGCATAAAAAAATTTAGTACAGTCATCCCCTTGAGTGAGCCATTTTTGCTTAGCCATTTGTTTTGCTTGTATAGCTTGTAGATGAAAGGCCTCTTTGAGTTGCTCCTGAGTAGAGAAATAACTAGAGAGTAGATTATCATTTAGAGGGTCTGCATCAAGGAGAGTCTGCATCTTTTCACACTTCTGTTGTAGTTGACTTATAGTGTCCTGAGTTTTTGTTCTATCTTTGTGCCAACTTTTTAGTTTAATCTTTAGCTCCTTTAACATCATAACCATGGAGAACCAACTATTACCATCAGTTTTAGGGATTAACTTGAAATCAACAACATCAGCATAACCTTCAATTAAGTGCCAGTGATTACCATATCTGAAAGGCTTTCCTTTAGTAAAATTCATATGTTGATTAAATTGAATATGTAAAGGAGAGTGGTCACTGGTTGAACTCGGGAGAACAGAGATTTTCAAGTTAGCGATATTGGATAAGATTTTGTCATTAATAAGCACTCTATCAAGTCTACATGCAATTCTTTTGACTTCACCACTAAACCAAGTAAATTTCAGGCCCGAGTGGATTGCTTCAGAAAGGCCAGCTCCTACAATACATTTATTGAATTCCTCCATTTGGGATAGTCTAAGGGTACTTCCTCCTTTTTTTTCATTTGTTTTTAGAACAGCATTGAAATCTCCCATGACCATCCAGTTATGACTAATATGCTTGGAAGTGTGTATTAAATAGGACCATAATTGTCTACGATGAGAAGCCCAATTATGTGCATAAACAAAAGTGCATATGAAACTCAAACCACCCACATTTGTACAATTAACAGTAATGAATTGTTCAGATTTATCTTTTATAGAAAGGTCCCATATGGATTTATGCCAAGTGATGAGGATACGACCTTTAGAAGATGCCGAATTATTGTCTATCCATCCCCAATCATCACCAAATAATGTAGCAAAAAGATTAATATTATGATCCCCCATCTTATTTTCAAGAAAGGCAATTATAGTAGGATTAAATTTATTTCTAAGTTTGAAGAGGTCTAATCTTCTAACGTCCCCATTTAGACCCCTAACATTCCAGCAAATAATAGACATTAAGAGTGTCGAGATTGGCTCCTCGTAACACGAGCCAATGTGTTTCTTCCTTTCCCTTTTTTATCTGTATTGGTATTAAATTGTTCCATATATTTTGGGTTTTCTTTAGTATACTGCTCAGATAAATAATTTTCCTCTTCTGAGTTTATGGATTCAACTTCAATTCAATTCCCAACTGATTTATTTCCTGAATGTTGTTAGGTGTATCATCATTCTCCAAATGAGATGGGGTTTGGACAGCATGTAGGGCTTCATGCTGTACCACACTATTTGCAAGGGACTTATCTTGTTGAACAGCAGGTTGCTCAATACCAGCCTTTGGAGGGGAATCAAACTTGGATTGATCATGTTGAGGTGAATGTGCAGCAACAGCTGCTGAGCACTCAGGGGAATCCTCAGCCGCACCAGCATTACTCAGCACTGTTTCATTCAGACTGGCAAGCTTATCCAATGGAAACTCATTCAGTTGCTCAAGATTATGAAATGGAGAACGATTTTTCTGCTTTGTTGAATCATTCTGTTCCTCCAGAATGGAATGACTTCTCTCAGGAGTGGGACTTCCAGTACTAACACAAGCTTCTGAATTGTTTTGTTGTACATCTTTGTGAATATGGTCTAGGTTATTTTTTGGTACTGAGCTGCTAGGGTTAAAGTTTGTACCCTGGTCATCAGTATGCTCAGGTAGTGTAGTGGTAGTAGTAGTATGTCCTGATGTTGAAGCTTTGGGGATCCACTTTTGTGTAGTTGGGTTTGGACATTGTGTATCACTGTGACCAAAACAACTGCAAGTCTTACATAGAGGTGGGATAAACTCATATTCCACCTCTTGCTCATAAACACGACCTTTGTTATCTTTTGCTCTAATTATTTTGGGAAAAGTGGCATCAGCTGTTACCTCTATTAATACTCTTGCAAATTTTAGGCGCTTAACTTTTCTAGTAAACTCATCAATGTCCAACGGTTTACCAATAATGCTAGCAAGTTTACTAATGCCCCTAGCGTTCCACAAAGATAGATGTAGATTATTTAATCTCACCCAGATAGGATAAGTGTCTAACATGTCTCTTTCAAATTGAAAATTAGCATCCCATTTTTTCATAAAAATAAGTCTGCTGTCCATAAACCAGGTACCCCCATTTAAAACTCTGTCAAAGTCAGTATGATTTTCAAATTTTACCAAGAAGAAACCATTATCCCTAGAATAAATTTCCCAAGATCCTTCAGGCTTCTAGACTCTTTTAATGTAAGCATTGAAATGAACATAGTAAGGTCGTTTACCCGTTAGATAGATAAATATTGAGTTATTCCACATCTAATTAGATAACTGGTAATCCAGATCATCTATATTAGCAATGTTACCTGAGTTATCAATTGCCGGCTGATGAAAAGTAATATCTTCTTTGATCGTAACGTGTTTGTCGAATAGATCTGACCAAGATCTAATACCCTGAGCCTTATTCAGTTTAAAAAGAGATGCAGTGGTTTTAGGGTTAGACCAAGGATTAGAAGCCGTTTGTTTTTGTTTCCCACGACGGCGAACTTCCTGCCAACCCTCCCGATCTTCATCATCGGCAGCAGCTGGAATAGGAGAAGTAGGTGCGGCGGCGGCCATGGATTCCGTCTTATTAGATATTTTTAGGTATAAAGCAAATACTTCCCATAATGAAGCATTTTTCAAACTGACAAAACTTCCCTTTATTTAATGAGAAGGCAGTAAAAATATAGCGCGTAGTCAGTGGGTATAGTCGTAACTCCTGAGCCATGTTCGCTACTAACTGCAATACCCATTTATCCGCATATATTTCTCCACTCCACGATCATCGTTCTTCTGTATAACGAAAAAATGAATATTGAAAGTACCATCTTCCTCCACAGCGGAAAAAACTAAGAAATCGGAGGACAGAAAAAAAATCAGAAAATAGGATGAATCCTAGATTCTTCTATTCAGGTATGCCGCCGCCGCTTCTTCTCATTCCTCTTCTTTTTTCCCTTTTGATTGCTGAATTGGGATCGTGATGCTGAACTGAATCTCTTTTGGTTTTGTTTCAATTCGATGTTCGTCTTGAAATCGCGATTCAAATTTTCCGATAACGTATAATCAGTTTCGAATTTTACTGCATTAGTTGATAACTAAAAAATTATTGTCCACGTTATTAGAGTTCGAGACAGAAAGTTGAAAAGGTATAAAGCATTTGGATCTCACTTCTGAATCCTAGATTATTATATTCAGGTATGCTCCATTGCTTCTTAATGTGGTTTGATTATCGGTATCAATTCTAATGATTTCTAAATGTTCTTCTGTACTTGAAATTTTGTGTTGTATGAATTTTGCATTAACTTCAGTCGTTTATTTAGATCCGGGTCGTCTGAATTGGGGCAAAAGACTTCAATTAGAGGGATTAGTTTTCCTGTTAAGACTACAAATACTCCCAATGAATCCAAGCCCTTTGATCCCCTTTGATCGAAAGCCTTCATCTCGATCAGCAAATATGCAAGGCATATTATTCATAATTACTTGCATCGATGATTAGAAATGATCATGATTATGTATTGATCTCTTTATCCTTATAATAATTTCCATCATATAGAAGCAGTATAAAAGTATAAGCTTAGCAACTTTATGCCTAATTTTCTGATGATATTAAGGTCAAATTAATATAGAAACGAGTAGGGAGAGGATCAGAAATGCAGCCTCAGATGCTGCAACTCTAGGATGAGCTGAAGAAGGCAAGGGAGGAGATCACAAAATCACTCGAAGACCTCGAAGAAATAAGAACCAATAAAAAGATGTCTGCTCTTAGTAGTAAAGAAGAAATGGCACTGCTTGAGAAGAAAGTAGAGAAAGCCAAAGAATCTGAACGAAAAATGTTGGAGTCTTTGATACCACAAACGAAACAACTCGAACAAACAAAGATCTCCCTTGAAGAATCAAAGCTCAAGATAAGATCACTTAGTGACAATATAAAATTCTTGGAAGATAGTTTCACTAAAAACAACAATGAGTACGGTAAACATAACCCTGCAGAAATAATCCAAGCCCGTGAAGAAATTCGTGCTCTTAAGAAAGAGCTCAAGATGGCTGTAGAATCCGAAGAGAAGAGCAAGAAAGTAATGGATGATTTGATGATTGCACTTGCAGAAATGAATTCAAATCTCTCTATGACACAGTTATAATTAGAGAAGGTTAAAAATGAATCAATTAAAAATATGTCAATGCTAAAAACAACAGAGGACCAACTACGTGCCTTGGTGGAGATGTATGAAAAGCTGAAAACAAAATTCGAGGACCTCAATTCGGTTCTGAGAGAGAAACAGATTGGATTCATGAATTGCACGAATGTTTCTGAAGAAGAGATGGAAAGTCTGAAGTCAGAGAATAATATATTGGTTGATGCATTAAGAGGGTCAAGAGAGGAGACATCTAAACTTAGAGATCTATTAAAACAATCAGTGAGTGAAGCAAAAGCCGACAAAGAAGCTTTAGAGATAGCTCGAAATGAGAACTCTCAACTTAAGGAGTTGTTATTGGAAAAAGAGAGCAGTCTACAAAGCATAAGGCAAGAGTATGAAAGCTTAAAAGTTAGTGAAGCCGCATCAGTTGACAGTGTAAAAGAGTTGAAAGGCTTTCTTGCCGCTACTTCATCGATAAGTGATTCCATGCAAAAAGTTTCAACCATTGATAGGAGAGAAAAATAAATCAAACTCGCTTCTGAATCCTAGATTCTTCTATTCAGGTATCCTGCAGCTGCTTCTTCTCATTCCTCTTCTTTTTTCCCTTTTGATTGCTGAATTGGGATCATGATGCTGAACTGAATCTCCTTTGGTTTTGTTTCAATTCGATGTTCGTCTTGAAATCACGATTCAAATTTTTTGATAATGTATAATTAGTTTCGAATTTTACTGCATTAGTTGATAACTAAAAAATTATTGTCCAGGTTGATATTCAAAGTATTAGAGTTCGAGACAGAAAGCGAAAAAGTACAAAACATTTAGATCTCGCTTCTGAATCCTAGATTCTTCTATTCAGGTATGCTGCCGCCGCTTCTTCTCATTCCTCTTCTTTTTTCCCTTTTGATTGCTGAATTGGGATCGTGATGCTAAACTGAATCTCTTTTGGTTTTTTTCAATTCGATTTTCGTCTTGAAATCGCGATTCATATTTTCCGATAATGTATAATTAGTTTTGAATTTTACTACATTAGTTGATAACTAAAAAATTATTGTCCACGTTATTAGAGTTCAAGACAGAAAGTGAAAAGGTACAAAGCATTTGGATCTGAAATATTCAAAGTAATATAGTTCAAGAAAGAAAGCAAAAAGGTACAAAACATGTAGATCTGAAATGGTTCAATTTGGTAAAATCTAATTTATGACTGTCATTATGTTCTGTGGTTTTTTGCTTATGTTTTTTGTAGGTATCAGGTCAATTTTTGTAGAATATGAATGGGAGATCTGTTGTTTATGATTTAACAAACACCATTGTTTAGTGGGCAAATGACAAGTCCTCTGGGATGTACGATTATTTCATAACAGTAAGCAGTCCTTTCTACACTATTTACTGCATTGAAATATATCAATAATGATTTTATTTCAACCACATCTGAATGTTTTATTGCTACCCCTTTTGTCCATCATAAGGAAGATACTCAAACAAGCAGTGACAGTTTCATCATTGCTCCTAAAATTGATAGGTTTTATTAACTTTAATATTACAAGCGATACATTAAATCAAAATCGAATTTTCTTCTGATTGAAAACGGAAGTCTAAATTCATTTTTGTTTAACTGTAATGCATGTTTTATTATGAATTAAATAGTTCAAAATATTCATTTAAATTGTAATATTGGTGAATTGTGTTTCAAAAGTTGTTGATATTAGACTGAATGTAAAGGTCCAAGTAAAATAAATAAATAAAAATCTCCACATATAAAGGTCTGAAAATGATAAAAATGTACAAGTTAACTTTTGAGCAATATGACTCTACACCAACTTTCTGCCTTTATGTAATTTTTTTAATTAAAATACCTTACAATAAAATTTAAATATGGGGGCTTGGGGTAAAATAATAAAACATTGCCATATAGCACTGTTAAGGCAGGTAAATCATCACATAGAGTCATTTATGTATCAGTTTTTCAGTTAAAGAACTTTAAATGTGTATAATTGACAAAGGGATGTTTACCGTTTTCTAGGAAAAAAAGGGCAACCAATCTGCAGTATAACCATGTAATTATTAGACATCTGCAAGTTTGATAGATAAATTGTGGTAGTTTATTTATTGAGTATTCACAGTAATATCCTTTTTTTACGAAAAAAATTAGCGTATAGCTTTCAGTTCAACGACAAAAAACCAGAGAAATGCAAACTAGGTAACATTTCATTTTCTCTTAAAATATTAATTTCAACATTTATTGAATTTTGATTTTCAAGGATGCATCTTAACGTAATGTGTGGAATAAATAAATGTAACAACCCGGGATTTCACAATTATTTTATTATCGCCATTAGACGGTTAATTGTTGGTAAATTGCTATTTGGAGTTTGTAAACAGGTTGAAATTCTTTTGTAATTCGTTAAGGGATTACGAGCTTTAAAATATTGGGACACGTTTCTCGTTTGGGTTGTGTTATCAAAACGAATACCGGTCCCCCTTCATTCACTTTTGACAAACCCTAAACAAAATACCAAATGAAAATAAATGGCGGCCGTTCCTTTTCGTTCTCCTTCGATTTGTAATTAGGGCTTTTTGAAGCGCCTGATTTTAGTTGATCAATCGCGTGGATAATCGTGAGTAGCTTTGATCGATCATTCTTGTTGCTCACTTCAGCTGCTTCAATTCGTCGCTAAGGTGAGTGGTTTTTCCCACTCACATCTAAATTCAAGTCTTTAACGAGTTCTAGCTTGTTCAATTGTGATTTTCACTGTTTGATTAATTAATACTCTCGGCTTTGAATTTGCTGATTTTGTTGACTTTTTCTTGGTTGACACTACTATGCTCGGCCATTCGATCTTCGTATGGATGTTTGAGATGGTTATTGACATGTTCTAATTCTGTTTACTTGGACTTAGTTCGAATTCGTATATTTTCGTGATTTTGGGTTTCACAGTTCGGTTTAGTGAATTTCTGGTGACTTCGGCAGACTTTGATTCCAACTGCAGTTGTTTTGGACTTGGCTTGCAAACTTGATTTTGCGAAAATAATTTGATTTCGACACCGTCTTGATTTGAAAATGCTGTTCCAAAATATTTGGACTCGTTTCGACTGTGGCTTCGGCATTGCTTTGAACTGCAGTTTCACTACGGTTGTTTTTGTTCAAAACTGTTATTGCTTTTGGTTGTTTTACTTGTACCATTCGAATCGTGATATCGGTCTTGACTTTGTTAATGATTGATGTTGAAGTCACGGAGGTGCTTTATGGTGATTTGCTTTGACTGGTTGAACTGTTGACTTCGGTCTTAGTTTGTGTATGTGATTCTTGACTTCGGGTTGCACTGATTTTTATTGTGTAGCCTGGTTCATTGTTTCATTTGAAGTTTGTTACTTCACCATTGACTGTTTCATTGTACAATTGGATTTTGAGTTCAATTCTTGAGTTCATTCGACTTGAGTTTTTTTACTGACCTGTACGCATGTTGTTGCGTGTAGCCAAGTCTGCATTGCTGTCACATGAATTAAACTTGTTGTATATCATTATTTTGGAACAGCTGCATTTGTCTTTGCTTGAGACTGAATTCACTTGATTCTGGTATGTGCACACTGCTCTAGTGCACTTGTGTTATTTGGATTTGGTCATTGGTTCAAGTACTATGCGTACTTGTTTGTCTGGTCTCTTGTTGGTTTAAGTTTTGTACTTATGGTTTCTCTGATGTGCTTTTGAAGCTTGCATCTTGTAACATGTCCTTGTCAGTTTGGTTTGACCATGCATCATTTGATATAGAAATGTTGTTGAGACCTGATTGTTGTATGCCTCTGTTGTAGTTGTAAGTTGCATCCCTGGTGCACTTGTAGCTTGCACTCTGGCCTGGTGTTCATGAAGATCATTTCGGGTTATATTCACTTGATGGTTTCTTGAGTTTATCTCTGTGACGCCCAACCTCTATATCCACGCTAGCCAAGAACACTACGGTGTAATGCTGTCAACTAGCACGGAGAATAAGGCTATTGAGGAGCGACCATCCATGTAACTTCTTTGTGCGAGCACCGATATGTCAGATTGAATAGAATGCATATCTTTTAAGGAGAAAATCCGACATACCGATACAAACACAAAGCTATCACACGGTGGCTATATATAATCTTCGGAAACAAACATAGAAATAATCATAACATAAATCAGTCACAGACATCCATATCACAAAGGCGGAAGAAGAGATGAATAAATATATAACACATGAAAGTGTACATCAGAGTAGTGGTCAGAAAGATCCATGATAATACAAAAGAATAGCATCACGTGCTATACAAAAGAATAAGTACACAACATAGAGTCTATATCTCAAAAGTGTACAACCAAAAACTACTAATCTATGTAGTTAGCCAAAAGTCAGAATAATCCTGAAGAGAAGTCAAGCAGAAGCACCTGTAACATCTCGGTCTGACCCGAGTATTATTTATAAGAAAATAATAAACGGATCAGTCTAACTATAAATATCAGATGATATGGTATATAGTAAAAGGCATGACATGAACATGTAATAACCATAACGGCATACTACGATAAGTATGTAAATGATAACCAACAAAAGATTAATCAATATCACACGAATCTTCTCAAAGATAAAATAGGGTATCTGTGATATCCCGGGAATTTGGACAGTATCAATTTAATAATCTGCATTGGAAATTAAATTGATTTGATAATTTGTTAATAAAAATTTGAATTAATTTAATAATCTAATTAAATAAAATATTTAATTAGTGATTTATCTTTTAAAAGTTTAATAAAATATTTTCTATTTATAATATATATGTATAATTGTATATATTGTAAATAGATGAGTTGGTTTGAATTTAACAAATGAAATTATGTTTTCAAATTTCATATATATATATATTTGGTAATTTGGAAATTATGATTTAAATTAATATTAAGCTTTTCAAAGTTATTTAACAAATAACTATATGGTTTTAAAATACATAAAATAAATGTTTAATTGTTTAAATAGATTTAAGCTTAAGTTTAAATTTAAATAAAAGGTTTGTTTTATTTCTTTAAAAGTTATCTATATATATAAATAAGTATTTGTAAATTTATAAATTAAGTAAAAAGCTTTTAAATCTATATAATTGGTTTTATTTACATTTTCTTTAAAGTAATTTATATACATATATACATTTAGGTAAGTATTTTTAAATAGTAAACTAGTATAAAAGTTTTATTAACATTTTAAAATAAATAAAAATTATGTATTAAATACTTAAAAGACAAATGTCACCATATTAAAACTTAAATAAAACATGTGTAATGTAAATAGCTAATGTATATGACAAGTGTCATTTAATCTTGTTTTTCTTTTATTTTTATTTTTAGATAATTTCAGCCTTTATATAAACATACATCTCCATTTTCTTTTCTTTTCTAACCTCCTTTCTAAACAAAGAAATGAAGTAATCTCAGATCAACAAAACCTGAAAACAAATAGAATAAGAAACTCTTCAAAACAAAAATCAGTGAGTGTTACTCCTCAAAACAAAAATGTGAATCAAAAGCCTGCAAGTTCTCTTCAAATCAAAAGCCTGAACTCTTTTCTTCAATCTGGAAACAAAATCAAAAGCATGCAATTTAAATCAAAACAGAGAAGCAGGATCATTTCAGCTTGCATGCAATTCTTTCCAACCTGAAATGCAGACAGAAGCAAGCAGAAATTCATCTGTAAATTCAAGTTTAAAGTTCAAGAGCAAATGGCAATGCAAATTTCCAGTTTTAAAACAGTTCAAGTTTTCAAATCAAAAGCAGGGGCACTCAAGTTTTAAAGATTTAAACGCTATTTCAAAAACAAAACAGGTGAGTAACTTAGATTTTAAAAACAGATAAATTTGATTTGTGTGGTAAAATATCTGAAATAAAATTGTGGTGCATGTTTGAAATTATGTATGCATGTTTGTTTTAGATCTAGTTACATGTATGTATGAATGAAGATACTATGTGTATGTTTGGTTGTATCAGTTGATCATCTCTGTTTAAAGTTCTCAGTTTAAAATTTAGATCTAAATTCCAATTCTTCCAACTAATCTCTGTTAGAATTAGGATTTCAAACAAAAGTTGTTTGGTAAATCATGAAGTAGAGTTTAAAATGTTAATCAAGTTAGAATAAAACTTGAATGTCTCTGGAAACTTAAGAAGAACAGAGTTAACTTAGAATAAAGAAAAATTCAAACATCCTAATTTATTAAGTCAGGTATATGATCTGAAACCTTAATCAAAGACTTGATTTTTAAAACTAAAGTCATGATTTTTAGAAAGAGAATGAAGGAGCAGTTTGAGATTTGAACAATTTTGTATTTTGAGTGATTTAGATGATCTAAAGAGGACGGAATGGTCGGGTTTGTTCCTGGAAGTAGGGAAGTGATAGGAGGGTCAAGAAAAATTACCAGGAAGGCGAATTCATCATCATGGTAGTTGTGGTGGAAGATTGAAATCTGTAGCCCTAGTTTGGGTAGATTAGGTATATTTGATCGTCACGGTTCCTATGTTGGATCGTGTTCTATAGGACTTAGGGAAATGGAAGCGTGGACGTGGGTGAAGGTGCTGATCGATTTTCAGGCGATCTGGTAATCGGAATCTCGAGAGCGATGTGGGATTCCAGGCTTTGGGTGGTTCGAAGGCTTTTGTTCCAGGCAAGTTGAATAGCTCGTTTTCGAATTCAAGCATGATCGTGGCTCTGGGGGGTCGAAATCCAGTGAGAAGATCGTCGCCGACTTGTAGGCGTCAGCAGCGATGGTCGGAGCATCGCAGATGAACTGTGCACGTGCACGTATATGTTTGGGTATCTGTGTGTTTTGGGGAAGAAGAGACTCGAAGCGGTACTCGTGAATTCTGGGTGGAGACTCGAAGTAGCTCTCGTGGTTTTGAAGGGGTGTCTCGAGTTAGATGTTGTACAGGTTTTACCAGAGACCTGTTTCTAGTTTTTAAATTTTAAAATAAAATTTAAAAGCTAAGTTTAAATGAAAATGTATAGTTTAAATTAAGTTTAAATCTAGTTGTTTGCTGAAATTTAAGCTAAAAATCTCAGTTTTCAAATAAGATAATTTTTTTTAAAATTTGAATTTATTTAACTACTTTAAAAAGGGTTTGTAAATTTAATTTGAATTTGGTTAAAGTTAATTTTGTAATTCAAATTTAAATCTTTAATTTAAAATGAATTAAAAGAAAGAATTTAAGGTAAAATGTTTCAAGTCTTTTTGTTAATAATAATTAAAGTAGTTATAAAGGTTAATACTTTATTTTAAAGATTAATTAAGGTTTAATGATTTAGGATTCATTAAATTAATAAGGAAATTAAAGAGTAATTTAATAATTTAATTAATTAATGATTTAATGTTAATTAATTAAAATAATTAAGATTTTAAGTAAATTAATTAAGGGTTAATTAATTTGAAAGTAAGGATCATTTAATTAGATAAGTATAGATTATTAATAAATAATTAGGGATTAATTAATCAAGGGATTAAAGATTAATTAAATAATAAATTAAGTAATTAGAGATTTATTAATCGAGAATTAATTTATTTGTAATTAATAATGTTTGATTTAAGTTTAATTACTTAAATAAGGAATTGATAATTGATGAGAGATCATTAATTAGAGATTATTAAATAATTAATTAATGTGATTAATTTTGATAATCAATTAGATTAATTAGTATGAAATTGGTTAAGTGTAAATTACTTAATGGAAGTAATCAAAGTAATTAATTACTTAAGGTAATTAATTAGATAAATTTGATAAGTTTAATTTATTAATTAAATTAAGATAATCACTTGGTGATTGATAAGTAATTACTTAAATGTAATTAGTGAAGTGTAATTACTTAGGAAAGTAATTAAAGTTAATTAATGGATATAATTAACTAAAGATGATTTTAATAATGAAAGTAATTTGAGTTTAATTACTTTTGAATAATTAATCAAAGGATTAATTAAAGGATAATTAATTAAGGAGTAATTAATTTATGAAGTGGAGTAATTAAGGGAAGTTAATTACTAAATGAGATTAATCAAAGTGATTAATAAATGTGACTAATTAATTATTAAATGTAATTAATTTAAATAAGATATTTAATTAGTGATTTATCTTTTAAAAGTTTAATAAAATATTTTCTATTTATAATATATATGTATAATTGTATATATTGTAAATAGATGAGTTGGTTTGAATTTAACAAATGAAATTATGTTTTCAAATTTCATATATATATATATTTGGTAATTTGGAAATTATGATTTAAATTAATATTAAGCTTTTCAAAGTTATTTAACAAATAACTATATGGTTTTAAAATACATAAAATAAATGTTTAATTGTTTAAATAGATTTAAGCTTAAGTTTAAATTTAAATAAAAGGTTTGTTTTATTTCTTTAAAAGTTATCTATATATATAAATAAGTATTTGTAAATTTATAAATTAAGTAAAAAGCTTTTAAATCTATATAATTGGTTTTATTTACATTTTCTTTAAAGTAATTTATATACATATATACATTTAGGTAAGTATTTTTAAATAGTAAACTAGTATAAAAGTTTTATTAACATTTTAAAATAAATAAAAATTATGTATTAAATACTTAAAAGACAAATGTCACCATATTAAAACTTAAATAAAACATGTGTAATGTAAATAGCTAATGTATATGACAAGTGTCATTTAATCTTGTTTTTCTTTTATTTTTATTTTTAGATAATTTCAGCCTTTATATAAACATACATCTCCATTTTCTTTTCTTTTCTAACCTCCTTTCTAAACAAAGAAATGAAGTAATCTCAGATCAACAAAACCTGAAAACAAATAGAATAAGAAACTCTTCAAAACAAAAATCAGTGAGTGTTACTCCTCAAAACAAAAATGTGAATCAAAAGCCTGCAAGTTCTCTTCAAATCAAAAGCCTGAACTCTTTTCTTCAATCTGGAAACAAAATCAAAAGCATGCAATTTAAATCAAAACAGAGAAGCAGGATCATTTCAGCTTGCATGCAATTCTTTCCAACCTGAAATGCAGACAGAAGCAAGCAGAAATTCATCTGTAAATTCAAGTTTAAAGTTCAAGAGCAAATGGCAATGCAAATTTCCAGTTTTAAAACAGTTCAAGTTTTCAAATCAAAAGCAGGGGCACTCAAGTTTTAAAGATTTAAACGCTATTTCAAAAACAAAACAGGTGAGTAACTTAGATTTTAAAAACAGATAAATTTGATTTGTGTGGTAAAATATCTGAAATAAAATTGTGGTGCATGTTTGAAATTATGTATGCATGTTTGTTTTAGATCTAGTTACATGTATGTATGAATGAAGATACTATGTGTATGTTTGGTTGTATCAGTTGATCATCTCTGTTTAAAGTTCTCAGTTTAAAATTTAGATCTAAATTCCAATTCTTCCAACTAATCTCTGTTAGAATTAGGATTTCAAACAAAAGTTGTTTGGTAAATCATGAAGTAGAGTTTAAAATGTTAATCAAGTTAGAATAAAACTTGAATGTCTCTGGAAACTTAAGAAGAACAGAGTTAACTTAGAATAAAGAAAAATTCAAACATCCTAATTTATTAAGTCAGGTATATGATCTGAAACCTTAATCAAAGACTTGATTTTTAAAACTAAAGTCATGATTTTTAGAAAGAGAATGAAGGAGCAGTTTGAGATTTGAACAATTTTGTATTTTGAGTGATTTAGATGATCTAAAGAGGACGGAATGGTCGGGTTTGTTCCTGGAAGTAGGGAAGTGATAGGAGAGTCAAGAAAAATTACCAGGAAGGCGAATTCATCATCATGGTAGTTGTGGTGGAAGATTGAAATCTGTAGCCCTAATTTGGGTAGATTAGGTATATTTGATCGTCACGGTTCCTATGTTGGATCGTGTTCTACAGGACTTAGGGAAATGGAAGCGTGGACGTGGGTGAAGGTGCTGATCGATTTTCAGGCGATCTGATAATCGGAATCTCGAGAGCGATGTGGGATTCCAGGCTTTGGGTGGTTCGAAGGCTTTTGTTCCAGGCAAGTTGAATAGCTCGTTTTCGAATTCAAGCATGATCGTGGCTCTGGGGGGTCGAAATCCAGTGAGAAGATCGTCGCCGACTTGTAGGCGTCAGCAGCGATGGTCGGAGCATCGCAGATGAACTGTGCACGTGCACGTATATGTTTGGGTATCTGTGTGTTTTGGGGAAGAAGAGACTCGAAGCGGTACTCGTGAATTCTGGGTGGAGACTCGAAGTAGCTCTCGTGGTTTTGAAGGGGTGTCTCGAGTTAGATGTTGTACAGGTTTTACCAGAGACCTGTTTCTAGTTTTTAAATTTTAAAATAAAATTTAAAAGCTAAGTTTAAATGAAAATGTATAGTTTAAATCTAGTTGTTTGCTGAAATTTAAGCTAAAAATCTCAGTTTTCAAATAAGATAAATTTTTTTAAAATTTGAATTTATTTAACTACTTTAAAAAGGGTTTGTAAATTTAATTTGAATTTGGTTAAAGTTAATTTTGTAATTCAAATTTAAATCTTTAATTTAAAATGAATTAAAAGAAAGATTTTAAGGTAAAATGTTTCAAGTCTTTTTGTTAATAATAATTAAAGTAGTTATAAAGGTTAATACTTTATTTTAAAGATTAATTAAGGTTTAATGATTTAGGATTCATTAAATTAATAAGGAAATTAAAGAGTAATTTAATAATTTAATTAATTAATGATTTAATGTTAATTAATTAAAATAATTAAGATTTTAAGTAAATTAATTAAGGGTTAATTAATTTGAAAGTAAGGATCATTTAATTAGATAAGTATAGATTATTAATAAATAATTAGGGATTAATTAATCAAGGGATTAAAGATTAATTAAATAATAAATTAAGTAATTAGAGATTTATTAATCGAGAATTAATTTATTTGTAATTAATAATGTTTGATTTAAGTTTAATTACTTAAATAAGGAATTGATAATTGATGAGAGATCATTAATTAGAGATTATTAAATAATTAATTAATGTGATTAATTTTGATAATCAATTAGATTAATTAGTATGAAATTGGTTAAGTGTAAATTACTTAATGGAAGTAATCAAAGTAATTAATTACTTAAGGTAATTAATTAGATAAATTTGATAAGTTTAATTTATTAATTAAATTAAGATAATCACTTGGTGATTGATAAGTAATTACTTAAATGTAATTAGTGAAGTGTAATTACTTAGGAAAGTAATTAAAGTTAATTAATGGATATAATTAACTAAAGATGATTTTAATAATGAAAGTAATTTGAGTTTAATTACTTTTGAATAATTAATCAAAGGATTAATTAAAGGATAATTAATTAAGGAGTAATTAATTTATGAAGTGGAGTAATTAAGGGAAGTTAATTACTAAATGAGATTAATCAAAGTGATTAATAAATGTGACTAATTAATTATTAAATGTAATTAATTTAAATAAGATAATTAATTAAGAGTAATTAAGGATCATTAATTAATAAAATTAATGATGTAATTAAGAATTGATTAATTAAGATTAATAAATAAATAATAAGTGATTAAAGTAATTAATTAATTATAATTAATTAAGGAGTAATGTAATTAAGTACAGTTAATTTTTAGATGAAGTAATTAAAGATTAATTACTGAAATGGTTTAAAATAATTAATTTGTGAAATTAATTAAGTATTAATTACTTAAAGTAATTAAAGGATTATTAATCAGGAATGATTAATTAAGATGGATACTTAGAGTAATGATTAATTAATTGGTTTAATTAATAATTAAGTAAGCAGGATTTATAGAATGAAGTAATTAGTTTAATTCACTTTAAATTAATTAGATGATATAAATCATTGCTTAAGGATGGATGAATGAGATTGAATGTATTTCATTGTTTGATATCTCTGATGAGATATGATTGATATATGATATGGATGTTTGGTTGAATTATAATGATAATGTGAATTATCTGTTTGGGATGATAATGTAGATTATCTATTGAATTATCTATCTTTGTGTATATAGATAAGAATTGAATTGTTTTAACCTTAAAACAACTTGGCCCTTAAAAGATACGTTTTGGATTTCGATGAGACCGGGATCGGGTTTCCGTATACCGGTATTCCAGGTCTGGAGACCCGAATACCACATCGATCCAAATTAACGATAGGTCGTGAATCTCAATTGAAGATGAAGATTCTGAGTGCAAGGGTTATTGTCGTTAACTCTGAGGGTGATTCCAAAACGAGTGTAACGAGATAATGCCTTCGGTTTCGTTCGAACCCGGAACGAACTTGTATGGATTGAATGCTTTCAGCACATCGTCAGGCGGACGATGAGCATTCTAAGTGATATGTTCTGATTAAAGGTAATCGTAACCTCAAGCCTCATCAACCGGGAATGGCTAAAACAGGGGAGGTGCAGCAAGGCTTCGTGGGTAGCACCCACTGAGAGCAAGATAGATCCCAGTCTAGAGGTCCCTTTTCTTTTATTCGGCTTAGTGTGTGGTTGGTCGCGCCAACTACGGGATTATCTTGTTCGGAATTATCCAGTAAGGGATGGTTCCGGCTTTGTGTTGCAGGGGAGCGGGCCTACTCCTCGGTACGGTGATCTAGGCCACGTACTGTGACGGGCGGTACCCCAGTAGCCTTGCCATTGTATGGAATCCAAATTCCAATAAGTGCCGTACGTATTAGATGTGCCCAACTATGTTGGAATGTGAGATGTAAGCATTTCAGCTATTTCTATATTTTACTTGAAAACCCTAGACCCTATTATAATAAAATCAGATTTCCTATCAAATGTTTTGGTTAGCGTAAGGTAAAAACTTACCCATGTTTATTTGTGGGAAGTCTTACGTGATACCTTTTCTTTCTAAAGGTTTTGAAGTTAAGCAAGTTTAACCTGTTACTCACACCAGACCCATGTCTGACCCAAGTGTTTATTTCTGTTTTATAAACTCTTGGGTACTCAAATTTTTACGAGTAGCCAAGGGATTCAGGTTTAGCCTTGACGAATATTCTGGAGGAGCAATGGAGCAGGAGGCTTCGGCGTTCGTAGATATAGTATTCCGCTGTGTTGATATCTGTGATAGTGTCTTGTCTTGTATTTGAGTTGTAATGTCTAGACAGATGTTTATAACTGTCTAGTAAGTGATGTATATGTTGTATAACTCTGATAAGTGTTGTATACTATGTAATAGTTTATGTTATTAATATAATTTATTCGTTCCGTTGTGAGATCGTTGTTGTTGTTTCTTTCTTTCTTCTCTTCTTTTCTATTTTCTACCCCTTTCTTTCTTCATAATGATCCGACTTTCTGTGGAGAAAAAGCCGGGTCGTCACAGTATCATACCCTAAACTTGTATTCATAACAAGTCAATAACACATAAATTCACCAATGCACAAAAACTGATATCATATCAATGAAAATCATGAAAATTGGTGAAGCACAAAATTCCAGAAATCATCACCAGAAATCCAGAAAACACAAAAAAAGGGGGAGGCCTAACACAGGAACGAGAAGCTATCTCATGGAAGCTATCCATTAAATTGCCACACAGGAACGAGAAGCTATCTCATGGAAGCTATCCATTAAATTGCCACACAGGAATGGCCCGAAGACCATGGGGTGCTACCCCATAGGTGTGAATCGAAATCACACCAATGAGGTATAGACTAACCTTGAAGACAAAGAGATATGTGTGAACCGAAATCACACAAATGGTGTCTAGTCTAACCTCGCAACAAAGAGACATCGCACAATTGCTAGTCTAAATCATAAAAATGATCGTCATGATCATTAGGAAGTGTCAATTATACTAAGCCAGTAAATATATGAGTTTAGCTTCATGTCCCATAACCACTAGCTTAACTTAAATATTTACGAACAAACTGTAGATCTTCACTAGAAAATTGTCACAAGAGGTTCAATCGAAAAAGTCCAAAAATTAACCGACGAAGTAAACGCAAGCGTTTCATACCACTTGTTTTGCTAAGCCGTTTAATTATATTTTCTCATACGAATGAGGTAAAGGTTTGTATATACTAATAGATTGGAAAAACGGTTTTATAAACGAGTTTGGTATTAAAGATAGAGTTGAAAATGTTTTGATGAAAGAGTTTTGATATTTACTACTAGTATTGAAACCTTTATATTTTTAAAGTGACAAGTCACAAAACGATTGTTGAAACGAATCGAATCACATAAATTCACGTTCGAAGATGTGAGAAAAGTCCAAAGAAATCAATCCCAAAACCATCATAGTAGAAATTCTGTTAATTGTTTTTCGGATAAGATTATAATTTGGTCATGTATGAATAAATTACAAAACATGTGAAGAAACATGAACACACTACGGTCTACAATAGATCGCAGTAGCAGTAAGTAATATTTCTCATTTCTTACCATTTTGTTGTTTTTTTGTTTATGCAACTCTTCTTAACTAACAAAAAAAGAGCTCATATAGAATTAAATTTATTTTTTGCAATAGGAATTTGTTCAGATTCATAATACTTTGGGTTTTATGCACATTCGTTCGGGGCATATACCAGGTTTTATCCATTTGCTTGGAACTTTAACCTGATAAGCCTTTTTCTGATTAATTTTTTTGTTCTTTGGTTTCATATAAAGTTAATGCATTTTATTCCTACGAAACACGTGTTTCAAAGTATGCTTTGTGACTTTGAGTCTTTATGAAATTTCTAAAATTTCTTTACAGTTTATATGACATCTACAAGCTGTTAATAACAAGTATGAAAATGTTGTTAATTTCGGGGAGCATGATTGCAAACTTACAAACAGCAAAGAAGCCCCTTCGCTGGCTTTGACCTCAAAATTACAAAAAGCATTGGAGGAAGCTTTTGTAGCCACAACTGCATCTATTTGGTGTACTGGCGTTCAAAGTGTAGAGTTTATATTAGATGAAAGAGGTTCATTTTACATCATGGAAAGATGTTCCGGTTTGAGTTGTAAGTAGTCTTGCTGGAATACATTTTAGATTAGAAAAATGGTTTTCAAAATGAATTCACTAATATTGAAATTAGTTAAGGATTTATGTTTTATATGATTTACAACCGAGTTTATAAGTCACTGTTTGGTTAATATCATTTATTATTGTCAGTATTAACCGATATTAGTGGCGGTGAATTAATTTAGAACCCATGGGATTCTATCTCAAGAGAAGGGGATATTTGCTTTATATTATGAAAAAAATAGTACTCTCTCTATAAAGACGGTACCAACTATTAACTCAAACTTGACTTTCGTCACCACAAAATATAGCCTGCAAGATTCGCTTGAATAATGCTACGTATGCCGATGTGTTTGCTTCAGATAATCCAAGATATGGAAATATTTGGTTGGGTTTCTAAAGAAGATCGAATGACCAAGTTCAGTAAGGGTCTTAAGTATGCAAAAATATGAGATGAGAAAATGCTTTGACCCATCTTTTCATATATTAATGAAACTACGATTAAACTTAATGCTTTAAATGAATACAACCCTTTTTTATTTTCATTATATGAATTGGCTTGCACGTGTTAGACCAAGACATGATGTTGGTGACTTTGGTCCTCCAATATGATCATAAGAAAACTTGAATATAATTTATGTTTATAAGCAAAAATCAATAAGAATTATAGTAGAAGCATCAAAACATGGAAACAAATCTCCAGTCATAATGAACACTCCTCCAGAATGAAAGCAAAAGTGCAAATTCATGTAGTTTTTGCAAAACCACTTCAAGAAGCATGCATTGGTATCAATCAACGTATTTACATCGATGTACTCTGATCATATTTTCTGTTTATAGTTCTCACTTATAATGTTTTTGAAGTTACATCAACGTAATTATTACATTGTATCGCTTATGTTGTGTTTCGATTATAGATGAAGTTTTATGCAATTAGGTGCACGCGGAAGTATTTTAAGTGATTGATGACAATCTGCTTTGGTCCAATAGCTGAGCGAGTGAGAGCGCAGTCACGCATGAGGCAACTGACGCTAACATTTGTGTATGAACAATTGATGCTGACAATGATCGGATGGACGTCGGCAAAGCTTAAGAGGTATAGTGGGAAAATCTGTTATAGCTGTACATTAGGATTGATAACATATCTCTGACAGTGGGATTTCAATGTATGTAGTCCAACTGCTTGGCTCATCCAATTATAATATGTATCTCAAGTTTCAGTGAACACCCGATCAATATACTGCACGCATTTGACAAATATTGAGTTATTCTAATTTTTCAAAATTATTTGCACTGTTTGATGCAAGTTGGAAACATTGCTTTTGTACTGTTAATAAAAAATATAATGCAACTGCAATTGTATTCATGGTCTTTCTTTTTCATTTCTTCTTTGTTCAACTATCTAAAAATCATACTTTTATATCTGAGTATGCATTTACACTAACCAATGGAGTGGTGTATATTAATCGACTTTTAAAAGTCTAAGGAAATAACGAGCGTTCCATATACATGTCCATCGGACGTGGATGCATTCTGAAAGTCAGTATCCAAAACATGCAACATTACGTGCACGTCAAAGTCATTTTATAAAATTCAAAAAACCTCATACACATTGTTTCTTAACACCAGTTCCTTCTGCGCACGTGCATCGCACGTGCCAAAGTACTCGTATACACACACACACACATACATATATATATATATATGTCTCTTGTGTAAATATTGCATGGTGGTACTTGCAGTTTTCCGTGACTGAATACTTTAGAGGTGAACATCTTCAGCATAAAAGTCAGCCTGGGGTATACTTCATTTATGACTTCTCTCCAATCAAGGTAAATGGATTACAAAGAATAAGGTATTATGGAAGGAGATGGGCTAATTGGATTATGTAGGTATTCCAGCTTCCGTCCACTATCTACTTTCACATTTCCCATAATTTTTATGTCATTGTTATTATTTAAAAAAGTATTTGCATATTGACACAAAGTTTACAAAATATCAGACGATCTCAACTATAACTTCATGAGAGTGTCTAGTGGCCGTCCCGCTAACTACTTTTTATCCACTCCACGCATGAGAGTGCTCCTTTTAACCACGCATGATATTAAAAGTAACTTTGGATCAGTATGAAATTAGGATTTAAGTTAACATGTTTAAAATTATAGATTAGATGGTGCCGAGTCCAGTGTACAGAGTACTAACAATTGTTTTTTCAGTCTAGTGGATTGCAAAATGAGTGTTCGATTTTTAGGCGTTTAAAAAAAATTGGTAAATAGAAAAGAAGAAAAAAGATAGATCATCATTCAGCACAGACTACGATTAGTAAGTTTTTAGATAATGGAATTTTTATCTTAAACTTTTACTTTCTGGACATAACTTCAAAATTACAGTTTACCTAAAATATGTGCACACTTTTCTAACTATAAATAACCGATAGTAGAACAACTAACCTACCTTTTAATCAAAAATATTGTATTGTAATGGTGGTGGACAACTACACTTAATAACAACTAGCCGTAACATTGAAGACGCATGGCATGATCACTTCTGGTGTCATGTATTGGAAAGCCACACATGTTTAGAATTTAATTTATGTTTAGAAAATGAAAAATGTTAAAAAATATATATCCTATGTTGAGAATAAAATAAGGCAAATGATGATCTTACTTGAATGACAACTCCTTTCCTTTGTCCCTTTCTAGATGAGTTGGTCAGTTTTACGTGCTAATGAATCTTTGATCTGCCCCATATTCTGATAATAAGTTGATTTGGCCGATTAGCAACAGAGCACATATTAAGTATTTTATTAAATTTTAATGTTGTGGATTAAACCTGAGTAATCTTTTGCTTCCCTTTAACATCTAACTTAGTTGCAGTTCTCTGACGTTCTTAGTAAATTCATTTTCCAGATTACAACTTTGTGCCCTGGGCGGAGTATGTTGTATTAGTGAGCATTATTATTAAATTGTGTTAACAATAATTTTGGGTATTCCAACAGTATGTATGACATATTATGTACGGACATGGAAAAGTTGATAAAACGATATGTATGATGTAGTATGTTAGGATATGTGGAAAGTTGTTTGAATGATATGTATGAAATATTATGCTGTAATTTACATATTTGTCGTCTGTGAAAATATGTTATATTTATATGTAGATAAGAAATGGATAAATGAATATTATATATATGAAAAAGCTGGAATGATGATAAATAAAATTTGTAAATTAATATTACATTTAATAGCGTTTCATAAACGCTATTGTTTATAAAACGCTACAAAAATTAACAATGGATATGTAGAAATATGCATATAAAACGCTATATAAATGAATAAACGCTATAGAAATATGTATAAAACGCTATACAAGTATGCACAAAAACGCTATAATAGAACTTAATAAACGCTGCAGAAATATGTTAAAAAAATGCTATACAAATATGCAAATCAACGCTATAGAAATATCATAACAAACACTATAAAACATGTAAATAAAATGGTATAGAATGTAACCATTGGATAATATTTCCTAAAGCGTTTTTGTTTACTAGCACTGGGAAATTGCTATAGAAAATTTATTTTTCATAGCGTTTTTGTTTCTGCTATTTAACGCTGAAGGTCTATCATAGCATGTCGTTCCACAACGTTCTTTGAAACGCTATGGTAGGATATAATAGTGTTTTCTAAACACTATGAAAGCCTCATTTTGTTGTAGTGTATACAGGCTCCAGGCCGAGAGCCATCTTCATTATTCCCTCTCCCCCAAAATCAACCAAATCCCTAACCCCCCCACCACCTCCACATCGTCAGCCAGCACTCGTGCCTCCCCGGTCATCTCCAACTTCATCATTTGCCACTCTCGACAAGCCTAGGCCCTTCATCAATCTCCAATCAGGTTTTATTCCTAAACCCTAATTAATTTTGAGTTGTTAAATTAGGGTTAATTTGTTGTTATAGTTGTATAATACCCTATTGATTGTTTGCTATACCCTATTGAATGCTAATTAGGTTGTTATTATAATTGTTTATCATTTAAATGTTGAGAAAAAAATTTGTTTAGTGTATATGTGCGTTAATTGGTGTATATGTGTTGATTAATTAGTGCATATGCGCATTATGGCTAGTTTGGATTAATTAGAGTCGATGCTCATGATTTAGTTTATGTGTTTTTAAGATGACGAAAACGACGATTTAGTTTATGCGTTTCTTAGAATGTAAATAAATTATTGTATAATACGCTTTACTTTTTATAAATCCCTTAGAGAATTTTTGGCCCCGTCTGACAAGTATTGTATACGATCGTTGTATGTATGTTCGTTTTTATCACAAAATGGACATTTATATTCATTCGGTACAATATTTGTCGGATTTGTCCCTGTATTGGACAAGTTACAAACATAATAGAGTAATTATATTTTGCAAATTATTTCATTTTAAACGGTTCACAAAACTTCGACAACAGTTTCTTTTTGTTCTCGTGTACACGCATATGTGTATGATACAGGGAACAAAGAGGAATTACTACTGTGTTTGTAATGGGAAGTAGGATGACCAACCATCAAAGTGTAAAACAATAACCTAAAAATTGTAGATTATATTTATATAATAATTTGTGTAAATCCGTCTGAAAATAAAATTAAATAGAATAATATTATATATTTGCAAAAATTTAAATATAGGATTTAATTGAAAAATAAAATGTCAGCACGTAAATGATTAATATGTTTTTATGTTTTAAGTAGGAAAAATGGTCAATTATATTATCGATTGGAGCTCGATGTACCAACAAAGAAGAGAAATTAGAGGCTCGATAAGTGAACATTTTCAAAATGGTGTACATGTCTTTTTAGAATTCGCTTTAAGTAATAATGGGAACGACGAAGAAATTCGTTGTTCATATAGTAGGTGCAAATTATTGAAGCATTTGAACTGGATATGGTAATATTTCATCTGCGCCAATATGGTTTCGTGCCTAATTATTTGGTGTGGGATTGTTATGGAGAACTTATAGCACCTAATCCCGTACATTTGGAGGAGGAGGTGGATACTGAAGTTGTTCCAATGAATCTCATAGAAGGTATGATTGAAGGTGCAACACGTTCAATGTTCCATATTGTTGAAGTTGATGGTAACGATGTTAATGTCGAAGAAGAATCAAGTATTAGAGCAAAGTTTTTTTATGATTTATTGCAGGCTTCTAAGAAACCCCTTTGGGATGGTTGTACAAGTGGTACTCAACTATCAGTAACTGCAGAATACATTACGATGAAATCAAAGTACAACTTCACAGAAGCCGGGATTCCAGCTATAGTACAAGTTGCAAAACGGCATATGCCACCTAATAATTTAATGCGTGAAAATCATTATGAAGTGAAAAAACTTATGTCTGCTTTTGTGTTGCTGTATCAAAAAATAGATACATGTTTAAATGCTCAGCATACCTAGGCAGGCATATATGAGCCATATGACTGCATGCTGGCCGAAATGGAGTCGGATCCCAGAGCATGACTGGAAGAGCATCTGGCAGAACTTCTTGGTAAGTATAAAATTATTTATCATTATATATAATCACTTTACAATTTGCGGACTAAGTATAAATGTATAACTTATAATTTTTCAATATATATACAGAGTACGGTAGACCTACAAGAGGAGGATGTTGCTCTTTGCCGGCGGCACTGGAACTCCAAAGTTGCAAAGAATTACCGAGATAAGATGTCTACCATCAGAAAATCTTAGAAGAAGCCAAACTGGATGGGTGCCAGTGTATGGGATGCTTGGGTCGCATGGTGGGGTAGCGATGAATTCAGGGTAAGTCTATCAGTTGTCACCTTAATTTGTTCAGTAGAGAATACATAATTTATACCTATAAAATATAATCTTAATTTTTAATTTGCAGGCGGAGTCAGACAGGAACTCAGTGAACATGCAGAAAAATCCAGTCACACACCGTGGTGGCACGAAATCATTTCAGCATCATTTCGAGGACCTGGTAAATTGATTAATTGCAATTACGAACAGTTACTACATTTTTTGTATAAATTTGTATGAATAATAATAATATACACCAATTATTGCAGGAAAGAGCACGTGGGGCGCATGTCTCGTATATGGACGTATTTGCGCATACTCATCCCGTTTGGCAGACCGACGATGAGGGATCGATAACGTATCACTGACATGAGGATGATAAAGTATACGCCCACATGTAAGTATATTTTAAGTTATAAGTTATTAATAATGATCATTTTAATTAATTAGTTATAAAATATTATAATAATGTCATGTAATATTTACTTGTATTTAATTTTGCGTTGCAAGAAAGATTTATACAAGCACGTGCGCAGATGCCTGAGCATTCGGGACGAGAGCAGACCACTGATGAGGAGGACGCTACCTTTGACTCCGTTATGGACCCGACATAAAGAAATATACGCTATGGCTACGATAATCAATCGGTAATTTATAAAAATTAACTAAGTTGTAAAAATTGCTTAATTATTATAAAAGTTATGCAATAACTTAAACATATTTTAACTTATTTTGTATGCTCGGGCCTCAGAAAAGGACTGTCAAAAGGCTCAAGACAATGCTGAGATTAATGAGCTTCGAGAGCAGATTACACAGTTGCAGTAGCAGGACCGCCTCCGAACAACACAAATGGAGCAATTAAACTAGCGTTTGGCCGAGTATATGGAGCGTCATGGAGTATTCCCTTCGTCTGGTGGTTCTAGAGCCAATGACGAGTCATGAGGTATGTTTTGCAGTTTTTTTTAAAAACTTGTGTATATATACAATGAGAGACGGTGAGGTTGATTTGTGGACATTTGGTGCTTGTTATTGATTTGTGGGGGTTTGATGTTGGATGTATATATTGCACGTTGATGTTGGGTTTAGATATTGTAGTTGGGTGATGATGGATGGTTTGGTTTGTATTGATTGGAATGTTTGAGTTTGAGATGGTAACATTTGAGTTTTACATTATTATTGATATTGATATTGATTTTAGCTTATATATCTGACATATATATATATATATATTTATTCTGATGTGTTGTGATATATATTGATATTGATGTGATGTTGGGCTATTGAAATTTTTTTTTACCCAGATTTCCGATGGTTTCCGTCAACTTATAAGTCGAAATATTCCGACGGCTTCCGACGGCTAACTGGTCGAAAACTCTGACGGCTTACAACGGTTTTCCGACGTGTTTTTAAGCCACGTGGACATCAGCACCGTCGGAAAAAATGTCGGAACTGCCGTCGAATAAGCCGTTGGAGGCCATCGCAAACGTGTCGTCGTTTCCGTCGGAAATGGACAAAAGCCGTGTTCTATATACCGATGGCATTTCCGACAGTTTCCGACGGCCGCCGACGGCTTGGAGCCATTAGAAATAACCGTATTCCTTGTAGTGATATAGTACTCTTAATCCAGAATATTCTAATTCAAATAAACACAAAAGGATACAAAATTATAGATGAAAGTAATAAAAGCTTGGTTATCCACATAAGTGATGGCGAGTTGTATTCTTATTGCGCTACTAACATATATAATATAACACGAATAACAAATTTTTAATTAGAAATAAGTTCATAATAGTATACAAATTAAAAAAAAATCAGAAATCAACGTTCACCAACATGTAATCAAATGCATGCATTGTTCTCTGTAGGATAAAAACTCAAAAATCCTATTAGATCATAGTAATTTTCAGATGATTTTAAAAAAAGAACCTAATACAATTAGAAGCCTTTGCAAATCCAGGTGGAGACATTCTAATAAGGATGAAAATGAGACATAAAAATAGAAAATAGAAATGATAAATATGGATAACAGAAATTATCTGGTTATAAATTAGATAAATAAACTAAAAAAGGAAAAATGACTAATGTCTTAAACTAAAGTAAAAGAGTAAATGCTTTTATCCCTTTTTTTTTATAGTTTTTTCATTATTAAGTAGATAACGATAAGAAACTATTTTTTATAAAAAATTTATGTTTCCCTTGAATCGAGAGAATGATAATAAAGACATGATGGAATGTTAAATAAGAAATGAAATTAATAATTGAAGTCTAAATTTAATTGGGGACTAAAGGTTAAAAAGGAATATGTGAAATGAATAATTGAAAACTATTTTTTTAAATGATTAAGAGTTGAGTATATAACTTCAGATTGAATTAGGAATCAAGACATGATGGTCAAATATTGAATGTTTTATATATTTATATCTAAAATTTTGAAATTTATTCATGCCATAATGATTGTTCCTTTACTCTAAATTTTAAATGGACTAATGTTTTCATTATTATGCTTGGTAACTATTTTTAATTAAATTTTGTTACTATTTTCTTATGGAAGTTTTTATTTCAATTTTATCTTCTAACAAATAATTAATGTTTCCTTCTATAATTTAATTCTCTGGTCATAAAAATCAATTTTCTGGTTTTCATAGTTTTCACTTTCATTTCTTTTCATAATATTTTGCATATAATTTCTATTTTTTGTTGCATAAAATACTCTCCAAATGATATATTCATTTGGTTTTACATATTTTACTTTAGAATCAACAAAAAATAGGATTTGTTTTGTGAAAAATAATAAAAGTTATTACCTTTATCAGTTGAAGTAAATGTGATTTCATATAATAATTTAGGTAAGATGATTACGCATGGATTGGTCGTAGACTTATGAAAATCAATATTACACTCGTAATAAAGAGTATTTTAATATAAATATTGACTAACATAAAAATGCAAAACTACATATGAATGAATGCTATAAGCAAATTAATGATAGAAATGATGAGTATGGAAAAGAGTAAATATCTGACTAAAATCAAATAACTAAACCAAAAAAAGAAAAAAAAGACTAGCACCTTGAACTAAAGTGATATAATAGAAGCTTTTATCATTTATTATCATTCTATCTTTAAATTGATAAGAGATCGTCTAAAAAATACATTTTAATTGATGGGGATGATAATAAAGATGCAATTGAAAGTAAAAATATGATAAGACATTTATTTACCTTAATAAAATGAATAAAATATATAGAGAAATATGAAAAGTTGATATTTGAATTTTAATAGAGTGGAAAGTGACAAAAGAATGTAGGCAATAATTGTAAAAGTTTTAGTCAAATAAATAGGAAATTAGATATGATTTAGGGTGAATGAGAATGCGAATATGAAAGGTCGGATGCTTAAAATTTAATACATATGAAAACATTTAAATTAAAGGCAATTAATTATAGTTAACACTCCATTTAAATTAAATTCAAATTCAACTGAATCAGTAGTAACTAATTCCTTCTAATCAGTTTCTTTTATTGGTTTCATTGATATAATCTTGTATTTAAAGTTAGTTTACTACCAGTTAATAAGATTTATTATGGTCTATGGTTATGTTTATTATCTTAAAATAAAATTAATTTGGAGTTTGAAATGGTAAATAATTATACTAGAGTTAAGTAAAAAAGTTATCACTCGAATTAAGCAGAGAAAATGAGTCTGAATGAGAACGAATGAGAGGCAAGAATACAAATTACCCTATACCCTCTTTTATGTATAATCAATAGATAAATAGAATGGATAAAATAAACAAATAGATAGAATAATGGGTGGAAGAGATTTAGTATAAGTATGGAAACGTTCAAACATTAATTAAGGGCCTAAGTGTAAAAATATCACTTGAAATACGGAGAGATTAACATTTCAAGTGAGATTGAATGACAAAAGAGGCAAAAATGCGAGAGGTTGAATTTTATGAAACTTCGTATAATTATATTTATTCAATTACCAAATTGAAATTGTAGAATAAATTGGTTCAAACATATGTTTAACTTTTATTACAATTCTATCTTTGAATTGATAAGAGATCAATTTAAAAAAAATTAACTTTTAATTGATGGGAATGAAAATAGAGATGCAATATAAAATAAAAATATGATAATTCACTTATTTACCTGAATGAAATGAATAAATTATATGGAGAAAGATAAAGAGTTGAAATAAACATTTGAATTTGAATTTTAACGGAGATGGAAAGTGATAAAAGAATGGAGGCGATAATTGTAATTTTTTTATTCAAATGAATAGAAATTGAGTTTATGATTTTATGGTGAAAGAGAATCAGGAGACGAAAGGTCAGGTACTTAAATTTTTATATAATCGAATAAACTTAAATTAAAGACAATTTACTGTAGTTAGTACTCCAACTAAATTAAACTCAAATTCAACTGAATTAGCAGTAATTAATTTCTTCTAATCAATTCCTTTTATCAGTTTCATTGATATGGTCCTTCGTATTTAACATTAGTTTGCTACAAATTGATAAGATTTTATTGTAGTCTATGGTTATGGTTATTACCTTATAATCAAATTTAATCTGGAGTTTGAAATAGTGAATAATTATATTAGAGGCAAGTAAAAAAATTATCACTCAAATTAAGGAGAGAAATGAGTATGATTAAGCATGAATGAAAAGCAAGAATATATATAGAAATATATTCTCTTTATTGTACAGATATAGTAAATAAACTGATAGAATAATGGAAGGAAGAGATTTAGTAGGGAAACGTTCAAATATTCATTAGAGAATTTATTTTGCAATAGAGAAACCTGAGAAAGAAAACAATTAAGGGTTTAAGTGGAAAAATATCACTTGAACTAAGAAGAGATCTACATTTCAATTGAGATTGAACGACAAAAGAGGCAAAAATAGAAGAGGTCGAGCAACACACACACATATGTAAATCTTCGTTTAATTACATTTTTATTCAATTACCAAATTGAAATCGTTGAATAACTTAATTCAAATACATTTCAACATTTCATTTATTGTTCTACTCAAAGGACATATATGTAATGACTTCTTTAATTTCATATTTTAAGCATAGGTAATTGTGTTTCACATATCTTCTTTCCATCATTAGGATCGTATTTTGTTGTTCGTTCAATATACTGTAACGGCCCGTATTTTTACGGATCGAAACATCGTAAAACAATTGACATTTGGTCGCATTGTTGATAAGTCATCCAGAGTCTAAGTCTTAGGTCGTATGAAGGTTTGGAGCGACCTAAGGAAGTTGGCGAGTTATGAGGTAGACGACTTAGTGAAGTGGAGCGACCTAAGGATTAGAACGACCTAAGGAGTTAGGTCATGTGATAGTTAGGTCGTTTAGAAGATAGGTCGTGTGGTGGCTTAGGTCGTGGGGTAGGTTAGGTCGGTTGGAGCGACCTATAGGATGTTGGCAACCTAAGGTTTTAAGCGACTTAAGGGTTTGCAGCGACCTAAGAGAGCTAGTGAGTAGCGACCTATAGGAGTTAGCGACCAATAGGAGTTAGCGACCTAAGGGTTAGTAACCTACAGTGGTGAGCGACCTAGTGGTGAGCGACCTAGTGGTGAGCGAGTTAGCATGGTTAGGTCGTTAGACGACCTAAGGAGTTAGGTCATATCCTGGCTAAGTGTTAGGTCGCGCGTGTGTGTTAAGTCGTAGGTTTGTTAGGTCATTAGGTCATGGCATTGTTAGGTCGCGAGAAAGCATGTCTGTGTTAGGTCGTAGGAGTGTTAGGTCGTAGAAGCGGTATGTGTTAGGTCGCTAGGCTGCATCCTAGTTAGGTCGTAGGTTGCGGATGCGCGTAGGTCGTTGCATCTGTTAGGTCGCATGGATGTGCATTATCTTAGGTCGTAAGCTGTTAGGTCGCGTGAAGACTTATCGTGTTGAGTCGTTAAGTCGTAGACTGGTGGATCTTTTAGGTCGTAGGGTTTTAGGTCGAAGGGTTTTAGGTCGTATGGTTTTTAGGTCGTGGACGACCTAACTCCGAGTGAGCGACCTAAAGTGAGTTCAGCCTATAAATAGGAGGGTTCTTCTTCAATTTTGGGATCCGGATTTTGAAGCGACGAAGTGCTGCCATTTTGCGAGCTCGACTTCTACACTTCTTCACTTCTTTTCTCCACTCTAATCTAGTGATTCCTTCCATAAAAATTGAAGATCAAATCGAAGATTCAAGAGCTTAGATTGAAGATCTTCATCCTTCGAAGAGAGATTTCATCGTTTGAAGCGGATTGGTGATAGATCGAGTTTAATCCTTCGCTGTCCAGATCTGAAGTGGGTTTCTTTTAAGGTGTTTAGGTGATTTGGTGAGTGGTGATTATCTCTCACATGGATCCAAAGGAGTATATCGGATCGTTGGCTTGATTTTGTGTTAAAGTAGTGATTTCCATGCATTTTCCTAATCCTAAGTATAGATCCATATAGATCCATTGTTCTTAATGATTTGGCATCCATTTTACTACATGTTAACCTATTCAAGTTCATTCATCAAGATTATAGAGATATTGCTCATGTTTTCATGCTTGTTAGACTTTTGACTCTTTAATTACGAAATTGCCATTATTGTTATAATTGTCTATTTAGATCATATTTGAATGCTTGTTTACTTGGATTAATGTTTGATTTGATTGATTGCTATGAATTAGATGATTGATGATTTGATTTAGACAAGATGGTCGAAGATGATTCAAAAGCTAAGGGAAAGACTCTTGAATTGGTAAAGCTGCTTATGGCATATGTAGCGGATGATGAAGCAAATATGGATAGATTTGATGATGATGTTGAGATGAGGCTTTGCTATGATGATGATGAGGCGAGGCATAGTATGAGATTGTCTTGGTCTAATCCAGACGGGATCATTCCAAGCATGTTGATAACTCGGTGATATGGTTCGGGTTTGAGGATAATGGTTTGCTCGAGAGGCGCTTGAGCTAGTATGGAAATAGTCATCGAGGAGGATGACTAGAAGGCTGAGATCTCATCGTTGTTGAAGGTTCTAGAATGCTCAAAGCAAGAGTACGTTGGGCAGATTCGATAGTCCCTGAAGGCTACTGATTGGTAGTCGAGTACTCTGGGCAGATTCGATAGTCCTAGGCACGGGTCACGATGACGTGCAGAGTTATGTCTAGAACCGGGGTTTCCATTAGCCCTTGACGGACGGATGAAATAAGGAGCCTGTCATTCAATTAACGATGATATCGAAGCAATGATAACAGTGATAGCCAGAATCATGGATGTTTGGTTGTATCATCATTTGGCCTCAAGAGCAGTATTTTCTGGGTGCTTATCTGATCTTGGTTTAGGCCTTGGGGGTTTGTACATGGAAAACCTCGCCCTTGACTCGAGTGATAATTGCTTTACTTTAAATTGTATGCTTTGCTATGTTTGCTTCTACTTAGTGTGTGTCTGGGGGCTATCACTGTAGAAAGAGGTGGAGTGGGAGGGTTGTATTCCTATTTCTTTTTCCTTTATGCTCTTTTGGTATGTTGTTAGTTAATTTACCACTCACTAAGACTGTTGTCTGACTCAAGGCTTTATGTTTTAACTCTTATTGCCTTGGGTTGTTCGTCCATTTTGGGACGGGCAAACTAGGTAGCAGGTGACAGGTGCTGTTCTTGCTTTCCACGATGCTGATGTCGAAGACGAGCTGGAGGATTACATATTATCTTCTTACTATATGTACTGGATGTTCCACTGTTTGTATATTCTCTGAGTGTTATGTAGTGAGGCTTGATGTATTGACTATTCAGATGTTTATATTCAACTATTATGAAGTTTTATTGATGAGATTCTATTCTGTGAAGCTTCACTATGTATATATTCTATTGTATTTTGTCCATGCGCTGTGACTAATACGATAGATTCTGTTGTTTAAATTTACCCTGACAATCGTCCATGGTCACCTGGCACACTTTACAGCGCACTATCTCTAGGTTCGGTGCAGGGGTCATGGGCGGTCGTCACATTTGGTATCAGAGCTTTGGTTAATCGATTTTACCCAACGCTCGTTGACGTAACTACGTATGAGAGACGTAATTGTATTTTGATGGATGATTACTATATATAAAATAGTAGCATAGTAGAGTTTGAGTCCTTTATGCAGTTGTTTCTCTAGGTGTGCTAACCATTCCTTTTTATAGATATTAAGGATGAGTTAAAGAGGGAGACCGGCTGCTAGGGAAGGCTGTGCTACTGAGGGGGCTGCTGATTATGCTACTATGTTCGAAGCTATGATGACTTCGATCATGAGAAGGATGCCGGCTCCGGGGCCATCGGTGGATGTTGGAGTTCAAGTTCAAACTCCAAAGCCGGTGGATTTTGTTAAGTTGTGTAAGGATTATTCTGCTCTTGGAGGAAAGATTTTCTTGGGAACAGATCCAACCATTGAAGTCCAGAGATGGATAGATGCTTGTAGAAGGATCTTTAGTGATTTGGGAATTGAGGATGCGACTAAGAGGAAGTTAGCATCAAGACAGCTTCAAGGGAGAGCTTCTGATTGGTGGAACTCTATCACCATTGATACTCCAAAGGAAGAGATCACTTGGGAGCAATACCAAGCCAGATTTGAAGCTAAGTTCATTTCTACAGCTCAGAAGTCTGTTCTGTTCAAGAAGTTTGTGGAACTCAAGCAAGGTGGAAGGCCAGTTCTTGAGTATGTTTCTGAGTTTGAAGCTTTGTCCAAGTATGCCCGGTCGTATATTCTATCTTCGTATCAGAAGAATGAGAAGTTTGTGACAGGCTTGGACAGTTATCTTGGGAGGCAGTTGGTGGATCATTTGGACGATTCATTTGAGAAGCTTGTGGAGAAAGCTCTCAGGCATGAGAATCTGTTTCCTAAAGAGGGATCTGTTGTTGCTGTGACCAAGGAAGAGTCTAGACCACAGCAGGGTGGAAACAAGAAGAGGAAGCAGCAACAACAAAATGGTAAGGATGGCCAGAAGAAGCCGAATGGCGAAGTGACCTGCTTCAACTGTCAACAGAAGGGCCATTTCTCCAGGGATTGCAAGAATCCGAAGGTGCCGGTGAAGTGCCACAACTGTGACAAGCTGGGGCATGTTAGAAAGAATTGTCCGGAACCGCGGAAGGACAAGCAGATTGTGCAAGCTTATGCTTTGGGAGCTGTTCCATCGTCTTCGAAAGCTCCTACCGCTGAAGAGAAAGGAAAGAGTGTAGTGGTTCAAGGTACTCTTTTCATATGTGGTGTTCCAGTGAGAGTGCTATTTGATACTGGGGCGTCGCATTCGTTTGTTTGTAATGAACTTGTAGGCCGGTTGGGTTTAGAACTGGGTATTGTTGATAGGCCATTAGTTGTGACTAATCCAGTTGGGGGTTCATCTTGTTTGTGTATGCTATGCCGTGGTTTGATTGTATCGAGTCATGATTGCTCTTTTGTTTGTGATTGTTTTGTTCTGAACTTTGCGGGGTTCGGAATTATTTTGGATATGGACTGGCTTAGGAAGTATGCGGCAAAGGTTGATTGTGAAAGGTTGGAGGTGACAGTCGAGAATGTGGAGGGGCGAAGGATTGTGATACGATGTAAGCATGAAGAAGGCGTCTTCATGAGCTTCATGTATTCGCTGGTTGTTCCACGGGATGGACTGTCATCGTTGTCAATCGCTAATGGATTTGAGGATGTCTTTGACGAGGTCAAAGGGTTACCGCCGCATAGAGAGATCGAGTTTCGTATAGATCTAGTTGAAGGAGCCAGACCTGTTGTGATGCCTCTTAGGCGGATGGCACCTAGGGAATAGCAAGAGTTGAGGGTGAAAGTTGATGATCTTTTACAGAAAGGATTCATTCGGCGTAGTGTGTCCGAATGGGGTGCACCAGTTGTGTTTGTAACCAAAGCTGATGGATCGCTGAGATTATGTGTAGATTATCGTGAGCTGAATAAAGTGACTAAGAAGAACAAGTATCCATTGCCGAGAATAGATGACTTGTTTGGTCAGCTTCACGAAGCTAAGGTGTTTTCTCAGATGGATTTGGCAATGGAATTTCACCAGTTGAGAGTGGCTAAGGATAGTGTGCCGAAGACTGCTTTTAGGACACCATCCGGTTTCTTTGAGTGGCTGGTAATGCCGTTTGGATTGACTAATGCGCCAGCATATTTTGTGGATCTTATGAATAGAGTGTTCAAAGATCAGTTGAGCAAGTTTGTGCTAGTGTTCGTGGATGATATTCTGATTTATTCCAGAACTGAAGAAGAGCACAAGACGCACTTGCGTATTGTTTTGGAAATCTTGCGGAAACATCAGCTGAAGGCTAAGTTTTCGAAGTGTCACTTCTGGAAGAGTGAAGTGAGGTTCTTAGGCCATGTTATCTCTAGAAATGGAATAGCGGTTGATCCCGCTAAGGTGGCAGCAATCCAAGATTGGGTTAGACCTAAGAATGCATCAGATGTGAGGAGTTTTCTTGGATTAGCAGGATATTATCGACGATTTATCAAAGACTTCTCCAAGGTAGCTGCACCATTAACAGGATTGACGAAAAAGAACCAAGTATTCAGATGGGATGCTAAGTGTGAGCAAGCTTTCGGAATCCTGAAAGAGCGACTGACAAGTGCTCCTGTTTTGACTATTCCTAGTGGGAATGATGAGATGGTGGTTTACACCGACGCATGTGGTACTAGACTTGGAGCAGTGCTGATGCAGAAGAGTAAAGTTGTTGCGTATGCAAGTCGACAACTGAAGCCGCATGAAAGGAATTATCCGACTCATGATTTGGAGTTAGCGGCGATTGTTTTTGCTCTGAAGATGTGGAGACATTATCTATTGGGAGTTCGATTTGAGTTGTTTACAGATCATAAGTCGTTGAAGTATCTTTTCTCCCAAAATGATTTGAATCTTCGGCAGCAGCGATGGCTAGAGTTTTTAGCATCATATGATTTTGGTATAGCTTATACTCCGGGAAAGGGTAACGCAGTGGCAGATGCGTTAAGTCGAAGACATGCAGGATTGGGAGCCATGTTTTCATAATGGAAGAGTCTCGAGTATTTACCTGGATTTGACTTCTGGCCTAGATGTGAATTGGAACCTGAGATGTTGGCAAACTTATCGATAAGACCGACTCTTGTGGAAAGAATTGGCGAGAGTCAAAAGCGAGATGATAAGATTGTCAAGATTATCCGTGATTTGGAATCTGGATTGGACCCAGAAAAGGATAAAGGATTCGAGGTCGATCGAGAGGGTTGGCTTCGGAAGCAAGGACGACTAGTTGTTCCCGATATAGATGAATTGAGAAGTGAAGTTCTGAAGGAAAGTCATCACTCGAAGTTGACAATTCATCCAGGTGGAAATAAGATGTATCGGGATATGAAGAGAACCTATTACTGGGAAGGTATGAAGAAGGATGTTGGAAATTTTATTTCCTAGTGCATGAACTGCCAGTTGGTAAAAGCCGAGTAGAAGAAGCCAAGTGGATTGCTTCAGCCATTAGAAGTTCCTACATGGAAGTGGGAACAAATATCGATGGATTTTATTGATGGGTT
Source organism: Allium fistulosum (assembly GCA_030737815.1). Classification (NCBI taxonomy): domain Eukaryota; kingdom Viridiplantae; phylum Streptophyta; class Magnoliopsida; order Asparagales; family Amaryllidaceae; genus Allium; species Allium fistulosum. Next base: position 1,124,546,668 of record CM060902.1, on the reverse strand, counting down.
ACCTAGAACAAGAACGGGAAATGAAGGGATTTGGGTCATTGTAGATCGTTTGACTAAGAGTGCGAGATTCATTCCTGTTCGATCGACTAGGACTGCATCAAAGTTGGCTGAGTTATATGTTAAGTGGATAGTTCGATTCCATGGTATTCCGAAGAGTATAGTGAGCGATCGAGATCCATTGTTCACTAGTGGATTTTGGAAGAGCTTCCAGGAAGTTTTGGGAACCGAGTTGTGTTTGAGTACAACTTATCACCCTCAAACAGATGGTCAGACCGAGAGAGTCAACCGAGTTTTGGAAGATCTCCTCAGAGCTTGTGTTTTGGATTTCGGAGGATCATGGGAAGATCACCTTCATTTGGTGGAATTTTCATATAACAACAGTTACCAGTCAAGCATTGGTATGGCACCGTATGAAGCATTGTATGGAAGACCGTGTAACTCTCCGACATGTTGGTTAGAGACAGGAGAAAAGTTGATACTTGGGCCAGAAATGATTCGACAGACTTCAGATTGCATAGAGATCATTCGGCAACAAATGAAGGCAGCCCAAGACCGTCAGAAAAGTTATGCTGATAAGCGTCGAAAGGATTTGGAGTTCGACGTAGGTAATATGGTTTTTGTGAAGATTTCTCCTCTGAAGAATGTTATTCGATTCGGGAAGAAAGGAAAATTGACTCCGAGATTCGTTGGACCATTCCCGATCACCGAGCGAATTGGAAAGCTCGCCTATAGATTGAAGTTACCAGAGAAGATGTCGGGTGTGCACAATGTTTTTCACGTATCGTATCTACGGAAGTATGTGCACGACTCGAATACAGTGGTTTCTGCTGATAGCCGTGAAGATTTCGAAGTTGATCCAGTCGATAGGAGGCCTCGTAAGCCGTTTCGTGTTGTGGAAACCGACACGAAACAGCTTAGGAGGAAGATAGTTAAGTTCCTCAAGATACAATGGAGTGATGATGATAACGACTGTACATGGGAGGTGGAAGAGAGGATGAAAGCAGCTCATCCTGAACTCTTCAAGGTATGGCCCTAAGGTGTCGTGTCATCTAACGACATTGTAACTTTTTCTAGTTTTAGAATTCTGCATGCTAAGCTAGAATTGGATGCATGGTTTGTTGATTGCTATGGATGGTAGGCATGCAGAATAGTTTTTGATTGCTCTGTTTGTTTGGAGTTTCGGGGGCGAAATTCCTAAGGGGGAGAGAATGTAACGACCTGTATTTTTATGGATCGAAACATCGTAAAACAGTTGACATTTGGTCACATTGTTGATAAGTCATCCAGAGTCTAAGTCTTAGGTCGTATGAAGGTTTGGAGCGACCTAAGGAAGTTGGCGAGTTATGAGGTAGACGACTTAGTGAAGTGGAGCGACCTAAGGATTAGAACGACCTAAGGAGTTAGGTCGTGTGATAGTTAGGTCGTTTAGAAGATAGGTCGTGTGGTGGCTTAGGTCGTGGGGTAGGTTAGGTCGGTTGGAGCGACCTATAGGATGTTGGCGACCTAAGGTTTTGAGCGACTTAAGGGTTTGCAGCGACCTAAGAGAGCTAGTGAGTAGCGACCTATAGGAGTTAGCGACCTATAGGAGTTAGCGACCTATAGGGGTTAGCGACCTAAGGATTAGTAACCTACAGTGGTGAGCGACCTAGTGGTGAGCGACCTAGTGGTGAGCGAGTTAGCATGGTTAGGTCGTTAGACGACCTAAGGAGTTAGGTCGTATCCTGGCTAAGTGTTAGGTCGCATGTGTGTGTTAAGTCGTAGGTTTGTTAGGTCGTTAGGTCGTGGCATTGTTAGGTCACGAGAAAGCGTGTCTGTGTTAGGTCGCAGGAGTGTTTGGTCGTAGAAGCGGTCTGTGTTAGGTCGCTAGGCTGCATCCTCGTTAGGTCGTAGGTCGCGGATGCGCGTAGGTCGTTGGATCTGTTAGGTCGCATGGATGCGCATTGTCTTAGGTCGTAAGCTATTAGGTCGCGTGAAGACTTATCGTGTTGAGTCGTTAAGTCGTAGACTGGTGGATCTGTTAGGTCGAAGGGTTTTAGGTCGTATGGTTTTTAGGTCGTGGACGACCTAACTCCGAGTGAGCGACCTAAAGTGATTTCAGTCTATAAATAGGAGGGTTCTTCTTCATTTTTGGGATCCGGATTTTGAAGCGACGAAGTGCTGCCATTTTGCGAGCTCGACTTCTACACTTCTTCACTTCTTTTCTCCACTCTAATCTAGTGATTCCTTCCATAAAAATTGAAGATCAAATCGAAGATTCGAGAGCTTAGATTGAAGATCTTCATCCTTCGAAGAGAGATTTCATCGTTTGAAGCGGATTGGTGATAGATCGAGTTTGATCCTTCGCTGTCCAGATCTGAAGTGGGTTTCTTTTAAGGTGTTTAGGTGATTTGGTGAGTGGTGATTATCTCTCACACGGACCCAAAGGAGTATATCGGATCGTTGGCTTGATTTTGTGTTAAAGTAGTGATTTCCATGCATTTTCCTAATCCTAAGTATAGATCCATATAGATCCATTGTTCTTAATGATTTGGCATCCATTTTACTACATGTTAACCTATTCAAGTTCATTCATCAAGATTATAGAGATATTGCTCATGTTTTCATGCTTGTTAGACTTTTGACTCTTTAATTACGAAATTGCCATTATTGTTATAATTGTCTATTTAGATCATATTTGAATGCTTGTTTACTTGGATTAATGTTTGATTTGATTGATTGCTATGAATTAGATTATTGATTATTTGATTTAGACAAGATGGTCGAAGATGATTCAAAAGCTAAGGGAAAGGCTCTTGAATTGGTAAAGCTGCTTATGGCATATGTAGCGGATGATGAAGCTCATATGGATAGATTTGATGATGATGTTGAGATGAGGCTTTGCTATGATGATGATGAGGCGAGGCATAGTATGAGATTGTCTTGGTCTAATCCAGACGGGATCATTCCAAGCATGTTGATAACTCGGTGATATGGTTCGGGTTTAAGGATAATGGTTTGCTCGAGAGGCCCTTGAGCTAGTATGGAAATAGTCATCGAGGAGGATGACTAGAAGGCTGAGATCTCATCGTTGTTGAAGGTTCTAGCATGCTCAAAGCAAGAGTACGTTGGGTAGATTCGATAGTCCCTGAAGGCTACTGATTGGTAGTCGAGTACTCTGGGCAGATTCGATAGTCCTAGGCACAGGTCACGATGACGTGCAGAGTTATGTCTAGAACCGGGGTTTCCATTAGCCCTTGACGGACGGATGAAATAATGAGCCGGTCATTCAATTAATGATGATATCGAAGCAATGATAACAGTGATAGCCAGAATCATGGATGTTTGGTTGTATCATCATTCGGCCTCAAGAGCGGTATTTTCTGGGTGCTTATCTGATCTTGGTTTAGGCCTTGGGGGTTTGTACTTGGAAAACCTCGCCCTTGACTCGAGTGATAATTTCTTTACTTTAAATTGTATGCTTTGCTATGTTTGCTTCTACTTAGTGTGTGTCTGGGGGCTATCACTATAGAAAGAGGTGGAGTGGGAGGGTTGTATTCCTATTCCTTTTTCCTTTATGCTCTTTTGGTATGTTGTTAGTTAATTTACCGCTCACTAAGACTGTTGTCTGACTCAAGGCTTTATGTTTTAACTCTTATTGCCTTGGGCTGTTCGTCCATTTTGGGACGGGCAGACTAGGTAGCAGGTGACAGGTGTTGTTCTTGCTTTCCACGATGCTGATGTCGAAGACGAGCTGGAGGCTTGCATATTATCTTCTTACTATATGTACTGGATGTTCCGTTGTTTGTATATTCTCTGAGTGTTATGTAGTGAGGCTTGATGTATTGACTATTCAGATGTTTGTATTCAACTATTATGAAGTTTTATTGATGAGATTATATTCTGTGAAGCTTCACTATGTATATATTCTATTGTATTTTGTCCATGCGCTGTGTGTAATACGATAGATTCTGTTGTTTAAATTTACCCTGACAATCGTCCATGGTCGCCTGGCACACTTTACAGCGCACTATCTCTAGGTTCAGTGCAGGGGTCATGGGCGGTCGTCACATATACAAATTTTAGTAAACAATTTTTCATAATGATAAATATATAATAAATCAAACCCTATGACCAACTCAGTTTAACATAACTAAGAAAAATTACTTAATAAAACCCAAACAATTAAGAAAACATACTAATACTACACTTTCAAGAACTAAAAGGACTACTCTAATATTGTACCTAAATGTGAAATGAAAATAAAATGTTGAATATATACGATAATGGAGATATTTGCCTAACAATATTAGAAAATCCAAAAAATAAATGAAATCGAGAATCAGAGCTTAAAATCTATTGTAAATCCAATTTTGATAGGGAAAAATATCTTGTAGAAAAATTAGTGCAAAATATACTTTCAATGACGACATATTGAATGGAATGCACATGGATTTTACTTGAGAAAAGTTGAGATTCTAATGCATAACACAGTGAAGAAGGCGCATTAAACAACTGAGATATTAATTTCATTTTTTTGAAGAAGCAATGGAGCTTAAAATATGGTTAGGCTAGGGAGAAGATGCAATAAAGCCATTGAAGTAAGGATATGAGAAAATGGAACTAATTTGATCGGGATGGTAAAAAGTTGATGAGAAAGAGTAGTAGTAAATTAATCCAACTAACTGAAGGAAAAATGTGACCTTAGATTTTCAAAATGGGTAAATATTGATAATATTGATTGTCATATAAACTGGAGGGTCTAATAATAAAAAGTTTGCTCAAAGTAAGGAGAAGTGAGTATATGGTTTGAGTTTGGCTGAGAAGAGAGAATGCTAATGGTCTCATATTCTTTAGAAGAGATAATAGAATATATAGTATAATAGTAGTATTTTTGTTGGAGGTCTATATTGCGAAGAATGAGGAAATTAAGGGGAAAGCGGTATTTTGTTTCTAAAATTCTAAGAAAATAGGATGGAAATCATGAGAGAACACAAATAATCATGTTTTGTACGATAAATAAAAATGGTAAACTAATTCTTGAAATTTGTTTACAAGAATAGATAATTTGGATTTCCGTCGGAAAAGTGATAAATATCGATTTTCGATGAAAGTGAGTTTTTCTCAAAATAAATGATGAATAATCTATTTTAATTGTTATATCATGATGATAATTGATTTATAATAGTTTTATATATATATATATTTATACTTGTTTTATAAAGATATACAAACTTCGTCACATTTTGGCAAATCGATGTTGTATTTTTACAATTGTATTTTTATACTATTTAATATGATTTTATAATCAAATAAACTTATTTTAATCATTTAGAGCTGATAAGAAATTTATTTTCAAGTTTTATTTACATAAATAAATAGTTTGTTTAAATCTGAAAATATGACTGGAACTCGGATCCGAATTCACAACGGTTTTACAAATAGAAGTTATATCGAAAAGTTGCAACCTCGTTTGTCAAATGTAACATATATACATGTACATGCATACACACATTTCATAAACATCACAATTAGTCAAATCAAAAATTTAGAAAATATCTAAGATATTTTTAAGTTAAAAAGTAAACATCTAATCACCATTAATACATATCATTCCATGTTTTACTTTATATCAAGTAAGGGGACAAAGGAGGATTTGATGGAGTGATGGGAAGTGATGAAAATGATGTTGTGTAAGAGATATTTTGAAAAGATCTAAGAGTATTGTGGTCTTTGCACATGAAGATATTTTGCTAAAATTTCCTATAAATAGCACCCATTCCTTCACTTTCTTTACATAATTCTTCATCTTCTTTCTTAAGCTTCTTCCTCTCCTCTTCAATGTCTTCTTTCTCTTCTTTTCTATGGCCTTAGGCCGTGAGTTGTGAGTGGAGAAGGAAGTGGCCTTTGGCCGTGGGTTCTAATGGGTGGAGGAGGCTAGGCTGTGAGAATATGAAGGTGGTGAAGGACTTGGCCATGAGCTAGGTGATGGTGGAGGCTTAGGTCATGAGCACTAGGTGTTGTGAAAAAATTGAACAAATGCGGAAAAACAATAAACAGGATCTAGATTTGCCAATTTGAACATCACTTAATCTAGCAGCAATTATTCTATTACTCCAAATAAATAGCAAATAACTATAAAGAAGAAAAGTGACGCATAATATTTATACTGGTTCCACTATCATCAAGGTAGTGTACGTCCAGTCCAAAGGAGAGAGATTTTATTCCACATGAGAGAGTTACAAGAGATTACAAGATAAGAGTTTACTACCAAAGCCCTAAATTAGGGATAACAAGAAGAGACACTCTATCTGGAGATTGCTGGCTGAATGCCAGGATAGGTTTACAATGAAGTCTACCCTCAATATAGCCAATGTAAATTCATGTGAGTCATCAATCAAATTACCAAGATATGGTAAGAAGATAATGAAGGCAAATTACAATGGTAACAAATCGCGCAAACATAGCAAGTAATTCACTCATTCCAAAGATGGAAGAAAATAATCCCAAAGCAATGCGATTACTGAGAAACAAATAATATGCATATCCTTTTGCATATATTTTATACCATAACTTGCGCATGCATATATTTCCTTGCCATCTCATTCAAATGCAATCCAATGATTTATGCATTTCCATAATTAACAAACGTGATTACTTTCCTTCTTGCATATTTGTTTCCTTCTATTTGTGATTTTGTATCACCAAAATTTAACACTCCACCTTGATGCAAAATCACACATCTCCAACACTCCACCTCGACGCAAGTTCTCTTCTCAACATAAAACTCTTAAAATTAAACTCCACCTTCAACCAAAATCTCTTAACGAGATACAGGCCAAAAATGAATATTTACCCAATGGGTTCCGCAAGGCCACCCTCCATCACACCTTGCTAATGAGCTCAGACTATGTCCCTGCCCGTCAACAAAATGTTGCAATTATCCAAAATCAAAAGAAGGTAGATACCAACATAATCTCAAAGCCACTAAGGCCAAAAAATCCTCTCAATCACCAATCAAATACAGAGCCAAAAAACAAAAGCCAATGGACATAACAAGTCTAATCCAAATCTCTGTATGCAAGACACATCTCTCTCCTCCCACATACCTTATCTGCCAAACAACAAATTTCCCATGGAAATCAACATAAGACTCTCAATCAATATTGAGCCATGAAGGAGATACAGGTTCCCAAATCCAGATGTCCCTTCAACATAGTAACTCCTTATCACCAAATTTCCAAGACTGGAACGCTCCTCTCCCTCAACATAATCTCCTCCATCTTTAACTTCCATATTGCACAAAATCTCATTTTCCATCCAAATGAGTAATAGCATAATCACCATCGCATCTACCGCTCTTTCTAGAAGCCATTGATGCACAAATTTAAACAAATCGCCTTGCTCTGATACCAATTTGTTGTGCAAAAATTGCACAAAGCGGAAAAACAATAAACATGATCTAGATTTGCCAATTTGAACATAACTTAATCTAGCAGCAATTATTATATTACCCCAAATAAATAGCAAATAACTATAAAGAAGAAAAGAGACGCATAATATTTATACTAGTTCCACTATCATCAAGGTAGTGTACGTCCAGTCCAAAGGAGAGAGATTTTATTCTCATGAGAGAGTTACAAGAGATTACAAGATAAGAGTTTACATACCAAAGCCCTAAATTAGGGATAACAAGAAGAGACACTCTATTTGGAGATCGCTGGCTGAATGCCAGGATAGGTTTACAATGAAGTCTACCCTCAATATATAGCCAATGTAAATTCATGTGAGTCATCAATCAAATTACTAAGATATGGTAATAAGATAATGAAGGCAAATTACAATGGTAACAAATCGCGCAAACATAGCAAGTAATTCACTCATTCCAAAGATGGAAGAAAATAATCCCAAAGCAATGCTATTACTTAGAAACAAATAATATGCATATCCTTTTGCATATATTTTATACCATAACTTGCGCATGCATATATTTCCTTGCCATCTTATTCAAATGCAATCCAATGATTTATGCATTTCCATAATGAACAAACGTGATTACTTTCCTTCTTGCATATTTGTTTCCTTCTATTTGTGATTTTGTATCACCAAAATTTAACACTAGGGTGGTGGAGGTGGAGGCCGTGAGCTTGGGGATGTAGGAGAAGGGTTTTGGTGATGCTTTGATGAAGTGGAAGATGTAGTTGAAGTGTTGTTGGAAAATGAATGGTGGTAGGAAGAAGTGGTTAGAAATAAAAGTGAGTTAATCACATTTTGAATTACTTGATATTATCACTTGATTTTCACTTGTTAATCAGTTGTTTATATTATTTATCAATCACTTAATATTGCTTGCCGGTAGTGATAATAATAGACATTAACTACTTAAAGTTACACCCTAGATTATATGCTAAAATGATTGCTTATATGGTTGTTTAAAATGTTTGGATGATGTTTGTTTGAATATTGATTACTTGATCTTCATGTTTTGGATGTTGATTATGTGTGTGCTTGATATGGAAATGATTCACAGTAAATACACGTCGAATTTACACAAAAAGAAAGACTTCTTTTATGAATTATGAAGAAGTTATGGCATAGTTAAATATTTTTAAACATGAATAAAAATGGTGTAAAATAGTTTACAAATGTTTTATAAACATTAAAACTCATTTCGGAAAAGTTTTAAAAAGACTGAAAAATGGAGTCAAAATAAGCACGTCGCATAATGGTAGTTCGTGATTTTGCACCAAAAAGATTAAATCCATGTATAGAATCGAACATGGGTCAGAATTCTATGGAATAAGAATTTCCAAACCCTTATAATCATAGCTTTTAAATGAAAGAGAAAAATCAAGATTTCATTTAGTAAAGTTTGAGATATGTCCAAATCAAGTTTTCAAAATCGTCGCGTTATGGGCAGTTCGTAAAATATTATTTTTGACTCTTTAAAAATGGATTTTTTTAATCTGTAAAAATATGAAATAAATTCCATAAATATATTAAAATGTTTTAAAAGGAATTGGAATTATAAAAATGGACATATATGTAATAAAATTGGTGTTTTGATCTATAAAACTATAAAATCACTATTCATCGGCAATTTAGTAATGAAATTTGGTAACCTTTGAATAAATGATTTGAACTTGGGCTTTATTCTCGAATATTTTTGAAATTATTTTCAAATGATAAATCAAATAGTTTAAAGGTTTAGGGTCGATCAAATAACTTGACCGCCTTATGGATGAAGAGTGATAGTCTCTAGGTTGGAGTTTGGGAAACCAGTTGCCTACTCCCTCTAGCTATCCGGACTAGTCCGACGGAGGAGATAGTTAATTTGATTTATTCGGATAGCATTTTCTTAAGATAAAAGAAAAGATATTTGAAGATTTTTCCAAAAAGTTAAACAAGATTTGAAATAGAATTTTGGGGGTAAAGAGAACGTTCTAGTTAAACTTTATATTAAATTCCGATGATGGAACTTGTATTATCCGTAGGAATTTAAAAGGTGATTACACCATTATTTGACGAATAGCACATGTTAAATATGGAAATTGGTATTGAGTATAAGTAGTCTAATCCCTATGGATCCCTTCTACTCAATACTAATTCGTTTTGGTTTACAGTAAACGATGTCTTAAATAAAATTGTTTTTGACCGATTTAAAACATGTGTTGGAAAAAGAAATCTATATTAAGATTAGAATTATACTAATAATAGTATATGGGAAGCTTTTCTTAGTAGTTAATGAGGTCTTATCAAAGATTAGATTTTTAAGTGAAATTTCATAAATGGAAAGTTTATATTTATAAAAGAGTTTTTATAAGGTTAAAATATCTTTTAAGAAAAATGGTTTGAAAGTGATATCTTAAATGAGGTTTAAACTATATTTTCAAAGTGATTTAAAAAGGGCTTAAGTGGAAAAAGACATGGATTTTGACATCATTTTCGTCAATAAATGTTTTTAGGAAAGTAAGGAAGACATAGACTATAACACTGTTGTTATAGTAAGCGATTTCCGAAAGGAGAATTTTAATATAGTATACAGGATTCATATATGTCCTATATTTGGTGTTAAGATTCGAGGTGGGAAACTTATATCTATTTTATAGTTAAGAATGTCGTCTATTCAAGGTCTGAGAGGTAATGATACCCCAACTCGATCGGCTTCATTGTTAGCTAATAGATAGTTTTAGTTCGACATCGAAAATTAATGTTAAGCATAATTAATCGGATCTCTATACTAGTGTTTTGGGTTGTCGTAACGATGTTTTATGCAACATTTGTTTTGACCCAATAAAGTGTGTTTTGGAAAATATGAAGTTTTCCTCAAAGATTTGTAAATATAATTATTACGGATCTAAGTATATAAAGGTATTTTCTAGGTGATGAAAATGAAATGGTTTGTGAATATACCTATATCGTTGAGATAAATATATGGGAATATTTTCCAAATATCGACAGATTAATAGTGGTTCGAGAATATATTTTGTTAAAGAAATTTTGAGATAAATATTTGAAAAGTGATTTAATGATTTCTATAAGTTCAAAGAGGTTTTTAAAGGATTTAACGAAAGATGCTTAACAATCCTGTATACACATCTTTTTATCGACAATTAGTTCGGAGAGACCGAGATCAGATTCGGGTGATTCCTATTGTAAACCAATTCGTACCAATATACGCGTTTGAAAGTGAAGTCATGTTGAAGATAATAATTTTTGAAGATAGAGATCTTCATAATCCAGGACAGCTTGCCACTAACCTCTGGGGTGATCCCATATTATATATATGGTGACAGCAGTACCTTCATTCTGAAAACCTTCGATTTGCCAGGAGTACTCACTACTAATCCTAGGGGTGATTCTCAAACAGGATGTAGTAGAAGGAGTGCCTTCGGTTTGTCCTTCACTTAGACAATTTGTATGGACGAGTGTCTGACATTACATTTCTAAGATCACGTACATTGATTTTTACAAAACGTACATCTGTTTAGTGGTGTAGGAGGTAACTCCCCTTACACTTAACACCCTTCCCTAAGGCGTATGAACTCGGGGGTTGTACTTTTGTGAAAATCAATTGTTGTGTTGTTGGAAATGGCAATGTAACATTCGAAGCGGGATTTGTTGTTTTGTGAAAGGTAAAACGTTACCTCAGGCCTCACATATCGATAATGGCAAAAACAGCGGAGATGCGGTAGGGCTATGTGGGTTACACCCATTAGGGTATGGTCATCTCCTTTCTAGACTACCCTTTATATATCGGGTTTGTTGTGTATGCTATGAGACGTCCTAGATAGGTCGGGAACGATCGGGGTAATGTCACATTCGTTACTATCTATGGTACAGGTAGGCCGATTTTTGTTGGTAGAGGTGCAAATATTCTGTAGCATCGGTATATTTTTCTAGAGATGTACTGTACAGAAGGTATTCCCTTACCTTGACATTGTTGGAATCCATTCTCTAATATGAGCCTTTCCGGTTTAGTTATATACCTATTATGAGGAATTTAACAAATGTAACATTCTCGGCTATGATTAATGAGTATTTGTACTATAGACATTATTATAATATCACTGTATTTTCTATAGAATTTTTTTTGTTATCATAAAATAAAAACCCGTCTGTGTTTACGTGCGACATGGTCTTATGAGATACTCTTCTTTTCAAAGGTTTTGTTTGGCATCAAATCTGATCTATGACACCATCATATATATTTATGATTCATGCTTCTCACACTGGTTTTCCAGATTGATCCGAGTATTTTTAATACTCCGGTCAGATCCAAGTAGTTTCAGGATTAGCTGAAGACACTTGGAGTTTCCATAGGAGTGCTGGAGATCTTCATTAACCTATGGTCGTAAATTATATTTCCGCTACATTTGTTTACTATTTTGTTTTCATCATTTGTAAGGGTAGAGGTTCATAACTATCCAGGCTAAGATTAGGATAGACTCTGATACATGTATTTAAAATTTCTGCTGTAAAGATTATTGTTTAATAATACATGTTATTCCATTCATGTGAGATTCTGTTCTATGTCTTTATTTTCTTTTACCCTTAACAATCGGTTTTTCCAGCACTTGAATGCTCGGCATGCGATACAGTGGGAGTATTAGTGTTGATTTTTGAGGGTCGAAAACCCGTTCGTTACAGGTTAAGTGGTATAAAATTACGGTGACATTTTTAAAAAGTAAAAATTTTATATAAGGAGAAACTTTTAACCTATGCCAAAATTTTATACAAAACTATTCTAATTTTTCCAAATGCCCTCTTCATTTTATCTAGAACTCCTTTTATTACTTTCCATTTTAATTTCAATCTGAATGCATGTAAAATATTGATTTTGATTTTGTTTAAGCAAGTAAAAAGTTTGTGTTCTAATTAAGTGGATAACTGCATACCTTATTTTGAAACTTGGTCAAGACATAAGATCTTAATATCTTCTAAATACATCATTGTAATATTGAATATTAGGAAAGAAATCAATGTCTATGTCATCTTATTTCAGTAGAAACATAGATGGAGAATTTGGGCCAAAGATCTTGCTATAGAGGATGAGAATCAAGGCTTAAATTAGAAAATTAGGGTTTAGGTTTAAGAGATGAAGTGATAGAGAGTCCGAAGATTAAAAAAAGATGAGGATTATAAAAAGGGCAATTTAGTCATATCAAATCGATTTTATAATTACTCCATACTAATTAAAAAACATTTTTATACATCCAAAATTATTTTCTCTCTAGTGATTCCCCTACTTGAATATTCAATGTTAATATTCAATAATCAGCATTAAATAATCAACAAGTAATCAACATCGTTGACAAACATAGCTTTAATTACTCTATATCTTATTAAGTATTGACACAATATTCACATAAACAATAAGTGAACCATCTTTCTCATCAAATCTAAAAAACAAGTAGTTAATATTTATAATATTAAGAAATTTATGTATTTTTTAACGTGTTATGTTTGGAATAAAGGTAATGTAAAGACAAAATATGGAAGTTGAAAAAAAATAACTTTTATCTCATTTAAACAAAAACTATAGACATATTCATGGCGACATCCTCCTTTAAGCGGCGACTTTTATTTGCCTTCCCTTTCTAGTTCCTTCCTCTCCCATCGTCGATCCGCCATTCTCTCTCTCATCTACTCAGCATCGCCTCTTCACTTTTATCCCCTCGCCCCACCCAATGTCTATGGCAAAGAATCGAAAAGACAAATCGAGATTTAACTCCTCCATAGCTAATCCTTCGATTACCAGATCTAGATGTGTTTATGAATCTCCTCTATGCTCGGCTCATGATGTTTCTGATGCCGCTGCCTATGGATCTAGTCTTCTATCTACTTGTGATGCTGCCTCAGATGAAATGCCGAGATCGATGGATGCCCTTGTTATTGAACGTCAAAATATATCCCTTGTTACTGAATGTCAAAATATATCTATGGCTACAGGCCCATTATCAGGTATCTTGTATCCTTCAATATCCTCTATTCTTCAACATACTGACTCGGCATGGATTGGTGATGCTCTAGGTAATGATAGTTGCAATGTCTTGAGTTATGATTTTAATGGATTTATAACAGAGCTGTTTTGAGTATAAATTCTGTTGAAAATGAAGTTTATATGACCGATGTTGATTGTTTTGGTGTGTATAAACCTTCGAATGCTTCTACTATGGATATTGATAATTATGAAATAGTATCTATGTCTGTTGGTATGGATTCCAATTCTGTTGGTTTAATTTATAGACCTGCTGTTAATAATTCCTCAGCGAATGATAGAACTAGGATGAAAATAAATGATGTGGGTATCAAAGAACCGGTATTTGCCTGTAATTGTACAAACATATCTCATGCACATCAAGTTAATGCTAATATGCATGTAGCTGCTGTTCCTTCTCAGGATAGAATTCCTCCTCAATAGCACTCCAGTCTAATGAGCCGAAATCAGGCGTAAAATGGTCCTCCTTATTCGCTGCATTGCCAAAGAATGCGGGTGATTTTGTGCCCCGTACTTTTGAAATGGTTGAAAAAGATGGGGTTTTGATCACCCCTTCGGAGGTATTCAAGCAGGAATTGATTATTGGTCGGACTATCTTGTTGGGTTCTTTTTGGACAATAACCCACCTTATCTAGTGGTTAAGGATCATTGTTTCAAGGCTTGGAAACCAAAGGGTAACCTCCTAGTCCACATGGATAACTCTATGTTTTTCTTCAAGTTCTCATGACCCAAGGAGCGTCTTCGAATTCTTAGTAAAGATCATATTTTTATCAGAGGCAAGCCTTTTATAGTCACTCCTTGGAGTCCGTCTGTTGATTGTGCCAGAGAGCAGGTACTATCTATTCCTGTTTGGACTTACTTCTCTAATATTCCCTCCGTTTTGCAACCTATGTTAGGTCTAAACTGGCTAGCTAGTGCGGTAGGTAAAGTAAAATGCTTTGATGCTAACACCATAGCTAGGGATAAATTAGTCTATGTTAACGCTTTGATTAAGATTTCCCTGGATAAGCCTCTACCAGATACAATCAAAGTTAGAGTGACTGAGGATCAGGTAGCGGATATTGTAGTTCGTTATGGTTGGAAACCAGACATATGTACGACCTGTCAGTCTTTTGGTCATATATCATTGGCATGCTCTCGTTCATCTTTTGTTGGTCCACTTTTGGTTGGACCCCTCAAGCTTGGCCCCCGAACATGAAATGGATCCCAAAATTGCACGTTGTTCCACCTCCTGTGGCACCCTCTGTCCCTCCTGCTGAGCCTTTAGTGCCTCCTTATGTTCCTCCCCTCTCTGACGCTGTTATGGATTCCTCCGTTCACCCTGCTATTTCAGATACTAGAGTATCTAGTATTATGTAAAACCCTGCTGAGATGGCTTGGCTCCATGTACAGTCCGACATGAGATATGACCCGACTAAACATGATTTCCATATTTTTGATAGTGATGATGATGGTGAATCTAGGCGATTACGTTACTCTATAGAAGATGGTGTTCTTATTCTCATAGTGGATGGAGCTCGTGGTAAGTGGAATAGATCTCTTCTCCTTGATGATAGCTGGGATAGGAGATATATATACAGTAGGGAACACCAGGGTTTTGTTTTTGTAACGACCCAGAATTTTGAACAAATTAAATTGAAAATATTTAATTAATTTTAAATATTTGAACGGTAATTTAATTTGAATCTCGAATATAACTTTGAATTTGGCGATTAAAATTATAATATTTAATCTATTGATAGTCGAATAAAAATTTGAATCTTCTATTTTAAGTTGAAGAAAAATATTTCGAAAGCTTTCAAAATTCGTAACGGTAATACTGAAGATAATTAAGACTTCAGAATCGAATTTGAATAAATTTGTTCAGCTTTGAAAATTATATCGTTCGAATCGATATTAAAAATAGCCGTCCGAGGCACAGTCTCGGAATTCGACGAAACCAGTTCCATTGGGTCCGGAATATTGTATTATTGCCGGTTTTCAAATTTCGTATTCTTCAGAGTTGTTTTGTGACCGTACGGTTAGAAAACGCATTGAATTTTTATCGAAATTCAATTTGAATTTTAAATTTTTAAACTGGTCAACGTCAGCACGTTTCGTTCCTAAACTTACGCCTACAATCATGCAGAGAACAAGGAAGAAAATCGTGCAACCCATCCCTCTTCGATTTTAAATAACAGTTCGTCCCTTCTCTTTTGCTCTGCTCAAAATCGAAATGAAAATGGCCGCTTCTTTTTGTTTAAAGGAAAACAAGTAACGAAAATAATTTCGTTCGAATCCTCTTCAGCAAATTCAAAATCAAAACAAATATAAACTGGCCGAAGCCCTTCTCCTCCTTCAAATTTCGTTATTCCACATTCGTTCGAGTCAAAATCGCGGCTGCATCTAATTCGAAAACGAAAAAAAAAATCGCGAGCATGTGAGCAACGAAATCGAGCAGGGAGGGTCGCGATTCGGGGACGTTGGCGACCAGGCATTTTAAATCAAAATCGCGATTTCGATTATGGGGAAGTCATCGCGATTTGAAACTGGGGGAGTCGCGTGGGTCTCGTTCACAGCTAGGGCAGAATCTGGGGCTATCGCGTTCGAGCATGGCGGCGACGACAATGGCGGCATCACTTGGAATCTCGCGAGCACGATGGGGCATTATGATTTTGGGAGGTGCAAGTCTCGGTGAGGCGGAGCAGTGGTCAGGAGGTGAATTCGCGAAGGTTAGTGATGTTGTGGTGGGACGAGATTCTGTTGACGACAATGTAGGCGTCGAAGGAGGGGGGCTTCGACATAGGGGAGCCGCTCACCTAGGGTTCGATTGCCGTGGCATCTCCCTGTTAAGGTATTTAGCTTCTCGAAATTTTTAATTTGATTTAGGTCTGAAAGAAAAATATATATATATATAGATATTTTTGAAGATAGCATAAATAATATATACGAATTTGAGATAGAAGTAGGGAATAAAAATATTAGCAGAGTTTTAGAATTTGTGATAAGGATTTAGTTTAAAATTTAAAAGAATATTGATTTTAAACAGGTTGGAAGAGAAAAAAAATGAAATTTTTAGTTAAATAAATTTATTTAAAAGAAATTGGTAAAATAAAATTCGTTGGATAATTAAGATTGCAAAACGAAAATTTGTTATTCGATTTAATTCGAATATTAATAATTTGTATAAAATTGTTTATACAAGGTTTCAAATCGAGAATCAAGCCAAATTGGAAACGGATTGCAAAATTAAAGCTAAGGTGAGATTTTTCTCACTCAAATTGAATGTGGAATTTTTGCAGTTATTGATTTGATTGATTGCTATTGGATGTGATATTAGATATAGTAGGATATATCTATATATATAGCAATATATACATATTGGCATATGTATATATTGGATTGATTGATTTCCCGCTTCGTATAGCGGATGAGACCCTATTGCGCCGTTAGTAAGCGGATATTTTTATAAAACCCATATACCGCGATATTCCACCTCGAAGTGGAATTGGTATTGTGCTAACGTCTGTGGATGCAGGGAAACATGTTGGAGGGATCCAACTGGATTCCTCACCAGTAGTTATTTATTTACAGATATTGTGATATTTGTTGATTATCATATTGATATATGATGTTTGTTGTTGTGATTGACTAATTGATGCGTTGCATCATTGGATTCAAGTTTTGAAGTTTTAAAATAACGATTTTAACTTTAAAAGAGATTTTTAAAGAGATTATTTGTAAGTATACGTTATTAGATTTTTGAATTAATTTACAAACGTTAAAATTATTAAAGTTATAAAGGTTAAGATTTTGGTGAAATATAACCGAGAGGTGATTTTTGAAATAAACAGCTAAGTAATTTATAAAATAGTTTAAATTTGGATTTTCGAATTATTAAAAACGATGTATATAAAAGATGTACAAAATTGATATTTATCAATTAAAATTTTTGGAATTTAAAACGAGTTTTTATAAATTGTGAAGATAGAAAATTTATAGAATTATAAGTTGTAAAGATAGGAAATTTATAGAATTATAAATTGTGAAGATTTGAAGTTTATAGATTTATAAAGTATGAAGTTATAAAATGAATGAAATTGTATAATAAAGACTTATAAGAAATTTACTTGTAAATTTGATTTTTTTGCCTTTAAGTGGAATATTGATCGAATTGTTAATAAAGAAGATTTATAAGTCAAAGTAGTTATAAAAGAGAAATAGAATTTATGAACGTGGTTGTAAATTCGAAATAGATTGAATTGGATAAATTAAATATAGAAGATTCTTAAAGAAGATATATTCGCGATTTTGGATAGCGAATCCCTATTGAAATTAAAATGTGTAGAAATGATTGAAATTGGGTTAAGTGAATTATATTCACGATTTTGGACAGTGAATATATTGTTAAGTAAAATGGATTTATTTTTGAAGAAGTGATATAAAAATGAAGTTAAACATTTTAAAGATGTTTTAAAATGTACTATGAATCGAAAGCATAGATTTCAACACTTGTTATTGAAATAGATGTTTTTCGAGAAATTTAAGGAAATGGTGGACTATAACACTGTTGTTATAGTAAATGATTTCCGAAAGGAAATATTTTTATATAGTATTGGGATTTATATATCTATTTTAATTTCGAATCCCTATACTAGTGATTTTGAGTCGTCGTAACGATGTTTTACGTAACATTCGTTTTGACTCAAATAAAGGTGTTAAAAGAATGTTTTCCTTAAAGAATGAATATATACTTAATTTGATTTAAGTATATCGAATATTTTCAAATGTTGAGAATAAATATATTTGTGAATTACTTATTATAAAATAAGTATGGGAATGCTTTTCCAATATGAAACGAAGGGTTTGAAACTTTATCTTTTAAAGATAAATTGAAAAGTGAATATCTGAAATTTGTTTTCAAACGGTTAAGTGTGGAAATTTTATATCTTGTAAAGATATTTTTGGAAAATAAAAAATTTGGAAAATTATTTGGAATCTGATGATGTTGCGCATCTTTATTGATAGTTAAATAACCGACTATCAATAATTACCTTGAATGGTATTTGTTGTGAATTGGATGAATTTGAATGCCACACTTATTTTTGAATAATCGCTCACTATTCGGGTTAGCCGGGAAAGGACCATGGGGTCGTATAACCCATTCCGAATATGTGATACGTCGTTATGAATTGCGTTCAAAGATCGGTGTTGAAGACCGGATATTTTTGAAAACGGAAGGATTACCGTCGAGTTACTCTACATCGGCTGATCTCCGGTTTAGAGGTTTTATCACCCTTAGTGACGGGAAGTCCGGACGTGATTAGAAATTTATCCGGATATGCAAGGGCTTCGTGAGAAGTGCCTTCGGTTCTGTTCGATCCCGGAACAGACTTGTATGGATTGTATGTCTGACGTTACAAATTTGAGATATAAAGCTGATTTCTTTCAAATACATTTCTGTTGGTGGCGGAGAATTTATTCTCTTAGCTTAACACCCTTCTCTGAGACGTACGAGCTCAGAGGTTATGTAGTTGAAATTTATCAGCGATATATCCCAATTTGGTAACGTGGCATACTGAGTGTTGCTGTGAAATGATCAGTGTTTGATCATTTGCGATATGATCATTTGTTTGATCTTATATCTTTGTGATCATAGGTTGATCATTTGTTTGACCCAAAGCATGGCTTTGTAGAAAGCGTAGCTTTGTGGACGAGACTTCATCGAGCCTCACACCCCGGAAATGGTCGAAACAGGAAGGATGCGGCAAGGTTCTAGGGAGTAGCGCCCCTTAGTGTATGTCATTCCTTCTGGATAGAGGTGGTATCATGGTATGGAGCCCAGATACTTAACCTATGTGGTTGCTGCATTATTATTTATGTGGTTTGTTGGAAATCAGGGATCCTCGGGAAGATCGGTTACGATCGGGGGATGACATACGCGTGTCAGTAGTTACCTATTTTTGCAGAGGTAACCCGGTCTTGTGTTGGCAGAGATCTAACCGTAATGTTAGGTTATTTCTCGGGTCGTCTATTCCAGGGACGTACCCATCGTGGATAGGAAGTTCCTTAGCCTGGCCATTTGTTGGAAATCCAAACTCCAATACGTGACTTGTACGGTTTTAGTTGTAGAACCTGCCATCTAATATGGCAGCTATAGCAAGCATACTATAATGGTACCTATGCTGGCTGAGATTTATATTATACTTTCGAAATGTTTTCTACACTATGCACTAATAATAATATCAAAAAGAATTGATTTTGCGTAGTAAGCATCTTTGACTATCATAAGAAGAAATCTCCTCCAATTCTGCGTTTGCATTGTGTGTGTGGCGGGAGGTCTTATGGTAGTTTCATTTTCCAAAAGCATTGCGAATTTGTTTTATTTTCTTTGTGAAAAATAACTGTTTCTTTCTTCTTTTTCTTCTACTTCTCTCTTTCTTCTACTTCTTCTATTTAAAACCCTCACTATTGGAGTTTCCGGCACTCGATTGCTCGGCAGTCGATAAAGTGAGTATCGATGTCGAATTTTCGAAAGTCGAAAATTTCGGTATGTGACAGTTTTGGATATTGTGTCTCACTTTGCAGATTATCTGCATGTTTTAGGTCCTACTAGAAGTGATTCTTCCTCTTCTTGAGAGGAGGAACCGATGTTTCCTTAGGTCATTATTATAGCTTTAGAAGCACCTTAGCTTCTCTCCTGTTATGTACTTTAAGTGGAATGACCACTATAAAACCATATAGCTGTTTCTGTGCATGTGCAAAACACCTTTTCTTCATTTATATATAGTGGCAAGACCCACTATAAGTCGACTTGCTTTGCAAAAAAATATATGGAAGTAATACCATTTTAAAAAGGCAATCATTTCCATCTTTCCCATCAAATCTCTATTTCAATTAATTATCCGCTTTTTGAACTTTGTTACTCTACCATTATTCCACACCTATATCATGAAAACTGAAAACCTCAAGTAAGAACTTGCTATCCAATGACAAATTTGATAGAGAATGCCTTAAAGAAGGAAACTAAGATTTTCTTTAAATATGAACAATTTTAATTTCCTTTTCACTACGAACATAAAAATTTTGTCAAGTTTTAACGTTAAATTAACATCAATCCAAAATTATTTTGCAAGAACTAATTCATTAAAAGCAAAATTTACACACCATAAATAAAAAATATTTGGTCATATAAGTGAAAACCAATGTCTAAGTAAATGAATATTAATCTCGTTGTTGTGTAAAGTCATACCAACCATAAAATTACCAATAAATACTAACAAATATGCTAAATTAGAAATGATACTTTGGATTCTAAATGCTCAAACTCCATATCACGCAATCATTTGGTAAGGACTATATAGTTATATCAGACAATGTAACTCAACAACAGAGTCATACTGCACAAAGCATCCATTCTTCCTCATTTAGGATTGTTGATATTTAGTACCATTAAATCAATCATTCTTCAAATTAAATGAGAGAATAAAGAAAGTACATGGAAAACTTGCAAAATAAATTGCACATAATCTAGGAATTTCATCAATTTGTAACTTCAAGTTCACTTCTGCTTGAACGCGGTACATATATAGCTACATTAAGAACAATTTGCAACTTTCATGCCATTAATAACATAAAATTCTTGTAAACTATAAGATGAAAATTAACATAATGTCATATTGATTTGGAAATACTAATTAGTTTGGAAGAAGATTTTGCATACCAAAATCAAAGTAACTAAAAAATAGGTTGTGTTATTAGTGAAAACTATCATCCAGTAAATGAATATTAATGTTAGTGTTTTACAAAATCATACCAAGCATGAAATAACAATAAATACTAATAAAAGAGTAGATTTGCGAAGAAACTTTTGGATACAAATTCGATGACCAAAATTTATAGCATTTACTTTCTCTTTCTGGATAAATGATGCCTAAAACTTGAATATCTCTAAAATATGCAATAGAATAGTAAGGATAAAGAAAGTATAGGGAATGTAACGACCCCCTTTTTCTGTACTGTTTAAGTGGACAATCAACCACACATGACAAACTCAAAATGAATGGAAAGGGGGATAGTTAGGGAAAGAAAGAAGAAAGAAGACAAGAGGAAAACTAAACAACACATAATCTCATAGCGAAACGATAAATATATAATATGAAACAGAACTTTACATAAGAAGAAAATAACTGTTATATACATACATCGAATCAAAGTTCACTAACTAACAGTCAGCCTGGATAGTTATAACAACCTGTCCTCACAAGTGCTAATAAATAACAACTAAATGCAGCAGAAAAATAACCATGTACGTGAATACGTCTCTGGGCCTCCAGCTCATGTCCTGAAACTCCAAAGCATCCAAACTAAATCTATAATATGCTCGGTCTGACCCGAGCATTATAATAAAATAACACCCGAGTCAGTCTGGAAAACTAGCGTGGGAAAAACACACCCAACTGGATTTTAAAGTTATAAAAAACCTTTGGAATCAAAAGTATCTCGTAAGACCACGTCGCACATAAACACAGATGTGTTTTTACCATTCGATAACCAAACCATTTCATATGAAATTCTCTGATATTATAATAGTGTGTAAGGGTGAAAATAAAATATTAAAATAGCTGGAATGCTTGCATCCACATTCTAGCATAGTTGGGCACATCTAAAACCGCAAGGCTCATACTGGAGATTGGGTTCCATATTATGACAAGATAAGGAACTCCCTTTCAATGGTACATCTCTAGATAAAACACACCAAGGTCTGACAAGAACATCTTATACCCCTGCCATACAGGACTGGCTTACCACTTGACTGGTAGTATCGAATATGATCACCCCTTTTGTTAATGTGCCACGAAGCATAATTGAGTAGATAATAATCGGTCTAGATTTTGGAATTACCATACCCTAATGGGAGCTACCCACATGGCCCTGCTGCATGCCTGATTTTTGTCATTTCCCGGTTGATGAGGCTTGAGGCTAAGTTTTACCTTTATGAATAGCAATTCCACTTGGAATGCTAAAAGTGCTCTCTAAGAATCAATGTAATGCTAGCATTCATCCATACAAGTTCATTCTAGAACTGAACGAGACCGAAAGCAATACTTCTACTACATCCATTTTGGAATCACCATCATAATTAATAGCAAGTAGCCTTTGCACTTCAGAGGCTCCGTCTTTGATTCCATATTATTCAAGATGACTTTATTTCGAAATGCTTGAGTTGGATCGAAGTGGTTTTCGAATAACCTATCCGATCCTGGTCTTTTCGTAACAACTTTCGGTAATTTCCGGTAAACTCAACACCGGTTCTTTAGGAAATAAACAGGCAAAAGACAAGAGTGGAGTTCACCTCCTAATTGTTGAATGAATGAGTTTCCTTATCGCTTATTCTAGAAGAACGAAATGAGTTTATATGTACAATATAGCTCCACCGACGGTAACGGTACCATATAATTCCCATGTTTCTCCTAGATATTTCCATAGTTACGTTTGGGTCCAAAATTTATAGTCGGTTATTTGACTATCAAATAAAAAATTAATTCAACTAGAGATTTTATTCCCTAAGGTAAACAACACTGGTTAAACAAAAAACAACTATTAGCCTCGTAATTTATCCCTTTCATTAATTAATCCCCTTTGCAAAATCCGAGTATCAAAATACTTTTATAAAGGTATGTTTCCAAATATGTTATACTCTTTCAATATTTGAAAATATCGACATACTCATCTCAACAATATAAGTAAACTCACAAAAGCATTTCACTTTCACTTAGAGAACTTTTCTATATGCTTATAGTCAGAATATAAAAGTATATTCATAAAATCACTATATTCCAACATTTAGAAAAATGTACTCATATACTTATCTCACTAGTATAAGAATATTTTACAAACCTTAAGAAAAATTCCATTTCCAAAATCATGCATAATTGGTTTAAAAACAATTGTTAATTTTAACATTTATACCAATAAACCCGACTCTTTCCTATTCACCACTCCATTCGTAAATTCCTTTACAACACTTTACTTACAAATCTCTTTTGTGAATAAATCATTTATAAGTACCGACTATAAAATACCATTTATAAACTCCTCTTATAAATTCGAAGTATAATTATAGCACTCCTAATTCATTTATAAAACTCTCTTATAAACACATCTCCTACTCTTTTATAAACTCCAAATTCATTTATAAAGTTTTCTTTATAAACTTTCTAAATAAAATTTCCCACTTAAGTTATTATTATTTTCAATCCAAATTCCAAATATAAACCCCAAACTCCAAGTATGGCCGAATCTCAAATATCATTTAGAACTCATTTATTCCTGATAACATGATCATTTCATATTTTCAATAAATTCGCAAATAGAATTTATTTCTCCAATTTATCAAATGATATGATTTCCTTTATAAGATATACATATAAACCATTCCTTTATTTTATAAAATCCTTCTTTTGTAAATCTATTCTCCACTTATAATATAATATTTATAAATCTACAACATTATATACAAACAATTCATAAATATTATTTCAAATATTTCTATCTTATTTGAACCCGCAGAATCCCTTTAAAATAAAAGATAACATTTTTAAATTTTCATTTAAAAATAAATATTTATAATTATAATAATTTCTAAAGGAACTAATGCTTCTAAAAAATTATTTAAAAACATTTACTTATACAAATATGAATTTAAAAAGAATAAATAGGAAATTAAAAATAAATTGAAAGTTTCAAAACTCATTTAAATTTAAATATCACAGAAATTCCAAAACCGTCGGATCAAAAATCAATTTCCAAACCAAAATTATTTACAAACCAATTTGGCATTTAATAGTATTTCAAAAATACTATATCGAGGCCAATAGTTGCTATATCACTTAACAAATGCTATTCTAACCTTTTACTCTAAAAGGTTTAAATTTTACATATGTCGGTGTCACATCTAATACATCCAAACAATCCAGTTTCATCATTTAACAAATTATATCACAGATATATAACTAAAATAAAATAATAAATAAATAACTAGAATTTTAAAACTAAAAATATCTAGAAATACTGATTTCTCAACAATTTTCCCTGTATTTCAAATTTAGATCTACATCACTTTAAAAAGCAGATATTTAACTAGATCAGCTAATATTATCAACCAAACACAACAGTAAATCCTAACTACTATATAACATCACTGGTTAACCAAAAGAGCGAATTTAACTCAGCAGAGTTCTACTGTTGCTTTCGCATTCTGGTTTCGTGTAAAATCGAACAACGTCCGATTTTAGCGCAAAATTCCAATAGCTCCAAATTCCATGAACCCAATTCCTAAGCAAAGTGTTCAACGCTACGAGTGTAACGTGACAAACATCATTTGATTTGGACCTTGTATGAGCAAGTTACGCAATTTATAAAATTACGGTTTTAAATATACTTAATAAAGTCATTAATTACAACTTAAACCACAAATTACCGTATTATCCTTAATCCTTTCTTCTCAAAATCTATTCCCACTTTCTTCTTGGAGCACTCGTCCATTACCGTGCTATTCCACCGACCTCCACATTTTCTCCAATCCACGAAAACCCAATCCGACACCGCTAATGAACTTCCCTTGCCCGAGCTTCCATCTCCACTCCACAAGCCCGACCCTTTCCATTGAATCGCGTTTTCTAGCCCTCCTCCATACTACAGTGAACGTTCAGACCATCCAAAACACCATCGCGTCGCTTTGCCTTCCTCCATTTCCTCCTTCCACCACCAAACCCAAATCCAAACATTATTCTGCAAAACGACCACCAAAACTCCATATGCCCGAAACCCTAGCTACGCCACTAACTGTTGAGCCTCGCAACCATGTCGCATGCACCTTAATATCATAGCCTACCCAAAATAAACTCAAGGATCCATGCTTGTGGAATTTATTTACTTTCCTGGATTTGATTTGATTTTTTTAAAAGAAGCGGACGTTTTCTTTTCTCTGCTTTCAAATTGCAGAAAAAGACAACGGCGAAAAGAAAAAATGGGGAGTGAAATGGCATGCTGTTGTGTACAATTGTCTTGAGTTAGATATATAATTTACAATTTCTGGCACCACACCGCACAGGTTTCTGTTCACATACGGACTCCGAATCAGCAAGACAAAAATACGGTCATGCTCAAAATAGCAACGTGACCCCAAAAAAATAATAATATACACCGATTATAGAGTTCTGTAAAATAAATAAAAAACACTGCTATTTATCGATAAATCGTCAGACAAATTATTTAAATATTTCTCAAATTAAAAATTATGGAATAATAAAATAAAATAAACTAAAAATACGTAATTAGAAATCGAGTTGAAATATTAACAATAACTTTTCGAATTATTTATTCGAACTGTTAACATTGCAATTGAAGTTACAGTTGAATTCACCGTTACTATTTATTATATTAAAATGAGTTAAATAAGCCCATTAAATTAATTGAATTATTATTCAATTATAAATCCAGTTATTAGAAACACTATTCAAATATAAATTCATGAATTAAAATATGTTAAACAATCTCTATATTTGAATTCTAGATATTAACTTTAATCTAAATTCCTATATTTAGAAATTTTTAAGTTATTTTACACTTTAATCCAACATTTTAATATTTAAATCAATTATATATTTTAAAATAAAATGACCAAAATTCCAGGTCGTTACAGGGAAACATTTAAGTGCAATTACCTTGTAATATGGGAGTTTCATCTATTGATCCATATTCCACTTCCTAAGAAAATATTGCAAGAAATCTTCAAAACCACATATTGAAATATTAAGAGCAAAATACCACTTGCATTTCCATTTTGGTAATGCTTCTAAATTTTCTTAGCAAGATGTCCAATCTCATGACTTATACTATTATCATATGAGCTTTACAACAATGGCACAAAAGAATAAAAGTCCCTGTTACTTAATTATATTGTTAAGGGAATACTCAAAAATGAAGATGGACTTTTTTGAATATACCCTAGGAGAACCCGACGGACCAGTAAACTCCTAAGGAGAATTAAGTTGTGCCAGTTCGCTTTAACTCATGGCACCTATAATCTATAGATACTATTTTTTGCGAGAAGTATGAAGAGAATAAATGATATTAGGATTGACAAATTTGAAGAATCTTTCTTATTTAACCAAGATGATGGTCGATTTTTCCAAAATTAGGGTATAAAAGTTTTGATATAATAAAAAATACAATGAGAAGTTAAGTTATAAAATATTGACGAGTGCATTGGTATCTCTTTTAAGAAACAATGGAAATAAGAAAAAGCAATGAAAAAGTTTAGGACAATTAAATTAAAAGACGCATGGCAGCACTGGAGATTTTGAAGGAATTAAAAACAGGGGCACACAAATTTAAACTCGGCTTTTATATAATATAATAAATATCACATTTTCATGGTATTACATTCTCCCCCTCTTAAAAAAGTTTCTTCCTCAAAATTCATAAGGAATGAAAAATGTAGTTTAATGCCCGTACTACATATCATTTAAACATATACAACCAAGTAAACAACCATATCATCCGATGTATCCGATAATCTTATATGAGTCAAACATGATAATATGTACAACATATAGATATGAATTTGCCACGTAACTTATCTATAATGCAAAAAGTGCATGGATCCTATTTGCATGCAATAAGATGCATACCAAGCGTGAATGCATAACATCGCGATAAAGCATATACTCTACATGAATGCAATAGTCATGTTGCAACCATCAAACAAATATCATGTAATCCTAAATATTAATGGTAATCTATCTTAGAAATCAAAGCATCCAGATCTAACCTAATAATAATATAATCCTAAGAAATCAAAGTAAACAAAGGAACATGCCAAAAAAGAGTTGAGGATGAGAATCTTTCATCTTCTCTTTTAACTCCATATACTCTCAGCTTGGTCATTCCTCCATTGCACTCTAACCAGTTTCACCACTTTATTCCTAAGTCACTTCACACCATGCTTGACAATGCAGGTTGGACCATGGTATGAACTCGGCTCAAGTTCTAACTCACCTCCTCTAGCTGATTAGGTTCAACTACAGTGGTCGGATCATGCGTACAATTCGCAAATGTGATTCATGAAATACATTGTGGACTCTTGCCTTCTTTTTCGGAAGCTCCACTCTATATGTCAAACTTTTTATCCTCGCCAACACCGAAAATGGACTGATAACTCGAGTTGCTAACCTTTTCCACTTTCAGATCTTACTACTCTCTTCAAAGGTGATACCTTTGGAGGGAACCAGTCGGTCAAAAGTGGGTTAAATTGGTGAATTTTAGAAAAAGAATTCTATTTTAGATCTTTATTGGGCTTATAAAGTCTAAATGAATTTTACATCCTATTTTAAATATATTTTATTTGTTATAAGAATTTTTTTATTTTTTTCTTTTGTTTAGTTTTGCTTTACCGATGTATCAAATACACTTTTTGTGTGAGTGCACGTTGTCAACCTAACAAATGGATCAACACCCTAGATTGAGTGTGAAAGCACCAGCGTTGTTCTTACAAAGCAAAAATATAGAAAAAAAATTGAAATACAAGAAGATTTTTATAGTGGTTCGGTTGTTAATGAAGCTTATGTCCACTTTATAATTTTCTATTAACCGACTGCTTTTACAAGTTGAATCGGATTACAATATGATCGAATCTTCTAAGTTAGATCGAGTCATAAGTACAAGAGTTCCTTGAAGAATCACAGTGAACCCCTTAGATGACTACTGTGTGGGAGGAGAAAAGTGAAGAATAAAATCTGTAGAGTTCCAGCAGCTAGTCCAAAAGATCCTCTTTATGTTGCAAATAGGATTGTATTTATAGGGGTTGGAGAGCTATTAGTCTAGGTCGCTTTGCCAGGAGCCTACACTCGATGATACAAAGGTGCACTAAGAAATTCATAATGACCCAACGTAATCTGATGGATCACTAGCGATCCATGTACTTAGGGAAATATTGGATTTCTTCCTTTGCACTCCTTGTCTTATATAGTCACTCCCCATGTAATTTCGTAGCTAGTTGCCTTGTTTTGATGATGATTCATGCAAAGGTTGGATTGAACTCTGATTGGAATTAGATAGGTCGTCGCTTCTCGAACTAGGTTGCTTGGAAGGCTATGAAACTCTGTAAACATCCCTAGAAAAGATACCGATTCATGATGCAAGAGGCTTGAGCGACCCATGGAGCTTCCTTATGGATTGCTAACGATCCATGGGCAATGGATTGCTAGCGATCCATCCCTTTAGCAGATTTTTATGTAATTCTTCTTGAGTGCTTCTTGGCCTAATCTTTTGGTTCTTTTGGTTGCTTGAGTTGTATTGGCTTGGCCTAGATGTTCTAACTCATCTAGATTCCTACTTGGGTAAAAACCCAGATAACATTTGCCCCCCAAAGTATGCCTTCTTGGAAACAAGGTATTTTTTGGAAGTAACCGTTTTGGGTTTCCACTTTATGAAATCTAGTTGATTGTGTCGAGGTTACCATGCAAATTTGGCTTCGACTATTCAGTCATCTGTTGAGTTTCGATGTGAATCGTTGTCGCTCGTAAGAAAAAATCAATTTCGATCCCATAATTTTCAAGATGCTTGTAAAAAACATGTAGATCACGCTTGGCAAGTTTAATGAATATTGGTTACATCCTGATGGATCGCTAGCGATCCATAGTATCAAAAATTCTTTCAAATATTTTTCTAGTCAAAACTCTTTCAAATAATATTAATTTTGAAGGCTTCGGAAACAATTTTGAAAACAATAGGATTTCAAATTCTAAAATTCTCAAATTCTCAAAATTTCTTCTCTTAAAAAAACATTTCTATGTAGAAGCTTTATTATAAATACACTTATACAAATTTCATTAACTTATTTACCGAAATATTTCATTAATTTACGACTTGGTCATTTTAACAACTTCTTATTTTATTTGATTTCAATCCAATTTAATTATCAAATGCTTCATAAAATAAAATTCATTAAATATTCGTTTTTTATTTTTTAATTCAACCAATAATCAATGGTAATTAAATATTATCATCTCCTAATAATAATTTTATTAATAATAAACCTTATATATATAATATAATTTTGGTAAAATTATTTTATTTACTCGATTTTAAAACAGTATTATGTTGAATTGCCTCGTTTAAGTGTCTAGAAACCCCTACGATAACACGACATTCTGCACATCGATCGAAATTCATAAATAACTCAACGGATAAGTAAACACAATATAAATTTTTTTATAACACTAACAAGTACGCTCTCTCATATATATACTCTCAACAGACTTATTCTAGGGTATTACTACCCTATCTCTAATGAGTCAAACCCTACAAAGCCAAGGTTATCGCTAAACCTTCGCTCTGATACTAACTGTGACGACCCATATTTCGGAAGGATTAAATCGACAATAATCCACACATGTCCAACTTAAACAATCCGGAATGTAGATAATCAATGGGGTTAAATAAGAAAAATAAGAAAAGAAGAAAAAACAAATACAGAATCTCACAGCGGAAATGATAAAATATGATAATCAAATAACAGTTCATGAAGCTGCTTATATCATACATTTGATTATAATATATACAACATTTATCAGATTTACATATACACCAGGGATAAATAATCAATACAGCAGAATAACATGATGTAGGGAATAATAATAATAGTAATATACCAAAATTCTCGTCTTTGTCCTCCAGAGAATAATCTTCAATATGCTGAAAAACTCAGGACTGACTCGAGCGTGATGAAAAGACAAAACACTCGAGTCAGGACTAAAATACTCTTATGTAAGTCAAATCAATATCGCAAAATATGAGTGCAATAACTTAAGAGATGTTACGGGTTTTTTTCCATCTCCTAAGGATCCGTCAAACTATCTATATATAATAGTGTACGCTATAATAGATAATGTCTATCAGTAAAATAAATATCAAAATAGCGTTAAGGCTTTACATTGATCCACCTTAACACATTTGTACAGTTCTAAACCAAAGTCGTAATGGGCTCGTATAGGGATAAATATGACAAGGCACGTGAGGCAATGCGTAGGATTCTACCAGTTTATCCTTTCTGGCTGGTCGTAACCCATCCGTGGCCGACCGGGACAATCAATCCAAACAACAAAAAGGTGCACCCATCGAATACGAAATCACAACAGTAATACGATGGATCAACGTCGCTAGAGGTAGCTAACCTCATTGGCCAGACATAGGCTCCTGTTTTAGTCATTTTAATTATGACACGAGTGTCAAAGCTATCCATCATCGTTCTCTTAATTCATTCTAGTAAACGTCGCCAATTCAACCACTACATTCTGGATATCATCCACCGCGTACACAATTGTTAAAGTGGTTCCAATATTGACAGAGAGTATGCCAATAAGAGGCCCCGGTCTCTTTAACAACCAAACGTCGTTTTACACACCTGTTGGTTTTTTATATTTCAAAACAATTCACACTTGATATCAAAATATCATATTTGTTTCAAAATCAATATATTTACTCAAAAGTCATATTTTACTTCAAAATGTCAATTCAGTTCGTTATAAAATTGTTTTGAATTACAATTTTAGGTTATAACTTCACTTTAACCCAATTCGTATTTAAATCCAAATTTAAATATAAACATTTCACCCTTTTAACCAGTTTGAATTTTAAGAAAATGGTTTAGATAGTTTAAAATAATTAAATAGTTAAAATAGTTTATAGAAAATAGTTTGAGTAATTAAAAAAATGGTTTATATAGTAATATAGTTTGGAAAATCAAAATAATTTGAATATTTAAAGAATATAGATTTTTAAACTATTTACACTAATATAATTCATTTAAAAATGGTTTTAAAGTCAAACTAGTTTACTTTCCAAATTTTCCGATTCAAATCAGTTCCAATTTCCATTTCGATTTAATCGATTCAATTCCGATTTCAAGTTGAATTTTACTTCGATTCAAAATAAATTTCAATTTCAATTCCAAATTAATTTCACTTCCAATTCCAAATTAATTTCACTTCCAAATTAATTTAAATTCTAATTCCAGATTAATTTCAACTCATATTCCAAATTAATTTAAATTCCAAATTTTAACCATTTCGATTTATATAAATTCCGAGTTTGATTCCCAAAATGCCGATTCAAAACACTTACATTAAATTTTCCTTCAATATCCAATTTAAAATCCTAATCTTCAAATATAATTAAATTCTGAGCTCAATTTCGAAATATCATTTTATATTACCGTTTACTTAGAAATATTCAAAGTTCAAATAAAAAGTCCAATCTTTTAAAACAAATCAATCTTCTGAAATTCATATCATATTTGGATTATAACTTAAAAATCTCAACTTCGATTATTTAAAACATTCCTATTTCAAATTTAAATTTCAACATTTCGAGTCCAAATTCAAAATAATTCGATTTCGATAAATTCGATTTTTCTTACAACCAGATCATTTAAATAATTTCAAATCAAAATTTTAAAATCATTTAATTTATCCAATCCGGTGTCCATATATAATTCTCTATCCTATGGCCAAGTGAATCAGTTATTCCAATTTAATTCAGGAATGGATATATATTATTTCAATCCAAAATAAAATGCCATAGGTATATATCAATTCAACCTATTTCTTAATTTATTCGAAATAATTCAATTTACAGTTTTATATACTGTAAATAATATACCAGGATGATAACATGATATATCAAAATAAATAACATCTAAAATATCAACCAATTGTATCCATCACAACCAATCATCCAAACAGTCAAAAATCACAACAATTAACTAATTATCGATAATGGGGAATTTTACTAGCAGTTTAATCCTAATTCAATTTAACTGTCAATTCAGATCCTATTAATTAAATTCAAATGTCAATTTAAATGTCAACTAAATTTATCAAACACCAATCAATAAATTTAAATTTACTTCATGATATAAATTTTACTAATCATAAAGATATATTTGTCAAACGTGAGCATATAAACACTCACCTTTTATTTGAACTGGAAATTTTCTCAGCTTTGAAAAAATGCCACTTCAATGCCAAGCTGTAGACGACGTCGATACAGTTCCAGCGTAATTTGTTTCACCCGAAACGGACCTCGTATGCATTAATTACAAATTTATTAATATCGATATAATTAAAAATCTAATTAACAACTAATCATCACAAAATAATAATAATAATAATAATAATCAAACAAACCCTTATTATTGATCCTCCTGCTCGTGTTTTTCCCCCAAACCCATGATGCTCCTATCCAATTTGCGACCTACTTTGTATTTTTTTTATCGATTGAAGCATCAACAGTTCGCCACCGATCAAGCCTTCACGTTGGCACGCCGCCCCACCATCCTCTCGCGCAAGCACGCGCGGCCAAAACCCTAACCGCCATTGCCTCCACGTGCTCCTCCCATCATGCGATGCTTCAGTTCAGCGCTCCCATCCTAGCGCACTCCTAATCGCGATCAATTTGAATCGTGTTTCACTTCATTTCTTTTTATTTGAATCTCGATTTTGAACAGAGGGGGAAAAAGAGAACGTGTAGGCAAAAAGTAATGGAGGCTGAGATGTGTACAAGAATGGTGGGAGTTTGACTTTATTATACTATTTAAATATGAAATATCTCGCCCGATAGGCCCGCACGAATCCGTACTCCAAACGAAGCGTGCCACTAGGCGTTTATAATGTTTTACCTCTATTCCGAACGCAATGGAACTTGTTCCAAGGCCTTATTCGATTGTATGTTGAAGATAGTTTTTCAAAGTCAATTTATTTTATCGAATTCCTTAAATTGATTTCTACGCGTTTCAAGCTCGCACGGCCAAACGACAAGTCTGATCGCTACGAAACTTGAAATCCTACAATAACTCACTATTAAGAATCCGATGAAACTTGTTTCGTCGAAATCTGAGACAGTGGCCAAAATAGCTATTTCACACGCTAATTATAATATAAAATTTCAAATATCTAATTATTCACTTTTAACCAAAATTTAAATATTAACAATCTTCATTGTTGTTTAAATAAAATTTAAATCAACTTCCGATACCACTTCATTCACATTAAAACCAGAATTCAATTATCTAAATAATCCTAGTATTAAATTTTATTTAATTTAATTATCCTATATTAAAAACCCAATGAATTCTAGTTATCAATAATTAATTTATTTTCAACTAAATAAGTCAAAATTAATTATATAATCCAACTTTTGGTTATAAACACAACTAATACATAGGATTTATCTGAATACCTGTTATTGCCAACATCTTCGAAATTTATTTTTTCAAAGTTTTATTCAGGTTCATATTCAAATAAATTACACTAATAAATTATTAAATTTTATTTCTAGCCATTTTTATTCAATAATTAAATTAAATTCAAAATTTTAAAATAGTAAAAATACGGATCGTTACAATATGGATCGTTAGTGATCCATAGACTTAGCAAATTTTCAGT
Source organism: Allium fistulosum (assembly GCA_030737815.1). Classification (NCBI taxonomy): domain Eukaryota; kingdom Viridiplantae; phylum Streptophyta; class Magnoliopsida; order Asparagales; family Amaryllidaceae; genus Allium; species Allium fistulosum. The sequence continues at coordinate 1,124,512,702 of CM060902.1, read as the reverse complement.
AAATAGTCCCCTATTTAGCTTCACTCGAACCGAATCTTCTTACTTGCCTTTGAAAGTCACATGTTCTTCTTACGACCCGAGCCAACAATGAGACCAAACCCTAACCAGCTTTGCTTCCATTGACGTTGATCACCACCGTCGTAGCCTACTGCCGCCGTCCTCAGCTCCATCCGCCATCACCCCGAGCCTAGCCCTAGCACCAGAATCGTCGCTCCCTTGAATCGCTGCTAACCTTACAGATTGCTAACCCTAACTTGGATCGCCATGAACCCGAAGTTGAACACGTTTGCCTTCGATCCGAGGTTGGTCATGACGTGATTACTGTATTGGTGGTGATTGCTAGTGAATTTGTGGCGATCGATGAGAATGGTGAACGAAGTAGGTTGATTGCGATTTATTTGAGGTAGATAGTGAATTCGTGTCTTGCACTTGATGCATCCTACTATCATCATCCAATTAATCAAAATCGATTAGTGCATGGCCTCAATAGCTCCGGCGAGATGGTTTACTATAGATTTGATCATCTTGGATTAATCTTACTATCGCACGCTCGGTGTACCTAAGAATTGAACAAGCTTTCCATGTCGCTTTAGACAATGGATCTGTTATCGATCGTTGACCGATAACGGTTAAGTGTAGGAGGAATAACTTCAATGAATGATATGAAAAGCTTTTTTCCTTTCTCTGCTATGAGTGAACTGTCCACACAAGATAGAGCATTCGTAGTGTTCAGGACATTGAGCCCCATCTCACATAGATAACACACTGCACTTGCCCCAATCTACACTTGGAATCTGATGAGTTGGAATAAGTCAACGTCTTTTTGAAATTCAGGCGTTAAACGTAAAAGTATTTCTAGTTTGAAATAGAGTTATCTGACCATGTTGGATACAAGTTCGGTTATATAGAATGAAGTGACAGGGACGCGGAAGATGATCTTAAGGCTATTTAACACTAGAGGGGGGGTGAATAGTGTTTTAAGAATTTCTTTAAAACTTCTTTGATTTAAATTGAATTAACTAACTTAATGCAAATACACAATCACAGATCAAATCACAGAATCACAAACAGATGCAAATATAAATAAAAAGCAAGTAAAGGAAAGAACACACCAGGAATTTTATACTGGTTCGGTGTTACCCTACATCCAGTCCCGCACAACTCGTACGGCTTTCTATTCAATAATAATCTAGATTACAATCCCTCGATTCCAAGGCAACGAGGTACACCCTCCAGATTCTTTGGTCTCTGGGTAGAACCACTTGATTCACAGGACACAAGTTCACCCGATCGATTTCCAAGGACACGATCACACCTTTATAACCCTAAACAAGTTTCTTTGAGTACAAATGTATCTATAACTCTGATAAGCACTGAGATTCTTTGAAGAGAGTGGCAGAGAATCAAACTAGAGATATTCTGGTTTGATTCACTTAAGATTTCGGCAGAATATGGATAGGATGATTAGAAAATAAGATAAGAGAATAAAGAGGAGAGAAAATAAAGAAAGTAGTTACTGGAAAACGTCCATAACAGTCTCTATTTATAGAGAATGAATGGATGTGTCCATTCAAAGAGATTTAAACGAATAGACACTTCTTTTGAAAACAACCTTTGCTATAACGGGAAGCATGTCGACATGACGAGTAACTATGATGTCGACATGGTCTATTAAAAATGATGATTTGCTTTTCTTTGAAAATGATGATTTAAAACATATGCAACTTTATTCAAATGGACTCTACGTATTTGTATAAGGTATTTAGAAGTAGAAATACTTATGAATATATATATGTATATATACTAAAATATATTTAAAATCAAGGTAAATAAACTAAAGTAAATATAATATTAAAATAGATTTTGAGGCTAAAATATCAAGGACAATTTTGAAATCAAAATATAACAAAATGATAAATATGATTTTGAGGCTAAAACATTTTTGGAAATGTGAACGAAGGTTTTTCTTTTGAAAAGGAATATTTGAAAAACATTTTATAAAACAAGAGATAATTTTGAAAATCATTTTGAATCAAAATTAGTGGATAACAAAATAGGGCTACTATCCATTCCACTAGATATTTCGTGAGTTCCATCTCACTAGGGTTCCATCCCTTTAACAAGATAGAAGTGGATTCCATTCCACGATTAAATTGGATAAAAAAGAATGATAGTGCTTTCAAGGAGTTTTAACAAATATCTAACCTAACTATATTATTTGTCTTGAACTCTTGAATATCTTGAATCTCATGAGTCTTCAATCTTGAACTCTTGATCTTTGTCTTCTTTACTATACAGTCTTCTTTTGTTGATACCTGCATATAGATTTCTTGCACATATATATTTTATAACACTTCTATAGTTGTTGTCATCAAAACCATTATCCTATAGACTAACATGAAGCATCTGTCATCTCGAAGTAAATCCAGTGGAGGTAGCCCAATACTCTCGAAAGCAGAATCGACATCAGTTATGCCTTCGCAAACGGCTCCAACAGCGCGTAGTTCGACATGCCATGCTCCATAGGGTCAATTGATGCCGATTGGTCCGATCGTCGATCGAAATCCTCTGAACTTTAGAGTTTTACTTAACCCTCTAGAGAGAGCTTCTACTGTCATTTCCACTAAAGTTCTGCAAAATATTTGTTTACAACATGGTATTCTAGATGATGATGTGCGCCTTCCGTTGAAAAATGAGTTTGCGCACATGCCACCTTCGGCGTATACCGCCTGCCATTGATACATGTGCTTTAATGGTGTAGTGCCCCCATTCAACAACTTCTTGAGAGACACTCTTCTAAATTTGGGAATATCCCCATTTCAGATCTATCCCAACGGATATGCAATTTTGGCTTTCCTTCATGTTTTTTATGCGGACATTCAACCATAACCCAAGCTTCAATGAATTGAGACATTTCCTAACATTCGAGAAGAGAGATGAATATCCGTCTCTCTAGATTATTGAGGCTCAGAGAAATAAACAAATCGTGTTGCAAGTTGAAAGAAACTTGTCCCAGTTTAAGACCCAATATTTCTTCGTTAGATGTCATGAAGGATTAATTGTCTTTCGATGACAAGGGGTAAGTTTTCTCTTCAGTCGTTGAGATTTATTATGATGGTGCAGAGTTTTATAGACTGAATACTTCTTGTAGTTATTCCGAGGCCAAATAAAGATGCATCACTTGACCCCTTCTTCCATACTCTGAAGGTCATAAGTGCTAGCGAGAGATCAGTCAAATTTTTGGTAACGAATGAGAATTTGCATCGGTATGGATTGTTTCATCTCAAGAGATCTGCCGTCGCCATTGAAGTTCCATCCCCTACCCGTTCCAAGATTCAAACACGCTCCACTTCTTCATCATACGATTCCGAAGAGGGCGGTCTACTAGGAGGAGAAGATCCATATGGTGGATCAACTGAGGAAATTCGTGAAGGAAAAAACGTTATGACCGAAACTAATAGCCCGATCAGGATGCCCTCGATCCCGGAGGAAAGGGAAGAGGAGTTCAAATAGCGAGAAGGTATGGTTATGGTGATTGTAGAAAAAGAAGAAGGTGAAATTGAGAGCGGGAGTAGCAATGATTCTTCCTCTAGCGATGAGGAGCTCGATGCGAGTTCCAGTGAAGGAGATTTCAAATCATGTGATAAAACTTCGGGAATGAGTCCCATCCTCCCAGATTATTCTCCCCAAGAGGTTATTCCTAAAGATGCCCCACCAGCAGTCGAACGACTTCATGGTTCTCCGCTTAAGGAAACCGATATCAACTTTCGGGACTTGAGCAACATTTATGTAGACATTGCTGAACTCATGGGAGACGATTTTAAGTCTGAGGGATTGTCTTTTCACTCTAGTCATGCTGTTTCCAGAATTAAACTGACTCCCACTATATTCGTTTCCCGACCCGGTTTGTGAAGTCCTTTTAGAGCGCCAACGACATGTTACATACTTCACTAGGGTCACGTACACTCATATATGCATTATTTGAGCTCATTTTCTGCTGCTAAAGTTACTTCATATTTTCTATATTAGGTACTATGGGAGGCTATGGACTCTATGAAGATCTTGAACAATTTACAGATGCACAACGTGGGTCGGAACGGACTTCTAGCTACCACTAGCCCTGAGAAACTGAGGAAGAGTGGAGGAGTAGAAAAGATTGGGAAGCTGAAACTCGTCATTAGGATGACAGGGACCGAGGCACAGTTTATAGGGGGTGGTAATGAGAAGAGCAAGAATCCCAATGATAGGGAAGAGCCATCCAAAAAGTCGAAGGTAGATCATGATCCTCATCCTTCCGTGCACCATACATCTACCCCGACTCTAGTTTCTATTGGAATTGAAGTTCTGACTTCTACTATTTAGGCCGCTCCATCGATCCAAACTTCATCAACTCATGTTGTGCCTGCTTATAATTTTTCACTCCCTCATAGGAGGCCTGCTTATATTCTCCCATCTGGTCCACCTAAACTTGAAGCCGCGCTCCTCGGATGGTTCCTAAAGGGAGTTAAATTCGATCGTGACCTGGGTCCGATTTGGAAGGATTCTTATATACCCCATCTCCAGGTGATTTAGAGAGACTTGGATCAAGCTAAAGGATGGGAGAAATTATGTAAGCAGCTAGCAAACACAAACCATAACAACTGTCAAGAGATTCTTTCCTTCCAGTTGGAAAAGGATGATTACGAAAGGATGTTGACGGAACGTGACGCCAGAATCGATCAATTGACAAAATAGAGAGATGCCGCCATTCGAGATAGTAAGAGCAATGCTAGTTTGCTAGAGGAATTGAAAGAGGCTCATGCAAAAATTGAAATCGTGTTCAGAGATGAAATCAATAAAGCCCATGTTAATGAAGTCAAGCTGAAAAAGGAGCTTGAAACCTGAGATGAGATCATCGAAGCTCAAAAGAGAACCATTGCTGGTCAGGATGAAACTGTCAAAGCTCACAAAAAAATAATTGCTGATTACGCAGGAATTGTGGAATCCAGAGATAGGACCATTTCCAACCAGGCTCAAGTGATTGGTTCGCTTTGGTAAAAAGTTACGTAACTCAACGTTGAAAAGACCAAAGTCGAAGTTGAGAAAGGCCCTGTGGCGGAAGACTACTTAGAACTGCAAGATACCTCCAGAAGAAAGATTGCAAAGATGGATGACACCATCTTGAACTTCTACGTCAACTCCCTGTTGCATCAGGGCAGTTTATGTTATCTAGGCCCCAAATTCCCACATACTCTTGTTGTGGTTTGGGAAGAGATCCTAGCCCATTTCTGAGAAGATAGGGATGTGTACACTGAACAAGAGTTGAAGGATGCCTATCTAAACAAAGAATCAAAGAGGGCTTTGGTAGAGGGCGAGAGATTATTCGGGTTGAAGGGAGCGAGAAGCCGATGCTGCCGCAGTTACAGCTTCTAAAGCACTATCAGAGCCCTTCAGTTCCGGGCTTGGCGAATCGTCCAAGCAGCCTCATGATCAGACAGAAATCATTCCGGCTTCGACTGACACTACTTTGTTATCCGCCCCTTTAGCAGCTATCTTCGAAGCCTTGGATGGTCCTAAAACTTCATCCAAGATTGTGCAACAATCAAAAGAAGGAAACAGTAGGGAGTATGAGGTTGAGATTCACGATCACACTTCTGATGCAGGTAACTTTCTTGTTTCTCCTAAGTTTGAGGATTTCCAGCTCACACCGCAAGAACAAGATGAACTGAATGCTTTCCTTTTTGATCTTATAGGTCCGTCTTCTTTACCTGTCGAACTGCCAATTTTCCAATCTCGGGGCCTACTGCTATTTCGACTGCATGAACACTTGTTTCTGTAGCTACTTTGATCACCACGCCCATGTCTGGCTCGCAACCAGGGCTGAAATATGAGAATATTGCTACACTGCATGGCCTGGATGACCCCTTCGTATCTCTAGAGGGCGATTTAGTAGCAGGTGGCGCTCGAGAGCAGACGGACCAAGCTAGCTAGCAAGGTAAAACTGAGCAGCAGATGGTGGCAGTTAAGAAGGAAAACATTAAGGAGAGAATGTCTTTGAGGAGCTCTTACAAGTTCCGTAAGCGCAAGACCAAGGGGAAGTCTTCCGAGGGGCTAAAGAAAAAGGAGACATGGGCACGGAGCCTATAATCGATATCTCTGGTAGCGATATGACTCCCGGTTGGGATGCTGAGGGAAAGAAGAAACTTCCAACCAAAGGTGGGAGAGGAAGTGGTGGCAAGAAGCATCAACGGGTTCTAACAACAGTGGAGCCGGATTTTGTAATATTTTGATTTGTTCGACATTTAAATTGTACAAATGCAAAGTCTACACTTATTACTTTTATTGTTGTAGTATCTGTACTTTTCTTTTTGTTTGCCGATATTGTGTGGGTATGGCCTCCACATTTTGATTGTACAGAAATGTTATGAAAAATGAAAAGATTAATGTTTCTCCTACTACCTCTTCTGTGTTCTTTCTTATTTATCACATACTTAGCTTGTTTTTATACCACTTATGTGTGTACATGACACGATTGCTTGTTCTGCAATTTTAATACTTAATATTACCGTGCCATGTTTTGTGGTATACGATGCCTTTATTTACATGATTTCATGCATTGTGTATGCATTTTTTTAGTTTTATAACTAGATCTATTGTGATTTCCAAAATTATTTGTTCGGCGTAACAGGACTGTGAAGTAGTTTTCCTTTCAACTAATTGTTGGTGTGTGTCTGTGTGCCTCCTACTTCATAGGGTTGTTTACTCCGAACACTTGATAAATGACCGGTTGATCCGAGCGATTCCTTAGATGTCTCTAGCCGAATTTACTTTGCGGTTCCTACCTTCAGGAACTTATGACTCGAATATCTCGACTCCAGAGATTTTATCGGTCAATGATCAGAATTCTTTGTTGATTTCTAATTTTGCGACATTACTGGACTCAAGTAAATTCTTTTGATAGTGGGAGTTGATCCTTGTTCGTCCTGCAATAGATATGTTTCCCAGTGTTGTCAAGACAATACCAATACTTAGAAAGTTTTAACTGTTTGCTGATAATGTCGGGGCAACGTCAAGCAATGCTTATGCGGTTTACAGAATGTGTGGTTTTTAAGAGCGTGCGGCTTACGGAATATGCGGCTTTTGACAGAGCGCGGCTTACGAAATGCACGGCTTTTTGAGAGTGCGGGGCTTACGAAATGCACGGCATTTTGAGAGTGTGCGGCTTACGAAAAGCATGTATTTTTGAGAGTGCACGACTTACGAAATGCGCGCTTTTGATTTTTAGTCGATTTACTTTTGTCGACTTAGCGAGTAAGCAAAGCATACTTGGGTGTGATTTCACTTCCCCAAGCAACTAATGAATGATTTTGAGGCGATTTACTTTTGTCAACTAGACGAGTAATTCATATGAATATAGTTTTATTGGTTCAAGAAACTAAAGAGATTTCATTGATGAGACGGAAAGTAGAGCAAATTTTACTTATTTACAATGCCCCTAGTGTAGTTGGGTGGCTCACTTGCGAAAATAGGAAATACATAGATAAAAGCTAAATAAAGTAATACCAGAGTGAGTCGTTCTTCTAAGCACGGGGAATCTGAATTCTATCGACTATGGCCAGCTTGAAAGTGCCATCTCTAAGCTCTTGCCCGATTGAGTAAGGCCCTTCCCAGTTTGGTCTGAATGTTCCTAGAGCCGGATAGATCCGTTTCAGGACAAAATCTCCCACTTCGAAGGTATGGTTGCATACCTTGGAGTTAAAGTGTCGTGTTACCCTTTTCTGGTGAGCCGCGATCCTTAGCTCAACTTCCTCTCGTTGTTCATCAATCAGATCAAGTGACTCGAGCAGAAGCTGCTAGTTCTCTTTTTGATTGAAGTGCCATTTCCAACGAGAGGGAAATTCCAATTTGATCGGGATCATTACTTCGGATCCGTATGCCAAGGCGAATGGCAAGTGTCCAGTTGCTGACTTGTGCGTCGTCCAGAAAAAAAAGCGTTTGTTGCAAAGATTGATAAATATAAGATGAATGGATCCTCATGGAAATGTTAATGAATGAAATTCATTGAATATGCTTTAACCTGGTTAATGTCCTAGTTTGATCACGTGCATTAGAATAAAGATCAACCATTCACGGTTGGACTGCTAGCTATAAAACTTGTATTAGTACACATATATACTTCAATGATACAATAATCATATAATGGTTGCCTCAATAACACTAAAGAATCAAGCAATGGACGTAACAAAGCAATCAAACAATGAAATCAGGAAATTATTGATGTTCAGTTTACTGAACAGAGCAAACACACTCTTCCAATATTTAAATTCGTGACACAATGGATATATGCACAGAGGATGGTAAGGAATTGCTGTTGTGACTGGGGCAGAGTGGTGATGTGTTGGTCAGTGAAAGGGGAGAAAGAAGGGGATGAAGATTGTTGAAGTTGAAGTGATGGTGAAGCGGTGATGGTTTGTGGAGAAGTTTTGATGGCGGTTAATGGTAGACAATGACAATTTGTAAGTGTGTTGCACTGAAACTTGTTGAGGCAGTGAATGTATGCACAGTAAGGCTGTGAATGTAGTTGAAGTGTGTAAAAAAAGAAAATATGAAACGTAATTGAAGAATTGTAAAAGGAAATTGTAAATGCGAAATTGTAAAAGACTTACATATTTTTCAGTGGCGCAAGGAAGAACCTCTCCGGTTTTTTTACTTGTGTGCGCCACTTTCCATGCCTTTGCTCGTGTAATTTTACATTCGGGATTATCAGTTTCCTACATAAATAAATGTAAATATATTAAACAATTATACAATATTATCGCGATTAGTTGTGAAAGACTTACTACGTACCAATTCTTCATATAGTCTACTATAAGATTTTCTTCCCAATGTCTGATTTATGGTGTTCTTTCTTTTATTATCAGCATTCGTCTTGCATTGTTTTTTCTTCTTATCAGCATACTCAATGTCGATGAACCCCACCCACTGAACTTTATCAATGTCTTCGGGTCGGTTATCAATCGCAATACGCCTAGGCAATAACTCTCCTTCTTTTGTTTTAAGATATAGCTTTCTCAATTTTGTTTTTGCTGTTCTGAAGTACTATGAAAACGCCTTCTCTAAAATAGGTCGAGCTAAGTTGGGGTTTATATTCAAATCAAACTCCTTCTATAGAAAGGTAAAATAAATGTTCTAATTATGATTTTGTACTTCAAATATGCACAAAAAAAATCATTCTTGTAAAAATTGTAAATTCAAATACCATGAGTGCTTTCCATAAATTATCCTTGAAAAACCCATCAACTTTCCTCCAATCATCATAGCTAATGGGAATATGCCTTCGAATTAGAGTGCCACAACAGGAACTCCGCTTTGTTGCATCGTCGCCTTTAGCACCATCCATCTAAACAATTATCCAGTACTTTTTATTTGGTGAGGGAGGAGGAACTTCTTCTTCTCTGCTTTCTATATGTCTACTGCAACTAGCCGACATACTGCCAAAATATAATGCAAGAGATATAACAACCTATCTACAAAATATAATGCCATAAAATTATATAAAGAACTATATACATTTTAAAACTGCCACTTAAAACTCACATATTTCCAAAAATCTGCCATGCTTTCTGTTCATATTCATTAATTTTGAATTTTTACATCTCAATTCATATGAATGGAAAGCTTCACGCATAATGACTGAGAATACTAATAAAGTTACAAAATAAGCAACTACTACTTCAATCAAGCTCATCTATTTGGATTCAATACATTTCAACAACGTTGTTAAGTTAGATTGATCCTTTAAAACTGACTGGAAGTTTGTTGGCATCTCGTAATCATCCACGCTATTAGTCAAGCATTTAGGTGAACGTCGTACAATGGACCAATTGGGATTTTGTATGTCTGGTATGTAAAAAACTTGACCTGCTTCTGATGCAAGAATTGCAGGCTCATCATACTCTCCGTCGCTGCTTTTAAGTTTTTTTAGATTCACCATCAACAAATTAGAGTCCGGAAAAATCTTACAACCATGCATTTTATCAGCAATATTGACCCACTCACAATAGAATACTACATGTGAAAATTCATAATAATCAACTTCAATGATTTCCTTGATAATACCATACCAAGTGGTGTCATCATCTGTAGGATTCAAATCTTTCGCGCTTGCAACAAATGTTGTTATTGCATCCATACAAACACCACTATCTTGTGTTGAAAGGGTGTCATCATAGCGATGCGGAGAAAATACATAACCATTTATTCTATACTCAAGATGATTTTTTGCTTCCCACGCTGGTCCACTAACGTAATACCATAACAACGAATCCATGCATTTTTCTTCCATTAACTATTAAAATAATTTAATTAAGTTAAATAATGTTAATTTGATTATCGAATTATAATCTTTGTGGAATTTAACAAACCTTCTTGTACAACCACTCAATGAATTCAGTTTGCACTACTACCTCTGTCCTTGCATGGAGCTTCTTTCTACTTCGTTGAGCATCTTTTAATGACGATCGGTATTCGCTACAAGCCAATATATGGTGGCGTAAGTAAATATTAAAGTTACAACTTATAGCGTGTAGAAAAAAATGCAAACCTATAATAATCATCTCGGTCTGGAATTTCCATCCTAAAATGTATCCACCTTCGAATTTGAGTACGTTGTATGCCAGATAACTTGATAGTTTTACCCTCAATGATGGAACGTTCATAAATGCCATCTCCGTTCTCATCTAAAAATGGTGCTTGTTTAGAGCTATGATTACCAGTATGTGGATTTGGCATATATTCCATGGCATATTTAACGGATTCTAAAACAAGATATGCTTCGAAAATTGATCCCTCTACGTAGCGTTTATTGCTTGGTATGTCTTTGCATTCCTTCATAGCTCTAATATAAAAATACATCATTTACATTACTATTGAAAAAGAATCATGTGATAATTATATTTAAAAAATGCCGCACCTTTCAAATGGATACATCCATGTATAAATAACTGGTCCACATAGTAATGCCTGATTAGCTAAATGCACCATTAAATGTATGCTTATGTCAAAAAATTGAGAGGGAAAATAATGCACCAACACGCATAATGCCTCGGCAATCATATCTTTGGAAGCTTGGACATGCTCTCAAATTAAAACCTTCGAACAAATAATATTAAAGTACAAGCATACTTGTAATATCGCACGTCTTAAGTCACGACACTTTGGATAAGCATGTTGAACCATGATAGGCAAAAAATACTGGATAATAACATGATAGTCATATGACTTTCTAATATTCAAACTGGGTGGTTGAATATTTACTAAGTTGCTTAACTTAGTCCTAAAGCATGATGGAAGTTTTGCATCTTTTAGAACTTGACAACATTGCATCCTGTATGTTTCATCAAATGCAAATTTGGAACAACAAGTTAATGAAATGCTCCGATACATTCTTCTCAGTGTGCATCACGTCAATAGTATATCGCACTCTATGACTACTCCAATACTCTAAGCCAAAAAGAATCGACTACTTATACCATGCTGGTCTTTCATCATCGCCATTTTCGTTTACAAAATGTTCATCGTCAAGGTCGATATCATATACTATGCGTTTTTTGTTTTATGTTATTTTACCGGGTACATATTTGATATGAGCAAGCTTTTCTAAAAGAGTTGATCCCGTCAACCGTGTTGGAGGTTCCTTATCCTCTATATTCTTATACCATCCATGTTTCAATGCCCTATATGGATGACCATTCTTTAAAAATCTTCTATACTTCGTATAAACAATCTTATTTCAAATGCGTTCTGATTCACTCTCCACAGCACAAACAGGACATGCTTTGTAACCATGTTTTACACAACCAGATAAATTTCCAAATGCAGGTAGATCATGAATTCCCCATAATAGCATTGCTCTCAAAGTGAAATGATCTTTCTTATCCATGTCAAATGCAGGCACTCCCTCTATCCATAGCTGCTTCAATTCATCGACAAGGGGTTCCAAATACACATCAATTTCTTTACTAGGTGCTCTTGGTCCAGGAATTAACAAGCATAACATTTGAAACTCCGACTTCATACATAATGAAGGGGGTAAGTTATAAGGAACCATATACACATGCCAGCAACTATAATTACTTGATTGTGTTGCACTAGGGTTAAACCCGTCAGTAGCAATACCAAGCCAAACATTTCGCCCATTTTTACCAAACTCTGGCCACTTGTTCTTCAACGATCTCCATTCGGCTGAGTCAATAGGATGACGCATGGAATTCCAGCAAGGTTTTGCTTCACTATGCCACAACATCTTTCGAGCTATCCATGGTATAGTATACAACCTTGTTAATCTCGGAGTTATTGGAAAATATTTCAAAACTTTTCGAGGTTGTTTTGTCATTTTTACCACTTCCCCTTGATTTTTAACTTTAAATCTGGACGTATGACAACGTGGACATTCCAACGCATCATTGTATTCCTTCCAAAACAATATACAATCATTTTCACAAGCATGTAGACACTCTACTTTCATTCCCAAATCCTTTAACATTTGTTTCATTGTCGAGTACTTCTCCGGTATTGTTTTTTCCTTTGGAAGCCACCGCTTCAATCGTATCAACAACTCGATCATACTGTTTCCTGACCAATTAATATCTTTTTTTAAATTGTGAAGCTCTATAATGACACTTAATGTTGTAAGACCATCTTCACAAGTAGGGTATAATTTTTCATTTGCTTTTCTTTTGTATTCCTGATACTTTATCCAATGGTTACCATCACCGACGCCTTCAACGCTACCATATACTTTATATGCATCATCAACAAGGTCTTCAAGCGCATCTCCTACATGGTTCTATTCTTGAAATTGATTAGAGTTGTAAGCCTCATAGGTATATGTCGCGTAGTATTGACCACCACATCATTGTCGCTTCTCTCGCCATGGAAAAACCATTCGTCGTATGTTGGATCCATACAATGAATGGTCAAGTGTTTTTCTACTAATTTAAAAGCCAACTTTTTTGAATTCCTACACTTTATACAAGGACAGCTGCATAGTCCACAGTCCGGTGATGAATGACTCTTCGCGAATTCCATAAAATATCGAACTCCTTGTATATATTCATTGGTATTCCTATGTCGAATTCTAATCCACTCTCTCGATGTAGGCTTCGACATTAGCAAGAAAATTTATTTGTTCCTACAATTTTATGTAAATACAACATTAATACATAAACGAAGCATTAAACAACATGCTAATATAAATAAAACAATACATGAACAACTTACGGTTGGTCGAAGACATAATGTTTCAAGATTTTGGCCTATAATGCCCAACACTTAACTATTTATGTTGTCCCTGATCTCATACAGAGAGGACTCATTTCTGATGATTATACACAAAAATGATTAACATAGCAAATTATTCTTGAAACTATGGATTAACAGGGAGTGCAAGCCTAAGTGTCTGCTAAGAAGAAACCAATGTGGACATAATTGTACCAATAGCTTGATCTTTATTTTTGTCCCCCTTTTTAATGCAGGAAGAAAAAATGAAAAATGCTGTTGATTGCTGAGTGCACTCCAATTTATAGGAATGTTTAGATCTTTCCTTGTAATGTGCACACTTTTCTATTTAAATAATAACTGTTGATTCCCATTAACTTCTTTATTTATACATTGTACGTAAATAACAAAGATAGCAGTAATAATGCACGTCTCAAAACTAAGACTACAACAAAGTAAAAATTATTTCTAGACTGATGCCTTTAATTTTCCTCTATTTCCAGGACTGTCTTTCTTATAAAATACATTGTAAGAGCACATTGTCTCTTCACATATAAATAACGTCAAAAAGAATAGACGTATATGTTTAGTAGAAGAAACAAATTATTTATCAGAAACAACAATAACTTCCAAGTAGAATAAAAGTTGAAATACCTAAAAAATATAAAGAGGGCAATAGCAATATCAGTTCAACACAAAATAGCAATAATGATTAACTCAACCAGATTCCACATGAAAGTATAACTCAACCAGATTCCACATGAAAGTACACCCCCGAATCAAACCTTAGATGTCGACGTGAATGCGAGATCCCCGAGAGCGAACTGTAGGAGAAAAGTCAGCTATTGAATACAGTGAACCGGAGGATTCGAAACCCTAAATCGCCTAAATTGCGAGACAACGATGTATTTTGATGATAAGGGTGTTGCAAGTGGAGAAAGAAGGGAGTGAACAAACGAAAATTGGGAATTACACATCCCTCCCTGATAGTTTGAAATATTTACAAATTTACCACCGTTTCTCACGGTAATAAACGTTGGCCCTGGTTGTCATGGTTATTTTTGTTATTAATTTATAATGATAATAACCGTGACAAACTGGGACAGAAAAAGCGTTGCAAAACTGCTTATTTGGTGTTGTGTCTTATTCCAACTCCTTTAATCGGTTTTCTAAAAATTAATCTGGCATGTCCCCTAGTGAATGGGTAGGTTATTTTGCCTTAATTATCTGCTCTGTCAATTAACTCTCTCTATTGCTGATATACTGTCCTTATCATATGGAATCTTTTAGAGTAAGTCTTTTGACTTCTTGTGAGCCTTAAGTTCTTTTACGAACTATATCACAGCATTACTGTTATATAACAACATCATGGGATTCTTATCATTTGGAATTGCCCCTTGCTCAGTTATAAACTTAAGCATTTATTCATACTTATTTTATTGTAAGGCTATTCAAGGCGATGTACTTAGCCTTTGGTTGAATAAATCATAATTTATTATTTGGAACATTTCAAACTTAAAGTTCTCAACTCAAGCTTGAACATGAATTTGGGATTGACATACTATACTCAATATCACCTATGAAATTTAAGTTCGTTCATTCCTTCATAAGTAGTTCGTTATTTCTATAAACAATTCTCTAGTATTTCACAAATCTGGAGAACACTAGAGATCTTAATTCAGATTTAATACTTTCTCTATGTATCAAATACATGAGTGAAGTGTGATATTGTATAAAATATAACATATATGATAATTGTTATTGCGAATGCATAATGAGCTCATCTTATATGCTCCATATTAAACAGTTTAATATAATTGTTATACCGCCTTCTGGCAAGGTCGTGATACCATTGATTTGACTAAAAATGAGTGGTTACCAACCTTGAGAATCTATGATATACAAGACTATGGATGATGGTCGAGCATATTCAAACCGAGTCCTGATCAAGGTGAAATCAATATGAAGTGTCAAGGAAGTCCCCGTGAGGCTACATTTCAGATTTCAAGTCAATCAAATTTCATACACTCGAGTTATGGACAAATGAAGAATTCATATGGATCGATCTAAAATGATCCATAAAATAGCATAAATCGACGAAGATCGATCAATATCTCAAAATCTACAAAGCTATTGCACTTGAAAATTTCAGAGCATCAATATATTGAAGTGTGGAGCCCACAAAAATGATCGCATGACAAAACTCCCAAATCTTGGAAAGACAGACTGATCGTTCCATAACGACCGTACAAAATCAACCAGAACGATCCATAGTTTCATGGAAAATGCGATATTTCACAAACTATACATCGGAGTTGCATGAAATTTGGAGAGCAATTATCTTTCATTATGAGGAGCCTACACTATAGATCTCACATCGATTAAAGGCCAAAATAATAGTCGGATAAACTTTGGCCGATCGTTCTAAAATATTGAGTTAGGGCCATCGATCTTTATGGTGGTCCCCTACGGATCTAGAGACTCTTCTTGCAAAATTTCATCCCAATCCATGCACGTATTCACCTATAAATACAGTGGTCATTCTCCATAAATAGAATCCTTCTTTCGGCTGTCTAGGCTCTGCCATTTTTATTCTTCACTCTGGTAATCATAATCCAGAGCACGATCAATAAAAATATAAAGTGGACATATGCCAAGATTGCCGAACTACTATAAAAATTTGTGTGTTTATTTACTTTTTCTACTATGTTTTTAATTTCATTCATCGTTTAATCTCTACGAGATTCCAGTAGGAGTTGATGCCCATTTTTGGCGTCAACATTTTGGTGCTTTCATTGAAAGGTGAATTCTTGGCTTGATGGATCTTATCTTCTACTTGTGGATTTTCATTTTTGCGAGATAGATTCAGCTTTCGACAACAAGTTTCCTATTCTACTCAGATTTGAAAGAGATCTACACGGAAACTATTGGCTATGGCTAGAGAAGCCAAGTCTACTTACCCTGTAGAAGAAGGAAACCATGATGCTAGTGTTCGATCAGTCATGTGGTTGATCAATGAGCATACGTTTTCTAGTTTTGAAACATCTATGACCAATCGCTTTTTCTGACCGACCATTCCATAGGATCATTCCTCTACGATCATTCCATATGATCGTTTTTTCTACAAACGTTCCAACGTGATTTGTACGATCGTTATTTTGACTGATCGTTTTTTATGTATGATCGGTATTTTGGCCGATCGTTTCCACACTCTACAGAGTTACACTGATTGTTTCCACACTCCACGGGTTTACACTGATCATTCTCATACTCTGCAGATTTTCATTGATCGTTTCCATACCAACCATTCCTATACGATTGCTTCATAATACCGATCGTTATTTTCACCGATCATTATTTCCAACGATCGTTCCAATAGATGGTTATTACCGATCTTTTTTTAGAAGCTCATTTTCTCCACCGTTTGTTCAAATCTCGCTTACACTGATCGTTCCAAGATCGCTAACACCAATCGTTCTTGTTAACATTTCCACCGATTGTTCCACCACTTTGGCATTCCGACCGACCGCTTTCAACCAATTGTTGTTTTAGCTGATCGTTTTCATTACCGATCGTTTTTCAAAAAAAACTTTTTCGGGTACGATCCAAATTTGAAGAAAAAGACTCTAAAAGACGGTGCATTCTATCCACTTCCCTTATGTCTTATGACTGTTTGGGGCATAGAGGATCAAGCGGCAGCTTCTGAATTGAAACCAAGGAACGGACAAACAACCAAAACTCAAACGATACTCCCAAAGGTTGGAGAACATAGGTGATGTGACTCTAAGCAAACCCAAGAAACTTTGGCCCAAAGCCAAACTCGGGTAAAACCAAGATTTTCTCCAAGCAAACACCAAGTTGACTCCAAGCAGCGTTCTTCACTGACCTAGCACCTCGAATTCAGTGACTCCAAGCAAACCAATTGCTGATTCCAAGCAAATAGCAGATTTTCTCGGGTCCAACTCCAAGAACTGATCACTTATCCGTCAATACCGGTCCATCTTGATTTGCTCATATCTCAAGCATGCATACATCATTCACAAGAATAACAAGTGCTGCAACTTAAAAACGAACCAGATTGAAGATGACTGAAGCATCTCCCCCAGTCGAAGCCTATTCATTGAAGTCGTTCAGTGTGCATAATATCCAAGGATATTTAATGTACCAATTGTTTGCGCCAAAATTGGTCACAAACCCCAAGTATTGTGAAAGCACCAGTGTATGAATACAAATCAGCAATATTCAAACACAAAACACAGATCTAAGCAAACAGAATATCGCAATTCAGAAATAATGAACAAAAAACACGAGATTTATAGTGGTTCACCTATCTCCGGCCTACGTCCACTTCAAAGGTTTTCTTTTATTGATGTTCTTCGCTGATTACAGTGGATTACAGCGGATTACAATGAAGAAATTCAAGTTTAACAGTGATGATGAAGTGTAGATTTGAATCCGGTAGAGTCTGGGCGCTTCTGAATCAAGATCGCTTTTTTCTGAATGACCTGGGGCTCTATTTATAGATGTAGGAGGCTGATATTTCGCATAAAATTAGGGAGACTACTTCTGGCACGTGTGGGGGCCCATGCGCCCACGTCCAGGAAATTTGGGCCCGCTTTGGGATCGATTCGAACTCCATTCGAATTGATAAAAAAAAATCATCCGATCGAGCTGAAATTTGGTGTGGACATTCTTCAACATGTATGCAAGCTTCTGTGAAAATTTCATAGCATTTGGACTTGTAGATCTCGAGATATGGTCGATTCGAAATTGCTTTCTTCATCTGTTCATCCTGTTCGGATCGATCTATTCGAATCAATTCCTTCGAATCAATCGCCTGCACGTGCTCTCATGGTGATGTGGCGCACAATCTTTGGGTAGATCCGCCTTTCACTCCGGTTTGATCGAGTCGTCTCGAGATTTCGCCGCATTTACTTGATGGATTTGATGACATCAATCATACCTGGATTCAAACAAGGCTTCGTTCGTATCGATCGTGACATGCTTCAGTCGATCGATACGAAATAACTATGTTTGGATGGATTCGAGGTGAGGCATCTATATGGATTCGAACATATCATCGTACGTGGACTTCGAAGCGGAGTGTCTTCATGGATTCGAAGGACTTCAAGTCGATGGATATGAACCTGATGGTGGCGAAGTCATATTCGAATCGATTGATGCAAACACGATGGATTCGAACACAGGTGCTACTGATGGATACGAGGTCGTGCGTGACGATGGCTGATCGATGCGAGTCAAGGCTAACTGCTGATGGATTCGAATAGGAGTGTTGCCCATGGATTCGAGCAATGGCTATGGATACGAAAACGAGGCTATTTCCTCCAACTTGCATCGATCATAACTTGAGCATACGGGTTCGGATTGACTTGAAATTTGGAATGCTGGCTCTTATGGCTTTGCTTGTCATGTCTTGTCAATTGTGGCCTGATCCGGGCTCAGACAAAATTCATCGATATGCATGGTGAAACTGCAATGCATAATCGATATTCATGGCTAGTAATCATTGATTTTCAGTTAATTTTTTGGGTATCTCGGCTTTGCCAAAAGGTGGGATAACACCAATCATATTGGTTTACTCAGGAAAAACCAACCCTGGACTACATCTCATGAAATTCGAGTGGCATATGAATTCCGCTAGAGCGATATATGCCATCAAATGCAGATAACTATATTTCTAGAGGTGCATCGATCATGTGGTTTATGTGATTATCGCCCAAATCCATCTCCTCATTCAGTCAACCGAATCAGAAGTTTGTCGAGCAGTTCAGAATGCATGCGACTCACTCCAAGGATGTGATGTCATTATCCAATTTATTATAGATGATAGGTGAGCCACTCAAAGACTTCCTGTAGAGATTCAATTTCATCGTCATCGTCACTAAAGTGAGCAATCCCAGCAAGGATATCATACTGATGGCATTGATGAGGGGAATCGACCCCAAGACAGATTTCGGTAGCTAGTTAGCTTGTGAGCCTCCTATGACCTTGGGTCATTTCTATTCCAAAAGTAAATCAGAACCTAAGCAAAAAGGAGGTAGTGCGGATGAGGAGAAAGAACAATACAACCTCGTTGGCTAAGGACTCAGATTGCAGGAGATGACCCAGAATCTCAAAATTTGACTCATATACTCCTTTGAACTATTCAATAGATAACATCTACTTGGAAACTCACGACTCAGAGTAGTATTGAAAACTAGCCTCGAGAGAGTCTACCGGAGCCCAGAGGAAATCCGGGGAATGTTGTATATTCCAAGATACACACAGTCCTAACATTGGTGATTGCAAACACCTTTGAGATGTGATCGGAAGGCTGAATCAGAAATGAAAGTTTCGATAATATGCACAAGCCCTATGGAATAGCAGGTAGGGAAATCCGACCCCTATCAATAAAGAACTTTGATTATTAATTAGACCACCCACAATCAACTTCCAGCTAAGAAGGCTTGGACAAAGTGGAATAGCGAGCATAAGACATTGCTTCACTTATCAATGACCAAGTACTTAAAGTTGGGCACTAACCAATCTCCGCAGACTATGATTGGATCTTTGGAGTTTCATCAAGATAAGTGTGATTCAACCGCTCATCAACTACTATATGCCCCTGACTTAGGGCCAATGACTCGAAATGGAAAAGCCCGACAAGGTAAGGATCCAATAAAAAGTGGACACGACTGATCGTCCACTCATCAACTCCGTGCCTGACTTGGAGACCAAAGAAAGACTTGGAGTGGATGCAACCCAACCATCCACTCCCTAGCTCATACGTGAAGTCCGCCAAAATACTTATGCCTCTCCCGAAGCTCATCATGACTGAGGTACAACTAAAGTAGATGTGATTTTACCATCCACACATTAACTCCTGCCATGAACATAGGAGGCAGTTCGAAAGCTCAACTTAAAGTAGGCATGACTGACTTCCTACTCATTAACCATCGCCCTCAACACATGGACACGACTACAGCATGAGGTGGATGTGACCTGACCATCCAACCCAAGCATGGATGTGATCCGAGAATCCATCGCCTACTCCCTTCCTTGACTTGACAAGAAGAGCTACAACCACCAAGCGGATGCAAATCGATCGTCTCACTTGCTAAGTTCTGTCCTTGATGCTAGTGGCAGAATTCCATTCCATGAACGAACTTGATTCGACCGTTCATTCGATAACTCTTACCTCAACTTGGCAGATGGAGTATAAACATAAATCAAGGGGCGACCGACCGCTCGAAAAATAACTCTAAGTCCCTAGAGTGCGGATTAGAGTATAAACATAAATCGGGTGGAGACCGAATGCCCAGGAAACAACTCTAAGTAACCAGAGTGCGGACTGGAGTATAATCATAAATCGGGTGGAGACCGACCGCCCGCGAAACAACTCTAAGTCCCCATAGTGCGGATTGGAGTATAAACATAAATCGGGTGGAGACCGAATGCCCGCAAAACAACTCTATGTCCCCAAAGTGCGGACTGGAGTATAAACATAATTCGGGTGGAGACCGACCGCCCGCGAAACAACTCTAAGTCTCCAGAGTTCGGACTTGAGTATAAACATAAATCGGGTGGAGGCCGACCTCACATGAAATAACTCTAAGTCCCCAGAGTGTGGATTGGAGTATAAACAAAAATTGGGTGGGGACCGACCGCCCGTGAAACAACTCGAAGTCCCCAGAGTGTGGACTCGAGTATAAATATAAATCGGGTATGAACCGACCGCCTATGAAATAACTCTGGTCCCCAAGTGCGGATTGGAGTCTAAACACAAATTGGTTGAGGTTTGACCACCCGTAATAAACTCTTATCCCCAGAGTGCATATATGAGTATAAACAAATAGATGAGTGCAGTTCGACCAATCAATATTCCATAAACTCCGACCAGAACTTGACAGGAGGAGTATAAACTCACTATGGATGGAATATGACCATCAATAAACTAACTCCACTAACACAAGACTGGGGGCAGGAGTACAAATTGCGTAAAGCTGAATACGACAGCTCGCTATAGCTCCAGCTTGGTATTCTTTACGACTCAAGGCAACGACTGCGGGGAGGCCTTGACACAAAACCAATCGGAACGACATCCGAAGTTACGGATGACCAACTGTATCGTACCATTGGATCAAGGGTCAATATCAATCTGCACCAACCACAGATGGATGTGACGCGAACGTCCATTAAATAACTCAGGTTGCTAGAGCATGGATAGGAGAATAAACCACGAATGAGTGCAACTTGACCATTTATTCTCCATCACCTTCCTTTGATCCATCATAAATAGTATGAAACCGAGTGAGCATGACCCGACTGCGTCTAAGCAAACTCTATCCCTAGATCTGACGAGAAAATATGAATCAAAATGGACATGATTGACCATCCAGCTCTGAATGAATGTGATGTGCACGTAAATGTGCATATTTTTACCACCATATTTAATCTATTTAAATTAAATAAATGATCATATCGGGTATTTTAACTTGTTTAAACCAAAATTCATATTATTTTCAAATCGTCACATATTCATCTTCATCCAAGGGCAAAATGGTCATTTTTGTGCATATATTAATTTGAGAAAATTTAATTGAAAATTTCTATATTATTTTGTAGGAATTTAAATTCATATACAAGTGGTTTCATGATGATATATGCATGCACAAGAGTGAAGAGAACAAATGAAGATGGAAATAATTCAAAGTGAAGATAATGGAGGACCCCACCTACCCACCTACCTTAATGTACAAATTAGAGGCTAATCACATGCTTATGGAATTAATGGCTTCATGTACATTTAAGTGAGGGATTATTGAAGCTAATGATAACTTGGCCACCACACTTCCTACAAGGGCATTTTGGGCATTCCCCAAAAATATGAATTAGGGTTTAACACTTGTATAAATACCCCATATCTTCATGTAACCCTCCCTCTCTCCCTTAGTCTCTCTTTTAGGCTCTCTTCTCTTAGGAAAATAAAATGAAAGCTCTCTTTCTTTTCATGGCTACTTAGCCATTTCTTCTTTTATGTAATTCTTTTTTATGCAATTTAATACATGTTCTTTTCCTTTTCTTGTTTATTTCCTTTCATGTTGTAGTGTAGATCTCTTTTATTTTATGCAAGTAGAATAGTAGTTCTCTTTTCCATTAGCTTTCATTTTCCTCTTCTTTTTATTTTTGTTTATTTCATGTTGCTTTCTACTAGTGTTGACATAATAACACAAATGAGAGGCTAATCCCTACAATTTAGGGGTAATGATGCTCTCTTGAATCATGTAGATGCAACATAATTTCTTTTATGTCTCTTTTGTGCTTAATGGAAAGTAGATGTTTGTGTGGTGTTGTATTTAATATTGAGTTTGATAGCTTATATTGTTCAAAACAAATAGGCTATGCTTAGTCATATGAATCCTTAATTACCTCTTCATCTACATATGATCATGGTAATGGAAGTGGATTTAGAATCAAAATTTGATGGTTTATGTTTCTAATTCAATAGTTAATAAACCATGCTTAAAATAGATTCTACTTTTGTTTTTATATCATTTTCATTGAAGTTAGTAAGTGAGTTAGAGGGTGCATTAAAGTTTGATGGTTTAAGTGTGTTAATTAATAACACAATTAAGCCATGCTTATGATAAATGCATCAACTAAACTCACAAATGACCAAAAAGAGATCATAATGTCATTATGTTGATTTATATGATCATGAGAAGGGATTTGCCTCTAAATTGGTCTTTAATCTCATCTTTTTATTCTCCTTAGTTTTAGTTTGTTTTTACTTTCTTTTAGTTAGTTAACAATCACTCGACTTTGGTTTAATTTGATTGAATAAAAATTTAAAATCAACAATTCCCTGCGGATCGACCCGTATTCGCCACGTACTACAAGTGTACGCCGTGCGGTTGCGGTTATTTTTAATATAAATTCGTTCGAAGGTTTTCTAAACCGATAGAATTTCCGTCGTCGAACAGAATGCGACGCGACCTTTCATTCGTTAACTCTTACCATGATCCGCATAGAGGAGCAATACGAAACGGACGTGACTTGATCGTCCACATACTGATCCTTGCCCTTAGTCCGACAGGGAGAGCATCAATCACTAATTAGATGTCACTTGACCATCTATTCGTTGTTCCTACCCAGAGTATGGTGACATCTGCACCAAAAGTAGACGTGATTGACTGCCTATTGCACAACTCATGCCTGAAATCCAACGGGGAATTAAAGACTTCCCCTGGAAGGAAAAGCCAGAATATAATCCAGAATAGGTGCTACTCATCATTCCATCAAATAACTCGATCCCATGATTCAATGGGAAAGAGTATAAAGCTAAAGTGGACATAACTTGCCTTCTTACTGATCGACGTATACCCTAGACTTGGGGGCACGAGCAAGAAACAAGATGAATGTTAACCGACCATTCATCGATTAACTCGAAGTGTTCATAGTTTAGGTGGGAGTATAAACACGACCAGGACGAGAGTCGACCATCGGTGCAGAATATTTATCAACCCGAGACCAGGAGTAGAGGTGTGATCATCCAAAGACTGTCTATGATTGCTTAATATTGTGACTCGTACCTGGTGTTTACAATGACTCGAGGCTACGACCGAAAGGATGCCTAGAGATAGAATCGTCGAATCGATGCCCAAGCACATTGGAAACTGACCATGACTCTAACCCAAATGACGAGTAACAGATCATGAGTACATTGAGTGGAAAGCGGGTTACTCAAATATACAAGCAGATTCAAATTCAAAGCAAGAGCCAACTATGCAGTTGCGTGCAACATGAGGTTGAACCCTACTCGACACTTGATTCAATGTGCTTCTAAACCTGATCTTCATCCAGTTGCAGATAATTGCTCAAAGCATCTAGAGCCCTTCACTATCATACTCAATAACTCATGACACGGCTCTAGGATTTGACTAAAGTAACCGTCATCATTAACCATCCCAACCGGATTTCCCATTGATTGTTGCGCGAAATAGTTACGTTTGAACTCGAGGAATCGAAGGCTGCACCCGCAGAGCTAACGATCAACATACGGTCAGCCATGGTGACCCATTACGGGTACTAAAGATCAGTGCAATGATGATAAAGGAATTAGATCTCTTTCTCCGAATGAGTCTTGATGTGTTCGCTTGGACCCATTCTGACATGTGTGTGATCTCACCAATTATCGCGATCTGAGGCGTGTCCCAGTGAAACAAAAGCTACGCAGCATGGATCCAGAAAGATTTGTTGCACTTAAAGAGGAGATATATAAACTCAAAAAAATGGACTTATCCACGACGCCATGTACCTAAAATGGGTATCCAATCCAGTTCATAAAAAAGGCTGATGGAAACTGGCAGACAAACGTCGACTAATCTGACCTAAACAAAGCATGCCCGAAAAACAACTTTCCACTTTCTAGGATCGACCAGTTGGTAGACTCAACCACCGGATATTAACTGCTTTCATTTATGGATGGGTACTTTGGAGACAACCATATCCCGATGCACGTCCTCGATCCGGAGCACACCAACTTCATTACCGATCTAGGGTTATATTGTTATGTTGTGATGTCGTTTGAACTAAATAATGTTGATTCTACTTACCAAAGTCTAGTCAACCGGATGCTCAGAGATAAGATCGAGCGGTCGATGGAAGTATGTGTGGATGATATGCTCGTGAAGTCACGGCGACCAAACGACCACATCGATGAATTAGCGGAGATGTTCAGTTTCTCCAAAAATATGGAATGAAACTAAATCCCTTGAAATGCTCCTTCGGCATTGTGTCAAGGAAATTTTGGGGTTTCATCGTCAACTCTCGCGGAATCGAAGCCAATCCAGAGATGATTCAAGCAATTCAAAACATATAGGTACCGAAGATGATTAAGTAGATACAAAAGCTTAAATGAGAAGATTACCGTCCTAAGCCGCTTCATCTCCAAGACCACCGACAAGTGTATTCCTTTCTTCGACTTGATTGAGAGAGGGAAAAGGAACTTTGAATGGATGCAGGATTGCATAGATGCGTTTCAAGCTCTAGTAGATGACTTAAAAGAGAACTCCCATCCTATCCAACGCACTGGATTGTTAAGACTTATACATCTACTTAGCGGTGTCGGTACACGCCATAAGTGCCACATTGTTACGTGAAGAGAATCAGATCCAAAGGACTGTATATTATGTTAGCAAGCGATTGACAGGTGCTGACAGAAAGTACCCAAAGCTAGAAAAGCTTGCGTACTGCCTGTTGATTGTGTCATGAAAGATTCGTCGCTACTTCCAGGCTCACCCCATCAACGTCTACACCGACCAGCCGTTACGACAGATCCTACAGCAAATCTAGACGTCTGAAAGGTTGCTCAAATGGAATATCAAGCTAAGCCAATTCGATATCACTTATCTCCCTTGGAGAGCTATGCAGGAACAGAAATTGGTGGACTTCATAGCTGAATTCACTGCACCAGATGGCTCTCGGGAGAGCAGTGGAGAGTCAACCAACCGATGGAAAATGTATATGGATGGAACATCCAACGATCAATGTTCTAGTGCCAGAGTCATGTTAGTGACTCATGAGGGAACAATCGATCTTCTACAACTTGAAACCTGACTTCCGTGCAATATATAGCAAAGCTGAGTATAAAGCCTTGATCGCCGGGCTCAAATTTTCTAGAGAAATGGAAGTGAAAACTTTACAAATCTTCTATGCTTCCTGGTTAGGAGTATGCCAAGTCAGGGAAGATTATCAGGCTAGGGGGTGGCAACTTGCTTCTTATCTCAGCCGTGTCCAAGAGCTACTGGCCGACTTCGAGTCTCACACCATTACACATACCCCTAGAGAACAAAATGAGAAAGGTGACTCATTGGCCAAGCTGGCCAGTTTCGGGAATGCGTAGAAAATTGAATTTATCCCGATTAAAGTACTTGATGCTCCAAGCATCGATCGGATGGAGGAATGAAAAACCAATATGTCTCCTATAAAGCTCCACGCTACATTATCCAAGAAGGAGTCATGTATATAAAGGGTCTCTCCATTCCCCTGGTTTGGTGTATTGCCCATGATGAAATAAAATGAGTCTTGAGAAAATTCCATGAAGGAGAATATAACGATTACAACAGGGGGCAAACCCTAAAAAAGAAATTACTCCGCTACGGGTATTACTAATCAACTATCAAACGAGATGTAGCTCATCACGCTAGACAATGCG
Source organism: Allium fistulosum (assembly GCA_030737815.1). Classification (NCBI taxonomy): domain Eukaryota; kingdom Viridiplantae; phylum Streptophyta; class Magnoliopsida; order Asparagales; family Amaryllidaceae; genus Allium; species Allium fistulosum. The sequence goes on along the minus strand of CM060902.1, from coordinate 1,124,486,229 downwards.
ATGAGTATTAGATGTTTGAAAAAAATTCCGAGAGCTTCGCCGATGGAAGTTACATGAATGGTCAGTACATGGCCGTTTTCCACTTGGGGCATCAATATTAACGATTCCTTACCGATCTCTAAAGATGGAGCGAAGTACGCTATCTTAGTTGTGGATTACTTCACCAAATGGGCTGAAGCTGAACCTTTAGCCACGATCACGACGAATAAAGTAATCAACTTCATTATCCGGAGCATCATCTATCATTTTGGCCTTCCACGAACCATTGTAACTAATAATGGAACCCAATTCGATAGCGCTTAATTCAAAGACTTCTGCCATCAGCATCATAATGAGAAAAGATTCACGGTAGTAGCTTATCCTCAAGTTAATGGACAAGTTGAAGTTGTTAACAAAATCATAAAGTCCATTCTGAAGAAACGTTTGGAAAAGGCTAGAAGCAAGTGGGTGGGTGGACTCCCAACGGAATTATGGGCTTACATAACCACCCACAAGTCCGCGAATGTCTGTAATCCATTCGTCCTTACTTACAGCTCTAAAGCCATCATTCCTGTAGAACTTGAAGTCCCATATCATCGAGTGACTTATTATGACCCCCGATTCATTAAAATATGTGTGTGTGTGTATATACAAGTAATTGCAAGCCAACTGCAATTAAACAATAAGGAATTGGTGATGACTCATAAATGTACAAACGCATCTGGGATCCAATAGTAATAACGTGTACCTGAACGTGCACGTGTATATTCTAAAAATTCGATTTCTTGAAACCGATAGAAATTGAATTTCCACCTGGAGTCCTTAGAGAAAAGACTGGATCGGATAGCCAAAGCTTACTAGCCTCATAAAACCGGACAGAGATAGCAACTGATAGAATACAATCCTGAATTTATACTATAGGAAATCACCAATAGTCATGACAAATAGAAATAAATGCAACTATCAGTAAAGGCGACTCAACGGAAGGATAGCGACCATTCAATAAACTGAATGGAATCCTTTTCGCCGATTGAAGCTTGCGATAATTCAAAGCACATCTTGTTCGAATAGGACGTAGTTTGGGGGGAAAAATGTTATCCCACCTTTTGGAAAGGTCGTGATACCATAGATTTGACTAAAATCGAGTGGTCACCAACCTTGAGAATCAATGATATACAAGACTGTGGACGATGGTCGAGAATATTCAGACTGAGCCCCAATCAAGGTGCAATCAATATGAAGTGACAAGAAAGTCCCCGTGAGGCTACATTTCATATTTCAAGTCAATCGTAATTCATACGCTCGAGTGATGGACAAATGAAGTATTTATATGGATTTAACTAAAACGATCCATAAAACAGCATAAATCGACGAAGATCGATCAATATCTCAAAATTAACAAGCTAATTCACTTCAAACTTTCAGAGCATCAATATATTGAAGAGTGGAGCCCACAAAAATGATCACATGACAAAACTCCCAAATCTTGGAAACATACCGATCATTCCATAACAATCGTACAAAATCAGCCAGAACGATCCATAGTTTCACGGAAAATGCGATATCTCACAAACTGTACAATGGAATTGCATGAAATTTGGAGAGCAAGTATGTTACATCATGAGGAGCCTACACTATCAATCACACATCAATTAGAGGACAAAATATTGATCGGCTAAACTATAGCCGATCGTTCCAGAATATTGAGTTAGGGCCACCGATCGTTATGGTCGGCCCCTATGGATCTAGAGATTCTTCTTGCAAAATTTTAGCCCAATCCATGCACGTCTTCTCATATAAATACAGCGACCATTCTCTATAAAGAGGATCTTTCTTTCGGCTGCCTAGGCTCTGCCATTTTTATTCTTCACTCTTGTATTAATGGATCCTAGCTGATCCAAACATTCTTGTAATCATAATCCAGTGCAAGATCAATAAAAATATAAAGTGGACGTGGGCCAAGATTACCGAACCACTATAAAAATCTGTGTGTTCATTTACTTTTTATGCTATGTTTTTATTTCATTCATTGTTTAATCTCTACGAGATTCTATTGGGCGTTGATGCCCATTTTGGCGTCAACAATAATGTCAATCTATATTGTTTTAGGACATTCCCAACATCCTTTTATACTGATTATAAATATGACCTTCCAAATCCTTTACCAAGAATTAAACAACCAAACAAAAATGAATTTGACATGAATACATCGTTAAAAATCATAACATTTTTATTTACTTATAGTTTTAGAAATAATTTAGCAATTTTTAATATTCGTTCTTACAAGCACATGCTTTTTCTGCATTTTGACGAAAATCAAACTATTCGATTTCTCTATCAAAATAAAATACTTGCTTGATGCTGATGCATATCAAATAATTTTTTGTATCATTTATTGGATCATATCCATAACTCACAAACTCTCCCATTGACTTTGAGACACTTTGGTTATTAATCGCAAACAACAAGTTCTCAATCATTATTTAGAATTTATGTTTCAATATGTAGGAAACAAAACTCAAAATCATATAGATCAATAATTTTGCTAGTAAAATCCAAATTAACTTAAGCACATTGAATGATAAATATGTTACAATAATTTCAACAATTAAAATTTATGATGTTATTCTATCAATGTAGCTTATATTCCAACTACTTTGGTCTTCTTCTCGAAGACACATTTGCGACCGATGGATCATATCCCTTCGGTTACAACTATCAAAATCATATTTTTCTAATGGACTTGGAATCCATTATGGATTTTCACATCATGCCTCATGGTAGAGTTAGCACTCTTAATGGCTTATTGACAACATAATAAACTCTTTTCTCGACATTGATAAGAGAAATATAGTTTCTCTTCAATGCCTGTGAGTTCTTATTAGATATTTTAATTAGTTGTGTCTGTTTAGGTTTTGTCAATTTCATTTCATCCTTTGAAATAAGTTTTATCTTTGAATCATATCCAAATCCATTTTACTACCAATAATTTCTAAAAGAAATTACTTCATCATGAAGCTTGTGTATCTTGAAATAACAATTGTTTCTCGATGCAATGAAATAGTTGCGCATAAACGTTTCCTTGAGCTACCTTTGTATAAGTCTAGAACTAATTTAGTTCTTAGTTTACAAAACTTATATTTGTTACATAAATTGGTCAATCGGTATTGATCGATCACATACTCCTTTGGGGTGGTCCATATAGGATCCTTCCGAACAAATATAACATGCAGTCTCTCGACTCATACAATCTATCAAATCCTTGACCTACGATATATAGAGGTTGTTATCAGCTCTTATATTATATGATTTCATAAACTATACTCCAGATGAGATTAAATTTAACTTTATGTACTAACTTTTAAGCACATGACTTTATAGAAATAAGTTAACTTTACTCATCATTATTCATGCTTTCCAACAATGTCTAATTACTTCTTATTGATACATCATTATACACCATAAGGAGGAGTGATTATTGAGATCGAATCCTCTTCATTTTTAGGTACATCTGGAACTCTTTCAATTACACTCACCGATTGGATTAAATCGAACAATTTTATTTTCTTTTGTATTTCATGTTATTTACTTCCATTTTATATTTTACGAAATTGCCATAGACATACTACATGTGTATCAAATACACATGAAGTATATAGGACTGTTTTGGTATCATTAGACTTATGATTGCATAAACATACATGTAATATCCCGGAATTTATCATTTTGATTTTTCAATATCTAATTAATTTTAAATTAAGATAATTGGTTTTCAAATTTTAATTACTAGAATTCAAATATATGGATTATTTAAATATTTAAATTGTGAATTAATTATTGATTAAATGGATTTAATAACCTTATTAAGTCCTTTTAATTAATAAATAATAATGGTGAACTCATTTTGCAAATTTATTTACAATAACAAATAGTTCGAATACATAATAATAAGATCAATTGTTATTAAAACGACGTAATTTGTAATGATTATTTTTTAATAAATTATAAGATTTTTTCATAATTTTTATTTATTTAAATTGTCGTTTGACGTATTTTTCAGCAAACAATGGCATTTTTGAAATTTTACAAAATGATATGACTAGTGTATTTTATTATTGCTTTGTGATCGTATCACATTTCTATGCGCGATCGTATTTTTGCTTTGTGGTTCAGAGTCCGTACGTGAACGAAATGCTATGTAGCAAGATGCCGAAAATATTTGAACAAATCAAACCTACACTTGGAGTGTTCAACACACTTTTACTTTTCTTCTTCCCCTTTTTACTTTTCACTCTTCCTTCATTTACTATAAATGAAATTAAACATTGTAACGACCCGGAATTTTGGACCATTCGCGTCCATTATAAGTGTATAGGTAGACACTCATGCCGGAGTTGAATTGCTCAAAATACCGCGTTGTTCATTTAAATTTTGCAAAACTGAACATATACAGTAAATAGATATAATCACAGATCACAGACACAGAGTAATAAATGCAGCGGAAATAAAAGAGATAGTAGTTCATGAAGCTACTATATGAATATATAAAAATACATCAGAGTTTACAACAGAAGAGTAATACGATACATCAGATACAAATCAGAATACATCACTGGAATCATCGAATACTGAAAGCAGAATAGATGGCTGGATCTTCAAGCAAAGCTCCAACTCCAAAGGTGAGTCTCGAATACTGGTACACTCAGTCTGACCCGAGCGTAAAGCAAAAACACAAGACACTCGAGTCAGGATTAACATTCTTATATTAATAAATCCAACTCAAGTGAAATAGCAATTGAAATACAAGTAACTCAAAGGATGTTTGGAATAACCATCCTTTAAGGATCCATTAAACTATCTACTAGGTAGTAATGTACGCTAAGTAGATAATGTCTATCAGTAATATAAAGATATCAAAGTAGGGTTAAGCAGGGCCCATACACCTCTTAACCTGTTTATTCCCAAAAGCATATACAAGACCGTAGTTTCCCCAAAACCGGAAGTCACCAGAGGGCAATCCATATACTAAAGGTACAAATCAAAATCGTAGTGGTCGCGAATAGGGTAATCAGTATGACAAGGTACATGAGGCAATACCAACTAGGATACTAGTAGTTGCGTGATCCGGACTGATGTTGGGCATAGCAGCTACTACCCCAACACCGCGAACAACACTCCCAAATCAAGGGGTGCACCCAAATCGAATCACAAAAGTAATAGATAAGGTATCGAAGAAGTGTGTCCGCTAGAGGTAGCGAACCTCAATGGCCCGGCGCGGCTCCTGTTTTAGTCATGTCAGGGGTCATCCAAAATCGTTCTCTTTCTTCAGTCAACGCGTTCACCAAAACCATCCACTTCGTTCTGGATCAACACTTCGCGTATAGTTATTAAAGTGGTTTCGGTTCAGATAGAGAGTATATCCATTACCGATTCCGGTCTCTTTAATAACTTCCGTAATTATTACACCGATTGGTCGTTTATATATTTCAAAACCAAAACAATTTCAATTTCAAATAGAATTCGTAAATCAACATTTCATTTGTCTTTCAAAACCAATTTCCAATATTTACGTTTCAAACTTCCAAATTCAAATTTCAAATCTTATAATTCAATTTCAATTTCTTTTTAAAACAATTCAAATTATTGATTCAAGTTCGTATATAAGTTTCATTCCGAAATCATTTAAATTAATTTAACATTCAAACCAATTTAAATCCATTTATCGATTTCATTCAATATCGTTAAATTAATTTATCATTCAAAACAATTTCTATTAAATTTCCAAATCATTAAATCAATTTCTTAAATTCAACTTCATTAAATCAAAACTATATTATTTATTCAAATAAAATCTTCATTTTATTTTTAAATCAAATTATTGACCAATCGGGTTTTTATTTAATTTTCTATATCCAAGGTCAAAGTTCAATTTGGGTATTTATCATTTCAACCCGATTCCAATTCAATTCAAAATCAAAGCATAGTAAAGGGAACTTGCAGTGTGATAACTGGGATGGTGTCAAAGTAAATAAACAAGCAATAACAACAACCAATATCAATCCAATAATCAATTCAAATAATCCCGAAATAACCGTATTAATTCGCATTGTTATTTGTACGAACTACTATAATTATGTCTAGAATCTACACTATCATTTCATGTAGATTAAAGATTATTACATTACGGTTTTCACTTGTCATCTATTTAAATAATCCCGAAATAACCGTATTAATTCGCATTGTTATTTGTACATACTACTATAATTATGTCTAGAATCTACACTATCATTTCATGTAGATTAAAGATTATTACATTACGGTTTTCACTTGTCATCTATTTACAATTTCATACATCATAAATTCAGTGGTTCAAAGTGTAATTAAACAAATCCTACATGTCAATAAATTCAACAGTTAAAGGGGTCATATTATACAAATGTCAGTTAATCAAATTTAACATTTAATTATCCTATATCAAGTTCAATTTCATACTGTTTATCATTTTAACATTAACAATTTTAACGTCCAATATAAACATCAACAATCAATCAATTATCGGCCAAACTGTATTATCATCACATAAATAATTAACAGATAATGGTGTCAAATGTCACAGGTGAACTGATACAGGCAAAAGCATATATAACAGGGTAATTAACTAACAGTAGTATATTTCAATTGTCGTTTCAATTGAAATCAAATCTAATAAATAAAAGAACGTTAATCGTGAGTGAGTGCTCACCTTTCGAGGCTAGATAGACTTGCCAAAGAGATGAGCTACGAATTCCAAGCAATGCTAGATGGACACGATTCGACGAACAAAGCTGATGGATAGAAATTGACGAAATCAAATCAGAATTGGGTCGATGAAGATAGATGGGTATAAATGAACTCATATATAACTATATCTCTATATATATATATATAAAATCATATTCTAAATTTAAGCACATATTAAATTAAATATATATATGTGTGTGTATTTCAAAAAAAATCAAATTTTTTTTTTTTGAAAATTAAAACACAAATTGAATCAAACATATATATATATTATATTATGAAATAACTACTTATATATATTTGTAAAAATGAAAATACTTATATTATATTTTATTCCTTTCAAAATGTCATCTATATATATCAAAATAATAACATGACTTATATATACTTATACATCCTTCAACAAATACTTAATTCAAATACATTTTTAAATGACATATCTACTTATTGCATTTAAATTAAAATTCAAACATGTACCTAACACATATACTTTACAGAAAATTTGTGGAACCTGATCAATATATATATAAATACTTAAAACACAATTTGTATAAATTTTTCTCTTCAGCAACACGAAACAGAACCAAAACAAATATATGCAGACCATACATTAACATCATATGAATGCAGACATTACCTACCACTTATATACATTCAAATTTATAAAACAACAGATCTGTACAGTCTATTTATATATATATATACAACAAACCACTAACTTTATTATATAAAGCACGATGGATCAAATATAATCTTATATAAACATATATACTTTAATACTGATCAGTAGCTTAATAATAATATATGTATAATACTCTTTAATATATACCTTCTTTTAACATATAATATACACCTATATATAACATATAAAGTATATGAATACGTAACTGTTAAAATATATATGACAACTTACAAAAAAAATGACAGTATGAACATATAACCTTAAAATAAAATCATATATGAAACCAAAACTATGTAAACAATTTTTTTATAGCAACTCTATATAGTTGCCATATATTGGTACATGCTAATATTCATACTCTATAAACATTATATATAAAAAATATATAAAATAATATATTTACCTCATATATATAAAATACTTAACTTCATAAAAGAAAGGAGACCCAAGATGCTAGGCTTGCATCCAGAAGGAGGGGATCTGTCGCCAAGAAGGCAAAAGCAAAGGGTTGAGTGGTTTCAAAGCCGAAGCTAGATGCTCACATGGCAGAGACCATGCGGTAGGAGGGAGATGAGGCTCGGTCGGTTGGAGGTGCAACGCAGAACACAGGGGAGAGGGTAAGCGGGGTAGGTCGGGTCAGGCGGAGGTGGAGGCTCTGTCGGCAGTGATGAGGAGGAGAAGCTTTGGCCTGGGTGGTTGGTTTGGGTTGCGAAGGCGGAGGAAGAAGCAAGTGGTCGGGCTGAGGTCGTGAGACGTGGAGTGCTGGCGCTTTGGTGAAGGATGATGAAGGCGGGTTCGCTGGTGGTGGCGCCCTGTTGTTCGGCCGAGAGTCACGAAAGGAGGGGTGTGTGCGTTTGCAAGGGAAGAACGGGTCTCGGCTGTCCACGGTGGAGGTGGAGGACGTGATGCCGTTGAGGCCAATGGTAGCCTGAGAAGCATGGTGCAAGTCTCGACTTGTACTTATTCTTTTTATTAGAACAACGAAAGTGAGGAGGAGGATGAGATTGAGAATATGAAGTGACCTAGGATAAAATGAAATAGTGGAGAATAAAATTTTGGGATGGACGTGAATATGAAAAGCAAGATGACTGTTGGAGAGAAAAAAGATGTGAACAGCCAACGTTTGAATCTCGGAGAATGGTGAAGGTCGTAACCGAGATTTCATTTATCTGTTAAATTTGAAAAGACAAAAGCAACGGTGAGTAGAAAAATTGAACGGACTGAAATGATGAAGTAGTGGGAAGAGGAACAGCATGCTAACGATTGGGAAGAGGAAAATAATAAATTATAACTTCCTTACAATATTTCGAAAGTTGAATATGAAAAATAAACGAACTGTAAAGTTACGAATCATGTAAAGTCACGATTTGTTGATTTCGATGAATATTAAAAGTTTACGGGTAGTGGATTTACTCTATGGAAAAAAAAAACCATCAGAAATCAAAAGACTTTAGAACCGTACCGGTACAGTTATCCATTTCACGGATTTCGTCAAGTACCGAAAATCCGAAACAAAGAATTGAATATACCACAGAGGTCAGCACAATGAGACGACCAAAACGGTATACAGATATCAATGGTGTGATTGAATTATAAAAAGTCGAATTTTCTAATAGCGGAAAATGCAAGAAAAATGCTGAAAAATAAGATCGACGGAGCCAAAGATGTCCGAATTTGGAAAAACGACAAACTGACATCTTGCTCAGAAGATGGTTTAGAATTTTTCTATATAAAAATATTTTGGTTTCAGAAACATTTTATTTTCAACGCTTTTTAACTGATTAAATTGAAGTGAATTAACGCGCGAAATAAACTTTCATATTTTCGGACGAAAATTTACCAGTTGCTATGTTTAACCAGACGTATCCCAAATATAAATTTATATTTCAAAATTTTACCGTTTAAAATTTCACAAAATTTCAACTAATTACGTTTTTAAAACAGTTGAAATTTACGGGTCGTTACAAACATCAACAATCAAAAATCAAAATATAAGGATTAAAACAACGAAAAATTGAAAATCTGGATTCTTTAAGTTCGTGTTGTTGTTATCTACAAATCCATGGGCTTGTTTGTAGTTGCGGCAATGTTTTGTGGAGTGCGTCAGTTTTGGCCGATCAAGGGTTTCGTATAGTAGGAGTTTGAATATATAGTGGGTCGAACGAAGGGAGTCATTGCAAATTTTGTTCGAAGAGATGGAGTTTGGCAATGGTTAGAGCTCGTCTAATTATGGAATGCAAAATGCAACTTCAGGATTCGCAATGCTCGACCTATAGCTCACATTTCGCTTGGTGAGTGCAAGCTTGATGATGTGATGTTGATTGCAGAGTTTGCATGAACTGGAGTTCGATGGTGGAAGTGATGGTCATTTTCGAGGACCGTGGAGGAAGAGAGGGAGGAGAGAAGGGGTCGGCTATAATGGGTTGTGGTGTATCAAGTGCACGCTGTGCACGTTTGATTTTGGGAAGAAGGAATGATTCGAGGATTTAAGGGTAATTAAAAATTTAATGAAGTAATTAATTGTTTAATTGATTCCAAATCTTATAAAATCGATATCTTGCTTATACGAGGTCGAATTTAGACGTGATCTTTTGCGTCGGAATCATATCTTTATTATCTACACGTTGGTGTTTGATTCATTGATTTGGAATGTGACACCCCACCTCTATACTCACACTTGCCAAGGACACTAATGAGTAATGCCGTCCACTAGCACGAAGAATAAGGCTGTTAGGAGCGACCATCTGTGTAATTGCTTTGTGCGAGTACCAATATGTCAGATAATATAACTTACATTTCATTTCAAGAGGAAATCCGACATATCAAATACAAACTCAAAGCTACCACACAGTGGCTATGTGGACTTCGGAAACAAATATAGAAATAAACATAACACAAATCAGTCACATATATTCATATCACAAAGGCGGAAACAGATATGAATATAACACATAGAAGTGTACATCAAAGTAGCGGTCAAACTAGATCCACTACATCATAAAAGAATAGATACAAGTGCTAGACAAAAGAATAAGTATACATCAATGAGTCTCTATCTCAAATGTATACTAATAAAAACTACTATGCTAAAGTAGTTAGCCAAAAGTCAGGTGACGGACCTAGATAAGAAGTCAAGCAGGAGCACCTGAAATACCTCGGTCTGACCCGAGTATTATTTAAGAAGAAAATAATAAACGGATCAGTCTAGCTATAAATATCATATAAAGTGAGATAGGATAAGAGATATGACAAAAACGTATGATAACAATAATGCCATACCGCGACAAGTATACATCAAATAACAACAAAAATCATACAATATCCCAAATCATGTCAAACATCCAAAAAGAATCGCATTCTTTAAATTATTCACCAAAAACACAAATAATTGATAGAGCTCATCAATGTCTATCATCAAAATTGGTGAAACACAAATTCTAGAAATCATTAACTAGAAATCCAGAAATCACAAGGGGGAAGGCCTATCACAATCGGGAGCATGAAAACTCACCAACACGTGCATCACAAACGGGTCGCTAACCATAGAGCCGGTGCAACGACGTAGTACAACGGTACACCGAGGAACCTGAAACTCAAATAAGCCGAACAACGATGTAGTACAATAGTACGCCCGATGAACCGAACTCCATAAAACCCATAGGTCGCTAGCCTATAAAAATGAGAGGAAGCTCAACAGAACGGGGTACAGTCCCCCACGCGGACAAAGAGACATCGCATATCGCTAGTCTAAACCACAAAATGATCATCATCGATCATCAAGAAGTGTCGATTACACTAAGCTAGTAAATAAATGAGTTTAGCTTCATGTCCCATAAACACTGGCTTAACTTAAATATTTACGAACAAATTGTTGATTTCCACTCGAAAATTGTCTCAATATTTCAATCGAACAAGTCTAATAATTAACCGACAAAGTAAACACAAGCGTTTCATAACACTTGTTTTGCTAAGCCGTTTAATTAGATTTATCATACGAATGAGGTAAAGGTTTGTATATACTAATAGATTGGAAAACGGTTTAAAAACGAGCTTTGTATTTAAAAGTAGTGTTGAAATCATTTTGGTGAAAGAGTTTGAGTATTTACTACTAGTATAGAAACCTTTGCATTTTAAAGTGACAAACCACAAAAATGATTGTAGAAATAATCAATCACCAAAAATTCACATACGACGATGTGAATTAAATCCATAAAAATCGATATCAAATCCATTAAACGGATATTCCCAAAAATCCAAAGAAAGAAGTCAACAAAGTCGATAATAAGTGATAACAACTAACCGGATCGACAAGAATTGATTAAAAATCGGAAACCCACACAAAACTGCCTCAAATAGGCAAAAATGCAAATTTCCCAGATTCAGTCGACTGGACTGTAGGGTCAGTCGACTGATACAGGGACAGAAGCTTTCTGTTTCCTAGTTCAGTCGACTGACCATATACGTTAGCCGACTGATAAATGGACAGAAGCTTTCTGTTTCCTGACTAACCTGTATGGTCAGTCGACTGATACAGGGACATAAAATTTTCTGTTCCTAGATTCAGTCGACTGACTATTCAGTTCAGTCGACTGAACTGCAATTTGCAGCAAAATCAGTCTAGCCCCACGAAGGGCAATCCTAACCAGAAGCGATCGGACGAGCAACGGAGACTAGGGATTTATGCGAAGTGACGACCCAACCTTGTAGGCTCTTCGATTCAACCCAAAAACGCAAAACACCAAAAATTGGAATATTCATCAAACCAATTCAATTCAAAGGCCAATGGACAAGCAATAGGTGTTAGGGATTCTTACCTAACAACTATTAAAGACATAGACATAGATGTGAGTTCAAAAACTCACCTTGTAAACCCAAAACAACAAATAATAAGCTCTAGCAAAAGAAAAGATTGACTTCGCTTCAACAACACCTCTAGAATCTTCAATCTATTATCAAAGGTGAAGTTTTTCCTAAGTTAGGTTATAGGAATTTCTAAAAATTGAAGAGGGATTGAGATGGAGAAGATGAAGAGGATGCTTATCTAAGCTTCTCCTTGATTTCTAGCTTGAAGTTGATTTTACTTAAGAGAATTAGGGCTTAGGAATATCTAATTTCTTTTCTCTTCCCCCATTTTTACTTTAGTTAGAGAGTATTAGGAAATGAGAATGTATGAAGAGGAGAGGGGGTGGAGTTAGGGTATTATGTTGGGTTGGTGGGCTGAAACCCAAACCCAAAGCCCTAAATGAAAATATCAAAATTTTACTCAACTCCAAACATATCGATGTTTATACTCAAAAAGGTCGCAAATGCCATTTTGGACTCAATGGAAGTGGTTTCGAGTCCTAATTCGACTGTTTGCAAAAAGTGACATTTCGGACTTAAATCCGACTAACGATGCTATATTTAAATATACAATCGTAAAATATGCGGGTTGTTACAGACTCCCCTCCTTAAAGAAATTGCGTCCTCGCAATACTTAAGAAAAAGAAATAAAAAGTAACAACCATACAAAGGCATAACAACACAAAAAGAAGAAATTTTGGAATGAGAAGTTCACCTTAAGGAGCACGAGAGAGTAAGTCCGGATGTGTTCGCTCGATGAATTCTCTAGATTCCCAAGAGAAATCCTTAGGATTTGAGGACCATTGAACTTTCACAAGAGGAACATCTTTATTTCGAAGGTGTTTAACCTCTACAGCAATGATACGAATAGGATGTTGCTCATAAGTCAAATTAGGCGAAACTTCAATTTTTCAATAACACCGGGCTCAAGAATAGAATCGGAATCTCGAAGGCATTTCCGTAGTTGAGAGACGTGGAATACGTCATGAATAGCAAAAAATTGAGCCGGTAATAAAAGGCGATAAGCCATGGAACCAATGCGTTCGGTGATGGGAAATGGACCAATATATCGAGGTGCTAATTTCCCGATCGACTGAAATGCACAACACCCTTCATAGGTGAAACACGAATGAACACCAAATCTCCCATAGAAAATTCTAATTTCCTTCTTCGGTTATCGACATAGGATTTTTGTCTACTTTGAGCTTCTTTCATCCTATGAGGAATAAGGTCAATTTTTTCTATGGCATCCTGAATAAAATCTAGACCTAAAAATAGCTTCTCACCGGCTTCAAGCCAACACGAAGGAGATCGGCATGGCTTCCCATAGAGTGCCTCAAAAGGTGTCATACCAATACTAGATTGGAAGCTATTATTATAAGAAAACTCAATAAGGGAAATATGATCTTCCCAACTTCCACCAAAATCAAGAACACATGCACGAAGAAGATCTTCAAGAGTTTGATTCACACGCTCGGTTTGTCTATCGGACTGAGGATGATAAGCGGTGCTAAAATTAAGCTTCGTTCCAAAAGCTTTTTGAAGACCCTTCCAAAATCCACTAGTAAACAATGGATCACGATCGCTAACAATAGAAGTAGGAACTCCATGCAATTTAACAATTTCCTTGACATAGAGTTTAGCCAAATAGGTACGGTTTGATTGGACCGAACGGGAATAAAATGGGTGGATTTTGTAAGTCTATCAACTATCACCCATAGGCTATCATGACCCGAATGAGAACGGGGAAGACCGTCAATAAATTCCATGGAGACTTGATCCCACTTCCAAACGGGAATGTCCAAAGGTTGCAATAACCCACCGGGCCTTTGATGCTCGGCCTCCACGAGTTGGCAAGTCATGCAACGCTTAATAAAGTTAGCAATATCAGATTTCATTCCATCCCAATAATAAAGTCGCTTCATGTCCGCGTTTTACTATTACCGGGATGAATGGTAAATTTAGAACGATGAGAATCTTCTAAAATATCTTTACGAAGATCAAAAATATTTGGCACGATAAGTCTACCAAATTTTCGAATACCGCCACGAGCATCAATATCAAAGTCTTTCAAACCTTCAATATCAATTTTATCCCTACAACTTTGCTAAGAAGAACCAATTCGGGATCATGCTTTTGAGCTTCAAGAATGCGGTCTAAAAGAGAAGGATGAGCCTCAAGGCTACACAAAACAAGAGATGAACATGAATTGGATTCACGGTCTCGAATCTCACAAGTGGATAAAGTCTCGAGATCATTCCATTCGTATATCATCATGGAAACAACCGCTTGTTGCTTTCGGTTAAGGGCATCGACAACACGATTTCTCTTTCCGGGAGTATAAAGAATATCAAGATCATAAGATGCAAGGAACTCGAGCCAACGTTGTTGACGCAAATTAAGTTCCTTTTGGGAAAAAAATACTTCAAAGATTTATGATTGATGTAGAGACAAAATTTCTCTCCCAAAAGATAATGACGCCAAGTTCTAAGGGCAAAAACAATAGCCGCGAGCTCCAAATCATGAGTGGCATATCTAGTCTCGGCAGGTTGTAATTGCCTAGAAGCATAAGCAATAACACGTTCCCTTTGCATGAGAACGGCACCCAAACCAACACGACTAGCATCGGTATAAACAATAAAATCTTGGTTCTCCTCGGGAATCACAAGAATAGGAGCATCGGAAAGGAGTTCTTTTAATTTTTAAAAAGCAGTTTCACATTTGTCTGACCAAATGTATTTAACTCCCTTCTTTGTCAAACTAGTGAGAGGTATGGCAATTTTAGAAAAGTCTTTTATGAATAGACGATAATAGCCCGCCAATCCGAGAAAGCTACGAGTTTCCGTCACACTCTCCGGTCTCTTCCAATTTTGAATCGCTTCAATCTTTGAAGGATCTATGGAAATTCCGGATTCAGAAATAATATGTCCCAAAAATTTCACACGAGATTGCCAAAATTGGCACTTAGAAAATTTTTCTTTCAATTGGTTGCTCCTAAGAGTTTCCAACACAATACGAAGATGTTTTTCATGCTCTTCCTCGGTTTTGGAATAAACAAGAATATCATCGATAAAGATGAAACAAATCGATCGAGGAATTCTTTGAAAACTCGATTCATAAGGTCAACGAAATAAGCTGGAGCATTCGTCAAACCAAATGGCATAACAAGCCATTCATAAGATCCATAACGAGTACAGAATGATGTCAAAGGAATGTTATCCTCTACAATACGAAGCAGATGAAAACCGGTTGCTAAGTCTAACTATGAAAAGACTTTAGCACCACTAAGTTGATCGAATAGATCATCAATCTGAGGCAAGGGATATTTATTCTTGATGGTTAGATCATTAAGCTTGCGGTAGTCAACGCAAAGCCTAAGTGTACCATCAGATTTCTTCACAAAAATCGCCGAAGCTCCCCATGGAGAGGAACTAGAACGAATAAACTGTTTTCCTTCCAATTCGGATAATTGATTACGCATCTCCTCATTTTCCTTATTGGACATACGATAAGGAGGACAAGTAATAGGTAGAGCTCCAGGAATTAGATTAATTCTGAACTCAATTGCTCGCTTAGGTGGTAATCCTAATACAGGCTCAAATATGTCAGGAAATTCACGAACAATGTGAATGAGAGAAATAACATCTCCCTCATCATCATTATCGTCATCATGAGGATTTAGAGAATACAAGGATGTTCCCGAATTGGAATCTAAATCTTTAAGAACAAGAGAAATCTGCTTAACAGATTGAGGATGTCGAAGATATATAGTCCGCTTAGGACATAGGATATGGGCTTCATAACGGTTAAGCCAATCCATCCCCAAAATCATCCTGAAACCTAGGTAACGCATAACATGTGTTAACCCGCCTTTTGGCAAGGCCGCGGACAGACGGATTTAACTTAAACAACTTCACAACTATCGAGACTAAAGTATGATAGGTTCGGTTTAAAATGATGATAGGCAGTTTGGCAGATGACGTTCGGCATTGGGATGGTTCGGCGTTGAAGGCTGTTCGGCATAGAGAGATCGTCGTTCGACATAGAGGGATCGTTCGGCACTGAACAAGTGCTCGGTATTAGAAGGATCGTTCGGCATAGAGGAATGTTCGGCACTGGACGAGCGTTCGGCATAGAGAGATCGACGTTCGGCATTGGATGGAGTGTTCGGCATAAATCTTGTTCGGCACTGGACGAGCGTTCGGCATAGAGAGTTCGTCGTTAGGCATTGGATGGAGCGCTCGGCATTAACCAACGTTCGGCATCTGGAGACGTTCGGCATTGGATGGAGCGCTCAGCATTAACCAACGTTCGGCATCTGGAGACGTTCGGCATTGGATGGATCGTTCGGCATCAAGGAGCGTTCGGCATTGGATGGGTCGTTCGGCATACCTCACCTCGCTCGACATTGCACCTCGCACCTCCATATCTCGCACCTCCATACACCGTACCTCCATACCTCGCACCTCCATACCTCGCACCTCCATATCTTGGTACCTCGCACCTCCATACCTCGGTACCTCGCACCTCCATACCTCGATACCTCGGTACCTCGGTACCTCGCACCTCCCAACGTTCGGCATGAGGAGATCGTTTGGCATTCACACCTTGTTCGGCATTCAACGTTCGGCATCTATGGTTCGGCATATGGAGACCACTCCATTTGGGCTGAGGTACTCGGCTACCAGGCCCACCAGGGAAGTCCAACCCATCTTTGCCTATAAATAGAGAGGCAGGGGCACAGTAAAAGGGGATCTTCTTTCTGCTCTCTCACTTTCTCTTTTCTAAGGCTAAGGCAACTCTGCCATTTTGTAACTGTAATCGATTATTACAGCAATAAAAAGCAAACTTCTGGAGTGGACGTAGGCCGGAGTTAGCCGAACCACTATAAAATTGGTTGTTCTTTACTGCTTTCATTTTAGTTTTAACTGTTCTTCACATTATTACTCTCTACATATATTCTATCTCTGAGCTGTGATTGGTATTTGGTGCTTTCATCTGGATTTGGGGGTTAGTGACCAATTTTGGCGCTAACACTTTGGTGCTTCCACTGAGAAATTGAAACACTCAGGAATTTTGGAGTTAGGAACTTGGATCTTAGAAAGCAATGGCAAGACCACCAATGAGGAAGCAAACAGTTGAAAGGAGCAATCAGGAAGGAAGTCAAGCGGCATCTTCTGGAGCTGGGGAGGGTCATGCATCCATCTACATAACTCGGGAAGAGATGCAAGTGATAATGAATTCTATGCAAGAGCAGATGATGAAACGGCAAGAAGAGATGATGCAGGCTCTTCTTAGGCAATTTGGACAACCAAGAACTGCAGTTGCTCAAGATCGTGGAGCTGGACCAGAGGAACTCAACCAACGGACAGATGGAGTGAATCAGCAGGGGGCAGCTCCCAATCAACAAACAGCTAACAATCTAGATGGGCCTAGACTTGGGGGCACACCACCAGGTAATGCTGGACCAGTTCATGGAGGGATACCGGATGACGCTACGCGGCCTGGCGTCGATAGGAATACAGGAGTACGTGATGAAGAATATGTGCCAGAATTTCCTCGGGGACTTGGGGGGTAGTCTGGATTGGTTGGAAACACTGGATTGGCTGACATTATCAGGCGGACCATTCGCGTAGGTCTGGCAAACAAGGATTCAGAGGGAGTTAACAAAAGTCCGTTCCCCCGGAACATCAGGACAGCTAGGAATCCGCCCGATTTCAAACTACCCACTCTGGAAGTATACAACGGGAAGACGGATCCCACCGACCACTTGATGAGGTACACTAGGCATATGGAAGTGCTGGGGGCAACGGAGGAGGTTATGGCCCGATGTTTCCCCCTGTACTTGACTGAAATTGCTGCTATGTGGTTTAGACAGTTGGAGGATGGATCCATTGGAACATGGACAGAACTGGTGGACAGGTTCTTAAGTCAGTTTCGAGTTCACATAAAAAGGCCAAAGAACGTGATGACGCTAACGTCAGTCAAACAGGGGGCAGATGAATCGCTCAGGACATTCTTAACTCGATTTAATGCAGAAGTTGCCTCGGTGGATCGGCCAGATCCATCAATGGTTCTGATGGCTGCGGTATCAGGAGTCAGAGATAATTCGGATTTCAAAGTATCGTTGATATGGGACCCACCGTTGGATCTTGGGGAATTCTTTCATGAAGCTGAAAGATTTCTTCGACAAGAAGATGCATGTTTGGACATGAGGCCAAAGGAAGTAAACACGACTAAGGATGGAGGACTACCCGGTAAAAGCTCGGGTGGGGGTGAGGATAAAGGTAAAAGGAAGCGCTGGGGAGAACCAAAGTTCTCCACTTACACAGGATTGAATGCAACGTTGGAACGGATTTTCTTAGATACTCGAGATCGCCTTTCTTATCGAAGGCCAGCAAGGAGGGAACCCTCAGAACGAGAAAGGGCGTCAGGAAGGCACTGTCTTTTTCATGATCTGGACGGGCATGACACTAACAGCTGCCGACATTTGAAGGACATAATCGAGGAGCATATAAGGAATGGTCAGTTACGACAGTATGTCGGAACTCGGAATGCGGCGGTGGAACAGGAGCACCCACCGCCTGCCTTGAACAACGAGGGCATGAGGACCAGGAATGGTGGCCGATTGGTCATCAACTAATTTTAATGGTTTGGAATAAGTAACAAACTCCGGGCAAACGGTTAAATCACTTACTCATGTACGGGGTCGGAGATAACCCTCAGGCATGCTCTGAGATGATGGCTTACCGAGACGCCCGGGTTTGCGAAATCTGTTTTTTCCTTTGACTTGGACATTTACTTTTTCTGGTTTGGTTTTGGAGTTTGGTTTGAACTCCCTATTTTGCTCGTTTTCTAGTTTGGATTCTGGTTTGGATGTTTGTTTTTTGGTATGGATTTTCGATATGGGTTTCTGGTTTTCTATTTTGGATTTGGATTTAGGATCGGATTTTGATTGGATTTTCTCTAGATTTTGGCTAAAAGGTCGTCGAGTATGGACTATGCTCGGCAAGGGTCCGAAGAGACCAGGATTCGGCCTAGGACTTAGGCCATATATTTTCGGTTACTATTTTAGATCGTCGAGTATGGACTATGCTCAGCAAGGGTCCGGAGTGACCAAGATTCGGCTTAGGACTTAAGCCACGGCATTCTTCGACGTTCAGGGACACTGAACCATGAACACCATGGAATTACTTAACGAAGGTCATCAAGTGTGGATTGCGCTTGGCAAGAACCCGGAGAGGTTACGGATTTGGATATTGGCTATGAATAGCTAAGGATTCGGACAAGGACCCGGAGCGGTCCCGGATTTGGATATCGACCCGGAGAGGTCATGGATATGGTTATAGGTTATTGGATATGGATGGTCTGGAACACGGTAGTCGGGTTCAGATGGATGTGGAATTGGGTAAGGACTTGGTTACTGTATAAGAATCACACATCGACTCGGAACAGTCGCGGAAATGGATCAAGATATGGCCGTGGTACTCGGATAAGATGGCTTGGTAATGGATTGGGTTATGAATCGGAAAGTATGGATGTGGATAACATACATACTTGGGATATTGGACTTGAGGCTATTCAAAACACACCTTTCACAGCAAGGCATGTTTTGGGGGGCAAGTGTTAACCCGCCTTTTGGCAAGGCCGCGGACAGACGGATTTAACTTAAACAACTTCACAACTGTCGAGACTAAAGTATGATGGGTTCGGTTTAAAATGATGATAGGCAGTTTGGCAGATGACGTTCGGCATTGGGATGGTTCGGCGTTGAAGGCTGTTCGGCATAGAGAGATCGTCGTTCGACATAGAGGGATCGTTCGGCACTGAATGAGTGCTCAGAATTAGAAGGATCGTTCGGCATAGAGGAATGTTCGGCACTGGACGAGCATTCGGCATAGAGAGATCGACGTTTGGCATTGGATGGAGTGTTCGGCATAAATCTTGTTCGGCACTGGACGAGCGTTCGGCATAGAGAGTTCGTCGTTAGGCATTGGATGGAGCGCTCGGCATTAACCAACGTTCGGCATCTGGAGACGTTCGGCATTGGATGGAGCGCTCGGCATTAACCAACGTTCGGCATCTGGAGACGTTCGGCATTGGATGGATCGTTCGGCATCAAGGAGCGTTCGGCATTGGATGGGTCGTTCGGCATACCTCACCTTGCTCGACATTGCACCTCGCACCTCCATATCTCGCACCTCCATACTCCGCACCTCCATACCTCGCACCTCCATACCTCGCACCTCCATACCTCGCACCTCCATATCTTGGTACCTCGCACCTCCATACCTCGGTACCTCGCACCTCCATACCTCGATACCTCGGTACCTCGGTACCTCGCACCTCCCAACGTTCGGCATGAGGAGATCGTTTGGCATTCACACCTTGTTCGGCATTCAGCGTTCGGCATCTAATGTTCGGCATATGGAGACCACTCCATTTGGGCTGAGGTACTCGGCTACCAGGCCCACCAGGGAAGTCCAACCCATATTTGCCTATAAATAGAGAGGTAGGGGCATAGTAAAAGGGGATCTTCTTTCTACTCTCTCACTTTCTCTTTTCTAAGGCTAAGGCAACTCTGCCATTTTGTAACTGTAATCGATTATTACAGCAATAAAAAGCAAACTTCTGGAGTGGACGTAGGCCGGAGTTAGCCGAACCACTATAAAATTGGTTGTTCTTTACTGCTTTCATTTTAGTTTTAACTGTTCTTCACATTATTACTCTCTACATATATTCTATCTCTGAGCTGTGATTGGTATTTGGTGCTTTCATCTGGATTTGGGGGTTAGTGACCAATTTTGGCGCTAACAACATGCAAATTGGCTCGGAAGGCATAATCACATAAAATAATTTTGACATCTTTACACAGTAAACTGAGTGTTGCGGATCCACCAACCGGATTCGCAATTCTCAATGAAGTCATCAAGCCAATAACATTCAAAGACAAAGCATCAACAAGTTATTTTGATATAAAGGAGTGAGATGCACTCGTATCAAAAAGAACTCGAATAGAAAGATCACGAAATATAAGAATGCCATCAAGGATAGAATGAGAAATACGTTGGCCAAGAGAAATGTTACTAGGAGCTTGCACAACATTTAGCTTTCCCCTTTCTTGTTTGGAAGTTTGGGGCATGAAGATAAAAGATGACCCGAACTTTTGCAATAATGACAAAAAAGAGGTTTTGGGCACCTATTTGCATAATGGTCCTTAGAACCACAATTGTAGCATTGCCCACGACTAGAGGCAGAAGTCTTTGCTACCGAAGTTGCTTGCTTCCCTTTATTATTGGGATAAGAGCCTTTGAACTTAATAGGCCTCTTCTTGTTATTGTTGAAGTTCGATTTTGGCACCCACAACTTCAACATCACTTTGTTTATCGGCCTATTCAGGTCGAAGAGCGATACCAACAAGCTGATCGAAAGAAACTTCTAATTTCCGAAGTAATGGCTTTTTGAGGTTCTTATTCAACCCATAGACACATCTCTGATTTTTTTTCAATGGGGTATTAATATACTCGATCCCATATTTAGATAGAGATTCGAAAGATGCGACGTAATCCGTCACAGAAGATTCACCTTGAACAAGGTCAATAAAGCGTCGAGCTAAAGATACATTTTCAGCCTTCGGCACAAATTTCAACTCGAACCTTTCTCAGAATTGCTCCCAAGTAAGATCCGCTTCAATAATTTCCGAGATCAGAAGCTCATACCAATCTAATGCTCTCTCCTGAAGCATGCTAGAAGCCACTTGGACTCGATGTAGATCAATAAGATTTATGTGGGAGAAGATGCGATTGCATGATCTAAGCCAAGCTTGGACTTTTATAACGCTTTCGGAACCCTTGAAAGGCCTTCCACCCAATTTGGTGTAATCACTACACAAGCGTGCAAACCCAGATTTAGGATGAGTAGGCTCTGGAATGGGTCTGATAGCTTGAGCATTCTTTACAAGATCTAGAAGTTGCTGAGCAGACATAAATACTCCGTCCTGAGGAGTAGCACTAGATTGACCGACGCTGGGACGACCAGGTCTAACCATTTCCCTTCTTTAAGAAAGAAAGAAGAGGAAAAAGGTTATTCATGGAATAAATATCAAACACTTGATTGATAAAACAAGGCATCATAAAAAGAAATAGGATAGAACGGTACGAAGATTCAAATTAAATCCTATGGCACGATTCCTAAGAAAGACTTAGGACAATGATCCTTGCTAGATTATTCTACATTGTTCCAAAGTTTGGCTTTGATACCAAGATGTGACGCCCCACCTCTATACTCACACTAGCCAAGGACACTACTAAGTAATGCCGTTGACTAGCACGAAGAATAAGGCTGTTGAGGAGCGACCATTTGTGTAATTGCTTTGTGCGAGTACCGATATGTCAAATAATATAACTTACATTTCATTTCAAGAGGAAATCCGACATATCGAATACAAACTCAAAGCTACCACACAGTGGCTATGTGGACTTCGGAAACAAATATAGAAATAAACATAACACAAATCAGTCATAGATATTCATATCACAAAGGCGGAAACAGATATGAATATAACACATAGAAGTGTACATCAAAGTAGCGGTCAATCTAGATCCACTACATCATAAAAGAATAGATACAAGTGCTAGACAAAAGAATAAGTATACATCAAGGGGTCTCTATCTCAAATGTATACTAATAAAAACTACTATGCTAAAGTAGTTAGCCAAAAGTCAAGTGATGGACCCAGATAAGAAGTCAAGCAGGAGAACCTGAAATACCTCGGTCTGACCCGAGTATTATTTAAGAAGAAAATAATAAACGGATCAGTCTAGCTATAAATATCATATAAAGTGAGATAGGATAAGAGATATGGCAAAAATGTATGATAACAATAATGCCATACTGCGACAAGTATACATAAAATAACAACAAAAATAATACAATATCCCAAATCATAGCAAACATCCAAAAAGAATCGCATTCTATAAATTATTCAATAAAAACACAAATAATTGATAGAGCTCATCAATGCCTATCATCAAAATTGGTGAAACACAAATTCTAGAAATCATTAACTAGAAATCCAGTAATCACAAGGGGTGAGGCCTATCACAAACGGGAGCATGAAAACTCACCAACACGTGCATCACAAACGGGTCGCTAACCCATGGTCGCTAACCATAGAGCCGGTGCAATGACGTAGTACAACGGTACGCCCAAGGAACCTGAAATTCAAATAAGCCGAAACAACGACGTAGTACAATGGTACGCCCGATGAACCGAACTCCATAAAACCCATAGGCCGCTAGCCTACGAAAATGAAACGAAGCTCAACAGAACGGGGTACAGTCCCCTACGCGGACAAAGAGACATCGCATATCACTAGTCTAAACCACAAAATGATCATCATCGATCATCAAGAAGTGTCGATTACACTAAGCTAGTAAATAAATGAGTTTAGCTTCATGTCCCATAAACACTGGCTTAACTTAAATATTTACGAACAAATTGTAGATATCCACTCGAAAATTGTCACAAGATTTCAATCGAACAAGTCTAAGAAATAACCAACAAAGTAAATGCAAGCGTTTCATACCACTTGTTTTGCTAAGCTGTTTAATTAGATTTCTCATACGAATGAGGTAAAGGTTTGTATACACTAATAGATTGGAAAACGGTTTAAAAACGAGCTTTGTATTTAAAAGTAGTGTTGAAATCGTTTTGGTGAAAGAGTTTGAGTATTTACTACTAGTATAGAAACCTTTGCATTTTAAAGTGACAAACCACAAAAATGATTGTAGAAACAATCAATCACCAAAAATTCACATAGGACGATGTGAATTAAATCCATAAAAATCGATATCAAATCCATCAAACGGAAATTCCCAAAAATCCAAAGAAAGAAGTCATCAAAGTCGATAATAAGTGATAACAACTAACCAGATCGACAAGAATCGATTAAAAATCGGAAACCCACACAAAACTGCCTCAAATAGGCAAAAATGCAAATTTCCCAGATTCAGTCGACTGGACTGTAGGGTCAGTCGACTGATACAGGGACATAAGCTTTATGTTTCATGGTTCAGTTAACTGACCATATACGTTAGTCGACTGATACAGGGACAGAAGCTTTTTGTTTCCTGGTTCTGTCAACTGACCTGTATGGTCAGTCGACTGATACAGGGACAAAAAAATTTCTGTTCCCAGATTCAGTCGACTGAACTGCAATTTGCAGGAAATCAGTCTAGCCCCACGAAGGGCAAAAATCCTAACCGGAAGCGATTGGACGAGCAATGAAGACTAGGGATTTATGCCAAGCGACAACCCAGCCTTGTAGGCTCTTCGATTCACCCCAAAAACGTGTTCAAACATAAAAGATAGGATTTTTAAAGATTTTTGACTTCAAAACACCAAAAATTGGAACATTCATCAAACTAATTCAATTCAAAGGAAAATGGACAAGCAATAGGTGTTAGGAATTCCTACCTAACAACTATCAAAGACATAGACATAGATGTGAGTTCAAAAACTCACCTTTTAAACCCAAAACAACAAATAAGAAGCTCTAGCACAAGGAAAGATTGACTTCTCTTCAACAACACCTCTAGAATCTTCAATCTATTATCAAAGGTGAAGTTTTTCCTAAGTTAGGTTATAGGAATTTCTGAAAATTGAAGAGGGATTGAGATGGAGAAGATGAAGAGGATGCTTACCTAAGCTTCTCCTTGATTTCTAGCTTGAAGTTGATTTTACTTAAGAGAATTAGGGCTTAGGAATATCTAATTTCTTTTCTCTTCCCCCATTTTTACTTTAGTTAGAGAGTATTAGGAAATGAGAATGTATGAAGAGGAGAGGGGGTGGAGTTAGGGTATTATGTTGGGTTGGTGGGCTGAAACCCAAAGCCTTAAATGAAAATATCAAAATTTTACTCAACTCTAAACATATCGATGTTTATACTCAAAAAGGTCGCAAATGCCATTTTGGACTCAATGGAAGTGGTCTCGATTCCTAATTCGACTGTTTGCAAAAAGTAACATTTTGGACTTAAATCCAACTAACGATGCTATATTTAAATAAAACATTTAAATATACAATCGTAAAATATGCGGATTGTTACATTGAAGCTAGTTGAATTTTGAGCTAATTTTGAATGTTCTTCGATGTTAAATCGAACCGAAACACGAAAGCGTCAACTGGAATTTTAGTAAGTTTACTCACCTCTAAATAAATCATATGACATCTGTGTTTCTATAGTGTCGAATCTTGGATGATAGTTGATAGTTTTCAATGAAGTATAAATTAATGATAAAATATAGTGATCTAATTTATTTATATTTAGTGTAGTTAAATTAGTTGTACTTCTGTTGTGATATCTATTTAGTAGAACAAAACAACGTTCTACTATAATAAAATGAATAGATTATTTTAGACATCTATGGAGCAGAATAAATCATCGTTCCTTGCTTGCAAAGTAAAAAAAGATTATTTTTGATAATTAATTAATATGTGGATTAATAAATAAGTAATATGTTAGCTATAGATTGCTAATTGTTGATAATAATATGGTTGTTATTATTGTTTGATTGTTTGTTTCGATTTGAATTCCCGCTAGAAAAGCGGATTGCATAAATAACCATTGTTTTGCAGGGGACTGTTGTAGAGAGACCCTATGGGGTTTCTCGCCATTATTAATTTACTGTTATATGCATATTACTTATATTCTTATGTTGCTTATATTGATGTTTGGGTAAAATATTTGTTACTTACTGTTTGATTTGCGTAAGCGTCGTTATAACGATTATCAGTATACTGCCACTTATGAAATATCATCTTCCTAAAACCTTCGTGTGATTTGGACTTTTTTTAGAGCAACACAGATGTGTAGCGTGGAACTACATAGCCGATTAGATATCATATAAATAGGTAAATAGCGCGATCAACAAACCTGATCGCTGGCCAGAAAGTAGTAAGATACAGCAAGCTAGTCATTGCGAGACAGAGTTTTATATACAAAATACATATTGCGAACAACAGGAATGAAAAAAGGCTAGACTTATATAGCGGTTAGTGATGCCCTCGATGTCTGCTAGAAGGAACTGCTGAAGTGCTGCCCGAGGATTCAGCTGGTGGAGAACTGGGATGTGGCAATCTCAGCCTGAACGGCGCGGAGAAGCTGTGACCTGATATAGATGAGAAGTAGTGAATAATACGTCTACAAGTTCCTTCGAAGTTGGATATGGGCTTGCAGAATACACGTGCATTTCGCTCGGCCCAAATGCACCAACTGAATATAGCTACTATGAGATCTAATACTTGTGATTTGGACTTATACTTGTATTTTTAGAAAATGAATGTTTAGTCGTGCTTTTGGACTTTGAAAGTTGTTTAAAATATATTTTCAAGTATTTTTGAGAATTTTGAAATAAATGATAAGTGTTATTTAAAATTAATGACATGAGTAATAAATTTGATTATCCTTCAGGATAATTAATGTTTTTTAAATTTATAAAAAGATTATAAATTTGATTTATTATCTTTTGGGATAATTAATATTATCTTAAATTTATAAAAATATTATAAATTTGATTAATTTCTTTCGGGATAAATAATGTGGTTTTAAATTAATAAAAGAGTTCTACAAGTATTTTAACATTGTTCTAAAATAAATTTCTTTCAGGATGATTAACATTGTTTTAAATTTATAAAAGCATTCTAAATTGATTTATTATCTTCTAGGATAATAAATGTTGTTTTAAAGCTATAAATGATCATTTATAAATAAGAAAATCTTTAAAAAGGAATGTTTAAGAAAATAAAGCTAAGTGAAAATTGTTTTGAGTTTGTAGTAAACGATGTTTTAATGCATTTTCCTTTGACCCTTTTTTTTAATATACTTTGGAATAAAATCAGCTCTTCAAAAAGAATATTTTAAAGAGTATTTTTAAATGTGTTTTACAAATGTTCGTGATGTGAAAGCCAAGCACGAGTTCGGCTTTTAAAAGTATGATTTGGTTATGGAAAGTATAAGAAATTAAATTCCTGTAAACGATATCGCTTATATGGAATGAATTTAGTCATATTCTTAGCACTAAACGTCGAGGTATGGAAACTCGTTTCTATCTTGAAGGTTAAATTTGTCATTAAGGCAAGGCTTAGAGGTAACACTACCTCAACTGGCCCGACTTCATTTTTAACCGAGGGATAGTACAAGTTTTAAATCGGTGAGTGGTGATAAGGATAAGAAACTAAATCTCCATATACGATCCTTTTGATTATTCCCGGTAGTTGATTTATTGACTATCTATTCTGCTATCTTTTGTGTTTCCTTAATCTAAGATGATTTATTGCTCATTTTGAGCATTGATATCCTTTTTCATAAATGACTAAAACCAATGAGAATGGAAGCTAAGCTATACGGGGTTGCTCCCGTTAGGGTTTCTTCATATCTACTTTAGATTATATTCGGTGGTATACACGTGGAGATGTGAAATACTCATATTCTCGGTAAGGTTGACGGGGTCTAGCTTGGACATGTCCGAGAGCCATCGTAGTTCTTAAGTATATTTTCTAGAGGTATACTTTCGGTACGAGGGTGTACCCTCCTAGTCATTGTTGGAAAATTCCATTTCCTTATTTGATTCAAATCTTTGAATTATTTTCTTAATTGCATCGAGAAGTGTTTGGTGCTTTTCTCGAAGTTTAATTATTTATGTCTATTCTTTATGTTTGGATTTTGATTCTGTTTATGCCTATTCTTTCAAGTTTGGGTTTTATTCTAATTTTTTCTATTCTTTCATGTATGGATGTTGTTCTCATGAGCTAAAACCCATTCCGTGTTTAGCGACGTAGTCTCACATATTTGTATATGTTCACCATATTTCTTGAGTTTTCTCACGCTGGTTTTCCAGACTGATCTAGGTGTTATTTTATTATAATGCTCGAGTCAGATCGAGTTTTTTCTTAGTTGTCATTGGTGGGATATGGAACTCATGGAGCAGAGCTGGAAGTTCACCTTTCGTAGTATTTTTGTTTCTACTATATTATTATATATACCCATCACCAATTGTAAGGTCAGGAAATTATAATTGTCTAGGCTGATGAGGTTTGTTTTTAACTTATATACCTTGTATTTTAGAGTGACAACTTTTATTGTCTTTCTTATACTATATATTATCATTCCGCTATAAGGTTTTGTTTCCCCTATTCCTTTTCTTTTTACCCTAAAAACTAGCCTTTCCGGCACTTGGATGCTCGACATTTGAATATTGTAGATGTATTCAGTGCTGACTTTCGAGGTTCGAAAAGGCGGGTCATTGCAATACATGTATCAGTAATAAGAGTTCATTAACTCTTTTATCACTTCCACTGAACAGGCGCTTTTCCCTTAATCTCCTCCAATACAATCATATATGATTCATACTCACACGACTTAAAGAATCATTCCTTTAATATATGGCCTAGTCCATATCCCAAAATTAATTATTAAATTTTTAGATACTTCTGTATTTTTTAATGCATCATTATGTTATGAAAATAAATACCATCATTATAGTTTTATCTTATAACGAATATTCAAAATATTTAAATTGAAATAAAATGATATATACTTTTAACCAATACTGAAAATGGTTGTTTTTTCATAAATATAATTTGGTATGTTTATGAAAACAATTTTTCATAATTTGATGCGTCCACTAAAAAGTGTTATATGGTGTACTCCTATTATTTCTTCCACTACCGTGGCTTATAAAATATGATGCTCCATTAAGCCATACATTATGAGATTTTATTTCATTTACTTAACTACTTTACAATCAAGAGTTTCGAATCAATTATCTTAAACTCTAAGAAATAACATTTATAAAAAAAATTTTCATATGAAATTATTTTTGGGATGGAAATCACATTTATCATTCCATATTAATTATGCTATAGAATTATATACAATTCTCATTTTCAATGACTCTTCGTGAAGCAGAAGTGGCTATTCACTCTCTTCATCCCAACTGTTCCTAAGTTGCATCCACCCTCATACATTCACTTTCCTTTCCAAATGGTCAAACCATTCATAAGTAAACCCTTATTATAACCAATCATATTGGCTACATAATTTTATATTATGGTTTATTTGCTTGTTTCCAGTGAACTAGTTCCCGATGTTTCATACATTACAAACCACGACTATTCACTATATAATATATGTGTGTGTGTGTGTGTGTCGAATATGGATCAAATATCTATAATCTTGTAGTTCTTAAGAGTTCAAAACACATAAAAGACAATGCACAGTCTCGGATAAAAAACACTCTTAAGCGACCGAGGCATGATTGTTTTCATGGTTTTGTAAATTAGTACTTGCATTGGTTTTGAAGTGACAACATACCAAAAGATTTTCTTGGTAAGTAGACTTTATATTTATATGTCAATCTTAATTAAGTTCATTTGTATATTTTAATCAATAAACATTTTATCAGTTTTATTGGTTGACAAATTTATCGATGTGGATAATTTTAACTTTATATAATAGACATTCATATAATATTAGAAAGGTTAAATGTTACCATTTCATTTTTCTACTAAGGCCCAAATAAAAGTTTTATATTTCTCAAAACCATAAGAAAAACATAGTAGTTATTTGATTTCTCCATGGAGCGTTTGGACTTGCTTGCCTTGGGATTTGACCTTGAGGAATATCAATAAATCATAGGTCTGCAAGCAATAGATAACACTTTATCAATTGTATAATATACAACTTGTAACGATCCAGAATTTCACTACTTTGATTCGCGAATATTTATTTAATTTTAAGTATTCAAATAATAGGTTTTATAATTAAAATTAAAACTAATTTAAATAATAAATAATGATAGCGAAATACTTTTCAATATTGGTTTAAAAAAATATTTAGTTCGAAGAAAGATTGTAAATGTGACCGAAATTTGTTTTCCAAATTTTCAATTTTTCTTCGGCTAAAAATTGTCGGAAATGTCATGACACATTTGTATACACATACACACACATACATTCAATAATAGAATAAGTTAGAACTATATGGGAGGTATACGAATGTGCATATTCATATTTATTTAAGTTTATTAAAGAAATATAAAAGGGAAAACATATATATATATATATATATATATATATATATATATATATATATATTAATACATAAAGATACCTTATGCAACATAAGGAGACAAGAGTAAAACTAAGCATTAAATGGGTGTGTTCTTTGATGTAAAGGGAGGGCGACTACATGGGGGGTGGATCCATGGTAATGTGGAGGGAGAGGATGTAGTGGCATTCAAGGAGAGGAGGGCAAGGTACCAAGGTTAAAGTAGTAATTTAACATGTGTACATAATATATATATACCAATTTCCTAATTCTATTTTTCATTTTTTCTCATTTCTTTCCTTATTGCAAATTAGCTAAAGCATTTCCAAACACTTTTGTGGCTTCTTAAAAACATTTCAAAGTTCAAAAATCGTAGTTTCCACTTTAAATCCCTAAAGCAACTTGCTAAAAACCCTTCCACATTCACTACTTCACTTCCTCTTACAAATACATGCCCATATCTACCGAAACTGTCAAGGTCATGCCCAATAGCACCCAAGGCCAAACCCTTCTTCCCCATTAGCCTTCCAAAAATATCATTTTCCTAAGGCAAAGCATGGCTCTAGCTTATGTGCAAGTTGTAGCTTAGTTTTGTCTTAGTTGGATAAAATTTGGTGAGTAAACTTTTGGTTAAAGTTCAAAGTTATTAGCTTGAAATGTATGTTGTATAAATTGACTATATGGTTATGTTTGGATGGTTATAGGTTTGGATATGTGTGGATATGTTGATATGAGATGGTAAAAGTGGACTTGAAATAAAGTCTACTTGGTGTGGTTTGAATTTGTGAACTTGGATGTGATATTGTGTGTGATCTTAAGGCATGATGTGTATGTGGATTATTGGTTATGATGTTGTAGGTAAAACTTGTATGTGATGTTTTATGAAAACTAGTTTAGAAATATTTTGTTAAGTGAGATTTTAAAATCCTTTATAAAATGTTGTTTATTTGGTTTAAATTTATTAAACGGTTAATGTTTTAAACTTTTTTTCGGTTTTCAAATCTTTTACTTGGATTTAAGTTTTAAAAAAAAGTTAAAAGAAGAAGTTTTGAAGGTTTGTAGCTAGAAATAAATTCAAAGTTATTACATCCATAGCGATAGTCGCTATGGATGCAGTTTGAGGAAAAATCAACATTTTTAAGTAAAGTGTTTTTAAAACTTAACTTTTGGAAACTATATTTTTCCAAGTTTTTTAATTTGAGATAAAAATTAATTAAAGTTTACTTAAGACAAGGATAACAATTAATATATTTATTTATTAATGATAATTAAGAGTACTTAGTAATTAATTAATACTTAGGTATTAATTAAGCAAGTTAATTAAGATTAGTTTGATTAAAAATGTTTTAAAGTTAATTATTAATTAATTAAGGAAATAATTAAGTTTCAAATTTTTATTTAATCAAGTTTAAATTAATTTAATTAATTAATTTAATTATTTAATTAATATTTAATTAGAGTTCAATTATTTAATCAATTTTAAATTAATTAGGGTTAAGTATTAGTGATTAATTAGGACTTAACTAAGATTAATTAAGGTTTAATTTATAATTTAAGTTTTACTAAAAGATTATTTAATTTATTAATTGAGATAAATAAATATTTAATTATTAATGAAGGTTTAAATTATTATTTAATAATTAATAAAGGCTTAATTAAGTGTTTAATTTATAAATAAATTATTTATTAAAGGTTTAATTATTTATTAATTTATAATTAAATTAAGTTCAAATTTAATAAAGATTAATTAAGATTTAATAAGAGTTTAACTTGTAATTAATCATTTTAAATGGAGTTTTAAGTTTTTAATACTTGTTTTTCCAGAATCAAATTCTTAAAGGTGCTTATTTTTCAAAGATGGTTTTGAACACAAGGGATTCAAATGTCGATAGCATTAAGTAGACAAAAAATTGTGAAAGAGTTATGTTAGTGGTTTGATTGTGTGGGCATGTGTTTAGCAGGATAAATCCCCATTCTATTATAAATTGATTGAATTATTTTGGACATTTATTTAGTAGGACAAATCACCATCCTACTATTATATTATTTGGACATTTATATGCTAGTTGAGTTGTATTGACATGTTATTCCCTGATTTGGATATGAATTGCATTTACATATATGTTAATTTATGTAAATAAATGGTTAAGTGACTTAAAAGTGAAATTGATGTTAAATGGTAACTTAAATAAATACCAATGGGATTGCTAAGCTCTTTTTGAATTTATAAAGTATGGTTTTGAATTAACTTCAATCCTTTAATCAATTTTGGGGTTTAAGGTTTACAAATGGTTTTCAAGTTATATAATTATTTTACAAGGGTATTTATAAATAATAACTTGTTTATAAAAATGGGTTTTACTAAGTAAAAAAGGTTTATTTATAGTGATTTAAAAGGATGAGTTGCAAAAGATATTTTGTAAAGGATTTTTCTTAAAGAAGATTTATCAAAGGAGTTTTAAATGGGGAAAGGCTTTATAAATGATTTTAGAGGTTTGTAAAGAGGTTATGTAAATTGACTTGTAGACTTATAAAAGTGTTTTATAAATTGATTTTGGAAATTTATAAAGGTATTTAAATGTGAAGTGAGCTTTTAAAAGGGAACTTTTATAAAGAGTAAGTGGATCGATTTATAGTTAGTAATGTTTTCAAAAAAGGAATTTGAAAAGAGAGAACTTTCCAATATTTTGATAATATACTTATACCCCTAAGATAAGTATAATTATTTTCCAAGTAAAATGGGGAAGTATGGGTTTTGGGAATAATATTGCGTAAAGATCTTTTGATCAAGTTTTATAAAGTGATTTTATTAATTAAAGATTAATTAATAAAGTCTTAGTGGATCCCATGTGGAATTAAATCATTATTGTATGATTGTTTATTTGATAGTTAACTAACCGACTATCAAATCTGGACCAAAATGTAACTTTGAAAATATCTAGGAGAAACATGTGAGTTATATGGCAGTCATCCCCAATGATGTTGTACTATGCGTATAAATCTCGTTTCGTTCTTCTACGATAAATGATAAGGAAATCTCATCCACTAATGGTTAGGAGGTGATCTTCACTCTTATCTTTGTCTACTTAGTTTCTAAAGAACGGGGTTGAGTTTACCGAAAATTATCGAAAGTTGTTTCGAAGAGACCGGGATTGGTTACGTTATCCGAAAACCACTTCGATCCAACTCAAGCATTTTGAACTGAAGACATCTTGAAGAGTATGGAATAGAAGACGAAGCTTTTGAAGTGCAAGGGCTACATGCTACTAATCCAGAGGGTGATTCCAAAATAAGTGTAGTATAGGTAGTTCCTTCAGTTTCGTTCAGTCCCAGAACAAACTTTTATGGATTAGTGCTTGCATTGCATTAATGCCTGGAAGGCAGTGTAACATTCCAAGTGGAAAGTGCTAAATAAAGGTAAAATGTAGCCTTAGGCCTCATCAACCAGGAAATGATAAATACCGGGCAAGTAGCAGGGCCATGTGGGATGCTCCATCAGGGTATGATCATTCCAAATCTAGGGAATAGTATTGCGTAAAGATCTTTTGATCAAGTTTTATAAAGTGATTTTATTAATTAAAGATTATTTAATAAAGGCTTAGTGGATCCCATGTGGAATTAAATCAATATTGTATGATTTTTTATTTGATAGTTAAATAACCGACTATCAAATCTGGACCAAAATGTAACTTTGAAAATATATAGGAGAAACATGTGAGTTATATGGCAGTCATTCCCAATGATGTTGTACTATGCGTATAAATCTCGTTTCATTCTTCTAGGATAAATGATAAGGAAATCTCATCCACTAATGGTTAGGAGGTGATCTTCACTCTTATCTTTGTCTGCTTAGTTTCTAAAGAACGGGGTTGAGTTTACCGAAAATTATCGAAAGCTGTTTCTAAGAGACCGGGATTGGTTACGTTATCCGAAAACCACTTCGATCCAACTCAAGCGTTTCGAACTGAAGATATCTTGAAGAGTATGGAATCGAAGACGGAGCTTTTGAAGTGCAAGGGCTACATGCTACTAATCCAGAGGGTGATTCTAAAATAAGTGTAGTATAGGTAGTTCCTTCAGTTTCGTTCAGTCCCAGAACAAACTTTTATGGATTAGTGCTTGCATTACATTAATGCCTGGAAGGCAGTGTAACATTCCAAGTGGAAAGTGCTAAATAAAGGTAAAATGTAGCCTTAGGCCTCATCAACCGGGAAATGATAAATACCGAGCATGTAGCAGGGCCATGTGGGACGCTCCATCAGGGTATGGTCATTCCAAATCTAGATCGATTACTATCTACTCTTGTATGCTTTAGGGCCCAAATGGAGGGGTATCATATTCGGTACCACTAGTCAAGTGGTAGGCCAGTCCTGTGTGGCAGAGGTACAAGATGTTCTTGTCAGACCCTGGTGCATTTTATCTAGAGATGTACCATCAGAATGTAGTTCCTTACCTTGTCATAGTATAGAATCCAATCTCCAATACATGCCTTTACGGTTTTTATTGTAAATCTAATATTATGAAATTTAATCAATGTAACAATTTCAGCTATGATTAATAAGTATTTATACTCTAGACATTACTATAATATCACTGGATTTTTTATAAAAAGTGTTTTGGTTATCGTAAGGTAAAAACTCGTCCGTGTTTATGTGCGGTGTGGCTTACGAGATACCTTTGATTTTAAAAGGGTTTTAAACATAACAATTTAGTTGTTTGAGGTTACTCACACTAGACCCATGTTTGACTCGGAGTTTTATTTTCTTTCCCTAAAACTCTTAGGTGCTCAAATTTTTATGGGCAGCCAACTCGTTCAGATTTTCCCCGGATGCATTTTGGAGGAGCTTGGAGCAAGAGGCTATATCGATAGCTAGTTATTTTCTTGTTTTCCGCTGTATTATATATATCATACATTAGTTAGGTAAGGACATGCTGTTATAACTATCCTAGGGGTAGAATTTGTATTGGTATGACTCTTATGTATCATTTTGGAAATGACTTTGTAAAGAATTATGTTGATTAATATATGTTATTCTATTGCATTGTAAGATTATAAGATTGTTTAGTTTCTTCTTATATATTATTCCTCCTTTCTTTCCCCTAATAATCTGTCTTTCTGACACTTAGTTGTTCGGCACATGAATACCGTAGATGTATTAATGTCGACTTCGAGGGTTCAGAAAGGTGGGTCGTTACAGCGTGGTATCAAAGCGCAAGGTTAAGCGAGAACGTTGGCTTTGGTGGTGCGACTCATTAAGAGATTAGGTGATGGAATGCCTTATTATGAGTCTGAGTGTGTGTGTATAAGAGCGCATATTTGTTAGTGATATAAAAATGTTTTATATTATATTGATTGATCTGTTGAGTAGCTTGTAGATTCTAGTCAATACGAGTAGCTAACATTACTGATAGGGATCTCTAAACACTTGAACAAGGCCAGCCGACACAGTATTGTTTTAAAATTGAGTAAATGAAATAATTTTACCCAGGATATATTATATATATAAAGAATGATTTTCAAAATTAGTATCGTATGGTATAGTTATTTGAAGTGTAGGTTGTTAGGAGATAATAAATTTTATTATTGTCGTTTAGGGTTGTTTTAGTCATGCTCGTCCAGTTTGAGCATTGACTATTATTAGTGTGTATAGGTAGCTTCCCTTTTTATGATTTGGGGTGGGTAAATAGAAATAAGGAAAACATTAAAACAAACACCTTGTGAATTGAGTTTCACAATTTGACTATAAGGCGTTTGATGTTAATGTTAAGGTAAAATTTGATGTAACAAAAAATGTTTATTAAAAAGTTTTAATATTGTGCAATAAATATTTGGAAAATGATTTTATAAAAGTTGATTTATAAACTGAATTGATAAGAAGGTGTCTTTTAATTAGAAAGAATTTAAATTAAAAACTTGAGGACTAAAATCATGGTCCTTTTGGAAAAATGTTTTTTAAGATTTTGAAAGATAATAATAGTATTATTTGAAAAAAATCGGGTTAAGGAAATTTTGGGAATGAAATGTTAAGAATGATGTGTTTTCTTTGGATTGATTCAGGGAAACGAGTCTCGATTATTGTTTTGTGATGATCTGAATAATCTTCTAAGTGACGACCGGAGGCTTTCCTAAGCGAACATTGTGTAGTACTTAGTAAATTATTCTTTATCATTGTACAATCGAAACAAGTTCAAATCCTAACGAACCCAAAGCGAGTTGGTGATAAATGTTTTGTTGGAAAAATTAGATGTATTGTTTCAAAAATGAGATATTGCAGTAAAGAAATATTTTTAAGTTAACTAGTTCTAGTGGCCTAAAAATAACTTAAATTTGGGGAATAGATGTCTTCGAATGGTAAACAGTTCTCTTAAGTATTACCCTTCTTAGTAAGGGAGTGTATGGTATTGTTTGGTAGTACCCTGTTCCTTAGTATCATTTTGGAGTTACTTGGGCTATATATATTTTCTATGATTAAAAAATATTGTTTCAATTCAAAGTGTTTTTGAAATAAGACAAAGTATTTAGATCTTGATTTTTCTAAGGGAAATAAATGCAAAATGGAATAGTTGAATCAAATAAGGGTATATACTCTTAGGATGTAGTGGAGTAGTATCCAAGTTGAACCTAAGTTTAGTTTTATGAAATGTTTTCATAAATAATTTAGTGGAAATAGAATTGGTTTTAGGGGGAATAATTAAAGAAGTGCATAGGTTGGACGTAGATCATCTCTTGTTTCCATATGGTTTGATCTAAGATTCGAGTACATGGCTTTTAGGTGTTTCACACCATTCTAAATAAGAATCTATTACTCGATTTTTGATGGTGAGCAATTGCTGTGGAATTTTGGTATAGGATCAATGTTTCTATCATAGATACAGCTATGTAAGGAGAACAGAGGTTCCAAATCAAGGAGCCTGATTAGAGTCCGCATTAGAAAATCGGGTGAGTGATACTAGTTCGGAAATGAAGTTATGTATTTGAGTAGAGATCGAATTAGATTTTGCATAAGAATGATCTATTTACAATATACGAACCGATGTATAGTGCTAAGTGTTTTTTGGGTTAGGTTGAGGGGCAATTTCGAGGACAAATTTCTTTTAAGGGAGGGAGAATGTAACGACTTGGAATTTCACTCCTTGGATTCGTGAATATTTGATTAATTTTAAATATTCAAATAATAGGCTTTATAATTAAAATGAAAACTAATTTAAATAATAAATAATGATAGTGAAATAGTTTTCAATATAGGTTTACAAAAATATTTAGTTCAAAGAAAGATTGTAAATGTGACCTAAATTTGTTTTCCGAATTTTTGATTTTTCATCGGCTAAAAATTGTCGGCAATGTTGTGACACTTTTGTATACACATACACATTCAATAAAAGAATAAGTTAGCACCATGTGGGAGGTATATGAATGTGTATATTCATATGTATTTAAGTTTATAAAAGCAATATAAAAGGAAAAACACACACACACACACACATATATATATTAATACATAAAGATATCTTATGCAACATAAGGAGACAAGAGTACAGCTAAGCATTAAATGGGTGTGTACTTTAATGTAAAGGGAGCGTGACTACATAGGGGCGGATCCATGATAATGTGGAGGGAGAGGATGAGGTGGAATTCAAGGAAAGGAGGGCAAAGTACCAAGGTTAAAGTAGTAATTCAACATGTGTACATAATACATATACCAATTTCCTAATTCTATTTCTGATTTTTTTCCTCATTGCTTTTCTCTTTGCAAATTTCCTAAAGCATTTCCAAACACTTTCATGGCTTCTTAAAAACATTTCAAAGTTCAAAAATCATAGTTTCCACTTTAAATCCCTAAACCAACTTGCTAAAAACCCTTCCACATTCACTACTTCACTTGCTCTTCCAAATACAAGCCTATATCTACCGAAACCGTCAAGGTCGTGCTCTATAGCACCCAAGGCCGAACCCTACTTCCCACTTTAGACCACCAAAAACGTAATTTTTCTAAGGCAAAGCATGGTTCTAGCTTAGGTTCAAGTGGTAGCTTAGTTTGGTCTTGTTTAAATAAAATTTCATGAGTAAACTTTAGCTTAAATTTCAAAGTTATTAGCTTGAAATATATGTTGTATAAATTGGCTATATAGGTATGTTGGATTATGTTTGGATGGTTATAGGTTTGGATATGTATGGATATGTTGATATGAGATGGTAAAAGAGGACTTGAAATAAAGTCTACTTGGTGTGGTTTTAATTTGTGAACTTGGATGTGATATTTATGTGTGATCTTAAGGCATGATACGTATGTGTATTTTTGGTTATGATGTTGTAGGTAAAACTTGTATGTGAAGTTTTATGAAAACAAGTTTACAAATGTTGTGTTAAGTGAGATTTTAAAATCCTTTGGAAAATGTTGTTTATTTGGTTTAAAATTATTAATGGTTAAAGTTTTAAACTTGTTTTTGGTTTTCAAATCTTTTACTTTTTTTTTGGCAAGGCCGACGGGGTTGAATGGTCCCCTACCATTTTATTGAAGCACTAGGGAAACAAATACAGACATAAGCAAACGCTTATAAGAAAAACAACGAGGAAACATAGTGCAACAATCACCGGAAAAACGAAAAGAAAAATAGAAAAAGCGAAAACTAAAAAGAACACGAGAAGGCATGCAAGATTCCAGGATCAAAAGTGAAGCGAAGCATCTTGATGCCATCTCTGATTACATTCATTATCCATGCATGCAGCATATGACCATTCTTTGCTTTTTCAGGATTGAAGACACGCACATTTCTTTCTGTCCACACAGCATGAATGAAACATTTGAGAATACAGGTGAAGACTCTCTTACTTGAACTATTGGTACCTGCAGCTGCGAATATAGCATTCCATTCTACACGATTAATTTGTCTCACGTCAGAACGCCCAATCTTGTTCATGACTTCAATCCAAATTGCTTTAATCATGTCACATTCGAAATATATATTCTCCACCATTTCAGGGAGGTCAACACAGAACAAGCACTGAATAGGAACCGCAAATCCCATGCTATTCAGTTTCGCACGCGTAAGAATTCCGCGATTCAACACTTTCCATAGCAACATGTTTTGCCTTGCATTATTATTATTGTGCCAAATCTTTCTATACCAAGTACACCTGGGCCAGTCATCAGTATGAGATAAATAATGATATATATCAGCAATATTGCACCCCTTCCTTTTGCGATTCCACGTCACCATCACATCAGAAGATATGGTAGTATTGAACTGATGTATTTTGCTCCATAAACAGTGTATTCGCTGATTAGAAGTATTAGGAAAATTTATAACATCTTTAACTTTAGCTTGAAATGCAACACCAGATTGAAGGATCTCATTATGCGTCAGCTTCCTGCGAAGTATAAATCCTTGTTCCAGCCACGGGTCATCCCAAAAAGATGTATCAAACTGCAGAGAGCTGCTGAACTGAATCATAGGTAAGAATGATTCCTTAAGTTTAAAAATGCATTGCCATGTCCAGCTCAATCTTTGCGGTCTGTTCAAGGACCACAAACATTTTCCCTTAGTGACATGCTTTCTGGACCAAACCGCCCACAAGCTAACATCAGAGTTAAAGAACATGGCCACATGCTTGGCGTAGGCTGCGTTATTCCATATCGACATATTCAGAATGCCGAGCCCCTCATTTCTAATCGGTTGTTCAGTTTTGGAAAATCGAATAGGAGCGACATACCTGCCAACCGTCGAACCAGTCCACAAAAATTTCATGAATGCTGATTGTATCATCTTAATTAACTTGGCCGGCAACAAAAACGTTCTCGCCCAATACACTTGCATAGCACATATGACAAACTTTATTAGAGTAACTCTACCCG
The DNA here is from genome assembly GCA_030737815.1 of Allium fistulosum. NCBI lineage: Eukaryota > Viridiplantae > Streptophyta > Magnoliopsida > Asparagales > Amaryllidaceae > Allium > Allium fistulosum. The sequence continues at coordinate 1,124,445,983 of CM060902.1, read as the reverse complement.
CTTGACTGAGTTTCCTTGAGGACCAACAATCCAATTTGGAGATTATTCTATCATATAACGAAAGGCATTAATTCATTGTTATTTTAGAGGTAGTGAGAGGGAGGCCCAAATAAGAAATGGTATTCGGATTGCTCGACAGCCCAGAAATTATTTCAATTTGCAAAACGGCTTCCAGACTTACACCCGCCAATTTGATGTCAGATTTTGACAAATTAATTTTTAAACCTGTCATGTTGTAGAATTGCTCTAGAGTGTGGAATAATGTCCTTATAGTATCCATATCAGGATTGCAAAAGATAACCAAATCATCAGCAAACATCAGAGATGCAATCAGGGGATCTTTGCATTTGTGATGTAATTTAAATTTGCCCTGGCCTATCTGTCTGATCAGCAGCTGAGTAAGAAGCTCCATAACAGCGATGAAAATATATCCGGAGACCGGATCTCCTTGCCTAATCCCTTGCTTGCTACCAAAAAAACCCGCACATTATCCATTGATGATGATAGAAAATTTTAGGGTAGACATAAATTCATAAATCCAGGCAATAAAATGAGGGGGGAAATTCATATAACCCAAGATTCGAACAATACTATCCCATTGAAGCATATCAAACGCTTTCATAACATCTAACTTCAACATAGCCTTCGTGGGAGAATTCTTATGCGTATAACCATTAAGCAGTTCGTGGGACAACAAGATATTATCAAGTATAATTCTTCCTAGCAGGAAGGCTGCCTGATTGCTAGAAATAATAGAGGGGAGCGTTTTTTTGAGCCTAGCAGCTATAATCTTCGAGCTGCATTTGTATACAGTATTGCAGCAAGATATTGGACGGAAGGAATTAACATCATGAGCATTCTGCACCTTCGGGATAAGTGCTACATTCGTGTAATTAAAGGATTTGATGATTTTTGCCTTTTTAAAAAATAGCTTGATTGCATTGCAAACGTCAGTAGACACAAAAGACCAGCAAGTTGTAAAAAAGAATGAGATCAAACCATCAGGGCCACCGCAAGAGTTTTTATTCAAAGAAAACTTGGCATGTCGAATTTCATCATTAGTCACCTCTTCGCACAAAAAATCAAAATCAGCTTCACTAATTCTAGGAAGAATATCAGAAGGGATAGAATCAATGCTAGGAAGAAAATTGTCCTTATTGCCATACAGACCAGAGAAGTGATGAATAAATGCCTCTTCAATTCCAGCAGGCGTAGTTTGCTCATTGCTATTCGAATCCACTACCGAAGCGAAAGTATCGTTATTATGTTTGTTCCTCAAGGAAGCATGAAAGAAAGCACTATTTTTATCTCCTTTTTCTTGCCACTCAATTCTAGCCTTCTGCCTTACCATATCATTTTCTTTTACAAGAGCGTCGAAGAACTGCTGAGAAAGGTCACTTTCGAGCTGAGGGAGGGCAGCGTTGTTGACATCTAGCATCATAGCTCTTTGAACTTCCTTAAGTTTGGTTTTAATTTCTGAACTTTGTTTGCTTCCCTGACCAAATTTAATGACAGACCATTCTCTCAAAGCACCCTTGATCTCCTTTATTTTTTCCTACAAAATAAACATATGATTACCATACTTAGGTGAATTCCAGGCATTAATAGCAATAGTTTTGAATTCGGGTTCATGCTCCCATATATTAAAAAATTTAAAACTTATTTTTCCTCTCCTGTCTGCTTCTCGAAAATGGATTATTTGAGGTGAATGATCGGACAGAAGGGGAGGGGGAAGGAGATTATAAAGGAGGGGCCATTTATTATAGGAGACTTGGTTACAAAAAGCGTGATCAATTCGGGAGAATGTTCTACAACCCCGTTTCCTTTTGTTGTTCCAGGAAAACTGCATGCCTGTCGATTTGATAGGAATAAGATCAGCATTATTTAGAGTGCTGGCAAGGGGCTTTATTTCATTAAGAGAAAGAGGGTTCCCTCCGATTCTGTCAGAAAGGGAGAAACAACAGTTAAAATCACCCAGAATAATCCACGGATGAGATGATTGCCTTAGGAAGGGGATGTCATTATGGAGGGACAGTCTGGAGGTTGCAGAATTGTGGCCATAAACAAATGAAAGGTAAAAGGAGGAATGGTCAGATAGGGAAATGGGATGACAATGTAACAAATGAGGAGTGGAAAGGATGGGGGAGAGATGGACTTGATCAGAGTTAAATAAGATCATTATTCTTCCGTACGGAGCCTCGGCAAGGTTATGGAGCAGCTTCCATGCCGGGTTGATATAGTTAGCTGCTTTTATAGTTAACTCATGGTTCAGTTTGGTTTCAAGAACGGCAAGAATGCACAGCTTGTGAATAGAGATTAGCTTTTTACATTGATCGAGTTTAATAACATGGTGACCTCCTCTAATGTTCCAGGCACCAATGGCTGGCATCATTGAGGATACTCAAGGGCGTTAAGCATTTCAGATTTCATTTTCCTAGTCACCGCTTGTTTGGAGGACAAGTAGTTAGGAATCGATGCGGACAGTGGTGTGACAGCATTTTTCGTTGAGCTATTTTCATTGGGGATGCTTGCATCTAGACGGGGGGGGGGGGGGTAGCTGGTTTAGAGGGCGAAGCTGTAGTAGGAGGGGGAGGTTTGTAAGCAAGGGGAGGTATGATTTTAGAGAATGAGTGTGATTGAGTGGTGATGTTAAGTTCTGAGGCTGATTCACGTGAGGGGATAGAGTGTGCATGGGGCGTGCTTGCATTTGCATGCATGCGCTCTGATATTTGCAATACTTTCTGACTTGTATTTATTGAAAAATCCTTCTTGCTTTTTTTTTCCTTTCTTCTTGTTTGAATTATCAAGGGAGTTATTACTATTGACAGTACATTTCTCTTGATTATTGTTGCCAGATGCCTTTATTTCAACATCTACATTTAAAGCCACATCAGCCGCGTGTATATTTTGTTGGCCATCACAAACATCATTTTGAGTATTATTCTCGAATACCGTACCATTCATGCAATTCTCCTTATTACTACATCTAAGAGTAACATCAGTAATGACTCCAACTGCTCTGTTACACAAACCCATCTCATCATTTAAAAGTAAAGATTCATTGTCTTCATTGACCGTCAAAAGAGCATCATATTTATTGCTAACAAATGAATTGAAGTTGTCTTGCTCATTCACTACCACTTTATTCTTTTCACTTGCACTCTTTTTTCCCAGGTGAGTGTCTTCAGTTTGACGTGAGTTGCAACTCTTTTTTAACTCACTTTCTACACTCAGACCAGCTGCTACATCATCTTTGGTCACCTTTTCCTCCACTGTTTGTTCTTTATCACCATGCTCTTCAATCTCACCCTCTTCAAGTTGGATATTACCATGGTCATTATTTTTATCATTTGAGTTATGCTCTTCCTCAACACTGTCTTTTTGCATCGTGTACTCATCCTACTCCTTCTGGTTACTTCCTATGGGAGTTTTCCTTGTCTTGATCGCATAAAACTTGTTATTTCTTCTAACTTTCATCCATGAATTACCAGTTTTACCTTGAACTTTGTGTACATGTTCATGTTGTTTACCATTCTCTCTGTTCTGAATTGGTTTCTCTTTACTAACATCATCAATTATCACCTCATCAGAAACCATTTTATCACATTTGTCCATGGTATGGCCAAATTTTTTGCATCCGACACATATATCCGGCTTCCACAGATATTCAACATATATTTTTTGATACCCTCCTTCAACCAACTTAACCATAAAATCATTAACTAATTCCTTATATGGTCTTACATCAATCAAACATTTAGCATAACTCAATCTTTCCTGCCTCTCAGTCATTTCATCCATACACAACAATTTTCCCAAGTGACAACTCACCCAATTAATTCCCAGCGGGGACCAAACATAAATGGGAAGATTGTACAGATGCACCCAAACGGGGACAGCTGTCACAGCTCCACTGACATTACTAATAGCAGCATCATAAGGTTTAATTATAAACAGTTTATTATTCATGATAATTGGGTCACTTTGAAGGATTATATTTCTATCTTCAACACATGAGAAGGAGAATAAAAATATAGTACCATCAGATTTCACTGAAACAGATCCTTTCAGCTTCCAAATCTTCTTGAGTCTCTGGATAACAGCAGTATAAGATAAAGGTTGATCCAGGAAGAAGCCTACAATCATGTCATTCCAAATTTTGGCACCTGCCTCAATAATATCACTGGAAGGAACTAAGGAACCATTTTCATATACTGGAACAAGATCAACGGGGATGTACTTCCCAGCGTTCCTAGGCTTACGCTTAAAAAGAGAAGTCCATTCTCGTTCACCGTCGGGAGGCAGAGGATTAGCGGGAAGGCAACCAGCAGAGGAGGATTGGGGGTCATGGATGACAGGCGGATGGACATGAGTTGGCTGAGAAGGGTCGGGGGGAGTAGTAGGATGGACCGGGGGAGGAACAGAGTCAACGAAAGGACAGGATGATGGGCTCGAAGTTGAAAGGATAGGGGATGGTTTGATGACAGTGGAGAGAGGGGGGGGGTATGGGAGCATCAGACATAAGAGCAGTAGGATAACAAGTTCAAACGAAAACAAGAAGTTAAAAGAAGAAGTTTTGAAGGTTAGTAACTTAAAAATAAATTAAAAGTTACTGCATCCATAGCGATAGTCGCTATGGATGTAGTTCGAGGAAAAATCAACATTCTTAAATAGTGTTTTTAAAACTTAACTTTTGGAAAATATATTTTTCCAAATTTTTTAATTTGAGATAAAAGTTAATTAAAGTTTACTTAAGACAAGGATAATAATTAATTAATTAATTAATGATAATTAAGAGTAATTGATTATTAATTCATACTTAGGTATTAATTAAGCAAGTTAATTAAGATTAGTTTGATTGAAAATGTTTAAATTAATTAAAGTTAATTAAGAAAATAATTAAGTTTCAAATTTTTATTTAATCAAGTTTAAATTAATTTAATTAATTATTATTAATAAATTTAGTTATTTAATTAATATTTAATTAGAGTTAAATTATTTAATCAATTTTAAATTAATTAAGGTTAAGTATTGGTGATTAATTAGGACATAACTAAGAATAATTAAGTTATAATTTATTATTTAAATTTTGATTAAAGAATATTCAATTTATTGGTTGAGATAAATAAATATTTAATTATTAATGAAGGTTTAAATTATTATTTAATAATTAATAAAGGATTAATTGAGTGTTTAATTTATACATAAATTATTTATTAAAGGTTTAATTATTTATTAATTTATAATTAAATTAATTTAAAATTTAATAAAGATTAATTTTGATTTAATAAAAGTTTAACTTGTAATTAATCATTTTAAATGGATTTTTACGTTTTTAATCTTTGTTTTCCAAGAATCAAATTCCTAAAGGTACTTCTTTTTCAAAGGTGGTTTTGAACACAAGGGATTCAAATGTCGATACCATTAAGTAGACAAATAATTGTGAAAGAGTTATGTAAATGGTTTGATTGTGTGGACATGTGTTTTAGTAGGACGAATCAACATTATGCTATTATATTATTTGGACATGTATATGCTAGATGAGTTGTATTGACATGTTATTCCTTGATTTGGATATGAATTGCATTTACCTATATGTTAACTTATGTAAATAAATGGTTAAGTGACTTGAAAGTGAAATTGATGTTAAATGGTAACTTAAATAAATACCAATGGGATTGCTAAGCTCCTTTTGAATTTATAAAGTATGGTTTTGAATTAACTTAAATTCTTTAATCAATTTTGGGGTTTAAGGTTTATAAATGGTTTTCAAGTTATATAATTATTTATAAAGGTGTTTATAAATAATAACTTGTTTATAAAAATGGGTTTTACTAAGTAAAAAGGTTTATTTAAAGTGATTTAAAAGGATGAGTTGCAAAAAATATTTTGTAAAGGATTTTTCTTAAAGAAAATTTGTCAAAGGTGTTTTAAATGGGGAAATGTTTTATAAATGATTTTAGAGATTTGTAAAGAGATTTTGTAAATTGACTTGTAGACTTATAAAAGTGTTTTATAAATTGATTTTGGAAATTTATAAAGATGTTTAAATGTGAAGGAACTTTTAAAAGGGAACTTTTATATAGGATAAGTGGATCGGTTTATAGTTAGTAATAATTTCAAAAAAGGAATTTGAAAAGAGAGAACTTTCCAATGTTTTAATAATATACTTATACCCCTAAGATAAGTATAAATATTTTCCAAGTAAAAATAGGAAGTAAGGGTTTTGGGAATAGTGTTGCGTAAAGATCTTTTTATCAAGTTTTATAAAGTGATTTTATTAATTAAAGATTAATTAATAAAGGCTTAGAGAATCCCATATGGAAATAAATAAGTGTTGAATGATTTTTCTAAGATAGTTAAATAATCGACTATCAAATTTGGACTAAAACGTAACTTTGGTAATATCTAGGAGAAACACGTGAGTTATATGGCACAATCATCCCCAATGATGTTGTACTGTGTGTATAAATCTCGTTTCGTTCTACTAGGATAACTGGTAAATAAATCCATCCCCTAACGGTCAGTAGTTGATCTCCGCTTTTATCTTTGTTTGCTTATTTCCTAAAGAACCGCGATTGAGTTTATCGGAAATTATCGAAAGTTGTTTCGAAGAGACTGGGATCAGATATGTTATCTGAAAACCACTTCGATCCAACTCAAGCGTTTCGAACTGAAGACAGCTTGAAGAGTATGGAATCTAAGACGGAGATTTTGTAGTGCAAGGGCTACTTGCTACTAATTCTAAGGGTGATTCAAAAATGGGGGTAATAGAGGTAGTACCTTCGGTTTCGTTCATTCCCAGAACGAACTTGTATGGATGAATGCTAGCATTGCATTGATGCCTTGAGGGCAGTGTAGCATTCCAAGTGGGAAGCGCTAAATAAAGCTAAAGCGTAGCCTCAAGCCTCATCAATCGGGAAATGACAAAAATCGGGCATGCGGCAGGGTCATGTGGTTCGCTCCCATCAGGGTATGGTCATTCCAAATCGAGACCTATTACTATCTACTCATGTATGCTTCGGGGCCCAAACGGAGGGTGATCATATTCGGTACTACTAGTCAAGTGGTAGGTCAGTCCTGTGTTGCAGAGGCACAAGATGTTCTTATCAGAACCCAGTGCATTTTATCTAGAGATGTACCATCGAAAGATAGTTCCTTACCTTGTCATAGTATGGAATCTAATCACCAATACGTGCCTTTATGGTTTTAATTGTAGAGCCTAGTATGCTGAAATTTAATTAATGCAATAATTTCGGCTATGATTAATAAGTATTTATACTCTAGACATTATTATAATATTACTGGATTTTCTGTAAAAAGTGTTTTGGTTATCGTAAGGTAAAAACCCGTCCATGTTTATGTGCGACATTGTCTTACAATATACCTTTGATTTTAAAGGGTTTTAAACGTAATAATTCAGTTGTTTGAGTTTACTCACACCACACCCATGTCTGACTCGGAGTTTTATTTTCTTTCCCTAAAACTCTTGGATGCTCAAATTTTTACGGGCGGCCAAGTAGTTCAGGTTTTCCCTTGACGCATTTTGGAAGAGCTTGGAACAGGAGGCTTCATCGATAGCTAGTTATTTTCTTATTTTCCACTGTGTTATATGTATCCTATATCAGTTAGGTAGGGACAGGCTGTTATAACTATCCTAGGGTAGAATTTGTATTTCTGATGTGTCATTTTGGAAATGTCTTTGTAAAGAATCATGTTGATTAATATATGTTATTCCATTGCGTTGTGAGATTCTGAGATTGTTTAGTTTCTTCTTATATCTTCTATCTCCTTTCTTTCCCCTAACAATCTGTCTTTTCGGCACTTACTTGTTCGGCATGGGAATACCACATATGTATTAGTGTTGACTTCTTGGATTTAGAAAGGCAGGTTGTTACACAACTCCTAATCCGTGGCCGTTGTCCTAATCTCATCTCGACCTTGAGAAATATTAACAAATCGAAAGAGATTATTCACTTGTACCCACTATTTCATGGTGACCTAAGTGTAATGCACGTCCCTTTAGGAATATCAAAAAATATGTGTATGTATCTTACCTCATCTAGTCAATAAACTAATAGTACTACACATAACATCTCTATCTTGAGGAATATCGACAATTAAGGAGTATTATCGACAACTAAGGAGTATGAAAGTAATCAATTAATATATAAATGGTAGAGAATAGCTTATATATTAAGGATTCACAATCTTTAATACAGACATACACACACATATATACACACACACTGAGTGATATCGATTTAGGGAACAATGTATTTCTTATGAAATACCCTCATGATTTAAGTGTTAAACACATCTGAAATCACGGTATACATTCTACCCGTATGTATTCATTCCTTAAATCTAATTTAGGTTTCTTGTAGTTCCACTCTATTTAATTAAATCATATTTATTATTATTTTAATTTTACTAATCAAATCATATTTAATTAATAAGTAATTGTTTTGGTTAAGATTTCAATTTCAATTTATCTTTCAACCATTGAATTTTACTTCATCAACCTTAATAACTTAAAAATGAATATAGACTGTAACACATATAGTACATATATCATTATACATGTATATTATTTATTTATTAAATTTTAATTAATTGAAGCAATCAAAAACAGTTTTTAATTATATTACTATTAATTAATTTTAAAATTTATCGTTTAACTTAAACATTTTAAGATAAATACACACATATCATTATATATGTTCTAATTTAATTTATAAACCTTTAATTAATTATTTATTTATTTAACCTAATTTATTAAATAAGTAAGATAAATTTTTTGAAATTAATACATTAACTTTCGAAATCAATTTGAAAAGTTTATAACATTTTTAACATGTTGCATTTTAAGTTTAAAATAATTTTTTAAGATTTTCAAAACATATTTTAAATTATTCTCCCAAGGACCAAAATTAATTTGGGCCTTTATATAGCGGATAACCATTGGGCTTACTTCATCCTTCGGACCAGGCTTCATTAACAGCCGAACCACTATAAAAATTCCTTGTCTTCTTTCTTTTACTGTCTTTGTCTATACCTATTATCTGTGTTATTACTCTGTCAGAACAGGGTTGGTGCTTTCATACTCAAACCAAGGTGTTGATCCATTTTTTGTGTTTACATTTTGGTGCTTTCACTAAGAACTCCAACTCAGGATCCAGATCTAGCTGTCTACGTTGGATCCCATAGGTCTAGAAGTTAGATCCTCAATCTTTTCCTGAAGAACCTACCACTTGGAATCAATCGCTCCTAGAAGAAGAAGGACTACCTCGAGAAGATCCATAGGGGCAGCAATAGCTGGAGAAGATATTAATCCCCAACAAACTGAAGTAAATGGTGCTAACTTGGGAAATCAGGCGCCAGCATCCTCCAGCCAGCACGAAGTTGTCACCAGAGATGAGTTGAATAAGATGGTTAATGATATCAACCAAAAAATTGAAAGTAGTCAAAAGGCTCTAATGGATAAGCTTAACGCCCTCTTAAACCTACAGTCAAACCCTACTCTAAGACTATTCCTGAACCGGCGACTACTATAGAATAAGAGAATTCCTCTATTTCTGGTCTACATAGAAGAAATGGAAAACAACCACAAAAAAGGGTGAAAATAGGACATAACGTGGAGGAGAATGCGAATACTCCACCCGCCGCAAGGGAACCAATTCCGAACTTGAATCAGGGGGCCAAGGCCCCGCAAGAAAATATAGCTATGGATCTCCTCGATTTAGAAGATAGAGAGCAAGACAATCAATTGGAAGAAAATGCCAACGCGTTTGATGATGCTAGAAATGTCCAAATTGTTCCAATAAGGCCAACTACGAGCCAACGGGGTCCCACGGGAGTGGCTCTCCTGAAGACAGGAGAACCTAGGCTTCAACCCACGCGCCAAGACCGTTTGCAAATCCAAAATCATGGTACAGTGTCTGATTGTCGTCCTTGGGATTACCGGACATCAGAGGCATACATTGCAGACATGGTCAAACAGTTGATGGACGGGAGTAAAAACTAAAGATATGATGAATAGGAATCTATTCTAAGTTGGACCCCCATTACCGATGAAATCTTGAATAAAAGATATCTAAACAAATTCACGATGCCAGCTATCCCATCATACGATGGGACGAAGGACCCAAAGCCCCATCTATACAAGTATAACTGGTATATGGATGGAGCCAATGCTCCAGAGGCTGTTCGCTGCTGATGTTTCCCTATCTTCCTAGAAGGAGTCGCGTCTATATGGTTCACCAGACTTCCCCCGAGATCTATCTCTACCTTTGACCAACTTGCAACGAAATTCCTTGACCAGTTCAGGCTCCATACCGCGCAACCAAAAGATGTCATGTCCCTATCTGGATTGTTCCAGGGACGCAATGAGTCATTGAAATCTTTCGTGAACCGGTTCAATACCATGGTGACGGAAGTAAGAAACCCCAATGAGTACATGGTTTATATGGCGTTAGTCCGTGCCATTCACCCGGAGACTGAATTCGAGAAATGGATTAAAATGAAGCAGCCTACCACCAGGAATGACTTCAACCGTAAAGCAAGCCAGTACTTAAGATTGGAGGAAGCACAGGAGCTGGAAAGAAAGTCTACTGGTGTGCAACCGATGAACATCTGACAGAGCGATGTGGTGACGAACCAAAATGCACATGATTCTGGAACTGCTCGAGGAGTCGCGGGAAAAGATGGGAATCAAAAGAGGAGAAATCAAAACTCTAATAAAAGAAATAGAAATGTCAGCAACAAAAGATTTAAAGAGTTTAGACAAGAAGATTATACCCCTCTAAATGACACTTCGGAAAATATTTATTTCGCAACACAGGAAATTGAAGAATATAAGAAGCCTCCTAAGAAGGAGGCCACTGAGTAGCAAAGCGCTCAGGGAAATTCTACCGCTTCCACGAGACACATGGCCACAATACAAACAAATGCCGCCAAATAAAGAATCTCATTGAAGAGTTGATCCGAGACAATAAGCTCCAGCAGTACGTGAAAAAGCCACAAAACCCCAATAAACCTGCGGCCCCTCAGCCTCTTAGAGAACAAAGAAATCAAGTTGGAACTAGTGACGAAGGGTCAAAACGAACCGACCAAAGGCTTATTATTGGAACGATATCTGGGGGACCACACCCGCGCAAGGAAGTTGGGGAGAAATGGAACGATACGCGAGTCGTTGAAACATGCTTCGAAAGACTCATGTCTCACAATAGATGATGAAACCCCGGTCAACCTGCAAAATTTTTTGAGTGATGATATAGTGTTCCAAAATTGGGACACCGAAGGGATCGAAGATCCAACTCTTGATCCGATGGTGGTGATAGTTGGAATTGGACCAGCCGTAGTTCGACGAGTGTTGGTCGATAGTGGTAGTTCTGTTAATATACTTTTCAAACTTACTTTTGACTAGATCAAAATTGGCATGAAAAGCGTTTCCGCATGCCAAACAAAGATCCAAGGGTTCACTGGCAAGCCCAAGCAACCTGTGGGAACAATCGACCTACCAGTGGAGCTCGGGGAGGGCGATCGAAGAATCATCCTCATTCAGACTTTTGTAATTGTGGATGAAATGTTATCATATAACGCCTTCTTGGGACGACCCGCTCTAGTAGAATTCAAAATAGCTTTGGCCCAATGGTATCTAATCATGAAGTTCCCTACTGCAAATAGAATTGGAGTGGTGAAAGGAGATCGGTGTGCTGCCTGAGAAAGTTACATTGTAGAATTACGCGAATACAAAAGAAAGGAAAAAGGGAAGGACGTGGGGAGAACTCTTCACATCCGTGAACCCTCCGAATAGCCACTACAAGGCCGCCCCTGGCTTTGGGATCATAGCCGATTCGATACGGCTTTGGACCCTAGAAAGAAGAGCTCAGAAGAGGAACGGGCGGCACCGACAGAATTGATGGTGTCCGTCCCTATCAACATGGACTATCCAACTAAAGTTTTGAAAATTGGATCGCACCTTGGAAACAAGATGCGTATAGAGCTTACTAAATTTCTCCACGCCAACTTCGATGTGTTCGCATGGATGCATTCCGACATGTGTGGGGTGTCTCCAGAAATCGCATGTCACATGCTTAACATAGACCCTAGGTTCACACCAGTAAAGAAAAAAAGGCGCAGCTTAGGTCCTGAATGATCCAAGGCGCTAAGAGAAGAAGTGGATAAGTTAATGGCCAATGGTTTTATCCGTGATGCAACCTATCCAGAGTGGGTATCTAATCCGATCTTAGTCAAAAAGTCCAATGGGAAGTGGCGAACCTATATCGACTACTCAGACTTAAACAAGGCTTGCCCAAAAGACAACTTCCCTCTCCCTAGAATAGACCAACTTGTGGAAGGAACGGCATGACACAAGCTGCTATCATTCATGGATGCATGCTTCAGGTACAGCCAAATCCTGATGCACAAACTTCATCAAGAAAACATTGGCTTCATCACCGACCTGGGCCTATACTGCTATCGAGTAATGCCATTTGGTTTGAAGAATGCAGGGGCAACTTATCAAAGGTTGGTAAATACAATATTCAAGCGTCAGATCAAGAAAACGATGGAGGTTTATATGGACGACATGTTAGTCAAATCGCGGACAGCCGTTAACCACCTAGATAACCTCGCTAAAAAGTTCGAAATACTCTAAAAGTACATGATGAAACTCAATCCACTCAAGTGTCACTTCGGAGTGGCCTCCGAGAAATTCCTAGGATTCATCGTAAGTGCCAGGGGCATCGAAGCAAATCCTGAAAAAATAACGACACTATAAGAAGTCCATGCCCCGAAGAATAAGAAGGAACTACAAAGTTTGAATGGAAAGGTTGAAGCGCTAAGTAGATTTATTTTGAAAGCCACCGACAAATGTATACCATTCTTCGATGCGCTAAAGAAAGGAAAGAAGAACTTCGAATGGAGTGAAGCTTGTCAAACAGCATTCGAAGAACTACTGTGGCACATGGAGGCTCAGCCAATCCTATCAAAGCCCGTGGATGGAGAAGGCCTGTTCATTTACTTAGCGATCTCACCCCATGCATTGAGCGCCGCTCGGGTTCGTGAAGAAGCAAAAATCCAATGACCCATGTATTACATTAGCAAGCGATTTACCGGAGTAGAGCAAAACTACCCGAAACTAGAAAAGCTAGCGTATTTCCTTTTGATCGCATCAAAGAAGTTACGACCGTACTTTCAGGCTCATCTAATTAAAGTGTTGACTGACCAGCCCCTGAAGCAAGTGTTATACCGACCAGAAACTTCCGGAAGACCACCCAAGTGGAATATAGAATTGAATCAATATGATATCACGTACCACCCAAGGAAAGTCATCAATGGGCAAGCGTTAGCCGACTTCATCGCCGAATTTACTATACGGGATGACGAGGAAGAAGTTCAGTTGGAAGTAGACACGTAATGGAAGCTCTTTGTCGACGACGCATCTAACAACCTCTGTTCGGGAGCAGGAGCAGTGCTTGAAACCCCCGAAGGGCGAGCCATTAGCTATGCTTTGTGTTGAGTCAAGATTTTTATATAGTTTTGATTTCTGACAAAGGGATAAACCGTGATCGTCAAAAAGAAGTCATTCATTGAGACACAACGAGCTTCATACATTAGAGGTGGATTATTTGGTATGTTGGTAATATTAGTTATGTTAAAATCTATCCTCAAAATAATCATGTATCTCAAAAGAATCGATGTATAAACGTTTTGGATGACAGCGCACATTCACTGTGCAATTTAACAGCGACCGGTCGACCGGTCCAAAACCAGGCGGTCGACCGTTCCTGTGTAAATTGCACAATGAACGTGCACACATGCACATAACGTCTATATATTTGAAATTTTCGTCTACTGGTCATTTTTGACCTGTCGACCGTTTTTAAACAGAAAGCAACCTTTCCCAAAAGACACTTCTTTCTTCAATGGTTGCTTCTCTTTCCTTTCATCAATGATCACATCTTTTAATGGCTACTCTTCACAAAGAGTTACAACCATTTATTCTCTATATAAACATATCTAAATCATTGATTGAAATACAACAATTCTTTGCTTTAAAATTCTGATCTTAATTTCTAAATACTCTTGCATTCAAAAAGCTTTCTACTTCAAAATTGCTTATTGAATCATTGAAATTATTTCATATCTTTTGATTCAAATAAGTAATATACTTCCTTCAATCTTCACAAACATCATTCACATATTTTGAGGATAAGATTATAGGAAGGGTGTACTACAAGTGACAAATCAGTGTTGTTAAGAGCACAAGTTGTCAACGACAATTGTATTTATTTTTGTTGAAGTCCTCGGTGTTGTAAGAGGCACGAAATCCCGTTCGGCTGTTCGGGTGTTATAAACCTGTTCCTCCGGGTGAAGCGAGGTAGTTGGTAGTGAAATCCAGATAGAAGTCTGGGACTGGACGTAGGACGGGAGGTCCGAACCAGTATAAAAATCCCTGGTGTGATTTTACTGTTTACTGCATTTACTATTCTATATCTGTGAATTGCTATATAGTTAGTTTATTGAATATTTACTTATATAGCAATTGTAAATAACATTCCGCATATATTAGTCCATATTACACGATCCGTAATCAGTGTGCACAAGCGTAAACGTACAAACTTTCATTTGGTATCAGAGCACGGTCATCATATAACCGTAAAACCGTTATTTGATATATTCTTGTAATATGGCAAATAACGCAAGTACTAGCTCTAGCACTTACACGGAAGGTCAATCAACACAAAGACCTCCATTCTTTAATGGTCTCAACTATAGCTATTGGGCTACACGTATGTCATTTTTCATGCAATCAAATAGCTATGATGCTTGGAATGCTACTCAAAAAGAAATAGTAAATCCAACAACTGAATATTCAGAATGGACAACGGCTGAGAAAACAGCAGCAGCTGTAAATGCAAAGGCAATAAATATGTTGTTTTGTGCATTAGACCAAAATGAATATAACCGTGTTAGTATCTGCACTACTGCATATCAAATTTGGCAAACGCTGAAAACCACTCATGAAGGTACTAACAAGGTTAAACAAGCCAAAATAGCCATGCTGAAGAGTCAGTTTCAAAATTTCAAAATGAAACCGAATGAGACAATCAATGATATGTATTCAAGATTTCAAACTATTCATCATGCACTTATCGGATTAGGGCAAAAATATTCAGATTTTGATGTTGTTTCAACAGTCCTACATTCTCTGACTAGTGAATGGGAAGGAAAAGTATTAGCAATTGAAGAAGCTAATGACCTTTCCATCATGAAGCCAGATGAATTGATAGGAAATTTAATGTCCTATGAAGCAAATTTGCAGGCTAGAAAAGAACAGAAAGAAGAGAAGAAAAATGTAGCATTTCATGCTGAGAAAGATGAAAATGAATCAGATTCTGAAGATGAAGATTTGGCATTCATTGCAAAAGGATTCAAAAAATTCCTAAAATATCGAAAAGCCAGTCGCTACAACAAAAGGAAACCTGGATCAAGCAAACCATCTTCATCAACTATAGAATGTTTCAACTGTCACAAAAAGGGGCACATGCAGAAGGATTGTCCAGAACAGAAGAAGAAGTCAGAAAATGATAAATTCAAACATAAGAAGGACAAGTCAAAGAAACGAGCCTTCTCAGTAACATGGGATGATTCAGACTCATCCTCATCTGAAAGTGAAAGTGATCAGGAAAATGAACAAGCTAATGTTTGTTTTATGGCAACAGAAGATGAGGTACAAATTCCTACATTTGATGAATTACTTGATATAAATTCTGAGTTGATAGTCAAATATAAAGACATAAAACGTCAATTAAAAGTAGCCAAAGCAGATTTGAGTAGAGCAGAGTTTGAACGAGATATGTTAAAAGACGAGAAGAAAATATTAGAAGAAGAACTTGAAAAACTTCAAGAATCATCATCTAATGTTGACTCTCAATTATCTCTTTTGAGTCAAGAAATTGAAACTCAAAAAGAGAAAAATGATGCTCTCGCTACTGAAAATCATGAGCTTAAGGCAAAAGTCAAAAATCTGGACCTAGAAAAGGCGAGCTTACAAACTAAGTTAGATGATATAACTCAAAATGTTTCTAACTTTAACAAAGGTCGAGAAAATTTGACAAAAATCATTGAAAGTTCACAATCTGTTTCAAATAAACAAGGTTTGGGATATAGGAAACCAGAAACCAAGAAACATCTTGGTAATGGAAGGAAAAAGAAAGTACAAAAGACTGAAACTAAGAAAAATCTTAGTGTATTATATTCCAAACCAAAACCAGTTGTGAAATTTCAGAAGAAAAATGTCAAGACTATCAAAATATGGGTTCCTAAAACAAATAACAATTTGATTAGGAATAAATATATTCAGAATTTCATGAATACTGTACATCTTAATACTAATTATATATATAAAGGGGATACCGGACCCGTATGGGTTTGGACTCCTAAGACCTAACTCTTAGGACCCCATAAAAAGTGGGTACCATGGACTTAATTTTATTTTTATATTGTACCGTTGTTTATTTTCTTTTGTAATCACTCATTTAATAACAATTAAATATTATAATAAGAGTGATATACAATTTATAGGACACAACTATATTGAAAACAGGCTGAACTGAGCTTCCAGAACAGCACCGGTCGACAGCTCAAAATGGACCGGTCGACCGTTTTGCTCTCTGGATAAAAACGGTCGACCGCCCCATTTTCACCGGTCGACCGGTTACGAGTATTCTGTTTTTTTTAATATATCCGTCCGTTCATTTTTATGTGACTCTTAACTCTTGATCTATGGTAGTAGTCTTATTTTGCTTATACTCTGAATTATATATTTTATATCCTATATTTTAATAAACTCCTTTTTGTCGATGACAAAGGGGGAGAAAATTGTGCTAACAGTATATATGCAGGAAAATATAAAGTTACAGGCACAATCTCAGGGGGAGATCAAATACAGGGGGAGATTCATAACTATGTTGTCATCAATCAAAAAGGGGGAGAATGTTGAGTCAAGATTTTTATATAGTTTTGATTTCTGACAAAGGGATAAACCGTGATCGTCAAAAAGAAGTCATTCATTGAGACACAACGAGCTTCATACATTAGAGGTGGATTATTTGGTATGTTGGTAATATTAGTTATGTTAAAATCTATCCTCAAAATAATCATGTATCTCAAAAGAATCGATGTATAAACGTTTTGGATGACAGCGCACATTCACTGTGCAATTTAACAGCGACCGGTCGACCGGTCCAAAACCAGGCGGTCGACCGTTCCTGTGTAAATTGCACAATGAACGTGCACACATGCACATAACGTCTATATATTTGAAATTTTCGTCTACTGGTCATTTTTGACCTGTCGACCGTTTTTAAACAGAAAGCAACCTTTCCCAAAAGACACTTCTTTCTTCAATGGTTGCTTCTCTTTCCTTTCATCAATGATCACATCTTTTAATGGCTACTCTTCACAAAGAGTTACAACCATTTATTCTCTATATAAACATATCTAAATCATTGATTGAAATACAACAATTCTTTGCTTTAAAATTCTGATCTTAATTTCTAAATACTCTTGCATTCAAAAAGCTTTCTACTTCAAAATTGCTTATTGAATCATTGAAATTATTTCATATCTTTTGATTCAAATAAGTAATATACTTCCTTCAATCTTCACAAACATCATTCACATATTTTGAGGATAAGATTATAGGAAGGGTGTACTACAAGTGACAAATCAGTGTTGTTAAGAGCACAAGTTGTCAACGACAATTGTATTTATTTTTGTTGAAGTCCTCGGTGTTGTAAGAGGCACGAAATCCCGTTCGGCTGTTCGGGTGTTATAAACCTGTTCCTCCGGGTGAAGCGAGGTAGTTGGTAGTGAAATCCAGATAGAAGTCTGGGACTGGACGTAGGACGGGAGGTCCGAACCAGTATAAAAATCCCTGGTGTGATTTTACTGTTTACTGCATTTACTATTCTATATCTGTGAATTGCTATATAGTTAGTTTATTGAATATTTACTTATATAGCAATTGTAAATAACATTCCGCATATATTAGTCCATATTACACGATCCGTAATCAGTGTGCACAAGCGTAAACGTACAAACTTTCACTTTGCGCTTGGAATTCCCTGCTATAAACAACGAAGCAAAATACGAAGCACTGATTGCTGGACTAAAAGTTGTGAAAGAACTCAAGATAAAACCTATTCACATATACAGTTACTCCCATCTGCTCTTCTGTCAAGTAAAAGGGGAGTACCAGGCTCGTGGGGAGAATCTTGCCCCATACCTGTCCAAAGTACAAGAACTGCTAAGCGACATCGAACACTACACTATAACTCACATTCCACGGGAGCAAAACACCAAGGCGGATTATTTGGCTAAACTAGCAAGTTCCGGAGAGGCTTGGTCATTGGGGCTAGTCCCAGTTTAAACTCTAACCAACCCAAGCATAGATGAAATGGACATCGACTTGATCCTCGAGATCACCATCGAGGCAGATATGTGGATGACACCGATAAAGGAGTATTTACTAACATGGACTCTTCCAACCAACCGGAATCAACGGAAAAAGCTTCTTCGAAAGGCACCGTGATTCGTGATACAAGATGGAGTATCTACCGAAGGGTATTCTCGACCCCCTCCTAAGGTGCATGTCTGATGACGAAACTCAACGAATTCTAAAGGAAGTGCACGAAGGCGAATGTGGAGACTACACTGGGGGCAAACCCTAGCGAAGAAAGTCCTCTGGTATGGATACTTCTGGCCATCAATAAACCATGATGCTGCAGACTACGCCAGAAGATGTGATCGGTGTGAAAGATTCAGCAAAATTAAAAGAACTCCTTCAATAGAGTTAACACATATGGTCACCCTATGGCCATTTGCAATATGGGAAATAGACTTGATTGGCATCCTACCGATAGCAAAAGAGGAGCCAAATATGCTATAGTTGCCGTAGATTATTTCACCAAATGGGCCGAAGCGGAACCGCTGGCCACCATAACCACAAAGAAAGTCATTAACTTTGTTACTAAAAACATTATTTGCAGGTTTGGTTTGCCACGGAAAATTATCGCCGACAATGGAACCCAATTCGAAAGCGCCGAGTTCAAAGACTTCTGCAAACGCTTCCGGATTGAGAAAAGCTTCTCAGCAGTAGCTCATCCGCAAAAAAACAGGCAAGCGGAAGCAAAAAAAAGATCATCAAATCCACCATCAAATAGCAACTAACTAAAGCCAACGAAAACTGGGTTGATGAACTTCCACTCGCACTATGGGTTTACTGAACCACCCACAAAGCGGCAACTGGTCACACTCCATTCGCTCTGGCGTACGGCTCAGAAGCAATGATCCCAGTTGAATTATAAGTCCCCTCGCATTGAAGGCAAAATTTCAATCAAAAGCAAAACGAGTAGCTACTACTCGAATCGCTGGATATGATCGATGAAAGAAAGAAAGAAGCCGAGTTGAGAACTGCCTCCTACCAGAAAAAGATCGCACGGTACTTCAACACCAAAGTTCATAACCAAACTTTCAAAGTGGGAGATCTTGTGCTCAAGCGAGTCTAACTCGTTCCGGGGGCCTACGGACCAAACTAGGAAGGACCGTACGTCATCAATCAATAGATAAGAGACGGAACTTTCAAGTTAACAACCGTCGACGGAATTCAAATTCCCAGGGCCTGGAATAGCGAATCACTCCAACGTTACTTCGTTTAAAAACTACTTTATGTACTATCTATTTTTCAAAAAATAAGCCATCCCAGAATGACGGGGGCATTGTAAATAGGAAAAAAATTTGCCCTTCTTTCCTTAATAAAATTTGATTCGCTTTTTTGGACTGACAAAACTGTGTTAATAATAAATATCCGCCGGGTCGACGTAAGCAAATCAACTCAAACCGCTGGATCAGCGGAACCCGATCCTTGCCTTCTAAAAATCGATGTCGCTCTGGCAACATCGGGAAGGCCCAAAATATACGCTTCTCGCGTTGCCTAAAAATAGGAAATGCCGAAGGGCATCAAAAGTCGTGCATCCCATAAGCCGCGTCAAAACATACGCTCTTCGCGTTGCCCAAAGATAGGCAATGCCGAGGAGCACCAAAAGCCGCGCATTCCATAAGCCGCACAAAAACATACGCTCCTCGCATTTCCCGAAGATAGGCAATACCGAGGAGCACCAAAAGCCGTGCATTCCAAAAGCCGCGCCAAAACATACGCTCCTCGTGTTGCCCGAAGATAGGCAACGCCGAGGAGCACTAAAAGCCGCTCATTTCAAAAGCCGCGCCAAAACATATGCTCCTCGCGTCGCCGAGGAGTACCAAAAGCCATCCATTTTGTAAGTCGTGCACTAACTCTTAAAAAACTTAAGTTTCCTACATTGCCTGAAGATAGGCAACACCGAGGAACATCACCGAAAATTCATGCTCCTGAAGCATAAACTCCTTATGTTGCTTGATGATAGGCAATGCTGAGGAGCATCAGAACCGAATCAACGGGCCATATCGATCCCAAGCACCGTTCATCTCGTAACTAGTGCGCCAACCACTCCTATGATTGGGAACAATAGGCACCACTCCAACCAAATTGGAGTGCTAAAAACTAACAGGAAAGTTTCAACCGACGATACTTAATGATTAAATCTGCCCTCAGTTAATCCATGCAATGTGCTCCCCTCAAACATGCATATATTGCATACTTACCAGAATATTACAAGAAACATGGATTACATGCTAAAGTTGCAAAACTTCCGAAAGAAGGAAAATCAAGCTGTAACTTAGCCAAATTTCAAGTTCAATATGAAAATTATCTAAAGTATAAGTTACCAGTCATTTGAAGTAACAGCCCTGTGAACTGGGGGGCATACTTCGGCAGTCAAATAAAAACAACTGAAGACCATAAGTTCACAAGTTCTGTTAATCCAAACAAAGAAGTGTTGCTCCAAATAGAAATTTTGGCGGCAATTACAAAAATTGGATAAGTATAAACAAAACAAGCACAAGTGCACAGAACACATATGAGCAGACAGATAGAGTATGCCAAAATATCAATGTATTGCTTATAGTTTTCTTTACACAATGTCAAAACGTAGGGGCCGTACCCACACAACACCGGCCAACAAAAGGAAAATAAAAACTCCACGACAAAAACACTAAGTGCAAACTCTGCACTTGAACAAAATGACTCAAAAAGAATCAAAATCGGATAGGTCTCCACACAAGCTCATTAGCGCTTCCTTCCAGTGCTTTTCTTTCCACCCTTTGTTGGCAGTTTCTGCCTCGTTCTCAAGAGTAGTGTCGTTGCTGGTAATATCAACAAACTCCTCAGTGGCAACGTCCTCCTCTAGCTCCACCGCCTTCTTAGACGATTCTCACTTCGCTTTGCACTTCCGTGATTTGCGGGAGCTCTTCGAGGCCTTGATCGCTTCAACCTTCTCCTTCTTAAGAGCGATCGATTCATGCTTAGTCTTACGAGGCTGCTCCATTTGAACATCCTGCTCCTTAGCCTCTGTCGTTGTTAAGTTGCCTTACAGAGACATAGAAGGGTCATCCAAACCATGGAGCGCGACTATCTTTTCGGACTCGGTCCCGGCTGCGAGCCGGATATGGATGTGGGGACTAGAACAGGAATGGAAACGAGTATAAAGGCTATAAAGATAGCAACAGGTCCGGGCGCTGAGGAAGCTGGCATGTCAATAGGAAAGGTAGATGGACCTATAAGACAAAAAACGGAAGCATTAAATTCTTCCTCCTCTTGCGGCGTAAGATGGAAACTCCCGAACTCGGAGGAAAGGAGAACATTACCTGCACTGGGGGAATGGTCAAGAATGTCGACTACATACTCACCACCTTCGCCTTCTTTTGACGGTTCAACTGCCTGAGGAAAAGTCTCAAGCTCTGAACTTGTAGGCAAGTCGTGGGGCTGCTCCGATGGTCCTCCAGCACCGGAAATGAAAGGCTCAGTGATTGCTCCGGCGGTAGCTGTCACTAGAGCATTAGCGACTTCTTTCTCTCTCTCGGCTCATAAAATTTCCCGGCCATCGAACAATGCTTTCTTTGATTCTTTATTAAGGTAAGCATCCTCCAACACCCGCTTGGTGTAGATGTCACCGTTATCAGAAAAACGAGACAAGACTTCTTCCCATTCCAAAGCAAGAGTAAGCGAGAATTTCGGGCCCAAGTAGCTGAGACTCCCTTGGTGCAACAGGGAGTTAACGTAGAAATTCAGGATGGTCACATCCATCTTTTCCATCTTCCTCTCGAAAGTGTTTTGAATCTCCAAATAACCCGCCGTAACAGATGCCATTTCGACCTCAACATGAGATTTGTCAGCGCTAAGCTGCGCATCTTGATCCTGCAGTCGGGCAATCATCACAGCTTGATCAAAGGTAGTCTTATTGTGCCCTTCGATGATAAGGTCATGGTCCAAGATAGTTTTCTTCTAAGCTTCAACTGTTGTGTTACAAGCAGCCACGTCTACTTTTAGTTTTACCTCTTCGGCGTGAGCCTTTTTTATCTCGTCCCTATAGACGATCTCAATTCTGGCGTGAGCCTCTTTCACTTCTTTTAGCAAGTCGGCGCTCCTCTTGCCCTCTTGCAGTGTCGCTGCTTTCTCCTCCTCCAGCAGTTTAATTTTGGCGTTGTGTTCTGACAACGCTTTTTTGAAATCATTCTTCTCTGACTCGAAAGAGAGGATTTCCTGGTAGTTATTGCGATTGGTATCCGCCAACTACTTACACAATTTTCCCCCCTTTAGCTTGGTCTAAATCGTGTTGAATAGCTTGAAGGTGTGGCATGTACGAATCTTTGTGAATAGGGTGCATATCGCGGTAAAACTTAACTCCCCTGAAGAATCATCCGGGGAGCGCTGCCTTGAGCTTAGGAGGGCCCGAAGGAAGAATGTAGGCGGGCCTCCGTGGGGACGTGAAGCACTGGGGGCAAGCACAACTGAAGATGGTGGGATGCAAGTTAAAGGCAGAGCAAGAGCAAAAGTGATGGGGATTTCTTGACCCGTTGAGGAGCGCATCGGAGTGGAAACCTGTTGTTCCGAAGAATGTGAATGGTGGTCGAATTTTGATCTCTTCGATGGCTCCTCCCTTTCATCAAAAGATCTCCTTTTCTCATAACTGCCTTTGTATGACTAGCTCCGATCTCTTTCGTCTTGGCGACGGGCTTCGGCCTCTAGTTCCTTCCACGTTCTGTAATCCTCTTCCATTTCTCGTGGCTGATAACGACTGGAAGGACGCTTAGAACAGCGCTGGGAGCCAGTGAATTCTTTGAAGTCATCATAGAGGCCACATACCTAGCACAAAGCATAAACAAAAGATTTTAGAAACATAAAATAGGCATAGAAAGAAAGTGAGAAAGTGAGTGTAATCCTAATGAGATGTGTAGTGTATTTCGGGAAAGGCTTATAGCATTCTCACGAACCGGATTGGGCGGCCGTCATGGGCAAAACCGGACTAACTTCGGACGCAGTATTGCCCGAATAGGGGGGCACCTCCTTAGATTTAAAATCTTCCCCCATAAGCGCATCAAAATCGACGTAGACGTCGCTCAAATCTTCGAACTCTGGGCCAACATCTTTACCTTGGGAATTCTGACACTCTCCGTTCTCTAGGGCATTATCTTTATTGCTAGCATCTGGAGGAGGAGAGCTCGGAAGGACGAGACTAATGCTCAGAGTCTCATCGCATGATTCGAATCCCCATCATTGAATTCTACGTAGAAGTCATCACTGGAAGTGGACTCATCGCTACTACTCTCGAGTTTCCCTTCTCTTTATCTAAGCCCATTGCGGCCTTGCCTTCCCTTTGTTGGAATACTTCTTCTTCCTCTTTTGGTGTCAGAGGCATTCTGACTGAGCCGCTAACTCTAGCCATAGTAACATCTCTTCCTTCATGGGCCTTTTCGGCTGATTCTCCGAACAAGCCCTCTCTCTCTCTTGAGAAGCGCCTTCGTCGGAGTCGCGAGAAGCAGAAGTGGATCGTGTGCGAACCCTGGACCGAGCAGGGGAGGGGACTTCACTTGAACAACCGATTTCCCCGGATGGAATAATCTGTATCGGAGCAAGTTCTCATCGGTCAGCACGACTTGAACGGCTCTTTCTTCAGCATCAATAGCCATTAGGGTCCCAAAAACTTCATCAAGAGATGTGTCCCTATTTGGCCTCGGGATAACTGCAAGAAGTATACAGCTTGTTAGAAACTCCATAGCAACGCATCAAAACTTGATAAGTAGAAAAGGAACATACCCCCTATCGTCCAAAGATGGTTAAACCCCTCGAGGCATCTAACAAAGAAATACTGTGTCTTGAACTGTGTTAAATTGCTCTGTAGACGCAAAATGATTTTCTGGTTCCTCTGAGCTTCAATTACGATCAAGGATGGACATTCATCCCTCCTTTTGCATGATAGAAATACCGCAAATCGTCAAAGTTTGGAGCGAGGTTGAACGTCCGCATGAAGAGAACATGCAAGCAAGTCAAGATAGCATAGCCATCGGGATGAATCTGGAATGGGGCAATGCCTAAGTTGGAAAGAGTCTCCCGTAGAAAGTTGTTAAAAGGAAGCACGACTCCATTTAGGCACATATACCGATGGCAAGCTGTATATCCTAGGGGAGGCATGTGAGCAAACTCGTCTTTTTCTGGTAGACGTACGTCCTCTTCTGGTATACCATGCTGGACGCAGATATTGTGCAGAACTTTAGCGGAGACCACCAAAGAAGCTCTCTCTGGAGGGTTGATTAGAACTCTAAAGTTGGGAGGCGTTCGATCCAAGACCGGCCCAACTGGGACAAACTGACCGTATTCTTCCTGTGAGTTGGTAGTAGAAAGAGCGACGGATGACGATGCGGCTGCCGAAAGTGCCGGACTTCCTACACTCGATTTACGGCACGAAGATGGGTGCTTCATTCGTTAACAACGGGACTTGCATTCAAAACGGTCAGGTGATATTATTCTAAATTAATAATTTCCCCCTACAATACTTGAATTCCGGAGAGAGATCGATTCGTTCCCATGCAACGGACTTCAAGTGTGTACCAGGGCAAATGCAGTGTGTTATCTATAGGGATAAGCTCGGTATCTGAAACACTATAAATGCTCTATCCAGTGTAGATAGTTCGCTCGCAGTGAAAAAGGAAAAGAATTTCCTACATCGTTCCCATTTGTTTTTACTTCTTGTACACTTACTCGTTATCGATCAACGATCGATAATGGATGCGTTGTCCGAAGTGACTTGGAAAACTCTTCTCACTACAGGGACACCGAGCGTGCAACGAGCAAGCAAGATAAGTTCAAATCCTCAGGAAGAGTCAGTACCGATTAGCGATGTGTCATGCAGTATTAGCTATAGAACTTGGCACAAGTCAATTGTAGCCTAATAGACGAAGATAGCCAAATGTGTCAAGCACTGGTCCAAGGCCAATATGTTATTCCAAGAAAAACTCAGGACTCGATTTACTATCTTCCTCCATTAGACCGTAATCAACTCGAACTTCTCACGATCAACATCATAAATGTGACCTCGCCAACAAATTGTTAAATGAACACTATAATAGCATATCCACCTTGGATTAAACTCTTAACACGAAATTGGTCGAAGACTTAAGTCAGTAATCTGAAGAGAAGCTGGTGGCAAGCTAAGAATCAGGTTAGAGATGAACTGAGGAGGTGGTGATGCTCCAATGATAGTGGCGCAAGAGGAAATCACGGTGGAAATCTTGGAAAAGGAAGGATCTAAGGAAGCACCGAATCGGGTCGAGCGAGCTAGGTGGAATCGCCTAAGGTTCCAGATCGCATGAAGAAAGGGTTTGGGTCACGTGAAAGTAAAGAGGTAGCTCGGCTCGAATGGATATGTAGGCAACTGAAAACAAAAATGGAAAAAATTCTTCTAATTACTCAGGTCGTTAGCAATCCATCATTCATGGATTGCTAGCGACCCATACTTCTAAAGGTAACTTGGAACAATCAGGTCGCTAGCAATCCATGAGGAGGCGAAATTTTCTCAAACTCGTGCTGCGACATCTACCCACCATTTTGAAGCATACTGGGAAGTTATGGGGAGGAATTTGATCTGTTACTACAAGCAGTAGCAGAAGAGACCAAAACAAAGCGATCGGCAATGTGACTTACTATGTACCCGCAAAACTCTAACACGATTACTTGGGATTCGACGAGCAGATATTAAAAGCGATAACTTCTAGAGCACGCCTTGTCTTCAACGAAGACGTACTCTGGGGGAAAATGTTATCCGGGTTTTTAACCCTGCAAGATCCAAGAGAAGATGAAACAACTTGATGAAGTCAGAATGGCTCAGAATTCAACCACAAGGGCTAAAGCAACAAGTTAAAGAGAGCTAAGTCTTATTCTTATTACAAAAACAACGACTGAATTTCACTAAACCAAGAGACCAACGTTCATTCAGTCCTCTCAGCAGTCAAAAACAACGACTGAATGTCTGGAACCACACTACACGAACAACGTCAATACAAGGTAGTGCAGCCATTCCAGACATCAAACTCCAAAACTAGTCTAAGTGCATGGATCGCTAGCGATCCATACTAAATAGATCGCCAGTGATCCATACAACATCATGGTTCGCTATGGCGCGAGGGGAGCAAAGAAGGCCCAAAAGACAAAGCAAAGATATGTTAAGTGTATGGATTGCCAACGATCCATACTTGATCACATCATCTTGGTGAGCTAGCATAGTAGAGCAATGGGTAAAGAAGCTAAGTAAATAGCTTGTGCACGAGCCAAATCTATGGATCGCTAGCGATCCATGTTTTGCCTCGGGTCACGAGCTAAGGTTCGTGGCATCTTCCTATGGTCATCGGTGAGCAGTTATTGAACAAGCCTCGCCTAGAAGCTCTCCGATCTCTATAAATACCATCCTACCTACAACACAAATGGGATCTTCTCGGGTCTGGTCACTGAAGCTCTGCTGGAAACTTTGTTCACTCTCTACCTCCCTCATAACAATCTCCAAAGGGATTCACTATGATTCTCTAGTGGATTCCAACTCTGGGGATTTAAACAAGCTAAGGATAATCAAAAGCCTTGTAACCAAACACTACTTGTAACAGCAATCAATTTATAATAAAACTATAAAATGGACGTAGGCTTCATTAACAGCCGAACCACTATAAAAATTCCTTGTCTACTTTCTTTTACTATCTTTTTCTATAACTATTATCTATGTTATTGCTCTGTCAGAACATGGCTGGTGCTTTCATACTCAAACCAGGGTGTTGATCCATTTTTTGGGTTAACAACAACTTAATCATATGTAAATTAATGATAAGAACAATAAGATCCAAAATATACAAAGAATAATTTTTTTATCAAAAGAGATAGATGATATAAAGTATATTAATCATGATGAACGTATACTGAATGGAAATAAAGAACAAAAGTGGGTCTAAATCAAATCACCATAATAAACATAACAAAAGTAGATTTGAATCAAATCAACATAATAAACATACTTTTAATTGAGATGGAAAAAAGAGATTTGAATTACATAATACAAGATGAAAAATTAAATAGATGAGAAAAGGCATAAAGAGTTTGACATGTGAACAAGAGAAACACATAAATAAATCAAATCAGAATAGTACCTTAGGATGTAGTTAAAAGTTGCCCCTTGAACAATGAATCGATGCTCCTAGATTCAATGGAATATATCTCTGATTTTGCAAGGATCAAGAGATAACAAGCAACTTTTTTATTTTATTTTGTCATTTGGGATTTTAAGCCGTAGAGGCCATGATGAATTCGGCCATTGATGTAGAGGAAGAAAGCAAGAGAAAGAAAATAAGTTTTGTCAGGAAGAATAAAAATGAAATGAATGAAAGAATTTTGTTTTAAGGGAAACATTGAAACATTTGAATTCCCTCCTTCAAAATTTTCCCAATTTAATTCTGTTATCCGGCATTTTAGCCCAGCTATATTTAGATGGACTAGACAAGTTAGACTAGACAATCATCGAGGAATGCACCACAAAGAGATGATTATTAGGCTCAGAGATCAAGTGCAGGCAATGATATGAAGCGACGATCAACCAAGACCAAGTTAAAGACTCTCTAGAAATTTGAAGTATGGATTAGCACCTCCCTCAGGCAGGTGATCGGTACATATCCCTTCGCCTAGGGGATCCGTGCATATGCTCAATTTTTGTCCATAACTGGGTGAGATCGATATAGAGTGACAAGGATGGCCTTACGAGGCTACATGTCAAATCTCAAGTCGTTTGGAGTTTGTATGCTCAAGTTATGGGCAAATTACTTCACCTAAGAAAGGGATCATATAAAAGGGATCGTAAAAAAAGGATCATATAAAAGGGATTGTAAAAAAAGGATCATATAAAAGGGATCGTATCAATGGGATTAGATCATATCCAGCCCAATAATGCAACTCAATGGAAAACGATCGATAACTCAAAATCTAGACGTCCAATACACTTGAAACTTTGGAAATAAAAAGAGGGGACTCTAGGTAGTCTACTCTAGGGCTCGCACCCCAAGATGAAGAAGTAAGAGGGATCGGCCTAAATCAGACGACACAACACATTGCAACAAAGATCGATCAATAACTCAACATATGCAGATCCAATTGGCATGAAACTTGGAGGACAAGTGTATTTCAACATGAAGAACCCCTCATAGGGATCGCAGTCCCTCAATCCACCAAAATAGGGATTGAACTTGATCCCTATTCCTTGGGATTTAGGCTATGCAATCCCTCATGTGGGCACTTATGTATCAAGAGAGCCTTCTTGCGAATTTTTAGGGAGATATTTCACCGACTTCCCCTATAAATACAGACTTGATTGTTCATTTTCGGGATCGTTAGGCTACTTGTTGCTTTGTACTCTTTTATAACTAAGGATTCTAATCTGATCCCTATTGTACTCGGTTTACAAAGTGATTAATAAAGCTATCTCTTCAAAGTGGACGTAGGTAAACAATGTCGAACCACTATAAATTGTCGTGTCTCTATCATTTGCTTATTTTTTATTGCTTTATTGCTATATTCTCTCTATTGACATTTAATATTCTTTATTTATTACTATAATAATCTCTATTGGGTGTTCGTGCCAATAATAGGTGCAAACAAATTAATTATTAAATTTCATGAAATCCTTTCTCCTCTCTTCATATTTTCAGCAGAAATATTAGAAATAATGTGAAAAGGTCAAAAATTCATTTCATAAATGAGATTTAAGCGAGTCACTAAGAGTAATAAAGGATAAAGCTTTATTTCCTTCCTTTAATGGCTCCTTTGGATTTTCAAATCTCATTTGAAACCTCTCTTCCCTCATCGTGTAATGAGGCCATAAAAGAGGCATGTGTCCTTAAAAATTTCCTAAGACTACATAGTAATTAATATATTCAAATCTAGTTTAAACATTCTACCAATATTCTTTATCGATATGCGTGTTTATAACTTTTGTATATGCACTTTATAAATACTAATTTTTTCAAACAGATCAAACAAAATTGAATTATGAACATCTCATAAATATTAATAAATTTAATCAATTTACAATGATTATGAATTAATTAAATTCTATGGTATTTCAAAGTATTCATCATTACGATTATGTGACTCAAATATGTGAATTTAACCAGCAATTAACATCAAATAATTCAAATATTAAAGTGCACATGTCACCTTATCTAGTGGTGTGACATTTTGGCTGAATTATCACTTAACATTTTTTTGGTATAATCCAATTTAACTTATTATAAGCGGTACATTGTAGTAATGATTATTTACACTAATACTCTTCGTCAACACAATATCACATTAGGACTTATGGAATTTGGTTTTGGTCAAAATTCCAACATCATCCACATTGAATTTGATTAGTACAAACAAATAATCCTTTGTTCATCTAATAAAATTATTATTAACTATATTGCTCTAGTAAGAGACTTGACTTTGAGTTAACTATAGTCGACCGTGGTATTAACCTCATATAGTTGAGATAATGAATTCTCTATCGAATAGTATTTCCTTCCAATGCTTTAACTCATAACCAACTATAGCCGTCCAATGGTCACCAAGCCTTGATTTAACTATAATCAAAGTGGAGTGTCTACACCGAAGTTAAACAGTATTATCAAGTCAAGAGAACTGTGTAGTACCGTTAGGTCGAGATTCTCTTTTTGACCTTAGTTATATTAACTGCCCAACAGAATACTCTTGACCTTAGTTATATTAATTACCCGTGCCGTAGCGCAGTGCCCTTGCATTCTGGATTCGAAATTCAACTTAAAGGTGATGCGTTCTATCCACTTCCCTTACGCCTTGTGACTGATCAAGGTATAGGGGATCAAGTAGTAGTTTCTGAATTGCAGCCAAGGAATGGATAGGGAACTTCTACTCAAACAGTACTCCTATAGTGTAACATCCCCTATCTTGACGCCCAAAGCTAAGCGCTACAAATGCTGCACTCATCCATAGTATTAACTTCCGGTGAAAAATATGGTAATGTTAATGGTATCCATAATATCAGATGCATATGAATATGAAATAAATTCAACAAAGATTTAAAACAACTTTTTTTATTACATTTAAAATCAATATTTCATATTCAGATACATAATCCCAAACAATTCCTAGGTTTTGACCAAATATAATTATTACAAAATACGCCAAGAGCAACATGTGAAGATTCCCCCTTGGATGACAGAGTACTAAATAGCTCTTACGAAGCTAGCTTTGTCTCCTACACGTCTTCGGAAGCTTTATTCGTCCAACCTACTAAACTTGAAAAACCTTAACTCTCAATCTACTCAATTTAATTTTGAGCACTCGAGAGTTTAGGGGAAAACATAAACTTCGAGTCAGACATAGAGCTTGGTGTGAATAATATTATTACATCTCGGTTTATTGATATTAAGTGAGACTACGCCGCTTAGTGGAACGGGTTTCCCCTCACTAATATCCCTTTAAAACATATCTTTTTGCTAATCAAAATACTGCAATCAAACTGATTAAAACAATAATAGCAATATTATATATGCTCATAAATCAGGTAATAAATGGACTATGTGTCCGAGCAATATAGTTTTGTTTGGTTAACTACTAACCATTGTCTGACTCGGGCCTACCAGACAAAATAAACAATCTAACATCTGTTAGACACACTTCTGGACTTCTATCCTTAACTTACTTCTCCCAAGGTCAACTGATCCTAATGGTTTTACGGGCTCACCAATAACCTACATTCCTTTTCTGTATATTCCTTCTATGTGTAACATCATTTAAGTCTTACCTGTGCCTAAGCCCTACACACTGGAATTTTGGACTAAATTAGCTAGGGGCTATAGCTAATGTATAGGGCGCAACACTATATCGGTCCCATATGGTATTCAAATATCTGAGTCATTTACGTAGGGTTAACTACCATTCAAATTTTCCTTGAAAACCTTTCATATTGATTTAACCCTTTAAATCATACTTGAACAAGGAAAATATACTTTTGTTTTACTCAAATCTCTTTGCCATGATACATACTTTACACAAAACATTGTTTATGAAAACCTTCGAAACCCTTGTTTAAAAGCCTTAAACATTCTCGTTCGAAACCATCAAAAGTACCCCTTTCGAAACCAGTTAATTACTTAACTTTGAAACATTAGACCGAAAGTCCGAAACATACCTTTTGAAATTAATTATAATAAACCTTTCAACCATTGAAAGTATCCATTCGAAAGCTTTATAAAACCTTAGACATCCTGTTTTAAAACACATTAAACTTGCCTTTCGAAAGCATTGGAAACCTTCCACTCAAACACTAAAAGCAAATCTTTCGAAAACATTGGGGAATTACCCCTTCGAAACCTTCATTAGATACCTTTCGAAAGCATAAAGTCCTTTACTTAAACAAACCATTCGAAAGCATTGGGTTCAAGTGAAAGCTTGTGGAATATAGTTTCGAAATCATTTAAAACATTCTTTTCAAAACCTTCGGGTTTATCTTTCAATAGAACAAAGGGTCTTTAAAGATCTAGGTCGAAAGCACTCTTTTAAAAGCAATTTCCCAAGTAAAAGAAAGTGGAAGGTGTCGACACCAACCCTTTCCAAAGCATGGAGAAGCGGCTTCTTATTTAAAAGCGAAAGCACCCTTTCGATACCAATGTTTAAAGGCAACAACGGCCACAACTGGGTCGAAAGGTAGAATGCAGCAACAAGTGTATCGATCCTGCCGAAAGCTTATTTTAAAAATAAGGCGGCAACCTCAGTCGAAAGCCATATTAAAGCCCTTTCGAAAACATTCATTTGAAAGCAAAGAAAGCGGCATCTCTTTTGAAAGCAAAACTAGGTCCCGACCCCTTTGAAAGCACATTTCGACCCTATATCTTTCGCCTATCTCCAATCCACTACATACCAAGGCATTAATACCATGTGTATTGGTTTTGACTATGATGGAAGTGGTAGTATGAAGTCGAAAGGTAGCCGCCGAAAGTGGCAAAATAGCAAACCTTTACAAAAACTGATTTTTTTTACTTTATTAAGTAAATCTTTCCAACTAACTGCCAATTTCTTTTCCAAAAATCTTTCCTAAAAGTGCTGCCGAATTCAGTATTTGATAATTTAAAACATTTAGCAAATTTCCCCTTCTCCTTTATAAAAATATAAAACATTTAATTCCCATACCTAAAATAATTTTATATCCTTAATAAAATACTTAGGAGAAATTCTCCAAAAATTCCCATAAATCACTTTTAAAATGTTTTCTAACGTATTTAAATTTCTAACAAAAAGCTAATATATATAATAGCCGTAATTAGTTTAAACCCAATTTAACCATTTTCTTCACGAGAAAATTAATAATAAATCCACATTAATTCAAAAAATTATGAAACTTGAAACCCATCTATAAAAATATTTCCGACCTTATATCAAAATCGCAAGGCATTTTGATGTCATTTGATAGGTTTTTCAAATTAAAACCTATCATAACATCTATATGAAACAACAAAATTCATCAACAAGCATATATATATTTAACATTTAAAACATGGCATAATAATTTGTAAAACACATTCGGATCTGATCTAGAATCGAAAAATAAAAATATGAGATGTAATCTATTACTCACCTTTAGCTTGCGTGTTAAGGAGGTTGAGATTTGCTCTAGAATTAATTTGATTAATCTTCCCTCTTGAAATCTTGCTTATCTTCCCCTTGTTATCCTCTAATGGTGGCCGGCCAAGCTTGGTATTAAGTTTTAGTTTGTGAACGTGGTAAATGAAAATAACATGAGGTTTAGGGTGTAAGAATATAACCTTTTCCTATTTTTCCCTTATCTTATTACCCATATCTATTTCATTTTATTTCCCTTTAGTTCATTTGTTAATTAGGCATGGCTACCCTCTAAATAGACAAATCTCAATTCCCTTAACCATTTATATTATTTCATTTACTTTATCTAATTAAATGTCTTAAATAATGTTAGTCAAAATTAGGAACGTTACAGACTACCTTCCTTAAAGAATTTCATCCTCGAAATTATAATAAGGTACTCATCAAAATCAATCATAAAGGTAAAACATACCATGAAACAAGTCAGGATAAGTATCTCGAATCCTGCTCTCAGTTTCCCAAGTACAGTCTCTCTCGTCGTCACTCCGCTGGACTTTGACTAATTTGACTATCTTGTTCCTTAGCCTCTTCTCTTCTCTCGCGACTATACAAACTGGTTTTCTAACTATAGTCTAATTCGGCTCCACTACTAAGTCATCTAATACAGTCGGTGCTATAGTAGTGTTTGTACCAAAATTGGGCACAACACTCTTCAGAAGTTTTTGAAGAGATAAAGTGAAGAAATTAAATGGAAAAGGAGGATTATCTAACAAAAACTCCAAACTTCAGATATGAAAATAATTAAAATGCAAGGAGACACAAGAATTTAGAGTGGTTCGGCGTATCGCCTATGTCCACTATGAAGTTGATAACTTTATTGATCTTGCTTTGAAGATTACAAGTGAATTCAATGAATTGCAGCAGATAATTATGATTTGCAGCAGTGAATTTCATTGTTGGCAGCAACAAGGGAGTTTAGATCTGGATCCGGCAGAGTCTGGGTATTGGAGAATTCAAAGAAGAAGAAGCCCCTTTTTTGTATGCCCTAGGGCTCTATTTATAGGTGTAGGAGGCTGGTATTTTGCTCAGATCTCGGGAGACCCTCTCTGGCACGTGACTAGGCCCGCGCGCCCAAGCCCGTGAAGTTTCGGTCCGATCCATGATCGATACGAACTGATTTCTTATCGATCAAGATTTCATCCAATGGAGTAGAAATTTGGCGTGGACATTCTTTAGCATGTACGTAAGCTTCTGTCAAAATTTCATAGCATTTGGACTTGTAGATAAGGAGATCTGATCGATACGAAATGGGATTCTCGGTTGGCTGTTTGGTTCGATGCCCTCATTTCGACTCGCTCTCGTTCGACTTGATAGCTGGGCGTGACTGTTAGATGACGTGGTGAGCATTCCTCATGTT
The DNA here is from genome assembly GCA_030737815.1 of Allium fistulosum. Classification (NCBI taxonomy): domain Eukaryota; kingdom Viridiplantae; phylum Streptophyta; class Magnoliopsida; order Asparagales; family Amaryllidaceae; genus Allium; species Allium fistulosum. Next base: position 1,124,411,454 of record CM060902.1, on the reverse strand, counting down.
GATCCACTTCCTTTGCTGAGATGGCCGAGTCGTTCTTGAATATCACCTTGTTCGTATCGATGGTGATGATTCTATTCGCATCGGCTGTTGTGCTCTGCTTCGCTTAGGTGGGTACGAAGTAGAGAAGTCTTCAGATGGATGCGTAGTTGATATTGGATGATCGAGTGGAACTGTGCATTGATTGATCGAGTCGAACAAAGCTTTCCCTGATGGATGCGAAGCTGATCGAGTCGAAGTGTGCACTGGTCGATCGAGTCGAAGTGTGCATTGATCGATCGAGTCGAACAAAGCTTTCCCTGATGGATGCAAAGCAGCGCGTCCTGATGGATTCGAATAAAGGCTTCGTGATGGGTACGAAGTGGTCACTGCACGAGCGATTCGAACAGTGCATATCTGATGGAGTCGAACTAGATGGATTCGAAGTAGGCATCAGACGATCGAGTCGAATTGTTGCTTCTTGATGGGTGCAGATCGATACGAAGTCGCCTCTGGCGGATCGAGTCGAAGTGAGCTTCCCTAAGGGATACGAACTGAACGATTCGAACTGAGCGATTCGAACAGTGCTTGGCTTTCATCCAAATTTGTATCGATCGTAACCTGAACATACGAAATCAGATTGATTTGAAATTTGGAACGTTGGATCTCATAGTTTCGATTGTCGTGTCATATCAACATTAGCTCGATCCGGACTTGGACAAAATTCATCGATATCCATAGCGAGCCTGTGCATAACCGATCTCTAGGACAGACTGTCATTGGTTACTAGTCAATTCCTTGGTGTCACGGCCTTGCCAAAAGGCGGGATAACATTTGCCCCCCAAAGTATGTCTTGTGGGAACATGATGTGCTTTGAAGCGCTGCAATCTTCATTCTGAATAGTTATCATCTTTTTAATGAAAGCTATAATCTTCGACTGTTTTTCTTGATAATGTAAACTGTTGACTGTCAACTGTTGTACCCTTTATTGTTGCAACTGATTGATGTACGCTACTGATTAGCCGTTTTTTGTTGTAATCGTTATCAAACAAGTTTCCAATTCCTATAAATCTGGAATATTGAATATTAATCCGTCATATATGTTAATCTGACTCTCGCTAACGTTCACGAGTCGTTGTCAGTTTATCTTATATTGAATTCCATTTCGATCCTCTCCTGAATCGACGTTAAATTCATTGTAACAACGCTCGATGGTTGTTTTTGAATGTTCCTTCGTAACGATCCTCTCCTGAATCGATGTGAAGGATTGAAATATTGTTTTTGCATTGGTATCCATTGTATTGACGGATATGAGATGAGCAGCCTGCATTGATGAATATGAGCTTGGATGGACACGTAACGATCATTCGTATCGATGGTTAAGGACTTCGGTGGGCCCCAATGCAGTTGTCTTCGTTTTCGAATCGATGTGGACCATAAAAATGGATACGAAACGCGCCTTCGCCTCGATGAATATTGGCCTCTGGATGCCGTGGCTTGATGGATTCGAACTGACTGTTCGTATAGATGCTCTGAGGATGGAGTCGAAGACGATCGATGCGAAGAAGGGCTTCGCATCGATGTAGAGTCGAGTCCATGGAGTCGAACAGTGTGTTCGAATCGAACCCGTAGTAGCGCTTTGTAACCGGTCGAATCCATTGGGAGGCGAATCGTTTATTCCATTCACCTTTAAGCCCATATAAATACTATGTACTTAGCCATTTTTTCACTTTTCACTTTTTTATTCCTGCGCTTTTGCTTTTCGTATCGCTTCTAAGAAAGGAAAAACTGCTCTAATTCGAATCGAACCAAAACCTTTAATTCCTTCAACCATTTATCGAAATCAGGTAATCAATTGAACGACTCCAGTCGTAGCATGAAGAGGCCCAAATTTTCATGCCATTCCATTTGAATTTGTGTCAAACATTGCTCGAGGAAGGAGATAACGTGCGAGGTCGATGAAGGATAGAATGGAGTTCGAATCGATCTAGAGAAGAAGGAGCGTTGAGGAAGATAGCTTGGTCCTTGTTTTCGTGTCGATCTGGAGGGTTTCGAGATTATGAGATGGAGGCCTTCGTATCGATCGATGGCGATGCTGTTGCATCGATTCGAGATGATCGACGCGATTTTCTTGAGCGTGTTGATCGATACGAAGGGGTTGCGTCTGATGGATTCGAAACCCAGGGTCCTCGATCGATTCGAAATCATCGAGTCGAAAAGGATCGGTACGACGGCGTCCTAATCGATGGATGCGAACACTCCTCCTGGATCGATTCGAAGTCCCCAGCTTTTTGACCAAATCGAACTTGCATGCCAGCCTTTTGACCGAGTCGAACTTGCACGCCAGCCTTTTGACCGAGTCGAACACTTAAGAAACTAACTCCGATGAGCTTTGAACTTGCATAACTGGACTTGACCTTAGAATGGCACATCTGACCACCTTGCGAAGCTTGTCGATGGAACTATAATTTAACAAAATGATAATAAACTTTAACTTGGATCGATGGCACAGTTGTGACGGTCAGCGATGACGGTCCTTCCAACTGAATTTCGAAGTCTCATCGTTTACATGCTTTCTCCAATTCTGTAGAACTTCTCAAGTGATATACAGTAATGCACTACACATCACACTCACACACTTTACACTAGGGGATGCACGAGTGTTATTGTCTGTTTAACAATGATTTTTCATAAGCTAGTTAGTCATGGAACCCTCAAGTTCACAACCGCAAGAACTCCCGAGTTCAATTCCTCCAACCATCGAGATACCGGTCATTGAAGCCGAAGTTATAGACCCAGCTCCGGACGATCGTCCAGGTGTCCGGTTCATTTGTCATCCACAAGATTCTGTGCCGTTCGGTATCTCCGAAGATATGCTGGGACGGATTTGCTTAAGGCACGGCTTGTCGCTTGATGACGTGCTACTGCCTAGGCCAAATGACAGGCTGCATGATCCCCCAGAGGGATTTACTGCTTTTAACCGTCATGCTTGTACGGCGGGAACACTTCCTCCTTTCAACCAATATATAAGGGAGATGTTATCATTCCTTGGAATAGCTCCATCCCAGCTGCACCCCAACGGGTATGGTTTGTTAAACATCACCTTCATTTTGTTTATGGAGATTCTCTTTCGACCATCAAAGCCGATCGAGATCAGATATTTATTTAACGTTAAGAGCCGTGGAGACAGCCCTTCTTTCACCTTCTTGGAAGCGGTCAGGAACTGCCACATTGTAATGGGCTCCTAGGGAAGGCTAAGTTACTTTAAAACTGAATGGTTCTACATTTGGTGCCCCCATGGATTTGCTAGGCGATGGTTGGATAGACATAAGCATTGCCATTTTTATCTTAGACTATCGAGATAATAATAACCGACTTCATAACTGACACACTTCTCTTCTTTTACAGCCGCAATTTCTCGACCCGACGGTGCATATTTTAGAGAGCTAGTTCGGATTCTCCAAGCGGTTCCGGGCGAAGAGAGGCATATCGACTTGGTTTTGACCGACATAAATTTAAGGATTGTCGGGCTGATAGAATGGAGGTAGAGCATAAGGTTGGAAGAGACACTTAGAGTGGTCCCGAAGAAGCGGGTGAAGCGCAAAGCGCCTGGAGTCGTGATAAACGAAGAAGTTGATCCGGAGAGAATGCCTACCGATACCGAGCTCCAAGCTGGGCCTTCTTCCGATGTCTAGGATTCAGGAGGAAAGAGAAAAGGCAAGGTTGTTGCTCACAAGCGTTCTAAATCCGAGAGGTTTAAATCCGTGGTTGTGTCCTTGCCCGCCCCGGGGATTAAAATTTCGGAGGCTCCTCCCCCGCCAGTAGAGAATCCTTTTGAAGGGCTTGCTGATATTCCGATTCCGGATTATGTGTCGTCTCAACACGACGCTGGGATGGAGGAGCTTGATAATGCTCTTGAACTTAGCGGATCGCTTGCTATGAGTGTGGCCGACATTTCCGGTTGGTCGGGGGGTTGCACATGCATACACTTCACTACACTACATAATTCATAACTGTAAATCATCCAACTTAAGAAGTCACTAACTCTTCTTTCGTCTCTCATTTTCAGGTACTATGTCGGGGAAAGGATCGATGCTAGGGAACCTTCGCTCTGCCCGAAAAGCTTCTACTTATTATGATTCCCGCAGGAGGGATTCAGATAGAGATCGCGATCGCGAGTACTCTAACCAAGATAGGTATGGGGGCGACAGGGACAAAGAATAAAAACATCGGTCTAGATCACGCTCTCCTCCTCTTAGACTTCCATCTCCACCTCCCGTTCTTGTTCCACATCCACCAGAGCCTCCTCGTCACAGGCCATCTTCTCATACTACTAGATCTGAGACTCATCTTCAGAGTGTTGAGACCACGGCCTCCATAATTACAAAGCAGGTCCTGGCTGAGCCCACAGGAGAAGGGGCTATTAAATTGGCTCAGATGAGGAAGTATTTTCCGAATGTTTGCTTCGATGGCTATGTCTTCCCGCCTCATTTAAAAAGAATTCCGTCAGGGGTGGAAAACATGATGCATGATTACGTTCATGACATCTACACCCAGTACAGAGAGTGGGTAAAGGCGGCAGAGAAAGCTTCTAAGGTAGCCTTTGAGCGAGCCAAAGAGCTTGATAAAATGGAGACCGAACTCGCTCAAAGGGATCAGATCATTCAAGTGCTCACTGCCGAGGCCGAGTCTTCTCGGAAATCTGAAATCGAGGCTACCAAAAAAGCTGATGAAGCGAATGTGGCCATGGAGAGGTTGAGGCAGACTCATGTTGCCTTGGTGGAGGAGATGGGCCATCGTAATACTACAGTTACCGCCGAGCGGGATGCGGCGGTCAAGGAACTTAACGAGCTCAAGGCTAAATTTTCCGATATGGCCAAGGAAAGGGATGACGCAAACAACGCAGCCCAGGAGGTGTGCGAACAAATTGTTCTGCTTAAGGGTGAGCGGGATACAGCTGTGGCTAAAGTCCACAAGGTGGACACTGAGGTCGAGGAGAAAGTGAAGTCGGCCGAGTCTAGGCTAGAGGCTGACATCGAAGACCTTCTCGTTGTTTACAACGCTAATGTGCTAAGGCATAGGGGTCTAGCCTGGCTCGATGATTATCCGGCGCATCTTTACAACGCTTGGGGCCGACTAGTTGAGGAAGAGAAGGAGGCGCATCCGGGTGAGTCTGTGGATGAATTTGAACTCGAGAATCGCATTTTGAATGAAGATGAGAGGAAGATTCTTCACGAGTTAATCATTCTACATGAGAAGGAAAGACTTGGCGCCCAGCACTTTGAAATAGGAGACGGTTCAGGGGTTGACCATCATGAGGCGAGCCTTGAAGTTCCAGTGTCAACCCAGCCCGAATCCTCATCTGGGATTGATCCCCAAGCTGTTACTGCCTATAATTCGGATCAGCTGCAGATGTCTCCGGCTGCAGCACAAGTTACTGAAGCCGTTCTGCCGCCCACAAGTCAAACTGAGGAAGGTATTCTGAACATTCCATATATCTTTCTTAAGTCGAAATCTTCGCTCGAGTTAAGTTCTAACAGTTCTCATATTTTTTATCCACTGATTGACGCTGCACCGGCCATGCCTCCTACTACTCAAGAATCATATCAGACGCAGGAGGCTATCGTGACCGAAGCAATCACCGTAACTACAACTGCCCCACTTGATGATACGCAGGGGAATACGATGGTGTTTGATGAGCAGCTGATGGAAGAGCTCTTTCGCCGTCATGGCGATCCTTTAGTTGACTTATCATTTGTCATGGGTGGAGGCGCTCCTGCTACAAGTTCTTCAATGCAGACTACTGATGCCCCCAGCGGGACTCGAGCAGTTACTGAAGAGGAAATGTTCGCCCAAATCGATGCTGAAATGGCAGCAGCGGCTCATGGTGGCAGTTCTGGAGGTGGGATGACAACACCGGGACCATCTCCGCTTAGAATGATATCTCCTGGTGGCACCGTTTTCATCACTAGCATGCCCATTCCACCTTCTGTACTTGATCTTGTTCCTCCGACTCCGCCCGCAGGAAGCATCCCTATTCACTCGAGCTCGGAGGAGGATGTCGATATTATGCCATCGCCTAGAGACCGACCACCAAAAGGCAAAGGTTCAAAGAGGAAAAATAGCGACGGCTCCAGCGGGTCTACACCGAGAAGGAAGCCAAGGAAGAAGAAAGATTAGACATGCTTCCCTGGTTTGTTTTGACTTGCATTTTGTTGGCCGTGTATAGATGCGGGTTCGGCCCCTGCTAGTAAGAAATTTTTGGAACAAACTTGTACATGAATTTATTTCATGAATAGTAGAAATGAAACCTTTTCTTTTTGAGATTCTTTGTGCCTTTGTTTAAGTGTTTCAATGTTTGAAATGTACTTGTAAAGTTTCAGCTTCCGAGCCAAGTTTGTCTTTTTTGCACCAAGTCTGGAAACTGTGGACATGGTTTGCGACTGGGAGGCGAGTTGAATTTTGACGTCATATCGCTTCAGTCATTGGTCGATGCTTAAGTCCTGCCCCCCCAGTCTCGGGGATGAGTCGTGGAACATCAGTCAGCGATTGTTTCTCACTTATAACATGTTGAGTCTGGTGCCACCAGACAATTGTCTGAGACAAGCGAAGATTGAGTAAATCATCCATGCTTGTTTGATTGTCGATGATCATATCCGCACTCCGGGGATTCTCATTTGTTTATCGGCGGTTGGTCACGCCGGCTTGAGTTTAAATCATACGTCCACGCTTTGGGGACTTGGAATTGACATTTATACTCTGACTCGCACTCTGGGAGTTCGGAGTTGATATTTGTACTTCAATTCACACTCTGGGAACTTGAAGTTGTTGTTTATACTCCGTTTCGCACTCTGGGAATCCGGAGTTGGTGTTTATACTCCGACTCATGCTTTGGGAGTTTGGAGTTGTTGTTTATACTCCGACTCGCACTACGGGAGTTCGGAGTTGATGTTTATGTCCGACTCGCACTCTGAGAGTTCGGAGTTGTCGTTTATACTCCGTTTCGCATTTTGGGAATCCGGAGTTGATGTTTATACTTTGACTCGCGCTCTGGAGTTTGGAGTTGATGTTTATACTCCGACTCGCACTCTGGGAGTTCAGAGTTGTCCTTTATACTATGTTTCGCACTTTGGGAATCCGGAGTTGATGAGTAGACGGTCAGTCACATCTACTGTATATTTTTGGATTTCGCTCGCACTTTGGGAACGAAAGATGTATCAGGATCATGGGTGGTCGGATCACATCTACCCCGAGTTAACAAGTGAGGTCGTTGGATGGACGGGTCCATCCTCCTCAAACGTGGTGCAAATACTTACGAAATCGTTAGGTGGACGGATCCATCCTCTTCGTAGACGTATTTTAGTACTCCAGTTCGCACTTTGGGGACTGGGAGTTAAGTGAGGGACTCTCGTGTATCAATCCGTTTTTGACTTTGATGTGATGGCTTGTCCTCGAGCTTGGGTTTCACTTAGCGAGTGACCGGTTGCATCATAGTCACTCTCTATTTGAATAAATTCCACCGTATGGTGAAACTTAGCTCTCCGTGCATAGTGATGATCATATGAAGCATTTCAAGTAAATCATAGCTCTGGCTCGAAGAGATTGCATTTTATTACTAAAATAAGAAAATATGGCAAAGTCAGTTGCCTTATTACAAATTCTAATTTCGAAATGTAGAAACAAATTGCGAAATGGAAAATAAACTAAATGGATAAACATAGCCTGTTATGTGTAGTAGCGGTGAAGACTCTCGCTATTCCAGGCTCTTGGCAAAGTAAGACCGTCAACGGTCGAAAATTTGAATGTGCCATATCCGAGCCTTCGTTCAATAACATATGGTCCTTCCCATGTCGGCTTCATATGTGAAGGAACCGGATAAATTCTTTTTAGGACGAGATCGCCTAGTTCAAAGGTTCGCGGGCGGACCTTGGCGTTATACAACCGGGCGACTCGACTTTGATGCGGAGCTGCACTCAGATCGGCCTCTTCACGCTTCTCATCTAGTAGATCGAGAGATTCAGCAAGTAGTATAGCATTTGTCTTCGGATCATAGTAAGTCACACGATGAGAAGGTACTTCTAGTTCAACTGGAATAACGGCTTCTGAACCATAAGAGAGAGAGAATGGAGTGTGACCGGTCGTGGTCTTGTGGGTAGTTCGGTAAGCCCATAAAGCCATAGGAAGTTCATCGGCCCACTTTCCCCCGACCTTTTCCAGTCATTTTTTCAGAATGGATTTTATAACTTTATTAACTGCGTCGACCTCTTCGTTTGCCAGAGGGTGTGCAACTGCAGAGAATTTCTTTTGGATGTGAAATTGTTTGCAGAAATCTTTAAATTCAGCACTGTCGAATTGGGTTCCGTTGTCCGCAATAATGGTGTGTTGGAGACTGAATCGACAGATGATGTTGCGAACTACCAAGTTGATTATTTTCTTCGTTGTTATGGTAGCAAGAGCTTCGGCTTCGGGCCACATTGTAAAGTAATCAACTGCGACGATGGCGTATTTCGCACCACCTTTTGCCAAGGGTAGAGCACCAATGATGTCGATGCCCCACATTGCAAATGGCCATGGGCTGACCATTTGCGTTATCTCGGTAGGAGGAGCTCTAGGAATTCAGGCATATTTCTGGCACCTATCACATTTCTTTGCATAATCCGACGCATCGCGATTCACGGTCGTCCAGTAATATTCGTATCGAAGTATTTTCTTGGCAAGTGCTTGCCCCCTGGTGTAATCGCCACATTCTCCCTCGTGCACATCATGCAATACTCGTTTAATTTCATCGTGAGTGATACACCGGAGTAGAGGGACTGAGTACCCCCTTCTGTACATGATTCCATTCTGGATGGTAAATCGTGAGGCCTTCCGAAGGACTTATCTCTTTTCACTACTACGCTCCGGTAGGATTCCGTGCTCAATGTAATTTCTGAGTTGAGTCATCCATGAATCCTTTTCGAGGATGGTTTCGCATACCCGGTCTATTTCTTCCCGGTCAATGCTTGGGGAGGATAACGCTTCTATGGGTACGAGTCTCATTTGCTGAGCTTCACCTATGCTAGCTAGCTTCGCCAATGAATCGGCTTTTTAGTTGCGTTCTCGAGGTATATGGTAAATGACATAATAATCAAACCGATTTAGTACTTCCTGAACTCGAGCTAAGTAAGCAGCCAACCTTCGATCTCTTGCTTGATAATCTCCCCGTACTTGACACACAACTAATTGCGAATCACAATAAATTTCCACTGCGATAATTCTCAAATCTCTAGCAAGTTTCAAGCCAGCCAAGAGGGCTTCAAATTCAGCTTCATTATTAGTTAAATGAAAATCGAACTTCAAAGCATAACATATGGATCGGCCTTCGGGAGTTTCAAGTACAACACCAGCGCCCGAACACTGGTCGTTTGATGCACTATTGGTATAAAGCTTCCAGACGTATTCAGGGGATTTACTGGTTTTGGGCAAGTCTTCTAGAACGGTAAATTCAGCTATAAAATCGGCTAGGACTTGTCCTTGAATGGCCGTCTTAGAGTGTACGTAATGTTAAACTGGCTCAGTTCAATGTTCCACTTAAGTAACCTACCAGACGTCTCAGGCCGCGAAAGGACCTGTCGTAACGGCTGGTCGGTGTAAACAATAATGGGATGTGCCTGGAAATACGGTAGGAGCTTTCTTGACGCAATAACTAGGCAATAAGCCAACTTTTCTAGCTTTGGATAATTCCTTTCAGCCCTAGTCACCCGCTTGCTGACGTAGTATACTGACTTCTGTATCTTGTCTTCTTCTCGAATTAATGCAGCGCTGATAGCGTTTTCTGATATTGCCAAATATACGAACAACTTCTCATGATCAATAGGCTTCGACAGGATAGGTGGTGTGGATAGATGTTGAACTAGTGCTTGGAAAGCGCCCTCACACTCCGTGGTCCATTCAAAGTTTCATTTCCCTTTTCGGATCAGATCGAAGAAGGGGATGCATTTGTCAGTGGACTTTGAAATGAACCTGCTCAATGCTGCTATTTTCCCATTGAGACTCTGGACTTGCTTTATGGTTTTCGGAGATTCGAGATTTCTGATAGTCCAGATTTTTTCAGGATTAGCTTCGATCCCTCGAGCGTTGACGATGAACCCAAGGAATTTTCCGGATGCAACTCCAAAGTGACAGTTCAGTGGATTTAGCTTCATTTTGTATTCTCGAAGTACGTTGTACATAGTTTCCAGGTCTTTAACATGGTCGGTGGATAGTCGTGACTTCACAAGCATGTCGTCTACATATACTTCCATTGTTTTCCCGATTTGATTAGCAAACATCCGATTTACCAATCGTTGATAAGTAGCCCCAGCATTCTTGAGCCTGAATGGCATAACCTTGTAACAGTAAAGTCCCAGATTGGTTACGAAGCTGGTATGTTCTTGATCGGTTAAATGCTTCGGTATCTGATTGTAGCCAGAATACGCATCCATGAAGGATAAGAGTTCATGCCCAGCTGTCGAATCTACTAGCTGATCAATTCTGGGAAGCGAGAAACTGTCTTTGGGACATTCTTTATTCAGATCGGAATAATCGACACATGTTCTCCACTTTCCGTTCGGCTTTCGGACGAGCACGGGATTCGATACCCATTCAGGATATAGCGCATCTCGAATGAACCCGTTCGCTCTAAGCTTTTCTACTTCTTCTTTAAGGGCGGCAGATCTCTCTGGATCTATACCACGCCTTTTCTGTTTGACCGGGACATGCCGCGGGTCAATATTCAAAGTGAGGCTCGCGATGTCCGGCGAGATCCCACACATGTCGGAATGCGTCCAGGCGAATACATCAAGATTCGGCCGTACAAATTCAATTAATTCCTCTTGAGTTTGCTGGCTTAGCTGAGACCCAATCTTTATCATCTTCGAATCATCATCATTGTCAATTGGGACGTCGTTTGTCAGTTCGGCCGGGGATGCTTGACTTTCTTTAGATTCTCCTTCGTCTTCAGTTTCTCTTGGGTCAAGATCCTTGAGGAATTGCCTGAGGTGCCCGGGCCTAGGCCCGGGCGTTAATTGTCAATTATCGGCAAAACGGACGCAGAGAGATTCCTCCACGCCCTTTCCTTTCTCCTTTCAATGCGCTTCCCACAGCTTAGCAACATAACAGGCTCTGGCGGTAGCTTGATCTCCCTGAATGATTCCTACTCCATGATTAGTGGGAAACTTTAAAGTCAAACACCATGGGGCGATGGCTACCCTGAATTCGGCGAGGGCCGGTTGGCCCAAGAAAGCATTGTAAGGGGAGTCTATGTCCAAAACAATGAACGGTAACATCCATACTCTCCGACGTTCTCCAACTCCCAACTCTACTGGTAGTTCCACCATTCCAGTGGGTATAGTAGTACTTCCATTGAAACCGTGGATTCTGGATTGACAAGGTTTCAAGTCCGTGGCTTCCATTCTCATTTGATCATAGGCTCGCTTAAAAAAAATATTCACAGAGCTTCCACTGTCAACTAAGATCCTCTTCATCCAAGCGGGACCTACTTGAGCTGAGATGACCAGTGGATCGATAGTGGGGGCTTCGACTTTATTAGCGTCTCTGTTCCTGAACACGATGTCATCTGTCATTGTCTTCTGTTGCTTGGCCGGAGCCCCTTCATCAAAACTACTACAACACTCGAAGTCTGCGTGCTTGATAGAACTGGCATTGACTCCATTTCCTAACAGCTTCGATCTGCTAGGTGAGGACCACCACTTATTGTATTGATAACCAACCTCTCGCTTGTACGAGCGGGTTCCTCATGTCTTTCTTGATTCGGCGCACGCTTCTGATTTGATGGGCCCGCACCCCCAGACTGCGGCGCCCGCACATACTGATCCAACTTCCGTTCACGTATCAGTTTTTCAATGAGGTCTTGTAAGTGACGACACTCATTGGTGTTGTGGCCATAACTCTCATGGAATCTACAAAATTTTCATGTTTGGATTTGTCTTTCGGTTGGTGGTTTCGGGGCAGGTTTCTTGTATTGCATGGTATTGCAGGTCTACAAATACACATTTTCCAACGATGTGTTCAATGGAGTGTAATTATCGTACATGGAAGCTCTACGCCATGGACCATGATTCTGATCACGTTTTTTGCTTTGATTTCCATTGTCCCTCTGCTGATTCTGTTTATTTTGTACATTCAACTGAACTTTTCCAGAACTCTCTCTGGACTATTTAACAGCGATGTTACTCTAGATTCCCTCGATGTTGGGCCCTGCGTCATCCTGCTTCCTAGACTGTTCGCATCCTCTCTTCTCAAGAATTGGGCTGCCTTGGAATAGAAACGGTCCAATGACGGAGGTGGCTTCCCAGCTAACCAATTTCTGAACTCGGAATCAGCGTCAATTCCCTTAGTCAATGCCATCAAGATAGAGTTATCATTGGGGTTGCTTATTTCTGCACACGCGGCATGGAATCGCTCCAAGTAACGTCTAAGTGTTTCTCTGGGAGCTTGAGTAACACCAGACAAAGTGTTAACATCCTTAGGCCTCGCTACGTGCATACAGAATTGTTCAACAAACTTGGTGGCCATCTGATCAAAATTAGAAATGGATCATGGTGGCAAACGAGTAAACCACATGGTTGCAATGCCTCCCAGGGAAATGGGGAAACTACGGAATTTTACTGCATCATCAGCTCTCGCTGCATTCATCAACCATTCGTACTTCAAAAGGTGATGATTGGGATCAGAACTCCCTTCGTAGACTGGTAAAGTTGGCATTCTAAAGCGCTGAGGTGGTTCAACATATAATACGTCATCGGTGAAAGGGGTATGACTCCGGGAGATTCCCCAGTCGTCATTACTGAGTCCCTGACTTTCACGGATCATTTAATGAATCATCGTTGGTATATCCGGCATACGGATACTAGGAGCATGCTGTGCCAAGGTGTGGTCGGGTTCCACAGTGCGAGTCTGGACCGGACGCGGTCGACGGTCCATGCCTCGCCTCCTTGGTTCAACATTTTCTGGGACATAAGGTTCTAGAGTTTACTCTCGTTGGTTACGTTGAGGATCAGCTTGGTTTCTAGCATCAACCCCTTGTTCGGTAGTGGTGGTAGTAGCAATGTTGCCTGTGACATGATAAGTAGCAGCACCTCCTCGAGATGAAGGTCTTGTATGATGACTAGTGGATGGTCCAGTTCTGGGTTGTCCAAGATTCGAAGCAGGTTGGTGCGCTGTGGCTTGGGTGTAGCTTACATCTAACTGTGGGCGCGTGGATCGATGATGACCGTCAGATGAGGCTGAACTCTCTGTGGAAGAATAAGAACCTTGGTCTCTTCTGGATCTTCTGCGCCTTTGGCGATTTAACTGGTTGGTCAACTCTGCGTTGGCGCGCAGTTGCTCAGTTAGCTGTTGTCGACTCTGGTTCAATTCTTGGAAAAACATCTGAAACTCTTGTCTGGTAACCCGGCCTGTTGGATCTAAAGGTCCGGTGGCATCTTGGTTTGATGGAGGCAATTGCGCGGGATTCTGCCTGTCCCGTCCTCCCAGATCAGCAGCTGTAGACGTAGTCCGTGTACTTATCATGGTTAATTGGTGAAAGTCCTTTCCTAAATCTGATGCAAATCTGAATAGAATGGAAAGGCTTCAAAGTTCTAGATCTGGATCTTCTTCTTGGATTTATGCAATCCGATATAGATAGGAGATCCAAAGAGCGGGAGAAAAATTGGGTATTCTTAGTGAAAGCACCAAAGTGTTTGTACCAAAATTGGGCACAACACTCTTCGGAAGTTTTTGAAGAGATAAAGTGAAGAAATTAAAAGGAAAACGAGGATTATCTAACAAAAACTCCAAACTTCAGATATGAAAATAATTAAAATGCAAGGAGACACAAGAATTTAGCGTGGTTCGGCGTATCGCCTACGTCCACTATGAAGTTGATGCTTTATTGATCTTTCTTTGAAGATTACAAGTGAATTCAATGAATTGCAGTAGATAATTATGATTTGCAGCAGTGAATTTCGTTGTTGGAAGCAGCAAGGGAGTTTAGATCTGGATCCGGCAGAGTCTGGGCGTTGGAGAATTCAAAGAAGAAGAAGCCACTACAAGAGAAACGGCTGTTTCCAACGGCGGAAAGCCGTTGGAGGCCGTTGAAAATGTCGTTGGTATACGCTTCAACGGCTTCCAACGGCCTCCAACGGCACCAACGGGGTTATACCAACGGCTTCCAACGGCAAGTTTGCCAACATGGCAAATCCTGTTGACCAAACTACCGTTGGAAATTCGTTGGAAAGCGTTGGAATTTGCCGTTGGAAGCCGTTGGGAACCGTTGGAAGTAACTGACCAGTTAGCCGTTGGTCGCCGTTGGAAGCCGTTGGAAATCTGGGTATATTTTTTAAATAAAACCAGCAGTGCTTGCTTCCAGCCACACGCAACCACAATTATATCAAAACAGCTCCATTTCGAGCATATATATATAACAACTATACCAAAACATATCCAAACATATAGATATAACCAAATCATGCATATTTTTCAACATAAACCAATATCTAAACATAACCAACATACAAAAATCCAAACCAACATCCACAACCAAACCATCAGAATGTATCAAATCCAAATATACACAGAAACCATCAGAATGTATCAAATTCTCACCAACTCCAAAATATACATGCCAATAACAAAACATACCTAAATCACTCCGTACCAGAACCACCAGATGAAGGAGGCTGTCCATACTGTGCGATGAACTCCACCATACGCCGGTTCATCTCCTCCGTCCTTGCTTCATGCAGCAAATTGCGTTCCCGCATCTCGGCAAGCTCGGCTCGTAGCTGCGCAATCTCTTCCTTATCTTGAGCCTTTTGATATTCTCTTTGGGCTGTCTGAGCCTGTAAACAAATTTAAATTATCAACTACACTAAAAAAATTAGTATTAAAATAATTGCAAATTAACTAACCTATATATATATTCACTAACAAATTCATAAAACAAACTACGGATGTGGAAGCGTCTGCCGCGGTATAAGGGTAGTTCAAAATATGAATGGAATACACTAGTATAAGGGTATTTACTAACTTAAAATTTAACTTAAAATTACCGATTGGCTTCCATATCCATAGCGTCTGCCGCGGATCACTGGATCCATGATAGACTCAAAAATGGCGTCCTCCTTATCGGGGGTCAAGTGAGCTCGTCCCGTATCCTCAAGTAAGGCTGTCTGCGCTTCTTGGAACTTTTGCTGTCATGCAAAATATAATTGAATTTAGTTAACGTTATTTCAATTAACTTGTAAGTTTTAGTTACTTATGTTATACTTACATAGGCAGCACGCGCTTTGTCATCATGGTCCCAAGTGTTAGAAACTGCGCCAAAATCATCGACCTGAGTCAAGGCATGTGTATGGGTAAACACATCCCAATAACTAACATCCCCCCGCGTTGTCTCTCCTGAAATATGCACATATAAATATACATTATTTATATTTTAACAAATTAAAACTTAAAATAATTAACTATTTATCTTATTTAATAATTATACCAAATCTTCCCGGTGATGCTGGAAAGACTTGGAACCACCGCGATGTGTAACGGGGTTCCTGCTCCTATTTGCAGAATTCCTCTCGGACTGCCTCTGCAAATTTAAATTGAAAACAAAAATTGTTTTGACAGTTTTACTTATTTATATATTATTTGCCTCAAACAATTTAAATTAAACATATGATAGATTTACCACAAAATCCTCGTTGCTCCACCAGGTGGCGAACTCATCAAAGATAGCTTCACTCATCCAATGAGGCCTCTTTCCTGATGTTTTGATGATGTTTATTGTTTCGCGATAGTTTTTTGCAATTTTGCTGCTCCAATGGCGCCGGACAATAGAAACATCAGAATCAGCCAAGTCCACTTCCCCCTACACGTTTGAAAAAATATGAGTTATACAGTTGCTACAAATAGTGCAAACATGAATTGACATAATGTACATGACTACATAATGCAATAATTGATATACCACACATACCAAAAAGTCCTACCAAATAGCCTCCAGCACCCCCTCTGGTATCGCAGTCCACCTCGGCCAACACGAGGTCATACGAGCCATATACGTCCGTCGCGAGATCGTGAGCACTATGTTGGAAGGCTCCAACGTAAACCCACCGCTGTGTAAAACAGGAAAAAAAACATTTAATATTCCGTTACTACTATATATATTTGATAAAAGATTGCATGGAATAAAATTTAATTTTGAAACTTTATACTTACCTGCCATCGGCTTTGGGTTTCAACCATACCGTAGGCCGAACACCCGGCTGTGAAGGACCAGCATCATCACCTCTCCTTGAGCTGGAAGATCCGGAGTGTATTAAACATATTATCAAACACGTCTTGATTTCAAATCATCTTTCGTCTTCCCTTTAACATTCAAAATTGTATTAAACAGATTATCAAACACGTTTTTCTCATTATGCATCACGTCAATATTATGAATCGATGATTTACCTTGAATTTCAATTTGTTCTCCGGTTTCATGTATCTTTGGATAATCCTTTACAAGTTCATAAATTTCTTCGCTTGACAAACCGCAGGTGGTCTCAAAGTTTCATGTCTATTAGCTGTAAAGTTTTTTTATCTCTTCGAAAAGGATGATTAATATGAAGAAAACATCGATGACAGTCAAACCACGAATCTTTCTTTCCATGAGGTAAAAAAATTGCTCGTGTTTCTTCCATGCAATAAGGACAAGCTAGACGACCGGCCGTACTCCAACCTGAAAGCATTGCATATGCAGAAAAATCACTGATTGTCCACAATAAAGAAGCATACATGCGAAAGTTCTTTTTTTGGAAAATATCATATGTCTCTACTCCCTCGTACCAAATTTTTTTAAATTCATCAATCGATAGTTGTAAATAAACATCGATTCCTTGTGTCGGATCATCGAGACCAGGGACGACAACTGTAAGAAACATATATGGAGTTTTCATACACATCCAAGGAGGTAAATTATAAGGTGTGACATTTATAGGCCATGACGAATATTTCGAACCAAATTGAGAGAATGGGGAAAATCCATCCGTACATAAACCAAGTCTAACATTATGAATTTCGGACGCAAAATCAGGATATTTCTGGTCAAAATGCTTCCATGCTTCCCCATCAGTGGATGTGTTAACGTACCTTCTTCCTGTGTTCTCACACCGTGTCATCTCATATGTTGCGCAGTTACAGAAGATGCATATAACCTTTGAAGTCTAGGAGTAATTGGTAAATAATGCATACGCTTATACGGGACTTCCTTTCCCTTTTTCTTTCTTGGTTTGTATCTTTCCTGATTACATATTTTACAATTTCTAAGGTTAATATCTTCTTTCCAAAACAACATGCAACCCTTTAGACATGTATCTATTTTTTGATACGGTAAACCGAAAGCCGACATCAGTTTTTTTACTTCGTAATAATTTTCGCACATTAGACTATTAGAAGGCATATGTTGTTTCGCAGCTTGTACAACAGCCGTAAATCCAGATTCTGTGAGGTAGTATTTGGATTTCATCGCAATGTATTCAGCAGTTACTGATAATTGGGTTCCGCTTATGCAGCCTTCCCAAAGGGGTTTTTTTGCGGCATCTAACAAATCATATTTTTTTTTGCCCCAATATTTGGTTCTTCTTCAGCATTACCATCGTCATCAGTTAATTGAGGAACATGAAACATTGAACGTGCAGAATCTTCAACCATATGTTCTATAAGATTTGTCGTACCAATTTCATTACTCACCACCTCCTCATCTTGTACGGGATTGGATGTTAACTGTTCCCCATGACGATCCCAAATCAAATAGTTCGACATGAAACCGTACTGACGCAAATGAACTCTAACCATTTGTGGTATCAAATGCTTTAACAATTTGCATTTACTACATGGACAATGGATTTGTTTGTAGTTTCCGTTATTACGTAAAGCAAAATCCATAAATACGCTAACACCATTATTAAAATGTTCACTTGTTGAGCCTTCAGTATCACCCTTCGGTTTTTGTACATCCAGCTCCGATCAGTAAAATAATTGTTCATTTACCTACGTATATAATTAAAAAGTACGATATAAATTTGCATTGACATTTTTTATTAAAAAATTTTTATAAACATTCTTCTTGTTTGTGTTATATCTGTTAAAATAATACTTAAAGCTTATTTTGAAATGAACATTATATTCTATTTAAACAATTTTATTAGCGAATTTGATATTAATTGATCATTGACACTTTGTTAATGGGTCATCCTACCTCCCATTACAAATACAATAACGTAATTAAATCGCATAAATCATTTCAATTTAAACGATTCAACAAAATTTCGACAGCACTTCGCTTTAGTTCCCTAAACAGTACACAATTGCGTGTACACAGGGAACATAAAGGGAAGCGCTGCCGAAATTTTTCGAACCGTTTAAACTAAAATGATTTACGAGATTTAATTACGTTATTGTTTTTGTAACTTGTCCAATACAGGGACAAATCCAACAAATACTGTATACGATGAATATAGATGTCCGTACTATTAAAAAAACGAATATCCACACAACGATCATATATAATACTTATCATACGGGGCCAAAAACACTCTAAGGGTTTAAATTTTAAAATTAGCGATACAAAAGTTTAAATTTTATTTTCATAAAATTTAAACTTTTATATATCAATAAACAATATGTTGAATCAACGCATATATAATGAATTTTTCATAAAACAAAAAAAATCCAGTGTGTGTGCGCAACGTATAAAATAAACAAACAATGTTATACATATAATCGCATCACAAATCACATCCAATTATGCACAAAATGTATCACGTATATATCGTATCATAACATGTCAAAAGTGAACAATTTATAGGTCAATATCATCACTTTCTACGTACGATTTTACGCAATTCAATCACCAATATAATAACAAGTGAGGTTCATGCTTAGGTTAGTAACAATTATTAAGTTTGACAGTAATTTAATAATAAACCTAATTTAACAAATCATAGTTAAACATGCAATAATTAGTTTAATAACAATAATTAAGGTCCAATACACTACACTACACAAACAATAGCACAATACATACACAAAAATTACCAATTTAACCTAAAATTAAAAATTTAACAAAATTAGGGTTTTAGCAAATAATACCTGATTTTGAATGCTGTGGAGCTTGCAAACGAAGATGGGGATGCTAGAACGTGTAGAAGGGGATAAAATGGGGTTGGAAATTTTTTAGGGGGGGGGAAATTGGGTTTTCTTTCGTGTATAATCGGAATGAGGAAGAAGAAGTTTGAGCTGCAGGTTAGTCGCGGATTTCCAACGGCAAGCAACGGTCGCCAACGGCAATATTCCAACGGCTTCCAACGGCATGTGTTTTTTGTTATTAAAAAATTCCGGGAAACAGCTTGCCGTTGCTCGCCGTTGGAAGCCGTTGGTCAAAGGCCGTTGGCGGCCGTTGCCCCTCCCCCGTCCGTTGCTATAAACAGTAAGTCTTGTAGTGAGCCCCTTTTCTGTATGCCCTGGGGCTCTATTTATAGGTGTAGGAGGTTGGTATTTCGCCGAGATCTCAAGAGACCCTCTTTGGGATGTGACCAGGCCCGCGCGCCCAAGCATGTGAAGTTTCGGTCCGATCTGTGATCGATACGAACTGATTTCGTATCGATCAAGATTTCATCCAATGGAGTCGAAATTTAGCGTGGACATTCTTTAGCATGTACGTAAGCTTCTGTCAAAATTTTGTAGCATTTGGACTTGTAGATCAAGAGATATGATCGATACAAAATGGGATTCTCGGTTGGCTGTTTTGTTCGACTCCCTCGTTACGACTCGCTCTCATTCGACTCGATAGCTGAGCATGACTGTCAAATGACGTGGCGAGCATTCCTCATGTTGATCCACTTCCATTACCGAGCTGGCCGAGTCGTTCTTGAATCTCACCTTGTTCGTATCGATGGTGATGATTCTGTTCGCATCGGCTGTTGTGCTCTGCTTTGCTTCAGTGGATACGAAGTAGAGAAGTCTTCGGATGGATGCGTAGTTGATATTGGATGATCGAGTTGAACTATGCAGTGATCGATCGAGTCAAACAAAGCTTTCCCTGATGGATGCGAAGCTGATCGAAATGTGCATTGATCGATCGAGTCAAAGTGTGCATTGGTCGATCGAGTCGAACAAAGCTTTCCCTGATGGATGCGAAGCGGCGCCTCCTGATGGATTCGAAAGAAGGTTTCGTGATGTATACGAAGTGGTCACTGCATGAGCGATTTGAACAGTGCATAGCTGATGGAGTCGAACTAGATGGATTCGAAGTAGGCATCGGACGATCGAGTCGAACTGTTGCTTCTTGATGGGTGCAGATCAATACGAAGTGGCCTCTGGCTGATCGAGTCGAAGTGAGCTTCCCTAAGGGATACGAACTGAACGATTCGAACTGAGCGATTCGAATAGTGGTTGACTTTCATCCAAATTTGTATCGATCGTAACCTGAACATACGAACTCGGATTGATTTGAAATTTGGAACGTTGGCTCTCATAGCTTCGCTTGTCGTGTCATATCAACATTAGCTCAATCCGGACTCGGACAAAATTCGTCGATATCCATAGCGAGCTTGTACATAACCGATCTCTAGGACGGACCGTCATTGGTTACTAGTCAATTCCTTGGTGTCACGACCTTGCCAAAAGGCGGGATAAGAAGTAGTCTCTATATCTCGAATACACTTCCTTAGATGAGAGATATGAAAATATTATGGACTCCTGCCAAACTACTTGGTAACTCCACTTTATACGTGAGTTTCCCCATCCTTTCTATAATAGGTAATGGTCTAATGAATCTCGGCGCCAATTTTCTTAATTTTCCAAATCGAACTAAACCTTTCATCGGTGATACTTTGATGAAATCATGATCTCCAACTGAGAACTCTAAGTCTTTCCTTCTCTTATCAGCATAACTCTTCTGCCTAGACTGAGCTTTCTTTATTCTAGCTCGAATTAACTCAATCTTTTTTGTAGCTTCCCTAAATAAATCTGGACCAAGAACTAACCTATCCCCGGTCTATAACCAAAAAACTGGAGATTTGCATGGCCTTCCATACAAAGCATCAAACGGTGCCATCCCTATACTAGTCTGATAACCATTGTTATTCGAAAACTCAACTAAGTGTAGATGGTCTTCCCATGATCCTCCAAAGTCTAGCACACAAGCTCGTAACAAATCCCTTTAGACTTTGTTAACTCTTTTCGTTTGCCCATCTGTCTGCGGATGGTAAGCGGTACTCATCTTGAGCTTGGCACCCAAAGTCTCCTGTAGAGTCTTCCAGAACTCGCTAGTGAATAAGGAATCTCTATCACTTACTATACTACTAGGAATTCCATGCAGTCTAACTAAATTCTTCACAAATAACTTAGCTAAAACAGGTGCCGTTCTGGTTGACTTAACTGAAATGAAATGGGAACTCTTGGTCAACCTATCCACCATAACCCATATACTGTCATTTATTCTATTTGATCTAGTCAACCCATCAATAAAATCCATTGAGATAGAATCCCACTTCCATACTGGAATACCTAAAGGCTGAAGTAACCCACTTGGTTTTTGATGTTCAGCTTTTACTTGTTGATAGTTCAAACACGGTTTCACCCATAAGCCTACATCTCTTTTCATACCCTCCCAGAAGAAACTTCTTTTCATATCCTGATACACCTTAGTTCCTCCAAGATGAACAGTGAAATTCGAACAATGACACTCTTCAAGTATTTCCTTCCTAATGTTTCCCACATTCGGAATACATAGTCTTCCTTTCTTTCTTAACCACCCTTTCTGGTAAGGACTCAAATCTTTCAAGTCTTCGCTCTCCGATCCATTCCTTAACCTTCTGACCCATTCAACTAACAATGGATCCTCCTTCTGGTTAGAAGCAATTTTTTTATCATTATCGGTCGAACTTCTAAACATGACATCATAGCAGTTTCCTTACTAGATCTAGCTTCAGATCTCCACTATAGCCCGAATGTAGTTAATGCCTCTAAATCTTTCCACTTTGTTATCATTGACAATACTGCATTTCTGATGTTTTCTGCTAATTGCATCTGCAACCTTGTAATCTTTTCCTGATGTGTACTCAATACAAAAGTCATAAGCGGCTAAAAACTCTATCACCTTTGCTGTCTCATATTGAACTCCTTCTGAGAGAATAAATATTTTAGTGATTTATGATCTGTATACAGCTCAAATCTTTCTCCAATGAGGTAATGTCTCCACCCCTTCAGCATAAAAATTACCGCAGCTAATTCCAAATAATGCGTTCGATATCTAACTTCATGCGGTCAAAGATGTCGAGAAGCATAGGCAATCACTTTACCCCTTTGCATTAACACATATCCTAATCCTGTTCCATATGCATCCGTGTACACTACTAAATTCTGATTCCCTTCTGGAACTACTAACACAGGTGCATTTGTCAATAAGTGTTTTAGCTTCTGGAATGCTTCCTCACACTTACCAGTCCAGACAAATTTCACCACTTTCCACGTTAGTTTAGTCACGGTGCCGCTATTCGTGAAAAATCCTTACTGAATCTCCAATAATACCCTGCTAGTCCAAGAAAACTCTTTATCTCGGTCACTGTCTTGGGTCTCTTCCAATTATACACCACCTCGATCTTAGTCGGATCTACAGACAACCCATTCTCTGAGGCTACGTGACCAAGAAACTTTACATCCTTCTTCCAAAAATGACGCTTCGAAAATTTTGCTTTCGGTTGGTGCTACCTCAATGTCTCAAGCACAACTCTAAGATGAAGTTCATGCTCTCTTTCATCTTTAGAGTATATCAAAATGTCATCTATGAATACCAATACGAACCTATCCAAATGCTCTCGGAAAACTCCATTCATCAAATCTACAGAGAATGCTGGCACATTAGTTAGTGCAAATTACATCACTAACCATTCGTACGATCCATACCAAGTCCTAAATGCCATTAAAGGAATACTATCCTCTACCGCTCTAAGTTGATGTAACCCTGTTGCTAAATTCAACTGGGAAAATACTTTGGCTCCACTCAACAGGTCGAACAAATCGTCAATTCTAGGTAACAGATATCTATTCTTTATCGTCTTTCATTCAATTTACGATAATCGATACATAACCTTAACGATCCATCCGGCTTCTGCAAAAACTACGGCTGCTCCCCAAGGCAAACTGCTTGGTCTGATAAAGTTCTTGCCTTCCAATTCCACCAACTGCACATTTAGCTCCCCTATCTTGGTAGTGTCATTCTGCTTGGCGGTCTACTCACCGGTTCTTCCCCTTGTACCAAATCTATACGAAACATAATAGCTCATTTCGGTGGCAGTCCTATTACAGGTTCAAAGACATCTGTGAGTTCTCTAACAATGAAAACTCGATTCAACTCGTCTTCTACCTCCACAATACCCAACAAAGCATTAACCTCAAAAATAGGGTTTTCTATGGAGTATATTTGTCGACCACTATAGTCAGGGTGTTTAAGTGATATTTTCCTATCATGGCAAAATATCCTAGCATTATATTTACTTAACCCACCCATACCCAAAATAATTCTGAACCCTAAAAAATCAAACACAGGCAAACTGCAAACAAATGTATGACCTAACAATTCAAATTCTAACCGGTCACTACATCCAAGTGTCGCATACCCTCCTATCGGATTTGCAACCCTTAAGAAAGTAACTAGGTATGAGGGTTCTGGTTAAGCTTATCTACCAAACAATGGGATATAAAAGAATGCGATGCACCAGTATCAAATAGAACTTTAATTGATACACCATGAATCAAAAGCGTACCTCCCAACACAGCTTTCCCTTTCTACTCTGCTATTGGTCTCGAGGTAGCTGGCTCCAATGCAAACACTTTGCATTTTCCATCCTTGGCTGGCTCCTTGCACTGGTTCTTATAATGTCCAATTTGATTGCAGTTGAAGCATCTAATATTCTTCTTCCCGATCACCTTCTTTCCATCTCCCGAGTGACATTCATTGGCGAAATGCCCTTTCTTGTCACATTTATAGCAGATAACCTCCGCCTTTCCCTTCTTGGTAGCTCCACTTTTCTGAGCTCCCTTCTTGTGGAAAAACTTCCTCTTTTAGTTTTGTCCTACTCGAACTCCACCTATCTTGCTAACTTCAAGAAAAGCAAGCATCTCTTCCTGCCTCAAAGCCATTTCAACAACTACATCACACGGATCTCTAATATGTGATAATGTGGCCTTAGCAAGTTTAGGCTTCAACCCATGAATGTACTTCTCATTCCTCTTAAAAACAGTATCAACCGTAGCATACCCATATCTCGAAAGCTCCTCAAATCTGGTTGCATACTAAAGCACCGTCATATCTCCTTGCTCCGACTCAGTAAACTTCTTGAGCAAGCAATCTCTGACATAAACCTCTCCTCAAACTTTCTTTTTAACTCAGCCCAAGTCATAGTCTCCTCATTGACTCCAATAGTGACACTGTTCCACCAGTATAGTGTTGCTCCTTGTAACTGTCTAGAAGCAAGCCTGCTCTTCTGATCATCATTGAGCCTCAAATAAGCAAAGATCCTCTCGCAATGAAGTAATCAATTCTCCACCTCAATTGCGTCTTCAGTCCCGATAAACGGTTTTCCTCCCAACCTGGCATAATATCTACTCAGTACAGCATAGTTATCGACCTCTAGATCTCCTTGATTTCCTCCTTCAGCATTTCCTCCAGCTAACCCTGCAGCAACTCCTACTTGCATCATGTTAACGAAAAACTGATACATTGCTCCCATATCGACTTGTGGGACTCCAGCACCCACATTTGCAGCTTGTGCCTGACCTGGGTTCCTCCTGGTATTTGTTCTAGCATTCCCTTTGGTTGTGGTACTCCCCCCACCAATGTTAACTCTTCCACTTCTAGCATCCATATACGTCCATAGTATCTGCATTCGAGTCTTTATAAGATACAGAAGAATAGCCTAAGAGAGATGGGAGAATAGAGATAAAGTGTATACTTATATATAGCAAATACAAGTACGTTACTATAGCGTTATCCCATACCCCGACCTTTTCTATAATTCCTTAGGATTATGTTTCAAAATCATTTTAAGTTTGGAATTTCTCTCAAGTTTTTCATAAACCTATGCTCTGATACCAAGTTGTGACATCCCCTATCTTGAGGCCCAAAGCTAGGCACTGCAGATGCTGCAGTCATCAATAGTATTAACTTCAGTGACAAAATATGGTAATGTTAATGGTATACATAATATCATAAGCACATGAATAAGAAATAAAATCAACACAGATTTAAAACAACTTTTATGATTACATTTCAAATCAATATTTCATATTTAGATACATAATCCCAAAAGATTCCCAGGTTTTGATCAAATAAATTATTACAAAATACGCCAAGACCAACATATGAAGATGCCCCCTTGGATGAACAGAGTACTAAATAGACATATCAGTCTTAATACATCACAATGGAAATAAAACTAAATAGCTCCGACATAGCTAGCTTTGCCTCCTACACGTCTTCGGAAGCTTTATTCGTCCAACCTACTAAACCTGAAAAACCCTAACTCTCAATCTACTCAATTTAATTTTGAGAGCCCGAAAGTTTAAAGGGATAACATAAACTTCAAGTCAGACATAAATCCTGGTGTGAATAATATTATTACATCTCGATTTACTGATATTAAGTGAGACTACGCCACTTAGCAGAACGGGTTTCCCCTCACTAATATCCCTTTAAAACATAACTTTTTGCAAATCAGAATCCTACAATCAAACTGATTAAAACAATAATAACAATATCATATGTGCTCATAAATCAGGTAATAAATGGACTATCTGTCTGAACAATATAGCTTTGTTTGGCTAACTACTAACCATTGGCTGACTCCGGCCTACCAGACAATATAAATAATCTAACATCTGTTAGACTCAATTCTAGACGGTCTGTCCTTAACTTACTTCTCCCAAGGCAACTGATCCTAATTGTTTTGCAGGCTCAGCAATAACCTATCCTCCTTCTCTGTATATTCCATTCTGTGTGTAACATCATTTAAGGCTTACATGTGATGTGACTAATCCCTACACACTGTAAATTGGGACTAAATTGGTTAGGGGCTATAGCTAATGTATATGACGCGAACCTATACCAGTCCCATCTGATATTCAAATACCTGAGTCATTTACTTACGGTTAACTATCCTTCAAATTTTCCTTGAAAACCTTTCAAATTGATTTAACCCTCTAAATCATACTTAAACAAGGAAAATATGATTTAGCTTTACTCAAATCTCTTTGCCATGATATATACTTTACATAAAACATTGTTGATGAAAACCTTCGAAACCCTTGTTTAAAAGCCTTAAACATTCTATCTCGAAACCGTTGAAAATACCCCTTTCGAAATAATTTAATTACTTAACTTTGAAACATTAGGCCGAAAGGCCGAAACATACCTTTCGAAAGCATTTATAATAGACCTTTCGAAACCATTGAAAGTATCCTTTCGAAAGCTTTATAAAACCTTAGACATCCTCTTTTAAAACACTTCAAACATGCCTTTCAAGAGCATTGGAAACCTTCCACTCAAACACTAAAAGTAAACCTTTCGAAAACATTGGGGAATCACCCCTTTGAAACCTTCATTAGATACTTTTCGAAAGCATTAAAATCCTTTACTTAAACAAACCTTTCTAAAGCATTGGGTTCACAAGAAACCTTTTAAAACATTCCTTTCGAAACCTTCGGGTTTATCTTTCAATAGAACAAAGGATCTTAAAAGAACAAGGTTGAAAGCACTCTTTCAAAAGCAATTTCCTAAGTTAAAGAAAGTGGTAGGTTTCGACACCAACCCTTTCGAAAGCATGGAGAAGCGGCTTCTTATTTAAAAGCGAAAGCACCCTTTCGAAACCAATGTTTAAAGGCAAAAGCGGCTTCAACTGGGTCGAATGGTAGAATGTGGCAATGAGTGTTTCGACCCTGTTGTAAGCTTATTTAAAACAAAAGGCAGCAACCTCAGTCGAAAGCCATGTTAAAACCCTTTCGAAACCATTCTTTTGAAAGCAAAGCTAGCGACATCTCTTTTGAAAGCAAAACTAGGTCTCGACCCCTTCGAATGCACATTTCGACCCTATATCTTTCGCCTATCTCCAATCCACTATGTACCAAGGCATTGATACCATGTGTATTGGTTTCGACTATGATGGAGGCGGTAGTATGAAGTTGAAAGGTAGCTGCCGAAAGTGGCGAAACAACAAACCTTTACAAAAACTAATTTTTGACTTTATAAAGTAATATCTTTCCAACTAACTTGCTTATTTATGATCATATAATTGGTTGCCAATTTCTTTTACAAAAATCTTTCCTAAAAGTGCTGCCGAATTTAGTATTTGATAATTTAAAACATTTAGCAAATTGCCCCTTCTCCTTTTATAAAAATATAAAACATTTAAGTCTCATACCTTAAATAATTTTATATCCTTAATAAAACACTTAGGAAAAATTCTCCAAAAATTCCCATAAATCACTTTTAATATGTTTTCTAACATATTTAAATTTCTGACCCAAAGCTAATATATATAATAGCCATAATTAATTTAAACCCAATTTAACCATTTTCTTCACTAGAAAATTCATAATAAATACACATTAATTTAGAAAATTATGAAACTCAAAACCCATCTATAAAATAATATTTCTGAGCTTATATCAAAATTGCAAGCATTTGGATGTCATTTGATAGGTTTTTCAGATTAAAACTTAACATAAAATCTATATGAAACAACAAAATTCATCAACAAGCATATATATATATATATAACATTTAAAACATGGCATGATACTTTGCAAAACATATTCGAATCTGATCTAGAACCGTAAAATGAAAATATGAGATGTAATCTATTATTCACCTTTAGCTTGCATGTTAAGGAGGTTGAGATTTGCTCTAGAATTAATTTTATTAAGCTTCCCTCTTGAAATCATGCTTATCTTCTCCTTGTTATCCTCTGATGGTGGGCGGCCAACCTTGGTTTTAAGTTTTAGTTTGTGAACGTGGTAAATGAAAATAGCATGAGGGTTAAGGGTACTAGAATATAACCTATTCCTATTTTGCCCTTATCTTATTACCCTTATTTATTTCATTTTATATCCCTTTAGTTCATTTGTTAATTAGGCACGGCTAATCTCTAATTAGATAAATCTCAATTCCCTTAACCATTTACATTATTTCATTTAATTTATCTAATTAAATGTCCTAAATAATGTTAGTCAAAATTAGGGTCGTTACACAAAGGCTGGAGAACCAAGGCGATATGACATGAACTGGGATCGGTTACCGGGTCATGCCCCCAGAGTAGACTGCAGCTGTTGTCAACCGACCAGCATCCAAACACCTGACTTGGTGGCTATGGTATGACGACTTGTGTGACGACCGCCCTATTCCGCTTAATATGTCAACTTCAAGTATAGATATCCTTCATCAAAGTCATCACTTACCATTACAGATGCTCCATCATCGAGTCACGAGTGGTAGTCGTCAAAAACAATAAAAAATCATCGAAACGTTTGTTGAAAAACCCCCTTCAAGGCTGACCCAAAGTCGGACCCAAAGTAATCACCGATACAACTCGAAGCAGTCTCTATATGTTCAGACCTGAAGTCAAACTCGGGTAATCACCCATTCAACTCGAAGCAAACCCAATAAATTCTGGCCCAAGGTCAAACTCGGGGAAAACCAAGATTTTCTCCAAGCAAACACCAATATGATTCCAAGAACCATTCGTCACCAACCCAGCACTTCAAATTCAGTGACTTCAAGCAAACCAGGGCTGAATCCAAGCAAATAACAAATTTTCTCAGGTCGGACTCCAAGTAAATTATCAGCAATCCGTCAATACTGGTCCATCTTTTTTTGGTCATAACTTGAGAATACGGAGTCCAAATGATTTAAAACTTGGTGTGCAACCTCAAGAGGCCTTCCTTACTTCCTTATATGGATGACACATCATTTGGGTGAAAGTTTTGGGACCGTCACCGATCTGCAACCCCATCCTAATTGATTCATCGTTCGATCGACGTTCTCAACCATCAAACGTTGGACAATCATGGATACAACATTCACAAGCATTACAAGTAGACTTAACTTGAAAACGGAATGACTGACGACGATTGGAGCATCTCCTCCAAGCGTAACCTATCCGTTGAAGCCGTTCATCATGCAAAATATCCGAGGAGATTCTATAGGCCGACCATGCCAGCGCATTCTATGAATATAGACCCTCGACAACATCTCATGAAGTATGAGTGGCACATGCATCCCGCCAGAGTGACCGATGCCATCGAATGTAGATGTTTTCCTATATTCCTTGAAGGAATAATGATCATGCGATTTACGCATTTACCACACAGGTCCATCTCCTCATCTGATTAACCAGATTAGAAGTTTGTCGAGCAATACAGGATGCATGTGACTCACACCAAGGATGTAATGTCATTATCCAATTTATTCCAAGCCCAGGTGAGCCACTTAAAGACTTCCTATAGAGATTCAATGTCGTCATCACTAAAGTGAGCAATCCCAGCAAGGATATCATATTGATGGCGTTGATAAAGGGATTCGACCTCAACACAGACTTTGGCGACTGGTAAGCTAGAGAGCCTCCTATGACCTTGGACCATTTCTGTTACAAAGTGAACCAGAACCTAAGCAAGGCAGAGGTATAACAGTCTTGGAGATAGAATGATCTAGGCCCATTGGCTGAAGGAATTCAAAGCGAAGGCAGCATTGAGGCCTTAGATCAGGATCGGCAACTAGGAGACGACCCATAATCCTAAAATTCAACTCATATACTCCTTTGAACGATTCATCAAAAACATCTACGTGAAGACTCATGACTCGGAGCAGTACTAGAAAATAGCCTCGAGAGAGTCCACCGAAACCTAAAAAAAATCCGGGAAATGTTGTATATTTCAAGATACACATGATCACAACACCGACGATTGCAGACACCACTCGGAAAGCTGATCCAGAAAGGAAAATTTCAACGATATGTGCAAGCCCCGCAGAATGGCGGGCATGGAACATCCAACCCCTATCAATAAAGAACTTTGATTATCAATTGGACCACCTACGGTCGACTGCCAACCGAGAAGGGCTAGGGTGAGGTGGAATAGCAAGCATACGATGCTGCTTCACTTATCAATAAGATTTGTTTCAATTTCAATTATGTTGTGAACAACAACCAACTTGAACTAAACTACTTCCAAATGATAATCGTGACCTATTACTTAGAGATGGGCACCAACCAACCTCCATGGACCATGATTGGACCATTGGAGGAACATTTAGACCAGCGTGATTCAACGGCTCATCAGCTACCATATGCCCCTTAATTGGGGGCAAAGACTCCAAATGGAAAGTGGGTATGACTCGAACATCCACTTCCTACTCAGTGCTTCAATCCCGACAGAACATATCTGCTTTACTCAGTGCCCGACAAGATTTGAATCCAATACAAAGTGGACATGACTGACCATCCACTCATTATCCTCCATGCTTGACTTGAAGATAAGAGAAACACTTGGAGTGGATGCAACCCGACCATCCACTCCCCACCTCATACCTGAAGTTCGCCAAAATACTTATTCCTCTCCCAAAGTTTAGCAAGACCGAGGTCCAACTAAAGTGGACGTGATTTGACTGTCCACACATTAACTCCTGCCCCAAACACAGGAGGCAGTTTGGGAACTTGACTTAAAGTAGGCGTGATTGACCGTCTACTCATCAACTACCGCCCTCGACAAGAGGACACGACTGTAACGTGAGATGGATGTGACTTGACTGTCCACCCGACAACTCTCCCCCTTGACTTACCGGGAGGAGTATGAAGCAAACTGGATGATACCTAACCGCCTAAACCAAGCGTGGACCATGGATGTGGTTCGACCATCCATCGCTTAATCACCAAGTGGACATGAATCAACAGTCCACTTGCCAACTTTTGTCCTACACACTGGGCGTAGAATTCCTTCCTACAAATGAACATGACTCAACTATTCATTTGACAAATATTACCTTGATCTGACAGGTGGAGTAGGGGGCAAAAACATGGCTCAAAGTGGTTGCAGTCCGATCATCCACTCCCCTGCTCGAGCTCGAAGTTCTCCAGAATACTCATTTTACTCCCAAGGCTCAGCAAAAACATGATCCAAATGGAAGTGGATGTGGTACAACCATCCATTCATTGACTCCTG
Organism: Allium fistulosum; assembly: GCA_030737815.1. Lineage (NCBI taxonomy): Eukaryota > Viridiplantae > Streptophyta > Magnoliopsida > Asparagales > Amaryllidaceae > Allium > Allium fistulosum. The sequence goes on along the minus strand of CM060902.1, from coordinate 1,124,380,209 downwards.
CCCCAGATGCAGGGGTAGTTTGAGAGCTCAAGCTTAAATTTGAGGTGGTTCAATCATCCAATCCAAAGAGGATGTGATATGTCCATCCACGACCTTGTTCACGCCTGAAGTATGGCGAACTATTCAATCCTTGCCCGGACATCGGTAAGCCCAGAATCCAATCTAAGACATGGGTGCGGTTTGACCGTCCATCAAATAACTCTGGTCCCCCGGTGCGGATTAGAGTATAAACAATAAATGGATGCGACTGACCGCCTATCAACATACTCTGGTCCTCGGAGCGTGGATAAGAGTATAGGTAGAAAATGGACATGGTTCGACCATTCATCCATTACCTCTCCTCTATAAACCAATGGGCTGAGTATAAAACATAGAAAAGATATGACTTGACCATTCGCTAATCAGCTCCTTCCCACGATTCGACGTGAAGAACTCCAAGTAAGAGTGAACGTGATACGACCGACCACTCTTCGACTTCTGCCACTAACTTGGGGGCAGAAGAAATGACAAAGGAAAATGTGGTTTGACCATTTTTCGGAATAACTCTAAGTCCTCAGAGTGTGGACTAGAGTATAAACACAAATTCGGTGTGATTCGACCACCCACCAACAAACTCTTATCCCAGAGTGCAAATATGAGGATTAACAAATAGATGAGTGCTGTTTGACCACTCAGTATTCCATAAACTCTGACCTGAACTCGAAAGGAGGAATACAAACTCACTATGGATGGAATTCAACCATCCATGAACTAACTTCGCTAACCCAAGACTGTAAGCAATAGTACAAACTACTGAAAGTTGAATACGACAACCCATCATAGCTCCAGCTTGGTGTTCTTTACGACTCAAAGCAACTACCACGAGGAGCCCTTAATAAAAATCCAATCGGAATGACATCCGGAGTCACAGGTAACCGACTTTACCACATCAAACAGTCACCCGCAATATTAATCCAAACTTTCTATATTGTGCCACCAGATCGACGGTCAATATCGATCCGCACTAACTACAAATGGATGTGACCCGAACATCCATCAAATAACTCTTGTCACCAGAGCAATGATAAGAGAATAAACCAAGAATGAGCGTGACTTGACCATTCATTCTCCATCACCCTCCTTTGATCTGTCAGGAGGAGTATGAAACCAGATGAGCATGACGCGACCGCTCCTGAGCTAATTCTATCCCTTAGTTTGACTGGATAACATAAATCAAAATAGAGTGACTTGACCATCTACACATTGATCCTTTCCCTTGGTTTGATAGGGGAAGCATCAATCATAGATTGGATCTAATTTAACCATCCATTCTTTTGTCCTTGCCTAGAGTATAGCAATACCTACGTCAAAAGTGGATGTGATTGACCGCCCAGTACTCAGCTCATACCCAAAATTCGATAGGGCACTGATGTCATCCTTCGAGAAGGAAAAGCCAGAATACAATTTAGAATAGGTGCGACTCATCCTTCCATGAACTAATTCGATCCCAAGATTCGATGGGAAAGAGTGTAAAACTAAAGCAGATGTGACATGTTTGTCCACTTATCGACATTTACCCCTTATGTGGGGGCCACGAGCGAGAATCAAGATGAATGTGAACGGACCATTCATCAATCAACTCTAAGTCTTTGGAGCTTAGGTGGGAGTATACACATGACTAGGATGAGACTCGACCTTCCATGTAGTACATTTATCAACCCAAGACCAGGGGTAAAAGTATGATCATCCAAAAAACTGACTGTGGTAGCTCAATACTGTGAATTATACCAAGTGTTTACAACGACTCGAGACTACGACCGAAAGGATGCATAGAGATAGAATCATATGATCAATGCCCAGGTCCATGGGCTACCAACTATCATTCCAACCTGAACGACGAGCAATAGATCATGAGTACATTAAATGGAAAGCGTGTTACTTGAGCAGATTCAAACTCAAAGCAAAAGCCAGCTATGCAGCTGCACGTAACTTGAGGTTGAACCCTATTCAATATTTAGTTAGATATGCTTCTAAGCTTGATCTTCGCCCATTTGCAGTTAATCGCTCAAAGCATCTAGAGCCCTTCACTGTCGAACTCATCAGCTCATGACGAGACCCGAAAGTACCAGAGCGACCGTCATCTCGTGCCATTCTGACCAGCTTTAATACCATTAACTATGCATTAGAGAAATGATCGAACATGGGGATCGACATTAAATCCAACTGTCGTTCTCTTTTCCTACATACACCACCAAAGTGTTGAAGTTACAAGCTTGCCAAGGCAAGGGTTGGCACTGATCCCATCACCTAGGCAACTTTGCAAACCCAATTCAGACGTCCCTCCAGGCACAGTTTAGTGCGATGTTGTGCGGTGTAATACAGTTCGATATTGTCTGGTAGTTATGGAAAAATTTAGGAGTTCAAATAGAGTGACCATCATTACTGACTGTTCCAACCGGATTTTGCGTCGATGGTGTTAGTCCTTGAGAAGGATGGTTTTGATGACAACAACCTTAGGACTTGTTATAAAATATAAATACTAACATTATAGTTTAGAAATATATATATATATATATATATATATATGTATGTATGTATATGCAGGATATAAACATGCAGGTACCAAGAATGAAGACTGTACAGTATAGAGATACAAGACTGATGAATTTAAAGATCAAAGATATCAAGATTGAAGACTCATGAGTATCAAGAAATCAAGTTATCAAGAGTTCAAGATTTTAATAGTATAAGATAAGTATTGAGTCTAGAATTATGTTAAAACTTCATAATAGCATGGAAATCTTCATTCCATATTTCATTTGGGATGGACCCCATTTCTACCTTCTTAGTGGCTTATAAACCCACGACAAGTAGCTTACAAACCTACGACAAGTGGCTTACAAACGCATGAACATCCTGGTTTTGTACTAGTTCTTGAGTCCTGATGTGATGAGATATTCTGCATGAAGTAGCTTGCAAAACTACTTCAAAATGTTTTTCAAAATGATTTTCAAAGCTACTTTTCAAAAAATTTTAGCCTCAAAACTATCTTTATCATTTTTAATATTTTGATTTCAAAATTGTCATTGATTTTAAACTATTTCTTGTTTTAAATATTTAGCTTTAAAATATTTATTTACTTAGATTTTAAATCACTTTATAGATTAAAATTATATATATTAAAAATTACTTTCTAAACTCTTTTATATGTTTAAACTATATTCAAATATATTTACAAAGTTTAGAAATCGTTTTGACAAATTATTGAAACCAATTTTAATAAGAAAATCAAAATCATTAATTTTTCCTATAGCATGTCGACATCCCTCAACCTCCCTTGTTGACATGGTGTCCATTAAATTCAACATTCAAATTTTCAAAAGAAGTGTCTATTCATCGTATCCTATTACGAATAGATATGGCTGTTGATTTCCTATAAATACCAGTAGTTCTAAACGAATTTTTAACCAGATTTCACTTGTTTTCTCTTCTTTTCATCTTCCATATTTATTCTAAAGAATTCCAAACTATACTCTGCCGAAATACTAAGTGAATCAAACTTGATTATCTCTTGTTTGATTCTCTGCCACTCTCTCCATAAGATCTCAGTGCTATTCAGAGTTATAGGATTATTTGTAAATCAAACTGTTGAGTAAAAGGTGCGGTTGAGCTTTGAAATCAATTGGGTGTGATTGTTGCCCCGGAAATCGATTAGGTGATCTTGTGGCCTGAGAGAGTTTGCCTCGGACTCGAATACAGGAGGTTGTACCTCGTGGCCTTGAAATCGAGGGTGTAATCTAGGAGATTATTTTTGATAAGAAATCTGTACGTTTGTACGGGACTGGATGTAGGGTAACTTCGAACCAGTATAAAATACTGGTGTGCTCTTTCCTTTGCTGCTTTTATTTATTATTTACATCTATGTCTGATTCTATGATTATATATGTGTCTATGAATTGAATTTGTTGGTGATTAAATTTACATAAGTTTCAAAAAGATTTAGAAAATCCACAAAACACTATTCACCCCCTCCCCCCTCTAGTGTTATTCCAGCCTTAAGATCCATAATCCGCATTTCTCACATTTGGTATCAGAGCAATGTTTTCAAAGTTTTCATAATCTAAATTTTGAAAAGTTTTAAAAAAATGGCCACCAACACTGGTTCTGTTAACACTATCACTAGTTCATTTGTAGAGGGTCAGTCTACTTCCAAACCACCACTTTTTAATAGCAGTAACCATGAATATTGGGCATGTAGAATGAAAATATATATAGAGTCAATAGGATTGGACACTTGGAATATCACCCAGACTGAATATTCTGAACCTACAATTAATTTTGCACAGTGGACTACTGAGCAAAAGACTATTGCACAAAATAATTCCAAAGCAATGAATATTTTATTTTGTTCACTTGATAGGAATGAATTCAATAGAGTATTTGTTTGTAAGTCTGAATTTGATATCTGGAAAACTTTGCAAGTTACTCATGAAGGAACAAGCAAAGTCAAACAGACCAAAATATCCATACTCACGAATCAGTTTCAATTATTCAAAATGAATTCTAATGAGCCATTTCAGACATGTATAGTAGATTTCAGGATATTTTGCATTCTCTAATATCATTGGGAAAAAGTTTTTCCGAAGAAGATCAAGTCAGAAAATACTAAATTCTCTTACTCCGGAATGGGATCAGAAAACTCTTGCAATTGAAGAAGCAAATAATATCAGTACTTTAAAATTGAAGAATTGATTGGAAATTTAATGTCGTTTGAAGTACAAATGCAAGAGAGAAGAGATAGCAAGGCATTTGAAAAGAAGTCAATTGCATTCAATGCATTAACAAATGGATCAGAATCGAGAAGTGATGATGATGAAGAAATAGCTTTCATGACAAGGAATTTTCGGAAGTTTCTAAAATACAGAAAGATAAACAACTTCAAAAAGAATGATCATAGGAATTCTGGAAATCATAATGAAGTACCAAACCATGTAAAATGTTTCAACTGTAACGAACCAGGTCATCTCAAAAGAGATTGTCCGCACCCTGATAAGCAAAAGTTTCCTACAAGCGATGATTATACAAAGAAAAGGAAGAGAGCGTATACTGCTACATTAGACGATTTAGACTCAAACTCATGCTCAAGTGATGATGATCAGAAGATAAAAAATTCAAATATGTGCTTTACGGCTATTCATGATTCCGATGATCTCAAAAATACAAGTCTAGAAAAAGGTACACGTTTACAATATATTGGCTGAAATTGTTTGCATAAAATTTATTGATTGTTTGAATGTTTTTGTTTGAATTTTAATTTTTTATTATATTTATTTAAATTTTTAATATTTTAATATTTTTTATTAAAGTAATATTATTATATTAAATATTACTTCAGAAAATATATAGGCATTAAAAATAATATATAAATATATAAAGATTAAAGTTATAGGAAAATATAAGTCACATGAATTCTTTGAACCATGTCGACATGGTCCTACCCATGATGTCGACATCCCTGTCAGAAATTTGAAATTCAAATTTGAATTCAAATCTTTGAACTTCCCTCCACCTTTTCACCAACTCCAATGTTCTGAAAAGGTATCTCTTGACTAGAGAACATGACTATTGAATATCTATTTATTTCCCTTATTTTATCATATCTTTTCACTTTCATTTTAAACTTCAAACTATCTTTCACTCTTTCAAATTTTCTACTCTCTTCAAAAATGGCTTCTTCAAGCACTTCATCCACAATGAGGCTGTTTAAAACCATCAAAGAGTATCTCTATAATGATCCGGAAGCAATCAAGGCTTATATAAGCTATGCTAATTACGGAAAAGTTTATACGGGAAAGTTTGCTATCTTTAGCGATTTCTCTACATATAAAATCAATACTCTTCTTGAAGAGAACCATATTCTTAGTCTTTTTGACAATTCTAAAAACGATTTTGTTTGTTATCCAAATCTTGTTAAAATGTTTTATGCAAATTTGAACCGCGGTTTTCATGAAGGAAATGAAAATGAAATTTGGAGTAGTGTTAAAGGCACTAAAATTGTTTTAAATTTTGAAATTTTGGGCAACATTCTCAATTGCAAGAATTCAGGAATGGATCTTTCTACTTTTAACATTGATGAACATGATCGTGAGACATTTCATCACATTTTCGAAGGAGATGACAACTTTGAATTTAAAAATCGTAACTTTCGTTCGGAAGCACGTATTGTTAATCTTCTTTTGCAACATACTATCACTCCTAGATCGGGAAATTTCAATAACCCGACTTTAAAAGTTTGTAAAGCTCTTTTTGCCATTTTTGATCATTATGACATTAATTGGGCGCAAGTGATTATGGATGAACTTCGTCCTAAAAATTTAGAAATGGTTGTGTCTACGCCAAAATTGGTCACAAACACCCAATTGTCGAAGAAAGCACCTGTTTACAACAATCATAGATCATAGATAATAAGTATGTAGAGAATTAAAAATGAAAAACACTCAGAAAATTTAGATGATAACAGTAAGGAACACAGAGTTTATAGTGGTTCGGCAATCTGGCCTACATCCACTTTGAAGTAGATGACTTTATTGCTATTCACTTGCTGATTACAACTGATTACAGTGATAAAATTTGAGTACAACAGCAACCTTGAAGTATGAAAATGGTTCTGGAAGAGTCTCGACGTAAAAGAGCCAAAAGATCTCTTTTCTGTAGGCTCTGGTGTGTTATTTATAGGCGTAGGAGGCAAATATCTCGCTCAGATCTCGGAAGACTTCTTCTGGCACATGAGTGGGCCCACGCGATTGATCTCATGAAGTTTCGGCTCGATCCGTGATCGATACGAATGAGTTTCGCATCGATCAAGACTTGTTCCAATCGAGTCGAAACTTGGCATGAACCTTCCTTAGGTTGTACGTAAGCTCATGTGAAAATTTCATAGCATTTGGACTTGTGGATTGTTAGATATGATCGATGCAAGATTGCGTCTTCATGTAGACTGCCCAGTTCGAATCGATAAGGGGCACGTGCTCGGGAGATGACGTGGCGCGTGATTTCAGGATCAATCCACTTTCGATGCCGAATTGACCGAGTTGTCCCAAAACTTTCGCCTCGTTCATATCGATAACAGCTGCCGTGTTCGTATCGAAGGAAGTGGTTCCATTAGTATCGATTGATGTGGCCCCGTTCACATCGATCAATGTGGCTCTGTTCGTATCGATTGATACGGCTCAGGTCATATCGATTGTGTGGCCTTTTTCGCATCGATCGAAGTGTTCCAACTTGATGGATGCGAACAAATAGGCAATGGAATGGATACGAACAATGATTGTTTGATGGATAAAAACAGTAATTCTCTGATGGATACGAACAGTGATGCCTGATGGATACGAACTAATGTTCCTCGATGGACTCGAACAAGGCTCTTCAGCCGATGGATACGAAATGGTGTGTCCTAGACCGATGCGAACAACAGATGACACCGAGACTAGATGGATGCGAACTGAGGGATGCGAAGTGATGGATGTGATTATGCTGATTTCTTTGACTTGTGTCGATCATATCTCAAGCATACGAACTCGGATTGACTTGAAATTTGGAATGTTGGCTTTTGCAGCTTTGCTTGTCATGCCTTGTCAATTGTAGCTTGATTCGAACTCAGACAAAATTCATCGATATCCATAGCGAGCCTGCTTACAACCAATCTTCGGGACGAACTGTCTTTGGTTTATAGTCAATTCCTTGGTGTCATGGCCTTGCTAAAAGCCGGGATAACACTTGGCCCCCAAAACATGCCTTACTGTAGGAAGGTGTGTTTTGTAATTCGATAAGCTGGATGTTCGTATCCTGTTAATATCCTGCAAAGAGATTGGTAGTCTTACCTAATTGTGAATGACGATCGCTCGAGATCGTATGCCAATTGAGGTGATATGTGATCGTTCGCGGTCGGATGCCGTTCGTGGCGAATGGTGACCGTTCGCGGTCGGGATGCCGTTCGAGGCAATTTGTGATCGTTCGTGATCGAGTGTCGTTCGTGGCGAATTATGACCGTTCGCGGTCTGGTGCCGATCGAGGCGAATTATGACCATTCGCGGTCGGGTGCCGTTCGAGGTGAATTGTGTGTGCCCGGGAGGGACTTAGTATCATTAATGTCAGATTTCACGTTCGAGTGAGTTTCTGAATTGTTTGTGGTGGCGGTTTATCGCCATCTGAGAGCATGTCTGAGGACCGTTCGCGATCCCGTACATGTGTATGTGACTTAGCCGTCATAGAATTATTGAAACCAAATTTTACATTCAAATGAGTCTTTCAATTGAAATGTCCAACAAAATCAAGTTCAAATGTGCGAAATAAAAAGAAAAAGTGGAATAGAGACGTCAAAGTGCAAACACCTATATCGATGCAATTGTTAGTCGTATCAGAGCATGCCCGAGGATCGCTCATAATCCTGTACATGTGTAAATGACTTAATCACGTTGGTATGGAGTTTGCCACTTATTCGTCGTTATTTCGGTCAGTTGATGACAAGCTGATGCCTCGATCTGGAGCCACCTTCATCTGATGCGGGCGGTGGTCGCTCTCGTTCCACTGTAGCTATTCCCCTTCTCACATATTGCGATAGTAGACCATTCCGGATATGTCCTTCAACCTCATCCTTCAAGTGTCTGCAATCATTTATGTTATGCCCATTCAGCTCGTGGAATAAGCAATACTTGCCAGATCTCCTTTCATTGCTGGTCGGATCCCTCCTCATTGGCTTTCGATAAGGAATCTACCCCCTGGTATCCTTGTAGATTCGCTCCAAAGTCTCGTTCAGCTCCGTATAATAGGTGTATCTGGGTTCCTTTCGCGATCTTTTTGGTCCATCATCGTTATCCTCGGCTTTCCGTTTCCCTTTATCGTTGCCTGAATCTTTTCTGGAAGGGTCTCCGCCGTTGACTGCATAAACTCCAAATTCTTCTCATTCCTCCCTTTCAACATTTACGTCCTCTAATCGTAGAAATCCTTCAGCCTCATGATAAAATTCTCCCAGATCCATAGGTGGATCCCTTGTCAATGAGTTCTTAAATTCTATGCCATCAGCTATGCCAGATACAGCTGCCACCAAAACCATTTATGGATCTGGTCGATCCACTGATGCTGCCACCGCATTGAATCGTGTCAGAAAATTCCTCAAAGATTCCCTGGTTCTTTGCTTTAGTGCTGCCAAACTCATCACATTCTTGGGTCTCGAAATGTGAACTCTGAACTACCTCATAAACTTCTCAGTTAAATCGGTCCTTGTTCCGATGGAGCCGGTCCATAGTTGTCTAAACTATATCGCTGCAATGTCCATCAAATACAACGGGAAACATCGGGCCATGACCTCCTCCGATGCCCCTAATACCTCCATATGTCTCATATACCGTGTCAGATGAACTGCAGGATCCTTCCTCCCATCATACGTTTCCAGTGTTGGTAGCTTGAAATCTGGTGGATTCCTAGCCTGTCTGATTACGGGAGCGAAGGGGCTCCTGTTCACGTCTTCCAGATCTCTATTAACCAGTCCGCCTTTCATGGCTCGTCTGACCATCTCCGCCAATCTGTCACTGTCGCCAAGCTGCGACCCTTGTCCGTTGCCTCTGATCTGCCCCCCGAGTTCACGAGGGACTCCTGGAATCTGCTCTCCTGGATGAGCATCCATCTCTCTATCGATGTCGAGTTGCACAACTCCACCTGGTGCCTGCCTACGGTTGGATCGACATGCTACGAGTGAGTGCTCCTTTGCTCTGGTGCTGCTCCTGATGGTCCCGCTCTATATTGAATTCTGGTTGCTCCATGCTCTCGATCCCTATCTCCAGCATCTCCTGCAGTTGCATTCCCTTGATTATGCACTCTAACTTGGCCAGCTTGTCGAAGTAAATTCTGCATCATCTCTTCTTGCCTTTTTAGCATTCCCTCCTGCATGGCTCCCATCATCATCTCCATCTCGTCTCGGGTGATGAAGACTGAGGCCTGATTCGCTCCTGAAGAAGCTTCCTGACTCCCTTCATGCTGGCTCCTTTCAGTTCTTTGTCTTCTTGTTTATTGCTTTGCCATCGTTCCTTATAGATCTGATTCTCTAGCTCTCCTAATCTGAACTTCAAGTTTTTGAATCTCCGAATCCTCTGCTTCTCAGTGAAAGCACCAAAATGTTTGCGCTAAAATTGGTCACAAACATCCAATTGTCGATGAAAGCACTCGTTTACAACAATCACAGATAATAAGTATGTAGAAAATTAAAAATGAAGAACACTCAGAAAATTTAGATGATAGCAGTAAGGAACACAGAGTTTATAGTGGTTCGGCAATCCCACCTACGTCCACTTTGAAGTAGATGACTTTATTGCTATTCACTTGCTGATTACAACTGATTACAGTGGATTATAATGATAAAATTCGAGTACAACAGCAGCCTTGAAGTATGAAAATGGTTCTTGCAGAGTCTCGACATAAAAGAGCCAAAAGATCTCTTTTCTGTAGGCTTTGGGGTGCTATTTATAGGCGTATGAGGCAAATATCTCGCTCAGATCTCGGGAGACTTCTTATGGCACGTGGGTGGGCCCATGCGATCGATCTCATGAAGTTTCGGCTCGATCCGTGATCGATACGAATGAGTTTCGCATCGATAAGGACTTGCTCCAATCGAGTCGAAACTTGGCATGAACCTTCCTTAGGTTGTACGTAAGAACCTGTGAAAATTTCATAGCATTTGAACTTGTGGATTGTGAGATATGATCGATGCAAGGTTGCGTCTTCATGTAGACTACCCTGTTCGAATCGATGCCTTCGAATCGATTATTTCGAATCGATAAGGGGCACATGCTCGGGAGATGACGTGGTGCGTGATTTCTGGATCGATCCACTTTCGATGCCGAATTGACCAAGTCGTCCCAAAAATTTCACCTCGTTTGTATCGATAGCAGATGTCGTCTTCGTATCGAAGGAAGTGGTTTCATTTGTGTCGATTGATGTGGCCCCGTTCGCATCGATCAATGTGGCTCTCTTCGTATCGATTGATACGACTCAGATTGTATCGATTGTGTGGCCTTGTTCGTATCGATCGAAGTGTTCCAACTTGATGGATACGAACAAATAGGCAATGGAATGGATACGAACAGTGATTGTTTGATGGATACGAACAGTGATTTTCTGATGGATACGAACAGTGATGCCTGATGGATACGAACTAATGTTGCTCGATGGACTCGAACAAGACTCTTCAGCCAATGGATACGAAATGGTGCGTCCTGGACCGATGCGAACAACAGATGACGCCGAGACTTGATGGATGCGAACTGAGGGATGTGAAATGAAGGATGCGATTATGCTGATTTCTTTAACTTGTATCGATCATATCTCGAGCATACGAACTCGGATTGACTTGAAATTTGGAATGTTGGCTATTGCAGCTTTGCTTGTCATGTCTTGTCAATTATAGCTTGATCCGGACTCAGACAAAATTCATCGATATCCATAGCGAGCCTGCGTACAACTAATCTTTGGGATGAACTGTCTTTGGTTTATAGTCAATTCCTTGGTGTCATGGCCTTGCTAAAAGGCAGGATAACAGGGTGAGAACACTTTGTATCATGGAATCTCTCACTCGGATTTTTAATTATTTTGGTGTTGATTACAAAAGGGAAGAATTTGTTTCAAGAAAAGTGTTTAATCATGCCAATGTTTCTCTTATGAAAATTCCTTTCATATTTCAACAATATGAATCTCTTGCCGAAAAGGATGAAAGGTTGGCACATGAAGAGATGGAGGAAGAAAATGAAGAAGAAGAAGAAGGGGAGGAAATGGAAATTGAAGAAGAAAATGAAGATACCTCCTTGGAAAGTATTGAATATCCTAACAATCCTTCCAACAAAACACTCCTAAAAAATCAAAAGATCATAGTGGAAAATCAACGGATTCTCAAAAGATCCATTAGTAAGAAATTGGATAAAACGACCACTAATATGAAGAAGTTCTTTGCTAAAGTTGGTTGGAAACTTGGCTTATCATCATCCTCCTCATCCTCTAGCACATTCTAAAAACTAGGATGTGATGTACTAGTTTATTTTGTATGAACTTGTATTTCTCCTTTATCATGTTATGAAGTATCTCATGTATTAACTCATTTATCTATCTTATGTTTTTCTACCTTATCGTGTCTCTAGAATAAATGTTAGTATAGTATATAAGTTTATATATATACATACTTATTCACAAAATAAAGAAGAAACATAGATTAACATACCCATGTCGACATACCTCAACCCACTATGTCGACATATAACTGTCTGATTTTGTTATTTTTTTAAAATTTGAAATTAAAATAACTAACTCATGTCTATTCATTTTAAACGAATTTTTGCCTAGTTAAATACCAGTTTCTTATAGAAATTTGTAATCTCTTCATTTCTACTTATCTCTATTTATATCTTTTAACTACTTATCAAAAATGGCTTCCTCTTCTCAAACTCTAAGTGAAAATCTTGAAGAAACTCTCAATTCATTCAAGAATATACTTACTTTTATTCTCCGCAATCAAAGGCACTTAGAACTAAGTCAAATGCAAATGATAATAGTACAAGAGAAGCATTTCGATGCCCTCCGTTGGATGATTTCTGCCCTAAACAAAGATGATCTCGATGCAAATCCTAAAGGAACTTTAATTCAAGATAATGAAGAATGGGAAGATATTAAAAAGGATCCTACCTTTGGAGAAGAAGGATGGGTTGAAGTTCCTAAAATTATTTGATCTCCTTATGGTTTGAATTGCTTGTTTATGAATTGTTTGATTTGATTTGAATTGCTTGATTTGATTTAAATTATTTGATTTGATTTGCTTTGATTAGAATTGATTGAATGGAATGTATAAAATTATATGAAACATAGTATTTGTTTATTGGACTTAAACTATCATATTGGTTATGTTTTCATTAATTAACTCATGTTATTATATATATACACTCCATTTTAATTTGTCACAGGTACTCTAATATAAGACTAAGGGGGAGTTATATTAGTTTAGGATTGGTTTTTGTTGATGACAAAGGGGGAGAAATATAAAATAGAGTAGTTAGGCTTAGATTAAAGGGGAGTTGTTAGTTTTAGAGGGAGTTACTAGTTTTAAGGGGAGTTATTGAGAAGGAGAAGTATATTTTATAAACATAGGTTGTCATCATCAAAAAGAGGGAGATTGTTAGTCCTTGAGAAGGATGGTTTTGATGACAACAACCTTAGGACTTGTTATAAAATATAAATACTAACATTATAGTTTAGATATATATATATATATATATGTATATGTAGGATATAAACATGCAGGTACCAAGAATGAAGACTGTATAGTATAGAGATACAAGACTGATGAATAAGATATCAAGATTGAAGACTCATGAGTATCAAGAAATCTAGTTATGAAGAGTTCAAGATTTTAATAGTACAAGGAAAGTATTGAGTCTAGAATTATGTTAAAACTACATGATAGCACAGAAATCTTCATTCCATATTTAATTTGGGATGGAACCCATTTCTACCTTCTTAGTGGCTTACAAACCCACGACAAGTACCTTACAAACCTACGAAAAGTGGCTTACAAACCCACGAACATCCTGGTTTTGTACAAGTTCTCGAGTCCTGATGTGATGAGATATTCTGCAGGAAGAAGCTTGCAAAACTACTTCAAAATGGTTTTTCAAAATGATTTTCAAAACTGCTTTTCAAAATATTTTAGCCTCAAAACTATCTTTATCATTTTTAATATTTTGATTTCAAAATTGTCATTGATTTTAAACAATCTCTTGTTTTAAATATTTAGCTTTAAAATATTTATTTACTCGGATTTTAAATCACTTTATAGATTAATATTATATATATTAAAAATTACTTTCTAAACTCTTTTATATGTTTAAACTGTATTCAACTATATTTACAAAGTTTAGAAATCGATTTGACAAATTATAGAAACCAATTTTAATAAGAAAATCAAAATCATCAATTTTTCCTAGAGCATGTAGACATCCCTCAACCCCCCATGTCGACATGGTGTCCGTTAAAGTCAAAATTCAAATTTTCAAAAGAAGTTTCTATTCGTCGTACCCTTTCGCGAATAGATATGGCTGTTGATTTCCTATAAATACCAGTAGTTCTAAACGAATTTTTAACTAGATTTCACTTGTTTTTTCTTCTCTTCATCTTCCACATTTATTCTAAAGAATTCCAAACTATACTCTGCCGAAATACCAAGTGAATCAAACTTGATTATCTCTTGTTTGATTCTCTGCCACTCTCTCCATAAGATCTCAGTGCTATTCAGAGTTATAGGATTATTTGTAAATCAAACTATTGAGTAAAAGGTGCGATTGAGCCTTGAAATCAATTGGGTGTGATTGTTGCCTTGAAAAATCGATTAGGTGATCTTGTGGCCTGGTAAATCAAGAGAGTTTGCCCCGGACTCGAATACAGGAGGGTGTACCTCGTGGCCTTGAAATCGAGGGTGTAATCTGGGATATTATTTTTGATAAGGAATCCGTACGTTTGTACGGGACTGGATGTAGGTTAACTCCGAACCAGAATAAAATCCTGGTGTGTTCTTTCCTTTACTGCTTTTATTTATTATTTGCATCTGTGTCTGATTCTATGATTATATCTGTGTATGTGAATTGCATTTGTTGGTGATTAAATTTACATAAGTTTCAAAAAGATTTAGAAAATCCACAAAACACTATTCACCCCCCCTCTATTGTTATTCCAGCCTTAAGATCCATCATCCGCATTTCTCACAGATGGTTATGCGGAATGGTTACATTCAAATTCAAGGAACGGCTGTCGCATATAAGAATCTGACGTTTATATTCAAGTTCATTCAGGGCACATGTTACAATCCGTATAAGTACAAAAATGCAAATCTATTCAAGTCTGAAGTGGTAAACATCGGATTTAAGCCATATGCTAGTTCAGGTATGCAAGTCATATATAGCATATCCCATTGTTCGATTTCGAGTTCATATGGTCTAATATGTTCAGGCCAAACCAAAAACTGCTTAACTCCCACTAATACAAGGGAGCGGAACCTATCCCACTACTTAGGCAAATCCACTTAAGCATTTTTCAACTCACAACATAAGTACAATATCAAGCAACAATAGCACATACGGTCATCAATGAAGACCTATCAAGGGTCCATAAGATCAGACCACAACCCAGTGCAATCATAATGAAGGAATTAGTTGGCTTTCTCCGAACGAATCTTGATGTCTTCGCTTGGACCCATTCTGACATATGTGGGATCTCATCGACTATTGCAATCCATGCATCGAATATCGACCCGAGGCATGTCCCCATGAAACAAAAGCGAGGTGACATGGATCCGGAGAGATCTGGTGCACTTAAAGAGGAGGTGGATAAACTCAAAAACAATGGGTTTATCTATGGCACCCCCTACCCAAAATGGGTATCCAATCCAGTTCTTGCGAGAAAAGCTAATGGAAAGTGGCAGACATGCGTCGACTACTCAAACCTGAACAAGGCATGCCTGAAAGACAACTTTCCACTTATGAAGATCGACCAGCTTATAGATTCGACCGCTGGATATGAATTGCTATAATTTATGGATGCGTACTTCAAATACAAGCAGATCCCGATGCACGTCCACAACCAAGAGCACACCAGCTTCATTGCCAATCTAGTATTATTTTGCTATGTTGTGATGCCATTTGGACTAAAGAACGCTGGAGCTACTTATCAGAGACTGGTCAACCGGATGTTCAAAAACCAGATTGTGCGATCAATGAAAGTATATGTGGATGATATGCTTGTGAAGTCATGACGATCAAGTGACCATATCGATGACTTAACATAGATGTTTAGTGTTATTCGAAAATATGGAATGAAACTCAATCCCTTGAAATGCTCATTCAGTGTTGTATTAGGAAATATCGGGGTTTCATCGTCAACTCTCGTGGAATCGAAGCTAATCCTAAGAAGATTCAAGCAATTCGAAACATCCGAGCACCAAAAACAATCAAACAGGTATAAAGTCTCAATGGGAAGGTCACCACCTTAAGCAGATTCATCTCCAAGGCCACCAACAAGTGTATTCCCTTCTTTGATTTGATTAGAGAAGGGAAGAGGAACTTTGAATGGACGCAGGATTGCATAGATGCATTTCGAGCTCTGGTAGGTCACTTAAAGAGACCTCCCATCCTATCCAAGCCATTGGATCGTGAAGACAAGACTTATACATCTTTTTAGCGGTGTCGATACACGCCTTAAGTACCACACTATTACGTAAAGAGAATTAGATCTAAATTCCAGTATATTATGTTAACAAGCGATTGACGGGTGCCGAGAGAAACTGCCCGAAGTTGGAAAAGCTCACGTATTGCCTGTTGATTGCATCACGAAAGCTTCACCCTTACTTCCAGGCTCACCCCATCAACATCTAAAGCAACCAGCCATTACGACGGGTCCTACAACGACCTGAGACATCTGGAAGGTTGCTCAAATGGAATATCGAGCTAAGCCAATTGGATATCACTTATGCCCCTTGGAGAGCTGTCCAGAGATAAACATTGGCTAACTTCATAGTTGAATTAACTGAATCGATTATTCGGAGAGCGGTGGAGAACCGACCAACCAATGGAAAATTTATACAGATGGAGCATCTACCGATCAGTGTTCTGGCGCTGGAGTCGTGTTAGTTACTCTTGAGGAACAATCGATCTACTACACCCTGAAATTTGATTTCCCCACAAAAAATAACGAAGCTGAGTAAGAAGCCTTAATCACCGGACTCAAACTTGCCAGAGAACTGGGAGTGAAAACTTTACAAATCTTTTGTGACTCTCGATTAGTAGAATGCCAAGTCAAGGGAGATTATCAGGCTTGGGGGCAGCGACTTGCTCCTTATCTTGGTCGGGTCCAAGAGTTACTGGCGAACTGTCGATCGAAATGCAGCTGATTACGCTAGATGATGCGACAAGTGCCAGATGTTTGCAAACATTCCAAGAGCCCCACCGATGGAAATTACTCAAATGGTCAGTCCATAGCCATTTGCCACATAGGGTATTGACATCATCGCTCCTTACCGATTTCTAAAGGTGGTGCGAAATACGCCTCGTAACAATTTACTACTTCACCAAATCGGCTAAAGCTGAACCTTTAGTCGTGATCACGAGAAATAAGCAATCAACTTCATTGTTTGAAACACCATCCGTCATTTTGACCTTCCACGAACCATTGTAATTGATAATGGAACCCAACTCAACAATGCTGAATTCAAAGATTTCTACCGTCGGCATCATATTGAAAAGAGATTTGCGGCAGTTGCTCACCCTCAAGCAAATGGACAATTCGAAGCTGTTAACAAAATCATAAAGTCCATTTTGAAGAAGCATTTGGAAAAGGCTAGAGGCAAGTGGGTCAACGAACTCCCATCAGCATTATGGGAATAAAGAACCACACACAAGTCTATAACTGGCCATATTCCAATCTCCCTTGCTTATGGCTCCGAGGCCATCATCCCTATAGAACTTTAAGTCCTTTCTCATCGAGTGACTTATTAAAAATCCTATTTCATTATAAAAAACAATGAATTGCAATCCAATTGTAATTAAACTATAAAGAATTGGCAAAGACTCACGAGCGTTCAAATGCATCCGGGAACCAACGACAAAGACATGTACCTGAATGTGCATGTGTATATTCTAAAAATTCAATTTTTTAAATCAAAAGAAATTGAATTCTCACCTGAGGTTTACAAAGATGAAACTGGATTAGATAGCCAAATCTTACTAGCCTCGTAGACCCCGACACTGATAGTAACTAATGGAATACGATCCTAAATTTATACTATTGGAAATAGACCAAGCGTCATGACGATCAAAGAGAGATATGACAATTTGGGTAAATAATTCAATGGAAGGATAACAACTATTCAGAAAACTTGATGGATTTCTTTTCGGTTACTCAAACTTGCTTCGATTCAAAGCACGTCATGTTCGATACAAGACGTACTTTGGAAGGCAAATATTATCCGGCCTTTTGGCCCGGGTATATTCAGACTGACTCGACAAGTTAGACTAGACGATCATTGAGGAAGGCAACCTAGAGAGATGATTTTTAGGCTCAGAGATCAAGAACAGGCAATGATATAAAGCGATGATCAACCGAGACCAAGAGATAGACTCTCTAGAATATTCTAAGTACGGATTATTATCTCCCCCAAGCAGGGATCGATGCCTATCCCTTGCCCTAGGGGATCTGTGCATATCCTTAATTTTTGTCCCAAACTGGGTGAGATGGATATAGAGTGACAAGGAAGGCCCCATGAGGCCACATTTCAAATCTCAAGTCATTTGGAGTTTTTATGCTCAAGTTATGGGCAAATTACTTCACGTAAGAAAGGGATTGTATAAAATGGATCGTTGAAAGGGATCTTATCAAAGGGATCGTATCAAAGGGATTGGATCGTATCCAGCCCAACAATGCAACTCAATGGAAAATGATCGATATCTCAAAATCTCGAAGTCCAATACATTTGAAACTTTGGACACAAGAATAGGGGACCTTAGGGAGTTTGCCCTAAGGATCGCACCCCAAGATGAAGAAGTAAGAGGGATTGGCCCTCTTCCCTCTAGAGGGATCGGCCTAAATCAGATGACACAACACATTACAACAAAGATCGACAAATAACTCAACATCTATAGATCCAATTAGCATGAAACTTGGAGGACAAGTGTATTTCAACATAAAGAACCCCTCATATGGATCACAACCACTAAATCCACCAAAATAGGGATCGTCTCTGATCCCTATTCTTTGGGATTTGGGCCATGTGATCCCTCTTATAGGCACTAATGTGTCTGGAGAGTCTTCTGCCGAATTTTCAAGGAGATATTTCACCGTCTTCCCCTTTAAATACAGACTTGATTGTTCATTTTGGGGATCTTTAGGCTGCTTGTTGCTTTGTACTCTTTTGTAAGTTAGGATTCTAATCTGATCCCTATAGTACTCAGTTTACAAAGTATTAACAAAGCTATCTCTTCAAAGTGGACGTAGGCAAACAACGCCGAACCATTATAAATTTCCGTGTCTCTGTTATTTGCTTATTTCTTATTGCTTTTTTACTATATTCTCTTTATTTACATCTAATATTCTTCATTTATTACTCTACACAATCTCTACTGGGTGTTCATGCCAATTTATGGTGCAAACAAATTCATTATTAGATTTAATGAAATCCTCTCTCCCCTCTTCATATTTTCGGAAAAAATAGAAATAATGTAAAAAAAGTCAAAAATTCATTTCATAAATGAGATTTAAGCGAGTCACTAAGATGAATAAAGGATGAAGATTATTTCCTTCCTTTAATAGCTCCTTGGATTTTCAAATCACATTTGAAACCTCTCTCCCCTCATCATGTAATGAGGCCATAAAAGAGGCATGTGGCCTTAAAATTTTCCCAAGGCTACATAACGATTAATCCATTTAAATTCAATTTGAATATTCTACCTTATCCTATATCGATACGCGTGTTTATAACTTTTGTATATGCACTTTATAGAATACTAAATTATCCAAACAAATCAAACAAAATTTAATTATGAATATCTTATAAATATTAATTAGTTTAATCAATTTACAATGATTATCAAATAATTAAATTGTATGGTATTTCTGAGTATTCATCATTATGGTTATGCGACTCAAATATGTTAAGTTAGCCATCGTTTAACATCAAATAATTCGAATATTAAAGTGCACATGTCACCTTAGCTAGTGGTGTGACATTTTAACTGAATTGTGACTTAACATATTTTTGGTAAAATCCAATTTTGCTTATTATAAGCGGTACATCATAATAATGATTATTTACACTAATAATCTTCGTCAACACTATATCACGTTAAGACTTATGGAATTTTGTTTTGGTCAAAATTCCAACATCATCCGCATTAAATTTGTTTAGTCCAAACAAATAATCCTTTGTTCATGTAATAAAATTATCATTAACTATATTGTTTTAGTAAGAAACTTCACTTTGAGTTGACTATAGTTGACCATGATACTAACCTAATATAGTTGAGACAATGAATTCTCTATTGAATAGTGTTTTCTTCCAAATCTTCAACCCATAACCAACTATAGCCATCCAATGGACACCAAGCCATGATTTAACTATAATCAAAGTGGAGTATTCACATTGAAGTTAAATGGTATTATTAAGTTGAGAGAACTGTGTAGTACCGTTACTTTGAGACTCTCTTTTTGACATTAGTTATATTAGTTGCCCAATAGAATACTCTTGAGTGAGTTATTTCATAACTGTCCAATAACTATTAGTAAATAATCCCTTTGTGCCCCCAGTAATTATGAGTAATACACTGCCTAACATTTGGTGGGTGTTACACACTCTAGTCACAACTGATATATTAATATCTCGCCTCAAAACATCATAACAGGGAATGTTTAAAATAACATGTTATTTTTAGTGTGAAAAATTTCTCATTATTCAAGCATATTGTAATTACTATCACATAATATTTAATGATTTTCTATTTAATATACTTTAAATTAATTATTTAAATATTTATATCATAAAATTACAAGTATACAATTGAAAGAAAACATCTTTTATTTTGATCAAGATGGGTTATCAAGTTTGATGTACGTAACAGATTACATAATTACCCTAGGGCATACCCTATTAAGCTTTAAAAAACCAAATCTCCTACCGCAATGTCCAAATCTATGTGTCTCTTATCAGCATATGACTTTTTCCAATCCTGTGCAGCATTCATCATCTTCCTAATAAGTTCCATCTTCTTCGTAGTATCCCTAACCATCCTTAGCCTAAGTATGATCATATCTGTAGGCTCCCACTAACACAAATTTTACTTGCATAGCCTTCTGTATAATGCTTTGAATAGTGGCATGCCTATACTAGTATGATAGCTATTATCATATGTGAACTCCACTAGAGGTAGTGATCCTCCCAAGATCCTCCAAAATCCAATATACACGCCTCAACAAATACTTCAACGCCTGGTTCACTCTCTCAGTTTTTCCATTGATTTGTCGGTGATATGCCATACTAAAATTCAGCTTAGTCCCTAATGCATCCTGTAGACCCCTCCAAAATTCACTTATGAAAAGTGCGATCGACCACTTACTAGAACTTTATAATGTCGAACTACTTCTCTAATATACAATGTTGCCAATGTTGGTGTTGTCCTTTTACTCTTTTCAAAAATAAAGTGAGCACTTTTCATAAGTCGATCGATTATAACCCATATACTTTAATTCCCCTTCCACTCCTAGGCAGTCCATCCATAACGTTCATAGATGTGCATTCCCACTTCCACTGCGATACGTCCCCACTCTTCTTCTTTTGCTCCTCCTTCACCCTTTAGCATGTATTTAACAACCCACCCCAGAACATGCCTAAATTTCGACCTAGAAAAGACCCATCGAAACTTAGATCCATTCTAAGGCAAGCTATTGGTAGTAAAAAAATATAACATTGCAGAGCCATAACTAAACTTTCAGAACTCATAGCGGATAGAACAAAATATAATAGTAAAGTGTACCCATTTATTTCAAAATCATAAAAATGTCATAACACAAAATCCCATAAAAACCATAATATAATATCTTTAACAACAATTGTCTATATCCATGGGTACACATCAAAGCAAATAATCATAAATACTACCACTAGCCAAGCTTCTCCATCTCTAAGCATCGTCACCGCCATCACTCCATCCATAACCTGTGTTGTAATAAGGAGGAATAGTAAGAACAATAAGTGTCTGGTAAATAAAAACCTTGAGTCTTACCTTTTCAGTACTTGGGAAATATATTTCAAAATAAAAATATGTCTACGAACATAAAACCATTAAAGTTATTTAATACTTCTTTATAAGAAAAGGGGGCAGGTCTAACCACTTAATACCTTATATTACAAAAGTAGGTTTCTAGAATCCTACATCCAAACCATACGTCATAAATAACTAATAATGTGAGAGATTGTACCCAAGCCACTTAATACTTCCCAATGGAAAATAGGCAGACTCTGTTCATTTAAGACCATAATTAAGGCAGACCCCATCATTTAAGATCTATTTTCAGAAGGATGCTCATCAATGGTACTATCTAACTAACATCACATGGAATTTCATTGGCCACTTAATACTTCAAAGTTGAAAATAGGCAGACTCTGGTCATTTAAGACCTTAAATAAGGAAAACTCCATCATTTAAGACCTATTTCCAGAAGCGGACCCTTATAGAGATACCACCTAACGTAACCCCTTGGCAATTTAACACTACATCTGGGGAAAAGAAATTTGAAGAAGTAAAGGAATTCCAGTCGAGTAATGGCAGCTCTCTATCCAGAAAAGATACATCTCTAGTTGCAGGTAGGAGTATTTATAGGGAAGTTCATTGAGTATTAGGCAAGAAGTCCTGGTACAAAAGAGTCCAGTTGTTATACCAAGTCATCACCAAAAATCTCTAATCAATCTGAGTCATTTATGTGGATCGCTAGCTATCCATAAGGGATGGATCGCTAGCTATCCATCAACTTAGCATATTTTTCTACCATAAACCTTTACTTAGTGCTACGAAGGAGCTCGGAAAGTTTGAGGGCGATCCGACCTATCTTGATGGATCGCTAGCTATCCATAGGGGATGGATCGATAGCTATCCATAGGGGATGGATCACTAGCTATCCATCCACTTAGCATATTTTTGAGTGAACTTTGTTTGGTTGCCTTCCTATCACCTATTTAAGTGCCTTGTCTAAATATCAAGTCGTTTGGAGTTAGTTTTATCATCCGTCTTCATGGGTCATATGGTCTAGAAGAATCATCCATATCTCGCTCAAATCTCAACAAAATCGAATGAAACTTTACAAGAATACTCTAGAGGGTGTTAGGGACCCACCATAAAAATTTGAGGTGGTGGGGCCCACTCTAGATGGGTTGCTAGAGATCCATCAAATCAACTCTAAATGATTTCATTTTTTTAGCCTTCTACTAGGTTTTCTAAATGCTCTCCCAAAATTTCAAGTCAATCTGACTTTGTATGAGTTCTATAGGTTCATTTTAAGTTAGCTAATTCTGGCCAAACAGCTTGAATCATATGAGTCTTCACTTCTCGAGCTAAATTGTTTGGCATGATATGAAACTTGGTAAGCGTTCTTAGAAATGGTAATGTGTCACGATGTAAGAGGTTTGGAGGGTTTATGAGCAAGCATTATGGATCGCTGGCGATCCATAGGTGATGGATCGCTAGCGATCCATCACCTTAGCTTATTTTGGCATCTTTCCACTTGGGTCTTTCTCTTCTTCCTTTTCTGATCCTTTTGGTTGATTCTTGATTTATTCTGGCATAGTCTGAATGTTCTTATTCTTATTGAATTTTGATGGGTTAAAAACCCAGTTAACACTTTCCCCCCAAAGTACGCCTTTTGAATGAATGGTGTGCTTTGTTTAAGAACAAGTTCATGTCTCCAGTCTTCGATAATTGAGCTTTTTAACCGCTTTAGCAATGGTGAATCGTCTAGTTCCTTTGGATTCTTTAGTCAATTATAAGTCGCTCCAAACCTATCATATCCTAGGACTCTAACTCTACTTAGGTGTAATCTATACATCACAATCCTTCCGATTTCATTCTGTGTTATTACATCACATATCTCCAATTAAATCACATGTTTCCAATTACATAACATATCTCCATTTACATCGCACATCTCTAATTGTCCCATGTTCATTCGGGATTTACATCACTATCAATTTTTGCTTCTCATTCAGGGTTGTCACATCATATATCAAAATCACATTATATGTAAAAATCACATCATATATCAGAATCACATCATATATCAAAATCACATCATATATAAAAATCATCCTGTGTTGATCTGGAATTTATCAGTTTTGTGTTTATAAGTCATTCAAATCCTTTTATTAAATCAAATTTGTTTTAAGGCTCGATCTCTCCTGACCGTTTAAGTTTAATGTGTGATCTATCTGAATCGTTTAATGTTTAGCTGAATGCACGATCTCCTCGAATCATTTAATGTTTAGTTTAATGTGCAATCTCTTCGGATCGTTTAATGTTTTAAGTTAAGGGGACGATCTCTCCGGACCGTTTGTTTGTTAAGTTAAGGGGGATGATCTCTCCGGATCATTTGCCTATTAAGTTAAGGAGGATTAAGTAAGCTCATCCGCTCTCTCTCTATGAGGGGACTTACTTCTTATAATCCAGTCCCGTCTCTCCGGTCGGGACTCTATGACGTTCGATATCGTACAAGTCCATTCACTCGCTCTCCAGCAAGGGGACTTGCACCTTGTACTCCGGTCCTGTCTCTCCAGTCGGAACACTATGGCATTCTAAATCAGTTGAATGTCTATCCCAGACATCCAACTCAGAGCATGGCAAGGGACTAATCTAGGTTTTGTTCATGTCCAAGCGGTCTGAGATTATTATCCTAAGCGATTATCCTGGATATCCGACTTAGAGCGCGACTAGGAACCAATCTAGGTTTAGCACATGTCTAAGCGATCTAGGGTCATTGTTGTCCTAAATATTCATTTCAGGCATTCAATTTAGAGCGTGCCTAGGGACTGTTCGGGATCCCGTACACGTGTAAGTGGCCTAGGTTATTAAAGACAGAAGCAAACGGCAGAGAGTAAGGGACGAACCTGCTCTTGCCCCATGTTCAAACTGTGAGATTCTAGTTTCGACTCATGAGGCCATGTATTTGTACTCTTATTTGCTACTCTAGCTCCAACATCACCTGTTCTAGGCGTTAAAGGTTATCCTATATCCAAATATGTTGTGCCCCCAAGTCATGTGGACATTATTTCAGTTTGTTTTTCTCTAACTCCAGATGCTCCTGCATTGAGTCTTATTGTTGATTCCAGCGTTGCCTCCTGAAGTTTGATTCCTATTCCCTGCAGATCTAGCCATCCCTTGCTACTCCATCCTCTGGAAGAAGCCGTCCATCATCTCCTGTTGTCTAGCTAAGATTCTATTCTGCATCTCTTTCATCATCCTTTCCATCTCCTCTCTGATTACATTGTTGGGTTGATAAGAATTTGAGGACACCTCCTAGCTGCCCCCAGGCTCCAGTTGACTTGCTACAGCTCGAGATCTAGTATTAGGCCTACTCATCCTCTCTAAATCTTAGATTCAAACTTCAATTCTTCAGTTCTCATTCAAGGTTCTCAGTGAAAGCACCAAAATGTTAACCCAAAAAAAGGATCAACACCCTAGATCAAGTGTGAAAGCATCAGTGTAGGTAATCAGCAGCACAAATCTCGAGGTAAACAACAAATAAAGAGTAGAAGTAAGAAAACAGACATGGAATTTTTATACTGGTTCGGCTGACTTTGGCCTACGTCCATATTAATCAATCTTTATTATGATTATACTAGTTGAATCTCTCTAGATATCAACTAGTTAGTCCTTAGATCTATGTTAAAATGAGTTAGAATAAGTGACAAGTTCAAGGGTTGACTTGAGAATCCCAGTAACCTCCTTGATGATTGTTGTAAGGGAGAAGAAAGTAGAAGAAGTGAAGGAATTCCAATCGAGTAATGGCAGCTCTTTATCCGGAAAAGATCCATCTCTAGTTGCTGGTAGGTGAGTATTTATAGGGAAGTTTAGTGAGTATTGGGCAAGAAATCTAGGTGCAAAAGAGTCCCGTTGTTATGCCAAGTCATCACTAAAAATCTAAAATTAATCTGAGTCATTTACATGGATCGCTAGCTATCCATAGGGGATGGATCGCTAGCTATCCATCAACTTAGCATATTCTTCTACCGAAAGCCTTTACTTAGTTTGGAAAGTTTGAGGGCGATCCGACCTACCTTGTTGGATCGCTAGCTATACATAGGGGATGGATCACTAGCTATCCATAGGGGATGGATCGCTAGCTATCCATCCACTTAGCATATCATTGAGTGATCTTTGTTTGATTGTCTTCCTATCTTCTATTTAAGTGCCTTGTCCAAATATCAAGTTGTTTGGAGTTAGTTTGATCATCCGTCTTCAAGGGTCATCTGGTCTAGAAGAATCATCCATATTTCGCTCAAATCTCTATGAAATCGAACGAAACTTTGCATGAACACTCTAGAGGGTGTTAGGGACCAACCATAAAAATTTGAGGTGGTGGGGCCCACAATAGATGGGTTGCTAGCGATCCATCAAATCAACTCTAAATGACTTCTTCTTTTTTTTGAGCCTTCTCCTATGTTTTCTAAATGTTCTCCCAAAATTTCAAGTCAATCTAACTTCGTATAAGTTCTGTAGGTTCATTTTAAGTTAGCTAATTCTTGCGAAATAGCTTGAATCAGATGAGTCTTCACTTCTCGAGCTAGATTGTTTGGCATGCTATGAAAATTTGCAAGCGTGCTTAGAAATGGTAATGAATCATGATGTAAGAGGTTTGGAGGGTCCATGAGCAAGCCTTATGGATCACTAGCGATCCATAGGTGATGGATCGCTAACGATCCATAACCTTAGCTTTTTTTGGCATCTTTCCCCCTAGATCTTTCTCTTCTTCTTTTTCTAGTCTTTTTGGTTGATTCTTGAGTTATTCTGGCATAGTCTAAATGTTCTAATTCTTATTGAATGTTGATGGGTTAAAAACCTAGTTAATAGCCTTATATGGAATCTTCCTTATTACGCCTTAAAATAATAATTAGGCTATATAAGAGTTTCCTCTTATTTTCGCCTTAAAATCAATTACCTTCCTAATGGGGGAAATAAATGTAAATATATGTCTAATTAAATCCACCATATACACAATAATTATATGTTAATTACGTAAATAGAAATAAATAAATATTCACGCCTAATAAGTTCTAAACGCGTAGATTTTACTCTCTGAACTAGCGTTAAATGTCAATTCCCTAACCACTTATTATTACAAGTCCTTTTTCTTCAAATTCCCAAGATTTCATGGGATTCTAACGTCCAAAATAGGGAATAAATATTCATAACCAAAACTGCAAAAAACAGATTTGTAAATAAAATAGAAACTCAATTTATTACATCAGTTCAATGGAATATCTTAAACAATAAGAATTGCAATCTAAATCCTATATTCTATTCAACTCCTCTTTTTATAAAGAAATAGATAAGAATAAATGGTGTAAACTATGAATAGAATTCGGAATCTAAACCCCTTATTTTATTGAAGGATCACAATTTAAACCAAAAAAGAAGGAGAAGTAGAATTGACTATGAAATTATCTAAAATTGCATAAACGCATAGATCCCATCAAATTAATGTAAATAATTGAGAATCTGAGCATAGAATTGACATATTGAAATAAAAAGGAATTATGGAAGATTTTATCTATCATATTTTTGAAATCCCAAAATCCCAAAATACCTAAAGCATATTCAAATCCAAAAGGAAATACACTGAATAATTGCTGCAAAGAAATACTAAGGTTTCCACTCTTAAATTAGCTTTCGCTTCACTTAAATGGATTTGTAGCCTTCCGATCTCTTCCAGAATCCCTCTCTTTTGATATATATACAAAAAATAGGGAAGAGGTATATATATTCATTAGATTTAGAATAAGTGGAGAAGAATAGGATAAGAATAGATTGGAGGAAGAAGAAACAAATAGGAAATAAGTTGAATTCTTACCTAAATTCCCTACAGAGTTTTTGAATCTTATTAGAGAGATAGCAATGACAGAGTTTCATCATATTACCCAAAATAATATGAATAAAAGTGAAGAGGACAAGGTTCTATTTATAGGAGTTGAAACACACCAGAACTGTAGGATGGAAGTAGGTAGCGAAAGCGTAATCTGGAGTGTACAACCAAATAAAACATAACTTCAAACCCTATCCGCCACTGACAACTTCTGTTGCTAAGCGGTCTACCGCCTTTGGGTGACCGGTCGACCGCTATGGTCGACCGGTTGACCTATTCAGGTCGATCGCTCCTCTTATTTAGGGGACCATTTATTTATTTCCATTGTAAGATTATTTTATTTCCTAATTAACTTTTTAACGTTAAATGTTAATAAACGTTTATTTAGCCCTAAAGCTAATTTTTGAAATTTAAACCCTAAATTTGAATTCAAACTAAATTAATTTAAATCTAAAAAACTCAAATGCTCGTAACTTCTTTGATTGATCTCCATTTTAAGAATATTATATATGGTAACAGATCAAAATTAGCCACCAACGTAATGGAATAACTTTCGTGGTCAAATTCCAACTTTTATAAAATTTCCATATCCAACCCTTATCATATTTACTTCAATTTACTTTATTTATTTATGGTTCATTTTACGGGGTGTTACAGTGTCATCATACACTTCGCTACATTCCTTTTCATCCTTAGCCAGTAGAATTTCCTTTTTGTATCTCGTAACATCTTATCTCCTCCAGGATGAATAATCATCCTAAAATGATGACATTAACCCAAATCCACATCTATCAACTTCTTAATCTGTGGTACACACTACCTTCTGTTTCCCTTTAAGTAGTCTTTCTGGTCTTTGGAGTAATAATCCAACTGACTTAATCGTTCACTCTATTCCAATTGCCCCATGATACCAACCAAATGTGCGTCCTATCCTTGACTCATTCCAATACAATCCATTAATGCAGGCCTAACCACTATCGCTGCCAATAAGCCAGATTAATATTCTGACTATAATTAGAAACCAAAATGTGAAATAAACTCTAACTCCATTCATTGCAATAACATAACATTCAATTCAGCATGCTTTATTCTTAAGGCATTAACAACAACATTCCCCTTTGATGGAGTATAAATGATCTTAACATTATATAACGATAAGAGCTACATCCATCGCTACTATCTTAAATTCAAGTTCTTTGTGAGAATAGGTACTTGAGGGACTTATGATCCATTAATAGCTCAAATCTCTCCCCTAACAAATAGTGCCTCCAGGACTTTAGTTCAAATACAATAACATCTAACTCAAGGTCATGCGTCGGGTAATTCCTCTCATGGATCTTAAACTACCAACTCACAAATGATACTAAATTCCCTTCTGCAAAAGGAAAATGCCAACACTAGACCAAATGCATCGGCATACATGAGAAAGGTTTGGTAGCATAAGGAATAACCAAAACTGGAGGCTCATCAATAACCCCTTCGATCTAAGAAACGTTGCTTCACACTACTAGCTCTAACTATAAGTCAGATTCTTCTAAGTCAAATAAGCCATAGGTGCTGATATCTTCGAAATATCTTTAATAAACCTATGATAAGATCCTGCCAACCCTAAGAAGCTAAGAACCTCTGAAGCATTCTTTGATGCATTCCAATCTCTTTCTGCAACTACATTCCCTGGGTTTGCTACTAATCCACCAACTAGTACTATATGCCTATGGAAATGAACATCTTTCTTCCAGAAGTGATATTTTGAGAATTAGCCTTCAACAGATTCCCTTTCAGGTTCTTTCAAATGAACCTTTTGCTCCTCTTCACCACTGGAATATATAAGAATATCGTCCACGAAGACAACAACAAACTTATTCAGCTACATGGAATACTCTACTTATCAAATCCATAAATTATTCTAATGCATTATCCAGTCCAAATGGCATGACTACCAACTCAAATAATCCATCAGGTGCATGAAATGCGGTCTTCGGAATACTACCGTTAGCTATGGTCAATGTGACGACCCATCTTTCTGACCTCTGGGAGTGACACTTAACACAACTTCGGTGTTCATGTGTTATTGACCAAGCATCCGAAAGGCGAGTTGTCGTGGGGTAAAATAAAAGAATATATCATAATAGAACCGAAAAATCTTACATAAGTACGGTTACATATAATACAAAAGTAATATAGTACATTAGGTTACTCCTAACATGGAGTTATCAGAGTTACACAAAACCACTACTACTATTAGCCTAGGCAGTTATACATCTTGACTTTACACTTGCTGATACAAAATAAATGCATAATTAATATACATAACAACGTAAATAGATAACTAGATAGATAAGGAGCCTCCTGCTCGACCATTATTCAAAGAGCCCGAAGAAATCTGCTATGCTCGGACTACTCAAATATAATTGAGTACCAGAGAGTTTAGGAAAAATAAATAACTCGGGTCAGATAATAAGTCTGATATGAGAAAAAACTCTAAACAAAAGGGTGGAAATAAACACAATATGTGAGACCATGCCGCCAACTGCAGAAAAGGTTTCCCCTTATAATAACAACATCCAATCACAACAATGGATACAAATAATTAACCATCACGAAGTGCTCACACCACTTCCCGATGCAATTAAGGAAGAGGCAAATTTAAAAAAAAATGGAATCAAAGGAAAGGAAAAGGCAAATTTCCAACAAATGACTAGGAGGGTGCTCCCCCCACATTGAAAGTATACCTTTAGTATATACTTGAGAACTACGATGGCTCTAGGGAACTCCAAGTCGGACCCCACCAACCTTTATCGAGTATCTGAAAATTTCACACCTTATTGCCCATATAACCGAAATCGAACTAGAGTCGATGGGAAAATACCCTAATGGGAGCAACCCCACATAACTTAGCCTCCACTCGCTTTTTGGTTTTAGTCATTTTCGATAAAGGATAACAACGCTCAAATGAGTAACAAATCATCTTAGATTGATGATACGCAATGAAGAAAGCTGAATCGATAGTCAATAAATCAACTATCGAGAATGATTAAAAATGATCATATATGGACAGTAAATCTAATATTCCTACCACTACTCATCGATTTCAAAACTGTACTATTTCTTGGTTAAAAATAAAGTCGGGTAAGTGAAGGTAGTGTTACCTCCAGGCATTGCCTTGATGACATTTTTAACTTTCGAGATAGGGACGCGTTTTCATACCTTGACGTTTACTGCTTAGAGTATGATTAAATCCTTTCCATATAAGCGATATCGAATTACGAAAAATTAAATTTCTTATCTTTTTTGTAACCGAATCAAAATTTTAACTTTTAAAACCGAACTTGTGTTGGGATTTCACATTTTGAAATTAGCATTAAACAACTTTATCAAAATGGTTGATATTCTTTAATCACAACTCAATTACTTCAGTATCATTATTTAATATGATCAATTAACTTTAATCAATGATTAATTATTTCAAACATTTATATTTAAAATAATTAATTTGCTTTAATCCTAAATAATTACTTCAAAACAACACTATTTAAAATGATTAATTAACTTTAATCATCCTTGATTAAATGATTTATTAGTTTTAAAACATCATAATTAGAATAATTAATTATCCCTTAAACATAATTATTAAAATGGTTAATTTTAAACATCATTACTAAAGTGATTAAATAAATTTAAAACATTATTATTAAAGTGGTTAATTAATCTTAAAATACCATTAACAAAATGATTAATTAACTTTAATACATCATTAATTAAATATTTAATTAGCCTTAAACATTATTAGTTAAGATGATTAATTAATTTTAAAAACATAATTAAGAAAATGATTAATTAATCTTAATCACACCATTATTTAAATAATAAATTAACCTAAATCATCATTATTTAAAATGATTAACTAAATTTAAAAAATCATTATTATAATTAGTTAACCTTAAACCATCACTATAAAAATGATTAATCAAAATTAACCATCATTATTAAAGTAAATAATTAATCTTGTAATCCCAAACACAAGTTTTAAACCAAAGATTCCAAAAGAGATGTTGTTTTTCAAAAGTGTCGATATAGCGATAGTCACTATATGGACACTTCCGTAAACGCTTTTCACATGTCGTTTATTTATCCAAGCATCACATAGTATAACACGAGCATATAAACAAAAGTAAATAGCAACGTATACAACATATAGATCAACACTTGTAAACAAGAACATAGCTTTCCAACTAATCATCAAGACGTCAACTTTTCATGGTGGTTAACTAGCCTACACATCCAACATATTTAGCACATACAAACATAAACGAATAACATGTATGTCCATTAGTAGTAAAGGTCAAAACTTTATTTAAAAAGGTGAGAATTTGCTCGCCAAAATGCAATCAAATCGAATCAAACTTCAACCAAACTTGTACCCGACACACGGACGGAGCTTCCTTCTACAAAAACTCAACTTTAAGACCTAGATAGCGTCAATATGGTTCTGCCATAAGGGGTATGGGGCTCAGCCATGGTGGGTTTGAGGGAGTATGGGTCTTGATTTGGAAGAGAGGAGGTGTAGAGAAGAAAGAAGCAAACTTTAGTGATTTTACTTAAGAAAGAAGTGGAAAAGAAATGGATTTTTGAAATTTGAAAACTAAAAAGCCATTAACAAGCTTTTCAAAAGCTTAAGAAAGAAAATGAAAAGATGAGAATAATGAAACCAAGCTTCATTTTTGAAGTGAATGTAGATGTATATTTATAGGCTAACAAAGCTTCCAAGTGAAGCTATCCAAAATATGGCTTCTAAGAGAAGCTAAGAGAATTGTTTTTTAATAAGAACCTTTCTTATGTCTTCTCATAGAAGGCACTACCAAGGCTTCACCAAGAAGGCATTACTTAGACTTCTTGAAGAAGACACTACTAGGTCGTTTTAAAGAAGGCACCATTAAGTGTTCTTCAAGAAGCACTACTATGTCTTCTTCAAGAAGGCACTTCTTTAATTAATTTGCTTAGGAAGTTAGATGATTTAAAAACTAGTAATTGTTTCTATAGGCTACCATAAAAGTGTACAATTTTAAACAACTTTTATTTAACACAAAGTTTATTTTTAACAAAACGTTTTTGGGTCACATTTTTTATATTTCTTCCAAGTATATACTTTTGTAAACACATTTAAAAAAAACAAGTTTACTAACTTTATTAAATAAAAATGAGTTATTTAAGCTTTTAAAACTCATTTTAATTAAATATTTTGAAATTAATTAAATATTCACAAATCAAAACAATAAAAAATTTGGTCGTTACGTCATCCCCTCCTTACAGGAAATTTCATCCCCAAAATTTATCATACACACTTAAAGATATCAAAAGAACCCAAATGATATCATTATATCAAAGTTGTACAAAGAAAGTGACTCCACCACAACCGGTGAGTACATGCAAAGACACTACAACATACAAACAACTATGACAACAACTCGGGATACGAATCTCTAATACAATCCTAGGTTTCCCAAGTACAATCTCGATTATCCTTGCTCCATTGCACCTTAACAAGATTCACTTCCTTCATCCTCAATCGCTTTATATCTCGAGCGATGATACGAATAGGCTGCCTAAGAATAGTTAGGTTAGGCTGAACTTCCGAATCAACTTATTTTGTCGGTTCTACTATCGTCGAAGGGTCATGAACACACTTACGTAGATGAGATACGTGAAATGCATTGTGCACATCCTGTAGTCTATTTGGTAACTTCACTCTATAAGCAAGTCTACCAATATGGTCCAGGATGGGAAAAGGGCTGAAAATCGAGAGGCAAGCTTCACCGATTTCCCAAACCTCACAACACTCTTCAATGGAGAAATCTTCACAAACACTAAATCTCCCACTGAGAACTCTAGATCCATACGCCTCCATTTGCATAACACTTTGGCCGATCATGCGCTTCCTTCATCTTCTTTCTGATATCAGCTACCTTCTCACTTGCTTCAAAGATCATGTTAGGCCCAAGGACAATCCTATCACCAGACTCCACCAAACATGAAAGAGAATGACATGGACGACCATAAAGAGCTTCAAAAGGGGTCATGTCGATACTTGCCTGATAGCCATTGTTGTAAGCGAACTTGACCAAGTGTAAACGATCTTCCCAAGAACCTCCAAAGTTGAGAATGCATGCTTGCAACAAATCCTCCAAGATCCGGTTCACTCTTTCTGTTTACCCATCTATCTAGGGATGGTAAGCTATACTTAGACTCAACTCGGTCCCTAAGGCAGTTTGCAATCCCTCCCTGAACCTACTAGTGAATATCGGGTCTCGGTCACTTAAAATACTATAAAGAATACAATGAAGCCTCATAATCTCCTTCACATACAAACTCGCCAAGCTTTCTATAGTCCTAAATGGCTTAACAGGAATGAAATGTGCACTCTTGGTCAGCTGGTCGACTATAACCCAAATACCTTCATTCCCTCTTCTTGGCCTAGGAAATCCGTCAATAAAATCCATAGAGATCTACTCCCACTTCCACTTTGGGATCTCTAGCGGCTGAAGCATTCCAGCCGACTTCTGTTGGTCACTCTTAATCTACTGGCAATTTGCACACTGACTTACAAAGATAGAAATGTCTCTCTTCATCCCCCTCCACCAGAAGACTCTATTTATATTCTTAAACATTTTGGTCACTCCTGGATAAAATGGTGACATTCAGCTAATATTTCTCTTTTAAGCCATTAATATTTGGAACAAAGATACACCCGTTCATTC
The DNA here is from genome assembly GCA_030737815.1 of Allium fistulosum. NCBI lineage: Eukaryota > Viridiplantae > Streptophyta > Magnoliopsida > Asparagales > Amaryllidaceae > Allium > Allium fistulosum. The sequence goes on along the minus strand of CM060902.1, from coordinate 1,124,345,779 downwards.
TCAATATGCTCTTAGGATCAATCTCAAAACTATATATAATACCTTCTTGAACATCCTTCTTAAGTCGAGTTAAAATAGGATCTTCTTCTTGACTGTCAGCAATCCTTTGCATCAATACTGGATTGACTTCTAAGTTTGCAACCATCGCAACATTCCTACTCAACACATCTGCCACATAATTTGCTTTTCGAGGTGTATAAAGAATCTCCAAATCATAAGAAGCTAGAAATTCTAGCCATCTCTGGTGTCTCAAATTCAAATCTTTCCAGGTAAAAAGATACTTTAAGGATTTGTGGTCTGTAGATAACTCGAATTTTTTACCCAAAAGATAATGCCTCCATATCTTAAGTGTGAAGACAACATGTAAAAGCTCCAAATCATACGTAGCATAATTTTTCTCATGTGGCATCAGTTTCCTACTCGCATAGGCAATAGCCTTCCCATGCTGCATTAGAACTGCTCACAAACCAGTACTATAAGCATCCATATATACAGTTAAACCACCACTCCCATCTGGAATAGTCAAAATAGGAGCGCTAGTCAACTTCTCTATCAATTCCTTGAATGCTTGATCACACTTAGGCGTCCATACGAACTTAACAACTTTCTTCATTAACTTCGTCAGATGAGAAAAAATCTTCAAGAAATCTTTGATGAATCTTCGGTAAAAACCATCTAATCCCAAGAAACTCCTAACTTCCATCGCATTTTCGGGCTTCTTCCAGTCTTGAACTGCAACAACTTTAGCCGGGTCAACTGATATGCCTTCTCCTAAAACAACATGCCCTAAATACCTAACTTCAGTTTTTCAAAGATGGCACTTAACAAACTTAGCCTTCGACACATGACACCTCAGGGTATCAGTATGACTAGGAGATGGTACTCATGGTCCTACTCCATCTTCAAATAAACAAGAATGTCATCAATAAAGACGAAGACACATTTATTAAGAACATCTCGGAACACTCGATTCGTTAAGTCTAAAAGAGAGCAAATACATTAATTAGCCAAAACGACATAACTAACCACTTGTAGAAACTATCTAGAGTCTGAAATGTTGTTAATGGCACACTCTCCTTAGCTACCCTTAATTAGTGAAAACTGGTAGCAAGGTCCAATTGGAAAAATATCCAAGCGTCGTGGAGCTGATCGAACATGTCATCGATCCTTGGTAGAGGGTACTTATTCTTAATTGTCCTTTTATTCAACTCCTAGTAGTTTATATATAATCTTAAAGGACCATCCGCCTTGGTAAAAAAGACCGGTGATCCCCAACTAGAAGTACTACGTTTTGTCAATCCTTTATGCAACAAGTCGAATGTCTGGCTTTATAACTCTCTCCTTTCTTATAAAGCCAATCATCATGGAGGTTGTACAATAGGTATGTTTCCTGGAACCAAATCAATACGAAACTCCACTTCATAGTGGGGAGGTAAACATTGCACTATATCGAAATCATCCATGAAATCTCGAACAACAGGTATATCCCTTAGCTCCTCCTTATCAACTTTGAGCGAATACAGAAAACTACTCATCGACTTGTTAGTCTTCTCGCAAAATATATCTATACCAACATCACCAGTATCTCTAACTCTTACAATCCTTCGATCACAATCTAAGATCACTCTAAACTTAGATAACCAATCCATCCCCAACAACACTCCAAAACCCATGAACCCAAGAACAAACAAATCAAAGGGAAAGAAAAAATTTCGACAAAAATAGGTACATGTAAACACACAGTGTCAAGATTTATCGGACCACCAATAGGGTTTGGCACACAAAGAGGATTATTTTGGATAACATATTTGAGATTTAGCTTGTTCATTAGGTCAAACTAAATAAAACTATAAGAGGCACCCGTATCGAATAATACTCTAATAGGAAGATCATAAATGGATAGTGTACCTTGCAACACCTACTTCCCTTTCTGTCCTGAAGAAGTGGATGGTATCTCCCCAATATCAAAAGCCTATCTTTGCATCCTCTTCTTAGGAAAAGGGCTTTCATTCTTCATGTGTCCTTGCTTATGACAATTATACTGATCATAGTCAGGCAATTGGGTGCAAAGTGACCCATCTTGTTACACTTGAAACAAAGAATGCATGCCAAGTCGAGCTGCTTCTATGCTGGAGTCCCACCTCTAGGTTTCTTGCATGCCCACTACCTCTTCCCCTTAAAATTATGCTTGAAATTTGGCTTTACTCCAACTAGTATCACTGATAAAGGCTTGGCATTGATTGCTACCACTGCTCCTTTCTGGACTCCTTTCTTAAGCTTCGAACCTCAAAGCCATACTGCTCAGGTTGGTGAATGTACCCATAAGATGATTGGTCATTTCTTTCTGAAACTTTGGTTGCATTACATTCACGAACATTTCATTCTTTTTAAGCGGTGTGTCTACCAATCAAAGTCCAAAACATGATAATGCATTAAACTTATGTTCATACTATGCCAACGTCATATAATTTTGCTTCAAATCCAGGAGACTCCGAAACAACTACGTCCTTTCGGCTTCTAGAATAAACAATGTTTCAAAAATTTCCCTAAACTGTGTCCAAGATAACTTCTGAAGTTGTCGCGATGCTAATAGAAGTTTCTCTACATCTTCTAACCTAAAATCTCCAAATATCATTTCACAAGAGCTGAGCCAAGTTTGCACTTCAAGAATATCCCCAATACCTTAAAATGGTTTCCCGCCCAAAGTTGTGTAATTCTTACACAAAGTTGCAAAGTTCATAGGAGGTTGAACATGCGCTACCACTTCCTCTACGGGACCTACAGCTGGCACATTTCTAGCTGCTCTGCCATTTGTAGCTATGCTAGATCCACCCATTCCTCCTCCTCTTGTATTCATCTTCTATCACTTGGACAAATAACTGGTATCCTCAGGACAAAAGAATAGGATCAAAACAGTTTTAAGGAATCAACACCACAGATCTAGAAAGAGACTTAAGAGGATAGATATTATTATTATAAAGAAAATGACAAACACGCTCTCCCAAGATTAACTCATTCTAGGACATCACTTAACCCATCTTTAATGAGTTTTACCCAAATCAGGCTAAGGTGTTCGCTCAACCAAAGCTCTGGTACTAACTGTGACGACCACCTTTCTAATCCTTGAGACGACACTTAACACAACCTCGGTGTTCATGTGCCGTTGCACAAGCATCCGAAAGACGAATTGTCGTCGAGTAAAATAAAAGAATAGATCGGCACAGAACCAAAAATTCTCATATCGGTACGGTTACATATAATACAAAAGTAATATAGTACATCAGGCTACTCCAAACATGTAGTTATCAGAGTTACACAAAAGTACTACTATTATCAGCCTAGGTAGTTATACATCTTACCTTTACACTTGCTGGTACAAAATACATGCATCCTTAATATACATAAAAGTAGAAAAAAATAACTAGATAGATAAGGAGCCTCCTGCCCGACCATCATATTCAAAAAGCCCTAAGAAACCTTCTACTCTCGGACTACTCAAATCTAATTGAGTACCCGAGAGTTTAGGGAAAACAAACAACTCGAGTCAGATAATAAGTCCGGTATGAGCAAAAACTCTAAACAAAAGGGTGGAAATAAACACAGTATGTGAGACAACGCTGCCAACTACAGAACAAGTTTCCCCTTACAATAACAACATCCAATCACAACAATGGATACAAATAATTAAACATCGCGAAGTTCTCACACCACTTCCCGATGCAATTAATAAAGAGGTAAATTTAAAAAAATTGGAATCAAAGAAAAGGAAAAGGGAAATTTCCAACAAAAGACTAGGAGGGTGCTCCCCCTCAATCGAAAGTATACCTCTAGAATATACTTGAGAACTACAATGGCTCTCGGGAACTCAAAGTCGGACCACGCCAATCCTTATCGGGTATTCGAGTATTTCATAGTTTATTGCGCATATAATTGAAACCGACCTATAATAGATGTGAAAATACCCTAATGGGAGCAACCTCACATAACTTGGTCCCCAATCATGCTTTAATTTAGCCATTTCCGACAAAGGATAACTGCTCAAATGAGCAACAAATCATCTTAGATTGACGATACATAATGAAGAAAGCTGAATCGATAGTCAATAAATCAACTATCGAGGATAATTAATAATGATCCTATATGGACAGTAAATCTCATATTCCTACCACCACTCATCGATTTCAAACTTGTACTATTTCTTGGTTAAAAATAAAGTTGGGCAAGTGAAGGTAGTGTTACCTTTAGGCATTTCCTTGACCACATTTTTAACTTTCGAGGTAGGGATGCATTTCCGTACCTCTACATTTAGTGCTAAGTGTATGATTAAATCCTTTCCATATAAGCGATTTCAGATAATGGAAATTAAATTTCTAATCCTTTTCGTAACAGAATCAAACTTTTAACTTTTAAAACTGAACTTGTGCTGGGATTTCACATTTCAAAATTAGCGTTAAACAACTTTTTACCAAAGTGATTGATATTCTTTAATCATAAATTAATTACTTCAGTATCATTATTTAAAATGATCAATTAACTTTAATCAATGATTAATTATTTCAACATTTTTATTTGAAATAGTTAATTTGCTTTAGTCCTGATTAATTACTTCAAAACAACACTATTTAAAATGATTAATTAGCTTTAATCATCCTTGATTAAATGATTTATTAGTTTTAAAACATCATTATAAGAATAATTAACTAACCCTTAAAAATAATTATTAAAATGACTAATTAATTTAAACATCATTTTTAAAATGATTAAATAAATTTAAAACATTATTATTAAAGTAATTAATAAATCTTAAAATACCATCAACAAAATGATTAATTAACTTTAATACATCATTAATTAAATAATTAATTCGCCTTAAACATCATTAGTTAAGATGATTAATTAATTTTAAAAACAACATTAAGAAAATAATTAATTAATCTTAATCACATCATTATTTAAATAATTAATTAACCTAGATCATCATTATTTAAAATGATTAACTAATTTAAAATATCATTATTAAAATAATTAATTAACCTTGAACCATCACTATAAAAATGATTAATTAAAATTTAACCATCATTATTAAAGTAATTAATTAATCTTGTAAAATCCAAACACAAGTTTTAAACCAAAGATTTCAAAAGAGATGTTGTTTTCCAAAAGTGTTGATATAGCGGTAGTCGCTATATGGACACTTCCGTAAACGCTTTTCACATGTCATTTATTTATCCAAGCATCACATAGAATATGCTCATAGCATGAGCATATAAACAAAAGTAATAACTACTTATACAACATATAGATCAACACTTGTAAACAAGAACATAACTTTCCAACAAATTATCAAGATGCCAACTTTTCAAGGTGGTTAACTAGCCAACACATCCAACATATTTAGCACATACAAACATAAATAAATAACACGTATTTCCATTAATATAGTAAAGGTCAAAACTTTATTTAAAAAGGTGAGAATTTTCTCACCAAAATTCAATCAAATCAAATCAAAGTTCAATCAAACTTGTACCTGACACACGGATGGAGCTTCCTTCTACAAAAACTCAACTTTAAGACTTAGATAGGGTCAATGTGATTCGGCCATAAGGGATATGGTGCTAGGCCATGGTGGGTTTGAGGGAGTATGTGTCTTGTTTTGGAAGAGAGGAGGTGTAGAATGAAAGAAGCAAACTTTAATGATTTTACTTAAGAAAGAAGTGGGAAAAGAATGGACTTTTGAAAATTGAAAATTAAGAAGCCATTAACAAGCTTTTCAAAAGCTTAGGGAAGAAAATTAAAATATGAGAATAATGAAACCAAGCTTTCCTTTTGAAGTGAATGTAGATGTATATTTATAGGCTAACAAAGCTTCCAAAAGAAACTATCCAAAATAAGGCTTCTAAGAGAAGCTAAGAGAATTGTTTTTCTTATAAGAATCCTTCTTATGTCTTGTCCTAGAAGGCCCTACCAAGGCTTTACCAAGAAGACACTACTATGTCTTTTTCAAGAAGGCACTACTATGTCTTTTTAAGAAGGCACTACTATGTCTTCTTTAAGAAGGCACTGCTTTAATTAATTTGCTTAGGAAGTTAGATCATTTAAAAACTAGTAATCGTTTCTATATGCTACTATACAAGTGTACAATAATTTAAACAACTTTTATTTAACACAAAGACAATTTTTAACAAAACATTTTTCGCTCACGTTTTTTATATTTCCTCCAAGTATATACTTTTGTAAACACATTTCAAAAAAACAAGTTTACTAACTTTATTAAATAAAAATGAGTTATTTAAGCTTTTAAAATTCATTAATTAAAATTTTTGAAATTGATTAAATATTCACAAATCAAAGCAACAAAATTTTGGGTCATTATAGTTAATTGGTGAAATCCAGTGGCTACATCGAGTTAAGAGAAAACTTTTGCCCCGAATAGTTGATCGAAATGGTCATCTATGCAAGACAGAATAAAAAAATCCCCGTTGGCTTATTTAACTCCAGATCGTCGACGCATAACCTAAGGAAACTGTCTGTCTTAGTATCAAAAATCACATGTGCTCCTTACTCTGAAATACTTCACCTACTAAATCCCTTATGTAGTAACTGAAAACTTGCTTATCCAATTTTCTTGTCTTCTTTGGAACCATATGTCTAAGAGGCTTTACCACTGGTCTTGCATCTTTCTCGAGATCAATTTAAAGTTTGATTTTCCTTCAGGAAGGGAGACCAACAACTTTTCTGAATACATCTGTATAATCTTTCGCCATTGTAGCTCTTCTTGTGATAGGCCAAGTGAATATAAATATGTCAACTTTATGGAACTACCAGGGTCACACATAAAATCAAATCATGTCCCTCGTTATTCCTTAAACGAACATCCTTCCTATACAATCCAATACTACCCCATAGCAGGACATCCAATATATTCCCAAAGTCAACCGATAACCCGAAAGTTTAATACATATGCATTACAAGGGAACTCCACACCACATAAGACCAATGTTAAATTACGACATATCATCGATAAGTGGGTCAATCTCCGATATATTCAACACCGAAATGGATTTGTGCATGATGTCTGGTTTACGAGCTTGTTATACCGCCTTTTGGCAAGGCCGTGACACCAAGAACTTGACTAAAAACCAAGGGCAGTTCATCCTGGAGATCGGTTGTACGTAGGCTCACTATGGATGTCGACGAATTTTTTTTTGAGCCCGGATCGAGCTACAATTGATATGACATGACAAGCAAAGCTATGAGAGCCAACTTTCCAAATTTCAAGTCAATCAGAATTCGTATGCTCAAGATATTGATCGATCACGGTTGAGAAATCCAAACTTGCATCGATCATAACTCAAGATCTACAAGCCCAAATGCCACCAAATTTTAATAGGAGCTTAAGTATGACTGAAGGAATGTTCCTGCCAAATTTCGACTCAATCGGAGCAAGTCTTGATCGAGTCGAAATTCGTTCGTATCGATCGCGGATGGAAAAAACTCCAACTTGCATCGATCATATGTCCTGATCTACAAGTCCAAATGCTATGAAATTTTCACAGCAGCTTGCAAATGACATAAAGAATGTTCCTGCCAAATTTCGACTCAATCGGAGCAAGTCTTGATCGAGTCGAAATTCGTTCGTATCGATTGCGGATGGAAAAAATCCATTTCGTATCGATCATAACTCGAGATCCACAATTCCATATGCTATGAAATTTTCACATAAGACTACGTGCATGCTAAAGAAACGCCAAATTTTGACTACATTGGATGAAATCTTGATCGATGCGAAATCTGTTCGTATCGATCTCGGATCGGACCAAAACTTCACGGGCTTGGGCGCGCGGGCTTGGTCACGTGCTAGAGAGGGTCTCCCGAGATCTGAGCGAAATACCAGCCTCCTACACCTATAAATAGACCCCCAAAGCCAACATAAAAGGGGTTCTTCTTCTCCTTTGAATTCTCCAACGCCCAGACTCTGCCGGATCCAGATCTAAACTCCATAAGCTGCTGCCAACAACGAAATTCACTGCTGCATATCATAATTATCTGTTGTAATTCATTGAATTCACTTGTAATCTTCAAAGAAAGATCAATAAAGCTATCAACTTTATAGTGGACGTAGGCGATACGCCGAACCACTCTAAATTCTTGTGTCTCCTTGCATTTTGATTATCTCATTTCTGAAATTTGGAGTTTTTGTTAGATAATCCTCTTTTTCCATTTAATTTCTTCACTTTATCTCTTCAAAAACTTCCGAAGAGTGTTGTGCCCAATTTTGGTACAAACACTTTGGTGCTTTCACTGAGAAAACCCTGCTTTTCTCCTGCTCGATGGATCTACTACCGTCGTTGGATTGCAAAAATCTAAGGAGAAGATCCAGATCTGTCGATCAGTGGTTCCTTCTATTCTATTCAGATTGCTCCAGATCTAAGAGGAACTACATTCATCATGAATTTCGTACCCATATTTTCGTATCAATGAAAATATGGTGATTTTCGTATCCATGTTTTCGTATCTCGAAAATATGACCATTTTCGTATCCATCACTTCGTATCCAGAAAATATGGTAATTTTCGTGTCCATATTTTCGTATCCATGAAAATACGGTGATTTTCGTATCCATGCTCTCGAATCCAGAAAATATGATCATCTTCGCATCCATCATTTCGAATCCATCGGAAGTGCAACTTCGACTCGCTCCGCTCCGAGCCATTCTTCGACTCGCTCCAGTTCGAATCCATCGGAAGTGCATACTTCGACTCGCTCCGCTCCGAGCCATTCTTCGATTCACTCCAGTTCGAATCCATCGGAAGTGCACACTTCGACTCGCTCTGCTCCGAGCCATTCTTCGACTCGCTCCAGTTCGAATCCATCGGAAGTGCACACTTTGACTCACTCCGCTCCGAGCCATTCTTTGACTCACTCCAGTTCGAATCCATCGGAAGTGCACACTTCGACTCGCTCCGCTTCGAGCCATACTTCGACTCGCTCCGCTTCGCATCCATCAGAGAGCCTCTGTTCGACTCGATCTGCTTCGCATTGCTCTATTCGTATCGATCGCCTGTGCTCTGTTCGTATCGATCGCAACTGCTCCAATTCGTATCGATACTCACATGCTGTTCGTATCGATCCATCTAAGTCCAATTCGTATCGATACGAAATTTCAAAAAAAAAATTCGGGTGAATTCAAAGCTCAATTTAATGAAGGAACATTCCATCCGTGCTTCTAATTGTTCCATGACTGAACAAGACATAGGAGATCACAACAACAAATGTTGAGTTGCAATCAAGGAATGGGTAAAGAAATACTACTCAACCGTACTCCCAGAGGCTGGAGAATCTAGCTAATATGCCAAGAACTGGAGTTGACTAATATATCATGCTTTTAAGGTGGAATGCAACTTCCTCCAATTGACCAGCTTTTAAACTTCTGAATTGACAACTATGGTACGATGGCTAATATGACGACTGCCCTACAATGTCTACTCTGCCAACTCAAAACATAGCTGGTCACCGCTGAACCATCTTTAAATGCCCGCATCTTAATCATTCCACGTCCACATGACTAAAAGCATGACATACAACCTCAAGAGGACTTCCTTAATAACCTATATAGGTCTCCTATCTGGATGAAAGTTTGGGATAAACACCAATCTATTAGCCCATTTTAACCAACTCGCCGTCCAATCGGCCTTACCAACCACTCAAACATCGGACAATTGTGCATACATCATTCACCAGTGTTACAAGACCCCTTAGCAATAAAATGGACGTGATCATAATGTCGATTGGAGAATCTTTCCCAGTCGAAACCTATCCGTTGAAACCATCCTACATGCAGAACTTCCAATGAAAATTCAACATGTTAACTATGTCGGTTTACTGTGAAAATACGACCCCCGACACTACCTTATAAAGTGTGAATGACGCGTGGAATTCTCCAAGGGTGACGAGTGCCATCAAACGCAGATGTCTTCCCTCATTCCTTAGAGAATACCATCAATCACGGTTAGACATACCAGTTATACTTCTCATATTGTTGAAGTGAATGAAGAAGCTGGCAGCCAACGAATTTATCCAAAGCCCGCAACTAGTTGCTGCCGATACCCATAAATGAATTGATCACCAGCGCTTATTTCCAGACTTTAGCAAGAGAACTGGTGGACCGCCACCGACAACTACACCAACGTGTCTAGGCCAATTTTGAGTTGATGAATCAGATGAAGGATCAACATAGCAAGATAAGGAGGGGACCTGCTCCATACTCTAGATCAGAAAACTCCACTTTTCTAAATGGCTACCGTAAATGTCAACGCCATAAGGCTGCTCCGGGAAGGATAGCTCCGATAATATGTGCAAGCCCCATAAAACGAAGAACCGGGAACATCCGACCCCTATCGATCAAGGACTTTGATCAAATTGAACCATTTGCGTTAGACTTCCAACTGAGAAGGGCTGGACTGAAGTGCAATAGCGGGCATACGACGCTGCCTCACTTATCAATGAGATTTGATCTGATCTCTTTTGAATTATTTCTAATTCAATTTCATTTATGTTGCGAAATATGACCTACTTGAATTAAACTACTTGCAAATGATGCAGGTAACCGAGTACTTAAGATTGGGGTGCAAAACAACCTCCGCTGACTATGATCAAATCATCGAGGTATCATCATGACGAGCATGATTCAACCACTCATCGGCTACTATATGCACTTGACTGGGGGCAAGGCATCAAAGCGGAAGAGACCGACAAGGTCAAGACTCTAGTACAAAGTAGATGCAACCGACCATCCACTCATCCGCCTATGCAATTTAATTGGAGATCTGGGAAAGACTTGGAGTGATATATCCCAACAATGTACTCTCCATCTCGTACTTGAAGCTCGCCAACATACTTACGCTTCTTCCGATGCCCGATAAAATCGGAATCACACCAAGGGTGGACGCAACGTCACCATCCATGCATCCAATCCTACATTAGACACTTGGGGTTATTTGAGAACACATGTTTAAAGTGGATATGATTTGACCGTTCACTTCCCAGTTTGCGTCTGTGATTCGGCAAAACAATCATGCCTTAAACCGACTTCATCAGAGGCCAACCCTCAATTTAAAGTCATCAACGACTGACTGCCTACTCGCTAATCGTCACGATCTGTCATTTCAACTCTCTTCCTTAGCTCGATCGAAAGAATGCAAAGTATAAATTGGACGTGACTCGACTGTCTGCTCTCCAATTCTTGCACCCGACTTAAGGGAAAATATACAACTCAAAGTGGATGTAGTTCGACCATCCTTTCCTATGCTCGAGCACAAAGCTTGCCAGAACACTAATCTTACTCCTTAGGCTTAGCAAAAGTGGAATCCAAACGAACATGGACGTGATCCAACCGTCCAAAAACTAAATCTCATCCTTCGTTGAGGGGCCTATAAGTGGAAGTTAATCGGGATCCCACCGATCACTCGCTAAGTGAAACCCCGAGCTTAGGGACAAGCCATCACACTGCGGCAATAAGGGATTGATACACGACAATCCTCTAACTAACTCCGACTCCCAAAGTGTGAGCTGGAGTATAAACTTACGGACATGGGCTCAAGGAGGATGGATCCGTCCATCTAATGACTTCGCCCGTGTTCAACCTAAACCCGAGGAGTGTGGATCAGTACATCTAACGACCTCGCCTTCCATATTTACAAGCTCGAGGAGGATGGATCTGTCCATCTAACGACTTCGCTTGCCTACTCAGGGTGGATATGATACAACCGTCCACGTACCTGATCAACTAACTCCAGATTCCCAGAGTGCGAACTGGAGTATAAACATCAACTCCAGATTCCCAGAGTGCGAAACGGAGTATAAACATCAACCCCGAACTCCCAAAGTGCGAGTCAGGGTATAAACATTAACTCCAGATTCCCAGAGTGCGAACTGGAGTATAAACATCAACTAACTCCAGATTCCCAGAGTGCGAACTGGAGTATAAACATCAACTAACTCCAGATTCCCAGAGTGCGAACTGGAGTATAAACATTAACTAACTCCAGATTCCCAGAGTGCGAACTGGAGTATACACATAAACTAACTCTAAGTCCACAGAGTGTGGACTGGAGTATAAACACCAACTGGGTGCGAATGACCTCCCATCAACTTACTTCGGTCCCGAGAGCGCAGGATAGAGTCTAAACACCAAATGGGTGTAACTAACAACCCATCAACCAACTCCAGTCCTCAAAGCATGGTTTGGAATAAGAATACCAAAAGGGATGTGATTCGACTATCCATCTATCGGCTATGGTTCCTCATCAAGTTCTGTAATACAAAAAGCGGATGTGGTTCGACCGTCTGCTTTCCAATCTTCCCCTGACACGGGGTCACACTTAACACACAAAATTGGATGCGATCAAACCATCCAGCACTAAGCGGGCGTGACCCAACCGTCCATGCATAACCTCTTGTCCCCGGCACGGGACCCATAACATAATTTTATAGGGATGCACTCCAACCCCACTAGACAAAATTTCTTCCTTGATTCGACAGGGAGACGTAGATTCGCAAAACGAACCTAGCTTAATGTCCTATTCTAAATGGATGTGACTACCCGTTCTACTACAAACGAACGTGGCACGATCGTTCATCCACTAACTCTCCCCTATGATCCAACGGGCTATTCGTGCAACATGGATGGATGTGACCTAACCACTGCCAATCGATTCCTTCCTACAGTTCAGTGGGAGAAGCATCAAATTAAAGTTGTTGTAATGTGATCGACCACACTTCGACTTTCGCCATTGACTAGTGCTAGAGGGATTAATTGAGGAAAATGTGGTCCGACCATTTTCTACTAAAACTCTTAGTCCCCAGAGTGTGGACGGGGGTATAAACATCAAATAGGTGTGATGAATGGCCCTTCAACTGACTCTGATCCCCAAAGTGTGGCTACAAGAATAGACAAACGAATGAATGAGATTCGACCATTCATTCACCAACTCTGACCTGAACTCGACGTGAGGAGTGTAAACTCACTACAGGTGTAATTAGACCATCCACGAACTAACTCTGCTAACCCAAGACTGGGGGTAGAAGTGAAAATCACCGAAAGAAGAGAAAGGTGACTCACTACATCTCCAGCTTAGCGTCCTTTACAACTTAAGGAAATGACTACAAGGAGACCTTAATGCTAACCAATCAGAATGATGCCCGAAGTTCTGGGCAACCAATTATATCGTACCTCCGGATCGACGGGCAATATCGATCTGCACCTTTCATATCATACCATTGGGTCGATAGGAAATGAGGTCCCAGCATTCTACATTATACCATTGAATCGACGGTCAATATCGATCCTCTTCGACTACAAATCGATGTGACCCGAACGTCCATCGAATACCTTTGACCAACAGAGCACGGATAGAAGAATAAACCACGAATGAGTGTGACTTGACCATTCGTCCTCCGTCGCCTTCCTTCGATCCGTCAGGAAGAGCATGAGACCAAATAAGCATGACATGACTGCATTTAAGCTGACTTTATCCCTAGATCTGAAGGGAGAACGTAAATCGAAATGAACATGGTTGATCACCCAACTCCAAATAAATGCAACGCGACCATTCATTCATTGACTCTTACCATGATCCAACTAAAAGAGCAATTCAAAACAAGTGCAACCTAAACATCTGCACACTGATTCTTATCAAGATATTCCCCAGACTTAGGGGCACGAACAAGAAGATAAGATAATATGATTCAACCATTCATCAGTCAACTCTGGTTCTAAAGCTTGAACTACAGTATAGACACAGCTAGGACGAGACTAGATCGTCCGCGTAATGCATCCGCCAACCCAAGACTAGGGGCAAAAGAGTAATTATCCGAGAGTTGACTATGACAACTTGAACCTATGACCCATGCCTGATATTCATAACAACTCTAGGTTGCGACCGAAAGGATGCCTAGAGATAGAGTCATGAGATCAATACCAGGACTTATGGGCGACTGATCATCATTTTGACCTTTCCGATGAGCAATGGATTGCAGGTACATTGCATGAAAAGCGCATCATTCAGAAACACAAGTAAATTCAATCTCAAAGCTGGAGCCAACTATGTAGCAGCATGCAGTACAAGGTAAATTCTACTAATCCTTTGATTCACCATTCTTATAAGCCTAATCATTTACCATTGCAAATAAACACATGAGGCGCCTACAACCCATCACGAGTATTATAGATCAGATCACAACTCTACGCAATGATGAAGAAAGAGTCAACTGTTTTACTTCAGGTGAATCTTGATGTGTTCGCTTGGACTCGATCTCATATATATATATATATATATAAGGACTCTTGCCAGCCATGAAGAACCCTACATTAAATGTCGACCCGAGGCATGTCTCGGTGAACAAAAACGATGAGACATGGATCCGGAGAGATCTGTTGCACTTAAAGAGGAGGCGAATCTGCTCAAAACCAGTGGGTTTATCCATGATGCCCTCCAACCAAAGTGAGTATCCAATCCTTTACTTATAAGAAAAACGAACAGAGAGTGGAGGACATACATCAACTACTCAGATTTGCATGGGGTATGAAAAAGCACGGCTTTCCACTTCCAATGATCAACCAACTGATGGACCTGACCGTCAGACATGAATTACTCACATCCATGGATGCAAACTCCAAATACAATCGGATACTGAAGCATGTCCTAGACCAGGAATACAACTGTCTCATTATTGACCTGGGCCTATAGTGCTATGCTGAAATCCCTAGATTCGAACTTGAGAACGCTTATGCTACTTACCAAAGGACGATTAACAGATCATTCGAAAATCATATCGATCGGTCGATGAAAGTAGATGTGGTTAATATGCTCGTGAGATCACGGCTATCAAATGACCATATCGATGACTTGACAGAGGTATTCAGCGCTCTCCAAAAAATGCAGGATGAAACTCGATCCTTTAAAATGCTCTTTCACTATTACATTAGAAAGATTCTTCGTTTTCATCATCAATTCTCATCGAATCAAGACTAATTTCTAGAAAATTCCAACAATTAGAGACACCCATGTACCGGGGACAACCAAGCAGCTCTGATAGATTGCTTAAAGAGACCTTCCATTTTACCCAAACCTTTGTATCGCGATGATTTATACATCAATTGGGCCGTGTCAACACACGCCATAAGCGTCGCAATGCTATGTGAAGATAAACGAATCCAAAGACTAGTATATGATGAAGACTGGCTATTGACAAGCTCACCCCGTTAATGTCTATATCGACCAGCCGTTACGATAGGTCCAATAGAAACCTTAGATGTCTGAAAATTTACTCAAAAGGAGTATCAAGCTAAGCCAATTTGATATCACTTATCTCCCTTGGAGATCTCTCCATGGTCAAACATTAGCATACTTCATATCTGAATCCACCGCATCAGACGACTATCCGAAGAACTGTGGAGAACCGTCCAACCGATGGAGAATGTACACTGATGGAACTTCCAATAATCGGCTTTCTAACATCGAAGTTGCGTTAATGACTCCTGAGGAACGAAGGATCTGCTACGCCCAGAAACTCAACTTCCCTGCAACAAATAACGAAGCTAAGTATGAAGCCTTGGAGCTCAAACTTGCAAGAAAACTACGAGTGGAAACTTTACATGTCTTATGTGATTACTGGTTAGTAGTACGCCAAGTCAGGGAAGATTATCTGACTAGGGGGCATCGTCTTGCTCCTTATCTCAACCGGGACTAAAAGCTACTAGCCGGCTTCGACTATTACACTACTACACAAATCCTCTGAGAACTAAACGAAAAGGCCGAACAAATCGATAAGCTAGCCAGTTCTGGGGATGCACGACAAATAGACTTTGTCCCAGTTGAAATGATTATTATTCTAGGCATTGACATATGAAGATCAACTAGATCTTGGAGATGGATCTAGAAAAAGAGTCATGGATGACTCCTATCGAAGATTATCCATAATCGGGAATTCTTCTTGAATGAAGGAATGAGAAATGGCATATCCTCTGTGAAGCCTCACTGCATGATTACATCTAGATCGTTCAACTCCGTCGACACAAAGCATTACTCCTGTATCCGCCAATCCGGGACCCATTATGACGTATCCATCGATACGAAGCATACATTCCAACATCTCAGATCGATCCAGGAGAGGATCGATACAAAGGAAGGGCTCAAAACAACCATCGAACGTTGTTACAACTTGAATTTCACTTCGATCCAGGAGAGGATCGATACGAACCTCAATCCAAACAAAAACTAAAGAACTTGACAACGAATCGTGAACGTGCAAACGTTAACGGGAGCCAGGTTAACATACGTACATTGAACAACAAATCGCTAGCACTCGACACTCAGTTACAACAATGCACTACATAATCATTGGCAGTCAACAAATCAACATTTATATTACTGGAAATCAATCGAAGGTTACATCTTTTGACGAAAAGATAGCAACTACTCAACGAATCAGATAGAACTTTTTCAGAATGAAGGATGCAGCATTTCAAAGCACATCATGTTCACACAAGACGTACTTTTGGGGGGCAAATGTTATCCCGCCTTTTGGCAAGGCCGTGACACCAAGAACTTGACTAAAAACCAAGGGCAGTTCATCCTGTAGATCGGTTGTACGTAGGCTCACTATGGATGTCGACGAATTTTTTTCCAAGCCCAGATCGAGCTAAAATTGATATGACATGACAAGCAAAGCTATGAGAGCCAACGTTCCAAATTTCAAGTCAATCGGAGTTCGTATGCTCAAGATATTGATCGATCACGGTTGAGAAATCCAAACTTGCATCGATCATGACTCGAGATCTACAAGTCCAAATGCCACCAAATTTTAATAGGAGCTTAAGTATGACTGAAGGAATGTTCCTGCCAAATTTCGAATCAATCGGAGCAAGTCTTGATCGAGTCGAAATTCGTTCGTATCGATCGCGGATGGAAAAATTTCCAACTTGCATCGATCATATCTCTTGATCTACAAGTCCAAATGCTATGAAATTTTCACAGCAGCTTGCAAATGACATAAAGAATGTTCCTGCTAAATTTTGACTCAATCAGAGCAAGTCTTGATCGAGTCAAAATTTGTTCGTATCGATCGTGGATGGAAAAAACTCCAACTTGCATCGATCTTATCTCTTGATCTACAGGTCCAAATGCTATCAAATTTTCACAGCAGCTTATGTATGACCGAAGGAATGTTCCTGCCAAATTTCGACTCAATAGGAGCAAGTCTTGATCGAGTCGAAATTTGTTCGTATCGATCGCGGATGGAAAAAACTCCAACTTGCATCGATCATATCTCTTGATCTACAAGTCCAAATGCTATGAAATTTTCACAACAGCTTACAAATGACATAAAGAATCTTCCTAACAAATTTCGACTCAATCGGAGAAAGTCTTGATCGAGTTGAAATTCGTTCGTATCGATCGCGGATGGAAAAAAGTCCAACTTGCATCGATCATATCTCTTGATCTACAAGTCCAAATGCTATGAAAATTTCACAACAGCTTACATATGACATAAAAAATGTTCCTGCCAAATTTCGACTCAATCGGAGCAAGTCTTGATCGAGTCGAAATTCGTTCGTATCGATCGCGGATGGAAAAACTCCATTTCGTATCGATCATAACTCGAGATCACAAGTTCATATGCTATGAAATTTTCATAGGAGACTACGTGCATGATAAAGAATGTCCACGCCAAATTTCGACTCCATTGGATGAAATCTTGATCGATGCGAAATCTGTTCGTATCGATCACGGATCGGACCAAAACTTCACGGGCTTGGGCGCGCGGGCTCGGTCACGTGCCACAGAGGGTCTCCCGAGATCTGAGCGAATTACCAGCCTCCTACACCTATAAATAGACCCCCTAAGCCAACAGAAAAGGGGTTCTTCTTCTCCTTTGAATTCTCCAACGCCCAGACTCTGCCGGATCCAGATCTGAACTCCATAAGCTGCTGCCAACAACGAAATTCACTGCTGCATATCATAATTATCTGTTGTAATTCATTGAATTCACTTGTAATCTTCAAAGAAAGATCAATAAAGCTATCAACTTTATAGTGGACGTAGGCGATACGCCGAACCACTCTAAATTCTTGTGTCTCCTTGCATTTTGATTATTCTCATTTCTGAAATTTGGAGTTTTTGTTAGATAATCCTCTTTTTCCATTTAATTTCTTCACTTTATCTCTTCAAAAACTTCCGAAGAGTGTTGTGCCCAATTTTGGTACAAACAGAGCTGAACTGTCTATTAGTGCGCTTTCTATAAATGATGAGATGCACAATTGTCAAGCAAAGTACAAACTGGAGAATCACGTAAAGTCAACACAGCTTACATGACAATCCGCTTCCCTTTCTCCAGAACATTCGATGGTGCAAAATTAGCAGTTGGAACGACATCCAGAGCGTAAGCCTTAACCATTTGTCCTCCCTTATGGAAATCGGGACACTCCCTCTTTATGCGGCTACATTAGTCGCAGTTATAGCACTTTATCTTCTGTTGGACCAGAGACACCATACAATCTTTTGATAAATTCCTACTTAATTACATTTGTAGCACCTACCCTTCAGAAGGTTTACCCTACATTTCTTCAAAATGTGATCCACCTTCTAACACCCATCAAAAGTAATCGCATATTTCTTTCCTTGTTCTCCTTGTAGTCCATTGCACTTACGCTTAGCCTATCGTTGGACCTCTCCCCTTAAGCTGCTCCTTATTTATCCCTCTATTAATAGGATTCAATAATGTCGCTTCTAGTAAACCCTTAATCATTGCTCCATAAGGGACCTGATTCAATGCTAACATTTTCAAAGGCGGGTTCAAAACCCTTTCCAAATTTCAACGCCTTCTTCCCTTGAGTGTTCACCATCTCAAAGCCAAACCTAACCAACCCATTAAACAACTTACAACCCCTAAATGTCATCTCCTCCTATTTCAAGTGAATAACCCTATCTGATAGTGAATCCCTCTCTGCTCTAGAAAAGAGTTTTGCCTCAAACTTCCTCTTAAACATTCCCTACGTGATAATTTCCTCCTCTACCTCTGCTTCACCGCTTCCCTCCAACGCATTTCCTCACCTTGCAAGTTCTAGGAGGCCAATTTCCTCCTATCAATATCACTAAGTTCTAGGAGGCCAATTGCTTCACCGGTTATCCTTTCATAGTTATTTATTCATGCCCGAGTCACCAAGTATGAATCTGTTTCGACAAAGGGCTTCCCACCTGTTGGGCGAATTCTCACCACCAGAATAACCGGACCAGCCACCCTCCAAATCAAAGCGGACCAACGAATCCACCAGATCAAGGGATGCCAAACCAACTCTTCTACCAACTGCCGCCGAACCAAGTGATGCCGAACCAACACACTCCAAGCCACTGCCGAACCAGGAGCCTGCCAGACCATACACACCGGACCAACATACCACGTCTCACCACCGAACCAACTCCATCCAGCACCACCGCACCAGACCACCGGACCAAAGTATCACCGAGCCAAAGCACTACCGGACCGAGGCCTCAACTCCAACCATCTACCACCGAACCAAGGCATTGCCGAACCAAAGTTGCCAGGCCAGATTGCATCAGCCCAGGCCCACCATCAGTTATATACATCCAAGACCCCTGCCCCCAGCCTCACTCTATAAATAGAGGGGCAGGGGTACAACAATGGGGGACAAGTTTGAGAGCTCAAGTACGGATAGAACTTTCAAACAACTTTCATTTACTTGTATCAAAGCTTTGTACTTGTAATCTGAACAAGAAAGGAGAAATAATATATAAAGTGGACGTAGGCACATTCTGGCTGAACCACTATAAATCTGCGTGTCTTTTTACAGTTTAGTCCCTGCTTTTCATATATTTGCATAAATCAACTAAATCATACGACTTTGAGGTGTTTGTCCATTTTTTGTGCAAACATTTTTGGTGCTTTCACTGAGAACCAGAAGCTCGAAGCTTCAGCTTCTTCCACTTAATCTTCTTCCTCAGCATCGTTCATTGCTTGGAAAACATGCCTCCCAAGCAGAAGAAAGATGTTAACAAAGGAAAAAACATCGCAACCAGCAGTCTTCCAGATCCAGTGGTCACAGATCAAGTAAATCGTCCCCCTCCAGTAGCAGTACCAAATGAAGGTCAGGCAAATCCGACCACCCCTGCCGCAGAACAGCCGACGGCAATTACTAGGGCAGATCTAGATAGGGTTGTGGCTGAAGTGACTAACCGCTTCACGTCCCAGCAGGAAGCCTTGGTGGACCATCTCATGTCACGCTTAAGGGATGCTGAAGAGTCCAACCGCAACACTGAATCATGGGGTGAGTCCCAGTCTGGAGGATCTCAGAGACAACAAAGATCTTCCTTCTTCGAAGGACCTAACAACAGAAGCAGCCATGGTAGGAGCCGAGATCGAGCACAGCCCGAAGTTAGGCCCGAGGAAACGCTTGGAACCGAACCCAACGGGGGAGGTACTGGGCGGAGGTCAACTGTAGCTGAGCTGGTTGTACTGCCTAACCATGGAAACACCAATGAACGGGGCCGAGCTAGAGTCCAGCCCGAAGTTGAACCCGAGGAAATGCTTATATCAGAACCCGGCGGGGGGAGATCAAGGCAGGGGCCAACTGTAGCTGACCCTAGCATGCTCCCAGAAGACCAAAGACAGCCACTGGAAAATATCAGGAATGATAGACGATACCATCCCTACAGGTCATCCGGACGGAATCAATCCCACAGAACAAAACCAAACTCATTTCTATCTGCTCCAAATTCTGATGAAAGGATGGCATGCTTGTTCAGAGAGTGCGTCCAACGGGATCAAAGAGATCGAGGGATAGACGCTAGGGTAACCAGCCCTTTCGCCCGCAATATCGAAATCGCTATCACCCCGCGAGAATGGAAAATGCCAACAATGGAACCTTACAAAGGAACCTCCGACCCCGTTGTACACTTACAGAGATACACACAACATATGCTCATGAGTGGAGCAACAGAGGGAGTACTGTGCAAATGCTTTCCACTATTCTTAGCAGATCTAGCCACCTCCTAGTTCTGTCATTTACCCCAGGGATCCATCAGCTCGTGGGAAATGTTGAAAGAATGGTTTATCAGTCAGTTTCGCATTTATGTGGAACAACCCAAGGACGCTTATTCCTTATCCAGTATCAAACAGAAACCTGGAGAGAAACTGCAGCAATACCTAACCCAATTCAATGCCACAGCGGCCGCAGTCCAAGATGCCGATGAGAAGCTTATCCTCATGGCCCTCTGTAGTGGTGTGCATCCGGATACTAAATTTGCTAGAAGGTTGACAAAAGAAGAACCAGCTACTTTACCCGATTTCTTCCATGAAGCCGAGAAATATATGAGGCTTGAAGATGCTGCCACTGAGGGGAAGTCAGGGCAACAAAATAAGGCAGCTCACGGCAACACTCCCGTTGCAGCGAAGGACGTTCGAAGAAATGATTCCAGAGACAACGCTGGGGGCAAGAAGGGAGAAAAGCGCCTATATCGGCCAGGACCAAGGTTCGACACTTACACTCCTTTGAACGAAACCATTGAAAACATCTTCCTTGCCACCCAGGACGAAGTTAGATACAAACGTCCACCATACAAGAAGGAATCAGATAACGCGCAGAAATCTGGAAAGTTCTGCCGCTTCCACGAATCTCATGGGCATGATACCAATGAATGCCATCATCTCCGGTACTTGATTGAAGAACACATCAGAAGGAAAAGACTGGAACGCTATGTAAGAGGTCAGAACAGGACTCCAGCTCCTGCCAATGAGAACCCAAGGCTACCCTCACCAGAGATAGGCAGAGGAAATCGCAACACTAGCGGCTCTAGTCAAGAGAAGATAGTGGTCCATACCATCTCGGGAGGACCGCACGTCGCCGACAGAAGCTGGGCAGAGATGGGAAGATATGGAAAGTCGCTTAGAAACAATGAAGACTGTGTTAATTCTGTTATAGAAGAGTGCCGCTCGAAGCGGAAAGAGAATGATGACATCACATTCGGTAGGCGTGACCTAGAAGGAAGGCAATACCCTCACATGGATCCCATGGTTATCTCTGCCCGGCTCGGTCCAGCCGAAGTTTTCCGAATTCTAGTAGACACTGGAAGCTCCGTAAATATCCTATTCAAGCATGCGTTCGACAAAATGAAACTATCAATGAAGGATATTTCTCCCTGCAATAAACCACTACACGGTTTCACTGGGGATGCGAAGATGCCCCTCGGGCAACTGGACCTCTTTGTCGAAATTGGAAGTCATCCTCGCTCTGTGGTACAGAAACAGACATTTGTGCTAATAGAAAATCACTCGGCTTATAATGCTTTCTTAGGAAGGCCAGCCTTGTTTGACTTCCAAATTGTCCTGGCCCCATGGTGCCTAAAGATGAAATTTCCGACGGACAATGGAGTAGGGGAAGTAGAAGGAGACCAGGACGTTGCTCGAGACTGCTATGTGACTGAACTTCGCAACAACCACAGGAAGGATAAATGGAAAAGTGTAGAGGTTGCCCTCTGCACAAAAAGTTTGGAAGCATAGCAACTAAAGAAAGCCCCTCCTCTTCGATATACCAGCGACCCTTTCAATGAATTAGACCCCAGGGACAAAGAGGAGGAGGCCACCGCCGAGCCTGCAGAGGCTATGGAATTTGTATCTATAGACAAGCATGACTCGAGTAGACTATTGAAAATCGGGTCCCAACTAAAAGCTGAGTTGAAGGAGCAACTCATTGACTTTCTCCGCCACAACTTTGATGTATTCGCATGGTCACATGCTGACATGACCAGAATCTCCCCTGACATAGCATGCCACGTACTGAACATTAATCCAACCAAGGCGCCCGTAAAAAAAAGAAAGAGAAGTATGGGGGCAGAACGATCCGCAGCCCTCGATGAAGAAGTAAAGAATCTACTTGCCATTGACTTTATACGGGAAGCCATCTACCCAGAGTGGATCGCCAACCAAGTGCTGGTAAAGAAGGCTAATGGGAAGTGGTGAACATGCATTGACTTCTCCAACTTAAATGACGCCTGCCCGAAGGATTTCTTCCCACTTCCCCGAATCGATCAACTTGTAGATAGCACAGCCGGACACGAACTCTTATCCTTTATGGACGCATACTCAGGATATAACCAAATTCCTATGCATACTCCCGATCAAGACCACACTAGTTTCATCACTGACCGGGGTTTGTACTACTAAAGGTAATGCCTTTCGGACTTAAAAACGCAGGAGCCACCTACCAGCGCCTCGTCAACAAGATGTTTGCATGGCTAATAGGACAAACTATGGAAGTGTATGTTGATGACATGCTGGTAAAGTCAAGGAAAGCCGACGATCACGTAAGCCACCTAGGCGAGATGTTTCAGGTACTTCGCCAGTATGGAATGAAGCTTAATCCTCTAAAATGCTCCTTCCGAGTATCATCAGGAAAGTTCTTGGGATTCATCGTCCATGCCAGAGGGATTGAAGCAAACCCTGAATAGGTCCGAGCTCTAAAAGATATCAAGATACCTTCCACTCGAAAGGAAATGCAAAGCCTGAATGGGAAAGTGGCCGCCCTAAGCCGATTCATCTCCAAAGCAACGGACAAGTGCGTCCCCTTCTTCGAAGCTCTAAAGAAAGACAAAGGAAAGTTCGAATGGACTGACGAATGCTTAACTGCTTTCCTTAACTTAATCGAACACCTCCAGAAACCGCCGGTACTCTCGACTCCAAGCGAAGGCGAAGAGTTATACCTATACCTTGCTGTGTCATCTCACGCCCTAAGCGCTGCTTTGGTAAGGGAAGATAACCGCACGCAGCGGCCAGTTTACTTTGTAAGTAAGAGGTTTACAGGGGCAGAAGTCAGATATCCTAAACTTGAGAAGCTAGCATACTGTTTACTGATCACGTCACGGAAACTGCGTCACTACTTCCAGTCCCATTCCATCAAAGTTCTGACCGATCAACCACTGAGGCAGGTACTCCATCGTCCCGACACTTCTGGGCGACTACTTAAATGATGCATTGAACTGAGTCAGTATGATATCACCTATCACCCTCGCACCGCCATCAGGGGACAAGCCATGGCCAATTTCATTGTAGAATTCACTACCAACGAGGGTAAGGAGCAATCAGAAATAGCAGAAGACATCAAGTGAAATCTCTTCGTAGATGGGGCGTCAAACGATCAAGGTTCGGGGGCAGGTGTGGTAATAGTCAGTCCTAGGGGAAACAAGCTGCACTATGCTATAAGGTTGGAATTCGCTGCCACCAACAACGATGCCGAGTATGAAGCAGTGATAGCTGGATTAGAACTTGCCTCAGAAATCGGAGCCAATTCTTTGTGTCTCCATAGCGATTCTCAACTTATTGTTAATCAAATACTAGGAGAATTCCAGGCTCGAGAAGAACGACTCATAGCATATTTAAAGAAGACCAAGTTACTTCTCAATCGATTGGACCATTACTTAGTCAAACACATCCCCCAGGAAGAGAACCGAGAGGCCGACGAATTGGCGAAGCAAGCAAGCGTGAGAGACGGCGCTATTTCCGGAGCGGTAGCCATCTCAAGGCAACTGACCCCAAGTTTTGAGCAAGTGAATCTGATAGCTGCAACCGAAGAAGCAACTTGGATGACTCCCATCCGAGACTACTTACAAAGCGGCACACTACCCAACGGGCGTAACGAAGTCAAGAAAATCTTGAGGAAAGCTTCCTGCTATACAATACAAGAGGGCATCCTCTATCGGCGTGGATTCTCTAACCCCTTATTAAGGTGTGTCGCTGGAAGGGAAGCCAAGGAAATCTTATCCAACATTCATCGAGGAAGCTGCGGAGATCACACCGGAGGGCAAACTTTAGCAAAAAAGATATTCCGATATGGATATTTCTGGCCCACCTTAAGCAAGGACGCCTTAGATTTCGTCAAAAAGTGTGACAGATGCCAGAAGTTTGCTAAGATTCTGTGGCTACCAACAACTGAGATTACTCAAATGACCAGCCCTTGGCCCTTCGCAGTATGGGGGATTGATTTAATCGGCGAACTACCAATGGGCCGACGCGGGGCCAAATATGCTATAGTGGCAGTCGACTATTTCACCAAATGGGTGGAAGCAGAATCCCTGAATAAAGTATCTTCAGCAAAAGTTATTAACTTCTTGATCAAAAATGTTCTGTGCAGGTACGGAGCCCCATTCAAGATCATATCAGACAATGGACTTCAGTTTGACAGCGAGGAATTCGCCAACTGGTGCCGAGAGCACGGAATTCACAAAAGCTTCTCATCCGTAGCATATCCCCAGGCAAACGGACAAGTCGAAGCCGTCAACAAAATTCTGAAAACTCTAATAAAAAAGAAACTTGAAAAGTCAAAGGGCGCTTGGGTGGATGAACTCCCTATGGCACTGTGGGCCTATCGCACATCTTTCAGAACATCAATAGGGCATACTCCTTTCTCTTTGGCATACGGATCGGAGGCTATGCTCCCAGTTGAAACCATCGTGCCTTCCCACCGTAGGATCCACTATAACCCAGAAGAGAACGAAGAACTCCTTCACATGTCTTTGGATCTAATTGAGGAGAGAAGAAATGATGCAGTCCTCAAAGCAGCAGCCCACAAGCAAAAAGTGGAAGCACAATACAACTCCAAAGTCAAGCATCGTACCTTACAAGAAGGGGATCTTGTCCTCAAGGGAATCTTCCCTCGCCCCGGAGCACTAGATCCAATCTGGGATGGACCATATGTAATTCATAAAGATCGCCACAATGGAGCTTATATTTTGTCAACAGTGGACGGAGAGGTGTTCCAGAGGGCATGGAACATTCAACACCTCCGTCGATACTTTTCTTAACTTGTACTGCCCATATGAAGTGAATTAACAAAGAGAATCAGTGGACGTAGGCATTTTCGTGCCGAACCACTTTAAAAAACCTTGTCTCTTTTTTAACTTGTCCCTTTATATCTTGGCTGCTTGTTAACTTTATCCTTTTCTGTTGAACAAAATCCTATGCATGTAGCATTTCCATTCAAAGCACTCCACAGCGCAACTTCACCTGGACAAGACCTAACAGGTACTATGCGAATCTATGCCCTCGCCAATGAGACACTTTTTCTCTGGCATCCCTCTGTTGCGGGTTAACTCATTGCTCGCGACGGCCCTTAAAACCAACTGTAATGAGCCGATTATAAGCCACCGAGAAGGCCGAATATAGTCGAGGCAGCTCATTACGGCGTTCGGCTCGCCGGCAACTGTGAACCGACTATAAGCCCCAACATAAGGTGTGGCCAGCCAGGGGCAGTTCACGGTTGACGATCGGCACCCACGCTAGCCGGCCACAGTAAATCGAATAATACCCATGATTACGGGCCATAATGGCCCGGGTAGTTACTGTGCGCGATCTCGGCTTCGATGTGTCTTAAGTGCGGCTGTGGTAAAAAAGAATTAACTCCCCGCGGAGGCGTAAGATGGGTGACAAATGTCTCCATGACCCATAGCTAGGGAAAGTGACTACAAAGCCCGTTTGCCACGAACTTAAGCACATCGAAGGCCTTCCGTGATTGGAAGTTTTACTATTTCACATATTCCAATTTTATTTAAGAAACTTTTCTCCTATCCTCTGTAACAATCCCTGAAGTACAGGACACAGAACAAGAGACATTCGCTAATGGAAGTGGATGCTCACAGCAAGATACTGTACCGCATCCCATACTCGGTCACACAAGACATTCAATGCTGCCATCTACAAGAAAAATATAAAGGGCGGTATTTCCTTCTTTCATGAGTAAACACGTGACTATAATTTATTCACACCTCACGCTAACATTGCAAGTCATATTTTAAACAAGAACTTGACGTCAAACACAATTTAATTACAAGAATATGCATAGCTATATTTCTCACACAACATGTCAAAATAGCAAATACATTCAAAAGACGACAGAATCAGCTTAAGTTAAAAAATTACACGTCAAGAATAGTGCTATTTATTACAAGTAGCATAATTACAACATAAGAGTTACGTTACTGTTTTAGGACTAACATATACAACAATGTCAAGTCCACAAAAAGATTTCCAGGTCCAATCAATGAGCCGGCTGCGTCGGAGTCTTATCCTTGTCCTGTTGCCCACTTGCCCGGTCAGAGAAAGAATTCATTAGTGATAAGCAACCAAGTTAACAGAAAGACTAGAAAGGAAGACTTACCAGCATCTGCTCCTTGATCATCTTGATCATCATCCTCCACTTCCACACCTGCCTCCTCAGTTGCAAGCAACCGCATGCCCTCCTTCACCGCCACCTTCTCCTCCTTGGTAAACTGGGCGGTAACCACATCCATCCTAAAGACCACACCGCCCTCCTTATCCGCCTCAGCCTTGGCCTCCTCTAGAGCCCTGAGATAGATCCTAGCCATAACCCGGGGGTAGTCATCCATCCAGGACAAGTTACCCTGCCTCCAAGTACGGAAGTACATATCCTGGAGCATCCCATCCATCATCCCCTCGTTCTCTTCAAACTCCCTCATTCGGACCTCAGAAGCCCGCAGCTTTGCAACAACAGCATCCCTCTCCGATAGATACCGTAAACGGTCGGCCTGAAGGGACCTCCTCATCGCCTCCATCTCCTCCTTCGACTTGGCCTGAGCAAGCTCCGCAGCCTCAAGTCTCCCCGATAGTTCCTTTACACACTCGAGGTCCGCTTGCCAAACCTCATCCACCGTGGAAATGGCCATGTCAATCCGCTCCTTATAGACGACCTCTATCCTCCGCAACTCCGCCCTACTGGCCTCTTCAATAGTCTTCCTCAATTGTCGGGATGCGGCCTCATGTTGGGAGATTTGGATGGCTTGGTCGGCAAGTTGTTTAGCCTGGTCGGAAACCATCAACCGCAGCCGAATGTTGGCGCTTCCTATCTCTTCCCCAGCCTTGACCAGTCGGGCGTGGTGCCCCATAAATTTCCTGGTCTCCTCAGCAACCCGGTCAATATTTGCCTTAGCCTCATCTCCCAGAGTTATGACCCGGGTAGTAAGCAGATCAAGGTCCAGGGACTTAGCTTCGTCAAGCACCCGTACCATAGGATTACGAGGGAGGAGATGCTCACCAGTAACCTCATCAAAAGAGATG
Organism: Allium fistulosum; assembly: GCA_030737815.1. Taxonomy (NCBI): domain Eukaryota; kingdom Viridiplantae; phylum Streptophyta; class Magnoliopsida; order Asparagales; family Amaryllidaceae; genus Allium; species Allium fistulosum. The sequence goes on along the minus strand of CM060902.1, from coordinate 1,124,317,639 downwards.
TCATGAGATGCCGGGTCCAGGTCCGGATGACCCGCAAACGGATTGCGTACTAAGCCAGGATGATCTATCGGGATGACGGTTGGATTCTCAGACGGATGGGGGGAGGGCATAAGCTCGGTATCCTCCTCCGTAATATCGTGAATAGGCTGGAGTGGGGCTGGGGGTTCAAGAAGAGGTTCAGACGAAGATCGACTCCTCTTCCTCTTCTGTATATCTTCTTCAATAACTCCGAGAAGAAGACGATAGCCGACTATGTCTCTCGGGCGGTTAGTAGAAGGCTTCGGCTTGGCGGAATCTTTGAGGAGTTTGTATTGTTCAAGCCTGTGCCGAAGATCTGAGGTCTTGGCCGTTTTTCCCACTCCTGGAGTAAAAATCAAGTGTCACCAGTATGCACTGAGCCATCATTCGAGAATTAAAAAGAACAGAGGGAAATTCACCTTGAACCGCAAAGGTTGCCTCAGTAGAAGCGCTCCCGGAAGATAAATCGACGCCGGTCCCAACTTTCTCAGCTTTCCTGGACTTCTCTGTTCCCTCCAAACCTTCGAAGGCTTGGCGGAAAGCGTCATCCGTCCACTCTTGCATCTCGCCTACTTTCCCAGAAGACAAAGCCCCGACACCGTCGCCACCTCCAACGCCTTCTCCTCCATCTCTGCCTTGCTCCTCCTCCACATCTCCCTCCTCCGGGATATTTGGACATGTGCTGCGAGAGGGACCGTCAGACTTTTTGAGCTTCTTCCCCCCGGCAACCGGATGTTTCGAAAAGGGCCTCCTTTTGCTGCTCTTCGACTCGGCCCCTTCTTTAGCTTGGGCAGCCTTCTCTTCGGCCGTGTCCCTCTGCTTGACCACGGACTGCTGTGGAAGGATCAAATTGTGCTCCAAAAGTGTAGCATTCCTGATCAGGTAAGCAGCCGACCTATCTCTCCCAGTAATAGCTTCTATTTCTGCTGCCGTCTGAACCAGGCGATCATTCTCCACGACCGCAAAACCACCTGTCGCTAGCAAAAAATAAAAAAACATAAGAAGGAGCATTGCAACCAGAATGGGAATTAAAAATAAAGCTTTGACTTACATTCGGAGGTGAAGCGCCGAATAGAAACGGAATCATCCCTGACAAAAAACCATTCCTTCTTGAACATGCTGTACTTGGAGTATAGATCCAGGACCGGCTTAAAGGATACGGCCGATTCCAAGCTGATGTATGGAGACCCCTTCTTATAGCCTCTCAAGTTGTACAAATACCAGATCTCCCGGTTGGAAGGAGGACGCCCATATCTCCTCTGGAAGATGACAAAGAGACTCACCAGAATGGCATAGGAGTTGGGCTGAAGCTGAATGGAGCTACCTTTAGATATGTGAGAAAGCTGACTACCTAGGCATTGAGAGGCGGGATGGCACCACACATGCAATGGTATCTGCTGTAGGCAAAATATCCTTCGGGAGGATCATACGGCATCACTCCCGCATCCGGCAATAGCATGCGCGCTCGGTCGATCACGAAAGAGCGAGATATAACATCAAGTTGCTCGCCCTTGAGTGAGCTAGGGAAGCAATCAGGAGGCAAGTTCAGAAGTTCCTGAGGACCGTATCCATCTACCAATGATCTCGGGGTGGGCCCATAACGTCCCGGTCCTGACTGGACTAGGGGCACGGTAGAAGGCTCTTCTCTATCCTGAGATCTCTTCTTCTCCGATCGGGTTTCCACTTTGTGAGACATTTATCTGCAAACGCAAGAAAGCACGTCGTTAAAACAAGGGATGTAGAGATATACAACAGAAAGTTTTCAAGTTCATCCGGTATCAAGTACATCCGGTATTAAGTCAACGCGGCATGAAAAGTTTTTTCATTCGGTACTAAGAGACATTTATGCTCATTCGGTAAAACAAAGAAAATCTTATTCAGCAAAAGAGAACATGCCTGGTTCGGCGTTAAGATGACTCAACACTAGATGATTCAGCATTGAGTGGATCGGCAATTAACTGATTCGGTGCTTATGTGGATCAGTTGTCTCAAATAATGGAGGATGTACAAAGGCCTGAACCTCTACTTATAGGCAAATATAGGGCACCGGACCAACTGGACCAGCACTCAAGGACCGAATGAAGATGACCAAGAAACAAAGTAAGCCGTATGCCAGCATACGCCCCACTTTGGGGGGCAAATGTTGGGCGAATTCTCACCACCAGAATAACCGGACCAGCCACCCTCCAAATCAAAGCGGACCAACGAATCCACCGGACCAAGGGATGCTAAACCAACTCTTCTACCAGTTGCCGCCGAACCAAGTGATGCCGAACCAACACACTCCAAGCCACTGCCGAACCAGGAGCCTGCCGGACCATACACACCGGACCAACATACCACATCTCACCACCGAACCAACTCCATCCAGCACCACCGCACCAGACCACCGGACCAAAGTCTCACCGAGCCAAAGCACTACCGGACCGAGGCTTCAACTCCAACCATCTACCACCGAACCAAGGCATTGCCGAACTAAAGTTGCCAGGCCAGATTGCATCAGCCCAGGCCCACCATCAGCTATATACATCCAAGACCCCTGCCCCCAGCCTCACTCTATAAATAGAGGGGTAGGGGTACAACAATGGGGGACAAGTTTGAGAGCTCAAGCACGGATAGAACTTTCAAACAACTTTCATTTACTTGTATCAAAGCTTTGTACTTGTAATCTGAACAAGAAAGGAGAAATAATATATAAAGTGGACGTAGGCACATTCTGGCTGAACCATTATAAATCTGGGTGTCTTTTTACAGTTTAGTCCCTGCTTTTCATATATTTGCATAAATCAACTAAATCATACGACTTTGAGGTGTTTGTCCATTTTTTGTGCAAACACCACCAATACTAGAGAAATCTCTACATGGTTTGAAAAAGTCAACAGCTGGTGGTGTTTGGCTTGGAAGCACACCTTTGGTAGTAGTGGGGGCAATGTTGGCTATAGGTTCAATGGTTTGGGTACTAGCATGGCTCGTGGCTTGGAGTTAGCAGCTAAACCATGCTGGAATATTAACTCGAGGGACATCTAATATATCAAATTAGGTACTAGTCCAGGCTCTAGTTTCTACACCACATGTATTGTTTGTGTTAGTCTCTGTCCCCATTTCAATTAAACTGCCCACTTTAAGCTATTTATAAAAATAGAGTTCATAAGCAACTCCCTAATTGTAACAACCCAAGTGTTAATTACCTAATTAATTAAATTTAACGATGGATAATTAAGGCTAATTTGTGATTTGTGAAATTTAATTATGAATTAAATCTTGTAATTGAGACTGGTGATTTTTTTTATCTTGATTAATTTTAAGATAATTTTAGATATAATAAATTTAAACAAGCGATTAGTATTGGAAAATATTGTTTAAAATGGAAATTTGCAATTTATAGTGAGAATAACTTTTTTTTCAAAGTTATAATTAATTCTTAAAATATCTCAATATTAAAAGTAATGAGTATTTTTAACTTGTTAATTGGTTCGGTAAATGGAGAATTTAAATTGTGATTTTGTGAAAATTTATTTAAGTGTAAAATAAGGTTCAAAATTTGTAAACCAAAATAGAGATTAGGAACACTTTTCTTAGCTATTGAATTTGCAATACTTTGTTAATGGGTTTGGGTCTAAGCAAATACCAACCCATTAGTGCATAAAAAACAAAACAAGTTTTTCTCTTTAGTAAAATACATAATGAACTATACATTCATTTTCAAAACCTTTAAACTAACAGAAAGCTTCTCAAAGCTAAAAGAAAAAAAATCCTAGAGCCAAAATCCCCAAATCAAAGCTAGAAATTAAAGGGCTTTTGCAAATTAATTACAAAAATAGAAGCAAGGTAATCTTTTACACCTTCTAGAGAGTTATTTCAATTGTTAATTTCAGTTTTGGTCATAGTTAGTAATTTGGTTTTTTAAATTTCTGAGATTAAACTAGGTCTAGTTGATGGAAGAGGCTAGCATAGGAGAATTCAGGTTTTAATCATCAAATTCTAGTCCATGAAGGTGAGTTAATCACTCACATATATATTTCTAAATCTTTATTTGCTGCTCATAATTATTTGAATGATTGTTGATTGAATTGTTTGCAATTTGGTTGAAAACTTATGTTATTATTATGTTATTGTTTGTTGAAAATTTAGTGAAAAAAAGATCGCTGCAGTAAAACAGCAAAAATATGCAGTAAAATTATCCAAATTGACTCAATCTTTTTGTGGTATAAAGCTTTTTTCAATTAGCTACAAGTTGTCTTTGAATCATATTTCGAAATTTTATTGTTTACTGGGTTGAAATTGAGTTTGAAACTAATGTTATAGCACAGCCATATAAAAATTTTCCGAGTTAATACCTGAGAGTAATATGGACATAAATTTTGATTGATAAATCCAATTGTGTTGAATCTTTTTGCAGTAGAGAAACAATTTCCTAAGGAAGAAATTTTGTTTTAATTACTTTCTCATATTTCGAAGATTTCTTGATCAAAAATCGGGTTTCTAACAGAGTAATAGTCTCTGCTCTGTCAAATTTCTGTGCTAAACATTGTTAGTAATTTAAGCATAACTTTCTCATTTCTTATCGGATTTTGATAATATTTAAAGTTCTGAAAAGCTTAAACTTTGTGATACAACTTTCACGTTGTAAGCTTTCTAAAATTATGTTATTTAAAGGGTCGAAATTGCATTTTAAAACTGAAACTTGTGACTGAGTTGTAATTGGTGAAGCGCTTGAAATGACTGGTGTATTCCCGACCCTTTGCTTGAACCTGTTTGAGTGTTGTTGTGTTTGTAATGTTGTGCCCAGATGTTGGAGTGATTATTTTGGTAGTTGGTTATATATAAATATATATTTACAATAATAAATTTATATTATAAGTTTGATTTGGAAGATAGTTTAGAGTTAGAACTCTACGGTGTTAGCTCCTGACTAAAATCTTATGATAATCTAATATTTAGTCATAATGAATTCTAATGTTTTTGTGGATTTTGAACCATTTGACTCAAAGCTTTGGACTTAAGTAAAGATATATCTATTTATTTATATAGTTAAATATTTAGTTATAAACACAAATAATTTGGTAAGGAGAGTTTATTAAAGTTATAAATATTAAACTTGTTTTATAAATTGGCCTAATCTCTTTTATAAATAGTTTTATCAAATATTTATATTTATATTAAGTATTACTGGTATAAATAGTTATGGATTTAAAAATATTTTTTGTGAAATATAAATTTAATTTATTAAATAAAATATTATGAGATTTAGAAACATGGTTTTGAAGTATAAACATAAGTTGTTTTATATTAGTGTACAAATACTAATTTGGACATTTCTAAGAGTAATAAATCAGGTTTTAGAGAATAAGTGATTACTTAAATATATATATATATATATATATATGGTTTTAAAATATAATTCCTGAACAATACAACTTTATGGAAATTTAACTATCAATATGGATTCGGAAAATGGAAAATCTTAGTTCATAAAGTAAATAAAATTGGAACAATTTGGAATAACAGAAAATTTTAATAAGTGAAAAATTAAATAAATGTTTTGAGAACCTTAATTCTATAATTTGAGAAGTACTAATAATCGACCTAGTGTCATCGATTGGTTTAAATGCTTTCGAATAAGACTTCGTCGAATATGATATAACTCATTGAAAAAAAATTTAGTGGAACTTACTAGCCCATTAGCGAATACTCGAATTCCACCGAGTAGTATGGGATACCTTGGTTAAATTCATGTGATTGCTATTAGGAAGTATTTTACACTTTAGAGTTGTATTCCCTTCTGGTGTGTGACAAGTGGTTGCTAGATCCTTAAGAGAATGTAGTTCAGGTTTTCCAGTGGTATCCGTAATAAGTGATATTTACTGGCTTTTAGTAAATACTTGAATTTCACCATACGGTATGGGACGTCTTGGTTAAATTCTAGTGATTATTGAAGGTGATAGTATTTGGCACTTTAGAGTGTACTCTCTTTTGGTGTGCGGCAAGTGGTTGCTAGATCCTTAAGAAGTTTATTTCTGGATTTCTTTTCAAACATAATAATATAATAATATTAAATAAATGTAGATTTATCGAGTCATGGTTTCTACGATCACCTTGATCGGTATGGACTATCCTTGAGATCATTCTGTGATTCTGTATTCCCAGTCTGAGTACGATCCTTGGTATCAGATCGGTTCGAGTGATACCAATTTGTTTGTTTGTTTGCCATGGGTTTTGAGTACAATCATTGCGATTGTTTTGGACGATCATTACGATCGGTTTGGATTAAGATCTCCTGGATTCTGTGACTATTCCGTGTTCGTAAAATAAATATATATTCTCGTGTCTTGTGTTCGTGAAATAAATATATATTCTTATGCCATGTGTTCGTGAAATAAATATATATTCTTGTGTCTTGTGATGGATGTTAAGTTAATTCTGTTATTTTATGTTTAGTGACTAGTTCTTGTTTGTGACTTTACTTATAACCCTGTTCTGAGTTAATCATTGATATTTGCGTGCTTAGAGATATTGTGTTTTGTTCTATGAATTTATTGTTTGGTGATTAATATTTGTTTGTGACTTCAATATATAACCATGTGCCTTGTGATGAACTCTAAGTTAAATTAATTCCAGTGACTCGTTATTCCATGGACATCTATATTTACATATATGTTGTTTATTCTTGTGTTATATTCTATTCTCACTCCATTGGATATTTAGAGATAGTCTGACCCAGGTGTTATTTTGCTCGGGTCAGGCCGAGACTTTTCAGGTTACGGGACAAATTGACCTTTGGATGTTTGGGCTAGCAAGGAGATAAACACTTTTGACATTTTAGTTTATCTCATTTAGGAAAATTTTTAATATGTTTATAAGATGTACAATTGAGATTAGAGTATTGTAAAATTTGTATAACAATCGAGTTTAATATTTCATTGTGTAAACTAAATAATTTTTATGTATAAGTTGAGATTTATTCTGCTATGATCTGTGACTGTTATTTATATGACATATTGTTCTGATTCTGAGAAATCGGTGTGTCTATTACTTTGTATCAGTACTTTACACGTCAAATGCAGTTCAGATATTAAGTGAAAAAGGTATAAATGACGTGTCAGTGTTAGTAGAAAGATGTATTCACATTCGATAACCCCTAGCAAGCCGTATTCTCCAGATTAGCAGAAAACATTACTTGTAATGTTCTTTGCTAAAATGGGCATCGCGGTGGGGTCATTACACTAATAGATAGTAAATAAATATATAATAGTAAATGGTGTGCATATATGTATTTGACTCTTATATCTCCATGTATTACATATAAAAGACAAATATATTTTCTCAATATGTTCATAATCCTTAATATAAGGATATGTTTTGCTCTAATAGCAAATGTAACAACCTGCCTTTTTTTACTCCGGGTTTAACGCCCGAATCGACATTAAAACCTCAAAAGCCGTAAATGGACGAGTTGTTGGGATATTATAAAAAGATACAAAAACATTTCCAACCATAAACTTTCAGATCTCACAGCAAAAGGAAACAAAGTATAATTTTAATAAAAATCATTATTATTTCATCATGGTGTAAACATGATCATATACATATGTACCTGTATAATAATAATCCAAACCCAAATACACATTATATAGTCAACTCATTTGTTTACAATATTTACAATATGTACACCAAGGTCTTTGTCCTATCTCCATCATGCCTTCAAGCCTCATCAACCTAGTGATATAAATAAAAAGAAAAGTAGGACTGGGTTAGACATAAGCCCGAGTGAGTGAGTCATACCTACTCCACATATACTACATCGATAATTCTAAAATGTGACAAGTGTCTAACACATCTTTGATTCACCTTGCGAACTACTACTGATACTATACTTAATTAACTGCTTACATTTGACCTTGATGTCTTTGATATGAGATCATATTGAAAACAAATTTATGATGGACTCATCACATGCGGTATAGGGTCTCCTAAACTAATCTAGACTTACATCCTCGACTTGCCTTAAGCACTATAGGATTGCTTAACATCCACTGCTCCACATGAACTTGCCTCATGGCTATAGGGGAGTATCGTAATACTTGAACCACCTGATTTTGTCATAGGTTCACATCCTGGGTCACCAACTTGCATCATAAATTTGTACACATTCACATTGATATTGAAACCATTCCATCGCTAAATAAACATACAAATTCAACTCAATTCTATTAACTATCTCGATGCATTCTTTATTGATTTTGTATCAATTCTTCCATGTTCTAATCAGCTTTAAAACGTCCTCCAATTCAACAAAAAAAGTCCCTTTTGATCCACTTTAGCTCGGTTGGGTCTAGGTTCAACATGACCCAATTAGGTCTGGTAGATTCCTTGGTCTTGATTGGACCAGTTGATAAGTCACGCACGTTGGTGAATGCCTAGTCTTGCATTTCTCCATTCTGATATGTCGCTTAATCTCTTATATAATTTGTTCTTGCTCCAAATGATCTCAATTCGTTTTGGGTCTTGATACTACGTTTGTGCCTCAAATTTTTAGGGTAATTCTTAAGGTTCGGTGTAATATGCATTAGCTTAGTGAAAACAAACATACTATTAACTTTCATCATACTGTAATTCATATTTCCCCAAATCAAATGATTATATTATTCAAATCATTTATTACTTACCAATATTTCATAATATAGCCAACACATCATCGTTAAAGCATTATCTTTGCATTATATAATGCTTGGAGATGGAATCACTCACCAATTTTCTTCCTATTTCTTCAGTCTATTGTTGGTCTACATGTCTCCAACCCTTCGAGTTCTGCCTTCAAAATTGTAAGCAATTGTATTATTCTTCGTGCTCTTCAATTTGTCACTAGTTTCCTGTAATCCATTGAGAAATGAATAAGATATCACTATTTGGAATTTGGTGAAGAAGAGGAAGAAAGAAAAATGATGAATTGGCTAAATGATTTGAAAATATATTATGGTCTGGTATTTATAGGTAGAGGGAAAGGTAATAGTCATTTTCAAATTTTAAATTGGAATTCGAATTGTTTGGCGCCAACTTAGTAGGTCGTAAATTCACTCATATCTCCTTCAAACCACCTCCGAACTTGATCGGTTAATATACTGTGAAAATCAAAAAAACAAGTTGGTCGCAATAGCACGGGTTTCATCAACAAATTCCAAAGTTGGAAAAATAACCATTTTTCCGCTCCTTAATTTAAGTAATATTATTTACTAGTTTAACTTAAATAATCGTTATCATTATATTAATAATGTTTGATTATAATTTATCTCACATTTTTTGGGTATTACAAAACCATTGGAACCGATTACCGCTGATTAAGGTGGATTCCGAAATGTAGAGAATGACTTTATAGACTGAGATGAGGAGTAGTGGAATACGATGGCTAAGCATGATAAAATTTCAAAGTTTGCTTACTACAAACATTTTGGGAGTTGAACATGATGTTTGAATCCTACATTGGAACTCCTTCCTATAAGTACTTAGCGTCGGTGACCCCACCAACAGACGTCCACTTCAATGCATGGATGTATGCCGATTTTCTCTTGGGCGATGTTAGTGTGTTCCTTATTCCTCTCCATCCCTAGACTGCTTCAAATCCCTAGACTTCTTCACTTCCATAGCACTTTGTTATTGCTTTCGCTTTTCAGAGACACCATTTGAGTGCACGTTCTTAGGTAGAGATGGCATACGTGATTACAAGATGTATGGTTGTGTGGCAACATGATAACCTACTTGAAGAATACGAAGTCATGTACATTCTGTCGGCTCGGGGGTCATAATACTTAGCTATCGGGGTACTATTGGACAAGCCCGAAGCACTTAAGTGGATTTCAATATATGTAGTAGGGAATTGAAGGAAAAAACATGTAGTACTGTATTTGTATTCTAAAGTGATAGTATTTAATAAAAATTGTCTTCTTATTGCAAGTTTTCTAATTGAATATTTTATAACAAAATAATTATTTGTAACAAAACAATAAAATATCCCTTTCAAATACTCCTTTCCCAGCATAAGAAGTGTTACCTTTTCGTTAAACATTATCATTCTTCTCCCTTTCAAATTCCAATTTCCGTTGTCATTTTCGATTTGTACAAGAACACACCCTAAACCATATTTAGAAAATGAGTCTTTTCACCATAACGACAATTTTTTTGAATTTTTTGTTTCGGGGAGATGTTTTCTTCACCCATATCATTTTTATGCCTATTTGTGTATAATTTGGTAAGGGAAAGGATAATTATCATAAGATTTTTTGAGTCTCCCCTACCATGCATTGTTTTAATTTTTAAATACTAAAAAAGCTACTTTTGGTCTTGCAATATGTCATATTACATTTACATTGACTTATATGATTGAATAGTAGTAAGGACAACTTGGTGCAAATTTTATTACTGTAATGACCCAGAATTTCGGACACTTCGTATTTAAATATCTGAGTTATTTAAATATTTGAAACTTGGATCAAATGTGATTAAATTGATTAATAACCATGTTAATCCCCTTTTAAATAATAACTAATGATAGTAAACTTGTTTTTGAAAAATGTTTACAAAAATAAATTCTTTGAATAAATATCGATAATGTGACTGAAAATCGTTCTATCGATAAACGGCTTTTTATTCCATACAAGTTGTTCTTTACATACACTAAAATACTTATAAAATCATTAATAATAAATAAAAATATTATGCACTAAATCTCTTAGGAAGCTTCTAGAAGGGGGAGGGGTAATATGGTAATTGGCTAAGTGAAGGAAAATATATTTTCCTTAGGAAATGAGGTGTAAAGGTAGCATGTGAGGGGGAGGCTCCTTTTTGACCTTTCATGAATGGCAGAAGGTGGTAGTGACCCCTTATATAAGCCTAAAAATAACCCCTTATGGGTTGCACTAATCACTTTTAGGAAATTATGAAAATGGTATAAACTAATTAGTACTGATCCACTTCTATCTCTACTAATCTTTTTCTAATCAAAGTAAATCAAGTCCAAACTTCACCAAACTTTGGTTATAGGCCTAAATTACCTAACGAAGCATGGATATCAATTTTAAAGTGGAAGAAAGGAGGCAAAATGGGTATTTCTTGGTGAGGTCGTAAGCAATGTTGAAGGAGGGGAGGTGTTTCTTTGGTTTGTAAGTACTGAAGGTTAGACCTTTGGGTGTTTGGGTATGGTAGGGGTGATTCTACGTTTTTAGGTGATTTTGCTTGGATGTTGCATAGATGTTCTGAGTTTACTCACCATTATGTGATTACGTATTGTGTTATATATGTTGTCTGCTTGAAATATAAAGTTAAAATGACATTAAATAATTAAAGTTATAAACTTTGGACCTCTCTTGCTTTTGAAAGAAAATGACAACTTTATATTGCATAAAATCACTCGTAATACCTTCTATGACATGTGGTATGGCCTTTACTTAATGTTTAAATTGTTATTTGGATTGTGTGTTGAATTTGGAATGAATACGTAATGGTCCACATAGCGATAGTCGCTATAAGTTCACTTTAGCATCCCTTGACTTTTACTTGTGTAATTGGAAGATTTATGGACTTAACTTGGTATAACTTTTTTTGGTTGTTCTCTACACATCATCTGGTATGTGGGAAAACAAGTAATTGATTTGGAAAGTTATTGAAATTGTGGAACAAAGTTGTGAAAGTTAGAAGCGAAAAGGTCACTATGGATGCACTTTGAAAATGCCTTGTGCTTGGCGACTTTCAAAGTCAACTTTGAAAGACATCTTAGAGGCTTCTTCGTATTTTTAATAAGTACTGTAAGAGTACTTATTGCTGGAATAATATTGAAGTTTAAATCATTCATTAACTTGTGAAACAAAGTTGCAAACATTATAGCAAGAAGAAGGTTGTTATATGAGCACTTTGAAATGCCTTAATTTGGCGAAGTTTTAATATAATTTGAAAGATATCCTTAGGGTTTCTTTGTATTTATAATAAGTATTATAAATGTACTTATTATTGGAAAAAAAATTGGAGTTTAAAAGGTTGTATAACTAGTCAAACAAAATGGCTAAAATTGAAGTAAAAAGGTCTCTATAAATACACTTTAGTAAATACATTGTTTTTGTAATTTTTATAAATAAATTTGCAAATATTCTTAGGTGTTTCTTTCCAATTTTTTAAGTGCCCTAGTTTTTGTACTTACTGTAAAAATTTCAAGTCTTAAAACATTTGTTAAAGCGGTGAAAACTAGCCGCAAAGGTCGGAAATTTTAATGTTAATTTTCCGCCTAGAACTTTTGACAACATTTATAATGCTGTCTTGGTCTACTACGACATTATTGGGCATGCTACATTATTTTGTAGAAATGCGACATTTTAACTAGCTTTTAATGATTTAAATGTTTTATAAATTATTTTCTTTGTGATTTAAATGTTATAATAAATGGTTTTGGGAAGTTAATTAAAAGTATATTACCTTGTTTAATAAGTACAGATTTACTCATATCTTTAAAAAGAACGTTTTAAAGATAATGTTGAATATAAATAGTTTTGGGTTTGTTGTGACAGTTTTTTAATAACATTCATCTTTAACACTTTTTCTTATACTTATGAATGTAAATAGATCATTGAAAAGAATGTTTTAAAGACAGGCATAAGTGCAATGGTTTTGAGTTTGTAGTGAAGTGTTTAAGTAACATTTGTCTTAAGCCCTTTGAAATAGATTTGTGAATGTACTTAGACCTTTTAATTGAATATTTTGAAGGTAATAAAAAGTATTGAATCTTTTGGAAAAAGATAGAAAAAGTAAAGGGTTAAAGTAAGAAATCTTGTTAGATTTGTGAATATACTTATACCATTTGAGATAAGTATATGAATACCTTTTGAATTATTGGAAGAGTACAAATAAATAGTAGTGATTGATAAAAGAAATTTTATTAGATAAAAGAATTTTTACTATTAAAAGAGGTTTTAATTAATAAAAGTATTAATTAAATAAAAAGGGGGAACTTATGAGACTTAATCGTGCTTTGTGCGACTTGATCATGCTTTGTGTGTTTACTCATTTATGGAAAGCATTTAGTCATGTACTTCGCACTAAAAACGAAGAAGTAGACTTATCTATCTGTAAGAGTCAAGAATGACATGTCTAGGTAGGGCTTAGATGTAACCAGCGCTCTAACCTACCTGGCTTCACTCTTGACCGAAGGATAATATAAGACTAAAAGGTCGAAAACGTGATAAGTATACGAGATTTGGGTTCCATATATGATCATCTATTTTGAACTTGATAGGTTATTAGTCGACTATCGAACTTGACCAAATTAACTTGGGAAGTATCTAAAAGCTTAATGGTTTCACACGATTTGAGAACCCCCTGCGAAGAGCATTGTATGAAACGTTTCTAGCTTTAGGAACTTATATATACGAGATCCCCCAAAGAGGACTCCTTTCAGTATATTGTTCATTTACTTCTTAAAGAACCGTAATTAAGTTAACGGGAAATTCATCGATTTAGTTTTTAAGAGACCGGGATCGGTAAGTGTTTTACTTATCAGAAACCACTTCAAAATTGACATATGGGTTGGATGTTTTGGAAGCGATTGAAGTGGAATGCTATAGAGTTGAATTGTCTATCATAAGGTTAAGCCTAAGGGAGAGGTCATTATTAGCATTCGTTTGATGACTTATGCTGCTGTCTATGTAGAGATTTAATATCTATTCAAGATGCTCATATCTATGTAGAAATTCGTGATCTATTCGAGAAGATGGAATCCATTTCGGGATACATGTTCTATTATTGTGATAAAGACTCATGTGAGAGATCCCTAACATGACCTCGACATTGGAAAGGGCTAAAAAAAGAGTAGAATGCCCAACCTGGGGTTTAGCCAACCCATGCAGGTTATATCAACTCCATATCTAGAGTATGATTATCATTGTTGCACGCAGTAGTTAATGGTACTAGTTCTATGTGTCCGGGCATGGTATAGTTGTGTTTTCCTTATGGTATATTTTATCTAGAGACATATGATGATCGAAAGATAACTTCTGACCCTTGTGCATGGATTTCGGATTCGGCTTGACCGAAGAGATCTCCAAGGAAAATCCATTATGTAAACGTACCTTAGCGGTTTTGATTGTACCCTCAAGATTGTTATGGTGTGATCCATGTAAGCATCATAGCTATTTTCTGATTTATATTCTTTACCCTAGACATTAGCTATTATATTACCATATGTACTTATTAGATGTATGGTTCTTTTGAGGGGATAACCATTATGACATTCCATGCGGTCTCAAAAGTATTGTTATATGCGGCCGCATATTTCTTTTGTTTCTCATACCATACTTATGTCTGACTCATGGTTTTATATTTCCCTAATTTCCATGGATGCTCTTTTGAGTTGTCTGGGAAAGGCAGGTTTTAGTTGATATTTTTTGGAACTTGAGGAGACGAGCTAGATGTTTCACCTACCATAGTATTCTCATTTCCGCTGCATTACTACTATGTATATATCAGCATTTATGAGGATATGTTGTTATAAATGTATAGACTGAAGATAGTATTTAGAATTGTAACTCTCAAATACTATTTATCTTAGAGTGACAGTTCATAATGTCTTTTGATATTATATGTAATCATTACACTGTGAGATTCTGATGTTATGTTCTCTTCTTTCTGTTCTATTTTCTTTTTATTTTATTTTACCCTAACAATTCGTCTTTTCGACATTTAAGTGCCGCCACATGAATACCGTGGATGTATTAGTGTCGACATTCGAGGGTCTAAATGGCGAGTCATTACATCTAGCATTAGAGCTGAAGGTTAAGCGAGAACCTTGACTTTGGTTGGGTATGACTCATTAAGAGATAGGGTAATGGGAAGCCCTAGCATGAGTTGAGTGTATTAGACATGTGAGTGTATTTGTATTTGTTATAGGCTTAAAGGTCATTTCAACTACGAAAATTAAAGATCTTATATAAGATAACTTATATAAGTGTGAATTATTAAAGAATGGTTTAATTAATGTAGGGATTAATGATGTTCGTTCTTCACCCCTCATTAATTATTTTAGCCATACTCAGCTAGTTTATGAGCATTTCTACCCTTTGTAGAATGGTTTGACATTCTCTACCAGTTTATAAGCATTGTTATCATTTATAGATTTATTAAATTAGTCATGCTCGTCTAGTTTATGAGCATGGACTATTGTTTGTTGATTATTGATTTACGCTTGACCAGTTTAGCCTTTTCACTGCATGGGTTGGGTAGAGATATTTATGGGAGCATTGAAACGAACACCTTGTGAATTAAGTTTCAAAGGTTGACTATAAGGCGTTCAGTGAAATGTTGGGTTAAAAGTTAACTTTAAGAAAAGTTGTTTATTATAAATTGCAGGAAAGATAAGTTATTTTGGGGAATGAATACTTATAAAAAGATTATATATAAGAAAGTGATTTCATATAAGTTTGGTTTATAAACAAAATGGGTTTAAGCGGATGTTTCGAGAACGTAAATCCCAGTGTCTTTGAAAAACTTTCTATGGTATTGAAAAAATAATAGTAGTACTATTTGAATGAATATATTTAGGAAATTCGTTTATGAGATTGAGGTCATGGTACTTAGTAATATTTATGAAGTATTTGATACCACTTTGAAAATGATTTTTATTAAGTCCGAAAGTATGATTGAGTGTATTGAACTCACTTCTGTTGCTTGAAAATAATTCTTGTGATGACTGCACTATCATCGGCATTCATTTTGGGATTTCAAAATGGGGGTTGCTACGGAATTGTTTTGGTAAAACAAATTTTGATTTAATCTCGAAAGTATGATTTGATATACAAAAGGTATATGTATATATTATTATTTCAAAATGTTTTGAAATAAGAACCCAGAATTTAGTTCTAAAGTTTTCCTTAAGGAAATTTGATATAAAATGTAGAGTAGTTTAACAAAGATTTTGAATAACCTTTATATATGGAAAAGATTTGCATTTATGCTATGTAGGATGCCCAAGTGGTAGTGGCATAACCCAAATAATTGTGAAATATTTTCTTGTCTTCTCTTAGTAGTAAAGTGTGTTTAATAAGCTAATGAAACTTTATTAAGTTATTTTATGGACACATGTATCCTATGCATTAAGACAACATGGTATGTGCATCACGTTATGATATGTTGCTTGGTAGTTTTCAATTTTTAAATGAAATGGGATTTTCGATAAATTGGACAGTCGAAAACTTTTGGATTGTTACAGAACTTGAAACTAAGTGTGTTAGTGCAAATTTTCGTCTACACCAACACCACAAGGTCCGAAGGTATAGCTCTGAAAGCAAGTTGGAATATTAAACCCAACGAAGAGATTACCAGATGTGATTTAATAAAGCTTAAGTTATGAAATGTTGGACCGTAAAGTCATTATAGCAAATGTAGAGAAGGTAAAATATAGAATGTAAATTTCAACGAGACTTTTATAGTGGTTCAGACCGAAAGTTCCTACATCCACTGTCCTTTCGTTATTTAGTCACTCTTATCTAGCCGAGAGGCTTATTACATTGAGTTTATGCATTTCCGCCATTAATGCATTTGTAAATAGAGCTCTAATATAGGAACGTACAATATTATTTTATATCTCAATCCTTTATCATGCTAGAAGCCCCTTGCGCCTTAAGATTGCCACCTATTTATAGCTAGTACGCCGTAATGCCATTAGTGGAGAGTCTTCTCCTTGGATTGCTGGAGTGGCCTATTGAGGGGCTGCAATTTGAGCTTGTTCTGAACAACTAAAGATGCTACTTAGGATGTGTGGATTGGTGACTTGTTTCCCGCGTAGGTCGCCTCTTGTATCTGAGTGGTGCATTGCCTTATTGGCTATCTTGAACGTTGATTCTTGCCACTACAAATTGATGTTTTTGGCTTCGGACAGGCTGATGGTCTATTGCTATTGGCTTGTGGTATTGTTCTCTTGGTACGAGCTCATTCCATTCAGTCCTTATACATTGAAATAACATAATTCTTGCAATACATATAATTAGAGGTTATAGGAATTTTCTTAGGAAGATAATCGTCGTTTGCACTGTTGAGAAATTTTGGTATAACATATGCCCCTCAAAGTTTACTTCATATATGAAATATGGAGTGAACTTTAATGTAAGTGGGTTTAGTTCATTTTTCTTGATTATGTTTCGGGCTCAGTCTGCACTATTTGTATGGAACAGGTCATGGCACTTAATTCAGAATGGAGGAACTAGGATAATGAGAGAACATATCTTTAACTTGAGTTGGAAAAACAAACCATCTTGCTTAAGGTCGGACTAAATTTGATGCCCAGATGTGAAAACTAAGCTGGTCATTTATGTTGAGTGATGAATTTTTAAAGGTTTTGAAAGCCGAAAGGTGAATATTTAGTTTGGACCGTGCGGTTGAAAATTATGAAATTGTGCTTGCCATTTGAAACCATTTAGGCTACGTGGTAAGCGAAATTGTTTGAGCCTCGAGAGGCAAAATCTATTGAGACCATGAGGTTAAAACTTTTGAAACTGTGCTCGTCACTTGAAGCCATCTAGGCTACATGATAAGTGTTAGCGCCAAAATTGGTCACTAACACCCAAATCGAAACGAGAGCACCAAATCACAGTCACAACTCATAGATAGAATATATGTAGAGAATAATAACGTGAAGAACAGTAAAAATTAAAATGAAAGCAGTAAAAACACAGAATTTATAGTGGTTCGGCTAACTCCGGCCTACGTCCACTCCAGAAATTTTCTTTCTTATTGATGTCAGAATCAATTACAGTTACAAACTGATAGAGTAGCCTTAGCCTTAGAAAATAGGAAGTCAGAGAGCAGCAAGAAGAAGAAGATCCTTTTTCTGAACCCCCTCATGCTGTATTTATAGGTAAATCCTGAGTTGTTGGGCTTTTTGAATGGTATAGGCCCATCAAGACCTTCCACCGAGCCACGTATGGACTTCCAACCTTCACCGAACGACATCTACCGTCCCGCCAATGCCGATCCACATCTCCCGAGCACGACTCGAAGTAGTTCTATCCAAGGCTCGGAGTAAACTTGCCTGCAACTCGAAGCAACCAAGTGTCGAACCTCCTTCCTTAAAACGCGGACCTCCTGCTATGCCGACCTACACATGCCGACCGGCAACCAAGGCCGAACGGCAACACCGAGTGACTCTGACCGAACCACAATGCCGAGCGACGTCCGATGCCGAGCGACATCCAATGCCGAACGACTTCCAATGCCGAGAGAGGTACAATGCCAAACGTCGTCCAATGCCGAACGACGTCCAATGCCGAACGACTTCCAATTCCGAGCGAGGTACAATGCCGAACGACGTCCAATGCCGAGCGACCTCCAATGTCGAACGAGGTACAGTGCCGGGCGAGGTACAATGCCGAACGACGTCCAATACCAAACGACGTCCAATGCCGAGCGACTTCCAATGCCGAGCGAGGTACAATGCCGAACGACGTCCAATGCCGAGCGACTTCCAATGCCGAACGAGGTACAATGCCGAACGAGGTACAATGCCGAGCTTGGTACAATGCCGAACATTGTCCAATGCCGAACGACGTCCAATGCCGAGCGACTTCCAATGCCGAGCAAGGTACAATGCCAAACGACGTCCAATGCCGAGCGACTTCCAATGCCAAACGAGGTACAATGCCGAGCGAGGTACGTTGCCGACCCACATCACCTTGCCAACCCAAACCATGCCGAGCCGCCTCTAACGCCGAACCATCCCACCAATGCCGAGCCACCTGTGACCAAACCATCCTAATGTCGAGCGGCATCTGCCAACCTACCTAGGTCGAGCCATGCATATTGAACCATCCCTGACTGACTGTCTATCCATCCAGCTGGTTCCAACCAATCGTATTCCAGTCTCGACACATGAGAAATCGATTCGGTTAAATCTGCCTTTCCACGGCCTTGCAAAAAGGCGGGTTAACATTTGCCCCCCAAAACATGCCTTGCCATCGGAAGGTGTGTTTTGAATAGTCCCAAGTCCGACGTCCGAAGTCCAAAGTCCGTATGTTATCCACATCCATACTTTTCGATTCATAATCCTATCCATTTTATCCAAGTGCCATCGCCGTATCCTTATCCGAATCAATGACTACTCTGAGTCGATATCCAATTCCGAATCCAGTAACCAAATCCTTAGCCAAATCCATATCCATCTGAACTCGACAACCAAGTTCCAATCCATCCATATTCAATGACCAATAACCACGTCCATGACCTCTCTGGGTCGATGTCCGAATCCGGGACCGTTCCGGGTCCATGCCCAAACCCTTAGCTGTTCATAACCAATATCCAAATCTGTAACCTCTCCGGGATCTTGCCAAGCACAATCCACACTTGATGACCTATGTTAAGTAATTCCATGGTGTTCCTGGTTCAGTGTCCCTGAATGTCAAATAGTGCCATGGCTTAAGTCCTAAGTCGAATCCTGGTCGCTCCGGTCCCTTGCTGAGCATAGTCCATACTCGTCGACCTGCATAGGAGACAATATGGGTCCTAAGTCCTAGGCCGAATCCCGATCTCTCTGGACCCTTACCGAGCATAGTCCATGCTCGATGACCTTTCAGCCAAAATTCAAACCAAAATCCAAACCAGAATCCAAATTCAACCAGAAAACTAGAAAACGAGCAAAACAGGGAGTTCAAACCAAACTCCAAAACCAAACCAGAAAAAGCAAATGTCCAAGTAAAAGGAAGAAACAGATTTCACAAACTAGGGTGTCTTAGTAAGCCATCATCTCAGAGCATGCCTGAGGGTTATCTCTGACCCCGTACATGAGTAAGTAATTTAACCATTTGCCTGGAGTTTGTTACTTATTCCAAACCATCAAGATTAGCTGATGACCAATCGTCCACCATTCCTGGGCCTCATGCCCTCGTCATTCAAGGTAGGCGGTGGCTGCTCCTGTTCCACCGCCGCATTCCAAGTTCCAACATATTGTCGCAACTGACCATTCCTTATATGCTCCTCGATTATGTCCTTCAAATGTCGGCAGCTGTTAGTATCATTCCCGTCCAGGTCATGAAAAGGACACTGCCTTCCTGACGCCCTTTCGCGTTCTGAGGGTTCCCTCCTTGCCGGCCTTCGATAAGGAAGGCGATCCCAAGTGTCCAAGTATATTCGTTCCAATGTTGTATTCAACCCTGTGTAAGTGGAGAACTTTGGTTCTCCCCAGCGCTTCCTCTTCCCTTTATCCTTATCTTTACCAGAGCTTTCACCGGACGGTCCTCCTTCCTTAACCATGTTTACTTCCTTTGATTTCATATCCAGACATGCATCCTCTTGTCGAAGAAATCTTTCAGCTTCATGAAAGAATTCCCCGAGATCCAGTGGTGGGTCTCGTATCAATGACACTTTGAAATACGAATTATCCTCGACTCCTGATACTGCAGCCATCAAAACCATTGATGGTTCCGGTCGATCCACCAAAGCGACTGCTGCATTAAACCGGGTTAAGAAAGTCCTGATCGATTCATCCGCCCTCTGCTTGACTGAAGTTAGTGTCATCACATTCTTTGGCCTTTTTATGTGAACTCGAAATTGTCTCAAGAACTTATCCACTAGTTCTGTCCACATCCCAATAGATCCGGCATCTAGCTGTCTGAACCACATAGCAGCTATATCTGTCAAGTACAGGGGAAAACACCGAGCCATGACCTCCTCTATTGCCCCCAGCACTTCCATATGCCTCGTGTACCTTATCAAGTGGTCAGTAGGATCCGTCTTTCCATTGTATACTTCCAGAGTGGGTAGCTTGAAATCGGGCGGATTCCTAGCTATCCTGATGTTCCGGGTAAATGGACTTTTGTTGACTCCCTCCAAATCTCTATTTGCCAGACCTCCACGAATGGTTCATCTGATGATATCAGCCATTCCAGTGTCACCTACCAAGGGTTTCCCCCCGTCCATGTTTCCTGACTGCCCTCCAAGTCCATGAGGAAATTCTGGCACATATTCCTCGTCACGTACTCCTGTATTCCTATTGGCGTTGGGCCGCGTAGCGTCATCCGGTATCCCTCCACGGACTGGTCCAGCATTACCTGGTGGTGTGCCCCCAAGTCTAGATCCATTCAGATTGTTAGTTGTTTGCTGATTGGGAGCTGCCCCTTGCTGACTCACACCGTCTGCCTGCTGGTTGAGTTCCTCTGGTCCAGTTCCAAGAACTTAAGCACCTGCAGTTCCTGGTTGTCCAAATTGCCTAAGGAGAGCCTGCATCATCTCCCCCTGCCGTTTCATCATCTGCTCCTGCATAGAATTCATCATCACCTGCATCTCGTCCCGAGTTATGTAGATGGATGCATGATCCTCTCCAGCTCCAGAAGAGGCCGCTTGACTTCCTTCCTGATTGCTCCTTTCCGCTGCTTGCTTCCTTGTTGGTGGTTTAGCCATTTCTTTCTAGGATCCAAGTTCCTAGCTCCAAAATTCCCGAGTGCTTGCGCTCTCAATGAAAGCACCAAAATGTTAGCGCCAAAATTGGTCACTAACACCCAAATCGAAGCGAGAGCACCAAATCAAGGTCACAGCTCACGGATAGAATATATGTAGAGAATAATAACGTGAAGAACAGTAAAAATTAAAATGAAAGCAGTAAAAACACAGAATTTATAGTGGTTCGGCTAACTCCTGCCTACGTCCACTCCAGAAATTTTCTTTCTTATTGATGTCAGAATCAATTACAGTTACAAACTGATAGAGTAGCCTTAGCCTTAGAAAATAGGAAGTCAGAGAGCAGAAAGAAGAAGAAGATCCTTTTTCTGAACCCCTTCATGCTGTATTTATAGGAAAATCCTGATTTGTTGGGCTTTCTGAACGGTATTGGCCCATCAAGACCTTCCACCGCACCATGTATGGACTTCCAACCTTCACCGAACGATATCTACCGTCCCGCCAATGCCGATCCTCATCTCCCGGGCACGACTCGAAGCAATTCTATCCAAGGCTCGGAGTAAACTTGCTTGCAACTCGAAGCAACCAAGTGTCGAACCTCCTCCCTAAAATGCCGACCTTGTGCTATGCCGACCTACACATGCCGATGGCAACCAAGGCTAAATGGCAACGCCGAGTGATTCTGACCGATCCACAATGTCGAGCGACGTCCGATGCCGAGCGACGTCCGATGCCGAGCGACTTCCAATGCCGAGCGAGGTACAATGCCGAACGACGTTCAATGTCAAACGACGTCCAATGCCGAGCGACTTCCAATGCCGAGCGAGGTACAATGCCGAACGATGTCCAATGCCGAACGACTTCCAATGTCGAACAAGGTACAATGCCGAGCGAGGTACAATGCCGAACGACGTCCAATGCCGAACGACTTCCAATGTCTACAATGCCGAGCGAGGTACAATGTCGAACGACGTCCAATGCCGAGCGACTTCCAATGCAGAGTGAGGTACAATGCCGAACGACGTCCAATGCCGAGCGACTTCCAATGTCGAACGAGGTACAATGCCGAGCGACTTCCAATGCCGAGCGAAGTACAATGCCAAACGATGTCCAATGCCGAGCGACTTCCAATGCCGAACGAGGTACAATGCCGAGTGAGGTACAATGCCGAACGACGTCCAATGCCGATCGACGTCCAATGCCGAGCGACTTCCAATGCCGAGCGAGGTACAATGCCGAACGACATCCAATGCCGAGCGACTTCCAATGTCGAACGAGGTACAATGCCGAGCGAGGTACGTTGCCTACCCACATCACCTTGCCAACCCAAACCATGCCGAGCCGCCTCTAACGCCGAACCATCCCACCAATGTCGAGCCACCTGTGACTGAACCATCCAAATGCCGAGCGGCATCTGCCAACCTACCTAGGCTGAGCCATGCATACTGAACCATCCGTGACTGGCTGTCTATCCATCCAACTGGGTCCAACCAATCGTATTCCAGTCTCGACACATGAGCAATCGATTCGGTTAAATCCGCCTGTCCACGGCCTCGCAAAAAGGTGGGTTAACAATAAGAGAAATTGTTTGAGTGCCGAGAAAAGAGATTTAATTTGAGACCATGAGGTCAAAACATTTGAAACTGTATTGGTCACTTGAAGCCATCTAGGCTAAGTGACGAAATTGTTTGAGCGCCAAGGGGCAAAATCTTATTTGAGACTGTGAGGTCAAAACTTTTGAAACTATGCTCGTCACTTGAAGCCATCTAGGTTAAGTGATAAGTGAAATTATTTGAGCGCCGAGAGGCGAAACCTAATTTGAGACCGTGAGGTCAAAACTATTGAAACCATGCTCATCACTTGAAGCCATCTAGCCTATGTGATAAGAACAATTGTTTGAGTGCCGAGAGGTGAAATCTAATTTGAGACCGTGAGGTTAAACTTTTGAAACTGTGCTCGTCACTTGAAGCCATCTAGGCTAAGTGATAAGCGAAATTTTTTAAGCACCGACAGGCGAAATCTAATTTGAGACCGTGAGGTCAAAACTTTTGAAATTGTGCTTGTTACTTAAAACCATCTAGATCAAGTGATAAGCGAAATTGTTTGAGCATAGAGAGGTGAAATCGAATTTGAGACCATGAGGTCAAAACTTTTGTAACTGTGCTCATCACTTGAAGTCATCTAGGCTAAGTGATAAGCGAAATTGTTTGAGCGTCGAGAGGCGAAATCTAATTTGAGACCGTGAGGTCAAAACTTTTGAAACTATGCTCGTCACTTGAAGCCATCTAAGCTAAGTGATAAACAAAATTGTTTGATCGTCGAGAGGCAAAATCAAATTTGGGACCATGTGGTCAAAACTTTTGAAACTGTGCTCGTCACTTGAAGCCATCTAGACTAAGTGATAAGCGAGATTATTTAAGCGTCGAGTGGTGAAATCTAAATTGAGACTAGAAAGTCAAAACTTTTGAAACTATGCTCATCACTTGAAGCCATCTAGGCTAAGCGATAAGTGAAATTGTTTGAGCATCAAGAGGCGAAATCTAATTTAAGACTGTGAGTTCAAAACTTTTGAAATCATGCTCGTCACTTGAAACCATCTACGCTAAGTGATAAGTAAAATTGTTTGAGCGTCGAGAGGCAAAATCTAATTTGAGACCATGAGGTTAAGATGGTACTTGTAGCACGGAATTTGTGAATGACCATCCGGGACTGGACTTTTGAACGGATAGATTTTGATCTTGCATTAAATGTGAGTCTAGGTGTCGGTGGTTGATTGGTTATCTTCAAAAAGCGTTCCTCTTTTCCTCTGCAAGGACGATTTGGCATCTGACGATGAAATCTCTTGATATTCCTCTTATGGACAGTTGTCAAATGTGATCTATGGTGAAAAATGTCTCTCTTTTCAATCTGTGTCATTCCTTCTTAATATACAGAATATTCCCTTTTTCGCCTGTTCAAATTGTAAAACCGCCATTGATATTTTCAAGCTTTCTTCAATTTTCCTTTTGATAGCCACTCTTGAGCCAGTAAGTTCTTTTTATTTTTATTACTCTTATTAAGTTGCCAATATCATCATCGATATTGTTCCTTTTATTGCTTAACCAAGAATTAAATTTGGGTTCTCATTGACTTTAACTTGCTTAATCCTTGTTCTGGGGATAATGCCAACTTTTCTTTTTAATAATTAGATACCTTTCCCCACTTTCCTTAGATTGGAAATGGATGCTCCTATAAAACCCCAGCAAGATCTCGATGAAGTTTTTTCTTTTTATGGGATTATGAGAGTCGAGACAATCGCTCCTGGCTCCCGATGCGTTTTAGTAACCCTCCAACGGGGTATTTTATATGGTCCATAGAACATTTAGAACATGGAATCTTTTTGCTCTAGCCCCTTTATTATTTTGAAGTCTTGGAACTTAATCGCATTAATTCCTTTCAACTCTTGGCCACTTCCTACTCAACTTTATCTGCTATGATGATTCTATACTTCGAAAAATGCTTTCGGGATATATCCGTTACTGAGATCAATTACATGTTCAACATTCTAGAGTCTAAATCCTTGAGAAATTTACCATGTACTTCCTCTAACTCTTAAGACCATCTCCCATAATGGATCCATTCAGCAAAATAATGAAACGTCAGTGGTTCTTTGTTAAGGCCCCTTCTGATCGAGTAGCCACCTCTTTCAATAATGCTGATGTGTCCTTAGATATTTTGATTTCTTTTAAAATTATCTGTATTCAAGGTCATGCTTCCTTATTTTGTTAAATCTCAAACAGTGAGACCTTAGAAGAGCGGTGACTCAGTTGCCACAAATCATTTTAAGGATAGGTATAAGGAAATGAAGATTTCATCTTTACATCAACACCAACACTTGATTCTTTCAAAAAGCAAACTAAAAGCTCAAGGTCCACTGCTTCCTTCCGCTAAATTTGGAACACTTAAGCCCTCTAGGAAGTACGAGAAAGCTTCTGCCATAGTTATTGATAGTGGAGAAGAAACCAATCCAATTCTAGGGAAAGTGAGACGGAGGGTTTCACGCTTTAACCATTAGACTAGCTTATTTTTTGCTCTTATCACAACCTAGTCTTGATTTTGATTTTAGCCTTATCCCTTTCTCCTTATTACAACGAATTATTCTTCCAAGAAGACCAGCTCCCTAGATAAGGGAAAGTGGGCCATGAAAAGGTCCAAATTGTTGCTTCCTAATAAAGATACCCTTGGCTTAAAGAAGCAAAAGGTCTCCAAATCCTCCAAAACCGAAAGCTCCAAGGAAAAAGATTTGGTTCTTCTTGCTAAGAAAAACAAGCAAGCGATTAAAATCAAAAGAGCTACCTTTGATGTTGACCATTTTTATGCAATCACCAAAGAACATGCTAGACCTCCAACCTCTACCATAGGAATTCGAAAGGCGATCGAGTATAGTCTCCGGGAGAGCATCAAGGTAGGAATGATTTTTTTGTGTAGGTTTATGATTCAAACATTTGTTCTTACTCTATCGTCTTTTTTAGACTGTAGCGGAAATCTCTGCTTCAACATTGGTGGCTAAAAATGGAGGAGTGGGTGGCCATTGTCGAAGCAATGAAAAAAGAGTTTGCGGAATTCAAAGCTAAAGTTCAGGAGGTGAATGCTCAAGTAGAGGAATCAGGTAGGACTACTGGAGAGAGGGATCATAAGATCGAGACTCTTGAGAAAGCCTTAAAGGAAAGGGACGAGAGGTTGGAGAAAGCCGAGACCGGGGTGGTTGATAAAGAACGTTATATTGCTAGAGAAGAGCATGAGAAG
Source organism: Allium fistulosum (assembly GCA_030737815.1). Classification (NCBI taxonomy): domain Eukaryota; kingdom Viridiplantae; phylum Streptophyta; class Magnoliopsida; order Asparagales; family Amaryllidaceae; genus Allium; species Allium fistulosum. The sequence goes on along the minus strand of CM060902.1, from coordinate 1,124,291,422 downwards.
GAGGCCAGCTGACGAGTCTTCTAAGTCTTGTTTGAAGCTTACGCTCACCACCAAGACCAAAACATACCTTTTTCTCTAGTCTATCTTGGGAAAAATGCTGCCACGTTAGAAGTCAACTTTGCAAAAAGGTACAAGGAACATAAGAAGAAAAAGGAGATCGATTGCCTGCCTAAAATACTCAAAAACTTAGCGAGACTATTGCTTCTCTTTACCAATCTTATAAGGACAAGATAGTTGAACTTCGATAGCTAAACGTAACTCTTAACGCCTATGAGATTAAGAGCAATTTTCTTGAGTCAAAGCTAGGTCTAAAAATTAACAGCTGCTTTACCTCTGAGAAGAATAAGCCTTAAACCAATATCTGACCTCGGGAGATGACATCGTCATTCCATTTAGATGAAAGAAGGAAAAGTGGCTAAGGATGATGTTGCTAATAAATTCCTTCCGATATTAGGAAATTAAGATTGTTTCGAAGGGCCCTAACTAGCCGTCTCGGCTTGCTCATTTAGAAGGATCTCCTTCTTTTGTTTATATACTTTGTCCTTTGATGCTCTTGGTTTTGTAATCTAGTTTTTGTAGTATTGTTTCTTAATCTAGTTTTTGTAGTATTGTTTCTTTAAGCGTTCTTCTCAGCTTATTACATCTTAGACAAACTATATATAAAATACTCTTTTCAATTTTATTTCTAATGTCATCACTATGCTTGAGTGTGCTTTAGAATCTTCTCTTTGTGGAGTATCTCTTGCTCTTGGTAAACTTCTTGTCGAAACCAGATCTCAGACCCAACCAAGTTTTATTACTGGATCCACGCCCGGAGCTAGCCTAGTGGCACAATCAAGAGTTTTTTCTTATGCTGATTCTATTCTCACTCCTTTTTTTATTTCTTCTCTGTTTATCGAGAATCTACTTGATACCTTAACTTAGGAACTTTTCCCTAGAATTCCATCCTTATTAGGAATCTACCCAACTCTAATCTCATTAGGGATCTTCCCAATCCTAATCTTATGCATGGTACTACTTGATTGTGGCTCACTATTATTAGGAATCTAACTAACTTTCTAATCTTATTGGGAACCTACCCATGCAAGGTACTACTTGACCATGGCTTACTATTATTGGGAATCTATCCAACTTTCTAATTTTATTGGGAACCTACCAAATGCATGGTACTAGTTGACCATGGCTCACTATTATTGGGAATCTGCCCAACTTTCTAATCTTATTGGGAACCTACCCAATGTATAGTACTACTTGACCATGGCTCACTATTATTATCTTACTGGGAACCTACCCAATGCATGGTACTACTTAACCATGGCTCACTAATATTGGGAATCTACCCAACTTTCTAATCTTATTAGGAATCTACCCAATGCATGGTACTACTTGACCATGACTCACTATTAGCATGCAGTATACTTTTCGATGTCTTTTTAAACCCAGGTGATATGGCCTTACAATTTGTAGTGCATCACTGTAGGGGTGCTCTTATGGTGAGGTCAACCAACTACAACCACTTTTGGTGGGCATCGGCCATCTACAATCACTTTTGGTAGGTGTCAGCCATCTACAACCAACTTTAGCGGGTGTCGGCCATCTACAACCACTTTTGGCGGGTATGGGCCATCCATAACCACTTTTAGCAGGTGTCGACCATCAAAAACTATTTTAAGTTACCGACCATACGGAACGTTAATTGTAACTTGGTAAAGGAAAATATGAATCCTTTAAATAGAGTGCTTTTGGACTATTTTGTAATAGACATTTGAAATTACATAATTTATTAACAACATTGTTCGATAGAAAGTTTGACCCAAGTTTGAGGAACAAGGCTATTGATAGAATCAGTATTATTATTATTTTTTATTTTTTTAGAAAAAGTGAAACTCTTCATTGATCTCGTTAGATCGATAGAAGAGTTTCAGTCCTTAAATTCTAAATGCAAGCATGATATGTAAAAATTCTTAAAGGGAGAGGACATACCGAAAGAGATACCATAAATGTTGAGACTTGAACGCACCTTCAGAGTAAAGACTCGATAAATAGGGCTACGCCGAAGAAGAACGCATCGGAAAAAGAAAATGAGACTTGCTGGTTAAACTTCAAGAAATCCGAAACATTGAGGTACCCCTTAGAGTTGAAACTTTTGCAGGACATGTTATAATTGAGAAGAGCATATTAATAGGACTGGTATCTTCTGTTTGACCATAGGAATTTGATTTATAAAAGGGATTCTTCTTACTTTGATTGAGGGTAATCCGGGTAAGAAAAACCTTTATGAGTTTCTAGGAATATCCAAGACAAGCTTTGGTTGAGCGGAGTGAGAACCCGATCACGCTTCAATTCCTCTCGAGACTCGCCATCTTGAGTGAATGGGAGGGCCCTTTTTCTCTTTCTCTAAAATAATGGTGACCAATCTTTCATTGTGGTCTTTTTCAATGAGGTAATGCGAAGGTGGAGACGTAGTTCCGTGATTACTTCTTCATTTTTAGAACTAGACATTACTGACTGGAATGTTCTGTTTTATTTTCGAAAGCCAACAAGGTGTGAAGGTTTGAGCCCTCCTTCTAGCATCAAAAATATTAGGGCAAATTTTCATCCACACCAATACCCTGAGGTTTGAAGGTATAGCTCTAGAGGCAAGTTGGAATTTCGAACCCGACGAAGAGATTACCGAGATGTGATTTAATCAAGCTTAGATTACAAAATGTTGGACTGTAGAGTCACCATAGCAAATGCATAGAAGGTAAAATGCGGAAAGTAAATAACACCGAGACTTTTATAGTGGTTCGGACCGAAATTCTCTACATCCATTGTCCTTTCCTTATTTAGTCACCCTTATTTAGTCGAGAGGCTTATTACATTGATTTTATGCATTTCTGTCATTAATGGGTTTGTAAATAGAGCTCTAATATAGGAAAGTACAATATTATTTTATCTCTCAATTATTTTTCATGCCAGAAGCCCCTTGCGCCTTGGGAGTGCCGCCTATTTACAACCAATATGCCATACGATATTAGTGGAGAGTCTTCTCCTTGGATTACTGGAGTTGCCTATTGAGCGGCTGTGATTCGAGCTTGTTTTGAACATCTACTCAGGAGGTGCAAATTGGTGACTTTTTCCCATGCAGATGGCCTCTTATATCTGAGCCATGCATTTCCTCGTTGGTCGTCTCGGTCATTGATTCTTACCACTACAAATTGATGTTTTGGGCTTCGGACATGCTGATAGGCTGCTGCTTTTGGCCTACGATATGTATTGTTCTCTCGGTATGAGCTCATTCCATTTGATCCTCATACATTAAAAAACATAATTCTTGTAATACATATAATTATATGGTATAGGACTTTTCTTAGGAAGATAATCATTGTTTGTACTGTTGAGAAATTTTGGTACAACGAAGTATTTTTGTGAAAATATAAAATTTGAGTTTTTGTAACTCTTAAACTAAGAAGGTAGTAAGTTAATACAAGTTTAAATTGGTTGAACATCCTTGTTAAGTAAAATGAATTTGATGTTTTGTATATACATTTAGGATGTAGTAGAATATTATACAGATAATAAATTTGAAGTTATGTTTTTATGGAATAGTTCGTAAATGGTTTAGTATTGAATAACATACTATTTGTACAAAAAATGTTATAAAAATTTATTGGTGTAGTTAAGAAACCAATAAGATAATCACGTGAGTTGTACTTAAATCATCTTATTCGCATGACGGCTCTTAATCTAGGATTCGAGTACATAGTTTCAAGGTGATTTACAACGGTTTGAGCAAGGGTCTTTCACTCGATTCTTGGCAGCGAACACTTGATATGGATTCTTGGTATGATCTGAAGTTTTCTATCATAATATATAGCTATGTAAGGAGAACGGAGGTTTCTAATCAAGGTACTTGATCAGAGTCCGCACTAAAGAGGTCAAGTGATTGATGCTAGTTTGGAATTAGAATTTATGTGATCGATTATGTGATTAGATCAGATATGGCGTACGGATAATCCATGTGTATCATAAGGGCTTAAGTATATGCTTATTATGTTTTGTTGGCTTATGAAGAGTTTAGGTGATGAAACTTCATATTCTTATGAGGTAGCATGAATAATCAATTAAGTAATAACCTTAGGCGGTTGGTGTAAGGTAAGCTTAGTAGATTGTTTATCATCCTTGTGTGATAAGAGGATTTTTGAACTTGGGCAAACCATGAGCTATTTTCGCTAGTGATTTTGAATAATGTTAAGTATTGCTATGTGATTATTTTCTTTTATTACTTGTGTTGGAATTTCGAGGATGAAATGTTTTAAGTAGAGGAGAATGTAACGACTCAGAATTTCGAACACTTCGTATTTAAATATCTGAATTATTTAAATATTTGAATCTTGTATCAAATGTGATTAAATTGATTTTATAACCTTGTTAATCCCCTTTTAAATAATAAATAATGATGGTAAACTTTTTCGAAATTTTTTTACAAAAATAAATATTTTGACGAATTATCGATGATGTAACCAAAAATCGTTTTATCGATAAACAGCTTTTTATTCAACAGAAATTGTTCAAACTTTTTTTACCACTAAAATACATAGAAAATTATTAATAATAAACAAAAATAGTTTGCACTAAATTGCTTAGGAAGCTTCTAGAAGGGGGAGGGGTAATATGGTAATATGGTAATTAGCCAAAGGAAGGAAGACATATTTTCCTTACGAAATGAGGTGTAAAAGTGGCATGTAAAGGGGAGGCTCCACCGAGACCTTTCATGAAGGGCAGAAGATAGTAGTGATCCCTGATACAAGCATAACACCCTTAAGGGTTGCACTAATCACGTTTTAGGAAACTAAGAAAATGGTAGAAACTAATTAGTACTAATCCGCTTCTATCTCCACTAATCGTTTTCTAATCATAGCAAATTAAGTCCAAACTTCATTGAACTTTGGATATAAGCCTAAATTACATCAGGAAGCATGGATATCAAGTTGAAAGAGGAAGAAATGTGGCACAATAGGGATTTCTTGGTGAGGCCATGAGCTATGGGGAAGGAGGGGAGGTGTTACCTCGATTTGTAAGTGCTAAAGATTGGATCTTTGGGTGTTCAGTTATGGTAGGAGGTGGTTCTATGTTCTTGGGCACTTTTGCTTTGTTTTTGCATGGATTTTGTGAGTTTACTCACCATTGAATGATTACATATTATGTTATATATGTTGTGTGCTTGAAATATAAAGTTAAAGTGACATTAACTAATTAAATTTATAAACTATGGACCCTTCGTGATTTTTAAAGGAAAAGACAAATCTATATTATATAAAATCACTCAAACTACCTTCTATAACATGTGGTATGTCCTTGACTCTATGTTTAAAAGTTGTTCGATTTGTGTGTTGAATTTGGAATGCATATGTAATGGTCTGTAGCAATAGTCACTATAAGTGCACTTTGACATCCCTTAACTTTAGCTTGTGTAAATGGAAGATTTATGGTCTGAACTTGTTATAACTTGTTTCAGTTGTTCTCTACACATTATTTGGTGTATAAGGCAGAAAGGAGTTAATTTGGAAAGTTATAGAAACGGTGAAACAATTGTGAAAGTTAGAAGTGAAAAGTTCACTATGGATGATGTAATGACCTGCCTTTTTGGACGTTTTAGCAGACACACATGCCAGACTCAAACCATTCAAAATGGGAGATTGTTATGGGGTATATAAGAAAAAGAGAAAGAAATAAATCAAATATAGAATCTCATAGCGGAATGACAAAATATAATATCCAAATAAACAGTTCATGAAGCTGTTTACAAATAACATTGATTATACTTTTATAATACAGATCAGAGTTACATAAAACAGGAATAAATAAATGCAGCGGAACAACATGATGTGGTGGAATAAATATAATAAATAATAATAGTACAAATCTTTATCTTCGTCCTCCCGAAATAAGGTCTTCAACCCTGAAATGCTCAGGCTGACTCGAGCGAATTGAAAAGACAAAACACTCGAGTCAAAACTAAAAGATCTTATGTAAGTTAAATCAACAGTAAATAAATATGAGTGTAACGGCGTCGGAGATGTTTACGGGATTTGACATCTCCTATCCAGTGTCTAACGTGGGTGTAGTAACTTAAGAGATGTTCGGGATTTCCATCTCCTAAGGATCCGTTAAACTATCTACTATGTAGTACAATACGCTATTATAATATGTCTACAGTAAAGTAAAAGTATTAAAATAGCGTTAAGGCGTTACCCATGTCCCTCTTAACACATTTTATATATTCCCACATTCTATACAGTACCGTACGCTCCTTCGTGAGGTTTACGCTAGAGGGAACTCCATAGGTATGGTACACAACAAACTCGTAGAAGGCACGATAGTGCATGTGAACACGGCACTCGAGGCAATGTCAGGGTAGATATACCAATTGCGGATCCGGACTTGTGGTAACGCATAGCAGCTACTACTGCCCACCTCGGAACACACTCCTAAATCAAAATCAAGGGGTGGCCAACCAATCAATCACAAAGTAATAGAATGGTATCGAAGAAATGTGTCCGATAGGAGGAATGACCTCACTTGGCCCGGCGGGGCTCCTGTTTTAGTCACATCTAAGCTGACTCACGGGAGTCAGGGTCACGTTAATACCTCATACAGAAATCGTTCGCCAAACCATCCTACTTCATTTCTGGAATCTCCATCACGTGCATAGTTGTTAAAGTGGTTTTCGATATTGGCAGAGTATGACAATATCCGATCCCGGTCTCTTTAACAACCAAACACTTATTTCACACCGGATGGTTCTTTTACATTTCAAATGTCAATTCACAATTGATATCAAAGTATCATATTCTCAAAACCATATCAATTTCAAATCATATTCACTTTCAAAATCACATTCACTTCCAACATCATATTTACTCATATATGTCATTTCACAAAAAGTATCAATTCCAAATTCCAACTAAGTTGTATCATCATCAATGATTTAATTATAAATACTTCAACTTTACACAGTTTGCAGTTTTAGAAAATAGTTTAGATAGTCATAAATAGTTTTAATAGTTTAAAAATAGTTTAAATAGTAAAATAGTTTAAACAGATTTAAATTTGATTTAACTAAGTTTAAATTGATTTATATAGATTAAATATAGATTTAATTAGATTTAAAATGATTAAAAATAGATTTAATTAGATTTAAAATGATTAAAAATAGATTAATTATAGATTAAATAGATTTAAATTATATTAGGTAGATTCTTAAATAACATTTAAAATAGATTAATTAGATTTAAATTATATTAAATAAATTTAAAATAGATTTAATAAAATTAATTTGTTGAGAATAGGTAAAATAGATTAAATTGGGTTAAATAGGTTATAATATATTAAAATAAATTGAAATAGTTTAAACTGATTAAAGTAGTTAATTTAATTAAAGTAGTTTAAATTAGTAAAATAGATTTCAAAGTTATATCCAAACATTTTCAATAACTCAATTCCGATAAATTCATTTATATCTGACACTTCAACTTTGAAATTCCAACAAAATCCTTTGAACAATTCATTAAATCAAATCATATTTCAGCATTAACACTTGGATTATCGAAAATAATTCAGTTTATATAAATAAGTTTCTATTTCAAAATGCCAGTTAACTGAATTCAAAATTTAAAGAATTAAAATCATTTAATTTAACCAATCCGGTGTCTGTATATAATTTTCTACCCTATAGCCAAGTGATACGGATATTTATCATTTCAATCCGTAATTTAAAATTTACGGTTATATATCATTTCAAACCGCAATCCCGAATTTATTAGAAATCCATAAAATCGCTCGAGTGTATCATTTCAACCCATAACAATTTTTCCCTAATCTATAGATCGTTCGGGTATGTATCATTTCAACCCATAGGGAATTTGCATTGTTATAACAATATAAAATGCAACATCCAGTCATCGACAATCAAATATCAATCAAAATCATCATCCAAAACAATCAATAAACATCAATAGATAACCGATAATCAATAACAGGTATTAAATTGACAATTTAAATTCAATATTAAATTAAACGATGAATTAAATGCAATAAAAGTCAAATTTAACTAGAATGACAATTTAAATATACCAAACATCGATCAATAAATTTCAAATCACATCATAATTTAACTAACATAAGATAGTTTAGTAATTGTGAGTGGGTTAAAACACTCACCTTCGATTTTAAATTCAAAATAAGGCCTAAAATTGAGCAATCTTAGAATGCGCCCAAACCAGCGTCAAAATGTCCGGAAATTCGATACGATCGCAACGGGATAAACCGCGCATGAAACGGACCTCATATGAAAAATTTATGCTAGTTAGAAGGATTGAAAATTAAATTAAAAATTAAAATTAAACAAACAAAACAAGCAAGCCACGTCACCTCATTCTTCAACAAACCCTAGCCCGCTATCATTCGAACGCGACCCTAGCCTAGCCGCCACTAATTCGTCCACACGCGCCCATGACTGGCCGCTACCGCGACCATCCCAGAGCCTCGTTGTCCCCACGCTTCCCCTCTAGCCTCGCGATCCCCCCCGGCCACGCAGATCTTGGCATAAATAGCCGCCGCCGAACAAAATTATGAACCTTAAGTGAAATTCGACAATGATCCACCCATCAATTGACCAAACAAACTACGCTGATACAGTGCGTGCGATGATCTCCACAACCCGGTACCCTCAAATCAACGATCGGCCAAAGTTGATCGTGACTCGATGAACGGCCGAGATTAATTCGCCCAATTCTAGCCACACAGAAACCCAAATCGAAAAACAAACTTCAAAATTGACCTGCGCTCGTCGAGAGCTTCAAAATAGTATATAATCTGATAGGGTTTGGAGGTGTTTGATTTTGAAGTTGAATTTGAAACTAAATTTGCAATTTGGGAATTAGGGTTTTGTAATTGGATTTGGTTCTGCCATTGAGAAGGAGGAGTGGATAGATGAAATTTGTACATATTGAAATGATAATATGAGGACAACTAGGGTTTATAACGAGCTATTTATAGGTATAGCTGAAATAGAAAAGAATGGACCAGATCGATTTGGATTGGAACGATAAACGACCCAAAAAGCTCGTTTCATTCCCGAAACAAAAATAGGTAATCCCAAATATCAAAATAGATGTTTTCAATATTTTTAAACTCAATGGAACAGGTTTTAGGTCCAAATTCCATCGTATGAAGAAGTTGCTTTAAAATCAGCTTATTTCAAATTGATTTCAATTAAATTGATTTCTACGCGTTTCAAGCCCGTACGACCAAAGGACAAGTCCGATCGCTACGAAACTTGAAACCTTGCAATAATTCACCGTTACGGATCCGATGAAACTAGTATCATCGAAATCTGAGACAGTGGCCAAAATGGCTATTTTCGCGTTAATTAAATAAATTAATATTAAATAAATTAATTACTTTTTAATTTCAAATTTGATAACCAACAATTTTCATGCATTTTGATTGCTTAGCCATTTACAATAGTTTAAAACAATTTTACATACCAATTCAGTGTTAAATATTACACTATTTACAGTGTTCAATTTCAACTGTAATTAAATCCAATTAATATAATTTAATTCCAATAAATTTATTTTATTTGGTTTCAGTCTTTTTATTAAATCAATTATTACTCTATAGACATAGTTAACATTTGTTTATATTTTGTTACGCTAATATTCTACAATTATCATTCTTTAACACACTAGTTGCAATATTTCAATTACATCGAATTTATGTAAATTTTATTATAATTCAAAATCCTAATAAATTAATTTATCTTTGTTTCACTCTTGTTATTAGATCAATTATTATTGCCATGTGAATATAATTAACATTTCTATACATTTTATTACATTCTCAATTTGCAGTTATTGTCTTAACTCACATTAATGTGCATTTATTTACATTTATTTGTAATCGATTAATTAAATTGGTCACAAATAACAATTGTCACCATTAACTTTTAATTACATTTATAAGTTTATTATTTACAACAAGTGTTATAATTAGTACCGCAACACTAATTTTATGCAATTACAATTTATTACTTATTAATTCATTAGATCAATACAACATTTAAATTATCTATTTCTCCTTTAAATTCAATTATCAATTAATACACATATTATTACCATTAATTTACACTCTATAACCAATTATAACCTTTAATCATTTTATTTAATTGGAATCACATTCAAAGCAATTATAGGTTACCTTAAATTGATATTACCATAAATTAGTACTATTACATTTCATTCCAATTATATTCTTATTATTAAATCACAAAATTTTATTTCTTCCAACATTAAATCTCAAAATCTTATTAAATTAACTAATTTTAATTATCGAAAATTACGGGTCGTTACAGATGCACTTTGAAAATGCCTTATGTTCAGCAATTTTTAAAGTCAACTTTGAAACATATCCTGGGGGCATCTTTGCATTTATAATAATTAATATAAGAGTACTTATTACTGCAAAAATACTGAATTTTAAGTCATTAATTACCTTGTGAAACAAAGTTGCAAAAAGTTATAATGAGAAGAAGGTCGTTATATGAGCACTTTGAAATGCCTTAATTCTAGGAAGTTTTTGATATGATTTTGAAAGACATCCTTAGAGTTTTCTTTGTATTTTTAATAAGTATTATATGTTTAATTATTACCATAAAAAAGTGGAGTTTCAAAGATTTTATAACTGGTTAAAAAAAATGGCTAAATTTGGAGTAAAAAGGTCGGTATTAATACACTTTGGTGAATACCTTGTTTTCGGGAATTTTTATAAATAAATTGAAAAATATACTTAAAAGTTTATTTCCATGGTTTTTAATTACCCCAAGGGTAGCACATACCGTAAAAATTTCAAGTCTTAAAACATTTGATAAAGTGGTGAAAACTGCACACAAAGATTGGACATTTTCATGCTAATTCTCTACTTAGAACTTTAAATGGCATTTATAAATGTTGTCTTTGGTATACTACGGCATTTGGTGAAATGCGAAGTTTTAACTAGTTTTTCGTGATTTAAATGTTTTATAAATTACTTTCTTTGTGATTTAAATGTTATAGTAAATGGTTTTGGGTGGTTAATTGAAAGTATATTACCTTGTTTAATAAGTGTAGATATACTTATGTCTTTAAAAAGAACGTTTTAAAGATAATGTTGACTTAAAATGGTTTTGGTTTGTTATGACAATGTGTTAATAACATCCGTCTTTAACCCTTTTGGTTTATACTTATGAATGTAAATAGATCTTTAAAAAGAATGTTTTATAGATAAGCATAAGTAAAATGGTTTTAGGTTTGTAGTGACAATGCTTAAGTAACATTTGTTTTTATGTCCTTTGAAATAGATTTCTAAATGTACTTAAATATTTTAAATGGGTATTTTAAAGGTAATAAAATATGGAATCTTTAGGAAAAAGAAAGAAAAAGTAAAGGTTTAAAGTAAGAAATCTTCTTTAAGATTTGTGAATATACTTATACCATTTTAGATAAGTATATGAATACATTTTGAAGTATTAGAAGTGTATAAATAAATAGTAGTGATTGATAAAAGAAGTTTTATTAGGTAAAATAAATTTTATAATAAAAGGGGTTTTAATTATTCAAAATATTAATTAAATAAAAAAGTGGATAAGAAGTCGCTTATAAGACTTAATCGTGCTTTGTGTGACTTGATCGTGCTTTATGTGTTTACTAGTCTATGGAAAGCATTTAGTTGTGTACTTAGCAATAAAAGCCAACGAAGTAAGCTTGTCTATCCGTGAGAGTCAAGATTGAAGTATCTAGGCATGGCTTTGATGCAATCGATGTTCTAACCTACCTGGCTTCACACTTGACCGAGGGATAGTGTGAGAGGAAAAGGTCGGAAATGTGATAGGTATACAAGACTTGGTTTCTATATACGATCGTCTATTTGGAACTTGATAGTTGATTAGTCAACTATCGGACTTTACCAAATTAACTTGGGAAGTATCTATAAGCTTCAAGGTTTCATATGATTTGAGAACCCCTTGGGAGGAGGATTGGTATGAAATGTATCTAGCTTTAAGAACTTATATATAAAAGAGATCCCCCAAAGATGACTCCTCTTTATATATTGTTCATTTACTTCTTAAAGAACCAAAATCGAGTTAACCAGAAATTCATTGGTTTAGCTTTGAAGAGACCAGGATTGGTAAGTGTTTTACTTATCGAAAACCACTTCAAAATTGACATACGGGTTCCATATTTTGGAAGCGGTTGTGAAGTGAAATGCTGTAGAGTTGATTTGTCTATCCTAAGCTTAAGTCCAAGGGATATGTCGTCGTTAACATTCAGGACTTATGCTGGAATCTATGTGGAAATTAGAGATCCTTTCGAGATGCTCGAATCCATGTAGAGATTAGTGATCTGTTTGATATGATGGAATCCATTTGGAGATTCGTGTTCTATTCGAGTGATGAAGACTAGTGTAAGAGATGTTGAACATGACCTCGACATTGGAAATGGAAAAAGACATCGAAGGTTGCACTATTGGAACTGGGCCAGCCTGCATCAGAAGATATGGGTGAATTTCAAATTTTTTTACCCTATTAGATCTTCGTTGGGCCTATGAAGTCTAATTAATTTAGAACATTTCTAAATTTAGTTTAAATAAAATCATGTATTTTATTTAAATTTATAAATTGCAGTTTAAAATTTATTTGATTTTGGTTTTACTTAATACACACACACATATATTATATACATACATATGTGTGTGTGTATCTGCATGTGTAACATAGCAATCTGTGAAAGGTATAACATGCCCATATATAGATGTTAGGATTTAAATCACAATGGACACATTAGCTCATTTTATATGTATTGTATGTTGTCAAGTATGTGCATGAACAAATAGTTATAAATTCAAAATAATTATATATATATATACATATGTATGTGTTATCCCGCCTTTTGGCAAGGCCGTGACACCAAGGAATTGACTAGTAACCAATGATGGTTCGTCTTAGAGATCGGTTATACACAAGCTCACTATGGAAATCGACGAATTTTGTCCGGGTCTGGATCGAGCTAAAATTGATATGGCACGACAAGCAAGGCTATAAAAGTCAACGTTCCAAATTTCAAGTCAATCCGAGTTTGTATACTCAAGTTACGATCGATGCAAAATGAAGGAAACAGCTCAGTTTTCGTATCCATAGCTACGCCTCTATTCGACTCCATCACTTTCGTATCGATCAGAATGACTGCGACCTCGCATTCATCTCAGAGTCTCAGTTCGAATCGATCGGGTTCGACTCCATCAACTATGCACTGTTCGAATCGATTGTGCAGTGACCACTTTGTATCCATCACAAAGCCTTTATTCGAATCCATCAGGACGCGCCACTTCGTATCCATCACAAAGCCTTTGTTCGAATCCATCTAGGTGGAGCACTTTTACCGATACGAGCTAGGCCCCGCAATCGATACAAACGAAGCATGGCAATCGATGCGAACAAAGCATGACGATCGATATGAACAAAGGAGCCTTCATAGATGCGAACTGCGCATCTTTTATCGATACGAACAAGGCAGCACTAGCGATACGAATGAAGCGAAGTTCAATGGCAACTCATTCAACTCGTCATCGAAAGCGAAAGTGATCCAGAGATTCAAGCACCACATCATCTCACAGCCACACGCATCTATCGAGTGGAGCGAGAGCGAGTCGAAATGATCGAGTCGAACGAGAGCGAGTCGAAATGATGGAGTCGAACGAAACAACCAACCGAAAGTCCTAATTCGTATCGATCATATCTCCTAATCTACAAGGCCAAATGCTATGAAATTTTCACAGAAGCTTGTGTACATGTTAAAGAATGCCCACGCCAAATTTTGACTCCATTGGATGAAATCTTGATCGATACGAAATTAGTTCGTATCGATCACAGATCGGGTCGAAACTTCACGGGCTTGGGTGCGCGGGCTTAGTCACGTGCCAAGGGGAGTCTCCTGAGATTTGAGAGAAATATCAGCCTCCTACACCTATAAATAGAGCCTAGGGCATACAGAAAAGGGGCTTTTTTCTTGGAATTCTCCAACGCCCAGACTCTACCAGATCCAGATCTAAACTCTCTTGCTGCTACTACTAACGAAATTCATTGCTGCAAATCATAATTATCTGCTGTAACTCACTGAATACACTTGTAATCTTCAAAGAAAGATCAATAAAGCTATCAACTTCATAGTGGACGTAGGCGATACGCCGAACCACTCTAAATTCTTGTATCTCCTTTCATTTTAATCATTTTCATATCTGAAATTTGGAGTTTTTGTTAGATAATCCTCTTTTTCCATATAATCTCTTCACTTTATCTCTTCAAAAATTTCCGAAGAGTGTTGTGCCCAATTTTGGTACAAACACTTTGGTGCCTTCACTGAGAAAAAACCTAATTTTTCTCCTGCTCTTTGGATCTCCTATCGATACCGGATTGCATAAATCCAAGAAGAAGATCCAGATCTAGAACTTTGAAGCCCTTCCATTCTATTCAGATTTGCATCAGATCTAGGAAAGGACTTTCATCAATTCACCATGGTAAGTACGTGAACTACCTCTACAGCTGCTGATCAGGGAGGATGGGACAGGCAGAATCCCACGCAATTGCCTCCATCAAACCAAGATGCCGCCGGACCTTCAGATCCAACAGGCCCGGTTACCCGACAAGAGTTTCAGATGTTGCTCCAAGAATTGACCCAGAGTCGACAACAGCTAACTGAACAACTGCGCGCCAACATAGAGTTGACCAACCAGTTAAATCGCCAAAGGCGTAGAAGATCTAGAAGAGACCAAGGTTCTTATTCTTTCACAGAGACTTCAGCCTCATCTGATGGTCATCACCGATCCGCGCGCCCACGGTTGGATGTAAGCTACACCCAGGCCACAGGGCACCAACCTGCTTCGAATCTTGGACAACCCAGAACTGGACCATCCACTAGTCATCATACAGGACCTTCATCCTGAGGAGGTGCTGCTCCTTATCATGTCACAGGCAACATTGCTACTACCACCACTATCGAACAAGTGGTTGATGCTAGAAACCAAGCTGATCCTCAACGTAACCAACGAGAGCAGACTTTAGAGCCTTTTGTCCCAGAAAATGTTGAACCAAGGAGGGGAGGCATGGACCGTCGACTGAGTCCGGTCCAGACTCGCACTGTGGAACCCGACCACACCTTGGCACAACATCCTCCAAGTATCCGAATGCTGGATATACCAACGATGATTCGTCAAATGATCCATGAAAGTCAGGGTCTTAGTAATGACGACTATGGAATCTTCGGGAGTCATACCCCTTTCACCGATGACATATTATATGTTGAACCACCTCCGTGCTTCAGGATGCCAAATTTGCCAGTCTACGAAGGGAGTTCTGATCCCAATCAACACATCCTGAAGTACGAATGGCTGATAAATGCTGCGAGAGCTAATGATGCAGTAAAATGCCGTAGTTTCCCCATTTCCCTGGGGGGCATTGCAACCATGTGGTTTACTCGTTTGCCACCACGATCCATTTCTAATTTTGATTAGATGGCCACCAAGTTTGTTGAACAATTACGTATGCATGTAGCGAGGCCTAAAGATGTTAACACTCTGTCTAGTATAACACAAGCTCCTGGAGAAACACTTGGACGTTACTTTTAGCGATTCCATGCTACGTGTGCAGAAATAAGCAATCCCAAAGACAGCTCTATCCTGATGGCATTGACTAAAGAGATCGACCCTGATTCCGAGTTCGGAAATTGGTTTGCTAGGAAACCACCTGCGTCATTGGACCGTTTCTACTCCAAGGCAGCCCAATTCTTGAGAAGGGAGGATGCGAAACAGTCTAGGAAGCAGGATGACGCAGGGCCTAACATCGAAGGAATCCAAAGTAACATCGCTGCTAAATAGTCCGGAGATAGTTTCGGAAAAGTTCAGTTGAACATCCTAAATAAACAGAATCAGCAGAGGGACAATGGAAATCAGGGAAAGAAGCGAGATCAGAGCCGTGATCCACGACGTAGAGCTCCCATGTTTGAAAATTATACTCCATTGAATACGTCGCTGGAAAATGTGTATTTGCAGACCTGCAATACCATGCAATACAAGAAACCTGCTCCGAAGCCACCAACGGAAAGACAAATCCAAACAGGAAAATTTTGTAGATTCCATGAGAGTTATGGCCACAACACCAATGAGTGTCGTTACTTACAAGACCTCATTGAAAAACTGATACGTGAACGGAAGTTGGATTAGTATGTGAGGGCGCCGCAGTCTGGTGGTGCGGGCCCGTCAAATCAGAATCGTGCGCCGAATCAGGGAAGACAGGAGGAACCCGCTCGTACAGGCGAGAGGTTGGTTACCAATACAATAAGTGGTGGTCCACACCCAGCAGACCGAAGCTGGAAGGAAATGGAGTCGTATGCCAGCTTTATCAGGCATGCAGACTTCGAGTGTTATAGTAGTTTTGATGAAAGGGCTCCGGCCAAGTAACAGAAGACGATGACAGATGACACCGTGTTCTGAAACAGAGACGCTGATAAAGTCGAAGCCCCCACCCTTGATCCACTGGTCATCTTAGCTCAAGTAGGTCCTGCTTGGATAAAGAGGATCATAGTTGACAGTGGAAGCTTTGTGAATACTTTGTTTAAGCGAGCTTGTGATCAAATGAGAATGGAAGCCACGGACTTGAAACCTTGTCAATCTCGAATTCATGGTTTCAATGGAATTGCTACAATACCCACCGGAATGGTGGAACTACCAGTGGAGTTGGGAGTTGGAGAACGCCGGAGAGAACGAATGTTACAGTTCATTGTGTTGGACATAGACTCCCGTTATAATGCTTTCTTGGGCCGACCGGCCCTCGCTGAATTCAGGGTAGCCATTGCCCCGTGGTGTTTGACTTTAAAATTTCCCACTGATCGTGGAGTGGGAATCATTCAAAGAGATCAGGCTGCTAGAAGAGCCTGTTATGTCGCGGAGCTGCGAGAGGTGCAGCGAAAGGAGAAAGGAAAGGGCGTAGAGGAATCTCTCTGCGTCCGCTTGAAATGACCCTCCTATTCCCACCCTAATTTCATAAGGATTTTTTTTTAAAGAGATGATATATAGATATATCATTCATTACAAATATATTTCCCAGGGTCATTTTCTTCCTCCAATAAACAAAATATATCCAGGATCTTTCACAATATAAAAATATTGTTTTAAATCTAAATCATTCCTAACATACATATATGAAGATATCTATGTTATATTCTACTAGAATCAGAGCATGATAATATGTAAGTAGAAATCCTTTTAAATCTAAGAAAATGTGATAATTCCCTTTTAAAAGATTAATTATTGTATCCTGATTTTTGACCATAGAATCCACTGGAAACATGTACTTTAGTCTGTTATTCTAATTAAGAAATGATCAAGTAATAATCAGTGGAAAGCAAGCTTTTAATATGGATGATTGTGTTAAAGTCTGGATAGTATCAAACTCAGGCTAAAAGAAAGTGGATCATAAGTGAGCACAAGCAACATCTAGGCGTAATGGAAACGCGCCTAACTTACACATGAGAGGTCACGAGTTCGAGTGCTATGCTGGTCGGTTCAAACCCAATTTTTGTTTTTCTTTTTATTTTTCTCCTGTATGGTTTGAAATCTGATATCTACCTATATCTGCACATATATATTTAATTTTTGCCTAAATATCAACATGTACACAGATATACATGCACATGTCAATATCTTTGCTCATTTTCCAGAAAACTGGGTGAAACAATTGCTAAATGTACTAAGCTTTTGAAATGCATTTTTATTTTCAAAATACAATCTATCATGATCAACCAATACTTCATTTATTTGAAGCTGGTTAACTCATGTATCCTGTATCTGCTACACACTAGTTCAAAGCAATGGAGATACCATTCATTGCATTCTGTCTGAAGCTTTTAAAAACATTTTACTTTTCTCAATACGATTCAGAAATGAATTCAAACTTATTTACAAAGCATTTCAGTAAAAAGAAACTAAAATCCTTTTAAGTTTACTTCTAGCTAAATCCAGATTTTATTCTAAAACTCAGTGCTCTGTTATGTCTCAAGATTAGCTAATACATAATATATATTATGCAAAACAGTAGCTCACATAATTGTATATTTCTTACCAGATTTTTTTTTCTTTTATAGCTGATACTTGAGCATATTTTTCTTGTTTATGTTTCAGACACTACTTCAAAAACAAATCAAACCTTAACACACAACAATTTCGACATAACAACTAATTTAATCTGACACTTTACAGAACATAAGAGCAACTTGATCACTAACCATAAAATATTCAATACATGACTGGAAATCTTAGAAACATAAAAATTTTCCTGAATACATGCAGATATAATCAATTTAAGCTCTTATTGAAACTAGCTAGCATGTTCATTCACTCCTCCATAATAGCCATAACTTCATTTTCTACTTAGTGCCTGTGTTCCCTGAAAGAGCATAAGTGGCTGCCTCATTTTAAAATGAGACACCCCATATGCCATGAGCAAACAAGGGTCAGATCTAAGATCTGGTATGAGTAACATCAATACATTCATGATATTAAGCAATAGAGAATATAAGGGTGCTAACTTGTTATTTAAGCAAATTTCTGCAATCAATTACTTTAACATGGTATAAATAAATTGATTCAGGTATGGTATATTCATCTATCTTTCTTCACTTGCATACATAATCATGCAAACATAATTATCTATCTGCAACATTTGCATTCACTGGAACCATCATGGTTCCATACCAACCAACCTAAGAAATTTTCATATTCCTATTTCTTCATTTACAGGTTGTCTAATTCATATTTAAATTCCTGCCTCATCTGCTATTAAGGAATCACGGGGACACATTGCAATGAACTAATTCACATCATTGCACAAAGATCTCAGGGCTTAAACAAACCATGTGCCAACTTGCATACTTCAAATATGACAAGCATTCCAGCAGCCTTCTTGGCTTTCCCTTCCCTAGTTTATTTACTAGTGTATTGACTTAAATCCTATCATCAAATATGCTAAGTGAACATGTCACTGCAAGCATGGAAACATCCATAATCTTTCCTAGCATAATTCTCCTCAGAAATAAGCAGACAGTTATTTCCTAAATGGGGTCAATATGTCTTGATCTCAGTAAGATATAAGAATATTTTCAACTGTAAAAGAGGCATGGCATGTTCTTATTATATTGATCTGCAAGCCTTTATGATTGATACAGATTCAGGATCTGGTTCAATCATAATTTTAGCTTGTGAGTTTCTTCTTTTTTTTTTGATTTGATTAAGGGCTCAGCACTTAGAAAATTTCTATTGCACCCTTAACATTTTTCTTTTCAAGCCTCAGCACTTATACCAAGTATAATGCAGCTCCCAACATTTTTGTAAAGTTTTCATGCCATAGATCTATAACAGTTGAGAGTATTCTCTATATAATTTTAAGATTCTGGACTTTAACATTTTTGAGTAAAAATAAAACAGTAATGATACACATACAAAGACAAATGTCTCAACAAAGCAGAGATCACCAAAAACATCCATATCAAATCATATCAGATTTAAAATAAGACATCCAAAAAGCATTGATGAAATCATATACATCAAAACCAGAAATATATATAAATGGCAATAAAAAGTGGCTGCCTCATCTCAGGTCTTAATGCCATGAACTCAGTGAGGTTACTCACCTAAATATTTCTTCTTATTAATCCAGAAAATCCTTGTATGAGTGTTTTCTCCTTCCTTCCAATATTTTTCTTCCTTTCTTATTTTTGTGCAGCTCGGGTTAAAGATAATTCTACTGGCTAAAACTGCCTATTTATATGCATTTTTTCCACTAGGGTTTTGTTAAAACAGAATTCCATTTCTGTCCTGGCTAGCATCATGCATTTTTCATTCATAATACCCCGGCCATATTAACCAATTTAAAGGCTGCATTTTCTTTCTTTTACTTTTCAGAAAAATGGCCACTCACCTAGTCATGTTAAAAGTGTGACTATCCTATTTTATATTTTAATTATTCCTGAGAATACCCTTTGCTATTTTTGCCTACACAAGCATATTGACTTGTATCACATTTCATGTCATTTTAATGTTATAGTTTCACTTGCTTATATATATATATACTTTTCAGTACTTAAAAATGTATATTTGTATACATATCTTATCTAGGCTTATTTAATTCCTCTTTAATTTCAGAAACATATGCACCTATATGTATACAGGTTTACAAATCCTTATAATATATATATATATAATTTTCTTTTCTGGGTTTTAAATAAAAATCTGTTTACTGATTTAAAGTAAAACTTACTTTTCTTATTTTCTAAGATGATCCATATAATTCCAGAAATCAAATATCCATGTTGCAAAATCATGTTTGTATTGCTTTTTAATTCTTGTTTTAAATCCAAGAAATCTGGAGTTCTTCCTTGTGCCATTTCAGTGTGCACGTGCACACATATACTTGCACACTATTTATTCCAAAAATTTCACCATATTTAAATCTAAATATCTCAAAAATTAAATCATTTTATAAAAATGATTTTTCACAAAATTTTGGGGTATTACATTCACCCCTCCTTTTAGGAATTGTGTCCTCACAATTTTTCTAACATTTATAACAAGCATCATTTTCTTTTCTGAAAACTTATCAAACATATGCATAAGCAAACAAATTCAACCATATCAACCATGCATAACAAAAAAAAAATTCCAGAAAAAAAAATTACCTTTTAATTTGCAAAAAGCTTAGGATAATCCATTCTAATCTTATCCTCTAACTCCCATGTGCAGTCATTAGGATCACTACTCCACTAGATCTTAACTAGTTTCAAGGTTTTGCTCCTTAATTTCTTTTCTTCCTTGGCTATAATCCCCACTGGTTCTTTTTCATAAACCAAGTCAGGATTTATTTGAATTTTGGTAGGCTCTTCCAAAATGTCTTCTTTATCATGTACCCATCTTCTAAGTTGGGACACATGAAAAACATTATGCATTGCTTTCATTTCCTCTGGTAGTTCTAATTTGTAAGCCAATGAACCAATTCTTTCCAGAATTTTATAGGGTCCAACATACCTTGGTGTAAGCTTACCTTGCTTGTCAAATCTCATGACTTTCTTCATAGGTGAAATCTTGATGAAAACAAAGTCTCCCACTTCATATTCCACTTGCTTTCTCTTCCTATCTGCAAATTTCTTTTGCCTATCTTGAGCTGCTGCTATTCTTTTTCTTATTAACCCAATTTTCTCTGTAGTTTCTTTAACATATTCAGGTCCAAGAACAGCTCTTTCTCCAGTCTCTACCCAGCATATAGGTGATAAACATGGCTTGCCATATAAGGCTTCAAATGGTGCCATCCCTATGGTGCTTTGGTAACTGTTATTGTATGTGAATTCAGCTAGATGGAGGTGGTCTTCCCAGTTGCCTCCAAAGTCCAGTGTACATGCTCTCAACAAATCCTCTAAGACTTTGTTCACCACCTCAGTTTGACCATCTGATTGTGGATGGTAGGCAGTACTTAAGCACAATTCACTCCCCATGGCCTCTTGAAAACTTTTCCAAAATCTTGAGGTGAAGATGGTATCCCTATCACTCACAATGGTTTTGGGTATGCCATGCAACCTTACTACCTCTTTCATGAATATTTGAGCCAATTTTGGAGCATTTCTTTCTGTTCTAACTGGGATAAAATGTGCTACCTTAGTTAGCCTATCCACTATTACCCATATACTTGTGTTTCCCTTCTTAGATCTAGGCAGACCATCTATGAAATCCATAGATATATCCTCCCACTTCCACTGTGGTATACTAAGGGGTTGCAATAGTCCTGATGGCCTTTGTGTCTCTACCTTGACTTGTTGGCAAGTCATGCACCTTGCAACATATCTGGCCACATCTGACTTCATCCCCTTCCACCAAAGATTTCTTTTCAAATTTTGATACATCTTGGTGCTACCTGGGTGTATGGAGTACTTACTCCTATGGTATTCATTTAATATTTCCTCCTTCAATTCTACATTTTCTGGAACACATATCCTATTTTTATTCCTTAAATAACCATTTTTATCAACTTGATAATTTATTACTTCCTCCCCTTTTGATATGAGCATTTTCTTTTCCACCATGTTTAGGTCTTGTTCCTGCATTTTCCCAATCTTAAGAAGTAAATCTGATTGCAGAGATATCATACTTAATTTCCCTTTACCTTCATCTTCTTCAATGGGCATCATTTGTACCTCACTGTTTTCCTCAATTTCCAAATCAGTAAGTATAGACAAATCCCTAAACTCTTCCATCATCAACATGGCTACCTTGGCATGTTGTCTACTCAAGGCATCTGCAACTTTATTTGCTTTGCCTGGTGTATACAGTATATCTAGATCATAGGCAGCTTGGAACTCTACCCATCTATGTTGCCTCATGTTCAAATCTTTTTGTGAGAATAAATATTTCAGTGCCTTATGATCAGTGTACAAAATGAATTTGGCACCTAACAAATAATGTCTCCAAAGTTTCAAAGCATACACAACTGCTGCTAGTTCAAGATCATGGGTTGCATATCTGGTTTCATGTGGCTTTAATTGCCTAGATGCATAGGCTACCACCTGGTCTTGCTGCATCAACACAGCCCCTAACCCAGAGCCACTTGCATCAGTGTACACAATCAAATTTTCATTTCCTTCTGGCACTCTCAATACTGGTGCATTAATTAGAGCTTCCTTTATTTTGATAAAAGCTTGCTCACATTTTTCTGTCCATACAAAGGCTTGGTTCTTTCTAGTTAAATTGGTAAGTGGTGATGATATTTTTGAGAAATCTTTTATAAATCTCCTATAATATCCTTCCATCCCCATAAATGATCTAATCTCACTGATGGTACTAGGCCTTTTCCATGCTTGGATTTCCACTACCTTATTAGGGTTTACTGATATTCCTTTGGCAGAGATAACATGCCCAAGAAAATGTACTTCTTCTTTCCAAAATGCACATTTTGAAAATTTTGCCTTTAAATCATTTTCCCTTAGTCTTGACAAAACTAAATGCAAATGATTTTTATGCTCTTCCATTGTCTTAGAACAAATCAAAATGTCATCAATAAAAATCAGTACAAACTTGTCTAAATAATCTCTAAATATTCTATTCATTAAATCAACAAAATATGAAGGAGCATTTGTCAAACCAAATGGCATAACCAAAAATTCATATAAGCCATATCTTGTGTTAAATGAAGTATACTTAACACTTGAGTCTTCAACCTTCATTTGATGGAATCCTGATGCTAAGTCTAGCCTAGAAAATATTTTAGCCTTACTGAGTTGGTCAAAGAGATCATCTATTCTAGGCAATGGGTATTTATTCTTGATGGTTACTTTATTTAGTTCCCTGTAATCTATGCACATTCTCAAGGTACCATCATGTTTTCTTACAAACACTACTGGAGAACCCCAGCAGGAATTGCTTGGCCTTATAAATCCCTTGCCTTCTAATTCTTCCAACTGATTTTTCAATTCTTTCAGTTCACTTGGCCCCATTCTATAAGGTTTCTTGATTATTGGACTTGCTCCTGGAATGAGATTAATTTGGAACTCAACTGGTCTGTGGTGTGGAACACCCTTAACTTCCCCAAACACATCCAAGTATTAATTAACTATGGGAATTTCTTCAATGATTAGTTCACTGAGATCTTTTTCTAAGTCAACTAAATGACATAATTTCCCTTCCTTAGCTACTTCACATAGAACTGTGATCCTCTGGCCTCTAGAATTTTGCAATGATATGGTGGATGAGTCTAAATTAATTATGGCTTTAAATTGCCTTAACCAATCTACCCCCAATATAACTCCTATATTTGGGTAATTTAAAACATATAAATTGGAAATAAAAATATTTCCTCCTATGTTTAACTCCACATCCACACAATTCATGTTCAAAACACTAGAACTCCCTAGGGGACTTTGTACAAGCAATGGGGTTTCAACCAATATGCAGTTTAATTTTAACACTTTAACTAATTCATAGGAAATCAAAGAGTGTGTTGCTCTAGTATCATATACTACTGGTATGGGTATGGCACAAATGAGTAATGTACCTTCCACTTGGCCATGATTTTCAGCATCAATTTTCACTGCAGATTTGCCTTTACCTTCCAAAGTTGCCAATTTCCCTTGTTGTTTATTCTCAGGACAGTTCCTCTTCATATGCCCCTCTTTCCCACATAGGTAGCATTTGAAGGCTCCTCCTTTTAACTCTGGGCACCTTGGTTTGATGTGTCCTTCTTTTCCACAATGATGGCAAACCAATTTCTTCTTAGTATCATTGGCTTTTGTATCTTTACTCTTCCTGTTGTCTGCCTCCTCCTTCTTTTTATCATAAGGGTGATATCTTCCCTTATCCTTCTTGTTGTTGCTCTTAAAATTCCTATATTTCTCTCTTTCTTTGTCATGTTGTTCCAGTTTCAAGGCCAGATCAATTACTTGATCAAATGTTCTATCTGCATATGGTAGCATAGCTCTGCTAAGTCCTGGGTTCAGTCCTTTTATATACCTATCATTTTTGGATGCTTCATCTGCCACTAGCATTGCTCCATAATTGGATAGCCCCTCAAACTTTTGAGTGTATTCAGTGACATTCAAAGTTCCCTGCCTAAGCTTGATAAATTCTTCAAGCAAAGTGGTCTTGGCTGATGCTGGTACAAATCTTGCCTCCAACATCTCCTTGAACTGATTCCAAGTGATTTCATTTTCATTTCTTCCAGCTATGATCACCTCCCACCAGCTTAAAGCTACCCCTTTCAGTTTTCTAGAAGCTACTTGCCTCTTCCTTTGGTCATCCAACTGCATGTCATTGAAAATCCTATCAAGTGTTCTCAACCATGCTTGAATTTCCATCACACTCTCAGTTCCTTCAAAACTCTTGCCTCCCAAATTGGAATAAGTCTTCAGTAGTTTTGAAAGCTCTTCATGTGGGTTCTCAGGCCTATGCCCAATCCCTTCTCTTAAAACCCTCACAAATTCTTGCATATCAAGCATTTGAGGTGCACTGGGTCCTGCATTGTGATGAGATCCTCTTCCTACCATGGTCTGCTAACTAAATTCTGGGTAAATGGTATTAGTATATTATGAGTACTTCTATAATTTCTATTTTCTTATCTAAATTATTTCATCCAAAACAAACAGACATAATACATTTCTATAATACTTAACAATCAATGCAAACAAGTGCTCTGATACCAACTGAAATGACCCTCCTATTCCCACCCTAATTTCATAAGGATTTTTTTTTTAAAGAGATGATATATAGATATATCATTCATTACAAATATATTTCCCAGGGTCATTTTCTTCCTCCAATAAACAAAATATATCCAGGATCTTTCACAATATAAAAATATTGTTTTAAATCTAAATCATTCCTAACATACATATATGAAGATATCTATGTTATATTCTACTAGAATCAGAGCATGATAATATGTAAGTAGAAATCCTTTTAAATCTAAGAAAATGTGATAATTCCCTTTTAAAAGATTAATTATTGTATCCTGATTTTTGACCATAGAATCCACTGGAAACATGTACTTTAGTCTGTTATTCTAATTAAGAAATGATCAAGTAATAATCAGTGGAAAGCAAGCTTTTAATATGGATGATTGTGTTAAAGTCTGGATAGTATCAAACTCAGGCTAAAAGAAAGTGGATCATAAGTGAGCACAAGCAACATCTAGGCGTAATGGAAACGCGCCTAACTTACACATGAGAGGTCACGAGTTCGAGTGCTATGCTGGTCGGTTCAAACCCAATTTTTGTTTTTCTTTTTATTTTTCTCCTGTATGGTTTGAAATCTAATATCTACCTATATCTGCACATATATATTTAATTTTTGCCTAAATATCAACATGTACACAGATATACATGCACATGTCAATATCTTTGCTCATTTTCCAGAAAACTGGGTGAAACAATTGCTAAATGTACTAAGCTTTTGAAATGCATTTTTATTTTCAAAATACAATCTATCATGATCAACCAATACTTCATTTATTTGAAGCTGGTTAACTCATGTATCCTGTATCTGCTACACACTAGTTCAAAGCAATGGAGATACCATTCATTGCATTCTGTCTGAAGCTTTTAAAAACATTTTACTTTTCTCAATACGATTCAGAAATGAATTCAAACTTATTTACAAAGCATTTCAGTAAAAAGAAACTAAAATCCTTTTAAGTTTACTTCTAGCTAAATCCAGATTTTATTCTAAAACTCAGTGCTCTGTTATGTCTCAAGATTAGCTAATACATAATATATATTATGAAAAACAGTAGCTCACATAATTGTATATTTCTTACCAGATTTTCTTTTCTTTTATAGCTGATACTTGAGCATATTTTTCTTGTTTATGTTTCAGACACTACTTCAAAAACAAATCAAACCTTAACACACAACAATTTCGACAGAACAACTAATTTAATCTGACACTTACAGAACATAAGAGCAACTTGATCACTAACCATAAAATATTCAATACATGACTGGAAATCTTAGAAACATAAAAATTTTCCTGAATACATGCAGATATAATCAATTTAAGCTCTTATTGAAACTAGCTAGCATGTTCATTCACTCCTCCATAATAGCCATAACTTCATTTTCTACTTAGTGCCTGTGTTCCCTGAAAGAGCATAAGTGGCTGCCTCATTTTAAAATGAGACACCCCATATGCCATGAGCAAACAAGGGTCAGATCTAAGATCTGGTATGAGTAACATCAATACATTCATGATATTAAGCAATAGAGAATATAAGGGTGCTAACTTGTTATTTAAGCAAATTTCTGCAATCAATTACTTTAACATGGTATAAATAAATTGATTCAGGTATGGTATATTCATCTATCTTTCTTCACTTGCATACATAATCATGCAAACATAATTATCTATCTGCAACATTTGCATTCACTGGAACCATCATGGTTCCATACCAACCAACCTAAGAAATTTTCATATTCCTATTTCTTCATTTACAGGTTGTCTAATTCATATTTAAATTCCTGCCTCATCTGCTATTAAGGAATCACGGGGACACATTGCAATGAACTAATTCACATCATTGCACAAAGATCTCAGGGCTTAAACAAACCATGTGCCAACTTGCATACTTCAAATATGACAAGCATTCCAGCAGCCTTCTTGGCTTTCCCTTCCCTAGTTTATTTACTAGTGTATTGACTTAAATCCTATCATCAAATATGCTAAGTGAACATGTCACTGCAAGCATGGAAACATCCATAATCTTTCCTAGCATAATTCTCCTCAGAAATAAGCAGACAGTTATTTCCTAAATGGGGTCAATATGTCTTGATCTCAGTAAGATATAAGAATATTTTCAACTGTAAAAGAGGCATGGCATGTTCTTATTATATTGATCTGCAAGCCTTTATGATTGATTCAGATTCAGGATCTGGTTCAATCATAATTTTAGCTTGTTAGTTTCTTTTTTTTTTTGATTTGATTAAGGGCTCAGCACTTAGAAAATTTCTATTGCACCCTTAACATTTTTCTTTTCAAGCCTCAGCACTTATACCAAGTATAATGCAGCTCCCAACATTTTTGTAAAGTTTTCATGCCATAGATCTATAACAGTTGAGAGTATTCTCTATATAATTTTAAGATTCTGGACTTTAACATTTTTGAGTAAAAATAAAACAGTAATGATACACATACAAAGACAAATGTCTCAACAAAGCAGAGATCACCAAAAACATCCATATCAAATCATATCAGATTTAAAATAAGACATCCAAAAAGCATTGATGAAATCATATACATCAAAACCAGAAATATATATAAATGGCAATAAAAAGTGGCTGCCTCATCACAGGTCTTAATGCCATGAACTCAGTGAGGTTACTCACCTAAATATTTCTTCTTATTAATCCAGAAAATCCTTGTATGAGTGTTTTCTCCTTCCTTCCAATATTTTTCTTCCTTTCTTATTTTTGTGCAGCTCGGGGTAAAGATAATTCTACTGGCTAAAACTGCCTATTTATATGCATTTTTTCCACTAGGGTTTTGTTAAAACAGAATTCCATTTCTGTCCTGGCTAGCATCATGCATTTTTCATTCATAATACCCCGGCCATATTAACCAATTTAAAGGCTGCATTTTCTTTCTTTTACTTTTCAGAAAAATGGCCACTCACCTAGTCATGTTAAAAGTGTGACTATCCTATTTTATATTTTAATTATTCCTGAGAATCCCCTTTGCTATTTTTGCCTACACAAGCATATTGACTTGTATCACATTTCATGTCATTTTAATGTTATAGTTTCACTTGCTTATATATATATATATATATATACTTTTCAGTACTTAAAAATGTATATTTGTATACATATCTTATCTAGGCTTATTTAATTCCTCTTTAATTTCAGAAACATATGCACCTATATGTATACAGGTTTACAAATCCTTATAATATATATATATATATATAATTTTCTTTTCTGGGTTTTAAATAAAAATCTGTTTACTGATTTAAAGTAAAACTTACTTTTCTTATTTTCTAAGATGATCCATATAATTCCAGAAATCAAATATCCATGTTGCAAAATCATGTTTGTATTGCTTTTTAATTCTTGTTTTAAATCCAAGAAATCTGGAGTTCTTCCTTGTGCCATTTCAGTGTGCACGTGCACACATATACTTGCACACTATTTATTCCAAAAATTTCACCATATTTAAATCTAAATATCTCAAAAATTAAATCATTTTATAAAAATGATTTTTCACAAAATTTTGGGGTATTACACCGCTTTGCTGATAATTGACAATTAACGCCCGGGCCTAGGCCCGAGCACCCCAGCCAATTCCAAAGGGATCTTGACCCAAGAGAAACTAAAGACGAAGAAGAATCTAAAGAAAGTCAAGCATCCCCCGCCGAACTGACGATTGATGTCCCAATTAACGATGACGATGATTTAAATATGATAAAGATTGGGTCTCAGCTAAGCCAGCATACTCAAGAGGAATTGGTTGAATTTCTGCGGGTGAATCATGACATATTCGCCTAGACGCATTCTGACATGTGAGGGATCTCGCTGGACATCGCGAGCCACTCTGAATATTGACCCGTAGCATGTCCCGGTCAAACAGAAAAGGCGTGGTATGGATCCAAAGAGATCTGCCACCCTTAAAGAAGAAGTAGAAAAGCTTAAAGCGAACGGGTTCATTCGGGATGCGCTATATCCTAAATGGGTGTCGAATCTCGTGCTCGTCCGAAACCCGAACGGAAAGTGGAGAACATGTGTCGACTATTCCGATCTGAATAAAGCTTGTCCCAAAGACAGTTTCCCGCTGCCCAGGATTGATCAGCTAGTAGATTCGACAGCTGGGCATGAACTCTTATCCTTCATGGACGCGTATTCTGGCTACAATCAGATACCGATGCATTTATCCAATCAAGAACATACCAGCTTCGTAACCAATCTAGGACTTTATTGTTACAAAGTTATGCCATTCGGACTCAAGAATGCCGGGGCTACTTATCAACGATTGGTCAATCGGATGTTTGCCAATCAAATCGGGAAAACAATGGAAGTATATGTAGACGACATGCTTGTGAAATCACGACTCTCCACTGACCATGTTAAAGACCTAGAAACTCTGTCCAACGTACATCGAGAATACAAAATGAAGCTCAACCCACTGAAATGTCACTTCGGAGTTGCATCCGGAAAATTCCTCGGGTTTATCGTCAACGCTCGGGGAATCGAAGCTAATCCTGAAAAGATTTGGGCAATCAGAAATCTTGAAACTCCAAAGACTATAAAGCAAGTCCAAAGTCTCAATGGGAAAGTAGCAGCATTGAGCAGGTTCATTTCAAAGTCCACCATTCCCTTCTTCGATCTAATTCGAAAAGGAAAACGCAACTTTGAATGGACCACGGAGTGCGAGGGTGCCTTCCAAGCGCTAGTTCAGCATCTATCCACACCACCTATCCTGTCAAAGCCTATTGATCATGAGAAGTTGTACCTATACTTGGTGATATCAGAAAACGCTATCAGCGCTGCCTTAGTTCGAGAAGAAGACAGGATACAAATGCCAGTATACTACATCAGCAAGCGATTGACTAGGGCTGAAAGGAATTACCCGAAATTAGAAAAGTTGGCTTATTGCCTTGTTATTGCATCATGAAAAATCCGACCGTATTTCCAGGCACATCCCATCGTTGTTTACACCGACCAGCCGTTACGACAGGTCCTTATGCGGCCTGAGACGTCTGGTAGGTTACTCAAATGGGACATCGAACTGAGCCAGTTCGATATTACTTACACCCTAAGACGAGCAATTCAAGGACACATCCTAGCCAATTTTATAGCTGAATTTACCATGCCAGATGACTTGCCCAAAAACCAGTGAATCTCCCGAATATATCTAGAAGCTTTATACCGAAAGTGCATCAAACGACCGGTGTTCGGGCGCTGGTGTCGTACATGAAACCCCTGATGGTCGATCTATATGTTATGCTTTGAAGTTCGATTTCCATTCGACCAATAATGAAGCTGAATATGCAGCCCTCTTAGCTGGTTTGAAACTTGCTAAAGATTTGAGAATTATCGCTGTGGAAATTTATTGTGATTCACAATTAGTTGCGTGTCAAGTACGGGAAGAGTACCAAGCGAGAGATCGAAGGCTGGCTGCTTACTTAGCTCGAGTTCAGGAAGTACTGAATCAATTTAATTATTACGCCATATATTGTATACCTCGGGAACGCAAACAAAAGGCCGATTCATTGGCAAAGCTAGCCAGCACAGGTGAAGCTCAGCAAATGGGACTCGTTCCCGTAGAAACGTTATCTTCTCCAAGCTTTGACCGGGCAGAAATAGACTGGGTATGCGAAACTATACCTGAAAAAGATTCGTGGATGACTCCACTCAGGAATTACATTGAGCAAGGAACCCTGCCGGATCGCAGGAGTGAAAAGAGACAAGTCCTTCGGAAGGCCTCGCGATTCACTATCCAGAATGGAGTCATGTACAGAAGAGGGTACTATGTTCCTCTACTCCGATGTATCGCTCACGATGAAATTAAACGAGTATTGCACGATGTACACGAGGGAGAATGTGGCAATCACACCAGGGGGCAAGCACTTGCCAAGAAAATACTTCGATATGGATATTACTGGCCCACTGTGAATCGCGATGCGTCAGATTATGCAAAGAAGTGTGATAGATGTTAGAAGCATGCTCGAATTCCTAGAGCCCCTCCTACTAAGATAACGCAAATGGTCAGCCCATGGCCGTTTGCAATGTGGGGCATCGTCATCATTGGTACTCTACCTCTGGCAAAAGGTGGTGCGAAATACGCCATCGTCACAGTTGATTACTTTACAAAGTGGGCTGAAGCTGAAGCTCTTGCTACCATAACGACGAAGAACGTAATCAACTTTGAAGTCCGCAACATCATCTGTCGATTCGGTCTTCCACACACCATTATTACGGACAACAGAACCCAATTCGACAGTGCTAAATTTAAAGATTTCTGCGAACGATTTCACATCCAAAAGAAATTCTCCGTAGTTGTACACCCTCAGGCGAACGGACAGGTTGAAGCGGTTAATAAATTTATAAAGTCCATTCTGAAAAAACGACTGGAAAAGGTCGGGGTTAAGTGGGTCGATGAACTTCCTATGGCTTTATGGGCTTACTGAACAACCCACAAGACCGCGACCGGTCACACTCCATTCTCTCTCTCTTATGGTTCAGAAGCCGTTATTCCAGTCGAGCTAGAAGTACCTTCTCATCGTGTGACATGCTATGATCCAAAGACAAATGCTATATTACTTGCTAAACTCTCGATCTACTGGATGAGAAGCGTGAAGAGGCTGATTTGAGGGTAGCTGCGCATCGAAGTCGAGTCGCCCGATTGTACAACGCCAAGGTCCGCCCACGAACCTTTGAACTAGGCGATCTCGTCCTGAAAAGAATTTATCCGGTTCCTTCGCATATGACGCTGATATGGGAAGGACCGTATGTTATTGAACGAAGGCTCGGAGATGGCACATTCAAACTATCGACTGTTGACGGTCTTACTTTGCCAAGAGCCTGGAATTGCGAGAGTCTTCGCCGCTACTACACATGACAGGCTATGTCTATCCATTTAGTTTGATTTCCATTTCGTAATTTGTTTCTGCATTTCGAAATTAGAATTTGTAATAAGGCAACTGACTTTGCCATATTTTCTTATTTCAGCAATAAAATGCAATCTCTTCGAGCCAGAGCTGTGATTTACTTGAAATGCTTTATATGATCATCACTATGCACGGAGAGCTAAGTTTCACCATACGGTGGAATTTATTCAAATAGAGAGTGACTGTGATGCAATCGGTCACTCGCTAAGTGAAACCCGAGCACAGGGACAAGCCATCACACCAAAGTCAAAAACGGAATGATACCCGACAATCCCTCAATCAACTCCGAATTCCCAAAGTGCGAAACGGAGTATAAACAACAACTCCAAACTCCCAGAGTGCGAGTCGGAGTATAAACATCAACTCCAAATTACCAGAGTGCGAGTCGGAGTATAAACATCAACCTCGGATTCCCAGAGTGCGAACTGGAGTATTAAAAATACGTCTACGAAGAGGGTGGATCCGTCCGCCTAGCGACTTCGTCCGTATATGAACCAAGTTTGAGGAGGGTGGATCCATCCATCTAACGACCTCACTTGTTAACTCAGGGTGGATGTGATCCAACCATCCATGATCCTGATACAACTCCGAACTCCCAAAGTGCGAGTCGGAGTATAAACATCAACTTCGAATTCACAGAGTGCGAAACGGAGTATAAACAACAACTCCGAACTCCCAGAGTGAGAGTCGGAGTATAAACATCAACTGCGAATTCCCAGAGTGTGAAACGGAGTATAAACAACAACTCCGAACTCCCAGAGTGCGAGTCGGAGTATAAACATCAACTCTGAATCCCCAGAGTGCGAAATGGAGTATAAACGACAACTCCGAACTCCTAGAGTGCGAGTCGGAGTATAAATATCAACCCTGGATTCCCAAAGTGCGAAACGGAGTATAAACAACAACTTCAAGTTCCCAGAGCATGAATTGGAGTATAATTATCAACTCCGAACTCCCAGAGTGCGAGGCGGAGTATAAATGTCGATTCCAAGTCCCTGGAGCGCGGACGTATGATTTAAACTTAAGCCGGCGTGACCAACAACCGATAAACAAATGAGAATCCCCGGAGTGCGGATATGATTATCGACAATCGAACAAGCATGAATGAATCACTCAATCTCCGCTTGTCTCAGACATCCGTTTGGTGGCACCAGACTCAACATGTTATTAGTGAGAAGCGGTCGCCGACTGATGTTCTACAACTCACCCCCATGACTGGGGGGCAGGACTTAAGCATCGACCATTGAATGAAGCGGTACGACATAAAAATTCAACTCGCTTCCCGGTCGCAAACCATGTCCACAGTTTCCGAACTTGGCAAACAAAAACAAACTTAATTCGGAAGTTGAAACTTCACAAGTGCACTTCAGATATTGAAACACTTAGGCAAATACACAATGACAGAAAAAAGCCAAAAAGGAGAAGTTTCATTTCTATTGATTGTAAAAGAAGTTCGTGTACAGGTTTGTTCCAAAAAATTCCTACTAGCAGGGGCCGAACCCACATCTATACACGGCCAATAAATGAAAGTCAGAATTACACCAAGGAAGCATGTCTAATCTTTCTTCTTCCGCGGCTTCCTTTTCGGTGCAGGCCCACTGGAGCCACCACCATCCTTCCTCTTTAAGCCTTTGCATTTCGGTGGCTGGTCTCCAGGTGGGAGCATGATCTCAACATCCTCCTCTGAGCTCGTATGAATAGGAATGCTTCCTACGGGCGAAGTCGGAGGAACAAGATCAAGCGCAGAAGGTGGAATGTGCACGCTGGTGATGAAAACCGTGCCACCAGGAGATATCATTCTGAGCGGGGCTGGACCGAGCGCCGCCATCCCACCTCCGAGACTGCCACCATGAGCCGCTGTTGCCATTTCAGCATCGATTTGTGCAAACATCTCATCTTCAATAACCGCTCGAGCCTCGCTGGGGACATCAGTAGTTGGCATTGAAGAACTTGTAGCAGGAGCGCCTCTACCCATAACAGATGACAAGTCGGCAAGAGGATCGCCATGATGGCGAAAGAGTTCTTCCATCAGCTTCTCATCAAACACAAGCATGCTTCCCTGCATATCGTCAAGTGGGGCAGTTGTAGTTATGGTGATCACTTCAGTAACGATAGCCTCCTGTGTCTGATGTGATTCTTGAGTAACAGGAGGCCCGGCATGTGCAGCATCGATCACTGGACAAAGAATAAGAGAACTGTTAGAATTTAATACAAATAAAGATTCCGACCTAAAGCAGATATGTGGAATGTTCAGAATACCTTCCTCAGTTTGACTTGTCGGCGGCAGAATGGCTTTAGTAACTTGCTCTGTAGCCGGAGACATCTGCGGCTGATTCGGATTGTAAGTAGGAACAGCTTGGGGATCGACCGCAGACGAGGATCCGAGCTGGGTTAACACTGGAACTACAAGACTCGCCTCATGATGTTCAACCCCTGAACCCTCTCCTATTTCGAAGTGCTGGGTGCCGAGTCTTTCCTTTTCATGCAGAATCATTGACTCGTGAAGAATCTTCCTTTCATCTTCATTCAGAATGCGATTCTCGAGTTCAAACTCATCCACAGACTCATCCAGATGCGCCTCCTTCTCTTCTTCAACTAGTCGGCCCCAAGCGTTGTACAGATGCGCCGGATAATCATCGAGCCAGGCTAGACCCCTGTGCCTCAGCACGTTGGCATTGTAGACAACGAGAAGGTCTTCGATTTCACTTTCTCCTCGACCTCAGTCTCCACCTTGCGGACTTTAGCCATGGCCACATCCCGTTCAACCCTAAGGAGAACAGCTTGTTCGCACACCTCCTGGGCTGCGTTGTTTACATCATCCTTTTCCTTGGCCATGTCGGAAAATTTAGCTTTAAGCTCATTGAGTTCCTTGACCGCCGCATCCCGCTCGGCAGTAACTATAGTATTCCGGTGGCCCATCTCCTCCACCAAGGAAACATGTTTCTGCCTCAACCTCTCCATGGCCACATTCGCTTCGTCAACTTTTTTGGTGGCCTCAATTTCAGATTTCCGATAAGACTCGGCCTCAGCAGTGAGCACTTGAATGATCTGATCCCTTTGAGCGAGTTCGGTCTCCATTTTCTCAAGCGCTTTGGCTCACTCAAAGGCCACCTTATAAGCTTTCTCTGCAGCCTTTACCCACTCTCTATATTGGGTGTGGATGTCATGAACGTAATCATGCATCGTATTTTCCACCCCTAAAGGAATTATTTTCAAGTGTGGTGGGAAGACATAGCCACCGAAGCAAATATTCGGAAAATCCTTCCTTATCTGAGCCAATTTAATGGCCCCTTCTCTTGTGGGCTCAGTGGGGACTTGCTCTGCAATTATGGAGGCCGTGCTCTCAACTCTCTGAAGATGAGTCTCGGATCTAGAAGTATGAGAAGATGGCCTGTGACGAGGAGGCTCTGGTGGATATGGAACAAGAACGGGAGGTGAGCAAATGCCTTGCCTTTTCTTCTTCCACCTGAATCATGGACATCGGAAGAAGGCCCAGCTTGGAGCTCGTTATCGGTGGGCGTTCTCTCCGGATCAACTTCTTCGGCTATTACGACTCCGGGCGCTTTGCACTTTAACCATTTCTTTAAGACCACTCTAAGTGTCCCTTCCAGCCGTATGCTCTGCCTCCGTTCAATCAGCCCGACAGTCCTTAAGTTTTTGTCGATCAGAACCAAGTCGATATGCCTCTCTTCGCCCGGAACTGCTTGGAGGATCCGAACTAGCTCTCTAAAATATCCACCATCGGGTCGAGAAATTGCGGCTGTAAAAAAAGAGAAGTGTGTCAGTTTTGAAGTCGGTTATTATTATCTCGATAGTTCAAGAGAAAAATGGCAACGCTTACGTCTATCCAACCATCGCCTGGCAAATCCAAGGGGGCACCGAGCGTAGAACCATTCAGTCTTAAAGTAACTTAGCCTTTCCCAGGAGCCCATTACAATGTGGCAGTTCCTGACCGCTTCCAAGAAGGTGAAAGAAGGGCTGTCTCCATGACTCTTAACGTTAAATAGATATCTAATATCGATTGGCTTTGGTGGTCGAAAGAGGATCTCCAAAAACAGAATGAAGGTGCTATTCAACAAAGCATACCCGTCGGGGTGCATCTGGGATGGAGCTATTCCAAGGAATGATTACATCTCCCTTATATATTGATTGAAAGGAGGAAGTGTCCCCGCTATGCAAGCGTGACGGTTGAAAGCAGTAAACCCCTCTGGGGGATCATGTGGCCTGTCATTTGGCCCAGGCAGTAACACGTCATCAAGCGACAACCCGTGCCTTAAACAAATCCATCCCAGCATATCTTCAGAGATACCGGACGACACAGAATCTTATGGACGACAAATGAACCGGGCTTCTGGACGCTCGTCCGGAGCTGCGTCTATAACTTCGGCTTCAATGACCAGTATCTCGATGGTTGAAGGAATTGAACTCGGGAGTTCCTACTGCTGTGAACTTGAGGGTTCCATGACTAACTAGCTTATGAAAAATCATTTTAAACAGACAATACCGCTCGTGCATCTCCCAGTGTAGAGTTTGAGTGTGTTGTGCAGTGCAGTACTGTATATCACTTAAGAAGTTTTACAGAATTGGAGAAAGCATGTAAACGACGAGACTTCAAAATTCAGTCGAAATGACCGTCATCGCTGACCGTCACTACCGTGCCATCCAGATGTTAGGAATCAATCCAAGTTAAAGTGTGTTAAAAGTTTGTTAAATTGTAGTTCCATCGACGAGCTTTAAAAGGCAGTCAAGTATACAGTTCTATAGTCAAGTCCGGTTATGCAAGGCTGAAGCTCGTCGGAGTCAAGTATTTGGTAGTGTAAGATTTCGAATCCATCAAGGCTCAGACATAGGTCGATCACCAGAGATGCAAGTAGTGACAATCTGGAATACAACTGCTCGTATCGATCAAGGGGGCCCCATTTTCGTATCGATCAAGTTCGAATCGATACATTTCGTATTGATCGTGTTCGACTCGATACGCTTCGTATCGATCACATTCAAGTCGATACGTTTCGTATCGATCAGGGGAACGCATTCTGCATCGATCACAAGCTTTGATTTCGTATCGATCGGCGTTGGCGACTTCAAACCAACTTAGCCCACTTCGTATCGATTGCAAGTAATCGACTTCGAATCGATCGTCGAAGTCAATTACATATCGATCGACACAAACTCCAGCCACTCCCCATCGATACGAAGTCGTTTCATCCCTCCACATGATATTCACTCAACTACAGATCGATGCAAAGTTCCATCATCCCCAGACAGAAACGAAGAGAACTTCTTCCTTAACTGATCAATGTGAACACTGATAACTCATCCACAACAATTCACTCTGAACCGATTATGGCCTTAGCATCCCTGGAGATCGATTGTGTGATTGGCGATCGATTTCGAATTCCATCGCTATGACGTGGGTTGGATGTCCAATTACCTGATTTTGATAACTTGTTTAAGGAATTGAAGGATGTGATTTGATTCGAAGGCGAAGAACGGTTTCCTTTCTTGGTCTCTGGAGCGATACAAAAACAAAGCACAAAGGTGAAAAGTAAAAAGTGGAAAATGGCTAAGTCCACAGTATTTATATGGACTCAAAGGTAAAGGAAAATACGATACTCATTCCAGTAAACTCGACCGGTTACAAGGCGTCACCACGGGATCGATTCGAACAAGCTGTTCGAATCCATGAACTAGGGTCGATATCGATACGAAGTCTTCACTAAATCCATCGATACGAAGCCCTTCTTCGTATCGACCACTTTCGACTCCATCCCCAGTTTAGCGACATGAAGTGTGCAGTTCGAGTCCATCGAACCACGGCATCCAGGGGTCAATATTCATCGATACGAAGGCACGTTTCGTGTCCATTTTAGTGGCTCGCGCCAATTCGAAAATGAATTCCACCAAAGTTCGTAACCATCGATACAAAGGTTAATTTCGTATCCATTGAATCTTAGATCCACCGATACGAACGACCATTTTGTATCCACCGAACTCCACATCCATCGATTCGAAATGCTAATTTCGTATCCATCAATGCAATGAAAATCGATGCAAAGACAATGTTTCAACCCTTCCCATCGATTCAGGAGAGGATCGTTACGAAGGAACATTCAAAACAACCATCGAGCGTTGTTATAGCGGATTTCACGTCGGTTCAGGAGAGGATCGATACGGAATTCAATATAAAATAAACTGACAACGACCCGTGAATGTCAGCGAGAGTCGGATTAACGTATATGCATACACGTCGGACTATTATTCAATATTCCAGATTTACAGGAATTGGAAACTTATTTGATAACAATTACAACAACAAACGGCTAATCACTGGCATACAGAAATTAGTTTCAGCAAAACAGGGTACAGTAGTTAACAGTCAACAGTTTACATTATCAAGAAAATCAGTCGAAGGTTACAGCTTTCATCGAAAAGACGATAACTATTCAGAATGAAGATTGTAGCATTTCAAAGCACTTCATGTTCCCACAAGACGTACTTTAGGAGGCAAATGTTATCCCGCCTTTTGGCAAGGCTGTGACACCAAGGAATTGACTAGTAACCAATGACGGTTCGTCTTAGAGATCGGTTATACACAGGCTCACTATGGAAATCGATGAATTTTGTCCGGGTCCGGATAGAGCTAAAATTGATATGGCAAGACAAGCATGGCTATAAAAGTCATTGTTCCAAATTTCAAGTCAATCCGAGTTCGTATACTTATGTTACGATCGATGCAAAATGAAGGAAACAGCTCAGTTTTCGTATCCATAGCTACGCCTCTATTCGACTCCATCACTTTCGTATCGATCAGAATGACTGCGACCTCACATTCGTCCCAGAGTCTCAGTTCGAATCGATCGGGTTCGACTTCATCAACTATGCATTGTTTGAATCGATCGTGTAGTGACCACTTCGTATCTATCACAAAGCCTTTATTCGAATCCATCAAGACGCACCACTTCGTATCCATCACAGAGCCTTTGTTCGAATCCATCTTGGTGGAGCTCTTTTACCGATACGAGCTAGGCCACGCAGTCGATACGAACGAAGCATGGCAATCAATGTGAACAAAGCATGACGATCGATACGAACGGAGGAGCCTTCATAGATGCGAACTGCGCATCTTTTATCGATACGAACAAGGCAGCACTATCGATACGAATGAAGCGAAGTTCAAGGGCAACTCATTCAACTCGCCATCGAAAGCGGAAGTGACCCATAGATTCAAGCACCACGTCATCTCACAGTCACGCGCAGCTATCGAGTCGAGCGAGAGGGAGTCGAAATGATCGAGTCGAACGAGAGCGAGTCGAAATGATGGAGTCGAACGAAACAGCCAACCGAAAGTCCTAATTCGTATCGATCATATCTCCTAATCTACAAGTCCAAATGCTATGAAATTTTCACAAAGGCTTGTGTACATGCTAAAGAATGCCCACACCAAATTTCGACTCCATTGGATGAAATCTTGATCGATACGAAATCCGTTCGTATCGATTACGGATTGGGCCGAAACTTCACGGGCTTGGGCGCGTGGGCCTAGTCACGTGCCAGGGGGAGTCTCCCGAGATTTGAGCGAAATATTAGCCTCCTACAATTATAAATAGAGCCTCATGGCATACAGAAAAGGGGCTTTTTCTTCTAGGAATTCTCCAACGCCCAGACTCTGCCAGATCCAGATCTAAACTCTCTTGCTGCTGCTACTAACGAAATTCATTGCTGCAAATCATAATTATCTGCTGTAACTCACTGAATACACTTGTAATCTTCAAAGAAAGATCAATAAAGCTATCAACTTCATAGTGGACATAGGCGATATGCCGAACCACTCTAAATTCTTGTGTCTCCTTGCATTTTAATCATTTTCATATATGAAATTTGGAGTTTTTGTTAGATAATCCTCCTTTTCCATTTAATCTCTTCACTTTATCTCTTCAAAAACTTCTGAAGAGTGTTGTGCCCAATTTTGGTACAAACAGTATGTATATGTATGTATGTATATGTATATGATTACATATAAAAGTAAATATATATATGTGTGTTCCATTACGAAAATATTATAGAGAAATATATTTATGTAAATTATATGTTATATTATAAGTAACAATTAAGATATATATATATATACATACATATATATATATGATAAAATAATATTTTAATATGAATTAAAATAAACTATTTATTTAATTATATATATATGCATGGCTAGTCAATATAATAATTGATAGTCAATTAATTTAAAATATAATATATATATCCATAAATATAAATATAAATAAGAGTATAAATATAAATATATATATATATATATAAAGAAAGTAATCTTTTTAGTTTGTAAATATTATAAATTTAAATTTAATATGATTTTAACATTTATTATGCATATACGATGAATGAATAATTAGTTTCGGCCATTAATAAATTAATATAAAATAGTTATTTAATAAAAAAAATTATTTCAATATCTAGAAAATCTAGGATAATATTCTATATGTCACGAAAAATATCTATAATTTTAGGAATTAAAGTAATATCTTTAGTTAATTAATTAATTTGCGACCAAAGTTAAAATAATTTTGAAAAGCATAAAATAAAGTTGAAAAATTATGAAATTTTTTCTATGAAGATCTGATACCACAAATTAATTTTGAAAATTATAAAATATAATTTTCAAAAAACCTTCTTTTTATACAAATTTATTAAATCAAATATTCAATAAATATTGATGATAAATATATATTGATAATATAAAAATTATTTTTAGTACCTATAATTCATAATAAACATAAACATGTATAAGAAACATTTTAGATCAATTTTATATGGTAGATATAAATATATATGCTTGAATACAAATTATACATGAGTACTAATACACAAATTAATATTTATATGAATATAAACTAATATAAAATTAAAAAAAATTTGTTCAACTTATAATATCATATTACAAACAAAATTATGAGTATAAACATTAAATTTTATGCACATAACCAATCCCCATTGTGACAACAACATTACATATAAAATCTCACCAACCTAATGCAATAACAATGATATGTAAATATCTACAGACATATATGATTAATAGATTATAAAACATGATAATCTATCTAATATAGATGTAAATAAATGTTACCTATTATAGATGCCCTCAAGTCCACATTGAAATAGTGAATTCTCCTGTGACGATCCCGGACTCGGCCTTCGAAAATCGGCACCCGTACTTCACTTGTACTCAAATGCCATAGATTCAAACGCCGAATCTGGCTCCCAGGAGCTTATAACACCATTAAGTATAACAACACAGTGGAAGAAAGAAATGAATGATATCATATACAAATCCAATGAATACAATATCCAGAATGATATACAACAGTGATATCAATATGATACAACAATATCAAAGATAAATAGAGATGCTACAGTGGAAACAACAACAATGGAAGAGATCACTCCAAATGATCTAAAAAAGAGAATGACTCCACCAACTCCAATATCAAGCTTGAACCCCCTATCACGTTGCACCAAGAAAAGCAACACCGGTCGTGAACTCCAAAAACTGAACTAGCTCCAGATAATCCACTAAACCTGACTATCTGAAAAACCCAACTCTAGACTGCCCGTGTGGAAAAATTGTGGGCACCCAGAGTTTAAGAAGGGAACAATAAACTCTGAGTCAGTTATGGGACTGGTGTGAGTAACAAAAACAGTTTATCTTTAAAAAAACAACAAAAGAATTTTAAACATTGAAACCCGCAATGCTTTTGGAAAATGAAACTACCATAAGACCTCCCGCCACACACACAATGCAAATGCAGAATCGGAGGAGATTTCTTCTTATGATAGTCAAACATGCTTACTATGCAAAATCATTGGATTATTATTATTAGTGCATAGTGGAAAACATTTCGAAAGTATAATATTAATCTTAGCCAGCATAGACATTCTGAACTATGCCTACTATAGCTACCATCAAAACAGTGGTGACCACCATAAGTAAATGGCAGGTTCTACAACTAAAACCGTACTGGGTTCGTATTGGAAATTGGATTTCCAACAAATGGTCAGGCTAAGGAACTTCCTACTGCCATAAGGGTACGCCTCTGGATGGACGTCCCGAGAACTAACTAGCTCTCTCCTAACACAAGGCCGGGTTACCTCTTACACTAGGTAACTACTACACGAATATGCCACCCCCCGGTCCTTTGGGACCTTTATCCGAGGGCCCTTGATCACACAACAAAAATCACACAGTAAATGAGATTGGAGCAACCACATAGGTAAATATCTGGGCTTCATACCATAATATCACCTTTTTCCAGAAGGAAATGACATACCCTAAAGGGAGCGACCCTCATAACCTTGCCGAATCTTTCCTGTTTCGACCATTTTCGGTCTGTGAGGTTCGATGAGGTCTCGTCCACAAAGCTACGCTTTTTCACAAAGCCATGCTTTGATCAACAAATGATCAGCAAATGACCATTAACACACAGCAACACTCAGCATGCCACACTACCAAATTGGGAGTATATCACTAATAACTTCAACTATATAACCTCTGAGCTCGTACGTCTCAGAGAAGGGTGTTAAGTTAAGAGAATAAATTCTCCGCCACCAACAGAAATGTATTTGAAAGAAATCAGCTTTATATCTCAAAGTGTAATGTCAGACATACAACCATACAAGTCTGTTCCGGGTTCGAACAAAACCGAAGGCACTTCCAAAGAAGCCCTTGCAATCCGGGTATTCACAATCCCGATCGGACTTCCCATCACTTAGGGAATCTCTATACCGGGCGCTACCCAGTGCAGAGACAATCGATAGGTTATCCTATCGTTTTCGCAAATACCCAGTCTACACCGCCGATCTTCAATTGCTATCCATATACGACGTATCACTTATTCGGAATGGGTTATATGACACAAAGTCCTCTCCCGGCTAAACCGAATAGTGAGTGTAATATTTAAAAACATATGGATAATGGGATTTCCAAAAATATCCATCTCACAAAGTTCACCTAGTTTCACAAAGATCTATTCATAGATTTCCAAATCAATTTCCATTTCAATCGGATTTACTCATTAAATCTTTAAATCAAGATTTAATTCATAGCTTCCAAAAAGAATTCACTCATAACTAGGAAAACCATTTTTCAATTCAAACTTGAAATTCCTTTAACTTAAATTGAAATTTCATTTCTTATATGAAAGCTTTTATTATTTGAAAACAAGTAGTTTCCATTTCGGAAAATCTGATTCATTTATACGAGTTAAAGTCCTTTGGTTAAATTCAAATTCTCAAAACCATACCTTTATTTAAATTCATGTAAACACATTTATAACATCTTAACCATAAATTCCCAATTATGGAATTCAATTCCAAATTTTGAATTCAAATTCAAATTAAATTATTCAAATTGAAAAACTTTACCAAGTTACCCAAAATAATTTTTATCTTAAAAACTCATTTTCAAAGCTTTAACATTTAACCCAAATCCATCTCCATAATCAATTGAAATTAAATTTTCAATTTCAAAACATATTAAATTTAAATCATCTGTGACTTAACCGATTTCCACGTGAAATCCATATTTATGTGTATATAGTGTAGTCAAGGGGTTTCACACACAATAGTGCAACATTATTCAATCATCACAGATCAGAATACAGAAATATAGTTGATAAGCTGTATAAACTATAACGCTTATCTTCCATTAACAGATCACAGATCACAGCTATATAAATATTACAGATAATAATTTACATTCATCCCAGATAAATAACTACAATGCAAGTCACACACAAATCAGAATATATCACAAAGCATCACAGATCAAAGATACCAAGCAATTCCACTATTCATTCAAACCCAAACATTCACAAGTAAATTTATTAATCAACTGATTAATTTAAATTAGATATATTACTTATGAATAAATTGTTAATCTAGGTTAATTATCATAAGTTAATTTCAAATTATTTGAAATACATTTCCCTTTCCTCATTTATTAGTTAACCTTTTATTGTAATTCATCAACCTTTAATTATTTAATTCACCATTCAATTAATAAAATTTCAATAAGTGATCATCCCTAACTACTTAATAAATCAATTATTAATCCATAATTAATTTCTTAAATAGTTAATCCTTAATCCTAAATTAACTTTAAGACAAACTCATTCTTATAAATGATTTAAATCTCATTTTCCAATATGTTTGAAACTTTTATTTTCAAACTTGTCTTTTAATTATCATTTTAAATCCAAGTTTTAAAATGAACCCTTATTTATCTTTAATAGAGTTAAAACTAATTTTAGAATCCTTTAACTTACTTGTTGAAGTAATACTTTTATTTTAAAGAAATTTTAAAAGAGTAAAGATCAAATTAAGTATACTTGAACATTTTACTTATTTAAAAATATAAATTTATAAAACATAGTTTATATTTCAAAGTCTAGAATTCAATTTAAATTCAGGTCTAGTTTCAAGTTTTTAATTTAACTTGTTTTAAATCTTTCTTTTACACATTTCAAATTCATTTTAAATCGTTTTAAAATTTAAATTTGCAGATAGGTTTACAAAAACTTGTACAAACCAAAACTAACCCGGGACAACTCATGTTTGCTTCGGGTTGGAACCTAGTTTAGTTCGAGTAAACTACTTGAATAACTCGAGTAAATCCCGA
The DNA here is from genome assembly GCA_030737815.1 of Allium fistulosum. Lineage (NCBI taxonomy): Eukaryota > Viridiplantae > Streptophyta > Magnoliopsida > Asparagales > Amaryllidaceae > Allium > Allium fistulosum. The sequence continues at coordinate 1,124,246,468 of CM060902.1, read as the reverse complement.
GAACAATTCCTACCCAAACCCAAATGCACGGTGCACATGCACCATGGCTCTGGCCATCTCCGGCCACCCTCCAACACTTCCACACATCAATGACCACCACCAGAAACGATCACGATCATTAGAAACTTCACAGCCACTCGAAATCGAATTCGAGTTAACTAATCTAAAACTTGGAACTAAACAATGCAACGCTGACCAAACCTGGCAACACCTCGTGCTCGCAACACCGATCACCAGAAAACACGAGCCACCGGCCACGACTCCATCACTCACCTAGCTATCACCTCCCAAGACCACGTGCAACTCGATGCAATGAGGAGGTCGTGGTGATCAAAATTACAGAGCCTACCAAAAACTAGGTTTAAAATTTTCAAAACCCCGCCGCCGCTTCCACGTCGAATTGGAGCCCTTCCCACCATTTTTCCCCAGCACACAGTACTCCCCTCTACCTTCACACGAAACCTCGAGGTCCCTTAATGACGAGATCACACGAATTCATCAAAACAAAGAAGTTCGAACAAACGAAAACTGCTCTTGAAGTTTTGATCTAAAAATTATAATTCTTGCTTTAAAAATCAAGTTAAGGTATAAAAATTCAGATTATATACTTGAATTCGCAAATAAAAACGCTTGTATTTTGACAAAGGTAGAGATTAGCTTAGATTTCTTACTTCCTAGAGATATTTACAAATTGTTTTAATTTAAATTGATTTTTAAAATTTAGTTCATGGTCAAACAAACATTTTTTGTTTTGATTCTAAGTCCAAACATCAAGTAGATTAAGAGGGATTGATTTTTTTTTTGAAACCAGAATCTTTAGTTAGAATTTTTAACAGAGAACATATATGAATAAAAGCCTGCACACTTCATTCATCATTCATGTATACCCAAAGAATTCAAATATATATACACATACTTACATACTCATCACAGATATAACTTGCAACAGATTTATGTCTTTAAATTTTAAAAAGTGAAGTTACTCACCTTGTTTTGAAGAAAGAACAGAGCTTCAAGTTGAAACAGGTTTTAAGAAAATGCAAGCTGAAGCTTCCCTGATCTCTGATTTATTTTGATTATATTGAGATGTTTTAAGTTTGTTTAAGTTTGATGATATTTACTTCAGGTCTTTTTCTTTCTCAGTTTTGAATGGACGAAATGAAATGAGAAGATGATGTGTATATAAAATGAAGTGATAGGGTAATATTTTGTACAGGTGATATAATTTGTATGTACAATAGGCAGAGATTTTTATTAGCTTTGGAGGCTGATATGATAAATGGTAGTGTACTAGAGATATTTGCATTAATTAGGCTTGTACAATATTTATATTTTCCTTTTTTCATTTCGGCTGTACATCATGAAGAAAATTTGATGTGGCTTCCTTTGCAAGCTTTTATACTTCATATATATTTTGTTTTCTTATTTGAATGTGTATTTTCTTCTCTTCTTTTCTTTTGTTTGTTTTATCACTTTGTAATATAAGTGAACTTCATAAATATTTGTATATTTTATTTTCTTTTTTGCATATTTGAATGTATTTCCATATTTAATATATTATTATAATTTATCTAATGTGTTTATTATTTTGTTTTATAATTTAAAATTTTGTAATATAGGTGAATTTCTAACTTAAATATTTAATTTTAACTTTAATACTTATCGACTTGTATGTTTATATATATATTCCATAAATTCAAATTATTGTTAACCATCAATTCTAATTTTTAAAATCATTTATTTATTTTCTTATGTCCGAAGTCTATATATTTTTATATTTAATTTTAAACCATTTATTTAAGATTTTAAATTCAAATAATTTAACACATTTTATTTGAATTCGGGGAAACTCGCATTAATTTATCGATTGATTTCACAATTTTTATTCAAAAATTAAATTAATTATCAATTTAAATATATATAAAATCCGGGGTCGTTACAACCTCCCCCCCTTAGGAAATTTCGTCCCTGAAATTTGCCAGGGAGACACAAAGATAGATGAAGAATGTTTCATCAAATCAAACTGAATATTTATTCTGCATTTGGCTTACCAAATCAGAATATCAATAATAGATACAAGAACGAATCTTTTTAACAATCCACAAAATACTCGGGTTATCCAGATCTACGAAATATGCAGTGGCATTGGGTAGTTCGAAAGGATAACTAACCATTCATAGAGTATATTGGGACCCAAAGAATAGATAGATATATGGATACAATTTCAAAACTTTTAGTTTAAAAAATAAGGCATATCTATCAACCATAGCAACCAAAGCAACCAGTTCATCCAAACAAACAATTCTGACATATTTGGAGTTTATGTCCCATACAAATATATCAAACCTTCTTCCTGGATCTACCAGGAACTATCAAAGAATTGAAAAGAGATGTTGAACAAAAGAGATTGATAGAGAAAAGATTGTTTCCTTGTTGTTAGAGGGTATTGACCATTTATAGTCGTATTCCCCTGTCCCCTATCTCATCCTCTTCTTGCACTCATACTTACTATCAGCGGATAGTAAGAGAATTTACTGAGGTGTACGGACGGATATCTTAGAGATTACTCATTCTAGGGTATACTTCACCCTATCTCTAATGAGTTACTTAATGTGTTATACTCCTTAGCTAAAGTTCAACCTTAGCTCTGATACCACTTGTGACAATCCCGGACTCGGCCTTCGAAAATCAGCACCCGTACTTCACTTGTTCTCAAATGCCGTAGATTCAAACGTCGAATCTGGCTCCTTGGAGCTTATAACACCATTAAGTATAACAACACAGCGGAAGAAAGAAATGAATGATATCATATACAACTCCAATGAATACAATATCCAGAATGATATACAATAATGATATCAATATGATACAACAATATCAGAGATAAATAGAGATGCTACAGCGGAAACAACAACAATGGAAGAGATCACTCCAAATGATCTACAAAAGAATGACTACAACAAATCCAATATCAAGCTCGAACCCCCTATCACGTTGCACCAAGATAAGCAACGCCGGTCGTGAACTCCAAAAACTGAACTAGCTCCAGATAATCCACTAAACCTGACTATCTGAAAAACCCAACTCTAGACTGCCCGTGTGGAAAAATTGTGGGCACCCAGAGTTTAGGAAGGGAACAATAAACTCCGAGTCAGTCATGGGACTGGTGTGAGTAACAAAAACAGTTTATCTGTAAAACAACAACAAAAGAATTTTAAACATTGAAACCCGTAATGCTTTTGGAAAATGAAATTACCATAAGACCTCCCGCCACACACACAATGCAAACACAGAATTGGAGGAAATTTCTTCTTATGATAGTCAAACATGCTTACTACGCAAAATCATTGGATTATTATTATTAGTGCATAGTGGAAAACATTTCGAAAGTATAATATTTATCTTAGCCAGCATAGACATTACGAACTATGCCTACTATAGCTACCATCTAAACAGTGGTGACCACCATAAGTAAATGGCAGGTTCTACAACTAAAACCGTACTGGGTTCATATTGGAAATTGGATTTCCAACAAATGGTCAGGATAAGGAACTTCCTACTACCACATGGGTACGCCTCTGGATGGACGTCCCGAGAACTAACTAGCTGTCTGACAACACAAGGCCGGGTACTACCTCTTACACTAGGTAACTACTACACGAATATGCCACCCCCAGGTCCTTTGGGACCTTTATCCGAGGGCCCTCGATCACACAGCAACAATCACATAGTAAATGAGATTGGAGCAACCACATAGGTAAATATCTGGGATCCATACCATAATATCACCCTTTTCCAGAAGGAAATGACATACCCTAAAAGGAGCGACCCTCATAATCTTGCCGCATCTTTCCTGTTTCGACCATTTCCAGTCTGTGAGGTTCGATGAGGTCTCGTCCACAAAGCTACGCTTTTTCACAAAGCCATGCTTTGATCAAAAAATGATCGGCAAATGACCATCAACACACAGCAACACTCAGCATGCCACACTACCAAATTGGGAGTATATCACTGATAACTTCAACTACATAACCTCTGAGCTCGTACGTCTCAAAGAAGGGTGTTAAGCTAAGAGAATAAATTCTCCGCCACCAACAGAAATGTATTTGAAAGAAATCAGCTTTATATCTCAAAGTGTAATGTAAGACATACAACCATACACGTCTGTTCCGGGTTCGAACAGAACCGGAGGCACTTCCAAAGAAGCCCTTGCAATCCGGGTATTCACAATCCCGATCGGACTTCCCATCACTTAGGGAATCTCTATACCGGGCGCTACTAAGTGCAGAGACAATCAATAGGTTATCCTATCATTTTCGGAAATACCCGGTCTTCACCACCGGTCTTCAATTGCTATCCACATATGACGTATCACTTATTCGGAATGGGTTATATGACACAAAGTTCTCTCCCGGCTAAACCGAATAGTGAGCGTAATATTTAAAAACATATGGATAATGGGATTTCAATTAAGTCACAACTTATTACCCAAAACTTCTCTTCAAATGGTTTAAACACATTACCATTTTAATCTTTTACAAAAAGATCCATCTCACAAAGTTCACCCAATTTCACATAGATCTATTCATAGATTTCCAAATCAATTTCCATTTCAATTGGATTTACTCATTAAATCTTTAAATCAAGATTTAATTCGTAGCTTTCAAAAAGAATTCACTCATAACTTGGAAAACCATTTTTCAATTCAAACTTGAAATTTCTTTAACTTAAATTGGAATTTCATTTCTTATATGAATGCTTTTATTATTTGAAAACAAATAGTTTCCATTTTGGAAAATCTGATTCATTTATACGAGTTAAAGTCCTTGGGTTAAATTCAAATTCTCAAAACCATACCTTTAAAATGGTTTAAATTCATGTAAACACATTTATAACATCTTAACCATAAATTCCCAATTATGGAATTCAATTCCAAATTTTGAATTCAAATTCAAATTAAATTATTTAAATTGAAAAACTTTACCAAGTTATCCAATATAATTTTTATCTTAAAAACTCGTTTTCAAAGCTTTAACATTTAACCCAAATCCTTTTCCAAAATCGATTAAAATTAAAATTTCAATTTCAAAACATATTAAATTTAAATCATCTGTGACTTAACCGATTTCCACGTGAAATCCATATTTGTGTGTATATGGTGTAGTCCAGGGGTTTCACACACAATAGTGAAACATTATTCAATCATCACAGATCAGAATACAGAAATATAGTTGATAAGCGGTATAAACTATAACGCTTATCTTCCATTCACAGATCACAGATCACAGATATATAAATATTACAGATAATAATTTACATTCATCCCAGATAAAAAACTACAGTGCAAGTCACACACAAATTAGAATATATCACAAAGCATCACAGATCAAAGATACCAAGCAATTCAACTATTCAATCAAACCCAAACATTCACAAGTAAATTTATTAATCAACTGATTAATTTAAATTAGATATATTACTTATGAATAAATTGTTAATCTGGGTTAATTATCATAAGTTAATTTCAAATTATTTGAAATACATTTCCCTTTCCTCATTTATTAGTTAACCTTTTATTATAATTCATCAACCTTTAACTATTTAATTCACCATTCAATTAATAAAATTTCAATAAGTGATCATCCCTAACCACTTAATAAATCAATTATTAATCCGTAATTAATTTCTTTAATAGTTAATCCTTAATCCTAAATTAACTTTAAGACAAACTCATTCTTATAAATGATTTAAATCTCATTTTCCAATATGTTTGAAACTTTTATTTTCAAACTTGTCTTTTAATTTTCATTTTAAATCCAAGTTTTAAAATGAACCCTTATTTATCTTTAATAGAGTTAAAACTAATTTTAGAATCATTTAACTTACTTGTTGAAGTAATACTTTTATTTTAAAGAAATTTTAAAAGAGTAAAGATCAAATTAAGTATACTTGAACATTTTACTTATTTAAAAATATAAATTTATAAAACTTAGTTTATATTTCAAAGTCTAGAATTCAATTTAAATTCAGGTCCAGTTTCAAGTTTTTAATTTAACTTGTTTTAAATCTTTCTTTTACACATTTCAAATTCATTTTAAATTGTTTTAAAATTTAAATTTGCAGACAGGTTTACAAAAACTTGTACAAACCAAAACTAACCCGGGACAACTCATGTTTGCTTCGGGTTGGAACCTAGTTTATTTCGAGTAAACTACTCGAATAACTCGAGTAAATCCCGAGAACCATTCCTACCCAAATGCACGGTGCACAAGCACCGTGGCTCTGGCCATCTCCGGCCACCCTCCAACACTTCCACACATTAATGACCACCACCAGAAATGATCACGATCATTAGAAACTTCACAGCCACTCGAAATCGAATTCGAGTTAACTAATCTAAAACTTGGAACTAAACAATGCAACGCTGACCAAACCTGGCAACACCTTGTGCTCGCAACATCGATCACCAGAAAACACAAGCCACCGGCCACGACTCCATCACTCACCCAGCTATCACCTCCCAAGACCATGTGCAACTCAATGCACTGAGGAGGTCATGGCGATCAAAATTACAGAGCCTACCAAAAACTAGGTTTAAAATTTTCAAAACCCCGCCGCCGCTTCCATGTCGAACTTGAGCCCTTCCCACCATTTTTCCCCGGCACACAGTACTCCCCTCTACCTTCACACGAAACCCCGAGGTCCCTCAATGACGAGATCACACGAATTCATCAAAACAAAGAAGTTCGAACAAACGAAAACTGCTCTTGAATTTTTGATCTAAAAATTATAAATCTTGCTTTAAAAATCAAGTTACGGTATAAAAATTCAGATTATATACTTGAATTCGCAAATAAAAACGCTTGTATTTTGATAAAGGTAGAGATTAGCTTAGATTTCTTACTTCCTAGAGATATTTACAAATTGTTTTAATTTAAATTGATTTTTAAAATTTAGTTCATGGTCAAACAAACATTTTTTGTTTTGATTCTAAGTCCAAACATCAAGTAGATTAAGAGGGATTGATTTTTTTTTTGAAACCAGAATCTTTAGTTAGAATTTTTAACAGAGAACATATATGAATAAAAGCCTGCACACTTCATTCATCATTCATGTATACCCAAAGAATTCAAATATATATACACATACTTACATACTCATCACAGATATAACTTGCAACAGATTTATGTCTTTAAATTTTAAAAAGTGAAGTTACTCACCTTGTTTTGAAGAAAGAACAGAGCTTCAAGTTGAAACAGGTTTTAAGAAAATGCAAGCTGAAGCTTCCCTGATCTCTGATTTATTTTGATTATATTGAGATGTTTTAAGTTTGTTTAAGTTTGATGATATTTACTTCAGGTCTTTTTCTTTCTCAGTTTTGAATGGACGAAATGAAATGAGAAGATGATGTGTATATAAAATGAAGTTATAGGGTAATATTTTGTACAGGTGATATAATTTATATGTACAATAGGCAGAGATTTTTATTAGCTTTGGAGGCTGATATGATAAATGGTAGTGTACTAGAGATATTTGCATTAATTAGGCTTGTACAATATTTATATTTTCCTTTCTTCATTTCGGCTGTACATCATGAAGAAAATTTGATGTGGCTTCCTTTGCAAGCTTTTATACTTCATATATATTTTGTTTTCTTATTTGAATGTGTATTTTCTTCTCTTCTTTTCTTTTGTTTGTTTTATCACTTTGTAATATAAGTGTACTTCATAAATATTTGTATATTTTATTTTCTTTTTTTCATATTTGAATGTATTTCCATATTTAATATGTTGTTATAATTTATCTAATGTGTTTATTATTTTGTTTTATAATTTAAAATTTTGTAATATAGGTGAATTTCTAACTTAAATATTTAATTTTAACGTTAATACTTATCGACTTGTATGTTTATATATATATTCCATAAATTCAAATTATTGTTAACCATCAATTCTAATTTTTTAAATCATTTATTTATTTTCTTCTGTCCGAAGTCCATATATTTTTATATTTAATTTTAAACCATTTATTTAAGATTTTAAATTCAAATAATTTAACACATTTTATTTGAATTCGGGGAAACTCGCATCAATTTATCGATTAATTTCACAATTTTTATTCAAAAATTAAATTAATTATCAATTTAAATATATATAAAATCCGGGGTCGTTACACTCTTTCTCCAATTATTCCTCGATCCGTCAGATTGCTAGTTTGGAATCAGTGACCTTTCACTATCGAATAGTTTTGATTTGAGAATTCTAGGGATAAATGGAGCTTTGTTTTGATAACAATAGAAAGGTAATGGCGGCCATAATTTAGAAGATGGAGGCGGCTCAAAATCTATCATTTAGGTTAGGGTTAGAGAGGCCTTTTATAATGTTTGAGAGATGTAAAAGAAAATCATATCTTTCCTTTTTCATTCCTAATTTCCTCCATCTATTGTAAACCCTAATTGCCTCTATTTTTGGCCGTCCCGATCATATAATTGCAGCTAAATATCTCTTCCAAATCTATGGATTAATACCCCATTTAAACCCAAATAAATATGGTAATTATATCTAATTTAATTTCTTACCAATATCTCATATTGATTGACATATTTATAACTATTATAAATATATATACACATTATTTGTTTCTCAAATCATATTCAAATTTCATAATTAATATTTCATAAATATTAATTAGTTTATAATAATTATAAACTAAATCATTCGGTCTAAAGAGAATTCATCATTTCAGTTGTGTGATACTTAGGTGTAAATTCGGTCAGCGATTAACATCAAACTATTCGAATGTTAACGTTCACATGTCACTTAGCAGGTGGTGAGACATTACGGCCAAATTAATTGCTTACTCAGTTCCGACAAAAATCCAATTTTTGTTTAATAAGCATTACCCGATTGCGATATTTGTTTATACCAATTCTCTTCGTCAAAACTATATCACTTTGGACTTGCGGAATTTGATAATGGTCAAAATTCCAATATCATTCACATTCAACTCTATGGTCCAAACACAAAATCCTTGGTTCAATAATGACAATTTTTACTAACCGAAATAATTTGGCCAGAGACTTTGACTTTGAGTTGACTTAAGTTGACCATGATACTAACCGCATATAACTGAGGAGACAATCCTCTCTTGAATAGTGTTTCACTTCAAATACTTCCACTCAACCCAACTATAGTCACTCGATGAAACATCATGTTATAATTTGACTATAATTAAAGTGAATCTTTCATATTGAAGATCCACTATATTCCCAAGTCGGGAAAACTATGTAAATCAGTCACATCGATATTTTCTATTTGACCTTGGATATATTAACCAATAGAAAACTATCGAGTGAGTCATTCTATATTATCCAATAACTATCAGTATGTAACCCCTAGGTGCCCCCAGCAATCATGAGTAATACACTGTCCAACATTTGGAGAGCGTTACGTACTATAGTCTAAACAAATACATTGATATCCAGTCTCGATGCATCTTAACTAGGAACATTTAAAACAGTATATCTGTTTCCATTTTGATAAATTACTCACGATTACAACACTTTCTAACACTCACAAAATGTACCATTTATGGATTTTATTTGAAATATAATTTTAATTAATTAATTAATATAACACATTATATCAAGTATATAATAGAAAAAAACAACTTTTATTTGGAATAAGATTGGTCAACGAGTTAGATATATGTAACAAATTACATAATTGCCTAGGGCATACCCTAACTCTATCAAACTTCCACTTGCACTGGGGGTCAATTATGGAATCTCATTCCAATTTCTGTAATTGGTTTTCTTAAAACCAATTGGGTCAGTCCCTTGGTGAACGGATATACTATTATGTTTTAATCATCTACCTTGTCGGTTAACTCTCTCCGATGCTGATAAAATACCTTTATCTTGTGGAACAATTCAGAGTATGTCTCTCGACTTCCAGTGTGCACTTATTTCAGTTATGATCTATATAGTGACATTATCATCATATAATAATGTTATGGGATTCTCAACATTTGAAATCACCCATTGCTCAGTTACAAATTTATGCATTTATTATGTATATACATTGTTTTTATTGTGGTAGTATTCAAGTCAATGAATCAACCACAATCCCTTCTATTTGGAACATTTCCAGCTTAAAGATTCTTAACTTGAATTTATTGTTGACATATTATACTCAGTATCATTTATGAAGTTTGAGTCTGAACACTCCTTCATAACGAGTTCGTTGTTTCTGTAAACGATTCTCTTGTATTACACAAATACACGAGAACACTCCAAAATACCATTAGTGATATCAGTTTCGATTTGACATTTGCGTCATGTATCAAATATATAAAAAAACACGATATCGTAGAGTACATAACATGTACAATAATTCCTATTGCCAATGCATAAGGAACTTTTCTCACATGTTTCGTATTAAACAATTTAATAAGCTGTCTTTGCATATCGATTTGGAACATTCCCAATATCTTTTCTACTCACTACAAAAGACATCATTTACAATCCAAAGTTGAGTATTAAAAACTAAGGTTGATTTTAACATAAGTATATCGTTAAAATCAACAATGTGTTGTTTTCTTACAATTTAGAAATATCAATGTACTTATTAACGTTCTTTCTTATGAACACACGCTTCCTCTGCACTATGATTAAAAATCAAACTATTTGATATTTCTATCAAAATGCGTATTCAATCTTGATGCTTATGAAACTTTCGTATCATTTCTTGGATCATATCCAAAAACTCACAACCTCTATATCGCTCCCACTGACTTCGAGATACTTTAGGTATTATGTGTAAATAATCTACTCTAAATCATTATTTAGAATTTTCTATTTAGCATATGTGTACCAAAACATTAAGTCATATCAAGCAATAATTTTGTGAGTAAATCTGAAATAACTTGAGTATGTTGAATAACAAATCTATTACGATAATTTCAACAATTGAAATTTACGAGGTTATTCTTATCAACGTTGCTCATTAATTTCCAACTGCATTAATCTCTTAAAGACACGATCATGGCCAATGGATTACATCCCTTCGGATACGACTACCAAAATCATATTTTGATAATGTATTTGGAATCCCTTTAGATTTACGCATCATACCATATCATAGAGTCAATACTCTTAATGTCTTAATTGATAACTAAGGATTATCTATTCTCGACATTGATAAGAAATTCATAGTTTCTCTTCAGTGTGCAATAATACTTATTAGACACTCTAATGTTATTTGTTCGTTTAGGGTAGTAAATTTCATCTCATCTAATCAGCTCTATCTATGGATCGTGTCTAATTCCATTACCAGTAATTCCTCAAAAAAATTCCTTCATAATGAAGTTTGTATTTCTTGAAACAACAATTGTTTCTCAGTGCAACAAAATAGGTATTCATGAGAATTTCTTTATTTATAAAACTGATTTGGTTTTAGTTTACAAAACTTATGTTCAAAACATAAATATGTCATCCAATAACAGTCTTTTCCAAAACCCTTTTGGGGAGATTCATACAAGATCCTTCATGAACAATTATTATGTGCAATTTTTCGACTTGCACAACTTGCTAACTCTTTGGCCTAGGATATGTTGGAGTTTCATATAAACCCTTATCTTGTGTGATTTTGTAAACTATTATTTAGATGAAATAATATTAACCTTGTGTACTACTCTTAAGTACATGACCTTATAGAAAGAAACTAGCTCAAAATCGCTCATAATTAATCGTATATTGTCCAACGAAGTACGATTACTCCTTATCGATGCATCATTATGTATCACATGGAGGACTGACTTTTGAGATTGAATCTTTATTCATTTTTAGGTATGTTCGGAACTTTTTCCAATGTACTCACTCATCCAATCAAATCTAATCATTTCTATCGCATGTTATTTTATTTACTTCTATTTTACACTCTATGAGTTTACCATAGACATACTACATGTGTATCAAATACACATGTCCATGTCCATGATAACTCATCGGTGAATATGACGAAGTATGTGGAGTTGTTTTGGTGTTAATAGACTTACGATTGCATACATCTATATGTATCAATCCAAAGAGTTCATCAATTATTGAGATGCTCCCAGTAATTGGGTGCATAACTCTTTAATTGTTTGAGATATAATTAACTAGTGTTGTATGCTTCATAATCATATAATAAAAATTATTTCTCAAAATTACGTCTTAGTCTATAATTCCAAAATAATTATAAATAATTTTAGATACTTCTGTATTTTCAATGCATCACTTTTGTTGTGAAAATAACATTAAAAATTTACTTTATAATCAATATTCATAATATTCACAATGAAAGATAACTACGTCAATTTTTAAATCGACACCAAAAAAATAGTCATTATTTCATAAATAATGTTCGGTATGTTGTACGAAAACAATTTTCGTAATTTGATGCAATCAATAAGTGCTATATGGTAGGCTCCTATTATTTCTGCCATGAGTATAATAGCGTACTAAATTTGGAGCTCCATCATTCACTTATATAGTTTACTTATTTCATAAACTATAACTAGTTTACGACGAGGAGTTCTTTGATCAATTATCCAGAACTTAAAGAAATAAATCTCATAGAAAACAATTTTCTATACGAAATTACATTTCAAAACAGAAATCACATTTTTTATTCCAATGTTATGTATCATATCATATTATTACAATTCTCGTTTCCGATGTCTTTTTATAAAGCAGAAGCGTCCATTCACTTTCTTCATACCTACTGTATCTTAAGTCACATCTACTCTTGTACATTCGTTATTCTTTCTAAATGGTCCAACCATTCAAAAACCCTTACTACAATATAATAATGAACTCTTTACAAAAGTGCATTTGATTATCCTTAACATTAAAGGACATCAGATATATTGCGCTTTGTGTAAATTAATCAAACTGACATTTCAGTATCGAGTTCTTAGAATTATATTGTAGTTTTGGTCTAGTGTTACAGTTGACAGATACGATCCTTTTGTAATCAATCAAATTGAATACTCAATCTTGCACTAAGGTTTATTTGGTTTTTCGGATGAACTAATTTCATCGAAATATTGTACATTACAAACTTTGACTATTCACCATATAACATTATATGCAATTGTATATGGATTATATATCCGTAGTCTTGTATTGCTTTTTGAGTTTGAAGCTCATAAAATGCAATACATGGTCTCAACCAATAAACGTGTAAGTGACCAAACTACGAATGTATTTAGTAGTTGTAAAATCAGACACTTGCATGGGTGTTAAAACATTAACATGAAATAATCTTTTATTGGTAAGTATACATTATATTTCTATTTGTCAATCTTCAATTCATTTGTATATCTTAATTGATAAATATTTTGTTAATCTTATTAAATGCACAAATTTATCAATGTAGATTATTATAACATTATGTAACATGTGTTCTTACAATATTAGAAAGGTTAAATGTTATCATTTCATTTTTCTAATAAAGTTTCCACTAGTGTTTTATGTTTCACCAAACCCTAAGCAAAACATAGAAGCCTTTCGACTTGACTAGTGAGTATTAGGACTCATCCGTCATGGAATTCTGACCATGAGTTTGCTCAATAAATCATAGCTCCACGGTCATCTTAACTACTTATTGGTTGCATCACATACAACTCCTAACCCATGGTTCCTTGTCCTAATCTCATTTCGACCTTGAGTTTTCTCAACAAACCGAAAGAGATTATTCACTCGTACCTACTGTACTGCGATAGCCTAAGTGTAGTATATTTACCTTGAGTTTCTCAACAAACCGAAAGAGATTATTCACTCGTACCTACTATACAACGATAGCCTTAGTGTAGTATATGTACCTTGAGTTTGCTCAATAATACATATAGTTATCTTACCTTGTCTACTTAATATATCAATAATACTACACATAACATCCCTAGCTTGAGTTGGCTCAACAACTAAGGAGTACGCAAGTAATTTATTAATATATATATATGGTAGAGGACAACATAATATTGAAGATTCATAATCTTTAATATATGAAATTGACTGATATCGACTTATAGAATAATGTATTACTTATGAAATAACCTCGTGATTCAAGTGTCGGACACATCTGAAATCACGGTATACGTACAATACGTATGTATTTATTCCTTAAGTATATTTAGGTTTTCTTCCACCTTTAATTATAGATTCGTATTATATAACTTTTATATTTTGTATTACTCATATAATAGTCTTATGTATAATATTATATTAATTAAATCTTCTTTAATTAATTTTAATTAATTAACCTTTTAATTAATTTTGTATTATCTTAATATAACATTTATATTAATATTTATTGCATACTATAACCTTTATAGTACAAAACATATATCATATATATATATGACTTTATTATTCAATTAATTAACCTTTTAATTAATTTATCTAATTAAAAAAATTAAATTAAATTACATTAATTTTGAAAATTCATTTTATATACATATATGTATATTTATGATGCCTTAAACATTTAAAATATCATAATATATAATACATGCATTTACATTTTAATAATTAACTTTTTAATTGATATAATTAATTTTATTAATAAATTTAGAATTTTCAAAATTATTATATATTATTTTTCAAACATTTTGAAAACCTTTATTATATTATAAATTTTATAATACTTTATATCTTATTTTAAATTTAACTTTTAAATTTAAAATCTTATACATTTTTTAATTTCCAAACAATTTTGAAATCTAGTCTAATGCTCAATTCAAATTAGGCATCTTATATTAGGGGCAACCTTTGGGCTCACATATTTATTTGGGCCAGGCTGGTAGTCAGGTAGGGCGGAGTACTTGATTACCCAAACTCAATCCTTTGACGCTACCTTTCTAGACACCATATTGTCCGGCCTATGAGCTTAATTGTTAACCCTAACATGACTATTTCAGACCGCATAGGCTATTGGGCTTCGATACCATTGTTGGAACTGGACTAGCCCACAGCGGAAGATATGGGTGAATTTTAATTTTTTTACTGTATTGGATCTTTATTGGGCCTATGAAGTTTAATTCATTTGTAACATTTCTAAATTCAGTTTAAAAAAATCATGAATTTGATTTAAATTTAGAAATTGTAGTTTAAAATTTATTTAATTTTGGTTTTACTTAATATATAAATATAATATACATGTATCATATATATATGTGTGTGTGCATGCGTGTGCATGTGTAACATAGTAACTATGCAAGGTATAACATGCTCGTATATAGATGTTGGGATTTACATCGCAGCGGACACATTAGCTCATTTTAAATGTGTTATCAAATATATGCATTTATAAATAGTTATAAATTCAAAATAATTATATATAGATATTTATGTATGTATGTATGTATACATATAAATGTAGATCTATATAAATATGTTCCACTATTAAAATATTACAGAAAAATATATTTACGTTAACAATATAATATATTATAAGCAACAATTAAGATATATATATATATATGATAAATAATATTTTTAATATGAAATATAATAAACTATTTGTTTAATTTTATATGTATATATATATATATATCTACGCATGTCTAGTCAATATAATAATTAATAGTAAATTAATTTATAACATAATATATACACACACATAAACATAAATATAAGTATAAATATATATATATATATATATATATATATAAACAGGATAATTTTTTAGATCGAAAATGTCATAGATTAAAAGTTAATATGATTTTAATATTTTATTATGCATATATCATGAAGTAATAATTAGCTTTGGCCCATAATTAATTAATATAAAATAAATATATAACAAAAAATTTTATTTCCATTTTCTAGAAAATCCAGGATCATATTTTAGGTTTCATAATCTTAGGAATTAAAATAATATTTTAGTTAATTAGTTAATGTGCGATCGAAGTTAAAATAATTTATAAAATATAAAATAAAGTTAAAATATTCTGAAAAAATTTTCTTGAACATCTGGCATCACGAATTAATTTTAGAAATTATAAAGTCGAATTTTCGAAAATCCTTCTTTTTTATACAAATTTATTAAATCAAATATTCCATAAATATTGATGATAAATATATATTAATAATATAAAAATTATTTTTAATACTTATAATTCATAATAAACATAAACATGTATAATAATAAATTCAAATCAATTTTATATAGTAGATATTAACATATATGCTTTAACACAAATTGTACATGAGTACTAATACACAAATTAATATTTATATGAATATAAACTAATATAAAATTAAAAAAAATTATTCAACTTATAATATCAGATTACAAACAAAATTATGAATATAAACATTAAATTTTATGCACATAACCAATCTCCATTATGAAAACAACATTACATATAAAATCTCACCTAACTAATACCAATAATAATATATAAATATCTACAAACATATATGATTGATAGATTAGAAAACATGATAATCTATTTAATATTGATGTAAAATAAACGTTACCTGCTACAGATGCCCTCAAATCCATGAAATAGTGAATTCTCTTTCTCTAATTGTTCCTTGATCCGTCAGATTACTAGTCTAGAACCAGCAACCTTCGATTATTGAATAGTTTTGTTTTAATTTGAATTTGATTTAGGAATTTTAGGGATAAATGGAACTTTGTCTCAGCAACAATAGGAAGTTAATGGCTACCATAATTTAGAAGCTGGAGGTGGCTCAAAATCTATCATTTAGGTTAGGGTTAGAGAGGCCTTTTATAATGTTTCAAAGAGATAAAAGAGGATCATGTCTTTCCATTTTCTTTCCTTATTTCCTCCATCTATTTTAAACCCTAATTGCCTCTATTTTTGGCTGTCCCTATCATATAATTGCAGCCAAAAATCTCTTCAAAATCTATGGATTAATACCCCATTTAAGCCCAAACAAATGGTAATTAAATCTAATTTAATTTCTTATCAATATCTCATATTGATTGACATATTTATAACTATTATAAATATAAGTACACAATATTTGTTTCTCAAATCATATTCAAATTTCATAATTAATATTTCATAAATATTAATTAATTATATTAATTTATTACAATTATTAACTAATTAAATCATTCGGTCTAAAGAGAATTCATCATTACGGTTGTGTGACTCTTGGGTGTAAATTCGGTCGGCGATGAACATCGAACTATTCGAATGTTAATGTTCACACGTAAATTACTAGGTGGTGTTGCATTATGGCCAAATTTATCGCTTATTCGGTTTCGGTAAAATTTAATTTTAGTTTAATAAGCGTTACTCGGTTGCGACATTTATTTACACCAATTCTCTTCGTCAAAACTATATCACTTTAGACTTATGGAATTTCATAATAGTCAAAATTCCAATATTACCGAGGAGATGAATCCTCTCTTGAATAGTGCTTCACTTCAAATACTTCCTATGACCCAACTATAGTCACTCAATGGAATGATCTGGCCAGAGACTTTGATTTTGAGTTGACTTGAGTCGACCGTGATACTAACCCCATATAACTGAGGAGATGAATCCTCTCTTCAATAGTGCTTCACTTCAAATAATTTCACTCGACCCAACTATAGTCACTCGATAGAATGCCATGCCATGATTTGACTATAATTAAAGCGAATCTTTGATATTGAAGATCCACGGTATTCTCAAGTAAAGAGAACTGTGTAAATCAGTCACATCGATATTTTCTATTTGATCTTAGTTATATTAACCAATAGAAAACTATCGAATGAGTCATTCTATTGTTATCCAATAGCTATCAGTACGTAACCTCAGAGTGTCCCTAGCAGTCATGAGTAATACACTATCCAACATTCGGAGAGCGTTATGTACTCTAGTCTCAACGGATACATCGATATCCAGTCTCGATGCATCTTGACTAGGGACATTTAAAATGGTATATTTGTTTTCATTATGATAAATTACTCACAGTTATAATACTTTGTAACTACTATCACCAAATGTGTCATTTATGGATTTTCTATTAAATATGCTTTTAATTAGATTAATTAATTAACCAATATAATACATTATATCAAGTATATAATAGAAAGAAAACTCCTTTTATTTTGAACAAGATTGGTCAACGAGTTAGATATAAGTGACAAATTACACAATTTCTCCTAGGGCATACCCTTAGTTCTATTATGCACAACCTAGGGTTTAGCTAACCCGTGATAGGGTATACCAACTCCATATCTAGAGTATGCTTATCAATGTTGTGCGTGGGAGTTGATGGTACTTGGTTGTACGTGTTCAGGCATGGACTAGTTCTGTTTTCCTTATGGTATATTTTATCTAGAGATATATGATGCTCGAAAGGTAAATTTTAATCCTTTTGCAAGGAGTTCGGATTTGGCTTAACCGAAGAGATCTTCATGGAAAATCCATTATGTGAATGTACCTTAGCATTGTACCTTCAATATCATTGTGGTGTGATTAATGAAAGCATGACAGCTATTTTCTTATTTATATTCTTCACCCTAGACATTATCTATTATATCACCATATGTACTTATTAAATGTATAGTTCTTTTTAGGGGATAACCGTTCAACATTCCATGCTGTCTTAGAAGTACTATTATATGTGGTCTCATATTACTTGAGTTTCTTATACTAGATTTTATATCTGACTCATGGTTTTATATTTTCCTTATTTTCATGGCTGCTCTTTCGAATAGTCTGGGAAAGGCAGGTTTTCGTTGATATTTTATGGAGCTCGAGGAGGCAAGTTGGATGTTTCACCTATCATAGTATTCTTATTTCCACTGCATTACTACTATGTATATATCAGTATTTGTGAGGACATGTTGTTATAACTGTCTAGGCTGGTAATAAGTATTTAGAATTGTAACTTTGAAATGCTAGGTGTCTTAGAGTGACAATTTGTATTTTTTGGATATTAGTGTTATTGTTCCATGATGAAATTTTGATGTTGCATTCTCTTCTTTCTTGTTCAGTTTTCATTTTCTTTTATTTTACCATAACAATTCATCTTTTCGGCACTTGAGTGCTTGGCATGTGAATACCATGGATGTATTAGTGTCGGATTTAGAGGTCGAAAAGACGAGTCATTAAAATTACCCAGTGGTATGCTAAGCAGCTTGCAATTGCGCAGTGATCGACTGCTTCAATAGTAGTGGGAACTACTATTCAGCATTTTTTTTAAATTTGGTACAAATATATAAATCTTGGCCCCAAATTAGAGCATACTGGACGGGTATTTATTAGCGGATTAAAATTGTCTTATTTTACAATACAATATTAAACCCTTATCGACAAAACACTATCTCGATACTTATTTCATTAATGGCTGTGGAGAGTGAAAACATGGCAATTTGTAATTAGCTCTCTTCTCTTCCATTGCTTATCCTCTTCATCGCTTGCATGCTACTTTCTCCCCTCTCCCAATAGAAAAGATAGTCCCCTCTTCTCAATTTAGTAGCATATACTTGCTGAAAATTGTTACTTTTGGCTCCAATTAGGCTTTGAGTCTGAGTGTAGCTTCACTTATGTTCATATCCATCGCATAGCTTGAACAATTATTCCATGAGGCTTGATTTCTAACTTCAACTCTAGCTTCGTTGATGTTGGTTGTCGGCACTTCTACACTAGTTTCTCTATAGTTTTCCTTGAAAAAAGAAGGGGTTGTTGAAGTTTTTGGTTGTCCATTTCCATTTGCGGTGGCTTTGCAGATAAGCTTTGACTTTTTTATTTTCGTCAACATTGTTCCATAGCACAGTTAGTATTCTAAATTCTTCAGCACATTTAGGTCTTATCTTTGATTTAGATAAGATAATATGGTTGTTCTTCTTTATAAATCCATTTATACTTTACATTAACAGCTTTATTATTATGCGCTCCGAGATTGTGCTCTTTCCATATGTGATATATAGTAGATTTTGAATAATGCTTGCGTAACCATCTTCAACGATCTAGATTTATGTCTTCCATTAATATATTCCACCTTAGTTCCAATGGATGATTAATTGCTATAATGTATTCCCATTTTTTCCTAAACTTTTGACTATAAATAACTCGAGTAACTGTAACTTAAAAACAAATGATCATTAGATTCATGAAATAAGTTACATGGTAGAAACTTATTGTCTTCAACTTATTGCCATTTTGCTACTTTATCTTTTGTTGTAATCTTTCTTTAATGGAAAAATTAGTATAGTGAGACATTTTATGGAAATTTGATTTATTCCAAATGTTGTTGTGCCATTCTATTTCTGGCAGATAACCTTTAATGTAGTACCATACCTTTTTCAAGGAGAAATTACCATTTTTATTTAGTGTCCATTCCCAATTACCATTTCATAACCTTGATCTAATTTCATTATATTTTCTTTGTAAAGGTTGGTTACGGAAATAACTTTAGTACACCATAAACCATTGTTTATGATTTCTTTAACATTGGCATTTTCATTTCCACATAGAGTTAAATTATTCCACCCAATTTTTTCTACAAAAAGTTGGTTATCTAGCCAAGGATCGAACCAAAGGCTGGTGTTTTTACCATTTTTAAAATATTTGTTAGTTTTTTTTCCAAAATTCTTTAGAACCTAATATGTGCTTCCACACACTTTAGTGAACACTGTTATATTTCAAAAGCATTAAATTTTAAGGTATTTATTTCTGGTCGATTTTGCATATAGAGATTCATTAGTTAAAAATCTCCAAAGTAATTTGATATGGCATGTGGTATTGACAGAGATTGTTATGGCATACACCTATACCACTCTCTTTTTTTAGCTTACACCAACTTACTTTGCGATAACTTCCTTTCCCGAGGAAGTTTGTATATATTTTGTAATTTCCCATCTTTTCGACCCCCAAATGTCAACGTTAACACATCCACGGTATTCATGTGTCAAGCACCCAAGTGCTAGAAAAATAGATTGTTAGGGTAAATGAAAAGAAAATGAAGAAAAACAAGAAGGAAAGAACAGAATATCAGAATCTCACATCGGAATGATAAAAAAACAGTACAAAGTGTCACTCTAAGATACATAGCGTTTTAGAGTTAAATTCCTAAGTATTAATTTAAACCTGGACAGTTATAACAGCATGTCCTCACAATTGCTGAAATATACATACTGGTAGTGTAGCGGAAATAAGAATACTACGGTAGGTGAAACATCTAGCTCATTTCCTTGAGCTTCAAAGTCTATCCAACTAAAACCTGGCTTTTTCAAACTATTCGAAAGAGCACTTAAGGAATTAAAAGAAAAATAGACCCACGAGTTAGAAAAAAGTCTAATATGAGAAACTCAAGAAACATGTGCCTATATAACATCACCTTTTAAGACAAACTGAATCGCACAATGGATTTCACCTAAAAAGGTCCAAACCGTCTAATAACTACATATGGTGATATAATAGATGACGTCTGAGGGGTAGAACATAAATAAAAAAATAGCCATGCTACATGTACAACACATTAATATTGAGTATACAATCTAAATCGCCAAGGTTAGTTCGCATATAGATTCCCGTGAGGAGCCTTTAGTACGTCGAGAACAGCCTTCTAACAAGCGTCAGAAATATCCTTCTGAGAAGTGTATATATACTATAGGTAATCATAGCTGGTCCATGCCCTAACATGAGGCACCGAGTATCATCGCTCTTGCTACCACTCCAAAAGCATCTCTAGAATAGATCTGATATACCCTTGGGTTAGCCAAACCCTTTGGCTATGCATCATACTCTATTTTCTATCATTTTCGATGGTGAAGTCACATCAGCGTCTCAAGACATGATTCTTCATGACTCGAACAGATCGCGAATTTCTCCCTGGGTTCTACCATCTCGAACAGATCTCGAATCTCTTTAAGGATTCCAACATCTCGAACAAATCTAGATTCTCTACAAGGAATCCAGCATCTCGAATAGACACAAATCTCTCCATGGATTCCTGCATAAGTCCTCTGACGAATGCTAGCACTGTCCTCTCTCTTGGGATCACCCTTATGATAGACAGAACCACATGATATCATCATTCGAAATGTTAATGCTAACCTCTCCTTGGACTTAACCTTAGGATAGACATTGCAACTCTATAACATTTCGCTTCATAATCGATTCCAACTCATAGAACACGTATATCAGTTTTGAAGTGGTTATGGTTTCGAGTCATCTCATATAAGTACACTCCCCCGCTTACCGGATGCTTCAAAATCAATCTATAGATTTCCAATTAACTTAACTCTTGTTCTTTCGAAAATAAACTGACGATACATAAGTGTGGAGATCATCTTCTATCCGAACAGGTTTCATTATCTTTTGTCTTAGAAGAGCAAGATAAGTTTATACGTAGGGCATAGCATCACTGAAGATAACCGTACCATATAATTCTCATGTTTCTTCTAGATATTTCTTAAGTTAATTTTTATCTAATTTAATAACAATGAGAATGATTATATATGGAAACCAAGTCCCGTATATTTATCACATTTCCGACCTTCTCAACTTACACTATCCCTCGATCAAGAGTAAAGCCCGGTAGGTTAGAGCACTGTTGCTTTTAAGCCATACTCGAGTCATCATTCTTATCTCTCACAGATAGAACAATCCAACTTTGTTGGCCTTTAGTGCTAAGTACATGACTAAATACTTTCCATAGACAAGTGAACACATAAAGCATGATTAAGTCACAAAAAGCATGATTAAGTCACATAAGCGACTTCTAATCCCCTTTTTGTTTAATTAATTATTTTATTGATTATAACTTCTTTTATATAATAATTTATTCCTTCAAAATTAAGTACGAACTACATATAGGAGTCCTCCTCTGGTATTTCGAATACATACGTTCTGAAAGCAAGGGATGATTTAGAAGAATGAGTCTTCCCCGGGGATCTCAAATTTTATGAATACATGATGCTTCATTCACTTCCTTTTTCTACTTATGTGTATGTGTTTGTGTGTGTATATATAAATGCATATGTATTCTACTGTTTCACTATTCATTTGTACTCTTTTCAATACTTCAAAATGTATTCATATACTTATCTCAAATGGTAAAAGATTATTCACAAATCTTTAACAAGATTTCTTACTTTAAAATATAATCAAAGATGTTAAAAACAAATGTTACTTAAGCATTGTTACTGTAGACCCCTTTGCTTTTATAAGTTAAATCTTTACTTTATATAACCTTTTACAAAACCTAACATTATCTTTAAAATCTCCTTTATAAAGATCTAGGTATATTCACAAGTCTATTCAAAAGGGTTTAAGATAAATTTTACTTAAACATTGTCACTACAAACCCTAAACCATTTCACTTATAATTATCTTTAAATAGTAAAGATCTAATTATATTCCTAAGTATAATCAAAAGGGTTAAAAACAAATGTTGCTTAAACAATGTTTACTATAAAGTAAAACCATTTATACTTAACATTATCTTTAAAACATTTTTTTTAAAGACCTAAGTACACCTATTAAAAATATAATATACTTTTAATTAAATTCACAAAATCATTCATTATAATTAAGTGCTATAACCAAAACTACTTATCCTTTTGTAAAATACTTCACTTACTTTTCAAAACATATATATATATATATATATAAATACTTGAAATGCATATAAATAGGTTTTAAATATCAATATATAATATTACGCAAAAATAACTCATTTTGAAATTTTACAAAAATCATAAAAGAAAAGCATGTTTTATGTTTAAAAACTCTTTGCTTTAAAAATTAATAATTAATTAATTAAAATATATTTAAACTTGAAACCACTTTTCAAATACTCTAATCAGTGTTATTAAGCACTTCTAAAATGATCTCATAAAAATAATTAATTGAATTATCATTTAAACTCACTTTAAATCACAAAAAGGATTAAAAATAACACTGCACAACCAATGTTGTAAAATGAGCCTTGATTTGCTGGCGTAGGTCAAAGGCGACATTTATAAGTATTGTAAATGCTAATTGAACAGAGGACAACAGGAAAAAGCATGAAAGTTTGGTCCAATTTACTCCACTTAGATAAATGATTCAAGAACTAATTTTTCATAATAACTAGTAAACTTAGACTACTTATAAACCATGGGAAGAAACCCCTAAGGATACTCCCCAAAATCATATAAAAATTCCTAAAATCAAGGTATTTTCAAAGTGCTCATATAGCTCCCATTTTCGCTATAACTTCTACAACTCCGTTCAATCAGATTTAAAATCATTTAAATCTTGATATTTTAAGCACACATATAGTACTTGTTAAAATATCAATGAAACCCTGAGGATGTCTTTGAAAATCATATTAGAAATTGCAGAACACAAGGTAATTTCAAAGTGTTCATACAGTGACAATTTTCGCTATAACTTTTGCAATTTTGTTCAACCATCTCTATAACTTTTCAAACCACTTCCTCTATGTTCCATACACTATTACTAGTTTATACCAAAACCAAAATATATTAATACATAATATATTAACATATAACCAATTTGAACAAGTTTGAACACAAGGGGGTTCAAAGTGCTTTCATAGCGACTATCGGTATATGGATCATTCCAATTTCAACACAAAATCCAAACAACCATATAAACACAATGATAAGGCCATGCATCATGCTATAAAAGGTAATAGAAGTGACAATATACACTATAATGTTGTCATTTGCTTGTCAAAAGCAAGGGCATCCAAAGTTATAAGTTTAATTAGTTCACACTTAACTTTAACTTTATATTCAAACACAAAACATATATAACACAATATATTCTTATTCAATGGTGAGTAAACTCACTTAAATCCATGCTAAAACAAAGCACAAGCACACATGACAACTTCCTACCACCACCAAACATCCAAAGCTTCCACCTTATGCTCCAAAATGCCCTTGGCCACTCCATCCTCATCTCCTAATGCTCATGACCTAAAATGAAATAGGGTGTTGTGCTTCTTTTATTTCATTTTTGCTTTGCTATTCCTTGTTTCCAAGATTATCTAAGTCCTGTGCCAAAGTTTGAGAGGATTTGGACTTAATTTGCATTGAATTTAAAAGATTGAAGAGAAGAGAAAGAACACGAAGACTTAGCTATTTTTGGTCATAACTTGCAAATAAATTTTTATGGGCATAAAGGGATATTAATAGGCTTCACAAGAGGTAATACATACCTCCTAAACCCTCTATGGCCAGCTAAAGCCACTCCCTATGTGTTTTGCATTCCACCTCATCTATGGCCAAAAACATATATCTATTCACTGTTCATTTAATATCTTCTCCTTAATCCATTTGCTAATCCTTTTACTACTCACATTTAGTTAGCCATATTACATAATATATTTTTAATTTCTAATTAATACACATTAATATATTGGGCAAGCATAAAAACTTCGAACAACTTCTATCAAGCAAAAAGTCGTTTATCGATAAAGCAATTTTCAGTCTAATTATCGATATTTCTTCGAACTATTTATTTTTGTAAACACTTTTCAAAAATAAGTTTAACATCATTAGCTATGAAAACAAAGAGGATTAGCAAGGTAAATAAATCAATTTAATCATATTAAACCAAGATTTAAATAT
Organism: Allium fistulosum; assembly: GCA_030737815.1. Classification (NCBI taxonomy): domain Eukaryota; kingdom Viridiplantae; phylum Streptophyta; class Magnoliopsida; order Asparagales; family Amaryllidaceae; genus Allium; species Allium fistulosum. The sequence continues at coordinate 1,124,220,867 of CM060902.1, read as the reverse complement.
TTAAATTATGAAGATATTAAATATGAAGTGTTTGAAATTCTAGGCCATCACATTTTTCCACACTTAAAACATTTCGTCCTCGAAATTTCAACATGTCCAATCAACCAACAAAACAAGCATATAACAATACTCAACAATATTCAAATTTTAAGAGCAAACAAATCTCATTGTTTTCTCAAGTTCAAAAACCTTCTCATTGCACAAGGACGATAAATAACCTATTAAGCGTACCTTGCATTCAACAGCCTTAGGTTATTACATAGTCGATGATTCATGCTATCTCAGAACAAATCGAAGGTTCAATCCCTGAACTCTCCATAAGCCAACAAATCATAGTATTCATATAGACTTAATCTCATACAATGCAAATGGATCATCTGTACATAATATCAAATCTGATCACTTGCTCGATCACATAAATTTCACTTCCCGACTAGTATATATCACTTGACCTTCCTAGCTAGTGCGGACTTCGATTAGGTTCATTGATTAGAACCCTCTATTTCTCTTACATGGTCATATATTATAATAGAAAACTTCAAGATCATACCACGAATCCATTTCAAACGTTCACCATCGAGAACCGAGTGAAAAAACCTTGTTCGGACCGGTGTAAATCACCTAGAAACCATGTACTCGAATCTTGGATCAAGAACAATCATGTAAATAAAATAATTGACATACAACTTACGTAATTTATTCCATTGGTTTCTTATCTACACCAGTTTCTTCTTATATCACATTCATTTTCACACATAGTATCTCATTAAATACTAAAACCCATTTACGAACAATTTCATAATATATACCTCAAGTTTATAAACATTTTATAAAGACATAATTTTTGTTTATAAAATATTTCATAACTTAAGTTCATACTCGTATAATACTCTACTACATGCTAAGAGTATATACAAAACATCAGATTCGCTCCACTTTTTAAATCTCAACGAAGGCCCCAAAATAAATATGGGTCTTATAACTGATTCAACATTCTAGACTTCTTTATCCGTTGGGTTAAGCAAGTAGCTAGGAAGAGCAGGACACTAGTACCCATACTTCTACTTTACTTAGACACCCCTTAGGCAAAGACGTTTATTAGTTGGCCCAATAACATTGAGTGTTCAACTTAATGTAGACATTTAACAGTTTAAAAGTTGTTTTATCTTTACTCCATTCTCAATTCAAGGGTTATAAAACTCATCTTTATATTTCAATATCAAATTTCTTTAAAGAAAACTTTAGAAATAAACACTTGTGTTTTATTCCAAATAATTTAAAATAATAATATATACATATACCTTTTGTATATCAAGTCAAACTTTCATGATTAAATCAGAATCTATTTTAAAAAAACTACTCTGTAGCAAAATATTATTATAGCATCCACACTTTGAAACTGGAGAATGAACGTCGATGATGCTGCAATCATCACTAGAATTATTTTCAAGCGATAGAAGTGAGTTCAACACATTCAAGTCATACTTTTTGGACTTAACTAAAATCATTTTCAAAGTAGTATCAAATACTCTGTATAATAGTACTAAGTATCATGATCTCAATTTTATAAACCAATTTCCCGATATTTACTTTAAAATCCATAAAATATACATATAGATTGAGTAACACAAAAGTGATACCATGGAAATGGGTCCAACCAATTCATAGCATATATTCCCTTACTAAAAAGAGTATTCTCTTACTAAAAAGGGTAATGCCCATGAGAAGTGCTTACCAACCAAACACATCGCTCGCCCATTTTTAGTCAATTTTAAGCCACTCAAACTAGATAACGTAAAAATACTTTGTTCCCGAATTGACTCATCGATTATTAGAGCAACGTCAAACCCAAACAAATCTAGAAATTCTTTTTAAAATATTAGTATTCACAAATACTTCCAAATATTACTACTATTATTTTCCAAAATTTGAAAATCAATTTCAAAGCCATCAGGATTTAAGTTCTCAAAATATCAGTTAAAATCTTCTTCGTTTTTAAACCATATTTAGAAAATTTACACTAAACTTCTATCATTAAAGTTAATTGTTAACCCAACATTTCACCAAACGGCTTATAGTCAAACTATGAAACTCAATTCACAAGATGTTCATTTCAATGCACCTACAAATATTGTGTACCCAACTCATGTAGTGAGAAGGTAAACTGCTCATAAACAAGTCGAGAACGAACTAATAATCAACATAATGCTCATAAACTAGCTGAACATGACAAATAAATAAATGAGATCAATGCTCGTAAACTGGTCGATCAAGACTAAGCTAATCAACGAGGGATAGTAACTGAACATCGTTAATCCCTACATTAATTAGATTACACTTACAAATCATACTTATATAATTACTTATATATAACAAATACATATACACTCTCACATGCATAATGCACCCAACTCATCAGAGGGCATCACTTACCCTATCTCTAATGAGTTATGCCCAATCAAAGCCAATGTTCTCGCTTAATCTTCAGCTCTCACACCAGTTGTAGCGACCCACCTTTTCGACCACAAATGTCGACACTAGTACACTCACGGTATTCACGTGCCGAGCATCCAAGTGTCAGAAAGATAGATTGTTATGGTAAATAGAAAGAGAAAGAAGTTGAACAAGAAAGGAAGAATAGAACACTAGATTCTCACAGCTGAATGATAACATATAATATCAAAAAGGAAGTACAAAGTGTCACTCTAGATACATAACATTTTAGAATTACAATCCTTAAGTACTATCATTAGCACAGATAGTTATAACAGTCGGTCCTCACAGTTGCTAATATATACATACCAGTAGTGCAATGGAAATAAAAATACTATGGTAAGTGAAATGTCTAACTCGTCTCCTTGAGCTCCAAAGAATATCTAACTAAAACTTGCCTTTCTCAAACTGGTCGTAAGAGCACTCGAGGAATTAAGGGTAAAATAAAACCATGAGTCAGACAAAAGTCTGGTATGAGAAACTTAAGAAACGTGTGCCCACATAACAACACCTTTTTAGACTAATCGAATCACCAAAATGGTTTTCCCCTTAAACATGTGCCCATATAAAGCGATATAATAGATAATATGTAGGATGTAGAATATAAATCAAAGAATATCAATGCGTCGTGTACAATACAAGAATATTAAGTACATAATCAAAACTGCTAAGGTTCGTTCGCATATGGATTTCCATTGGAGGTGCTCTCAGTTCGTCGAGAACGGTGTAACGACCCGTATTTTTACGGATCGAGTGTTTGTAATCGGTTGTCATTAGGTTGTTAGTGTGTTAAGTCGTTCAGAGTTTAGGTCGACTAGAGCTTAAGTCGTGTAGGTAGCTTAGGTCGTGGGTAGGTTAAGTTGAGTAAACGACCTAAGAGATTGGAATGACCTAAGGAGTAGACGACTTAGGGGTTTAGACGACCTATAAGAAAGTTGGCGACTTAAGGAATAGGCGACTTAAGAAAGATGGCGGCTTAAGAATTAGCGGCTTAGGGGAGTTAACGACCTAGGGGATAAGCGGGTTAACGACTTAAGGAAGTTAGGTCGTTCGAGCGACTTCAGGATTATAGGTCATAAGTCGTTGGGGACCCTGTGTTGGAGTTAGGTCGTAAGTCGCGCATTAGTGTTAAGGCTTAGGTCGTTGGGTCGTTGAGTCGCGCACTTGCGCATGTGTTAAGTCGTTAGGCCACATTTTTGTTAAGTCGTGGTACTTGCTAGCTCGTTAGGTCGTGAATGCGCATAAGCCTGAGTCGTTAAGTCGCAAGGATGTTAAGTCGTAACCCAGTTAAGTCGTTAAGTTGCGCATCCGTTAAGTCGTAGAATTTGCTAGACCGTGTGTGTGTTAGGTCGCGACTTTTGTTGAGTCGCATCTCTGATTAAGTTGTAGGTCTTAAGTCGTGGGGTTTTAGGTCGTAAGTTTTTATAAGTCGTAGGTTGTGGGTCTTCATAAGTCGTGAGTCGTGGAGTTTTGATAAGTCGTGGACGACTTAAGAAGGTGGACGACTTAGGGATTTCAGCCTATAAATACACGTCCATTTCCTCACTTTTTGGGATCCGGATTTTGAAGCGACGAAGTGCTGCCATTTTGAGAGCTCGAGTTCTACACTTCTTCACTTCTTTTCTCCACTTTAATCTTGTGATTCCTTCCATCCAAATTGAAGATCTACATTCTTCGAAGAGAGAGATTTCATCGTTTGAAGCGGAATTTTAATAGATCGAGTTAGATCCTTCGCTGTCCAGATCTGAAGTGTGTTGCTTTTGAGGTGTTTAGGTGATTTGGTGAGTGGTGGTTATCTCTCACACGGATCCAAAGGAGTATATTGGATTGTTGGCTTGATTTGGTGTTAAAATAGTGATTTTCATGCATTTTCTTAAACTTAAGTATAGATCTATTGTTCATGATGATTTGACATCCATCTTACTACATGTTCACCTATGAAAGTTCATTCATCAAGTTGTAGAGATATTGCTCATAATTCATGCTTGTTAGATTTGGACTCTTTATTTACAAGATTGCCATTATTGTTATAATTGTTTATTAGATCATATTTGAATGCTTGATTACTTGGATTTATGATTGACTTGGTTGACTATTGTAAATTAGTTGATTGATGATTTGATTTGGATAAGATGGTCGAAGATGATTCAAAAGCTAAGGGAAAGGCTCTTGAATTGGAAAAGCTTCTCGTGGCATATGTGGCGGATGATGAAGCTCATATGGATAGATTTGATGATGTTGATGTTGAGATGAGGCTTTGCTATGATGAGATGAAGCGAGGCATGGTATGAGATAGCCTTGGTTTAATCCAGACAGGATCATTCCAAGCATGTTGATAACTCGGTGAAATGGTTCGGGTTTGAGGATAATGGTTTGCTCGAGAGGCGCTTGAGCTAGTATGAGAATAGTCGTCGAGGAGGATGGCTAGAAGGCTGAGATTTCATCATTATTGAAGGTTCTAGCAGGCTCAAAGCAAGAGTACGTTGGGCAAATTTGATAGTCCCTAAAGACTATGATTGTTGTCGAGTACTCTGGGCAGATTCGATAGTCCTAGGCACGGGCTGCGACGACGTGCGGAGTTTTGTCTAGAACCGGGGTTGCCATTAACCCTTGACGGACGGCTGAAAGAATGTGCTGGTCTTTTAATTAATGGTGGTATCGAAGCAAAGATAACAGTGATAGCCAGAGTCATGGATGTTTGGTTGTATCGTCATTCGGTCTCAAGAGAAATGTTTCCTAGGTGCTTATCTGATCTTGGTTTAGGCCTTGGGGGTTTGTACTTGGAAAATGTTGACCTTGACTCGAGTGATAATTGCTTTATTTTAAATGTCTGCTTTGCTATGTTTACTTATGCTTAGTGTGTCTGGGGGCTATCACTGTAGAAAGAGGTGGAGTGGGAGGGTTGGATTCCTATTACTTTTTCCTTTATGCTCTTTTGGTATGTTGTTAGTTAATTTACCGCTCACTAAGACTGTTGTCTGACTCAAGGCTTTATGTTTAATTCTTATTGCCTTGGGCTGTTCATCCGCTTTGGGATGGGCAGACTAGGTAGCAGGTGATAGGTGCTGTTCTTCGTTTCCGACGATGCTGATGACGAAGACGAGCTGGAGGCTTGCATATTATTTTCTTACTATATGTACTGGATGTTCCGCTGCTTTGTATAATTCTCTGAGTGATATGTAGTGAGGCTTGATGTATTGACTATTCAGATGTTTGTATTCAACTATTATGAAGCTTAATTGATGAGATTCTATTTTGAGATGCTTCACTATATATATTCTCTATTGTATTTTATCCATGCGCTGTGAGTAATACGATAGGTTCTGCTGTTTTAATTTAACCTTGGCAATCGTCCATGGCTGCCTGGCACACTTTACAGCGCACTATTTCCATGTTTAGTGCAGGGGTCATGGGCGGTCGTCACATTTGGTATCAAAGCCTTGGTTAATCGATTTTACCCAACGCTCGCTGACGTAACTACGTATGAGAGACATAATTGTATTTTGATGGATGATTACTATATATAATATAGTAGCTTAGAAGTATGTGAGTCCTTTATGCGGTTGTTCTCAAGGTGTATTGATCATTCCTTTTTATAGATATTAAGAATGAGTCGAAGAGGGAGACCAGCTGCTAGGGAAGGCTGTGCTACTGAGGGGGCTGCTGATTATGTTGCTATGTTCGAGGCTATGATGACTTCAATCATGAGAAGGATGCCAGCTCCGGGGCCATCAGTAGATGTTGGAGTTCAAGTTCAAACTCCAAAACCGATGGATTTTGCTAAGTTGTGTAAGGACTATACTGCTCTTGGAGGAAAGGTTTTCTTGGGAATAGAGTCAACCATTTAAGTCCAGAGGTGGATAGATGCTTGTAGAAGGATCTTTGGTGATTTGGGAATCGAGGATGCAACCAAAAGGAAGCTAGCATCAAGACAGCTTCAAGGGAGAGCTTTTGATTGGTGGAACTCTATCATCATTAATACTCCGGAGGAAGAAATTACTTGGGTGCAATTCCAAGATAGATTTGAAGCTAAGTTCATTTCTATAGCTCAGAAATCTGTTCTGTTCAAGAAGTTTGTGGAGCTCAAGCAAGGAGGAAGACCAGTTCTTGAGTATGTTTCTGAGTTTGAAGCCTTGTCTAAGTATGCCCGGTCGTATATTGAATCTTCATATCAGAAGAACGAGAAGTTTGTGACAGGCTTGGATAGTTATCTTGGGAGGCAGTTGGTGGATCATCTGGACGATCCATTTGAGAAGCTTGTGGAGAAAGCTCTCAGGCATGAGAATCTGTTTCCTAAAGAAGGATCTGTTGTTGCTATAACCAAGGAAGAGTCTAAACCACAGCAGGGTGGAAACAAGAAGAGGAAGCAGCAGCAGCATAAGGGTAAGGATGGTTAGAAGAAGCCGAAGGGCGAAGTGACCTTCTACAATTGTCAACAGAAGGGCCATTTCTCCAGAGATTGCAAGAATCTGAAGGTACCGGTGAAGTGCCACAACCGTGACAAGCCGGGGCATATCAAGAGGAATTGTCCAGAACCGCGGAACGACAAGCAAATTTTGCAAGCTTATGATTTGGGGGCTGTTCCATCATCTTCAAAAGCTCCTACCGCTGAAGAAAAAGGAAAGAGTGTAGTGGTTCAGGGTACTCTTTCCATTTGTGGTGTTCCAGTTAGAGTGTTATTTGATGCTGGGGCGTCGCATTCTTTTGTTTGTAGTGAACTTGTAGGTCGGTTGGGTTTAGAACCGGATATTGTTGATAGGCCATTGGTTGTGACTAATCCAGTTGGGGGTTCGTCTTGTTTGTGTATGCTATGCCGTGGTCTGATTGTATCGAGTCATGATTGCTCTATTGTTTGTGATTGTTTTGTTCTGAACTTTGTGGGGTTCGGAATTATTTTGGGTATGGACTGGCTTAGGAAGTATGCGGCAAAGGTTGATTGTGAAAGGTTGGAGGTGACAGTCGAGAATGTGGAGGGGCGAAAGGTTGTGATACGATGTAAGCATGAGGAAGGCGTCTTCATGAGCTTCATGTATTCGCTGGTTGTTCCACGGGATGGACTGTCATCGGTGCCAATCGCTAATGGATTTGAGGATGTCTTTGATGAGGTCAAAGGGTTACCGCCGCATAGAGAGATTGAGTTTCGTATCGATCTAGTTGAAGGAGCCAAACCTGTTGTGATGCCTCTTAGGCGGATGGCGCCTAGGGAACAGCAGGAGTTGAAGGTGCAGGTTGATGATCTTTTATAGAAAGGATTCATTCGGCGTAGTGTGTCCGAATAGGGTGCACCAGTTGTGTTCGCAACCAAAGCGGATGGATCGTTGAGGTTGTGTGTGGATTATCGTGAGTTGAATAAAGTGACTAAGAAGAACAAGTATCCATTGCCGAGAATAGATGACTTGTTTGATCAGCTTCACGAAGCTAAGGTGTTTTCTCAGATGGATTTGGCAACAGGATTTCACCAGTTAAGAGTGGCTAAGGATAGTGTGCCGAAGACTGCTTTCAGGACACCATCTGGTTTCTTTGAGTGGCTGGTAATGCCGTTTGGGTTGACTAATGCGCCAGCATATTTTGTGGATCTTATGAATAGAGTGTTCAGAGATCAGTTGAACAAGTTCGTACTAGTGTTCGTGGATGATATTTTGATTTATTCCAGAACTGAAGAAGAGCACAAGACGCACTTGCGTATTGTTTTGGAAATCTTACGAAAACATCGGCCGAAGGCTAAGTTTTTGAAGTGTCACTTCTGGAAGAGCGAAGTGAGGTTCTTAGGCCATATTATCCTTGGAAATGGAATAGCGGTTGATCCCACTAAGGTGGCAGCGATCCAGGATTGGGTTAGACCTAAGAATGCATCTGATGTGAGAAGTTTTCTTGGATTAGCAGGATACTATCATCGATTTATCAAAGACTTTTCCAAGATAGCTGCACCATTAACATGATTGACGAAAAAGAATCAAGTATTCAGATGGGATGCTAAGTGTGAGCAAGCTTTCAGAATCCTGAAAGAGCGACTGACAAGTGCTCCTGTTTTGACTATTCCAAGTGGAAATGAAGAGATGGTGGTTTACACCGATGCATGTGGTACTGGACTTGGAGCAGTGCTGATGCAGAAGGGTAAAGTTGTTGCATATGCAAGTCGACAACTGAAGCCGCATGAAAGGAATTATCCGACTCATGATTTGGAGTTAGCGGCGATTATTTTTGCTCTGAAGATGTGGAGACATTATCTATTGGGAGTTCGATTTGAGTTGTTTACAGATCATAAGTCGTTGAAGTATCTTTTCTCCCAAAAGGATTTGAATCTTCGGCAGCAACGATGGCTAGAGTTTTTGGCATCATATGATTTTAGTATAGCCTATACTCCGGGAAAAGGTAACGTAGTGGCAGATGCGTTAAGTCGAAGACATGCAGGATTGGGAGCCATGTTTTCAGAATGGAAGAGTCTCGAGTATTTGGATGGATTTGACTTCAGGCCTAGATGTGAATTGGAACCTGAGATGTTGGCAAACTTATCGATAAGACCGACTCTTGTGGAAAGAATTGGCGAGAGCCAAAAGCGAGACGATAAGCTTGTCAAGATTATCCATGATTTGGAATCTGGATTGGACCCAGAAAAGGATAAAGGATTCGAGGTCGATTGAGAGGGTTGGCTTCGGAAGTAAGGACGACTAGTTGTTCTCGATATAGATGAATTAAGAAATGATGTTTTGAAGGAAAGTCATCACTCGAAGTTGACAATTCATCCAGGTGGAAATAAGATGTATCGGGATATGAAGAGAACCTATTACTGGGAAGGTATGAAGAAGGATGTTGGAAATTTTATTTCCAAGTGCATGAATTGCCAGTTGGTAAAAGCCGAACAGAAAAAGCCCAGTGGATTGCTTCAGCCATTAGAAGTTCCTACATGGAAGTGGGAGCAAATATCGATGGATTTTATTGATGGGCTACCTAGAACAAGAACGGGAAATGAAGGGATTTGGGTCATCATAGATCGTCTATCTAAGAGTGCAAGATTCATTCCTGTTCGATCAACTAGGACTGCATCAAAGTTGGCTGAGCTGTATGTTAAGTGGATAGTCCGATTCCATGGTATTCCGAAGTGTATAGTGAGCGAGTGAGACCCATTGTTCACTAGTGGATTTTGGAAGAGCTTCCAGGAAGTTTTGGGAACCGAGTTGTGTTTGAGTATAGCTTATCAGCCCCAAACAGATGGTCAGACCGAGAGAGTCAATCGAGTTTTGGAAGATCTCCTTAGAGCTTGTGTTTTGGATTTCGGAGGATCATGGGAAGATCACCTTCATTTGGTAGAATTTTCATATAATAACAGCTACCAGTCAAGCATTGGTATGGCACCATATGAGGCATTGTATGGAAGACCGTGTAACTCTCCGACATGTTGGTTAGAGACAGGGGAAAAGTTGATACTTGGGCCAGAAATGATTCGACAGACTTCAGAATGCATAGAGATCATCCGGCAATGAATGAAGGTAGCCCAAGACCGTCAGAAAAGTTATGCCGATAAGCGTCGTAAGGATTTGGAATTCGACGTAGGTGATATGGTATTTGTGAAGATTTCTCCACTGAAGAATGTTATTCGATTTGGGAGGAAAGGAAAATTGACTCCGAGATTTGTTGGACCATTCCCGATCATCGAGCGAATTGGAAAGCTCGCCTACAAATTGGAGTTACCAGAGAAGATGTCGGGTATGCACAATGTTTTTCATGTATAATATCTACGGAAGTATGTGCACGACTCAAATACAGTGGTTCCTGCTGATAGCTGTGAAGATTTTGAGGTTGATCCAGTCGATAAGAGACCTCGTAAGCCGCTTCGTGTTGTGGAAACTGACACGAAACAACTTAGGAGGAAGGTAGTTAGGTTGCTCAAGGTACAATGGAGTGATGATGTTAACGACTGTACATGGGAGGTGGAAGAGAGGATGAAGGCAGCTCATCCTGAACTCTTCAAGGTATGGCCATGAGGTGTCGTGTCATCTCACGACATTGTAACTTGTTCTAGTTTTAGAATTCTGCATGCTAGGCTAGAATTGGACGCATGGTTTGTTGATTGCTATGGATGGTAGGCATGCGGAATAGTTTTGATTGCTCTTGTTTGTTTGGAATTTCGGGGGAGAAATTCCTAAGGGGGAGAGAATGTAACGACCCGTATTTTTACTGATCGAATGTTTGTAACCGGTTGTCATTAGGTTGTTAGTGTGTTAAGTCATTCAGAGTTTAGGTCGACTAGAGCTTAAGTCGTGTAGGTAGCTTAGGTCGTGGGGTAGGTTAGGTCGAGTAAACGACCTAAGAGATTGGAATGACCTAAGGAGTAGACGACTTAGGGGTTTAGACGACCTATAAGAAAGTTGGCGACTTAAGGAATAGGCGACATAAGAAAGACGGCGACTTAAGAGTTAGCGGCTTAGGGGAGTTAATGACCTATGGGATAAGCGGGTTAAAGACTTAAGGAAGTTAGGTCCTTCGAGCGACTTAAGAATTATAGGTCATAAGTCGTTGAGGACCCTGTGTTGGAGTTAGGTCGTAAGTCGCGCATTAGTGTTAAGGCTTAGGTCGTTGGGTCGTTGAGTCGCGCACTTGCGCATGTGTTAAGTCGTTAGGCCACATTTTTGTTAAGTCGTGGTACTTGCTAACTCGTTAGGTCTTGGATGCGCATAAGCCTGAGTCGTTAAGTCGCAAGGATGTTAAGTCGTAACCCAGTTAAGTCGTTAAGTTGCGCATCCGTTAAGTCGTAGAATTTGCTAGACTGTGTGTGTGTTAGGTCGTGACTTTTGTTGAGTCGCATCTCTGATTAAGTTGTAGGTCTTAAGTCGTGGGGTTTTAGGTCGTAAGTTTTTATAAGTCGTAGGTTGTGGGTCTTCATAAGTCGTGAGTCATGGAGTTTTGATGAGTCGTGGACGACTTAAGAAGGTGGACGACTTAGAGATTTCAGCCTATAAATACACGTCCATTTCCTCACTTTTTGGGATCCGGATTTTGAAGCGACGAAGTGCTGCCATTTTGAGAGCTCGAGTTCTACACTTCTTCACTTCTTTTCTCCACTTTAATCTTGTGATTCCTTCCATCCAAATTGAAGATCTACATTCTTCGAAGAGAGAGATTTCATCGTTTGAAGCGGAATTTTGATAGATCGAGTTAGATCCTTCGCTGTCCAGATCTGAAGTGTGTTGCTTTTGAGGTGTTTAGGTGATTTGGTGAGTGGTGGTTATCTCTCACATGGATCCAAAGGAGTATATTGGATTGTTGGCGTGATTTGGTGTTAAAATAGTGATTTCCATGCATTTTCTTAAACTTAAGTATAGATCTATTGTTCATGATGATTTGACATCCATCTTACTACATGTTCACCTATGAAAGTTCATTCATCAAGTTGTAGAGATATTGCTCATAATTCATGCTTATTAGATTTGGACTCTTTATTTACAAGATTGCCATTATTGTTATAATTGTTTATTAGATCATATTTGAATGCTTGATTACTTGGATTTATGATTGACTTGATTGATTGTTGTAAATTAGTTGATTGATGATTTGATTTGGACAAGATGGTCGAAGATGATTCAAAAGCTAAGGGAAAGGCTCTTGAATTGGAAAAGCTGCTCGTGGCAAATGTGGCGGATGATGAAGCTCATATGGATAGATTTGATGATGTTGATGTTGAGATGAGGCTTTGCTATGATGAGATGAAGCGAGGCATGGTATGAGATAGCCTTGGTTTAATCCAGACGGGATCATTCCAAGCATGTTGATAACTCGGTGAAATGGTTCGGGTTTGAGGATAATGGTTTGCTCGAGAGGCGCTTGAGCTAGTATGAGAATAGTCGTCGGGGAGGATGACTAGAAGGCTAAGATTTCATCGTTATAGAAGGTTCTAGCAGGCTCAAAGCAAGAGTACGTAGGGCAGATTCGATAGTCCCTAAAGACTATGATTGTAGTCGAGTACTCTGGGCAGATTCGATAGTCCTAGGCACGGGCTGCGACGACGTGCAGAGTTCTGTCTAGAACCGGGGTTGCCATTAACCCTTGACGGACGACTGAAAGAATGTGTCGGTCATTCAATTAACGGTGGTATCGAAGCAAAGATAACAGTGATAGCCAGAGTCATGGATGTTTGGTTGTATCGTCATTCGGTCTCAAGAGCAATGTTTCTTGGGTGCTTATCTGATCTTGGTTTAGGCCTTGGGGTTTTGTACTTGGAAATGTTGACCTTGACTCGAGTGATAATTGCTTTATTTTAAATGTCTGCTTTGCTGTGTTTACTTATGCTTAGTGTGTCTGGGGGCTATCACTGTAGAAAGAGGTGGAGTGGGAGGGTTGGATTCCTATTCCTTTTTCCTTTATGCTCTTTTGGTATGTTGTTAGTTAATTTACCGCTCACTAAGACTGTTGTCTAACTCAAGGCTTTATGTTTAATTCTTATTGCCTTGGGTTGTTCATCCGCTTTGGGATGGGCAGACTAGGTAGCAGGTGACAGGTGTTGTTCTTCGTTTCCGACGATGCTGGTGACGAAGACGAGCTGGAGGCTTGCATATTATTTTCATACTATATGTACTGGATGTTCCGCTGCTTTGTATAATTCTCTGAGTGATATGTAGCGAGGCTTGATGTATTGACTATTCAGATGTTTGTATTCAACTATTATGAAGCTTAATTGATGAGATTCTATTTTGAGATGCTTCACTATATATATTCTCTATTGTATTTTATCCATGCGCTGTGAGTAATACGATAGGTTCTGCTGTTTTAATTTAACCTTGGCAATCGTCCATGGCTGCCTGGCACAATTTACAGCGCACTATTTCCATGTACAGTGCAGGGGTCATGGGCGGTCATCACAAACGGCCTCCTGACAAGGGTCAGAATTATCCTTTTAAGCAGCATATATCTCTAGATAAAATATACCATAGGTAAACATATCTCGTACATGCCCTAACACGTGGCACCGAGTATCATTACTCTCGCTAGTAACTCGAAAGAATCTCTAGAATAGAGCTGATATACCCTTGGATTAGCGAAACTCTTTGGCTATCCATCCTACTCTAGTTTTGTCATTTCTGATGGTGAAGTCATGTTCAACATCTCAACACATGAGTCTTCATCACTCGAATAGATCTCAAATCTCTCCTTGGATACCAACATCTCGAAAAGATCTCGAATCCTTATAAGGATTCTAGCATCTCGAACAGATCTCAAATCTCTACAAGGATTCCAACATCTCTAACAATTCATGAATCTCCCCATGAATTCTAGCATAAGTACTTTGACGATTGCTAATGTTATCCTCTTTCTTGGGAGAACCCTCAAGATAGACAGTAGACGATAGCATCATTCAAAATGTTAAAGTGAACCTCTCCCTCGGACTTAACCTGAGATAGACAGTGCAATTTTATAACATTTTGCTTCACAACCACTTCTAAAACATAGAAATTTAAATCGGTTTTGAATTGGTTACGGTTTCGAGTCATCTGATATAAGTACACTTCCCCGTTTACCGAATGCTTTAAAACAAATCGATAGATTTCTAGTTAACTTTACTATGGTTCTTTCAAAAATAAACAAACAATGCATAAGGGTGGAGATCATCTCTTATCCAGACAGATTTCTTTATCTATTATCCTGAAGAGAAAGAGAAGTGCAAGAGAAGTTTATACATAGGGTATAGCTTCACCGAAGATAACTGTATCGTATAATTCTCGTGTTTATTCTAGATATTTCCTAAGTTAATTTTGGTCAAATTCAATAACAATGAGAATGAAAGCATATGGAAACCAAGTCTCGTATACTTATCATATTTTCGACCTTCCCAACATACACTATCCCTCTATCAGGAGTGAAGCCCGGTAGCTTAGAGCACTGTTGCTTCTAAGCCCTACTTAAATCATTGTTCTTTACTCTCATAGATAGAACAAGCCTACTTTGTCAGTTTTAGTGCTAAGTACATGACTAAATACTTTCCATAGACAAGTAAACACATAAAGCACGATTAAGTCACACAAAGCACGATTAAATCATACAAACAACTTCTAATCCCCTTTTTGTTTAATTAATTTTTTTTAATTAAAACTTCCTTTATCAAATAATTACTTCCTTTAGAAGTAAGTGAACTATATATAGGAGTCCTCCTTAGGGAATCTCAAACACATACGTTCTAAAAACAAGAGACAATTCAGATGAATGGGTCCTCCACCGGGATATCTCAAACCATATGAATACGTGATTAACTATGAACCCAAAACAAATGTTGCTTAAACATTATTTACTATAAACCCAAAACCATTATACTTAACATTATCTTTAAAACATTCTTTATAAAGATCCAAGTATACTTATTAACAAGATAATATAATTTTAATTAACTTCTCAAAACCATTTATTATAACTAAGTGTTATAACCAAAACCACTTTTCATTTTATAAATTACTTCACTTACTTTTCCAAACATATATATACACAATTTAAAATATCTATATAAAACATTACAAAAATAACATATTTTGAAATTTTAAAAAATCATCAAAAAAGCATGTTCATATTTAAAAAACATTAACTTTAAAAATTCATAAATAATTAATAAAAATATATTTGAACTTGAAACCGCTTTTAAAATACTCTAATTAATGTTATTAAACTCTCCTAAAACGATCTCATAAAAGTAAATAATTTAATTATCATTTAAAACCACTTTAAATCATAAAAATAGTTAATAATGACACTACACAACCAATGTTGGAAGAAGAGCCCAGAAATGTTGTTGTAGTTAAAGATAGCATTTATAATTGTTGCGAATGCTGCTGGACAAATGATATTAGGAAAAAACATGAAAGTTTGGTCCATTTTTCTCCACTCAAATAAATGATTCAAAATCTAAATTTTTTAAAGTAATAATATACTTAGACTACTTAAAACAATGCAAAGAAACCCTTAATAAAAAACCCAAAACCATATTAAAAATTCCCGAAATCAAGGTATTTTTATAGTGCTCAAATAGCGACCATTTTCGCTATAACTTTTGCAACTCTGTTCAACCAGTTTTAAAATCATTTAAACCTTGATATTTTTACAATATGAAGTACACATATATTACTTATTAAAACATCAAAGAAACCCCTAAGGATGTATTTGAAATTCTTATTAAAAATTGTCAAACATAAGGCAATTTCAAAGTGCTCATATAGCAACCATTTTCGATATAACTTTTGCAACTTTGTTCAACCATTTCTATAAGTTTTCAAACAACTTCCTCACTATCCCATACACTAATACAAGTGTAAAGCACATTGGAAATATATACATTCATAATATATTCACAGATAATCAATCTGAACAAGTTTAAACACAAAGGGTATCAAAGTGCTTTCATAGCAACCATGGCTATATGGGCCATTCCATATCCATTTCAATTTCAACACATAATCCAAACAACCATATATACACAATGTTAAAGCCACGCCACATGATATATAAGGTCATAAAGCAACAATATACACTATAAAGTTGTCATTTTCTTTTTAAAAGCAAGGGGGTCCAAAATTATAACATTAGTTAGTTCATACTTAACTTTAACTTTATAGTCAAACACACAACATATAAAACACAATATATACTTGTTCAATGGTGAGTAAACTCACTTAAATCCATGCTAAAACCAAACACGAGTACATAAGAATACGAACACTTCCTACCATCACCAAACATCCTAAGTTTACTCCTTTTGCTCCAAAGTGCACTTGGCCACCCTTCCTCCACTCCTAATGCTTACAACCCAAAATAAAATGGAGGTGTTGTGCTCCTTTTATTTAACTTTTTCTTTGCAATTCCTTGTTGCCATGATGATCAAAGGCCTCTTCTAAAGTTTGATAGGATTTGGACTTCATTTGCATTGAATTTAGAATATCGGAGAGAAGAGAAAGAGCATGAAGACTTCGCTATTTTTGTTCATAACTTACAAATGAATTTTTGTAGGCACAAGGGGATATTAATAGGCTTCACAAGAGGTCATACTTACTTGCTAAACCATTTATGTCTAGCCAAAGCAACCCCCTATGTGTTTTTCTTTCCACCTCATCTTTGACCAAAAACAAATATGTATTCACCGTTAACCAAAATATTTTCTCCTTAATCCATTTGCTAATTTTTTTACTATTCACATTTAGTTATCCATAGTACACAAAATATTTTTAGTTGCTAATTAATTATGCATTAATATATTATGCAAGCATAATAGGTCTGAACAACTTCTATTGAGTAAAAAATCGTTTATTTGATAAAATGATTTTCTATCACATTATCGATATTTCTTGAAACTATTTATTTTTGTAAACACTTAGCGAAAACAAGTTTACCATCATTAGTTATTAATTAAAACGAGTTTAACAAGGTTATTTAATCAATTTAATCACATTAAAAAAAGATTTAAATATTTAAATAATTCATATATTTAAATACGAAATGTTCTACATTCCAGGTCGTTAGACATTTTTTCTATTTTCTTTATTGATGCAGTTTGTAATAGTTGAGTTTGCATCCAATAGTATATCATTTCATATACTTCTATTTTTATTAATTCTACTCAACCAACAAGATATAGTGACCTTACTGACCATGATTAATTTCCTCTTGAATTTTATCAATTAATTATAGGTGCACACTTAGAGTCTTTTATCTTATTTGTAGATAATGTCAATCCCAAGTATTTAATAGGTAGAAAATCTTCTTTAATTAACACTTCTTGTTTTTAATGCATTCTTTATTAAAGTATACTTTTATTTTGCATTCATTAATTTTCAGCCCTGCGCGTTTATCTATTTTTCTAATTATTTTAATGTTATGAATTCTCTTTATTTCCTTAGTAAATACCATTAAATCGTCAACATGAATAGGATGGGTCATGCGTGGTCTTACTATCTTAATTGGATAAATATTTTCCTTTATGCTTTCAAATTCCATTTCAATGAAAATATTCCATAGCTACAGTGAATACGTAAGGGGTTGAAGGATCCCCTTGCGTTATTTCTCTCTTGCTACGAATAAAGCCCACTGGTTTACCCGTATTATGATTAAAATGTTGGTGTATTAACACATGCATATATGAGATTAAATTTTTTTGTACATACCCAATAGCTTTCATCGTTAGAATGATAAATTTTCTATTTATCTTGTTATAGGCTATTTCTATGTCAATTTTCATACATATATGATTACTCTTTGAAAATTTGAAATTTCTCACCATTTCATGTGTTAATAATGGATTCTCTTATACAAGCCTCTTGGTATATAAGCACTTTGATTTTTGGAAATCAAAAAAGGTAAAAATAATTTCAATCCGTTGCTTAAAATTATAGAGAAAATATTGTTCAATATTAGGCTCGGGTCCTTAACATCAAACTTAATACACGAAAACTCCTCCCCAAAAAAAGATTGTAAATTAGGTTCCTAGAATTAAGCTACTGAATAATTGCATACATTTATGCAATTATTTAGTGAATAATTGTAGACATTTATGCAATTATATCCAAAAATTGCATAAATGTCTACAATTCTTCAGTGAATAATTGCGGAAATTTCCGCAATTTTTTTGGTGAATAATTGCGAAAATGTCCGTAATTTTTTGGCGAATAATTGCGGAAATTTCCGCAATTTTTCAGTAAATAATTGTGGAAATATCTTGTAACGACCCAAAATTTTCGATCGCGAAAATTCCAGATAGTTAGGAAAATAAGAAAGAGATAGAATAAGAGGAAACAGAAACACAGCACTGATTCTCACAAAACGCAGTGGATCAAAATATAATATCAAATAAAATAACAGTTATACAAGGAAAAACTGTATCAGTTAATTTACATCAATACATCAGAGTTACAACATTTCACAATCACTGGACAGTAAAAATAACTTGTCCCAGATAAACTACAATATATCACAGCAGAATACACTCCATACGTTCCTGCCATCCAGCTCGCCTCCTGAGCTCCAGAACCGTCCTAACTTGAAAATCTGTAATACTCGGTCTGACCCGAGTATTACTTCAAAGTAACACCCGGGTCAGGCTGGAAACCAGCGTGAGTAAACCCATATATCTTGAAATACTAAGTTATAAAGCTTCTTTGAAACCAGGGTAACTCGTACCTCACTACGAGTTCTTATCATATTATAGTCAAACAATTTATTTCACAAAATAATATCTAAGTACCGTTACTTAGTTTCAAAGATCTAGTTTACTTAATTTATTCCATTCCAGCCTATTTGATTTACAAATCAAATCTCTAAAGAATTATAGATTTCAAATCGAAGTGGTTTCGGGTATTTACTGATACCCGACCTCGGTCTCTTCGAATCCAATGTTATTTATTAAACAAAAAGTTATTCAAGTGAATACAAGTCAAATTTTAAATACAGTATGTCACTTTACACAACAATTCATCTCGATAGATAACCACATTATCACTGTTCAACCCAAACATATCATATCACAAACATTTCATATCAGAGATATCAACCAATTCAATGCATTAAATATAACCCAATCATCCATAAGCAAGCCTTATTAATTCATACTATAATTAATTTAATTAACTCAAATTAAATTAATCACTTAAGAATTAATCACCTAACCCTGCTAAAACAATCATTAATTAATTACAAACCATTTGAATTAATTAATCATTCTTTAATTATCAATCTAATTTAATTATCCATTATTACTTTCATTAAGTAATTATCGCATTGGTTAATTATCCTTAATTGACAGTTAACCAATCCTTAATTAATCTATAATTGTAGATTAATTATCCCTTAATTATTAATTAATAAAACCTAATTATTAATTAATAAAATTTAATTACAAATTAAGTACTTCTTAATTACCAATTAATTTACCTCTAATTACTTAATTAATTAATCTCTAATCATTAATTAATCAATCTTAATTACTTAATTAATAATCCTTAATTACAAGTTAATTAACCTTTAATTAATTAATTAATTATAACCCTCAATTATAAATTAATTAATCCTTAATCATTAGTTAATTAAATTAATTAATTTCTCTTAAATTTTCTTAATTAACTTAATTGATCTCAAATCATTAATATCTTAATTATCCTTTAAGGTAAAACATTATCTTTATAAATGACATAATTATCATTAACATTTAAAACATTTTATCTTTATAATTAACTTCCCTAATTAAATCATTTAATTAAGTTTTGAAATAAAATAAACATTTAACTTGATAAATTAAAGTTACCAAATCATAACTTCCTTTAAATACTTAAACATTATCAAGTAATAGTTTAAAACTAGTTTCAATTAAAATTTAAAAACTTGCTTTTATAAAAACTTAGATTTATTTTTAAGCTTAAAATCCTGTAGCACATTTCACTTACGATCTACTCGAGTTTTTACTCGAGTCACCTACCAAAGTACCCGAGCTTCCCTTCGAGTCATCCCACAACCCATATTTACTGACACAAAGACTTCGCCGTGCACATGCACCGGCGTTTGAGTCGTCTCCGTCCTCCGATGAAACCTCCGGCACATCGACAATCACCCAGACCTTCGATCCCGACCTTAAAATCACTCACATAAGCCTCAAATCAAAATCAACCCATGAAGATGAAACTGGAACCCAAAACCATGACCAGAATCTGCCTCGAACACTCGTCTCCGATCACCAAAACCACTACAACCCCGTCCACACCTTGCCGAGCTTCTACTTCACCATTTCCCAAAGCCTTGGGCCACTCGATCAACCAGAGGCGATGCATCACTCCCATTGCCAGACTCGACCAAAATTAGGTTTTAAAACCTAAATCACCACCTCAACGTCGCCTCGATGATCTGGAACTCCTCCAGTCATTTTTCCTAAGCTCGCCATAACTCCATCCATCCCTAGTTGAAACACCGAGACCTCACTACCCCTTGATCGCCAGAGATAGCCCCAAAACCAATTTCCAGTTAACCAAGAATTTCTCACAAGTTTCCCAACTAAAAATCATGATTTTCAATTTAAAAATCATATTTTACAAAGAACATTTAAGTTATATAATTAGATCAACAAATTATAATACTTGATTTTAACATGTATTTAGAATTGCTACTATACTATCTTGATTTCAAAAAAATTTCTAACCTATTTTACTTGAATAAAATTTTAAACTAAAATTTATGTTTAAACAAACATATTATGTTTGAAACTCAATTCCTAACAATGATCCGATAAGGAGATTTGAATTTTTTTCATTTATTTCTAATCTCTATAGTTTGAAAACAGAGAAGAACAAACATGTTATATATGCACAGTCCATACACATTCATATATACAGATTTTATACCTATATATACACATGCAGGGCATCATCATCACAGAAACTTCACAAGCAACATTCATCTACTTACTTAAACTTTTTAAATTAAATGTTTACTCACTTAATTAGTTGAACAGAGAACCAATATCTAGAAGCTGCTAACTGCCTTTGGTCTTGGTTTGTTTTGATCTTCTTGCTTGCTTAGTTGAGTTGTTGCTTAAGTTTGTAAGATGGTAGTGCCTACTTATTTTCTGGTATACTTAGTTTTGATGAACGAAAATAGAATAAGAAGAGATATATAAATAGAAAAGAGTTTACAGGAATGGGTGTTTACTAGTGCAAACATTTTCTTCTGGTAAGAGATTTTTTTATCTTTCTTGAGGCAATGAAATGATTTATAAACATTTCGAAATGACCTGGTTTTGTGCTAGAAATGATAGCATTAAATGCAAGTGTCCTTTTATATGTTTACATACTTATCCCCTTTGATTTTGTATGTACATAGATTTTTTTTTCTTCTTGCCCTACATATACCCATGATGATGTTCCCTTACACACTTACATGTACATTCATTTATGTAGATATATATGTATTCTTATGTACCTACCTGCATAGTCCACATATATATATCCTTATATGCATTTGTCATCATATTTATATGTTTACACCTATTTATATACACATGCTTATTTACATATTCCTATTTAATATGAACACATACATATACTTGTATATTTTTATCATTATATATATTTACCTATATTCAAACTTTTACACATTTATTTACTTGCATATGTTTTCTATTCATATACATTGCCAGTGTTTTAAATCTCGGATTTTGGCCAATATCTCGGGAAAATATCTCGGCTATCTCGGGCGATATTTAAAACACTTATAACTAAATAGGCTGCCAAATCTCGGATTTTGGCTGATATCAAGGATTTTTCATCTCGGCCATCTCGGGGAGATTTAAAAGCCTGTACATTGCTTATGTATGTTTTGATATTGCATAAATATTTATTTATTTTTATATTCAAACTTTCCCATATTTTACTTCATATGGGTATATACACATATATATGCATTTACATATTTATATATTAAACATCATAAAGTTCCTATATATTTGTCTCTCTCTATATATATATATTTATTTATGGGTATTTTACCTTAATTTAAATGATGGAGTTTATATATATACACATTTCTAGAATATTTATCAATCTATACATACCCAGCTGTTTTACAAATCCCAAATATATAAAAAAATTAGATCACTATATAGATTCAGGTATTTTATCATCAGAAAATTTATTTATTTGATCAATCAAAATTAATATTCCGATAATTAAAATCAGTTAATTCCCCAATTAACAGATGTTAAAAATCCGGGTCGTCACATTCCTCCCCCCTTTAGAACTTTTCGTCCTCGAAAAGGAACGAAGCGAGAATTTAAATTTTAATGTTTATTATCAATTAAATCATTCTTTAACATTTAAACTCCTTACTGTTTTATTTTAAAGTTTTAAAACACTTTGAAATCTACTTAATATTACCAAAATAGTTTTATAAAGAATACCTTTCATAACTCGATGTCTCAACAAGTCCATCATCGTTCTCATAGAAATTCAGTCATATGTTGATCAGGTGTAGGATTGAAAACCTATAAGTACTTGGTAAACCCATTTTCAACGCCTAGAGAAAATACTTGGAAAATAGTTTATTGAAAACTTAGAAATCATTTTGAAATAGAGAAAATATCTTTGGTGAGAATGCTCTGGAAATCATCACCCCCATCCATGGTCGCAGTTGACCCGATGGTTACATTGCCATCCCGGCAAAATCCATAGATAATTGTAGACCTCCGCGCCCCTCGATTACACCATGGAACCTGCTACAGATCGCAGTTATACCCGGGCTTTACGTTGCTATCATAGCAAAAACACATATAACCGTAGGCGTCAGCGCCCTCGAATTTCGCTGCCAAAAGAATGAACCACCTCCACTCGACCATAGATCGCAGTCTACCGATGTTACGTTGCCATCCCAGCAAAATCAAGTGTAGACTGTTGGCACTCATCCTCCACACGATTTTCGCTATGGTCCACACAGTAGATCACAGCGACATCGAGTTACACTATCGTCACGGCATAACCCAAATGCCCCTGTAGGCATCAACGCCCTCGACTTTCGCTACCCAACAATCCTCAGGAACTAGTTTGTCCGGACTCCTCACAGGATCAACTTTAGAACCCCCCCAGGGCTCAAGGCAGTACCACTTTGTGGCACTCCTGGGAAGTTCATTCAAGGGAGCGCCTTTTTCCCCAGAGCCACTTTTAAAACACTTTATACTATACACATATAGTATTTTCCAAATCATACACCTAGTATGAATTTCATATAAATCTCCTTTCTCAAAATTGATTATCCCAAAATCGATAATTCACAAACTAGGCTTTCCAAATTCCAAAATTGATTTTTCCAAAAATCAAAAGCCTTTCCAAAATTCAAAGGTTCAAAAAACTTTTCCCACAATCATTTTCATAAAATCCTTTATATATACGTATATATATATAATAACCTTGGCAAATTTTTGAATCACTTCATACTTGTATAAATTCACTTTTATACTTCAAATACATTCTAAACCCTTTTCTTCAGTCAATAGATTCAACAAGGGAAGTTTACCATATTTAACAAAGATATATAACTTTGTTTATTCCAAATCAAATATTCAAATTTGATTACTCTTTTATAAAGTCATTTACCATATTACTTACTTCTATAAAGTAAATTTTAATCATAGGAATATTCAATTCCCACTTTATTTCATCACATATTTCACAACATATACTTTCCATTTCAAAAACCATATTACAGTTCTTATCTCCAATTTCAATATCAATCTCATACAAACTCATACGATGTACACATATCATCCGTACGCCATACCAATTTAATCGCTCACTCGATCACACAATTCCACTTTCGAACTAGTATCGTCCACCCGACTCCCTAGTGCGGACTCAGATTTGGTTTCTTGATCAGAAACTGTTTTTCTCCTTGCATAGTCACAACTATGATAGAGAATATCCAGAACCAATCAAAAATCCATATCCAGGTTCACCGTCGAAAATTGAGTGGGAAATTCCAACTCGGATCGATATACCTATCTCGGAATTCTGTGCACGGATCTAGATCAATTCACTATGCGAATAGAATAATATACGTACATCCTACGTATTTATCTTCATTGATTATTAGCTAAATCAATTTCTCCTTTTCTATTCACATTCCTTTTAATCTCTATCCACTTATTCACCTTTGCTTCAATCCTCTCTTAGACTACCATTTTAATTCTTATCTCAATTGGGTATTTAATCATAAACAGTTTGTACTCTAATCAGCTTAAATTTAGAAAATAGCTTGAAATTTTTTTTACAATAAATAAGTAGTAGAAAAATATTTATTAACTGTAAAAAGCTGTAAAATAGTTAAGTAATTGTAAATAGTTGAAAAATAGTAATAATTTATAAAACAATTGAAAAATAGTAATTAGTTTATAAATCAGTTGTAAAATTGTTAAATAGTTCCAAAAATAATTGTAAAACAAGTTTAAGATAGTTTTAGGTTTAAAAGGAAAAGTTGTATAGTAAATAGTTTGGAAAAATAGATTTATATTAAAACAATTTATTTTGAAAATAGTCCAGAGTCAAACTATTCAATTCCCCATCAATTCAATTTAAATTTCCACTTCCATTTAAATTGACTCACTTCTAATTTGAATAACTTCAATTTCCCTTGAACTTGATTTATCCCCAATTCAAATTGAATTAACCTCAATTTCTTTCCAAATTCAAATCAGATTCCATTTGATTTTAAACATATTCACTTTAATTATAATTCCAAATTATTCAAATCAAATTAATTTAGACTAATTTCAAATTGAATCCACTTCAATTTCAAATCATTTCAATTTCTATATGAATTAACCCCAATTCCCATTTGAATTTGAACTCATTCAATCTTCAATTTTTATTTCAAATTAATCCAATTCAAATTTTCCATTTGAATTTTATACTTATCCATCTTCAATTCTAATTAATTAAAACTAAATTCAAATTGAACTAATGAAATCTAAATCTCAACTTTAACCCATCTCGAATTATATAAATTCGAGTTAAATTTTCAAATGTTGATTTAACCCCTTAAATCAAATTAACCTTTATTTTTAAATCAATAATCCAAATCTTTAAACAATTTAATTCTGAGTCCAATTCTCAAAATTCCATTTTAAATTATCTTTACTTAACTTATTTCAAAGTTCAAATAAGAGTTCCAAAATAATTTTAATTTACAAATTCAATTATTCAAATTTTCATTTCAAAGTAATTCCATATCCTTAATTTCAAATTAAAGTTTAATTTCCCTTTTATCTCAATAATGGATATATTACCACACTTCATTCCTCATTCATTTAAACAAATCCAATTCACAATTTAAAGATTATTAATAACAATAGGATGACATCATCCAATTTATTCTAAAACATCCACCCATTTCCAATTTCCAGATCTCAAACCCATTTTGAGATCACACAAACTCCTAATTCAAATTAACCATTAAACTTCCCAAGTTATATTCCAATTCCATCTCGAAATTTCCAATTCAGGTTGCTTGTTAAATTATTTAACTTTCCCAAAGTTTAATTCAATTTACTTAATCCAGCCAACCTTACCCAATTTGGATTCCCATTTCAAATTTTAAACTTCACATTAATAATCTTATAAGTTCAAAAACTTATCATTTTTGGGTATCACATCTCATTCCAAATTTAAAAATCAACATTTAGAGTTTATTTCAACCCATTTTTGATATTATGTATATTCCTCATATACACATATTATGTGACGACCGCCCATGACCCCTGCACTGAACCTAGAGAAAGTGCGCTGTAAAGTGTGCCAGGCGACCATGGACGATTGTCAAGGTAAAATAAAACAACAGAATCTATCGTATTACTCACAGCGCATGGACAAAATTCAATAGAACATATATATAGTGAAGCTTCACAGAATAGAATCTCATCAATAAAACTTCATAATAGTTGAATACAAACATCTGAATAGTCAATACAACAAGCCTCACTACATAACACTCAGAGAATACAAAACAGCGGAACATCCAGTACATATAGTAAGAAGTAATATGCAATACTCCAACTCGTCTTCGATATCAGCATCGTGAGAAGAAAACAGCACCTGTCACCTGCTACCTAGTCTGCCCGTCCCAAAATGGACGAACAGCCCAAGGCAATAAGAATTAAAACATAAAGCCTTGAGTCAGACAACAGTCTTAGTGAGCAGTAAATTAACTAACAACATACCAAAAGAGCATAAAGGAAAAGGAATAGGAATACAACCCTCCCACTCCAACCTCATTCTACAGTGATAGCCCCCAGACACACACTAGGCAAAAGCAAACATAGCAGAGCATACAATTTAAAGTAAAGCAATTATCACTCGAGTCAAGGGCGATGTTTTCCAAGCACAAACCCCCAAGGCCTAAACCAAGATCAGATAAGCACCCAGAAAATACCGCTCTTGAGACCGAATGACGATACAACCAAACATCCATGACTCTGGCTATCACTGTTATCACTGCTTCGGTTTCACCGTTAATTGAATGACCGGCACATTCTTTCAGCCGTCCGTCAAGGGCTAATGGTAACCCCGGTTCTAGACATAACTCCCGCACTTCATCGTGACCCGTGCCTAGGACTATCGAATCTGCCCAGAGTACTCGACCATCAACAGTTAGTCGTTGGAACTATCGAACCTGCCCAAACGTACTCTTGCTTGGAGCATGCTAGAACCTTCAACAACGATGAGACCCAAGCCTCCTAGTCATCCTCCTCGACGACTATTCTCATATCCATCCATTATCCTCAACTCGAACCATTTCACCGAGTTATCAACATGCTTGGGATGATCCCGTCTGGATTAAACCAAGTCTTCATCACATGATGCCTCGCTTCATTACATCCTCGCAAAGCCTCATCTCAACATCACATCATCAAATCTATGCATAAGAGCTTCATCATCCCGCTACATATGCCACGAGCAGCTTTCCCAATTCAAGAGCCTTTCCCTTAGCTTTTGAATCATCTTTGGTCTAAATCAAATCATCAATCATCTAGTTCATAGCAATCAACCAAATCAAACATTAATCCAAGCAATCAAGCATTCAAATATGATCTAAGTAGACAATTATAACTATAATGGCAATTTCGTAATTAAAGAGTCGAAAGTCAAATAAGCATGAAAACATGAACAATGTCTCTATAATCTTGATGAATGAACTTGCATAGATTAACATGTAGTAAAATGGATGTAACATCATCATGAAAAATAGATCTATATGGATCTACACTTAGGATGAAGAAAATGTATGGAAATCACTATTTTAACACCAAATCGAGCCAACAATCTGATATACTCCTTTGGATCCGTGTGAGAGATAATCACCACTCACCAAATCACCAAAACAACCTCAAAACAACACGCTTCAGATCTGGACAGCGAAGGATCAAGCTTGATCTATCACGAATCCGCTTCAAACGAAGAAATCTCACTTCAAAGGATGAAGATCTTCAATCTAAGCTCTTGAATCTTCAATTTGATCTTCAATTTGGATGGATGGAAGCACTAGATTAGAGTGGAGAGAAGAAGTGAAGAAGTGTAGAAGTCGAGCTCTCAAAATGGCAGCACTTCGTCGCTTCGAAATCCGGATCCCAAAAAGTGAGAAAATGGACGAGTATTTATAGCTGAATTCCTCCTTAACTCGTCCGCCTTCCCTAAGTCGTCTCCGACTTATAACCTTCCGACTTAACATCCCAGACGACTTACGACTCAACTGCTATGCCAACCTACAACTTATAACTTAGCAGAACTGGGTTAGGACCTAACCTTAAGCCAACACGCGATCTAAGACTTAGCAGCTAACCCCTAAGTCGGTTACGACCTAACGGCTTAGCAGTCCTACGACTTACAACTCAACTGGGTCTCTGACTTAACATAGCGCGCGTCATAACAGTCTTCGACTTAACGACTTAACCTATGCGTGACTTAGCGACTTACGACTTAGTAAGCACACGACCCGTTTAACTATCATAGGTCGCTAACTCGAACTGTTTAACTCGGTTAGGTTCTATAGGTCGTCCCAAACTGTCAACCGACTTAACACTTAACCAGTCTACAAAGTCGTCAGCTACACATCCTTAACACGGTTAACTCCTTAAGTCGGCCACTCGACCCAGACTTATTACTTAACTCGTCCAAACCGACTTAGGACTTAACAAAATCTGCCAAAATCTGAAACGACTTAAAAATGCTGAAGATTCCAGATTTTAACGAACTTTTCGATCCGTAAAAATACGCATCGTTACATTCTCCTCCCCTTAGGAATTTCGCCCCCGAAATTCCAAACAAACGAGGCAATCAAAGACTATTCTGTACGCCTACCAACCATAACAATCAACAAACCATGCATCCAATTCTAGCTTAGCGTACAGAATTCTAACACTAGAACAAGTTACAATATCGTGAGATGACACGACACCTTAGGGCCATACCTTGAAGAGTTCAGGATGAGCTGCCTTCATCCTCTCTTCCACCTCCCACGTACAGTCGTTATCATCATCACTCCATTGTATCTTGAGCAACTTAACTACCTTCCTCCTAAGCTGTTTCGTGTCGGTTTCCACAACACGAAGCGGCTTACGAGGTCTTCTATCGACTGGATCAACTTCGAAATCTTCACAACTATCAGCAGGAATCACGGTATTCGAGTCGTGCACATACTTCCGTAGATACGATACATGAAAAACATTGTGCACACCCGACATCTTCTCCGGTAACTCCAGTCTATAGGCGAGCTTTCCAATTCACTCGATGATCAGGAATGGTCCAACAAATCTCGGAGTCAATTTTTCTTTCTTCCCGAATCGAATAACATTCTTCAGTTGAGAAATCTTCACAAAAACCATATCTCCTACGTCGAATTCCAAATCCTTATGATGCTTATCAGCATAACTCTTCTGACGGTCTTGGGCTGCCTTCATTCGTTGCCGAATGATCTCTATGCAATACGAAGTCTGTCGAATCATCTCTGGCTCAAGTAACAGCTTTTCTCCTGTTTCCAACCAACATGTCGGAGAGTTACACGGTCTTCCATACAATGCCTCATACGGTGCCATACCAATGCTTGACTGGTAACTGTTGTTGTATGAAAACTCCACTAAATGAAGGTGATCTTCCCATGATCCTCCGAAGTCCAAAACACAAGCTCTAAGAAGATCTTCCAAAACTCGGTTGACTCTCTCGGTCTGACCATCTGTTTGAGGGTGATAAGCTGTACTCAAACACAACTCGGTTCCCAAAACTTCCTGGAAGCTCTTCCAAAATCCACTAGTGAACAATGGATCTCGATCGCTCACTATACTCTTCGGAATACCATGGAATCGAACTATCCACTTAACATACAACTCAGCCAACCTTGATGCAGTCCTAGTCGATTGAATAGGAATGAATCGTGCACTCTTAGTCAAACGATCTACGATGATCCAAATCCCTTCATTTCCCGTTCTTGTTCTAGGTAATCCATCAATAAAATCCATCGATATCTGCTCCCACTTCCATGTAGGAACTTCTAATGGCTGAAGTAATCCACTTGACTTCTTCTGTTTGGCTTTTACCAACTGGCAGTTCATACACTTGGAAATAAAATTTCCAACATCCTTCTTCATACCTTCCCAGTAGTAGGTTCTCTTCATATCCCGATACATCTTATTTCCACCTGGATGAATTGTCAACTTCGAGTGATGACTTTCCTTCAGAACTTCACTCCTCAATTCATCTATATCGGGAACAACTAGTCGTCCTTGCTTTCGAAGCCAACCCTCTCGATCGACCTCGAATCCTTTATCCTTTTCTGGATCCAATCCAGATTCCAAATCACGGATAATCTTGACAAGCTTATCATCTCGCTTTTGGCTCTCGCCAATCCTTTCCACAAGAGTGGGTCTTATCGATAAGTTTGCCAACATCTCAGGTTCCAATTCACATCTAGGCCTGAAGTCAAATCCAGCTAAATACTCGAGACTCTTCCATTCTGAAAACAAGGCTCCCAATCCTGCATGTCTTCGACTTAACGCATCTGCCACTGCGTTACCTTTTCCCGGAGTATAAGCTATACCAAAATCATATGATGCCAAAAACTCTAGCCAACGTTGCTGCCGAAGATTCAAATCCTTTTGGGAGAAAAGATCCACAAAATATGCTGGCGCGTTAGTCAATCCAAACGGCATTACCAGCCACTCAAAGAAACCGGATGGTGTTCGAAAAGCAGTCTTCGGCACACTATCCTTAGCCACTCTTAACTGGTGAAATCCCGTTGCCAAATCCATCTGAGAAAACACCTTAGCTTCGTGAAGCTGATCAAACAAGTCATCTATTCTCGGCAATGGATACTTGTTCCTCTTAGTCAGCTTATTCAGCTCACGATAATCGACGCACAATCTCAACGACCCATCTGCCTTGGTTGCAAACACAACTGGTGCACCCCACTCGGACACACTACGCCGAATGAATCCTTTCTGCAAAAGATCATCAACTTGCACCCTCAACTCTTGTTGTTCCCTAGGCGCCATCCGCCTAAGAGGCATCACAACAGGTCTGGCTCCTTCAACTAGATCTATACAAAACTCGATCTCTCTATGCGGCGACAACCCTTTGACTTTGTCAAAGACATCCTCGAATTCATTAGCGATTGACACCGATGACAGTCCATCCCGTGGAACAACCAGCGAATACATGAAGCTCATGAAGACGCCTTCTTCATGCTTACATCGTATCACAACCTTTCGCCCCTCCACATTCTCGATTGTCACTTCCAACCTCTCGCAATCAACCTTTGCCGCATACTTCCTAAGCCAGTCCATACCCAAAATAATTCCGAACCCCGCAAAGTTCAGAACAAAGCAATCACAAACAAAAGAGCAACCATGACTCGATACAATCAGACCACGGCATAACATACACAAACAAGACGAACCCCCAACTGGATTAGTCACAACCAATGGCCTATCAACAATATCCGGTTCCAAACCCAACCGGCCTACAAGTTCGCTGCAAACAAACGAATGCGACGCCCCAGTATCAAACAGAACTCTAACTGGAACCCCACATAGGAAAAGAGTACCTTGAACCACCACACTCTTTCCCTTCTCTTCAGAGGTAGGAGCTTTCGAGGACGACGGAACAGCTCCCAAAGCATAAGCTTGCACAATCTGCTTGTCCCTCCTCGGCTCTGGACAATTCTTTCTGAAATGCCCTGGCTTGTCACAGTTGTGACACTTCATCGGTGCCTTCGGATTCTTACAATCCTTAGAGAAATGGCCCTTCTGTTGACAATTGTAGCAAGTCACCTCGCCTTTCGGCTTCTTCTGGCCATCCTTACCCTTCTGCTGCTGCTGCTGCTTCCTCTTCTTGTTTCCACCCTGCTGGGGTTTAGACTCTTCCCTGGTCACAGCAACAACAGATCCTTCCTTAGGAAACAGACTCTCATGCCTGAGAGCTTTCTCCACAAGCTTCTCAAATGAATCGTCCAAATGATCCACCAACTGCCTCCCAAGATAACTGTCCAAGCCTGTCACAAACTTCTCATTCTTCTGATACACAGATTCAATATATGATCGGGCATACTTGGACAAAGCTTCAAACTCAGAAACATACTCAAGAACTGGTCTTCCACCTTGCTTGAGCTCCACAAACTTCTTGAACAGGACAGACTTCTGAGCTGTAGAAATGAATTTAGCTTCAAATCTGGCTTGGAATTGCTCCCAAGTAATCTCTTCCTCCGGAGTATTGATGGTAATAGAGTTCCACCAATCAGAAGCTCTTCTTTGAAGCTGTCTTGATGCCAACTTCCTCTTAGTTGCATCATCAATTCCCAAATCACCAAAGATCCTTCTACAAGCATCTATCCATCTCTGGACTTCGATAGTTGATTCTGTTCCCAAGAAAACCTTCCCTCCAAGAGCAGTATAGTCCTTGCACAACTTAGCAAAATCCACTGGTTTCGGAGTTTGGACTTGAACTCCAACATCAACTGCTGCCCCCGGAACTGGTATCCTTCTCATGATCGAAGTCATCATAGCTTCGAACATAGCTGCATAATCCGCAGCTCCCTCAGTAGCATGGCCTTCCTAGCAGCTGGTCTCCCTCTTCGACTCATTCTCAATATCTATAAAAAGGAATGATCAGTACATCTTAGAGAAACAACTGCATAAAGGACTCAAACTCTACTAAGCTACTATATTATATATATAGTTATCATCCATCAAAATACAATTACGTCTCTCATACGTAGTTACATCAGTGAGCGTTGGGTAAAATCGATTAACCAAAGCTCTGATACCAAATGTGACGACCGCCCATGACCCCTGCACTGAACCTAGAGAAAGTGCGCTGTAAAGTGTGCCAGGCGACCATGGACGATTGTCAAGGTAAAATAAAACAACAGAATCTATCGTATTACTTATAGCGCATGGACAAAATACAATAGAACATATATATAGTGAAGCTTCACAGAATAGAATCTCATCAATAAAACTTCATAATAGTTGAATAAAACATCTGAATAGTCAATACAACAAGCCTCACTACATAACACTCAGAGAATACAAAACAGCGGAACATCCAGTACATATAGTAAGAAGT
This sequence comes from Allium fistulosum, assembly GCA_030737815.1. Lineage (NCBI taxonomy): Eukaryota > Viridiplantae > Streptophyta > Magnoliopsida > Asparagales > Amaryllidaceae > Allium > Allium fistulosum. Next base: position 1,124,188,270 of record CM060902.1, on the reverse strand, counting down.
AATATGCAATACTCCAACTCGTCTTCGATATCAGCATCGTGAGAAGAAAACAGCACCTGTCACCTGCTACCTAGTCTGCCCGTCCCAAAATGGACGAACAGCCCAAGGCAATAAGAATTAAAACATAAAGCCTTGAGTCAGACAACAGTCTTAGTGAGCAGTAAATTAACTAACAACATACCAAAAGAGCATAAAGGAAAAGGAATAGGAATACAACCCTCCCACTCCAACCTCATTCTACAGTGATAGCCCCCAGACACACACTAGGCAATAGCAAACATAGCAGAGCATACAATTTAAAGTAAAGCAATTATCACTCGAGTCAAGGGCGATGTTTTCCAAGCACAAACCCCCAAGGCCCAAACCAAGATCAGATAAGCACCCAGAAAATACCGCTCTTGAGACCGAATGACGATACAACCAAACATCCATGACTCTGGCTATCACTGTTATCATTGCTTCGGTTTCACCGTTAATTGAATGACCGGCACATTCTTTCAGCCGTCCGTCAAGGGCTAATGGTAACCCCAGTTCTAGACATAACTCCCGCACGTCATCGTGACCCGTGCCTAGGACTATCGAATCTGCCCAGAGTACTCGACCATCAACAGTTAGTCGTTGGAACTATCGAATCTGCCCAAACATACTCTTGCTTGGAACACGCTAGAACCTTCAACAACGATGAGACCCAAGCCTCCTAGTCATCCTCCTCGATGACTATTCTCATATCCATCCATTATCCTCAACTCAAACCATTTCACCGAGTTATCAACATGCTTGGGATGATCCCGTCTGGATTAAACCAAGTCTTCATCACATGATGCCTCGCTTCATTACATCCTCGCAAAGCCTCATCTCAACATCACATCATCAAATCTATGCATAAGAGCTTCATCATCCCGCTACATATGCCACGAGCAGCTTTCCCAATTCAAGAGCCTTTCCCTTAGCTTTTGAATCATCTTTGGTCTAAATCAAATCATCAATCATCTAGTTCATAGCAATCAACCAAATCAAACATTAATCCAAGCAATCAAGCATTCAAATATGATCTAAGTAGACAATTATAACTATAATGGCAATTTCGTAATTAAAGAGTCGAAAGTCAAATAAGCATGAAAACATGAACAATGTATCTATAATCTTGATGAATGAACTTGCATAGATTAACATGTAGTAAAATGGATGTAACATCATCATGAAAAATGGATCTATATGGATCTACACTTAGGATGAAGAAAATGTATGGAAATCACTATTTTAACACCAAATCGAGCCAACAATCTGATATACTCCTTTGGATCCGTGTGAGAGATAATCACCACTCACCAAATCACCAAAACAACCTCAAAACAACACGCTTCAGATCTGGACAGCGAAGGATCAAGCTTGATCTATCACGAATCCGCTTCAAACGAAGAAATCTCACTTCAAAGGATGAAGATCTTCAATCTAAGCTCTTGAATCTTCAATTTGATCTTCAACTTGGATGGATGGAAGCACTAGATTAGAGTGGAGAGAAGAAGTGAAGAAGTGTAGAAGTCGAGCTCTCAAAATGGCAGCACTTCGTCGCTTCGAAATCCGGATCCCAAAAAGTGAGAAAATGGACGATTATTTATAGCTGAATTCCTCCTTAACTCGTTCGCCTTCCCTAAGTCGTCTCCGACTTATAACCTTCCGACTTAACATCCCAGACGACTTACGACTCAACTGCTATGCCAACCTACAACTTATAACTTAGCAGAACTGGGTTATGACCTAACCTTAAGCCAACATGCGATCTAAGACTTAGCAGCTAACCCCTAAGTCGGTTACGACCTAACGGCTTAGCAGTCCTACGACTTACAACTCAACTGGGTCTCTGACTTAACATAGCGCGCGTCATAACAGTCTTCGACTTAACGACTTAACCTATGCGCGACTTAGCGACTTACGACTTAGCAAGCACACGACCCGTTTAACTATCATAGGTCGCTAACTCGAACTGTTTAACTCGGTTAGGTTCTATAGGTCGTCCCAAACTGTCAACCGACTTAACACTTAACCAGTCTACAAAGTCGTCAGCTACACATCCTTAACTCGGTTAACTCCTTAAGTCGGCCACTCGACCCAGACTTATTACTTAACTCGTCCAAACCGACTTAGGACTTAACAAAATCTGCCAAAATCTGAAACGACTTAAAAATGCTGAAGATTCCAGATTTTATCGAACTTTTCGATCCGTAAAAATACGGGTCGTTACATATTATTTCCTTTACACTCTAAGTTATCCTTAAATTTTAAACCACCTTTGGTTTTTAATTCAAAACAAATTTCTCTTAACATTTTGAAAAAATTCAAATGTTTCTAGACTTAGGTTTTAAAATTTCACAATTTAAAACCAACTTCTATTTAGAAGTTATACTCATCTTAAAAGCTTACTTCATTTAGCTTACTTATAAACAAATATATCATTATTAAACACAATAACTATTTATGATGATACCCAAGATTATCATATCTGGATACCAATTCATTTTTATCTTATTCTGAAACTCCTTCCCAAATTCAAGATTTTAATTTTAGTTTGAATCCATTCCAAACTTATCTTTATTTAATTTCAATTTGGTTGTATTTCTGTTACCACTTAATTTAATTCCAATAATTTAACAACCAATTACCTTAATATTTTTTAGATAGAAATATTGCCTTATATATATCAAAATATATTCTCATATAGAATCATTTAAAATCTTTATATAAGAAAATAACAAGTACGCTCTCATGTATACATATACACTCAACTCATTCTAGGGTACCATCGACCCTATACTTAATGAGTATCCCCAACCAGAGCTAAGGTTCTCGCTTAACCTTCAGCTCTTATACCAAATGTAACGACCCAAAATTTTCGATCGCGAAAATTCCAGATAGTTAGGAAAAGAAGAAAGAGATAGAAGAAGAAGAAACAGAAACACAACACTGATTCTCACAAAACGCAACGGATCAAAATATAATATCAAATAAAATAACAGTTATACAAGGAAAAACTGTATCAGTTAATTTACATCAATACATCATAGTTACAACATTTCACAATCACTGGACAGTTAAAATAACTTGTCCCAGATAAACAACAATATATCACAGCAGAATACACTCCATACGTTCTTGCCATCCAGCTCGCCTCCTGAGCTCCAGAACCGTCCTAACCTGAAAATCTGTAATACTCGGTCTGAGCCGAGAAATACATCAAAGTAACACCTAGGTCAGGATGGAAACCAGCGTGAGTAAAGCCATATATCTTGAAATACTAAGTTATAAAGCTTCTTTGAAACCAGGGTAACTCGTACCTCACTACGAGTTCTTATCATATTATAGTCAAACAATTTATTTCACAAAATAATATCTAAGTACCGTTACTTAGTTTCAAAGTTCTAGTTTACTTAATTTATTCCATTCCAGCCTATTTGACTTACAAATCAAATCTATAAAGAATTATAGATTTCAAATCGAAGTGGTTTCGGGTATTTACTGATACCCAACCCCGGTCTCTTCGAACCCAATGTTATTTATTAAACCAAAAGTCATTCAAGTGAATACAATTCAAATTTTAAATACAGGATGTCACTTTACACAGCAATTCATCTCGATAGATAACCACATTATCACTGTTCAACCCAAACATATCATATCACAAACATTTCATATCAGAGATATCAACCAATTCAAGGCATTAAGTATAACCCAATCATCCATAAGCAAGCCTTATTAATTCATACTATAATTAATTTAATTAACTCAAATTAAATTAATCACTTAAGAATTAATCACCTAACCCTGCTAAAACAATCATTAATTAATTACAAACCATTTGAATTAATTAATCATTCTTTAATTATCAATCTAATTTAATTATCCATAATTACTTTCATTAAGTAATTATCGCATTGGTTAATTATCCTTAATTGACAGTTAACCAATCCTTAATTAATCTATAATTGTAGATTAATTATCCCTTAATTATTAATTAATAAAACCTAATTATTAATTAATAAAACTTAATTACAAATTAAGTACTTCTTAATTACCAATTAATTTACCTCTAATTACTTAATTAATTAATCTCTAATCATTAATTAATCAATCTTAATTACTTAATTAATAATCCTTAATTACAAGTTAATTAACCTTTAATTAATTAATTATAACCCTCAATTATAAATTAATTAATCCTTAATCGTTAGTTAATTAAATTAATTAATTTCTCTTAAATTTTCTTAATTAACTTAATCGATCTCAAATCATTAATATCTTAATTATCCTTTAAGGTAAAACATTATCTTTATAAATGACATAATTATCATTAACATTTAAAACATTTTATCTTTATAATTAACCTCCCTAATTAAATCATTTAATTAAGTTTTGAAATAAAATAAACATTTAACTTGATAAATTAAAGTTACCAAATCATAACTTCCTTTAAATACTTAAACATTATCAATAGTTTAAAACTAGTTTCAATTTAAATTTAAAAACTTGCTTTTATAAAAACTTAGATTTATTTTTAAGTTTAAAATCCTATTGCACATTTCACTCACGATCTACTCGAGTTTTTACTCGAGTCACCTACCAAAATACCCGAGCTTCCCTTCGAGTCATCCCACAACCCATACTTACTGACACAAAGACTTCGCCGTGCACATGCACCGGCGACTGAGCCGTCTCCATCCTCCGATGAAACCTCCGGCACATCGACCATCACCCAGACCTTCGATCCCGACCTTCAAATCACTCACATAGGCCTCAAATCAAAATCGAGCCATGAAGATGAAACTGGAACCCAGAACCATCACCATAATCTGCCTCGAACAATCGTCTCCGATCACCGAAACCACTACAACCCCGTCCACACCTTTCCGAGCTTCTACTTCACCATTTCCCAAAGCCTTGGGCCACTCGATCAACCAGAGGCGATGCATCACTCCCATTGCTAGACTCGACCAAAATTAGGTTTTAAAACCTAAATCACCACCTCAACGTCGCCTCGATGATCTGGAACTCCTCCAGTCATTTTTCCTAAGCTCACCGTAACTCCATCCATCCCCAGTTGAAACACAGAGACCTTACTACCCCTTGATCGCCAGAGATAGCCCCAAAACCAATTTCCAGTTAACCAAGAATTTCTCACAAGTTTCCTAACTAAAAATCATGATTTTCAATTTAAAAATCATATTTTACAAAGAACATTTAAGTTATATTATTAGATCAACAAATTATAATACTTGATTTTAACATGTATTTAGAATTGCTACTGTACTATCTTGATTTCAGAAAAATTTCAAACCTATTTTACTTGAATAAAATTTGAAACTAAAATTTATGTTTAAACAAACATATTATGTTTGAAACTCAATTCCTAACAATGATCCGATAAGGAGATTTGAATTTTTTTCATTTATTTCTAATCTCTGTAGTTTGAAAAAAGAGAAGGACAAACATGTTATATATGCACAGTTCATACACATTCATATATACAGATTTTATGCCTATATATACACATGTAGGGCATCATCATCAAAGAAACTTCACAAGCAACATTCATCTACTTACTTAAACTTTTTAAATTAAATGTTTACTCACTTAATTTGTTGAATAGAGAACCAATATCTGGAAGCTGCTAACTGCCTTACGTCTTGGTTTGTTTTGATCTTCTTGCTTGCTTAGTTGAGTTGTTGCTTAAGTCTGTAAGATGGTAGTGCCTACTTATTTTCTGGTATACTTAGTTTTGATGAACAAAAATAGAATAAGAAGAGATATATAAATAGAAAAGAGTTTACAGGAATGGGTGTTTACTGGTGCAAACATTTTCTTTTGGTCAGAGATTATTTTATCTTTCTTGTGGCAATGAAATGATTTATAAACATTTCGAAATGACCTGGTTTTGTGCTAGAAATGATAGCATTAAATGCAAGTGTCCTTTTATATGTTTACATACTTATCCCCTTTGATTTTGTATGTACATAGATTTTTTTTTTCTTCTTGCCCTGCATATACCCATGATGATGTTCCCTTACACACTTACATGTACATTCATTTATGTAGATATATATGTATTCTTATGTACCTACCTGCATAGTCCATATATATATATATATATATATCCTTATATGCATTTGTCATCATATTTATATGTTTACACCTATTTATATACACATGCTTATTTACATATTCCTATTTAATATGAAGACACACTGTAACGACCCAGAATTTTTGATAATTAAAACTCGAATATTTAATTAATTTTAAATATTAATAAATGGAATTTAGAAGTCGAATGATTTATTTTTCGAATATTGGGTTTTATTTGAGAATTAAGTTGATAAATTAAATAGTGAAATTCCAGAGATAATTGAAAATCGAGTTAATATGATTGAAAATGATTTGGAAATTTTTATTTAATCATACTGGAGTTATAGAAAGGTTATAGAACTTTCAGAATCGAATTTGGAGTTAAATTGTAAAAATCGAATATTTTAATATTTAATTATCGACTGTACAAATAGCCAATTTTCGGACAGTCTCAGAATTGAACGAAACCAGTTTCATCGGATCCGTAATGTGACATTATTGTAAGATTTTAAATTTCGTAATTTTTGGATTTACCATTTGTCCGGTACGAATCAAAACGCCTCGAAATCGATTTAAATCGGTTTAATTTAAATTGATCGTTTATTGCCATATCTCACACATACGATCGAATTAGCTTCCGAAACCTGTTCCATTGCGTTCGGAACGCGGGGTAAACCTTAGAAATGCTAACCGGCACGTTCGATTCGGAGTTTGGAAAATTTTGATGAATAGTAAATTTGGCCATTTTCTATATAAGCACCTCTATTCCCTCATTTGCAAAACAAAGAAAACCCTAACCCTAAATTTTTCTCAGCCGCCACCTGCTGTTATCAATGGCCGAAATACACTCATCTTCCCCCTTGATTTTCTTCCAATCCACTCAGCAATTCGAGAAAGCTTCAACTATGAAAATGTAGAGCACTCTCCGATCTCGAGATTCAACGGTGGAGATCGGAAAATACGAAGCGGATCAATGGCAATTCGAGCTTGAAGGTTCGAAGTTCATCCACGTTTTTCCACACGTGTACGCAGCCGAGTGGGGCCGGTCTGGGGGTGGTGGTGTACGGCGGTGGGGGCTGCGACCTGGAAGTGATTGATCGTCGTCGAAGTCGATATTGGGGCGTGCATTTCAAACCCTAAGAGGTTAAGTTGGGTTCGGCCTCCCTGTTACTTGCGTGCGTTTACTGGAGAGGGGGAAGAAAAGGGGGACGGTCTGGATGGCTTCGTTCAAAATGAACGGTGATAGTGAGATGTAGGGCTTTGAAATTTAAATGTAAATTGTGAAATTTTTTATTTATTTATTAAATCGTATAAACTTTAAAATACTGTATCGTGTTCATACGAGGTCCGTTTTGGACGGGATTTTTTGCGTTGGCTTCGTTGTGACGAGCTCTTCGCGATGCAACTGGATTGGAGTCGTTTGGAGTCAGTGAAAATTTCGGGTAAAATTAAACGCGTGTTTAATTTTATTCGAAATAAAACGCTGGAACAGAATTAAAATCGAGGTGAGATCTTCTCACTCAGATTTATAATTGAATTGCAGTTATTGATTGATCTGTTTGAATGTGCTATTAGATATGATAGGATATATCTATATATATAGCAATATATACATATTGGCATATGTATATATTGGATTGATTGATTTCCCGCCTCGTATAGCGGATGAGACCCTATTGCGCCGTTAGTAAGCGGATTTATAAAAAACCCATATACCGCGATAATTCCGTACTGGAGCGGAATTGGTATTGTGCTAACATCTTTGGATGCAGGGAAACAGGTTGGAGGGATCCAACTGGATTCCTCACCGTATTGATTATTTACAGATATTTTGATATATTCTGTTATCATATTGATATATGATATTGACTGTTGTGATGGACTGATTGGTGTTGTTGCATCATCGGATTCAGTTTTGAAATGTAAAAATAACGACTTTTAATTTAAAAGGGTTTTTAAAGTGATTTGTAGAAAAATACGTTTTATTGAAATTTTTGAATTGGTTTATTTTAAATAAATAAATGTTAAAATTTTAATGTTAGTAAAATTTTGATTTTTGTGAAATACGACAAAAATGTATTTTTGAAATAAACAATTGATAAGAATTATGAAATAGTTTAAATTGGAATTGTGAAGTATTTTAAACAATTCATATAAAAAGATTTATAAAAATTGATATTTTTATAAATTAAAAATATTGGAATTTTGAAATGAGTTTTATTAAGTGTTAAATCAAATGAAAATGGATTCCATAAGTGGATAGAAATTTATAGATTTATAAATTGTGAAGTTATTAAATGAATAGATTTTGTAAAACAAAAAGATTTATAAGCAATTATCTTATAAATCGGATTTTGACATTTAGATGAGAAATGAATAGATGTTGTAAATGAATGAATTATAAGTTCTTAACTTATAATATAGACTTCCGGTATATAATGGAGTTATATAAGTTGAATTGGATAATTTAGAAATCGAAGTTTATGAATAGAAAATGGGATTTATAAACATTGTTTTATAAATTCAAAATCAATAGAATTTGATAAATTAAATATAGAAGATTATCAAAGGAGATATATTCGCGATTTTGGATAGCGAATTATTATCAAAATAAAACGTGTAGAAAATAGTGAAATGTAAATAGTAAAGTATATTCACGATTTTAGATAGTGAATATATTGTTAAGTAAAATGAACTTGTTTTGGGAAAGCGATATTACAGAAATGAAGTAATTGTTTTAAAAGATGTTTTAAAACGTGATAAGTATCGAATACATAGATTTCAACATTTATTGTTGAAATAGACGTTTTCGAGGAATAAGGAAATGATGGACTATAACACTGTTGTTATAGTAAATGGTTTCCGAAAGGAAATATTTTTGTATGGTATTGGGATTCATATATCTATCTAAATTTCGAATCCCTATACTAGTGATTTTGAGTCGTCGTAACGATGTTTTACGCAACATCCGTTTTGACTCAAATAAATGTTAAAATGTATGATTTCCTTAAAGAATGAATATATACTTAATATTGATTTAAGTATATCGAATATTTTCAAATGTTGAAAATAAATGATTTGTGAAATACTTATTATTAAATAAGTATGGAAATGCTTTTCCAATATGAAATGAACTGTTTTGAGATTTTATCTTTTAAAGGATAAAATGAAATGTGGAAATTGAATATTTGAAATTTGTTTTCAAAACGGTTAAATGTGGAAATTATATATCTAGTAAAAGATATTTTGAAAGATGAAATAATTTGGAAAATTATTTGGAATCTGATGATGTTGCGCATCTTTATTGATAGTTAAATAACCGACTATCAATAATTACCTTTAGATAGGTATTTGTTGTGAATTGGATGAATTTGAATGCCACACTTATTTTTGAATAAGCGCTCACTATTCGGGTTAGCCGGGAAAGGACCATGGGGTCGTATAACCCATTCCGAATATGTGATACGTCGTTATGGATCGCATTTGAAGACCGGTGTCGAAGACCGGATATTTTTGAAAACGGAAGGATTACCGTCGAGTTACTCTACATCGACTGATCTTCGATTTAGAGGTTTTATCACCCTTAGTGACGGGAAGTCCTGACGTGATTGAAAATTATCCGGATATGCAAGGGCTTCGTGAGAAGTGCCTTCGGTTCTGTTCAATCCCGGAACAGACTTGTATGGATTGTGTGTCTGACGTTACAATTTGAGATATAAAGCTGATTTCTTTCAAATACATTTCTGTTGGTGGCGGAGAATTTATTCTCTTAGCTTAACACCCTTCTCTGAGACGTACGAGCTCAGAGGTTATGTAGTTGAAATTTATCAGCGATATATCCCAATTTGGTAACGTGGCATACTGAGTGTTGCTGTGAAATGATCAGTGTTTGATCATTTGTGATATGATCATTTGTTTGATCTTATATCTTTGTGATCATAGGTTGATCATTTTGTTTGACCCGAAGCAGGGCTTTTTGAGAAAGCGTAGCTTTGTGGACGAGACTTCGTCGAGCCTCACACCCCGGAAATGGTCGAAACAGGACGAATGCAGCAAGGTTCTAGGGAGTAGCGCCCCTTAGTGTATGTCATTCCTTCTGGATAAAGGTGGTATCATGGTATGGAGCCCAGATACTTAACCTCTGTGGTTACTGCATTATTTTTCTATGTGGTTTGTTGGAATCGGGGATCCTCGGGAAGATCGGTGACGATCGGGGGATGGCATACGCGTGTCAGTAGTTACCTATTTTTGCAGAGGTAACCCGGCCTTGTGTTGGCAGAGATCCGGTTAGGTTCTCGGGTCGTCTATTCCAGGGACGTACCCATCGTGGATAGGAAGTTCCTTAGCCTGACCATTTGTTGGAAATCCAAAGAAACAATACGAGCCTTTACGATTTCAATTGTATAACCTGTCTCCTCAGGAGGCAGCTATAGCAAGCATAATATAATGGTACCTATGCTGGCTAAGATTTATATTATACTTTCGAAATGTTTTCCACTATGCACTAGTAATAATATCAAAAATGATTTGATTTTGCGTAGTAAGCATCTTTGACTATCATAAGAAGAAATCTCCTCCAAGTCTGCGTTTGCATTGTGTGTGTGGTGGGAGGTCTTATGGTAGTTTCATTTTCCAAAAACATTGCGAATTGACTTTAAAATTATCCTGTTGTTTATTTTAAAGAATAACTGTTTTACGATCTCACACCAGTCACCATGACTGACTCGGAGTTTATTGTTCCCTTCTAAACTCTGGGTGCCCACCAATTTCCACACGGGCAGCCTAGAGTTATATTATCAGGATTTCTGGATATTCTGGAGCTTTGGAGATAAGCTGGATGGCGAGACGTCGTACTTGTATCTGATATATTTATTCCGCTGTGTATTCTGTATGAGGACAAGTTTATATAACTGTCCATTGTTGTATTGAGCTGTATATTGACTCTGATGATTGATGTATGTATAAAATGATAAAGTTCTGTGTTTAAAGATTATTCATTTATCTATTATATATTGTTCCGCTGCGATATGTGAGATTCTGATATTGTCTCTGTTCTGTATCTGTTGTTATTTTGTTGTTCTTCTTCTCTTTTTCTTCTATCTTCTTCTTCTTCTATTTTTTTCTTTTTCTTAAAACCATAACTTTTCGAGTTTCCGGCATTCGATGGCTCAGCAGTCGATAAAGTGAGTATCGATGTTGAATTTTCGAAAGTCGAAAATTTGCGGGATGTTACAAGTGGTATCAGAGCATATGGTTAAGCGACAACCCTGCTCTGTTGGGTGTTACTCATTAGAGATAGAGTCAGTAGTACTCTAGAATGAGTTGAGTGTAATAATAGATATGAGTGCGTATTTGTTAGTGAATATAAAGTTGTTTTATATTGTGATGATTGGTTTGTTGAGTGGTATATGGATTCTGGTCGGTATTGTCCGTACAACTCTATCGATAGGGATCTCTAAACACTTGTATAGAACAATTCGGCACAGTATTGTTTTAAATAGGGTGAATGAAATGATTTTACCCAAAATTATTTTTGTATATAAAAGAAATGTTTTTCTATGAATTATTATAGTATATGGATGTTTGGTTGTTAGGAAGTGATAATATTGAAATGTTATCATTATTATATGAAATTGGATAAGAAATTCAAACCGAAACTCCAAAGTAAAGAAATAAATTCACATATGAATGAAATTTAAAGAATATGAATTATAAATGTGAATTGTAATTTAAACGGAATTCCAGAGAAGTATTTGGAAATGTTTTGAAAAGAATTTGAAAATTTTGGAGATTTGAAAGTTTAAATCCTTTTTGATTTGAAAATGAATTTCGAAGGTTTTGAAAATTGTTTTAGAGAGATGAAAAGCTCTAAACTCTTTTCGGTCGCTGGAAAATAATTCCGATGATGATCGCGACATCACCGGTGTTCATTTTCGGGTTTCCAAAAGAGGAATTGCTGCCAAATTGTTTTAAATGGAAGTTGTTTTGAGGATTTGGATTTTTGTTTTGGAAATTCAAATGGAATTTGAATTGTTTTCAAAATGGTTTTGAAAATATTGGTAAACTCTGGAATACTATATAAAAATACTTATGAAGTAAGAAATAAGTGATAACTTATACAATTTGAATTTTGATTGAATAAATTTAACTTAAGAAATTTTAAGTTGAATTAAAGTAAGTATAAGTGAATCAATAAAAATCCAAGTGGAAATTTTTGAATATAAGTTGTATAACTTATAAAATGAGAAAATGAAAGTGAAATAAATGATGTTTATTGGGAATATAACTTAAGAAATGATGAATGAGTTTGATTTTGGGTATCAAAATTTATTACTGAAATGAATATGAACTTGAGTTATATAAGTGAAATTCAACTTGAAATGTTAAATGAATTAGCAATTGAATAAATAAATGTATTGGAGGTAAATCAATCTAATGAAGGTAAATTGATATGAAAGAAGGAATGTAAGTGAAAATTCATTAAAGCTAATTGGATGAAGTGAATAAGATTTAAACTGAATATTGAAAACGAATTTGAAATTGTGAATTGAATTCAAATGAAATTGAAATGAAAATTGAACGAAACTGAATGATGTAACTTCAATAGTGAATTTAAAAATGATATAAGAAGTAGGTATCAAAATTTTGTAATTGAATGTACGAAATGGTTTGAATATATGCAACTAGATATTATGGCTAGTAGGATATACAGGTGTAAATGAATTGGATTTGATTTCGAAGATAATTTGAATTGCTCGAAAAGGTATGTGTTTAAATTTGAATATGAGATTTGATGACTTATTTCTCTAGCCGCTTGGCTTTTTCTTTTTCTTTTTGAAATCTGAGAGTCCGTAGGGACGTTTTGTAGTCGTGCCATGTTAACCGCGCAAAGGAGACGCTGGCGAAATTTTCTGAAAATTTAAGGCGTTAGAAATTTTTGAGAAAATTTTGAAGTTTAAAAAATTTGAATTTAAACTCGAATTTGAATTGAGAAGTTAAACAATGTTGTTTGAAACTTAAAATTTAAGTTGGAAAGTTAGTTGAGATGATAAAGAATCTTTAGTAGAAAGATTTGTTTTGATAAATTGATAAAACTATTAAATTGTGAAAAATAGTAGACGAGTTAAGGACCTTTCTTCCTAACTTGTAATTTCGAGGACGAAATTCTTTTAAGGGGGGAAGTTTGTAACGACCCAGAATTTTTGATAATTAAAACTCGAATATTTAATTAATTTTAAATATTAATAAATGGAATTTAGAAGTCGAATGATTTATTTTTCGAATATTGGGTTTTATTTGAGAATTAAGTTGATAAATTAAATAGTGAAATTCCAGAGATAATTGAAAATCGAGTTAATATGATTGAAAATGATTTGGAAATTTTTATTTAATCATACTGGAGTTATAGAAAGGTTATAGAACTTTCAGAATCGAATTTGGAGTTAAATTGTAAAAATCGAATATTTTAATATTTAATTATCGACTGTACAAATAGCCAATTTTCGGACAGTCTCAGAATTGAACGAAACCAGTTTCATCGGATCCGTAATGTGATATTATTGTAAGATTTTAAATTTCGTAATTTTTGGATTTACCATTTGTCCGGTACGAATCAAAACGCCTCGAAATCGATTTAAATCGGTTTAATTTAAATTGATCGTTTATTGCCATATCTCACACATACGATCGAATTAGCTTCCGAAACCTGTTCCATTGCGTTCGGAACGCGGGGTAAACCTTAGAAATGCTAACCGGCACGTTCGATTCGGAGTTTGGAAAATTTTGATGAATAGTAAATTTGGCCATTTTCTATATAAGCACCTCTATTCCCTCATTTGCAAAACAAAGAAAACCCTAACCCTAAATTTTTCTCAGCCGCCACCTGCTGTTATCAATGGCCGAAATACACTCATCTTCCCCCTTGATTTTCTTCCAATCCACTCAGCAATTCGAGAAAGCTTCAACTATGAAAATGTAGAGCACTCTCCGATCTCGAGATTCAACGGTGGAGATCGGAAAATACGAAGCGGATCAATGGCAATTCGAGCTTGAAGGTTCGAAGTTCATCCACGTTTTTCCACACGTGTACGCAGCCGAGTGGGGCCGGTCTGGGGGTGGTGGTGTACGGCGGTGGGGGCTGCGACCTGGAAGTGATTGATCGTCGTCGAAGTCGATATTGGGGCGTGCATTTCAAACCCTAAGAGGTTAAGTTGGGTTCGGCCTCCCTGTTACTTGCGTGCGTTTACTGGAGAGGGGGAAGAAAAGGGGGACGGTCTGGATGGCTTCGTTCAAAATGAACGGTGATAGTGAGATGTAGGGCTTTGAAATTTAAATGTAAATTGTGAAATTTTTTATTTATTTATTAAATCGTATAAACTTTAAAATACTGTATCGTGTTCATACGAGGTCCGTTTTGGACGGGATTTTTTGCGTTGGCTTCGTTGTGACGAGCTCTTCGCGATGCAACTGGATTGGAGTCGTTTGGAGTCAGTGAAAATTTCGGGTAAAATTAAACGCGTGTTTAATTTTATTCGAAATAAAACGCTGGAACAGAATTAAAATCGAGGTGAGATCTTCTCACTCAGATTTATAATTGAATTGCAGTTATTGATTGATCTGTTTGAATGTGCTATTAGATATGATAGGATATATCTATATATATAGCAATATATACATATTGGCATATGTATATATTGGATTGATTGATTTCCCGCCTCGTATAGCGGATGAGACCCTATTGCGCCGTTAGTAAGCGGATTTATAAAAAACCCATATACCGCGATAATTCCGTACTGGAGCGGAATTGGTATTGTGCTAACATCTTTGGATGCAGGGAAACAGGTTGGAGGGATCCAACTGGATTCCTCACCGTATTGATTATTTACAGATATTTTGATATATTCTGTTATCATATTGATATATGATATTGACTGTTGTGATGGACTGATTGGTGTTGTTGCATCATCGGATTCAGTTTTGAAATGTAAAAATAACGACTTTTAATTTAAAAGGGTTTTTAAAGTGATTTGTAGAAAAATACGTTTTATTGAAATTTTTGAATTGGTTTATTTTAAATAAATAAATGTTAAAATTTTAATGTTAGTAAAATTTTGATTTTTGTGAAATACGACAAAAATGTATTTTTGAAATAAACAATTGATAAGAATTATGAAATAGTTTAAATTGGAATTGTGAAGTATTTTAAACAATTCATATAAAAAGATTTATAAAAATTGATATTTTTATAAATTAAAAATATTGGAATTTTGAAATGAGTTTTATTAAGTGTTAAAGTCAAATGAAAATGGATTCCATAAGTGGATAGAAATTTATAGATTTATAAATTGTGAAGTTATTAAATGAATAGATTTTGTAAAACAAAAAGATTTATAAGCAATTATCTTATAAATCGGATTTTGACATTTAGATGAGAAATGAATAGATGTTGTAAATGAATGAATTATAAGTTCTTAACTTATAATATAGACTTCCGGTATATAATGGAGTTATATAAGTTGAATTGGATAATTTAGAAATCGAAGTTTATGAATAGAAAATGGGATTTATAAACATTGTTTTATAAATTCAAAATCAATAGAATTTGATAAATTAAATATAGAAGATTATCAAAGGAGATATATTCGCGATTTTGGATAGCGAATTATTATCAAAATAAAACGTGTAGAAAATAGTGAAATGTAAATAGTAAAGTATATTCACGATTTTAGATAGTGAATATATTGTTAAGTAAAATGAACTTGTTTTGGGAAAGCGATATTACAGAAATGAAGTAATTGTTTTAAAAGATGTTTTAAAACGTGATAAGTATCGAATACATAGATTTCAACATTTATTGTTGAAATAGACGTTTTCGAGGAATAAGGAAATGATGGACTATAACACTGTTGTTATAGTAAATGGTTTCCGAAAGGAAATATTTTTGTATGGTATTGGGATTCATATATCTATCTAAATTTCGAATCCCTATACTAGTGATTTTGAGTCGTCGTAACGATGTTTTACGCAACATCCGTTTTGACTCAAATAAATGTTAAAATGTATGATTTCCTTAAAGAATGAATATATACTTAATATTGATTTAAGTATATCGAATATTTTCAAATGTTGAAAATAAATGATTTGTGAAATACTTATTATTAAATAAGTATGGAAATGCTTTTCCAATATGAAATGAACTGTTTTGAGATTTTATCTTTTAAAGGATAAAATGAAATGTGGAAATTGAATATTTGAAATTTGTTTTCAAAACGGTTAAATGTGGAAATTATATATCTAGTAAAAGATATTTTGAAAGATGAAATAATTTGGAAAATTATTTGGAATCTGATGATGTTGCGCATCTTTATTGATAGTTAAATAACCGACTATCAATAATTACCTTTAGATAGGTATTTGTTGTGAATTGGATGAATTTGAATGCCACACTTATTTTTGAATAAGCGCTCACTATTCGGGTTAGCCGGGAAAGGACCATGGGGTCGTATAACCCATTCCGAATATGTGATACGTCGTTATGGATCGCATTTGAAGACCGGTGTCGAAGACCGGATATTTTTGAAAACGGAAGGATTACCGTCGAGTTACTCTACATCGACTGATCTTCGATTTAGAGGTTTTATCACCCTTAGTGACGGGAAGTCCTGACGTGATTGAAAATTATCCGGATATGCAAGGGCTTCGTGAGAAGTGCCTTCGGTTCTGTTCAATCCCGGAACAGACTTGTATGGATTGTGTGTCTGACGTTACAATTTGAGATATAAAGCTGATTTCTTTCAAATACATTTCTGTTGGTGGCGGAGAATTTATTCTCTTAGCTTAACACCCTTCTCTGAGACGTACGAGCTCAGAGGTTATGTAGTTGAAATTTATCAGCGATATATCCCAATTTGGTAACGTGGCATACTGAGTGTTGCTGTGAAATGATCAGTGTTTGATCATTTGTGATATGATCATTTGTTTGATCTTATATCTTTGTGATCATAGGTTGATCATTTTGTTTGACCCGAAGCAGGGCTTTTTGAGAAAGCGTAGCTTTGTGGACGAGACTTCGTCGAGCCTCACACCCCGGAAATGGTCGAAACAGGACGAATGCAGCAAGGTTCTAGGGAGTAGCGCCCCTTAGTGTATGTCATTCCTTCTGGATAAAGGTGGTATCATGGTATGGAGCCCAGATACTTAACCTCTGTGGTTACTGCATTATTTTTCTATGTGGTTTGTTGGAATCGGGGATCCTCGGGAAGATCGGTGACGATCGGGGGATGGCATACGCGTGTCAGTAGTTACCTATTTTTGCAGAGGTAACCCGGCCTTGTGTTGGCAGAGATCCGGTTAGGTTCTCGGGTCGTCTATTCCAGGGACGTACCCATCGTGGATAGGAAGTTCCTTAGCCTGACCATTTGTTGGAAATCCAAAGAAACAATACGAGCCTTTACGATTTCAATTGTATAACCTGTCTCCTCAGGAGGCAGCTATAGCAAGCATAATATAATGGTACCTATGCTGGCTAAGATTTATATTATACTTTCGAAATGTTTTCCACTATGCACTAGTAATAATATCAAAAATGATTTGATTTTGCGTAGTAAGCATCTTTGACTATCATAAGAAGAAATCTCCTCCAAGTCTGCGTTTGCATTGTGTGTGTGGTGGGAGGTCTTATGGTAGTTTCATTTTCCAAAAACATTGCGAATTGACTTTAAAATTATCCTGTTGTTTATTTTAAAGAATAACTGTTTTACGATCTCACACCAGTCACCATGACTGACTCGGAGTTTATTGTTCCCTTCTAAACTCTGGGTGCCCACCAATTTCCACACGGGCAGCCTAGAGTTATATTATCAGGATTTCTGGATATTCTGGAGCTTTGGAGATAAGCTGGATGGCGAGACGTCGTACTTGTATCTGATATATTTATTCCGCTGTGTATTCTGTATGAGGACAAGTTTATATAACTGTCCATTGTTGTATTGAGCTGTATATTGACTCTGATGATTGATGTATGTATAAAATGATAAAGTTCTGTGTTTAAAGATTATTCATTTATCTATTATATATTGTTCCGCTGCGATATGTGAGATTCTGATATTGTCTCTGTTCTGTATCTGTTGTTATTTTGTTGTTCTTCTTCTCTTTTTCTTCTATCTTCTTCTTCTTCTATTTTTTTTTCTTTTTCTTAAAACCATAACTTTTCGAGTTTCCGGCATTCGATGGCTCAGCAGTCGATAAAGTGAGTATCGATGTTGAATTTTCGAAAGTCGAAAATTTGCGGGATGTTACACACACATATACTTGTATATTTTTATCATTATATATATTTACCTATATTCAAACTTTTACACATTTATGTACTTACATATGTTTTCTATTCATATACATTGCTTATGTATGTTTTGATATTACATATATATTTATTTATTTTTATATTCAAACTTTCCCATATTTTACTTCATATGGGTATATAAACATATATATGCATTTACATATTTATATATATTAAACATCATAAAGTTTGTATATATTTGTCTATATATATATATATATATATTTGTATTTTACCTTAATTTAAATGATGGAGTTTATATATATATACACACATTTCTAGAATATTTATCAATCTATACATACCCAGTTGTTTTACAAATCCCAAATATATAAAAAAAATTAGATCACTATATAGATTCAGGTATTTTATCATCAGAAAATTTATTTATTTGATCAATCAAAATTAATATTCCGATAATTAAAATCAGTTAATTCCCCAATTAACAGATGTTAAAAATCCGGGTCGTCACATATCTGCAATTTTTGGAAATAATTGCATAAATGTCTACAATTATTCACTGAATAATTGCATAAATGTATGCAATTATTCGATAACTTAATTTTATGGACCTAATTTACATACTTTTTTTGGCAAGGATGCTTGGTGTATTAGCCAAACTATGCCATAATGTTGTAAATATAATTACAACATTAAATTGGTATGTAGTCACTAATAACTTTGGGATTTTTGTTCTTTCAAATTATTGTTATAAAAGTATGATCGATATTTTTAGGCAATCTAGCAAAATTTATTAATAACATTGCAATTATGTTCTTTAGTAACATCCCGATGCATAAATTCCATCAGGAACTGGGCTTTTATGTTCTCCAGAGTTAAAATTAATGTTTTTAATTTGAATAATGCTTATTGGTTCTATTAAAACCTTACTGACATTAGGATTTAGTGTATCTTTACAAATAATTTCTGAATTATTTTTTAATCTCTCTTCACTATTATATAATTTTCAAAATATTCAATAGCATTTTCTAATATTTTTTTCACAGTTGTTTATTACGACTCCATTGTTATTGAAACTATTACCTATATTATAAATATGTCTCTTGCTAGACATTTTTGCATGACAAAATTTAGTTGATTTGTCCCTTCTGGTTAGCCAATCAAACTTAGCTTTTTGCCTTAAATTCTTTGCTTGTATTCGAAATTTTTTGCTGAAGTAATTTGGTTTTTAAATTCTTTTGCTATGTTTTCTTTATTTGAAGTATCATTGTAAATACAATTTTGTAAGACCTTGCCCTCTTCTCTAATTTTTTTATACTATCATTTTCTTTAATTTTATTTTTTTTCATTCTTTAATGTGAGATTTAAATTTTTTTCTATAAACATTGAAAGTTGAAATTGTTATGTTCCACAACAAGAAAAGGTTTTACATTTCTCAAAAATTTGTGTTCATTTTCATACACTGACCATTTTTTGAATTTGATTACTGTGTTTTGTGTATTTTAATTATTGTTCTGAGATAGTTTAATAACGGTTGGGGTGCAATCACTAATATTTTTTCTAGTATTATAACAACTACACGTTGGAATTTAATCAATAGACAACTTATTAGCTAGAATTCTAACTAGTTTACACTGAACATCTCTATGTTCCCTTGAACTTCATGTGAATTTATTTCCATTAATGTAGGACTCAATAACTCTAGTTTTATTAATGAAATTATTTACTTTATCTAATTTTCTGCTGGTATTGGAAAGCCTCCACATTTTTCATTAGTGTGTAAGACCGTGTTAAAATCACCTAATAATGCCCTTGGAATAAAACAACTTGAGTTGATTTTAATCAACTAAGACCAAAGCATATCTCTTTCATTTTCAAATTGATGGCATAAACTATAGTTATTTGAATAAACAGTCCACCAAAATTCAAAATAAGAAAAGAGCTACAGGTCCTTATTTTTGATGTTGTTATAAGGAAAGTCCCTACAGAAATAAATATGTAAATTTGGTCCCTATTTTTTGGAAAATACAAAGTACGAGGTGCCTTGTACTTTTCTAATAGAAAATGCAAGGTCACTTGCACTTTTCTGATTTTGAAACTTTTGAAAAGCACAAGTTAACTTGCACTTTCAATCAGGAACGTGCAAGCTAGTTTGCGCTTTATGATTTTGAAATTTTGTTTGAAATTTTTCGAACTTTTGAAAATTTTGAAATGCGCAAGCTAGTTTGCACTTTCTGATTTTGAAATTTTTTTTGAAATTTTCGAAAATTTAAATTTTTTTGAAAAGTGCAAGTTAACTTGCGCTTTCTTTCTATCAGGAAAGCGCAAGCTAGTTTGCGCTTTTCGATTTAGAAAAAACAGGGACCTAATTTGCATACTCATTGCTACAGGGATTTTTTGTAACAACATTAAAAATAGGGACCTTCTGTGCAAAGCCCCAATTTGAAATGCAAATTTAGTAGGTAATGAGCTATGTATTTATTTTAAAGGTAATAACATTCCATATATATATATGAGTTTACCTAACAATGACTATACCTTTACTACCTTTGCTATTGTTGTCTATTCCTCTCCACCCATAAGGCAGTAAATGATAGAAATTTTCAAAATTAATATCAAGCAACCTATTTTATAATAATAAATATGGCTTATAGCAGTACAAAGCATAGATGACATCAATCTATTTTGAGGGTGTATTCATCCCTCTTATATTCCATGAGATAATAAACATTAATTAATAATATATATAATGAAAGAGATCCCGCCCTCTTGAGTAATCTCTTTCTCTTGTTTGTGGATGTTTTCTTTACTTTCAAGTATTGAGTAAAGTCATCCCACTTGGGGCTATTAAGGACATACATGTTCCTGAACTCTTTTCTAACCTTATGTCTATTATTCATGACTTCCTTATTCCTTGCAGACTTCTATAAACTTGGTTTTGGTGAAACAGGAATGAGGGGCATGCTTGTGTCAATGACGGTTTGCTCGTTGTTGTTTTCAAGTGATGCAACATTCTATTGATTAACTCTATCCTTCCCTTGCATGCTTGTATCCATAAATTCTTCTATTATTTCCAAGAGATTAATTATTGTGCTTTTTGATCAGTTTGTAACTAAACATGGGATTGTAGGCTGAGCGGCTGCAACTTCAAAGAATTATGTGTTTTTTTTTGAATTTTAAGTGAATTATTTAAAAAAATTAATAGTAATAAAATTCATGATGAATGACGTTGTCTAACGGTAATATATTTATGAGCTATTATTATTGAGCTATTGTCAAAATTAATGATAATAAAATTCATAATGAATGACAATAGTTTCAGATCCATTACCATACCTCATTTCAGTAACGCATACAATTTTCATTCTACCGGTTAAATGATAGATAGGCGGAAGGAAAAAGATAAGGCGACGATAATTTTCGTTCTTCTTTTTCTCCCAATGCAATTTCTCTCTCTATAGAGTTCTTCAAAGCAATAAAATTAGAAAGTACTAAATTCAGAACAATTTGTTTCTTGCAAATAGCAAATCTACCCAATTTTAAAGGTTGTTTTATCTTGGGGATGCAGCGGAGCCACGAATCGACTTAAAGAAAGCGACGAAGTTCGTGACTCAGCCATTTCCAACAGTCAGATCCAACAATGTAAGATGATTGCACCTGCTGCAAATAGCCATGACCAATGACTCTACCGTTTATGCTGTAAACAAACCATTCAAATTTGAGGGACCTTATTTCAAAAGATTGGACTATTATGATGATTAGTGCATTTGGAGAAGAAAAGCAAGGATTAGCAAAGTTGAATTATTCATGGAAGTTTTAGAATATTAAAAAGGTAATAAATAGAGTGTATTAACGCTAAGGTATGATCCAAAATTTTATTCTGCCTTCATACTTGAATTATTCTTAAGTTTCAACAATAATCCATTTAGTTAATATTTTTGAGATTGTAAAGTGGTTAAAGAACTGACTTTGATTGTTGAAATATCGGTTAATCACAATAACAAAAAAAATTGAACATGTTATGGTGCAAATATTTTATCAAATATAAAAATTTGTGATAAAAACAATTATCAAGGTTATGGCAAAATTTTCAAATAGATACAGGGGTAAGTGGAATTTATATACCAATTTAGGCATTGTAATTATGTACCTTTCAATTTAAATTGGTGCATCTTATTATGGAACATAATTAAGAATTAGGTATGATGTAGCACATAATTCGAATTACTATATTTTATTACTAAATATGAACAAATTATGTTTAATGTTCACTATTTTACGACATAATGAGTGAGATGTTACTTCTCGACGGTGATCTTCTTTCGTTCCTATAAACCTACATCATTTGAAAAAAAAGTTGGTTTTATTATATAGTTTGACTGGCAAATACGTTTTGAGAAGTTATATTTATCTGAATTAAAAACTTTTCATTTATACAAATGTTGGATGGTAAGTTTCATAAATTCCAACGTAGGCCATTAATTAAGAATTAATGAAAAATTAATGACATGAAAGCTTTATAATTATGAGGTAATAAAACTCTTATTGGAAAATGAAAATTTACATGTGCATGGATGAATTAAATTTCATAAATACTACCATATGAAAAGGTTATTTAAGTATATATAAATTACTGTTAATCAATGGGTAAACAATTAACAAGTAATTATTTTTAATGTTTCTTGAAATATGCGTATAAGTTATAAATATTACTTACTATAGAAGTCTAATATTGTCATTGTCATGCATATTGATACTTCTATTTAGAATGATGTGCTTGATTTATTTAAAAAACATTTAGTAGTTTGAATGAATGATGTAACCACTGTTTAAATTTATACAATATAATCAGACATTGAAGAAAAGAAATTATTTATAAGAGTAATCCTTCTTCTCTTGATATACTAGATAAGAAGAGGATAGTATAAAAACGTTGTGTTCCTTCTTAAATTTCATGTTGAAATCATTATATTATGTAGTTTTATGATTATAATAATTAATACTAATTAAATTTGGCCCATCTATTTCTAAAATGAGTTAAAACATCATTTACATATCATAAATGCTTGTAAATATAACATTGTCAATTTAGCAAGTTGATTCCTTTTGCTTGAGCATTTGTTGTTCTCTCTATATTAATAATTAAGTTCAAAATGAAAGATTTATGTAGTAATCAATATGAAGTATATTTAATACATTTAAAAGTTGGAAATAAAATGTAATGTCCCGGATTTTCGACTTCCGAAAATCGACTTTAATACGTCCACTGTATCAACTGCCGAGCAATCGAATGCCGGAAAACCGAATTGATATGGTTAAAAAGAAGAGGTAGAAGAAGATAGAAAGAAAGAAAGAAGAAACAACAGAAACAATATCAGAATCTCACATATCGCAGCGGAACAACATATAATAGATAGATGAATAATCTTTAAATCAAAAACTATATCAGTTTGTACATTACATCATCAGAGTCAATATACAACATAATACATCAATGGACAGTTATACAAACTTGTCCTTATACAGAATACACAGCGGAATAATAATATCATATACAAATGCTACGTCTCGCCATCCAACTCGCCACTTGAGCTCCAAAGCATCTCCTGAATCCAGAATGATCTGATAACCTGACTCTAGACTGCCCGTGTGGAAATTGGTGGGCACCCAGAGTTTAGGAAGGAAACAATAAACTCCAGGTCAGTCATGGTGACTCGTGTGAGAACTAAAACAGTTATTTGCACAAAAGAATACAACAAAGGAAGTAAAAGACATTCGCAATGCTTTTGGAAAATGAAACTACCATAAGACCTCCCGCCACACACATAATGCAAACGCAAAATTGGAGGAGATTTCTTCTTATGATAGTCAAACATGCTTACTACGCAAAATCATTGGATTATTATCAAAGGTTCGTATTGTTTCTTTGGATTTTCCAACAAATGTTCAGGCTAAGGAACTTCCTTACACCGAAATGGAAACGCCTCTGGAAAGACGCCCCGAGAGCCAACCTTCTCTCTGCAAACACAAGGCCGACGCTACCTCACGCTGTACAGCTGTAACTAGGTAGCTAACACACGAGCTATGCCATCCCCCCATCGTTACCGACCTTTATCCGAGGATCCTCAACCACAAAGAAACAACCACAAAGTATAATAAATTTGCAGCATCAACGTAGGTAAAATATCTGGACTCCATACCACGATACCACCTTTTATCCAGAAGGAAATGACATACCCTAGGGACGCGACCCCTAAAAACCTTGCCGCAACATTCCTGTTTCGACCATTACCGGGTTGTGAGGCTTGACGAAGTCTCGTCCACAAAGCTACGCTTTTTCGCAAAGCCACGCTTTTTCACAAATCCACGCTTTTTCACAAAGCCACGCTTTTTCACAAAGCCACGCTTTGATCAACAAATGATCAACAGCACTTCGTATTCCACATTACCAAATTGGGAATGTATCACTAGTAACCATCAACTACATAACCTCTGAGCTCGTACGTCTCAGAGAAGGGTGTTAAGCTAAGAGAATAAATTCTCCACCACCAACAGAAATGTATTTGATAGAAACCAGCTTTACATCTCAAAGTGTAACGTCAGACACACATCCATACAAGTCCGTTCCAGGATCGAACGGAACCGAAGGCACTTCCAAAGAAGCCCTTCCAATCCGGATATTCACTAATCACGTCCGGACTTCCCATCACAAGAAGAGTGATATAAATCTCTATACCGGAGCAACTCGGTGCAGAGACATTCGACAGGTTTTCCTTTCATTTACAAAAATAACCGGTCTTCACAGCGATCTTCAATACGATCCATATCGTCGTATCACTAATTCGGAATGGGTTATATGACACAAAGGTCTTTTCTCGGCTAACCCGAATAGTGAGAACAATATTTAAAAACATATGGATATTGGGATTTCAATTAAGTCACAACTTATTACCCAAATCCTTTCCTTTAAATGGTTTAAACAAATTACCATTTTAAATCTTTAAACAAAAAGATTTACTTCACAAAGTTTACCCAGTTTCACAAAGATTCATTCACAGATTTCCAAATCAATTTCCATTTCAATTGGATTAACCCATTAAATCTTTAAATTAAGATTTAATTATAGCTTTCAAAACTATTCACAATTCAAGTCTTTTATAATATAAAAGATACACCTTTTAAAATCTTCTTTGATTTCAAAATAAAGCTTAATCAATTTCACAAAGGTTAATTCATAGTTTTTCTCAAACTATTCACAATTCAATTTTCAACTTGAAATGTTTCGATACAAATTGGAAATCTTTTCACTTTATGAAAGTTATTATTATTTGAAAATGGATAGTTTTCGTTTTGGGAAAAACTGGTTACAATTACACAGTTTAAAGCCATCCAAGTACAAATCTTGGATTTAAATTTAAATGGTTAAAAACCCATATAAACACCTTTTATAATTTATACAATCTTTTAGACCATAATTCCCAATTCATTGAATTCAATTTCAAAATATTGAATTCAAATTTTAAATCAAATGATTTAAATTTCCATTTTATTAAGTTATTTAAAATAACTCTTATTTTTTAAACTCATTTTCAAAAGCTTCCAATTCCAATTCCAAAACTATTTCGGATTCAAAAATTAAATTTTCAAAATTGATAAAAATCTGTGACTTAACCGATTTCCACGTGAAATCCACATTTGTGCGTGTATTGTGTAGTCCAAGGGTTTAACACAATAGTGCAACCACATCAACCATCACAGATCAAATATAACAATATATTTGATAAGCGGTATAAACTATAACGCTTATCTTTCATTCACAAATCACAGATATTCATATCATATATAAATATATCACAAATCACAACATAGAACAGGATATATCACAAAGCATCACATATCAGAGATATCAAACAATTCAACATCCAATATAATCCAAACATCCATAGATAGGATCAACTTAATCATCTGATTAATTTAAATCAAATAAATTTCCAAAGTTATTTCCTTTTTAAAATAAATTTCTTCTTCTCTTAAAATCTATTTAAAATTCCATTTTAAATAAATTTCCCAACTTTCGAATAATACTATTCAAAATCTATTTAAAAAAAATCTTTTCCCATATTTTGGAAATTATTCGATAAGATTTCAAAAATCAACTTTATGCTTTAAAATTCCTTCTTTGAAACTCAACCAATTCTTTCAAAAGAATTTACTTAAAATCTCTAATTTTAATTTCAAAAATCCAATTTTTATTTATTTCTGGTATCCAACGATACCAAAAATACATTCGGCTAAATTATAGCCTTCAACACATTCAATCATCGATATGATCATTCACAGATTATCAATAAATCATCACACAGCATATGAACAAATTCATACAACATATGAAACAAATTCATACAATTTTGAGGAATCCAGTTGGATCCCTCCAACCTGTTTCCCTGCATCCACAGATGTTAGCACAATACCAATTCCACTTCGAAGTGGAATATTGCGGTATATGGGATTTATAAATATTATCCGCTATTATGCGGCGCAATAGGGTCTCATACGCTATATATTGCGGGAAATCAACTCCAAATACATATATAATACCAATTCCACTTCACGGTGGAATTATCGCGGTATATGTTTTTAATAAATAACCTCCGCTTAATATACGGCGTATAGGGTCTATTTCAGCACAATAGATAACAACCATCATTCAATTCACACAATCAAGCAATTTTAAATCTAACTATTTAAATTTTAAATCGAACACAATTCGATTGAGTGAGGAGTTCTCACCTTGCTTTTAATAACGGTTGTAGTATTTTATTTCGAATAAAATTAAACGCACGTTTAATTTTACTCAAAATTTTCACTAGCTCCAATTGTCTCCAATCCAGTTCCATTGCATAGTGCTCGTCAAAACAAACCCGATGCAATTCGTTTCATCAGTTTTCTACCTCGCATCAAAAAGTTATGCATTTTTAAAATTCGAACGAATTTAATATACAATTATTTACAATTTTCTTCTTTTTTTTTATTTACCCTAAAACAAATCCTGGCCGCACGTTACAGGAGATCAAGATCTGGCCGTGTTTTGTATCTTCTTCCACGCGCGCGTACAGGTTCAAACGAACCCATCATCACACGAACTAGGGTTCGCCGCCGCTCATCAAACGAACGCCGAGAGTCCATCAACCCACCACCACACGAAACGCCTTAGCCACCTCCACCTCTGCCCAGAATGCACGCCCACCCTCATCGTGATAAACGTGAACGAACACGGCTCGTTCAAACGTAGATCGCCGTTGATTGGCTTCGCCGAAGACGATCATCACCGTATGGATTGCAAGCTCTCTCGATGCTTTACAAAGTTGCAGTTAGAGGTTTCGGCTAATTGTTTGTGGATTGGAAGATAATTGGAGGAGAAGGCGGGACGTTTCTGGCAATCAAAATTAAAAATGGCGGCCTGGAGATAGAACTAGGGTTTTGGCCTTTGTTTGCAAATGAAGAAATAGAGGGCCTTATATAGAAAATTCTCCAAAACACTATTCATTGAAAATTTTCCGAACTCCAAACGAAGCATGCCGGCTGGCGTTTCTAAGGTTTTACCCGTGTTCCGAACACAATAGAACATGTTTCGGGAGCTAATTCGGTCATATGTGCGAGTTACGGAAATAAACGATCAATTTTAAATTAAATCGATTAAAACGATTTCTATGCGTTTTGGCTTGCCCCGGACAAACCGTAATTCCGATTGACACGAAATTTGAAACCTTACAATAATTTCACATTACGGATCCGATGAAACTAGTTTCATCGAAATCCGAGACTGTTTGAAAAATGACTATTTTCACTCGTCAATTAAATATTAAAATATTCAATTTTCACAAATTAACTTTTAATTCAATTTTAAAAGTTTACAAACATCATTACAACTCCAATATGATTTAAGATAACTTTATAAATCATTTTTATTCACATTTGATCCAATTACCAATTACTTACAGAATTTCAAATATTATATTATCGATTTAATTACCCAATTAAATTACTATATTCGAATTTAAATTTATTCAGCTTAAAATTTTCATTTGTTAATATTTAAAATCAATTAAATATCTGAATTTAAAATGACAGAAATTCTGGGTCGTTACAAACTTCCCCCCTTAAAAGAATCATCCTCGAAATTGCAAAGTAAGGAAAATGCCCCAAAATTCATTAACTTTTTAAACAATTCGTTCAAATTAGATTTCAAAATCACTTAAGTGTACAACTTCCCCAAAATCCAATAGTTAAACTCTTTCAAAAACTTTACTAAGTTTTTCAAATCTATACTTAGTTATACTTTTCAAAACAACTATATCGTTTAACTTTTAATTCCAAATCCAAAGTTTAGTTTTCACAAATTTCCCGAAATTTCCCGAAAATTTTCTAACGCCTTCAATTTTTAGAAAAATTCGCCATAGCCTCCTTTGCGCGGTTCGATCGTAGTAGGATCACAATAGACATAAATATATATACATCGACCCACACGGTCGGAAAAGCAGAAAAACAGTTCATATTTCCTATTTTTATTGTGTAGGCGTACCTTTTTAGCATTTTTAAGCAAAGCAGTTATTTATTAAGCATTTTCCGCAACCAAATTCCGCCAAACGATAGCCCCGGTACCTGTACTTACTCAATTTAAACACGTAAGTGACATATATAGGAAATTCATTTACATTTCATTAATTTTCAATAACAAACACAAAGTTTCCATAAGCAATGCAATCAAATAATTCCCATAAGCAATTTATATGGTTTCAAAACGAATTCGAATGCTTTCAACAAAGTTTTCAAACCATTCATGTATTCATTTTCAATTAGTTCATATTCACTAATTTACATTCATATTAGTTCACTTCCAATTCAAATCAATTTCTATTTAATTTTACTTCACTTTCAATTTGATTCAATTATATAGCTTTCATACGTTAGCTTTCCATTTGATTAATTCAATTACATATGAATTTCTATACAATCAACTAACAATCATCTAACAACCAAATCATAATCAACATAACCAAATTCATTCAATTTACTTTACTTCACATTCAATTTGGTTCAACATTTTTAATTCCAATTGGTTTAATATTAAATTGGCTTTCATTGAATTTCCAATTTATTAGCTTTTAATGAATTAACACTTATATCCATTATTCCATATCAATTTATTCACATTCGATTGATTAACATTCAATCCATTTATTAATTCAATTGCTAATTCATTTTACAAATAAAGTTGAATTTCATTCATATAACTCAAGTTCACATTCATTTAATTCACTTTATTATTTTACTTCGATACCAAAATCAACTTCATTCAACGTTACCTAAGTTATATTCCATTTCAAATTTCCACTTACATTTGCTTTCACTATACAACTTAAGTTATATTCCTTTTAAACATTATTTGTTTAGCTTAACTTGAATTTCCACTTATAAATCCAATTCAGATTCCAATTCTAAAGTAAATTCTATTTAACTTTTACCAAAGCTAAATTTATTATCTCATATTATAAGTTCAAAACTCGTTTTACTTATATTTATCAATTACAACTTGGATTTTAATTTCAAATTTGTTTATCACAACAAAACTTCAATTTCGAATTTATTATGGTAGCAAATCAATCACATAGAAACTAGAAAATGATACTGATGATGCTGCAGTCATCACCTTTATTATTTCCCAGCAACAATAGTGAATTCAGTGCTTTAAATTCTTTTCAAAATTTTCTTTTATTTATAAATCACATTTATAAATCTTTTTCTCATATAATTTCACTATTTAACTTTTCTTACATAAGATCATTCCAAATTTATTTATCTTACTTAGATTTATAATAATAAAACATCTTTTATTGACTTATATATTTTACAATTTCCACAACCAAACAGTTAATTTTATATACACTTTAATAATTCTGAAAAATTATTTCCTTTTTATACAAAATATAATCGAGGTAAAATTATTTCATTTACCCAATTTAAAATGATACTGTGTCGGTTCATCTTGTTTAAGAGTTTAGAAACCCCTATCGATTACAGTTAGCTAGACTGCACCGACCAGAATCTATAAATAATCAACTGATAAGTCAACATAATACAAAACAATTTCATATTCACTAACAAATACGCGCTCATATCTATTATTACACTCAACTCATTCTAGAGTACTACTGACTCTATCTCTAATGAGTAATTCCCAACAGAGCCAAGGTTATCGCTTAACCATATGCTCCGATACCACATGTAACATCCTAGATTTTCGACTTCCGAAAATCGACATTAATACGTCCACTGTATCAACTGCCGAGCAATCAAATGCCGGAAAACTGAATCGTTATGGTTAAAAAGAAGAGGTAGAAGACAGAAAGAAAGAAAGAAGAAACAACAGAAACAATATCAGAATCTCACATATCGTAGCGGAACAACATATAATAGATAGATGAATAATATTTAAATCAAAAACTATATCAGTTTGTACATTACATCGTCAGAGTCAATATACAACATAATACATCAATGGACAGTTATACAAACTTGTCCTCATACAGAATACACAGCGGAATAATAATATCATATACAAATGCTACGTCTCGCCATCCGGCTCGCCACTTGAGCTCCAAAGCATCTCCTGAATCCAGAATGATCTGATAACCTGACTCTAGACTGCCCGTGTGGAAATTGGTGGGCACCCAGAGTTTAGGAAGGAAACAATAAACTCCAGGTCAGTCATGGTGACTGGTGTGAGAACTAAAACAGTTATTTGCACAAAAGAATACAACAAAGGAATTAAAAGACATTCGTAATGCTTTTGGAAAATGAAACTACCATAAGACCTCCCGCCACACACACAATGCAAACGCAGAATTGGAGGAAATTTCTTCTTATGATAGTCAAACATGCTTACTACGCAAAATCATTGGATTATTATTATTAGTGCATAGCATAGGAAAACATTTCGAAAGTATAATATTAATCTTAGCCAACATACAACCATTATTGTATGCCTACTATAGCTAGTATGTTCAATAGCAGGTTACCGCCACATTCCATGGCAGGTTATACAACTAAAACCGTACAAGGTTCGTATTGTTTCTTTGGATTTTCCAACAAATGGTCAGGCTAAGGAACTTCCTTACACCGAAATGGAAACGCCTCTGGAAAGACGCCCCGAGAGTCAACCTGCTCTCTGCAAACACAAGGTCGACGCTACCTAACGCTGTATAGCTGTAACTAGGTAGCTAACACACGAGCTATGCCATCCCCCGGTCGTTACCGACCTTTATCCGAGGATCCTCAACAACAAAGCAACAACCATAAAGTATAATAAATATGCAGCATCAACATAGGTAAAATATCTGGGCTCCATACCATGATACCACCTTTTATCCAGAAGGAAATGACATACCCTAGGGGCGCGACCCCTAAAAAACTTACCGCAACATTCCTGTTTCGACCATTACCGGGTTGTGAGGCTCGACGAAGTCTCGTCCACAAAGTTATGCTTTTTCACAAAGCCACGCTTTTTTACAAAGCCACGCTTTGATCAACAATTGATCAACAGCACTTCGTATGCCACATTACCAAATTGGGAATGTACCACTAGTAACCATCAACTACATAACCTCTGAGCTCGTGCGTCTCAGAGTAGGGTGTTAAGCTAAGAGAATAAATTCTCCGCCACCAACAGAAATGTATTTGATAGAAACCAGCTTTACATCTCAAAATGTAACGACCCGTAAATTTCAACGGTTTTAATAACGTAATTAGTTGAAATTTTGTGAAATTTTAAAAGATAAAATTTTGAAATAAAAATTGAATATTTGGAATACGTCTAGTTAAACATAGCAACTGGTAAATTTTCGTCCGAAAATACGAAAGTTTATTTCGCGCGTAAATTTACTTCAATTTAATCAGTTAAAAAGCGTTGAAAATAAAATGTTTTCGAAACCTAAATATTTTTACATAGAAAAATTCTAAACCATCTTCTGAGCAAGATGTCAGTTCGTCATTTTTCCAAATTCGGACATCTATTGCTCCGTCGTTCTTATTTTCTGCAAAATGCAGCATTCTGGTACCGATATCGATTTTATCGGATGATCGTACCACTGATTTCTATATACCGTTTTGATCGTCTCGTCATGCCGATCTATACGGTATATTCGATTGTCAAATTCGGAGTTCCGTTGTACGTTGCACTTTGCGTAACGCCTACCGTATCGGTAGCCGGTTACAATCTGCTCTGAGACTTTTTGTTATCCTGTGTGTAATCCAATAGACACTAGCTGTCAACCATTAATATCTTCAGCCTTTCCTATTCCACCATTCCAAATTTGAACGGTCATCAGCTTTAATTGTTGCCTTGAATTCAAGCAAACTTTTAGATTTCTAGAAATTAACAGGCAACCTTTTCTTCTACCTATAGTCATTATTGCTAGTTGAATTTATTTTCGACAGTTCATTCTAACCTTCATTTTGGTTTTGTCAAGAGAAATTGTTTTTCACGTTACTTTATCCTTGCCAATTAAACTTGCTCTTCCTCTTCTTTTGAAAACCGCCTCCACCCCAAGACCGAACAGCTTAACAGCCGCCATTAGCCTCCGCCCTCATCTTCGTCCTCCACGTTTTGTCACCCTCTGCCGCCTCATTCCCACCACAACAATTCCCCTCTCTCTTCCTTCCCATCCTCTACCCCAACAGCCAACCACGACATAGCTCTTCACGTGAACCACCTCACACGGCAAACCATCAACATTCCCTCACCACAGTGGCCACCGAACCCATAGCCTCGGCCGAAGCCAACTCGACCACGTGAGCAGCCCTCCTCCTTGCCACCTGTTTTTCCTTCCATCTCGGCATCATTTTTGAAGCCACCTTCTTGCGTGAGCGGCAGCACCTCTGTGTATAAGCATATATAAGGTATTATATTCATATATATATATTATATATTATGTTGGGTTTGTATTATATATATATAGTGTACTACATGCTTGATTTTCTGTAGAGGTATATTCGTATATATATATTTTATATAAGTTACAGTTTATATTTTAAAACACGTATGTTTCATTAGTTATATAAATAAAGATAATTTATGAATTAAAAGTATATATAGGTTCAAATGTTTAGTTTGATTTGATTTCAACATATTCTAGGCCAATACAATAGTTATAATATCCTAAATATATGTGTGTTTAACAGTTGGTCAATGTGTTTAACAGTACACTATGTTTCATAAGTTATTTGCATAGATATCTTATATTCTGTTTATATAAGATTGGTTTCCTTGTGTATAAATGTTACCGCGATATATATATTGTAAATGATCTTTACGTACCTGTATGAATATAATTATTTTGTTTAAAGTATCATTGTATAAGTATATATTAGTTTGGATATATATTGGTTATAAAGATTTATGCGTACTTCATGTTACATGTTTATTAGAATAAATACTATAGTAGCTTGGCTGTTTATACATATAAGTTGTTCTGTGTACACCATATGATTTTTTTTTTAACCTTAGTGTAAGCTTAGCATTAAGTATAAGTATATATGTGTTTGCTGTTAAGATGGTTATACAGTATATAGATAAAGAGATATATATTTTATGTTACCTTATACATGTTATGATATAATTATAATTTCTTAAGTATTATCCGTATTAGTTATATATGTATATATAGTGTTATAAAGTATACAGATATGTATGTTCTGTTATATGTAAAAAAAAAAAAAAATGGGATAAGTTGTTGTATAGTCACTTGTTATATAGATAATTTTTCTGAAGCCTATAGTGTAATATAATAGTGTGCTCATATACAAAGATATTGGTTTTATTTATATATATAAGATGTAGATATTTTGGTATTGGCAAATTTTTACTACTGGTCTAAATGTAAGATATGATATGACAACGCTATATATAAGTACTTATGTTAAACTATATGATGTACGCTACATAATTGATATACTGCTCTTATTTACAGGTTATACATATTGATTTGAGTTTATATCATATAGTCGATACACATATCTTAGTGGGTCTGCATATGTTAGGAGTTTGTTTCCTAATAACATTGTCTTTTAAAAACTATATATATTGGTATTTTGATTTGTTAGAAATATATATAGAAAATTTTGAAGAATAAATAAATATTTTATCCTTATTTTATATAAGCTTACTTGTATTAAATAGTGATTTGAGAAAATGTATAACAATATAATTTACATCTCGTTTAATTTATATCAAACAAATTCTAATAGTTCCATCGATTCTTGCTTATCAGCCTTGTTCGTCCTATTCGTGCCAATCTAGCTTTGCATTGGAAGTCGTGTTTGAAATCCGTAACTCGACTTCATTACCGGTCTACTCTAGCCTCGAAAGGTGAGCACTCACTCACGATTAACGTTCTTTTATTTATTAGATTTGATTTCAATTGAAACGACAATTGAAATATGCTGTTGTTAGTTAATTACACTGTTATATATGCTATTGCCTGTATCAGTTCACCTGTGACATCTGACACCATTATCTGTTAGTTATTTATGTGATGATAATACAGTTTGGCTGATAATTGATTGATTGTTGATGTTTATATTGGACGTTAAATCGTTAATGTTAAATTGATAAATAGTATGAAATTGAACTTGATATAGGATAATTAAATGTTAAATTTGATTAACGGACATTTGTATAATATGACCCCTTTTACTGTTAAATTTATTGACACGTAGGATTGTTAACTACACCTTGAACCATCAATTGTATGTTGCTTAAACTGATGATGTATGAAATCGTAATAGATGACAAGTGAAAACCGTAATGTAATAATCTTTAATCTACATGAAATGATAGTGTAGATTCTAGAAATAATTATGTTAATTCGTACAAATAACAATGCGAATTAATACGGTTATTTCGGGATTATTTGAATTGATTATTGGATTGATATTGGTTGTTGTTATTGCTTGTTTATTTACTTTGACACCATCCCAGTTATCACACTGCAAGTTCCCTTTGATATGTTTTGATTTGAATTGAATTGGAATCGGGTTGAAATGATAAATACCCAAATTGAACTTTGACCTAGGAAAGAAAATTAAATAAAACCTGATTGGTCAATAAATTTGATTTAAAAATAAAACGAAGATTTTATTTGAATAAAAATATGATTTTGAAATGAAGTTGAAATTTGAATTTTAATGAAAGGAAAATGTTAATATTTAATAATCTGAAATAAAATGTTAACAATGAAATTGATGGAAGAATGTTGTTAAATTTGAGAAATGATTGAATTAAAATTTGAAATGATTTAATAATATAGTTTGAAATTATTTGAAATGATTTAATAATCAAAATTAAGTTTGAAATTATTTAATAATTAAGTTTGAAATTATAATTAAGTTGAAATTATAATTAAGTTTGAAATTATTAAACTTTGAAATGATTTAATAATTAAGTTTTGAATTATTTAATAATTAAATAAGATTGAATTATTTAATGATTAAATTAAATTAAATTTTTGAATAAGTGAATTGTACTTCGTAATAATTGAAATTGAGTTTCTTTATTAATTAAGTTTTGAAAAATTATTTAAGTGAGTAAATAAGTGAAATTGATTTTCTTTAACAAGAAATGAAATGTGATACTTTGGAATTAATGTAAGACTTGAAATGTAAAGAATTTGATTTGACGAATTTAATTTAATTCGATCTGAAGTTTTGATTTAATGAAGTTGAACTTAAGAAATTGATTTAATGATTTGGAAATTTATTAGAATTGTTTGAATGACAAATTTGCTTAACTAATATTGAATAAAATCGATAAATGAGTTTAAATTGATTTGAATGTTAAGTAAAATTAATTTAAATGATTTCGGAATGAAACTGATATACGAACTTGAATCAATATTCGAATGGTTTAAATGAAATTGAAATTGAATTATAAGATTTTGAAATGGTAAATTGGAAGTTTTGAAACGAAAATTTTGGAAATTGATTTTGAAAGACAAATGAAATGCTGGTTTACGAATTGAAATTGAAATTGATATTGATTTGGTTTTGAAATATATAAACGACCAATCGGTGTAATAATTACGAAAGTTATTAAAGAGACCGGAATTCGGTTATGGATATACTCTCTATCTAAACCGAAAACCACTTTAATAACTATACGCGGAGTGATGATCCAGAATGAAGTGGTTGGAATGGTGTTCGTGTTGACTGAAGAAAGAGAACGATAATGGATAGCCTTGACACTTGTGTCAAATTGGAAATGACTAAAACAGGAGCTGTGCCGGGCCAATGGAGGATTGATACCTCAAGTGGACACACTTCTTCGAACTACTTATACTTGTTGTCGATTGGTGCACCCTTGATTTTGGGAGTGTTGTCTCACGGTGTTGCGGGCGCTGCGGCGTTGCGTTCTCACCAGCCCGGATCAGGCGAACGGTAGTATCACTACCTTGGGTATAGCCTCATGTGCCTTGTCATACTTGTATTCCATTTATGCGCGACCACTACGAATTTGTTTTGTACCTTGAGTATATGGATTGCCCTCTGGTGACTTCCGGTTTTGGGGAAACTACGGTCTTGTATATGCTTGTGGGAATAAAAATGTGTTAAGGGTGGAATGGGCCATGACTTAACGCTATTTTGATATCTTTATATTACTGATAGACATTATCTACTTATCGTACACTACTACATAGTAGATAGTTTAACGGATCCTTAAAGGATGGTTATTCCAACATCCTTTGAGTTACTTGTATTTCAATTGCTATTTCACTTGAGTTGGATTTATTATTATAAGAATGTTAATCCTGACTCGAGTGTTTTGTATTTTGCTTTACGCTCGGGTCAGACTGAGTGGTTCAGCTTTCGAGACTCACCTTTGGAGTTGGAGCTTTGCTTGAAGATCCAGCCATCTATTCTGCTTTCAGTATTCGATGATTCCAGTGATGCATTCTGATTTGTATCTGATGTATCGTGTTACTCTTCTGTTGTATCTGGTTTAACTCTGATGTATTTTATATATTCATATAGTAGCTTCATGAACTACTATCTCTTTTATTTCCGCTGCATTTATTACTCTGTGTCTGTGATCTGTGATTTTATCTATTTACTGTATATGTTCAGTTTTGCCAAATTTAAATTAACAACGCGGTATTTTGAGCAATTCAACTCCGGCATGAGTGTCTACCTATACACTTATAATGGATGCGAATGGTCCAAAATGGCGGGTCGTTACAGTTGGTATCAGAGCTTTGGTAGCTCTAGGCAAAACTTAACATATAGAGTAAATGTATTTACAGAATCACTTTCATTTCGAGTTTCAATCTCTTCCTTTCGACTCGATTTCTTTGAATTTTGGAACATTCCCTCCGGTTCCAAATTTCATTCGTTTCCCTCACTATTCGTCTTCTTTCAATTCTGGAGCATCTCATAACTCCACTTCGAATGAACCCTTATAATGAATCGGCGGTCTCGCCAAACTTCAAACGATTCGTAAAGGAGCAAAACTCCTTTATAATAGGCATTGATTTACCGGAGATTTCTGTATCCTCAGTTTACGATGCTATCTATTCCCTGCTATACCTGAATCTCATCTCTAGAGGTCGAGTGTTGAATTACCTCGGAATTCAGCATTGATCTTATTCTTGAAGTTACGGACGACCCAGCTAAGGTTGACCGTGAATTAAATAAACTCATCCATCTCCCGATTGTGGTAATTGAATCATCTTATCTTCTATTTCAAACTTATTTTCGAATCAAAATTCTCTTTGATTTGAGTCAACAAAAATTTGAACCCCTATCCTTATTTTGAAAATTTATTCCTGTATCGTCGAGCAAAGAAATGTATTTGTAAACTAATATATAAATGTTTTAATATATACTGTGTTGTTTGAGTTGTTGATGTTGATTTGGATTTTCGATCGATTCGTCTGATCAACGCTATCGATAGGATTCCCAAAACACTTTAGCAGAGCAAACTGACACAATATTGTTTTCAAATTTGGTAAATGAAATAAAATTGTGTGATTATACCATAAATATATAAGTAAAATTTTCTGGAATTTAATAGGTTAATTAAATTGTTTGTTTGAAATGATAATATTTGATTATCATTTATTGTTCTAAATAAATTTATAAATATGGTTTATAAATTGATTTGGAATTTGAAATGAATTTTATTTAGAAATTTGAGAATTTATTAAGTTTCCGGTGATTTTGAAATTTTGTTTTAAAATTTTAAAGCATATATATTGAAAGTATTTTCGAAAAGAAATCATTTTCAAAGAATTTTAAAAAATGTTGAAACCAGTGCTCTTCTCTTTGTCGCTGGAAAATAATTTCGGTGATGGCGGCCGCATCATCGACATTCATTTTCGAGTTTCGAAGTGGAGATACTATTCTATAGCTTCGCTACGGTTTTGTTTTGAAAAATATTTTGATTTGAATTTCTTCAGTATAATTTGATTTATATATATATATATATACATAGGTATCTTATTTTAAAAATTTAAATTGATTTGATATAAATATATTATATATATCTCTAAATTGTTTAAAGTTATTCGGAAATCTAATTCTTAAATTTTGTTAAAAGGTGATTTTAATTATAAATAAAACCAAAAATTTGGAATAAATATTTAAACTTGGATAATTGAATTGGGAAAATTTTATTTGTATATTGTTCAATTGCATTCTAATACAACTTACCTAAATCATTCAGAAGTTGAATATGTAATTGGATAATATATAATATAAATTAAACTTATAAATAAAATTTGAGTGTTTATAATAAATGTTATACACTTAAATTTTAATTATAAAATGTTAATAGAATAAATAGAAAAATAAGATAATTGAAAAATAAATTTGTTTTGAAAGAATTAATAAATTGAAATTTGATCAACTTATGAAAATACCTTGAATTTAAAAGCAATTAGTGAATATAAATTAATTTAAATCGAAACTCTTATGGTTTAAATTAATTTATATGGGTTAAATATATGTGATAAGATATATTAAGTAGAAAATTTAACAATAATTTGGAATAAAAGAAGAACTTAGATTGTTGAAAATAAAATATGATTATAATAAAGGACTATTCAAATTTATAGTATAGAAATTGTAAATTTAAGATAATTGGATAATAAGATAATGAAATTTAGAAATAGTTGAGATTGATTTTAGTGAAATCAAATTGATTAAATAAATTATTGAATATCAATTAATTTAAATTTGAATTTATATGGTTTAAATTAATTGTTATTTTGTATTTCAAAATCTGTTTTTCTTTCTGGTTGTTTCTATTCTCCTACCTCGTTCCTTTTCGGGGACGAAAAGTTTTGAGTGGGGGAGAGTGTAACGACCCGTAAATTTCAACGGTTTTAATAACGTAATTAGTTGAAATTTTGTGAAATTTTAAAAGATAAAATTTTGAAATAAAAATTGAATATTTGGAATACGTCTAGTTAAACATAGCAACTGGTAAATTTTCGTCCGAAAATACGAAAGTTTATTTCGCGCGTAAATTTACTTCAATTTAATCAGTTAAAAAGCGTTGAAAATAAAATGTTTTCGAAACCTAAATATTTTTACATAGAAAAATTCTAAACCATCTTCTGAGCAAGATGTCAGTTCGTCATTTTTCCAAATTCGGACATCTATTGCTCCGTCGTTCTTATTTTCTGCAAAATGCAGCATTCTGGTACCGATATCGATTTTATCGGATGATCGTACCACTGATTTCTATATACCGTTTTGATCGTCTCGTCGTGCCGATCTATACGGTATATTCGATTGTCAAATTCGGAGTTCCGTTGTACGTTGCACTTTGCGTAACGCCTACCGTATCGGTAGCCGGTTACAATCTGCTCTGAGACTTTTTGTTATCCTGTGTGTAATCCAATAGACACTAGCTGTCAACCATTAATATCTTCAGCCTTTCCTATTCCACCATTCCAAATTTGAACGGTCATCAGCTTTAATTGTTGCCTTGAATTCAAGCAAACTTTTAGATTTCTAGAAATTAACAGGCAACCTTTTCTTCTACCTATAGTCATTATTGCTAGTTGAATTTATTTTCGACAGTTCATTCTAACCTTCATTTTGGTTTTGTCAAGAGAAATTGTTTTTCACGTTACTTTATCCTTGCCAATTAAACTTGCTCTTCCTCTTCTTTTGAAAACCGCCTCCACCCCAAGACCGAACAGCTTAACAGCCGCCATTAGCCTCCGCCCTCATCTTCGTCCTCCACGTTTTGTCACCCTCTGCCGCCTCATTCCCACCACAACAATTCCCCTCTCTCTTCCTTCCCATCCTCTACCCCAACAGCCAACCACGACATAGCTCTTCACGTGAACCACCTCACACGGCAAACCATCAACATTCCCTCACCACAGTGGCCACCGAACCCATAGCCTCGGCCGAAGCCAACTCGACCACGTGAGCAGCCCTCCTCCTTGCCACCTGTTTTTCCTTCCATCTCGGCATCATTTTTGAAGCCACCTTCTTGCGTGAGCGGCAGCACCTCTGTGTATAAGCATATATAAGGTATTATATTCATATATATATATTATATATTATGTTGGGTTTGTATTATATATATATAGTGTACTACGTGCTTGATTTTCTGTAGAGGTATATTCGCATATATATATTTTATATAAGTTACAGTTTATATTTTAAAACACGTATGTTTCGTTAGTTATATAAATAAAGATAATTTATGAATTAAAAGTATATATAGGTTCAAATGTTTAGTTTGATTTGATTTCAACATATTCTAGGCCAATACAATAGTTATAATATCCTAAATATATGTGTGTTTAACAGTTGGTCAATGTGTTTAACAGTACACTATGTTTCATAAGTTATTTGCATAGATATCTTATATTCTGTTTATATAAGATTGGTTTCCTTGTGTATAAATGTTACCGCGATATATATATTGTAAATGATCTTTACGTACCTGTATGAATATAATTATTTTGTTTAAAGTATCATTGTATAAGTATATATTAGTTTGGATATATATTGGTTATAAAGATTTATGCGTACTTCATGTTACATGTTTATTAGAATAAATACTATAGTAGCTTGGCTGTTTATACATATAAGTTGTTCTGTGTACACCATATGATTTTTTTTTAACCTTAGTGTAAGCTTAGCATTAAGTATAAGTATATATGTGTTTGCTGTTAAGATGGTTATACAGTATATAGATAAAGAGATATATATTTTATGTCACCTTATACATGTTATGATATAATTATAATTTCTTAAGTATTATCCGTATTAGTTATATATGTATATATAGTGTTATAAAGTATACAGATATGTATGTTCTGTTATATGTAAAAAAAAAAAAAAATGGGTAAAGTTGTTGTATAGTCACTTGTTATATAGATAATTTTTCTGAAGCCTATAGTGTAATATAATAGTGTGCTCATATACAAAGATATTGGTTTTATTTATATATATAAGATGTAGATATTTTGGTATTGGCAAATTTTTACTACTGGTCTAAATGTAAGATATGATATGACAACGCTATATATAAGTACTTATGTTAAACTATATGATGTACGCTACATAATTGATATACTGCTCTTATTTACAGGTTATACATATTGATTTGAGTTTATATCATATAGTCGATACACATATCTTAGTGGGTCTGCATATGTTAGGAGTTTGTTTCCTAATAACATTGTCTTTTAAAAACTATATATATTGGTATTTTGATTTGTTAGAAATATATATAGAAAATTTTGAAGAATAAATAAATATTTTATCCTTATTTTATATAAGCTTACTTGTATTAAATAGTGATTTGAGAAAATGTATAACAATATAATTTACATCTCGTT
The DNA here is from genome assembly GCA_030737815.1 of Allium fistulosum. Taxonomy (NCBI): domain Eukaryota; kingdom Viridiplantae; phylum Streptophyta; class Magnoliopsida; order Asparagales; family Amaryllidaceae; genus Allium; species Allium fistulosum. The sequence continues at coordinate 1,124,145,934 of CM060902.1, read as the reverse complement.
TAATTTATATCAAACAAATTCTAATAGTTCCATCGATTCTTGCTTATCAGCCTTGTTCGTCCTATTCGTGCCAATCTAGCTTTGCATTGGAAGTCGTGTTTGAAATCCGTAACTCGACTTCATTACCGGTCTACTCTAGCCTCGAAAGGTGAGCACTCACTCACGATTAACGTTCTTTTATTTATTAGATTTGATTTCAATTGAAACGACAATTGAAATATGCTGTTGTTAGTTAATTACACTGTTATATATGCTATTGCCTGTATCAGTTCACCTGTGACATCTGACACCATTATCTGTTAGTTATTTATGTGATGATAATACAGTTTGGCTGATAATTGATTGATTGTTGATGTTTATATTGGACGTTAAATCGTTAATGTTAAATTGATAAATAGTATGAAATTGAACTTGATATAGGATAATTAAATGTTAAATTTGATTAACGGACATTTGTATAATATGACCCCTTTTACTGTTAAATTTATTGACACGTAGGATTGTTAACTACACCTTGAACCATCAATTGTATGTTGCTTAAACTGATGATGTATGAAATCGTAATAGATGACAAGTGAAAACCGTAATGTAATAATCTTTAATCTACATGAAATGATAGTGTAGATTCTAGAAATAATTATGTTAATTCGTACAAATAACAATGCGAATTAATACGGTTATTTCGGGATTATTTGAATTGATTATTGGATTGATATTGGTTGTTGTTATTGCTTGTTTATTTACTTTGACACCATCCCAGTTATCACACTGCAAGTTCCCTTTGATATGTTTTGATTTGAATTGAATTGGAATCGGGTTGAAATGATAAATACCCAAATTGAACTTTGACCTAGGAAAGAAAATTAAATAAAACCTGATTGGTCAATAAATTTGATTTAAAAATAAAACGAAGATTTTATTTGAATAAAAATATGATTTTGAAATGAAGTTGAAATTTGAATTTTAATGAAAGGAAAATGTTAATATTTAATAATCTGAAATAAAATGTTAACAATGAAATTGATGGAAGAATGTTGTTAAATTTGAGAAATGATTGAATTAAAATTTGAAATGATTTAATAATATAGTTTGAAATTATTTGAAATGATTTAATAATCAAAATTAAGTTTGAAATTATTTAATAATTAAGTTTGAAATTATAATTAAGTTGAAATTATAATTAAGTTTGAAATTATTAAACTTTGAAATGATTTAATAATTAAGTTTTGAATTATTTAATAATTAAATAAGATTGAATTATTTAATGATTAAATTAAATTAAATTTTTGAATAAGTGAATTGTACTTCGTAATAATTGAAATTGAGTTTCTTTATTAATTAAGTTTTGAAAAATTATTTAAGTGAGTAAATAAGTGAAATTGATTTTCTTTAACAAGAAATGAAATGTGATACTTTGGAATTAATGTAAGACTTGAAATGTAAAGAATTTGATTTGACGAATTTAATTTAATTCGATCTGAAGTTTTGATTTAATGAAGTTGAACTTAAGAAATTGATTTAATGATTTGGAAATTTATTAGAATTGTTTGAATGACAAATTTGCTTAACTAATATTGAATAAAATCGATAAATGAGTTTAAATTGATTTGAATGTTAAGTAAAATTAATTTAAATGATTTCGGAATGAAACTGATATACGAACTTGAATCAATATTCGAATGGTTTAAATGAAATTGAAATTGAATTATAAGATTTTGAAATGGTAAATTGGAAGTTTTGAAACGAAAATTTTGGAAATTGATTTTGAAAGACAAATGAAATGCTGGTTTACGAATTGAAATTGAAATTGATATTGATTTGGTTTTGAAATATATAAACGACCAATCGGTGTAATAATTACGAAAGTTATTAAAGAGACCGGAATTCGGTTATGGATATACTCTCTATCTAAACCGAAAACCACTTTAATAACTATACGCGGAGTGATGATCCAGAATGAAGTGGTTGGAATGGTGTTCGTGTTGACTGAAGAAAGAGAACGATAATGGATAGCCTTGACACTTGTGTCAAATTGGAAATGACTAAAACAGGAGCTGTGCCGGGCCAATGGAGGATTGATACCTCAAGTGGACACACTTCTTCGAACTACTTATACTTGTTGTCGATTGGTGCACCCTTGATTTTGGGAGTGTTGTCTCACGGTGTTGCGGGCGCTGCGGCGTTGCGTTCTCACCAGCCCGGATCAGGCGAACGGTAGTATCACTACCTTGGGTATAGCCTCATGTGCCTTGTCATACTTGTATTCCATTTATGCGCGACCACTACGAATTTGTTTTGTACCTTGAGTATATGGATTGCCCTCTGGTGACTTCCGGTTTTGGGGAAACTACGGTCTTGTATATGCTTGTGGGAATAAAAATGTGTTAAGGGTGGAATGGGCCATGACTTAACGCTATTTTGATATCTTTATATTACTGATAGACATTATCTACTTATCGTACACTACTACATAGTAGATAGTTTAACGGATCCTTAAAGGATGGTTATTCCAACATCCTTTGAGTTACTTGTATTTCAATTGCTATTTCACTTGAGTTGGATTTATTATTATAAGAATGTTAATCCTGACTCGAGTGTTTTGTATTTTGCTTTACGCTCGGGTCAGACTGAGTGGTTCAGCTTTCGAGACTCACCTTTGGAGTTGGAGCTTTGCTTGAAGATCCAGCCATCTATTCTGCTTTCAGTATTCGATGATTCCAGTGATGCATTCTGATTTTTATCTGATGTATCGTGTTACTCTTCTGTTGTATCTGGTTTAACTCTGATGTATTTTATATATTCATATAGTAGCTTCATGAACTACTATCTCTTTTATTTCCGCTGCATTTATTACTCTGTGTCTGTGATCTGTGATTTTATCTATTTACTGTATATGTTCAGTTTTGCCAAATTTAAATTAACAACGCGGTATTTTGAGCAATTCAACTCCGGCATGAGTGTCTACCTATACACTTATAATGGATGCGAATGGTCCAAAATGGCGGGTCGTTACATGAAATCCACATTTGTGCGTGTATTGTGTAGTCCAAGGGTTTAACACAATAGTGCAACCACATTCAACCATCATAGATCAAATATAACAATATATTTGATAAGCGATATAAACTATAACGCTTATCTTTCATTCACAGATCATAGATATTCATATCATATATAAATATATCACAAATCACAACACAGAACAGGATATATCACAAAGCATCTCATATCAGAGATATCAAACAATTCAACATCCAATATAATCCAAACATCCATAGATAGGATCAACTTAATCATTTGATTAATTTAAATCAAATAAATTTCCAAAGTTATTTCCTTTTTAAAATAAATTTCTTTATCTCTTCAAATCTATTTAAAATTCCATTTTAAATAAATTTCCCAACTTTCGAATAATACTATTCAAAATCTATTTAAAAAAAATCTTTTCCCATATTTTGGAAATAATTCGATAAGATTTCAAAAATCAACTTTATGCTTTAAAATTCCTTCTTTGAAACTCAACCAATTCTTTCAAAAGAATTTACTTAAAATCTCTAATTTTAATTTCAAAAATCCAATTTTTATTTATTTCTGGTATCCAACGATACCAAAAATACATTCGGCTAAATTATAGCCTTCAACACATTCAATTATCGATATGATCATTCACAGATTATCAATAAATCATCACACATCATATGAACAAATTCATACAACATATGAAACAAATTCATACAATTTTGAGGAATCCAGTTGGATCCCTCCAACCTGTTTCCCTGCATCCACAGATGTTAGCACAATACCAATTCCACTTTGAAGTGGAATATCGCGGTATATGGGATTTATAAATATTATCCGCTATTATGCGGCGCAATAGGGTCTCATACGCTATATATTGCGGGAAATCAACTCCAAATACATATATAATACCAATTCCACTTCACGGTGGAATTATCGCGGTATATGTTTTTAATAAATAACCTCCGCTTAATATACGGCGTATAGGGTCTGTTTCAGCACAATAGATAACAACCATCATTCAATTCACACAATCAAGCAATTTTAAATCTAACTATTTAAATTTTAAATCGAACACAATTCGATTGAGTGAGGAGTTCTCACCTTGCTTTTAATAACGGTTGTAGTATTTTATTTCGAATAAAATTAAACGCACGTTTAATTTTACTCAAAATTTTCACTAGCTCCAATCGACTCCAATCTAGTTCCATTGCATAGTACTCGTCAAAACGAACCCAATGCAATTCATTTCGTTAGTTTTCGACCTGGCATCAAAAAGTTATGCATTTTTAAAATTCGAACGAATTTAATATACAATTATTTACAATTTTCTTCTTTTTTTTATTTACCCTAACAAATCCTAGCCGCACATTGCTGGAGATCAAGATCTGGCCGTGTTTTGTATCTTCTTCCACGTGCGCGTACAGCTTCAAACGAACCCATCATCACGCGAACTAGGGTTCGCCGCCGCTCATCAAACGAACGCCGAGAGTCCATCAACCCACCACCACACGAAACGCCTCAGCCACCTCCACCTCTGCCCAGAACGCGCGCCAACTCGGCCCTCCCCTCGTCGTGATAAATGTGAACGAATACGGCGCGTTCAAACGTAGATCGCCATTGATTGGCTTCGCCGGAGACGATCGTCACCGTATGGATTGGAAGCTCTCTCGATGCTCTACAAAGTTCCAGTTAGAGGTTTCGGCTAATTGTTTGTGGATTGGAAGATAATTGGAGGAGAAGGCGGGACGTTTTTGGCCATCGAAATTAAAAATGGCGGCCTGGAGATAGAACTAGGGTTTTGGCCTTTGTTTGCAAATGAAGAAATAGAGGGCCTTATATAGAAAATCTCCAAAACACTATTCATTGAAAATTTTCCGAACTCCAAACGTATCATGCCGGTAGGCGTTTCTAAGGTTTTACCCACGTTCTGAACACAATGGAACTTGTTTTGGGAGCTAATTCGGTTATTTGTGCGAGTTACGGAAATAAACGATCAATTTTAAATTAAATCGATTAAAACGATTTTTATGCGTTTTGGCTTGCCCCGGACAAACCGTAATTCCGATTGACACGAAATTTGAAGCCTTACAATAATTTCACATTATGGATCCGTTGAAACTAGTTTCATCGAAATCCGAGACTGTTTGAAAAATGACTATTTTCACTCGTCAATTATATATTAAAATATTCAATTTTTACAAATTAACTTTTAATTCAATTTTAAAAGTTTACAAACATCATTACAACTCTAATATGATTTAAGATAACTTTATAAATCATTTTTATTCACATTTGATCCAATTACCAATTATTTACCGGAGTTCAAATATTAAACTATCGATTAAATTACCCAATTAAATCACTATATTCGAATTTAAATTTATTCAGCTTAAAAATTTCACTTGTTAATATTTAAAATCAATTAAATATCTAAATTTCAAATGACAGAAATTCTGGGTCGTTACATAAAACAATAACCATTTATTTTATTTTTTAGATGAAGCTATCGTATAAGTTGGGCATTACTTACAAACATGAAAGTGAGTAAACAATTCATAAGTATATGGAACATTAAATATTAATTTGGTGGTTTCATTGAATTTAAGTATGTTAAAAATATAAATGTAATAGTCCACTTTTCCGTACCCCTTGAATAGACACTAATCTCCATCGATTGACTCAAGATGAACGGAAAACCGAACCATTAGGGTTAAAAGAAGAGGTAGAAGAAAACAGAAGAAACAGAAAGAAAAAGAACACAAAAACAATATCAGAATCTCACATTCGTAGCGAAACAATATATAATAGATAAATGAATAATCTTTAAAACAAAGAACTATATCATTTTATACATTACATCATCATCAGAGTTTACAACAACAATACAACACTGGACAATTATATGAACTTGTCCACATACAGAATACACAGCGGAATAAATAATATCATATACAAGTGATACGTCTCGCCATCCAGCTCGCCACTGAGCTCCACAGCATCTCCTAAATCCAAAATGACCTAATAACCTGACTCTAGACTGCCCGTGTGGAAAATGATGGGCACCCAGAGTTTAGGAAGGAAACAATAAACTCCAGGTCAGTCATGGTGACTGGTGTGAGAACTAAAACAGTTTATCTTTAGAAACAAAAAACCATAGAATTTTAACATTGAAACCCACAATGCTTTTGGAAAATGAAACTACCATAAGACCTCCCACCACACACACAATGCAATCGCAGACTTGGAGGAGATTTCTTCTTATGATAGTCAAAAATGCTTACTACGCAAAACAAATCATTTTTGATATTATTACTAGTGCATAGTGTAAAATTCTTTCAAAAATACAATATTAATATTAGCTAGCATAGGTACCATTATATTATGCCTGCTATAGCTGCCTCCTGAGGAGACAGGTTATACAATTTCAATCGTAAAGAGTTCGTATTGTTTCTTTGGATTTTCCAACAAATGGTCAGGCTAAGGAACTTCCTTTCCTACTGCCGAATGGGATCGCCTCTGGCTGGACGTCCCGAGAGACAAACTGCTCTCTGCCAAACAAGGCCGGGTTACCCCTGTAACTAGGTAACTCACGAATATGCCATTCCCCGGTCCTTTGGGACCTTTATCCGAGCGCTCGGTAACCAACATCACACATAATAAATAAGGTGTGTCCACATGAGTAAGTATCTGGGCTCCATACCATGATACCACCCCTTTCCAGAAGGAAATGACATACCCTAAAGGGCGCGTCCCTCATAACCTTACCGCAACATTCCTGTTTCGACCATTTCCGGGTTGTTGAGGCCCTGACGAAGTCTCGTCCACAAAGCTACGCTTTATACAAAAGCTATGCTTTGGGCCAAACAAATGATCAAAGTAATGATCACAAAGATAAATTATCAAACAAATGATCATATCACAAATGATCAAACAATGATCATGTGACGACCGTCCATGACCCCTGCACTGAACAAGGAAATAGTGCGCTGAAAAGTGTGCCAGGCAGCCATGGACGATCACTAAGGTAAGTTAAAACAACAGAATCTATCGTATTACTTACAGCGCATGGATAAATACAATAGAGAATATATATAGTGAAGCTTCACAAAATAGAATCTCATCAATTAAGCTTCATAATAGTTGAATACAAACATCTGAATAGTCAATACATCAAGCCTCACTACATATCACTCAGAGAATTATACAAGCAGCGGAACATCCAGTACATATAGTAAGAAAATAATATCCAAGCCTCCAGCTCGTCTTCGTCATCAGCATCGTTGGAAACTAAGAACAGCACCTGTCACCTGCTACCTAGTCTGCTGTTAACTCCCTTTTTGCAACGACCTACGAGTTAAGGAATGAACGAGTCAGATTATGCCATGACTTATAAGAAGCCAACGAGTTAAAAAGCCTAAAACTTAAGTGGACTGAACGACTTACGACTTAGCTACTGAAAGAGGATCTACGGCTTGAACGACTTACGACCTACCGGGTTAACGAGTTACGACCTAAGGGGAGTTTGCGACCTAACTACAGGAACTTCACGACCTAACGAAACTAGCGACTTAATGAAGTGAGCGACCTACGAGTTAGTGGAGCAGCGACCTAGCTACAGGAATGTCACGACCTAAGGAAGGTCGCGACCTAAGGAAGCTTGTGACCTAAGGGAGTCTACGACCTAACTACTGAAGGTAACTTCGCGACCTAGCAGTGTTGCGACCTAAAGACTTCGCGACCTAGCAGTGTTGCGACCTAAAGACTTCGACTTAAGAAGGTTCCGACCTAATGGGTTACAACTGAGCTTAAGTCGTTCATGACTGCTCCAGTTCCTAACGACTTAAGAAGTATACGACTTAACCGTTTACGACTTAGTGGGTGTACGACTTAAGAGCTTCACAGCCTACGACTCATGGTCCTAACGACTCAACGAGTTAAGATATCTACAACTTAAAGAGTTAAAGGGGGTTCCGACTTAACGACTCAGCGAGTTAAGGTCTTACGACTTAAGGGTCTTACGAGTTAAGGTCTTACGACTTAAGGGTGTTACGACCTAAAGGCTACGAGGTTAAAGTCCAGAGCCCATGCTTATACTACCTGTCTGATAAGTCGGCTACGACTTAACACTTGGAAGACAAAGCCACGGGATGAGCCCAGAACAACCCAATCCCTTAACTCGTCACCGACCTAACCCAATCCCTTAACTTGTCACCGACCTAACCCAATCCCTTAACTCGTCACCGACCTACCCTAAGTCGGCTACGACTTAGGACTTAGGGAGATTTCCAGAGTCCAAATCAGCTCCTATAAATACCCCACCACTTCCAACATAAGAGGGACTTTTGGCCATTCATTTCTTCAAGCGCCGTTACGCTGTCGAAGTCTCCTCTCATTCAGCAATCAAAGATCTTCAAGCATTCGAGACACTACAAAAATCTTCGAGAAGAACTCCTTACATCCAACACGGATTCGCCGAGTTTCATCATCAAAGATTGAGCTTTTAGTCAAGAGTGCTTTCGTGATCAAGTTGTATTGTATTTTGAAGGATATTGTATCAAATTGTAACCGAATCAGCAATAAAAGATTATAAAGTGGACGTAGGCTTAATTATGGGTCGAACCACTATAAACCTGCTGTTCATTTACTGCTTTTCTGCTATTTTCAGCTTATATTCTGTTCCCGTACCAACGGGTGGTGCATTCACGATTCTATTACACACACCGGGTGTTAGCGTTCACTTTTCATCGTTAACATTTTGGTGCTTTCACTGAGAATTGAACTCAGGCGATCATCCACCGTTGTTTCGCAAAGATTCATAAAAAGAACCTCTCTTAAAAACCAGATCCGAAATAATGGTTCCTGGAAGAAGAGGTAGACCTATCAGATCCGGAAATGCTCACGAAGGGACTTCCGCTTCCCCAACAACAGACCAAGCAACTCCAACCGTTGGAGTCACCAGGGCTGAATTGGATGATGCAGTTTCTGGATTGTACCAACAGATTGAAACCCAAAATGCTTTGATGATGGATAGGTTAACTGCTCTGCTCGGGGCAAATCGCCAACCAGAAAACTGTCAAACTACTCTTCCTGAAATGCCACCTTTCCAGGCTGATGGTTCTATGCCGCAACCAACTTGTCATGAACATATGCCCGGGCAAACTTCCGGGGAAAGAACTGATGCTTGTCCGGAGGTGTCTTTGAATAATAAAGAATACCTGTCTGAAATGGTTAGCCGCATAATGAAAGAGAGCATGCAAAGGGAAGAGGATGAGAACGACTGGGGATTTGCACCAAGCAGAACTCCGTTTCCTGAAAGGATCTTGAAAGCGGAGTTTCCAAGGAAATTTGCACCTCCTACTATCCAAGCCTATAGGGGAACCAGTGACCCTAATCATTTCCTATACAAATACGATTGGCATATGACCGGTGCAAGAGCATCAGACGAGATCAAGTGTCGATACTTTCCGGTATACCTGGAAGGCGTGGCTTTACTTTGGTTCACAAAGCTTCCAGTTCGGTCTGTAGATAAGTTCTCCGACTTAACGCAAAAGTTTAAAGAGCAGTTCAGATTGTATGCTTCAAAAGCTAAGGATATAATGTCACTGTCTAACCTTGAACAAGCGCCCGGAGAATCAATCAAATCTTTCTTGAGCCGTTTCAATATAGCTTTAGCCGAAGTAGAAAATGCGGAACCACGCATGATCCTAACTTATTTGATGCGAGCCATTGATAAATCAAGTAAATTTGGAATATGGCTAAAGATGAAGGAACCGAATTCACTTGATAAATTTTATAAAAAGGCCGACGAGTTCATTCGCCTTGAAAGCCTTTCTACGACATCGAAAGAAGTTGCTGCCCAAACTAATAATAACAATGTCCTATCTAATAAAAGAGAATCTGAAAGTCAGAAAAGGGAGAATGAAGGAGGAAAGAGCCAGGGAAATGAAAAGAAACCTCGCCGCTTTAATCCTTCGGATTTTACTCCTTTAACTGATACACCAAGAAATATCTTTTTTGCAACAAAGGACGTTGTCAGGTATCCTAAGCCACCTGAGATGACGAGAGGTGCAAAGCGCAATGGAAAATTCTGCCAATTTCACAATCAACCTGGCCATGACACTGACCAATGTCGCCAATTAAAGAACGTGATTGAAGAATTGCTGGAGCAGGGTAAACTCCAACAATACGTTAAGAGAAGCGGAGTCAATCCAACCTCATCCACTCGGGACCAACAACGTCCTACCCATCAATCCGATTCTCACAACAACGCTGCAGCACAAGATTCAGAAAAGCTTGTCATTAATGTTGTCACAGGAGGTCCACACCTAGCAGGCAGAAGTTGGGACGACTGTTAATTGTCCACAAAACTGCAACTGGGGCATCTTTCACTTTCTCTGGCATATAAATCCGAAGCTGCAAATCTAGCACAAATGGATAATCAGTCCGAAGATTCTGAAACAACAATAACTAGCATCCATCTTTTACTTAGCAGCATTGCTTGAATTTGTAAAAATGATAATGGATGTATAACTTCTGCATTGTAAACCGCTGAGAAATCAGTGTGACTGAATAATGAAAAACTATGCATTCTGTGTTTTCTATTATAAAATGCCTGTTATATTTCGATGTGTAAATACTCTAAATGTATTGCTAAAATGTCGATCTAATATTGCAGGTCATTAAAGCAAAGCTCACCCATCGCAAAGCTAAGCGAGCCTTACAAATCATTTATTAAAGCAAATACCAAGCAACAAAAAATTCCATATTCAAATCCGATACAAGAAGAACCTCACATAAAAAGTTGGCAACTTCACTAGGGCAAGCCTTCGTTAACCGGTTGTGATTGTCAATATGAACAGACATCCAGCTAGGTAACTCGCGTTTGTCCCATGAAGTTATTCAACAGTGAAGTCCACTTCTTCGGGTGAGGCAATTTACTTACAAAAGGAACGAAGACACGCTTGGAAATGATAATAAAAGGTCGCTAATGGGCAGATGATGGGAGAACATGGCCAAGCAAGCACGGAAGCAACCAAAAGGAATATTGCTCCTCAATAAAAGGGCCGGTAGAACCACCAAAGGGCACTTGTTAACTGATCGTGATGCATCCGATCAGGCAGCTTGCGTCCGTCCCGTGGATCTACTCGCCCCTGAGAAGCAACCTTCCTGGCACACCAACCAACCGATGCTCCTTCCCAAAGGTCAACAAAGCCCTCTAACGAGGCACGCCAATAAATGGGAGAGCTTTCCTCAATCAAAAAGATTGGTGGGACTAACAAAAGGGGCACCATGTTAGTTAATTGCGATCGTTTGTGCAAACAAACATCCAATCAAGCAACTTGCGTTCGCCCCGTGGACCCCTCCGACCATGAGAAAGTAACTTCCAGGCAATCAAAAGCCCTTTTCGGAGGCACAAGCCCTCTTCGGAGGCACAAGCCATCTTCGGAGGCACGCTTCACCATGCTTGAAGCACAAAATCAAAAGCCCTTTTCGGAGGCAAAAGCCCTCTTCGGAGGCACATTTCACCCGTGTAGAAGTGCAAAATGCTTCTCTTCGGAGACCCACTTCACCAGTGATGAAATGCTAAAAAGCCCTTTTCGGAGGCACATTTCACCCGTGTAGAAGTGCAAAATGCTTCTCTTCGGAGACCCACTTCACCAGAGCTGAAATGCCAAAATTGCTTCTCTGCGGAGACCAAAATCGCTTCTCTTCGGAGACCAAAATTGCTTCTCTTCAGAGACCAAAATTGCTTCTCTTCGGAGACCAAAATTGCTTCTCTTCGGAGACCAAAATTGCTCTTCAAAGGCGTACTTCACCTTGCTTGAAGTACCAAAAATAAACCCTTTACTGGGGCACAAAAATCAAAACCTTCTTCAGAAGCTCATTTCATTGTGCAGGAAAATTCATTTTTAAACAAATAAAAGTGATCATTCCCAAAAGTCGAAGTGTTCTTCTGACAGAAAGAGAAAGTAAAAATTTCTCCAGAAACGAGATATACTCTATAAAAAGCAGAATGATTCCTTCTTCAAAAATGGAATAGTTATTCTCTAATATAAGAGTATCAGTCTTGTAAAAGCGAGAAATATTGCAATGCACTTGTGGTGTGGGGGCAACATTATACAATTCAGTTACATTAATAAAAGTAATATACAAGCGACACACCACAAGTTCATTACAATATCACATAAAGAAGATGTGGAATAAATGCGTTCTTGAAACACAGACAAGAGTTTGTACAAGTAAAAAGAATCGTTTACTCTACACTTCAAATGAAAAACAGATATATTCCTACATACACAAGAATTTGTACAAGTAAAATAGCTATTTTATTCAATATTATGGAAGCTTTTTACATTGTGCAGATTACAAAAAGGAGCAGAGACCGATATCCGCACAATCTCCGGTCAATACAAAAAGCAGAAAAGACAAAATCAAACTCATTTCTCCTTCTTCCCACCCTTGGAGCTTTTACCCGGCCTGGTAATTAGTTTCGAAGGCCGTATCGGAGAAGAAGGAGAAAGAGACTCAGCCGGATCAATCTCTGCTTCATCCCCAGCAGCAGAAAAACTTTTCTTTCCTTTCTTCGAAGCCACACGTTTCCCCTTCTTCTTGGAAGAAGACTCACTCCCCGGAGCAAGAAATGTAGAAAGCTTTGTGTCGTAGTCAAAAGACCGCTCCGGGGTCTTCTCGCTATCTTCCAGATCTTCTGCTTTCTGTTCCTCGGAAGCAGGTGGTTCGTCCAAACCTTGAAGGGCCGCTGTCGGTTCTTCCTGTGAACCTGGTTGAGAAGCTGGAAGAGGAGTAACTTGAGAAGGAGGAGGGACGACAGCTGAAGAAGGAAGAATTGGTGCAGTTTCCGGCACGTCTTCTGCATAATAAAAGAAATCAAAATCAGTATTCTCCGAGAAAAAAGAAGACCGTGAATCGTCAAAGTTACCTGGAGAAGCCGGTTTAGCGAGATCAATCTCAAATTCCCGAGCTTGGAAGTCCTTCATTGCCTCTTCCTCTGTAGGAGTGGTCACAGTTTCTTTGTCAACCTTAGCGGGAGGCGTGGAATGAGAACTAGAGCCGGTAATATCCGCGTAAGCTAAAGCCGAAGTATAAGCAGGAGCTATAGGAGGTATTTCTCTCTCAGGAAGCTTCTCTCCCGTCGCCTCGGCCCGCACTCGGATAAGCTGCTCTTTTCCTTTGGCAAGGGCAGCGCGGTCGCTCTCACCTAAGTAGGTAGCTTGAAGATCTGCTTCAGCATAACCGGCACCGCCAAACAAGTCGATGATTGCCTCCCATACTTCCGCTAATGTGACTTCATATTCTGGTCCCAAAAATGAAAGGCTCCCACGCCCCAGGACGCAATGCATATAAAAGTCGAATAAAGACGCGTCAATGTTGGCTTTGGTTGCCTTTTGGGATTCTTCAGCCGCAGCCTTACCAGAGAGAGCTTCATCACGCTCTCTTTCAACTTTCAATAACTGGGATTGCACCCTCGCAATTTCTAAGTCTCGAGAGCTGATTTTCTCCTGAAGTTGAGCAGCGTCATCGCGATATTTTCTAGTAACATGTTGTTCTGCTTCAAGTTTTACTTCAGTATCTCGCTGAGCAGCATGGGCGTCTCGAACTTGTTTTTGAAGCATTTCTTCTTTCTGAGAATAAGAAGTGGAAGAAGTGGCAAGCTCATTTTTGAGTCTTTCAACTTCAGCTTCGAGCTTCCCATAATTATCGCTAATGCTTTTCATCTCCGCATCGTGCTGCTTACGCCATTTGTCCCATTCTGATTTGTCGTTCTCCATGGTCATCATAGCCTCAAGGTTCATATGGTTGACCCTTTGAAGTTCATCAACCAGCTTCTGCCATCCAGACATTCTTTCAATGTCAAGCTTGACGGCATCAACATTTCTCAGCATCACCTGCTTATCAATGGGAACCAAGTCTAAGTCAAAACGGACTCCTTTTAAACACCAATTTGGAAATCGGCTCTGGAGTGTGGGAGGTCCGTCCCCGGCTTGATACTGAGGCCTATTAATAATTGCCTGGATGTCAGACTCCTTAAGGGTAGGAGAACCGGACGATGTATTAGGAGGAATAGAAGCGGTAGTCTTTTTAGAGATGTTAGATGTGTCTTTCTCACCAAGTCTGATCCGTTTGCTGGAATCATCAGAAGTATGACTCTTCCCCTTATCGTCGTAAGATTTCCTCTTGTAAGGATCGTCGCTTTTGCGGGAAGAGTCACGTCACTCGTCTCTACTCCCATAGTGCTCTTCGTCTTCTCTCCGACGACGTTCTTCGTAAGCTCGTCTTTCGTGAGCCTTTCTAGCAGCCCTTTCCTCATCAGTTTCCTTCGGAGCGCCGATATAACTCCTAAAGTCATAAGCGTCGCGGCTTCCGTGATGCGGGAATTTGTCAAAGTAAGAGCCACTTCGCCCCATTGTAGAACCTGAAATTGAAAAAGAAAGGCAAGTTTTAGAAATTTTCAAATTAAAGGAGCTAAGTGCATATAAGTGCCAAAATCCTAAGTGTGTGTGGCGTGTGGGCTATGCGCGTCGGACTACAAACCACTTTTTTGTGTGGGAATGGTGACGGCTTGTATAGAAGGCGTTGTGGTTTGTTGCAAGGAAGAAGTTGCTTCAATAACAGGAGAGATCACTTTAGAAACATCATCTTTAAAGAGCTCCTGAGAGGTTATCATAATGTCGCTCAGACTGTCAAAAGTATCATCGCCATGATGCACGGGAGGATTATCTTTTTCAACTTCCACCTCAGCCGTCTTTTCAAGAATGTGAAGACTTTCCTCCTCTTCAATAACCGGGGCAAGTGCTAACTTACTGGACTATCCCGCAATGTTGGTAGGAGTAGAGCACTTTACCAATGAAGTCTCAGCGGTAAGTTCTTTCGGTAAAGGTTCTTTAGCAGGAACAGGGGCATCTGACTCCTCAGCTGGAGAATCAGGGACTTCATGTGGATGAGTGGAACGGGAAGGATGTAAGAGTCCAAATTCGTGGAGGAAATCATCTTTCAACAGAAATTGAACACTCCTCTCCTCAACCGGCACGGCCATAAGCCTCTCGAAGGTAGTTTTGTGACGAGGTTCCCTAGAGGGGGGAGGGAGCGCTGAAAAAGTAATAAAGATAAGTTAACACTTGACAATTTGAACTTCGAAGAATTTAGAAAACACAGGGAAAAGATAGATAGTCGTACTTCCCACTCTCCAAATGGCGTAAAATCCCGGGGGACAACGAGCAAAGAAAAATTGGTTCAGAAACCCAGGAACGCTTTCGGGAAGACCAATAATCAGTTTACGGTTCCTGCCACTCCTTACAACTGTGATAGAGGGATGGTCTTTGTTCTTTGCAAATGAGCACAGGAAGCAGATTTCTCCAAAACTGGGAAAACGGTCCAGCGTTCTCCTAAATAGCACACACAATCCCAGCAGGATGGAGTATCCATTAGGGTGTAGTTGAAAAGGGGAAATAGATAGTCGGAGGAGAAGTTCTCGAAGACAGTCATTAAACGGGGGAATCGCTCCACTCAAGCACATTTGGCGGTTCACTGCGACAAAGCCGTGGGGCGGCCTATTAGCAGTGTCATTTACTCCAGGAAACAAAGCGTCAGATTCAGCAATTCCAAACTGAATGCATAATTGACGGAAAACTTTATGGCTTAGAGTGGTAGAAGTTCTCTCTGGAGGATCATTCAATGGAGTAGCAACCGGAAAAGCTTCTCCGGCTAGTTCCAAGTCTTCTTGTTGGGACGCCATTCTACACAATCAACTGGATGATCAAATATTAAGGTGCACGTTTCCTAAAAGTGTGAAGTGTTGTGTGAAACTAGTAAAATAACAAGTAAACATAACTGGAATCAAATCAATTGATTTTTGTCAGATAAAGAATTCCGGGGCTTGTTATTATAAGAACAAGTACAGTGTTGATGCATACAAGTTAGCTTCAATTGATTGTTTAGGCTTTACTTTAAATGCTTCACCTGAACTTATCAATTCACAACATTTCATACATATAAGTTCATTTGAGTTTCTTATTTTTTATTGACTATTCTGTTGTTCGATGTGGGCAGTCAATGACAGTATATTCGTCCCTCTTTTCTGCAAGTGTTATGTTTAACAGGTTGAGAACTGAAAAACTAAAGTGATCTGCAAAAAAGTACAACAAAAAGTTTAAGTTCAAGCGGTTAGAAGTTCAAGCAATTCATTCGGGCAGTTTGAATCTAAGGTTTAGTCAAATTCCATCAAGGCTTTGCAAATGTTGAAGGCGTGTTCTCTTAAGTCAGATCATTCAAGTCCAGGAATTCGAAGCAATGGAGTTTTTAAGTTATTAAGTCGTTCAGTTAAAATTCGCGAGTTACGAGTTAAGGGCTATCTCATCCACGACCTAGTCATTCAGATGTGCTCGCAAGTTAAATCCTTAAGTGCTAACTCGTCAACGACCCATGAGAAATTGCAACAAGATAGGTCGTTAACTTTTTAGGCCGTAAGTCGCACAAGAGAAAAGTCTTGTCCTAGCTCGGCGACGACTTAAACCTAATGCAGCAGCAAGCAACCAGGAGAATTAAGTTGCGTGCGATCCAAGCCGAGAAAGTGTTAGGTCGTTCTCAGGGGATCTCGAGCCATATCCTACCCAAACCAAAGCATCTGTTCCTCTCCTCAAATTCTTTCCTCTACCAAGAATCCCATTCCTCATAGTTCTCCAACCCAAATCAGCCAACCTAATGCATTGAAACTCTTCCCCTTCTTCCCGCAAATCGCCGAAAGCCAAATCGAACCATTTCGATTTCCTCGGCGATCAATTGAAACAAAAATCGTGAAGCAAGGCATAAGGTAAGCGAAATTCATAGTTCGGTGATAGCCGAGGGTTGATTAGAGAATGGGATCACTTACGCAATATGAAGTTGAAGATGTCTGGTGATCGAGTATTTGAATTTGTCTGAGAAGAACTTGAATGCTTGCAAATGATGGAATGAAACAGGTGAAGGAGAAGAAGGAACGACCTAAGCTATTTGTACCCTAACACAGTGAAAGGTGAATCGACACATCTGACTTACGACTTATACTAAGTCGTTAGCGACCTACGACTCATCTTAAGTCGGTCGCGATTTAGCGCACTCATCAAGAAGCGAGCTAAGGAAATCGAAGCACACGACTTACGACTTAAGGCGTGTACTTCGAGGGGCAAATGTTAACTCCCTTTTTGCAACGACCTACGAGTTAAGGAATGAACGAGTCAGATTATGCCACGACTTATAAGAAGCCAACGAGTTAAAAAGCCTAAAACTTAAGTGGACTGAACGACTTACGACTTAGCTGCTGAAAGAGGATCTACGGCTTGAACGACTTACGACCTACCGGGTTAACGAGTTACGACCTAAGGGGAGTTTGCGACCTAACTACAGGAACTTCACGACCTAACGAAACAAGCGACTTAATGAAGTGAGCGACCTACGAGTTAGTGGAGCAGCGACCTAGCTACAGGAATGTCACGACCTAAGGAAGGTCGCGACCTAAGGAAGCTTGTGACCTAAGGGAGTCTACGACCTAACTACTGAAGGTAACTTCGCGACCTAGCAATGTTGCGACCTAAAGACTTCGTGACCTAGCAGTGTTGCGACCTAAAGACTTCGACTTAAGAAGGTTCCGACCTAATGGGTTACAACTGAGCTTAAGTCGTTCATGACTGCTCCAGTTCCTAACGACTTAAGAAGTATACGACTTAACCGTTTACGACTTAGTGGGTGTACGACTTAAGAGCTTCACAGCCTACGACTCATGGTTCTAACGACTCAACGAGTTAAGCTATCTACAACTTAAAGAGTTAAAGGGGGTTTCGACTTAACGACTCAGCGAGTTAAGGTCTTACGACTTAAGGGTCTTACGAGTTAAGGTCTTACGACTTAAGGGTGTTACGACCTAAAGGCTACGAGGTTAAAGTCCAGAGCCCATGCTTATACTACCTGTCTGATAAGTCGGCTACGACTTAACACTTGGAAGACAAAGCCACAGGATGAGCCCAGAACAACCCAATCCCTTAACTCGTCACCGACCTAACCCAATCCCTTAACTCGTCACCGACCTAACCCAATCCCTTAACTCGTCACCGACCTACCCTAAGTCGGCTACGACTTAGGACTTAGGGAGATTTCCAGAGTCCAAATCAGCTCCTATAAATACCCCACCACTTCCAACATAAGAGGGACTTTTGGCCATTCATTTCTTCAAGCACCGTTACGCTGTCGAAGTCTCCTCTCATTCAGCAATCAAAGATCTTCAAGCATTCGAGACACTACAACAATCTTCGAGAAGAACTCCTTACATCCAACACGGATTCGCCGAGTTTCATCATCAAAGATTGAGCTTTTAGTCAAGAGTGCTTTCGTGATCAAGTTGTATTGTATTTTGAAGGATATTGTATCAAATTGTAACCGAATCAGCAATAAAAGATTATAAAGTGGACGTAGGCTTAATTACGGGCCGAACCACTATAAACCTGTTGTTCATTTACTGCTTTTCTGCTATTTTCAGCTTATATTCTGTTCCCGTACCAACGGGTGGTGCTTTCACGATTCTATTACACACACCGGGTGTTAGCGTTCACTTTTCATCGTTAACATCTACCCATCCCAAAATGGATGAACAGCCCAAGGTAATAAGAGTTGAACATAAAACCTTGAGTCAGACAACAGTCTTAGTGAGCGGTAAATTAACTAACAACATACCAAAAGAGCATAAAGGTAAAAGGAATAGGAATCCAACCCTCCCACTCCACCTCTTTCTACAGTGATAGCCCCAGACACACTAAGCAGAAGTAAACATAGCAAAGCAACATTTAAAGTAAAGCAATTATCACTCGAGTCAAGGTCAATGTTTTCCAAGTACAAACCCCCAAGGCCTAAACCAAGATCAGATAAGCACCCAGAAAATATTGCTCTTGAGAACGAATGATGATACAACCAACCATCCATGACTCTGGCTATCACTGTTATCTTTGCTTCGATACCACCATTAATTGAACGACCGGCACATTCTTTCAGTCGTCCGTCTAGGGTTAATGGTAACCCCAGTTCTAGACAGAACTCCACACGTCGTCGCAGCCCGTGCCAATGACTATTGAATCTGCCCAGAGTACTCGACTACCAATTGTAGTCTTTTGGGACTATCGAATCTGCCCAGCGTACCCTTGCTTTGAGCCTGCTAGAACCTTCAACAACGATGAAATCTCAGCCTTCTAGTCATCCTCCTCGACGACTATTCTCATACTAGCTCAAGCGCTTCTCGAGCCAACCATTATCCTCAAAACTCGAACCATTTCACTGAGTCATCAACATGCTTGGAGTGATCCCGTCTGGATTAAACCAAGGCTATCTCACATCATGCCTTGCTTCATCTCATCATAGCAAAGCCTCATCTCAACATCATCATCAAACCTATCCATATGAGCTTTATCATCCGCGTCATATGCCACGAGCAGCTTTTCTTATTCAAGAGCCTTTCCCTTAGCTTTTTAATCATCTTCGACCAACTTGTCCAAATCAATCATCAATCAACTAATTTATAACAATCAATCCAGTCAATCATTAATCCAAGTAATCAAGTATTCAAACATGATCTAATAAACAATTATAACAATAATGGCAATCTTGTAAATAAAGAGTCTAAATCTAACAAGCATGAATTATGAGCAATATCTCTACAACTTGATGAATGAACTTGCATAGGTTAACATGTAGTAAAATGGATGTCAAATCATTATGAACAATAGATCTATACTTAAGTTTTAAGAAAATGCATGGAAATCACTATTTTAACACAAAATCAAGCCAACAATCTAATATACTCCTTTGGATCCATGTGAGAGATAACCACCACTCACCGAATCACCTAAAGACCTAAAAAGCAACACACTTCAGATCTGGACAGCGAAGGTTCTAGCTTGATCCGCCAAAATTCCGCTTCAAACGATGAAATCTCTCTTCGATGGTTGTAGATCTTCAGTCTAAGCTCTTGGATCTTCGATTTGATCTTCGATTTGGATGGAAGGAATCACAAGATTAGAGTGGAGAAAAGAAGTGAAGAAGTGCAGCACTCGAGCTCTCAAAATGGCAGGACTTCGTCGCTTCAAAATCCGGATCCCAAAAAGTGAAGAAAAACCCCGTATTTATTGGCTGGAAATTCCTTAAGTCGTCCGCCCCCTTAAGTCGTCCACGACTTATAAAAATCCCACGACCTACGACTTACGACTTAGCAGATCCTACGACTTATGTCCTTACGCGTCCTATGACTTATCATAAGTCACGACCTAACTGGACACGGCATAACGACCTAACACTAAGCCAAGTCCCAACGACTTACGACCTAACACACATATGCAGCTTAGCAACAATGCCGACCCAACGACTTAACAGAAGTCACGACCTAACACACACGTGACCTAACGACTTAACTGGAATACGACTTAACATCTACGCAACCTAACGACTCACGACTTAACACCTTTAGGTCGTCTAACGACCTAACTACACGCAGGGTCACAACGACCTAAACTAAACGACCTAAGCTATCTCCCTTAAGTCGCTCAACTGACCCATCTCCTTAAGTCGTTAGCTCGCCCAGTCTCCTAAGTCGCTACTCCTATGCCACTAACCCTTAAGTCGCCAACTCTCTTAAGTCGCCAACTCCTTCAGTCGCCAACTCCTTAAGTCGCTCCATTCCTTAGGTCGTCTACCCTTCTTAAGTCGGTCAATTCCTTAAGTCGCTCCATTCTCTTAAGTCGTCCCAAACTACTGTACGACCTAAGCTACTACACGACCTTACTCTGGACGACTTAAACTCTGAACGACTTAAAAATACTAACGACCTAATAACACTGATTACAAACATTCGATCCGTAAAAATACGGGTCGTTACATTCTCTCCCCCTTAGGAATTTCGCCCCCGAAATTCCAAACAAACAAGAGCAATCAAAAACTATTCTGCATGTCTACCATCCATAGCAATCAACAAACCATGCGTCCAATTACTAGCCTAACATGCAGAATTCTAAAACTAGATAAGTTACAACGTCGTGAGATGACACGACACCTTATGGCCATACCTCGAAGAGTTCAGGATGAGCTGCCTTCATCCTCCCTTCCACCTCCCATGTACAGTCGTTAACATCATCACTCCATTGTATCTTGAGCAACCTAACTACCTTCCTCCTAAGTTGTTTCGTGTCAGTTTCCACAACACGAAGCGGCTTACAAGGTCTCTCAACAACTGGATCAACCTCAAAATCTTCACAGCTATCTGTAGAAACCACAGAATTCGAGTCGTGCACATACTTCCGTAGATACGATACATGAAAAACATTGTGCACACTCGACATCTTTTCTGGTAACTCCAATTTGTAGGCAAGCTTTCCAATTCGCTCGATGATCGGGAATGGTCCAACAAATCTCGGAGTCAATTTTCCTTTCCTCCCGAATCGAATAACATTCTTCAATGGAGAAATCTTCACAAAAACCATATCACCTACGTCGAATTCCAAATCCTTACGACGCTTATCAGCATAACTTTTCTGACGGTCTTGGGCTGCCTTCATTCGTTGCCGAATGATCTCTAAGAAATCCAAAGTCTGTCGAATCATTTCTGGCCCAAGTATCAATTTTTCTCCTGTTTCCAACCAACATGTCGGAGAGTTACACGGTCTTCCATACAATGCTTCATACGGTGCCATACCAATGCTTGACTGGTAACTGTTATTATACGAAAATTCTACCAAATGAAGGTGATCTTCCCATGATCCTTCGAAATCCAAAACACATGCCCTGAGGAGATCTTCCAAAACTCGGTTGACTCTCTCGGTTTGACCTTCTGTTTGGGGGTGATAAGCTGTACTCAAACACAACTCGGTTCCCAAAACTTCCTGGAAGCTCTTCCAAAATCCACTAGTGAACAATGGGTCTCGATCGCTCACTATACTCTTCGAAATACCATGGAATCGAACTATCCACTTAACATACAGCTCAGCCAACTTTGATGCAGTCCTGGTCGATCGAACAGGAATGAATCTTGCACTCTTAGTCTGATGATCTATGATGACCCAAATCCCTTCATTTCCCGTTCTTATTCTAGGTAGCCCATCAATAAAATCCATCGATATTTGCTCCCACTTCCATGTTGGAACTTCTAACGGCTGAAGCAATCCACTTGGCTTCTTATGTTCGGCTTTTACCAACTGGTAGTTCATGCACATGGAAATAAAATTTCCAACATCCTTCTTCATACCTTCCTAGTAATAGGTTCTCTTCATATCCCGATACATCTTATTTCCACCTGGATGAATTGTCAGCTTCGAGTGATGACTTTCCTTCAGAACTTCATTTTTCAATTCATCTATATCGGGAACAACTAGTTTTCCTTGCTTCCGAAGCCAACCCTCTCGATCGACCTCGAATCCTTTATCCTTTTCTAGGTCTAACCCAGATTCCAAATCACGGATAACCTTGACAAGCTTATCGTCTCGCTTTTGGCTCTCGCCAATTCTTTCCACAAGAGTTGGTCTTATCGATAAGTTTGCCAACATCTCAGGTTCCAATTTACATCTGGGCCTGAAGTCAAATCCAGCTAAATACTCGAGATTCTTCCATTCTGAAAACATGGCTCCCAATCCTGCATGTCTTCGACTTAACGCATCTGCCACTGCGTTACCCTTTCCCAGAGTATAGGCTATACTAAAATCATATGATGCCAAAAACTCTAGCCATCGTTGCTGTCTAAGATTCAAATCCTTTTGGGAGAAAAGATACTTCAACGACTTATGATCTATAAACAACTCGAATCGAACTCCCAATAGATAATGTCTCCACATCTTCAAAGCAAATACAATCGCCGCTAACTCCAAATCATGAGTCGGATAATTCCTTTCATGTGGCCTCAGTTGTCGACTTGCATACGCAACAACTTTACCCTTTTGCATCAGCACTGCTCCAAGTCCAGTACCACATGCGTCGGTGTAAACCACCATCTCATCATTTCCACTTGGAATAGTCAAAACAGGAGCACTTGTCAATCGCTCTTTCAAGATTCCGAAAGCTTGCTCACACTTAGCATCCCATCTGAATACTTGGTTCTTTTTCGTCAATCTTGTTAATGGTGCAGCCACCTTGGAAAAGTCTTTGATAAATCGACGATAGTATCCTGCTAATCCAAGAAAACTTCTCACATCAGATGCATTCTTAGGTCTACCCCAATCCTGGATTGCTGCTATCTTGGTGGGATCAACCGCTATTCCGCTTCCAAAGATAATATGGCCTAAGAACCTCACTTCGCTCTTCCAGAAGTGACACTTTGAAAACTTAGCCTTCAGTTGATGTTTCCGTAAGATTTCCAAAACAATACGCAAGTGCGTCTTGTGCTCTTCCTCAGTTCTGGAATAAATCAAAATAGCATCCACGAACACTAGTACGAACTTGTTCAACTGATCTCTGAACACTCTATTCATAAGATCCACAAAATATGCTGGCGCATTGGTCAATCCAAACAGCATTACCAGCCACTCAAAGAAACCGGATGATGTCCTGAAAGCAGTCTTCGACACACTATCCTTACCCACTCTTAACTAGTGAAATCCCGTTGCCAAATCCATCTGAGAAAACACCTTAGCTTCGTGAAGCTGATCAAACAAGTCATCTATTCTCGGCAATGGATACTTGTTCTTCTTAGTCACTTTATTCAGCTCACGATAATCCACACACAACCTCAACAATCCATCCGCTTTGGTTACAAATACAACGGGTGCACCCCATTCGGACACACTACGCCGAATGAATCCTTTCTGTAAAAGATCATCAACCTGCACCTTCAACTCCTGCTGTTCTCTAGGCGCCATCCGCCTAAGAGGCATCACAATAGGTCTGGCTCCTTCAACTGGATCGATACGAAACTCAATCTCTCTATGCGGCGGTAACCCTTTGACCTCATCAAAGACATCCTCAAATCCATTAGCGATTGGCAGCGATGACAGTCCATCCCGTGGAACAACCAGCGAATACATGAAGCTCATGAAGACGCCTTCCTCATGCTTACATCGTATCACAACCTTTCGGCCTTCCACATTCTCGACTGTCACCTCCAACCTTTCACAATCAACCTTTGCCGCATACTTCCTAAGCCAGTCCGTACCCAAAATAATTCCGAACCCCGCAAAGTTCAGAACAAAACAATCACAAACAAAAGAGCAATCATGACTCGATACAATCAGACCACGGCATATCATACACAGACAAGACGAACCCCAACTGGATTAGTCACAACCAATGGCCTATCAACGATATCCGGTTCTAAACCCAACCGACCTACAAGTTCATTACAAACAAAAGAATGCGACGCCCCAGTATTGAATAACACTCTAACTAGAACACCACATATGGAAAGAGTACCTTGAACCACCACACTCTTTCCTTTCTCTTTAGCGGTAGGAGCTTTCGAAGATGATGGAACAGCCCCCAAAGCATAAGCTTGCACAATCTGCTTGTCCTTCCGCGGTTCTGGACAATTCTTCTTAGTATGCCCCGGCTTGTCACAGTTGTGGCACTTCACCGGCACCTTCGGATTCTTGCAGTCTCTGGAGAAATCGCCCTTCTGCTGACAATTGTAGCAGTTCACTTCGCCCTTCGGCTTCTTCTGGCCATCCTTACCCTTTTGCTGCTGCTTCCTCTTCTTGTTTCCACCCTGCTGTGGTTTAGACTCTTCCTTGGTTACAGCAACAACAGATCCCTCTTTAGGAAACAGATTCTCATGCCTGAGAGCTTTCTCCACAAGCTTCTCAAATGGATCGTCCAAATGATCCACCAACTGCCTCCCAAGATAATTGTCCAAGCCTGTCACAAACTTCTCATTCTTCTGGTACGAAGATTCAATATACGATCGGGCATACTTGGACAAAGCTTCAAACTCAGAAACATACTCAAGAACTGGTCTTCCACCTTGCTTGAGCTCCACAAACTTCCTGAACAGAACAGATTTCTGAGTTGTAGAAAAGAACTTAGTGTTGCACTGCACAATGAAACAGTGACAATGAAACAGTGAAACAGAACAGTGAAACAGTAATCAGTGAAACAATGAAGGAAATGAAAATTGTAAATGCAAAAATGTAAAAGAGAATGAAATGGAATAAAAGTGTTTTTTTTTCAATTGAAATTTGTGTTTTGTTTTTTTATTTTTTTTATTTTTTTTATGAAATGCAAACACAAATGAAATAACAACAAACACACAAACTAAATAAAAGCAAAACACAAATTACAATTTTCAATTAATTCCATAAGCATGTGCATTAGCCTCTAATTTGTACATTAAGGTAGGTGGGTAGGTGAGGTCCTCCATTATCTTCACTTTGAATTATTTCCATCTTCATTTGTTCTCTTCACTCTTATGCATGCATATATCATCATGTAACCACTTGTAAAATTCACCAAATTTCCTAAAAAACAACATAGAAAATTCCAAGTAAATTTGTTTAATAAATGCATAAAAATGACCATTTTGCCCCTATATGAAGATGAATATGTGACAATTTCAAATAATTTGAATTTTGGGTTAAACAAGTTAAAATACCCAATATGATCATTTATTTAATTTAAATAGATTAAACATGGTGGTGAAAATATGCACATTGACGTGCACATCACTAAGCTTCAAATCTGGCTTGGAATTGCACCCAAGTAATTTCTTCCTCCGGAGTATCAATGGTGATAGAGTTCCACCAGTCAGAAGCTCTCCCTTGAAGCTGTCTTGATGCGAGCTTCCTTTTGGTTGCATCCTCGATTCCCAAATCACCAAAGATTCTTCTACAAGCATCTATCCATCTCTGGACTTCAATGATTGACTTTGTTCCCATGAAAACCTTTCCTCCAAGAGCAGTATAATCTTTAAAAAGCTTAGCAAAATCCACCAGTTTTGGAGTTTGAACATGAACTCCAACATCTACTGATGGCCTCGGAGCTGGCATCCTTCTCATGATCGAAGTCATCATAGCCTCGAACATAGCAACATAATCAGCAGCCCCCTCAGCAGCACGGCCTTCCCTAGCAGCTGGTCTCCCTCTTCGACTCATTCTTAATATCTATAAAAGAAATGATCAGCACACCTTGAGAAACAACTGCATAAAGGACTCACATACTTCTAAGCTACTATATTATATATATAGTAATCATCCATCAAAATACAATTACGTCTCTCATACGTAGTTACGTCAGCGAGCGTTGGGTAAAATCGATTAACCAAGGCTCCGATACCAAATGTGACGACCGCCCATGACCCCTGCACTGAACAAGGAAATAGTGCACTGAAAAGTATGCCAGGCAGCCATGGACGATCACCAAGGTAAGTTAAAACAATAGAATCTATCGTATTACTCACAGCGCATGGATAAATACAATAGAGAATATATATAGTAAAGCTTCACAAAATAGAATCTCATCAATTAAGCTTCATAATAGTTGAATACAAACATCTGAATAGTCAATACATCAAGCCTCACTACATATCACTCTGAGAATTATACAAGCAGCGGAACATCCAGTACATATAGTAAGAAAATAATATGCAAGCCTCCAGCTCGTCTTCGTCATTAGCATCGTTGGAAAATAAGAACAGCACCTGTCACCTGCTACCTAGTCTGCCCATCCCAAAATGGATGAACAGTCCAAGGTAATAAGAGTTGAACATAAAACCTTGAGTCAGACAACAGTCTTAGTGAGCGGTAAATTAACTAACAACATACCAAAAGAGCATAAAGGTAAAAGGAATAGGAATCCAACCCTCCCACTCCACCTCTTTCTACACTGATAGCCCCCAGACACACTAAGCAGAAGTAAACATAGCAAAGCAACATTTAAAGTAAAGCAATTATCACTCGAGTCAAGGTCAATGTTTTCCAAGTACAAACCCCCAAGGCCTAAACCAAGATCAGATAAGCACCTAGAAAATATTGCTCTTGAGACCGAATGACGATACAACCAAACATCCATGACTCTGGCTATCACTGTTATCTTTGCTTCGATACCACCGTTAATTTAATGACCGACACATTCTTTCAGCCGTCCGTCAAGGGTTAATGGTAACCCCGGTTCTAGATAGAAATCCGCACGTTGTCGCAGCCCATGCCTAGGACTATCGAATCTGCCCAGAGTACTCGACTACCAATTGTAGTCTTTTGGGACTATCGAATCTGCCCAGCGTACCCTTGCTTTGAGCCTGCTAGAACCTTCAACAACGATGAAATCTCAGCCTTCTAATCATCCTCCTCGACGACTATTCTCATACTAGCTCAAGCGCTTCTCGAGCCAACCATTATCCTCAAAACTCGAACCATTTCACCGAGTCATCAACATGCTTGGAGTGATCCCGTCTGGATTAAACCAAGGCTATCTCACATCATGCCTCGCTTCATCTCATCATAGAAAAGCCTCATCTCAACATCATCATCAAACCTATCCATATGAGCTTTATCATCTGCGTCATATGCCACGAGCAGCTTTTCTTATTCAAGAGCCTTTCCCTTAGCTTTTGAATCATCTTCGACCAACTTGTCCAAATCAAATCATCAATCAACTAATTTATAACAATCAATCCAGTCAATCATTAATCCAAGTAATCAAGTATTCAAACATGATCTAATAAACAATTATAACAATAATGGCAATCTTGTAAATAAAGAGTCTAAATCTAACAAGCATGAATTATGAGCAATATCTCTACAACTTGATGAATGAACTTGCATAGGTTAACATGTAGTAAAATGGATGTCAAATCATTATAAACAATAGATCTATACTTAAGTTTTAAGAAAATGCATGGAAATCACTATTTTAACACAAAATCAAGCCAACAATCCAATATGCTCCTTTGGATCCGTGTGAGAGATAACCACCACTCACCGAATCACCTAAACACCTCAAAAGCAACACACTTCAGATCTGGACAGCGAAGGATCTAGCTTGATCCGCCAAAATTCCGCTTCAAACGATGAAATCTCTCTTTGATGGTTGTAGATCTTCAATCTAAGCTCTTGGATCTTCGATTTGATCTTCGATTTGGATGGAAGGAATCACAAGATTAGAGTGGAGAAAAGAAGTGAAGAAGTGCAGCACTCGAGCTCTCAAAATGGAAGGACTTCGTCGCTTCAAAATCCGGATCCAAAAAAGTGAAGAAAAACCCCGTATTTATAGGCTGGAAATTCCTTAAGTCGTCCGCCCCCTTAAGTCGTCCACGACTTATAAAAACCCCACGACCTACGACCTACGACTTACGACTTAGCAGATCCTACGACTTAAGTCCTTACGCGTCCTACGACTTATCATAAGTCACGACCTAACTGGACACGGCCTAACGACCTAACACTAAGCCAAGTCCCAACGACTTACGACCTAACACACATATGCGGCTTAGCAACAATGCTGACCCAACGACTTAACAGAAGTCACGACCTAACACACACGCGACCTAACGACTTAACTGGAATACGACTTAACATCTACGCGACCTAACGACTCACGACTTAACACCTTTAGGTCGTCTAACGACCTAACTACACGCAGGGTCACAACGACCTAAACTAAACGACCTATGCTCTCCCTTAAGTCGCTCAACCGACCTATCTCCTTAAGTCGTTAGCTCGCCCAGTCTCCTAAGTCGCTACTCCTATGCCGCTAACCCTTAAGTCGCCAACTCTCTTAAGTCGCCAACTCCTTAAGTCGCCAACTCCTTAAGTCGCTCCATTCCTTAGGTCGTCTACCCTTCTTAAGTCGGTCAATTCCTTAAGTCGTTCCATTCTCTTAAGTCGTCCCAAACTATTGTACGACCTAAGCTACTACACGACCTAACTTTGGACGACTTAAACTCTGAACGACTTAACAATACTAACGACCTAATAACACTGCTTACAAACATTCGATCCGTAAAAATACGGGTCGTTACAGATCATTTCACAGCAACACTCAGCATGTCACATTACCAAATTGGGAATATATCACTGATAACCTTCAACTACATAACCTCTGAGCTCGTACGTCTCAGAGAAGGGTGTTAAGCTAAGAGAATAAATCCTCCGCCACCAACAGAAATGTATTTGAAAGAAATCAGCTTTACGTCTCAAAATGTAATGTCAGATACGTAACCATACAAGTCTGTTCCGGGTTCGAACAGAATCGAAGGCACTTCCAAAGAAGCCCTTGCAATCCGGATATTCACAATCCCGATAAAACTTCCCATCACAAAGGAAATCTCAATACCGTAGCTAACGGTGCATAGACAATCGATAGGTCATCCTATCGTTTTGACAAATACCCAGTCTTCAACATCGGTCTTCAATACGATCCATATCGTCGTATCACAAATTCGGAATGGGTTATATGACACAAAGGTCTTTTCCCGGCTAACCCGAATAGTGAGCGCTTATTCAAAAATAAGTGTGGCATTCAAATTCAAGCAAATCCCAACAAATACCCATTCAAGGTAATTATTGATAGTCGGTTATTTAACTATCAATAAAGATGCGCAACATCATCAGATTCCAAATAATTTTCCAAATTATTTAATTTCCAAAAATATCTTTACAAGATGTAAAATTTCCACACTTCAATTATTTGAAAACAATTTCAAATCAATTTCCACATTTCAATTTATCTTTGAAGATAAATCTCAAAACATTTCACTTTATATTGGAAAAGCATTTCCATACCTATTTAATAATAGGTAATTCACAAATCCATTTATTTTCAACATTTGAAAATATTTAATATACTTAAATCATAATTAAGTATATATTTCATTCTTTAAGGAAACATTTTCTTAAACATTTATTTGAGTCAAAACGAAACATCGTTACGAAAACTCAAAATCACTAGTATAGGGATTCGAAATTTAGATAGATATATAAATCCCAATACTATATAAAACATTTCCTTTCAGAAATCATTTACTATAACAACAGTGTTATAGTCCACCATTTCCTTATTCCTCGAAACGTCTATTTCAACAATAAATGTTGAAATCTATGTTTTCGATACTTAACACGTTTTAAAACATCTTTTATAACAATTACTTCATTTCGTAATATCACTTCTCCAAAACATATCCATTTTATCTAATAATATATTCACTGTCCAAAATCGTGAATATACTTTATTTACCCAATTCAATATTTCTACACATTTTATTTAAAGGATTATCCACTGTCCAAAATCGTGAATATACTTCCATTCACAAGCTATAATAATTCACTTATCAAAATAAGTCAAATTTCGGATTTATAAAACAACGTTTATAAATTCCATTTATATTTTATAACAACTTCAACTTACAAATCAATTTTATTAACCAAATCAATCTATAACTCAATTTTACACCTAAGTCATTCCTTTAATAACTTTACAAAATTTATAAATCTTACTTCTTGTAAAATTCCATTTATAAACCCTTTTTCAACATTAACAAAAAATCCTTTTATAATTCCATTTTTTAGATTTATAAAAATTCAATTTTTATGAATCTTATCTATAAACCATTTATAAATAAATTCAAAAATCTCCATTCATACTATTCTTCAACATAGTTCATTTCATATTCCCAAAAATCAAATTTTGGTTTTATATCACAAAATTCTTAATTTTTATAACATAAAAATTATAACATTTATTTATTTATTTAAAATGAATCAATTCCAAAATTTAGTAAACATATACTTTCAAAAATCACTTTGAAAAATCTCTTTTGAAATCAAAATCGTTATTTTTAGACTTCAAAAATAGATCCGATGATGCAACAGCACCCATCATAAATCACGACAA
Source organism: Allium fistulosum (assembly GCA_030737815.1). Taxonomy (NCBI): domain Eukaryota; kingdom Viridiplantae; phylum Streptophyta; class Magnoliopsida; order Asparagales; family Amaryllidaceae; genus Allium; species Allium fistulosum. Next base: position 1,124,115,085 of record CM060902.1, on the reverse strand, counting down.
TCAAACATCATATAACATCATATGATAATAAACAAATATCACAATATCTGTAAATAAATCAATACGGTGAGGAATCCAGTTGGATCCCTCCAACATGTTTTCCTGCATCCACAGATGTTGGCACAATACCAATTCCGCTCCAGTACGGAATTATCGCGGTATATGGGTTTAATAAATATTATCCGCTATTATGCGGCGCAATAGGGTCTCATCCGCTAAACAATGCGGGAAATCAACTCCAATATATACATATGCCAATATATATATATATATATATATTGCTATATACATATATAATACCAATTTCACTTCAATGTGAAATTATTGCGGTATATGTTTTTAATAAATAACCTCCGCTTACTAACGGCGTATAATGTCTATTTCAATCAATAACAGACAAAATTATCATCCAGGCATACAATCAACAATTTTAAATCTAACTATTTAAAATTAACATCGAAACTATTCGATTGAGTGAGAAGTTCTCACCTTGATTTAAATTCAGTTTTCAGTGTTTAATTTCGAATAAAATTAAACGTGCGTTTAATTTTACCCGAAATTTTCGCTAGCTCTAGACGACTCCAATCCAGTTCCATTGTGAAGAGCTCGACAACACGAACGCAACACAAAAAGTTTCGTCGAATTTCGACCTCGTATGAAAGAGTTACGCTATTTTAAACATTTGAACGAATTTATATAATATAAATTTACAACTTTTATTTTTAATTTTAAACCCTTGATAAATCACGGCTGTCCATCTTTGCACCTCCAGATCCCAACCGTTCCACGTGTGCCACCCACAGCCGCCACTAGGGTTTCAAATCGCCACCAAACAGAACCACTTCACGCTGATCAGAGACCACCACCGGAACCACCTCCACGTGTGCCACCCACAGCCGAACCACCTTGAAGCTCAGTGGTCCCCACTCCTCTCGAAATGCGTGCGAAACCCAGGGGAACGTGAGCAGATATCTCCTCGATGGTTGCGTCGTTCACGATCATCACCATATAGTTTTGAAGCTCTCACTTAGATCTACAACTCCCGTGTTGAAGATTTCTTGAATAGGTTTACGGATCTGAAGAAATTGAGGGAGGAAGAAGATGAATTGTTGGCCGTTCATTTTATAAGAGGCGGCTGCAGTTTTTAAACCCTAGCTTTTTTTTTCTTTTTATTTTTGTGAATAAAATGGCCTATTTATAGAAAAAACGACGAACACTATTCATTCTGGAATTTCAACTATTAAATTATCGATTTAATTATCCAATTAAATCCAGTTATTCGAAAAATAAATTATTCGACTTATTAATTTCACTTGTTAATATTTAAAATCAATTAAATATTCGAATTTCAAATATCAGGAATTCTGGGTCGTTACAATAAATTTGCTTTAAATGCTCTATTAAGAATTGTATGAGCACTAAACCATAAAATTGATTCATGATTAATTTATGGAATCAAATTATGAGCATTTAATGGTCTATATGATATTTAAATGATAAATCACAATGAAACAATTTTGGAACTGAGTAATGCGACTTTATGATTATTAATTTATTGAGTCACATTTATTCTTATACTATGCAATTAAGAGTAAAGCATATAGATTTTATGATCTGAACGCGCATGTAATTATAAAATCAAAAATGTTGAATTTTTTGAACATAAATTTTCTTTTAAATTAAGGAATAGTTAGGGCACATCTAGTAATATTATTGCCGTATGAAATGAACAAAATGACTCTTTTGAAAATGAACCTACGAGAAGTAAAAGAGATAAAATTACAAAAAGTTATAGTTTAGATTTTTGTGCTTACACTTTAGAGGATGACCCCTTAAACCTCCAAGAAGCTATAAATGATGTGATGGTTTCTCTTGAATCCAATAAGACTTGACACTTAGTTGATTTACCATCTGGTTGTAAGACCATAGGCTGTAAATGGGTACTTAAAAAGAAATTAAAACCCAGGTCAAACCCTAGGCATAGGCCACATAGGAAACTGCCTAGGGCCCCAATTCATATAGGGCCTCAAACTTTCATTTGTTTGTATATATAATATATGTTAGTTAGTATATTTTAAATGGAAGTCTAGCTTAGTGGTAAAGGTGTTTGATTATTGTACTAAGGTCCTAGGTTTGAATCTGGTCTTCAGCACTTTTACGAATTTTCAAAAAAATTCTTCCCTTCCTTTTTCCTTATGCCATTGGATCATTTTTTGGCCTAGGGCCTCACATTGTATAGGGCCATACCTGTTAAAACTCGATGGAACAGTTGATAAATATAAAGCCCGTCTAGTAGCTAAGGGTTTTAAGTAAAGAGAAAATGTAGACATTTTCGGTACCTTTTCAACTGTAACTAGAATTACATCTATTCGAGTATTAATTTCACTTATTTCTATTCATAATTTGATAATACACCAAATGGATGTTAAAACTGCATTTTTAAATGGTGAATTTGAAGAAGAAATTTATATGGACTAACTGGAAGGCTTTGTGATACACAGACAAGAACATAAGGTTTGCAAGTTAGATAACCTTTATATGGTCTAAAACAAGCACCTAAACAATGACATGAAAAATTTGACAACTTGATTATTTCACATGGTTTTAAAGTTAATGAGAGTGACAGATGTATTTATTATAAATATTAGAATGACATTTGCACTATTATATATTTGTGTGTAGATGATCTACTTATTTTTGGTTCAAATATTCATGCTATTAATACGGTTAAATCACTTTTAAGTACCAACTTTGATATGAAAGGCCTAGGAGAAGCGAGTGTAATCCTTGGTATTAAGATCACTAGAACTAATTGTAACATCTCTCATTTTCAGGCCTAAAACTAACTGCTACAGATGCAGCAGTCATCCATAGTTATTAATTCTTGGCGACAAAATATGGATATGTTAATCATATCAATAATCAGAAGCACATGAATATGAAAAAAATATTAATATAGTTTAATGACAAATTTTCATATCTCATTTCACAAATGATATTTCATATTCATTACATAATCCCAATCATAATCCCACATTCTGAGAAAATATAATTATTACAAAATACTCCAAGAGCAACATATGAAGATGCCCCTTTGTTGATCAGAGTCAAATACTTGGCAATTATACAGCTTCGCTTTTAATCCAAATAGACAAAACAAAACTACATAGCGGAAATAGATATAGTTCCTAATAGCTAGATTGCCTATTGCACGTCTCTGGAAGCTTGTTCGTTTAATTGGAACCTGAAAGCCCTTACTCCTGACCTACGCAAATGAGTACCCAAGAGTTTAAGAGGAAAAACAAAAACTTTGGGTCAGACAATAGTCTTGTGTGAATAATAAGCAACCATCTCGAACCAAATAGATATCCAGCGAGACCACGTTTTTTACCAGAATGGGTTTTCCCCTCACTAGTATCTTAACCAAAACATAACAACCATATATTGTGCTCTTGCAACCACAATGGTTAGAACATAGAGAATAACATTTATAACCATGCAACATATATTCGATTACCCATTCCAATTCATTATAGTATCCATCTAAATTTCAAATGACTACCTGTCACAATTTAAACTTACTATCTGTCTTATTTTAATCGGACTAACCATGTTATAATTATGTGGACTATCCGTCTCATGTTTAAACATATTCATAGTATGTGGATTATCCATCTCACATACAATTATTACTTGGATTAGCCATCCTCTAGCATATTGACTACCCATCACATATGGTTTAATAAATTAAAATTATGTGGACTATCCATCACACATATCCCATTTAACTTAAAAAGATGTGAACTATCCATCACACATCTCATAGATTTTCTAGGATGACTATGAACCGTTCAATATCCTCATAGAGACTATTCATCTCTAGCATGATGTGGTCTATCCATCTCACATCCGATAGTTTTTCAAGGATAACTATGAACCCATAATTTAATTCATGTTACCCATATGTTTCAATTTAATTCATGTTACCCACATGTATCAATTTAATTAATCTTGCCCACATGTATCCCCTTATAGTTATAACATTTCAAATTGCATACATTGGAATCCCCAATTGATTCATGTTGAACTTATTAAAAACAAACAACAGTATCCCCAAGGTTTAATGTCGAAGTCGGTTAAATATGGCTCCCCACCATTAATTAGTTTAAATTTAGTTTAATGTCAAAGTAAATAATATAAGGCTCCCCACCAGTAATTAATTTAAATTTAGTTTAATGTCGAAGTTCATCCACATTAGTGTCCCCAATGATAGTGTAGACATATGTTGGAACGGGTCAGCCCACAGCGGAAGAAATATGTGAATTTCAAAAATTTTACCACTTTAGATCTTTTGGGCCTATAAAGTCTAAAGATATATTAGATCCAATCTAATAAAGTTTTAAATAAAATTGTATTTTATTTGAAATTGATTAAAAGAAGCTTTTAATTAATTTACACTTAAAAAACGGTGCATCAAATACACCGAAAAATTGCTCATAAAAGTACATTAAGAGTAAGAAATTATTCGTTTCTTTCTCTAAAGCTTATGTAATTTAGAGAAGGAAACTTCTATCTCTTTCTCTAAAAGTTATAAAGTTAATTAAAGACATACTATGCTTTATATGGAGAGAGAAACATTCCATTTCTCTCTCTTTTAATTGAATTAATTGATACATTAAATGCTATTAATTAGAAATTAATACATGGCATAAAATGTAAGTTTGTTTTTGTAACGACCGGGCGGTTTTCGAACCACGAAAAGTCGACACTAATACGTTCACTATATAGAGTGTCGAGCAATCAAGTGTCGGAAATACCAGGTTGTTAGGGTTTAAGAAGAAAAAGGGATAGAAGAAGAAACATAAATAATAATAACACGGAATCTCACATTCATAGCAGAATAAAATATAATATACAATAACAGCTTTTATACAAAAGAAGAACTGTAACTGTTAATATACATACAGATTATCAGAGTACAATCATCAACAAATAAATCTTGACATTTATAATAACTTGTCCTGAAATGCTGAATATACAGCCTATAATATACAGTGGAATTTAATCAATACGTCTCTGCCATCCAGCTCGTCTCCTGAGCCCTTAAGCGTCCTAACTTGAAAACCGTAATACTCGGTCTAACTCGAGCATTACAATAAAGTAACACCCGAGTCAGGCTGGAAACCAGTGTGAGTAAACACACTTAAATTTGAAATACTTAAGTTATAAAAATTCTTCGAAAACCAAGGTAACTCGTATAAACATGACGAGCTTTTATCTTATTATAACCAAAACACTTTTACAAAAAATCCGGTGGTATTATAATAGTGTCTAAGTATAAAAAACTTGTTAAAATTATGAATTTGTTAAATTATTTACATTTCAGCATATTGGACTCTATATTCAAAACCATAAAGGTTCGTGGTGATTATTAAGTCGAAGTGGTTCCGGATTACACTGATATTCGGTTCCGGTCTCTTCGAATCCAAGCAATAAATTTTAAATGTCCAAGTCTGTTTTAAATAGACAATTCATATTCAGGGTGTCAACATTCACACATAGGAATCAATTGCCTACGTTTATTTTCAACAAACGTGTAAACGTTTTATTCTAATTTTTAAAATTCGTTTGGCTACTTAACGGTACAGACAAGAATACTTGGAATAAATATTCAAGAGAAATAAGCCAAAACATAGATCGTTAACTAATTTAACGATTAATAATTAATATTAAACAATTCTCAAATAATAATTTAATTAACTTTAATTATAATGAATCCACTTATATTTTTAATCCAATTAAATATAAATTAAAGAAATTGTAAAAATGATTTATTATTAGTTAATTAAAAATTAAACAATCTATTTAATAACTAATTTATTAATTAACATAAGATTTAGTCAATTAAGACTTTAATTATTAGTTCACTTTAATCATTATAATTAATTAATTTTATAATACAAAATTTAACAAAATTATTGTAGATTATAAAACTAGGTGTTAGGATCATACTGCAAAAATTTCATGTCGATTGGATTTAAAAAGAAGAAGAGAAACGATGTTTTTAAGTAAAAAAAATAATTAACATATGAACATTTATTCATCACTTCACTTTTATTTTTCAAAAAAAATGCCAGCCCACACGTTCGGCCTATGAAGACAAAGCCCCAAACTCCAATTTTCCTTACCTCTTTTCCTCCTACCTCTTTTCCTCTTCTCCTTACATTACCTGCTAAGCATCACGCGTGCACCAAAACGGTGTGGTGCACATGTACACGACACCTATCGCCATTCCCTCGCCACCGACCAACTCCTTCCATCACCCACGACCAGACCATCTCGATCTCGCACCAAGACAACCCCGAACCACCCCAGTTTGAAAACCGAACACCTGCTCCAAGACTGGAACAAACACCTCGCCTCTTATTCACCTCGTCTCGCCACCGTGCACCCTCATTCACCACCAACTTATGCCAAAATGACCGCCACATCCCCCTCTACTTTTTCCCCCTACCGCACCCTTAAAGTCGCCTCTTGCCGTAGTTTATTCAAAATCGAACGCATACAGTTATAACCCTAAAACCCTAAATCATCTTCGACCAAATGCCACACGTCCCTATAAAATGTCACACCATTTTTCCTGGCTCCACCATCACCTACGCCACCTCCACAACCAACGCCAATCCACCACGTCGCCTCGACCGCCGGAATTCCACTAAAACACAAAATTTGGTCAACTCCCTATAACTCACTCAATACAAGACTAAAACCACCAAACCACTTTAAAAAATCCTCACTTTCAAAGACAAATGTTTTCATATGATCCAAGGATTAAATTTTGACATTACTTCTTTTGTCATTTATGGGTTCTTTACTGTAAAAAATGCCTTTTTCTTCCTCTATACTTCATGATAAATAACGAAATGATTTTTAAAATAAACTACATCCGGAAACAAACAAGTTCCCTTTTGGAATCAGAGCCTGAAACAAATTGGATAGGGAGATAGATCTTTTTAAAGTTGCAAGTTCTATTTTTTTTCAAGAACAGAGGAGCTGTTCAAGTTACTCAGTCTATTTTCATGTTTAACACTTACATATAATGCATAGAAAACTTATCAAGATATGGTTACTTGACAAATAAAATGTTTTATCCAAATTTCTCAAACATACAGATGCATACTTGATTTACAGTAAGTAAAGTCTTAAGTTTTACTAACCCTTTTTTTTCAAATAGAAAACAACTGTTGCAGTACCCTTTTTTTCCACTTGCTTCAAGCTTTAACTATCTTTGATCTGTTATGAATTAATGGCAGCTCTTTGTTTCCTTTTTTTCGTATGAACAGGTAATGAGCAACTCGTCCTGGTACTTATAAGTGAAGGGAAATGTATAGGGCAATATACGGTGGCTACCTATTCATGAGTGTACAGGCTTTGATCTTTATCTTTGATTAATTCTTTTTTTCATTTGATTTTTATTTTTCTTTTCTTTTACTAATTTGATTTCTTGTGTTGATGTGATTTAAGGCTTGATTTGATTTATTATGTTGATTTGCCATTTTATGTGCTTGATTTAATGTGCATTTATCATAATGTACCCTTGTATGCAAACATACATCATATATATATATATATATTTGTCATGATGAATATATTCATATATATATATATATATATGTATGTATGTATGTATGTATTTATACATTTACACTTCTTTATACTAGCATATCCAATCACTTATCCATTATTTTATCTAACATATATGCATATCCATTTTCTTACATATATTTGTCATTATATATATATTTTCACATTATTCCCTATTTACATATACATTACTTTATATATATATACATATATATATATATATTTACTTATTCACTATTTCACATATATGCATATCTATGTGTACTTATGTATATTTTCTGTCATATCTACATATACATATACATAGTTATATATGTATGTATATATTTACATATTTATCTATATTTGCGTATGTATGCCTATTTACATTTCTACATATATATATATATATATATATCATTTTTATAAAGAGATTATTCTATCTCGAGTTTGAAATGGTGAAGTTTAAATACATAGACCTATATTGATATGTGACGACCCGGAATTTTTAAATATTTGAAATTGGAATATTTAATTGATTTTTAAATATTTAAAAGTTAAATTTTTAACTCGAATTTCAAATATCACTATTTATCACTTACACATTAACAATTTAACGTCCAATGTCAACATCAAACAATCAATCATTATCAACCAAACTGAATTATCACCGTATAAATAACAGATAGAGGTGTTAGATGTCACAGGTGAACTAATACAGGTAATAGCATATATAACAGTGTAATTAACAAACAGCAGCATATTTCAATTGTCATTTCAATTGAAATCAAATTTAATAAATAAAAGAACGTTAATCGTGAGTGATTGCTCACCTTTCGAGGCTAGAGAATTAGACGAAGAGATTGAGTTACGAAATCCAGGCACGAATCCCAAAACAAGGCAAGATAGAACTCGAATCAACGAACGAAGCTGATAATGAGGAATCGACAAAAATAATGAAATCAGAACCGACTTGATATAGATTTGCAATAATACAAAATACAAGTTATAATTTTCTCTAAAACCACATTTTTAAACATATATTCAAATTCAAAATAAGATATATATATATATATATATATATTTTAAATCGCTAATTTAACTTTTAACCCCAATAACAAAAATCTATATACATATTTAAAAATCCAGACTCAAGTAAACCAGTGTATATGTAATTATACATATAAAACTAACAGATCTATATATGCTATGAGGTATACAGTACAACACGTCTATACAAATATATTTTAATATTATAACTACCCGGCCTATATATGTAGTACCACATATCAATTCATAAAAAGTAAAATACAGTATCATATAACTGAAAGTATACAAATACGCGAGACAACACCAAACCTTAATATATATATATAATAGTATGGGCCCATAGTTTATATATCATAACCAGCGAAATAGACAATGTATCAAAACCCAACCCAAATGCACTTTATAAATTCTTGTATAAACTAACAGTTGAACACAAACTACTTACATACATATTTTAAAGTGGAAATTAGCCGTAAGGGCCTCTTTAGTAAGCACAATTAGTTTCTAGGACACACAACTGAAATAATTACTTTTAAGGACAAAATGCAAAATAATTAATTTCTAAGGCATAAATACCTATGAAATTATGTCCTTGAAAGTTATTGGACTGCTGACGTTGTCCTTAAAAGTAATTATTCTGCTGATTTTGGCCTTGAAATTAATTTCTGTGGATGTGTGTCCTAGAAACTAATTGGACTGCAAAGTTTGTCCTTTTGATGAAATGCCCCTATTTTAAAACTTATAAGCTTCGCATGTAACAAGTATGTGCGCATATATATTATATATATATAAACAAGTTAGCAAATATATAATATAGGTACTTGAAACATACTACACAATATATATCAATATATAAAACAAAATATAAACTAATATAAAATTACATTAAATAATTTTCTTTAAACACTGAATTTATAAACCAGTATATATTATCACTAACCAAATATTAATATAAATGTAAATATAACATTTATATAAATGTACCCATACCCAGATGTTGACCAGAACATATAAAGATGCACGTTTCAGAATATTAACCTAAATATTTCCAACTGTTATATATACATACCTAGAATATAAATATCCATATATCGAAATCAATGCATATGTAAAAGTATATATATATACGGTCAACATATATACTCGTTTTTTTAAAAAAAATTAGTATTACTATAATATAGATATAGCACACAGCCATTTGCAAACCCAAAAACAAATGTATACACCTTCCATACTGCTACTATTATATGAATAACAGTAAATCTGCAAACATCTTATATAAATTTGTATACATAAAATCCATAGTTTATAACTCGTTTAAATAACAAATGTATAATATACATATAAGCTACAGATTAAACAACAACTATATTAAAAAAATCACAGAAAGGAAGGAATGAAAAGAAGAAAACAAAATAAAATATATAAACAAAACTTATATACATAAAGTTTTTTTTTTCTTTTTTCAAACATCAACATTTAAATACATATTGAAACGCTTAACAAGACTACAAGCATATAACTTCCATAGATTTAAGAACCATACAACATACAGTATATATATATACCCGCACGTACCTATCTAAATTATATAAATATAGTTATATAACAGTAAAACAAAGAAGTTATAATACATATAGTTATATATATCAAGATTTAAATACATAGGAAAAACACGTTTCCAGTTCTAAGGAACAATTCATATACTATATAAACAAAGGAGATTATAACTTACCAATATCAAGTGTCGAGCAAGGAAGGAGGTAGTATCGACAGTTTGGGAGGGAAACATGGCTGCGCGAGTGAATGGGTTTGGGGAAAAGGACGTGGGTAAATCCAGGTGAGGGAATGAAGTGGGCGAGATTGGAAGGGAAATCGGCAGATGGTTTCAAGTTTTGGCGAAGCATAGTGATTTTCGGTTGGAGAAGGAGTTTGGTCGAATGAGTTTGGTGACTGAGCTTCAGGGAAGTGTAGCAAAGAACGGAAGTATGTTGGTTTCTCTCTATATTTTCAAAGCAATTGAACAGGCAAAATATAAAATATATTATCAAAAAAGAACCGTACCAGATAAATTTTGAAACCAACTAAAAGCCAAAGGTCATGACCATTGAAAATCTGGGAAATAGTAAGAGTTTTATGGCCATTCATTTCAGCTAAGGCAAACGAATAGACAGGGAAACTAAAAGACTGGTTGTGGACCCGATACGCTAGGTGTTTCGCAGATTGTACCACACACCGGACTTCGAAACTGACAATTGAATATATCGTAGAGATCAACACAACGAGACGATCAAAACGGTATACAGATGTCAGTGGTACGATCATCCGATCAAAAATCGATATCGGTACCAAAATGCTGCTATTTCGTCGAAAATAAGATCGACGGAGCAGTAACGGACAAAATTTGGAAAAACGAAAAATGACGTCTTGCTCAGAAGATGATTTAGAATTTTTTTATGTAAAAATATTTAGGTTTCGAAAACATTTTATTTTCATTGCTTTTTAACTGATTAAATTGAAGTAAATTTAAGCGCGAAAATAAACTTTCATATTTTCGGACGAAAATTTACCAACTGCTATGTTTAACTAGACGCATTCCAAATATCAAATTTATATTTCAAAATTTTATCATTTAAAATTTCACAAAATGTAACGACCCGTATTTTTACGGATCGAAACATCGTAAAACAGTTGACATTTGGTCGCATTGTTGATAAGTCGTCCAGAGTCTAAGTCTTTGGTCGTATGAGAGTTTGGAGCGACCTAAGGAAGATGGCGAGTTAAGGAGTAGACGACCTAGTGAAGTGGAGCGACCTAAGGATTGGAACGACCTAAGAAGTTAGGTCGTATGATAGGTAGGTCGTGTGGTGGCTTAGGTCGTGGAACAGGTTAGGTCGAATGAGCGACCTAGGAGATTGGAGCGACCTAAGAAAGTTAGAGACCTATAGAATTTGGCAACCTATAGGATGTTGGCGACCTAAGGTTTGAGCGACTTAAGGACAGGCAGCGACCTAAGAGAGTTAGCGAGTTAACGACCTAGTAGTTAGCGAACTAGTGAGTAGTAACCTAGTGGTTAGCGACCTAAGAGCTAACGGTATAAGAGAGTGAGTTAGCGTAGTTAGGTCGATTAGACGACCTAAGGAGTTAGGTCGTATCCTGGCTAAGTTAGTTAGGTCACATGTGTGTGTTAGGTCGCAGGTTTGTTAGGTCGTAGGTCGCGGATGCGCGTAGGTCGTTGGATCTGTTAGGTCGCATGGATGCGCAGTCGTTAGGTCGTAGAAGCGCATCTGGTTAGGTCGTAGGAGTGCGCATATGTTAGGTCGAAGGTCGTAGAGGCTTGGGGCTGTTAGGTCGAAGATTTTAGGTCGTGGGGTTTTAGGTCGTAAGGGTTCTTAGGTCGTGGACGACCTAACTCCGAGCGAACGACCTAAGGAGAATTCAGCATATAAATAGGAGGGTTTTTCTTCATTTTTGGAATCCGGATTTCGTAGCGACGAAGTGTTGCCATTTTGAGAGCTCGACTTCTACACTTCTTCACTTCTTTTCTCCACTTTAATATTGTGATTCCTTCCATCCAAATTGAAGATCCAAGAGCTTAGATTGAAGATCTACATCCTTCGAAGAGAGATTTCATCGTTTGAAGCGGATTTGTGATAGATCGAGTTAGATCCTTCGCTGTCCAGATCTGAAGTGTGTTTCATTTGAGGTGTTTAGGTGATTTGGTGAGTGGTGATTATCTCTCACACGGATCCAAAGGAGTATATCGGATCGTTGGCTTGATTTTGTGTTAAAGTAGTGATTTCCATGCATTTTCCTAATCCTAAGTATAGATCCATATAGATCCATTGTTCATAATGATTTGGCATCCATTTTACTACATGTTAACCTATGCAAGTTCATTCATCAAGATTATAGAGATATTGCTCATGTTTTCATGCTTGTTAGACTTTTGACTCTTTAATTACGAAATTGCCATTATTGTTATAATTGTCTATTTAGATCATATTTGAATGCTTGTTTAATTGGATTAATGTTTGATTTGATTGATTGCTATGAATTAGATGATTGATGATTTGATTTAGGCAAGATGGTCGAAGATGATTCGAAAGCTAAGGGAAAGGCTCTTGAATTGGAAAAGCTGCTTGTGGCATATGTAGCGGATGATGAAGCTCATATGGATAGATTTGATGATGATCTTGAGATGAAGCTTTGCTATGATGATGATGAGGCGAAGTATGATATGAGATAGCCTTGTTCTAATCCAAACGGGATCATTCCAAGCAGATTGATAACTCGGTGAAATGGTTCGAGTTTGAGGATAATGGTTTGCTCGAGAGGCGCTTGAGCTAGTATGGAAATAGTCGTCGAGGAGGATGACTAGAAGGCTGATATCTCATCGTTGTTGAAGGTTCTAGCATGCTCAAAGCAAGAGTACGTTGGGCAGATTCGATAATCCCTGAAGGCTACTGATTGGTAGTCGAGTACTCTGGGCAGATTCGATAGTCCTAGGCACGGGTAACGATGACGTGTAGAGTCATGTCTAGAACCGGGGTTTCCATTAGCCCTTGACGGACGGATGAAATAATGAGCCGATCATTCAATTAACGATGATATTGAAGCAATGATAACAGTGATAGCCAGAGTCATGGATGTTTGGTTGTATCATCATTCGGTCTCAAGAGCGGTATTTTCTGGGTGCTTATCTGATCTTGGTTTAGGCCTTGGGGGTTTGTACTTGAAAAACATCGCCCTTGACTCGAGTGATAATTGCTTTACTTTACATTGTATGCTTTGTTATGTTTGCTTCTGCTTAGTGTGTGTCTGGGGGCTATCACTGTAGAAAGAGGTGGAGTGGGAGGGTTGTATTCCTATTCCTTTTCCTTTATGCTCTTTTGGTATGTTGTTAGTTAATTTACCGCTCACTAAGACTATTGTCTGACTCAAGGCTTTATGTTTTTAACTCTTATTTCCTTGGGTTGTTCGTCCATTTTGGGACGGGCAGACTAGGTAGCAGGTGACAGGTGTTGTTCTTGCTTTCCACGATGCTGATGTCGAAGACGAGCTGGAGGCTTGCATATTGTTTTCTTACTATATGTACTGGATGTTCCGCTGCTTGTATATTCTCTGAGTGATATGTAGTGAGGCTTGTTGTATTGACTATTTAGATGTTTGTATTCAACTATTATGAATTTTTATCGATGAGATTATATTCTGTGAAGCTTCACTATATATATATATATATATATATATTCTCTATTGTATTTTATCCATGCGCTGTGAGTAATACGATAGATTCCGTTGTTTTAATTTACCCTGACAATCGTCCATGGCTGCCTGGCACACTTTACAGCGCACTATCTCTAGGTTCAGTGCAGGGGTTGTGGGCGGTCGTCACATTTGGTATCAGAGCATTGGTTAATCGATTTTACCCAACGCTCGCTGACGTAACTACGTATGAGAGACGTAATTGTATTTTGATGGATGATTACTATATATAATAAAGTAGCTTAGTAGAGTTTGAGTCCTTTATGCAGTTGTTTCTCTAGGTGTGCTAATCATTCATTTTTATAGATATTAAGGATGAGTCGAAGAGGGAGACCAGCTGCTAGGGAAGGCCGTGCTACTGAGGGGGCTGCTGATTATGTTGCTATGTTCGAAGCTATGATGACTTCGATCATGAGAAGGATACCAGTTCCGAGGACAGCAGTTGATGTTGGAGTTCAAGTCCAAACTCCGAAACCAGTGGATTTTGCTAAGTTGTGTAAAGACTATACTGCTCTTGGAGGGAAGGTTTTCTTGGGAACAGAACCAACTATTGAAGTCCAGAGGTGGATAGATGCTTGTAGAAGGATCTTTAGTGATTTGGTAATTGAGGATGCGACTAAGAGGAAGTTAGCATCAAGACGGTTTAAGGGAGAGCTTCTGATTGGTGGAACTCTATCACCATTGATACTCCGGAGGAAGAGATTACTTGGGAGTAATTCCAGGCCAGATTTGAAGCTAAGTTCATTTCTACAGCCCAGAAGTCTGTTCTGTTCAAGAAGTTTGTGGAGCTCAAGCAAGGTGGAAGACCAGTTCTTGAGTATGTTTCTGAGTTTGAAGCTTTGTCCAAGTATGCCCGGTCGTATATTGAATCTGCATATCAGAAGAATGAGAAGTTTATGACAGGCTTGGACAGTTATCTTAGGAGGCAGTTGGTGGATCATTTGGACGATTCATTTGAGAAGCTTGTAGAGAAGGCTCTCAGGCATGAGAATCTGTTTCCTAAAGAGGGATCTGTTGTTGCTGTGACCAAGGAGGAGTCTAGACCACAGTAGGGTGGAAACAAGAAGAGAAACGAGCAGCAACAAAAGGGTAAGGATGGCCAGAAGAAGCCGAAGGGCGAAGTGACCTGCTTCAATTGTCAACAGAAGGGCCATTTCTCCAGGGATTGCAAGAATCTGAAGGTGCCGGTGAAGTGCCACAACTGTGACAAGCTGGGGAATGTTAGGAAGAATTGTCCGGAACCGCGGAAGGACAAGCAAATTGTGCAAGCTTATGCTTTGGGAGCTGTTCCATCGTCTTCGAAAGCTCCTACCGCTGAAGAGAAAGGAAAGAGTGTAGTGGTTCAAGGTACTCTTTTCATATGTGGTGTTCCAGTGAGAGTGCTATTTGATACTGGGGCGTCGCATTCGTTTGTTTGTAATGAACTTGTAGGCCGGTTGGGTTTAGACCCGGATATTGTTGATAGGCCATTGGTTGTGACTAATCCAGTTGGGGGTTCGTCTTGTTTGTGTATGTTATGCCGTGGTCTGATTGTATCGAGTCATGATTGCTCTTTTGTTTGTGATTGTTTTGTTCTGAACTTTGCGGGGTTCGGAATTATTTTGGGTATGGACTGGGTTAGGAAGTATGCGGCAAAGGTTTATTGTGATAGGTTGGAGGTGACAGTCGAGAATGTGGAGGGGCGAAAGATTGTGATACGATGTAAGCATGAAGAAAGCGTCTTCATGAGCTTCATGTATTCGCTGGTTGTTCCACGGGATGGACTGTCATCTGTGTGCCAATCGCTGATGGATTTGAGGATGTCTTTGACGAGGTCAAAGGGTTACCGCCGCATAGAGAGATCGAGTTTCGTATAGATCTAGTTGAAGGAGCCAGACCTGTTGTGATGCCTCTTAGGCGGATGGCGCCTAGGGAATAGCAGGAGTTGAAGGTGCAAGTTGATGATCTTTTGCAGAAAAGATTCATTCGGCGTAGTGTGTCCGAATGGGGTGCACCAGTTGTGTTCGCAACCAAAGCGGATGGATCATTGAGGTTGTGTGTGGATTATCGTGAGCTGAATAAGGTGACTAAGAAGCACAAGTATCCATTGCCGAGAATAGATGACTTGTTTGATCAGCTTCACGAAGCTAAGGTGTTTTCTCAGATGGATTTGGCAACGGGATTTCACCAGTTAAGAGTGGCTAAGGATAGTGTGCCGAAGACTGCTTTTAGGACACCATCCGGTTTCTTTGAGTGGCTGGTAATGCCGTTTGGATTGACTAATGCACCAGCATATTTTGTGGATCTTATGAATACAGTGTTCAGAGATCAGTTGAGCAAGTTCGTGCTAGTGTTCGTGGATGATATTTTGATTTATTCCAGAACTGAAGAAGAGCACAAGACGCACTTGCGTATTGTTTTGGAAATCTTGCGGAAACATCAGCTGAAGGCTAAGTTTTCGAAGTGTCACTTCTGGAAGAGTGAAGTGAGGTTCTTAGGCCATGTTATCTCTGGAAATGGAATAGCGGTTGATCCCGCTAAGGTGGCAGCAATCCAGGATTGGGTTAGACCTAAGAATGCATCAGATGTGAGAAGTTTTCTTGGATTAGCAGGATATTATCGACGGTTTATCAAAGACTTCTCCAAGGTAGCTGCACCGTTAACAGGATTGACGAAAAAGAATCAAGTGTTTGGATGGGATGCTAAGTGTGAGCAAGCTTTCGGAATCCTGAAAGAGCGACTGACAAGCGCTCCTGTTTTGACTATTCCAAGTGGGAATGATGAGATGGTGGTTTACACCGACGCATGTGGTACTGGACTTGGAGCAGTGCTGATGCAGAAGAGTAAAGTTGTTGCGTATGCAAGTCGACAACTGAAGCCGCATGAAAGGAATTATCCGACTCATGATTTGGAGTTAGCGGCGATTGTTTTTGCTCTGAAGATGTGGAGACATTATCTATTAGGAGTTCGATTCGAGTTGTTTACAGATCATAAGTCGTTGAAGTATCTTTTCTCCCAAAAGGATTTGAATCTTCGGCAGCAATGGTGGCTAGAGTTTTTAGCATCATATGATTTTGGTATAGCTTATACTCCAGGAAAGGGTAACGCAGTGGCAGATGCGGTAAGTCGAAGACATGCAGGATTGAGAGCCATGTTTTCAGAATGGAAGAATCTCGAGTATTTAGCTGGATTTGACTTCAGGCCCAGATGCGAATTGGAACCTGAGATGTTGGCAAACTTATCAATAAGACCGACTCTTGTGGAAAGAATTGGCGAGAGTCAAAAGCGAGATGATAAGCTTGTCAAGGTTATCTGTGATTTGGAATCTAGATTGGACCCAGAAAAGGATAAAGGATTCGAGGTCGATCGAGAGGGTTGGCTTCGGAAGCAAGGACGACTAGTTGTTCCCGATGTGGATGAATTGAGGAATGAGGTGCTGAAGGAAAGTCATCAATCGAAGTTGACAATTCATCCAGGTGGAAACAAGATGTATCGGGATATGAAGAGAACCTATTACTGGGAAGGTATGAAGAAGGATGTTGGAAATTTTATTTCCAAGTGCATGAACTGCCAGTTGGTAAAAGCCGAACAGAAGAAGCCAAGTGGATTGCTTCAGCCATTAGAAGTTCCTACATAGAAGTGGGAGCAAATATCGATGGATTTTATTGATGGGTTACCTAGAACAAGAACGGGAAATGAAGGGATTTGGGTCATTGTAGATCGTCTGACTAAGAGTGCAAGATTCATTCCTGTTCGATCGACTAGGACTGCATCAAAGTTGGCTGAGTTGTATGTTAAGTGGATAGTTCGATTCCATGGTATTCCGAAGAGTATAGTGAGCGATCGAGACCCATTGTTCACTAGTGGATTTTGGAAGTGCTTCCAGGAAGTTTTGGGAACCGAGTTGTGTTTGAGTACAGCTTATCACCCCCAAACAGATAGTCAGACCGAGAGAGTCAACCGAGTTTTGGAGGATCTCCTCAGAGCTTGTGTTTTGGATTTCGGAGGATCATGGGAAGATCACCTTCATTTGGTGGAATTTTCGTATAACAACAGTTACCAGTCAAGCATTGGTATGGCACCGTATGAAGCATTGTATGGAAGGCCGTGTAACTCTCCGACATGTTGGTTAGAGACCGGAGAAAAACTGATGCTTGGGCCAGAGATGATTCGACAGACTTCAGATTGTATAGAGATCATTCGGGAACGAATGAAGACAGCCCAAGACTGTCAGAAAAGTTATGCTGATAAGCGTCGAAAGGATTTGAAGTTCGACGTAGGTGATATGGTTTTTGTGAAGATTTCTCCATTGAAGAATGTTATTCGATTCGGGAAGAAAGGAAAATTGACTCCGAGATTTGTTGGACCATTCCCGATCATCGAGGGAATTGGAAAGCTCGCCTATAGATTGGAGTTACCAGAAAGGATGTCGGGTGTGCACAATGTTTTTCATGTATCATATCTATGGAAGTATGTGCACGACTCGAATACAGTGGTTTCTTCTGATAGCTGTGAAGATTTCGAAGTTGATCCAGTCGATAAGAGACCTCGTAAGCCGCTTCGTGTTGTGGAAACCGACACGAAACAGCTTAGGAGGAAGTTAGTTAAGTTGCTCAAGATACAATGGAGTGATGATGATAACGACTGTACATGGGAGGTGGAAGAGAGGATGAAGGCAGCTCATCCTGAACTCTTCAAGGTATGGTCCTAAGGTGTCGTGTCATCTAACGACATTGTAACTTGTTCTAGTTTTAGAATTCTGCATGCTAAGCTAGAATTGGATGCATGGTTTGTTGATTGCTATGGATGGTAGGCATGCAGAATAGTCTTTGATTGCTCTGTTTGTTTGGAATTTCGGGGGCGAAATTCCTAAGGGGGAGAGAATGTAACGACCCGTATTTTTACGGATCGAAACATCGTAAAACAGTTGACATTTGGTTGCATTGTTGATAAGTCGTCCAGAGTCTAAGTCTTAGGTCGTATGAGAGTTTGGAGCGACCTAAGGAAGATGGCGAGTTAAGGAGTAGACGACCTAGTGAAGTGGAGCGACCTAAGGATTGGAACGACCTAAGAAGTTAGGTCGTATGATAGGTAGGTCGTGTGGTGGCTTAGGTCGTGGAACAGGTTAGGTCGAATGAGCGACCTAGGAGATTGGAGCGACCTAAGAAAGTTAGCGACCTATAGAATTTGGCAACCTATACGATGTTGGCGACCTAAGGTTTGAGCGACTTAAGGACAGGCAGCGACCTAAGAGAGTTAGCGAGTTAACGACCTAGTGGTTAGCGACCTAGTGAGTAGTAACCTAGTGGTTAGCGACCTAAGAGCTAATGGTATAAGAGAGTGAGTTAGCGTAGTTAGGTCGATTAGACGACCTAAGGAGTTAGGTCGTATCCTGGCTAAGTTAGTTAGGTCGCGTGTGTGTGTTAGGTCGCAGGTTTGTTAGGTCGTAGGTCGCGGATGCGCGTAGGTCGTTGGATCTGTTAGGTCGCATGGATGCGCAGTCGTTAGGTCGTAGAAGCGCATCTGGTTAGGTCGTAGGAGTGCACATATGTTAGGTCGAAGGTCGTAGAGGCTTAGGGCTGTTAGGTCGAAGATTTTAGGTCGTGGGGTTTTAGGTTGTAAGGGTTCTTAGGTCGTGGACGACCTAACTCCGAGCGAACGACCTAAGGAGAATTCAGCCTATAAATAGGAGGGTTTTTCTTCATTTTTGGAATCCGGATTTCGAAGCGACGAAGTGCTGCCATTTTGAGAGCTCGACTTCTACACTTCTTCACTTCTTTTCTCCACTTTAATCTTGTGATTCCTTCCATCCAAATTGAAGATCCAAGAGCTTAGATTGAAGATCTACATCCTTCGAAGAGAGATTTCATCGTTTGAAGCGGATTTGTGATAGATCGAGTTAGATCCTTCGCTGTCCAGATCTGAAGTGTGTTTCTTTTGAGATGTTTAGGTGATTTGGTGAGTGGTGATTATCTCTCACATGGATCCAAAGGAGTATATCGGATCGTTGGCTTGATTTTGTGTTAAAGTAGTGATTTCCATGCATTTTCCTAATCCTAAGTATAGATCCATATAGATCCATTGTTCATAATGATTTGGCATCCATTTTACTACATGTTAACCTATGCAAGTTCATTCATCAAGATTATAGAGATATTGCTCATGTTTTCATGCTTGTTAGACTTTTGACTCTTTAATTACGAAATTGCCATTATTATTATAATTGTCAATTTAGATCATATTTGAATGCTTGTTTACTTGGATTAATGTTTGATTTGATTGATTGCTATGAATTAGATGATTGATGATTTGATTTAGACAAGATGGTCGAAGATGATTCGAAAGCTAAGGGAAAGGCTCTTGAATTGGAAAAGCTGCTTGTGGCATATGTAGCGGATGATGAAGCTCATATGGATAGATTTGATGATGATGTTGAGATGAAGCTTTGCTATGATGATGATGAGGCGAAGTATGATATGAGATAGCCTTGGTCTAATCTAGACGGGATCATTCCAAGCAGATTGATAACTCGGTGAAATGGTTCGAGTTTGAGGATAATGGTTTGCTCGAGAGGCGCTTGAGCTAGTATGGAAATAGTCGTCGAGGAGGATGACTAGAAGGCTGAGATCTCATCGTTGTTGAAGGTTCTAGCATGCTCAAAGCAAGAGTACGTTGGGCAGATTCGATAGTCCCTGAAGGCTACTGATTGGTAGTCGAGTACTCTGGGCAGATTCGATAGTCCTAGGCACGGGTCACGATGACGTGCAGAGTCATGTCTAGAACCGGGGTTTCCATTAGCCCTTGACGGACGGATGAAATAATGAGCCGGTCATTCAATTAATGATGATATCGAAGCAATGATAACAGTGATAGCCAGAGTCATGGATGTTTGGTTGTATCATCATTCGGTCTCAAGAGCGGTATTTTCTGGGTGCTTATCTGATCTTGGTTTAGGCCTTGGGGGTTTGTACTTGAAAAACATCGCCCTTGACTCGAGTGATAATTGCTTTACTTTACATTGTATGCTTTGCTATGTTTGCTTCTGCTTAGTGTGTGTCTGGGGGCTATCACTGTAGAAAGAGGTGGAGTGGGAGGGTTGTATTCCTATTCCTTTTCCTTTATGCTCTTTTGGTATGTTGTTAGTTAATTTACCGCTCACTAAGACTATTGTCTGACTCAAGGCTTTATGTTTTTAACACTTATTGCCTTGGGCTGTTCGTCCATTTTGGGACGGGCAGACTAGGTAGCAGGTGACAGGTGCTGTTCTTGCTTTCCACGATGCTGATGTCGAAGACGAGCTGGAGGCTTGCATATTGTTTTCTTACTATATGTACTGGATGTTCCGCTGCTTGTATATTCTCTGAGTGATATGTAGTGAGGCTTGTTGTATTGACTATTCAGATGTTTGTATTCAACTATTATGAAGTTTTATCGATGAGATTCTATTCTGTGAAGCTTCACTATATATATATATATATTGTTTATTGTATTTTATCCATGCACTGTGAGTAATACGATAGATTCTGTTGTTTTAATTTACCCTGACAATCGTCCATGGCTGCCTGGCACACTTTACAGCGCACTATCTCTAGGTTCAGTGCAGGAGTCGTGGGCGGTCGTCACACAAAATTTCAACTAATTACGATATTAAAACAGTTAAAATTTACGAGTCGTTACAACAATCATCTTTAACAATAAAGAATGGATCTATGTATATTACTGTGATGGTGTATGATTTATAGTTTGTATTTTGAATATAAAGTTTTGATGTCTTCTCTATGAATGGATTACGATGTCTTTGAATTTATATCATTTTTTTTCTTGTTGCTTATATATTTCTTGCTGCACTTGCAAAATGTGTTTAAATTTTCGTTTTTTGCATTCCTTTTAGCACAACTACTAATCACAATTGTAAAATGTTCTTTTATAACTGCTATTCTTTTACAACTGTCAATAGCAGTTGTAAAAAATCTTTTACAACTATCAATAGCGGTTGTAAAAGACTTTTTTACAAGTACGATAAGCAGTTGTAAAAAAAATTATTTTACAATTGTCAATAGCGGTTGTAAAAGATTTTTTACAACTGCGATAAGCAGTTGTAAAAAAATATTTTACAACTACCGAAGACCGTTGTAAAAAAATATAACTCTATTACAACTGTGGATATCACGAAGGGTGGGGGCCTGTTGTAATAGACCTATTACAACTGTTTTTAGCAGTTGTAAAAGGATGTTTTTGTTGTAGTGTAAAATAAACTACAGCTGGAAACAAACAAGTTCCCTTTTAGAATCAGAGCCTAAAACAAATTGGATAGGGAGATAGATCTTTTTAAAGTTGCAAGTTCTATTTTTTTTCAAGAACAGAGGAGCTGTTCAAGTTACAGGGTGTATTTTCATGTTTAACACTTACATATAATGCGTAAAAAACATATCAAGATATGGTTACTTGACAAATAAAATGTTTTTTCCAAATTTCTCAAACATACAGATGCATACTTGATTTACAATAAGTAAAGTCTTAAGTTTTACTCACCCTTTTTTTCCAAATAGAAGACAATTGCTGCTATGCCCTTTTTTACACTTGCTTTAAGCTTTAACTGTCTTTGATCTGTTATGAATTAATCGCAGCTCTTTGTTTCCTTTTTTTCGTATGAATAGGTAATGAGCAACTCGGTCTCGTACTTATAAGTGAAGGGAGATTTATAGTGCAATATAGGGTGGCCGCCTATTCATGAGTGTACAGGCTTTGATCTTTATCTTTGATTAATTTTTTTTCATTTGATTTTTATTTTTCTTTTCTTTTACTGATTTGATTTCTTGTGTTGATGTGATTTAAGGCTTGATTTGATTTATTATGTTGATTTGCCATTTTATGTGCTTGATTTAATGTGCATTTATCACAATGTTCCCTTGTATGCAAACATACATCATATATATACATATATATGTGTGTGTGTGTGTAGATTTCCTATTACTTAGACCATAAGCACATGTTGTTGTTTATTAACATGTATATATATAACATGCCTAAGTATAAAGCAACACAAAAGTATCTAATTCCTTATTTATAAATATATTTTGTCATGATGAATATATTCATATATATATATATATATGTATGTATGTATGTATGTATGTATGTATTTATACATTTACACTTCTTTATACTAGCATATCCAATCACTTATCCATTATTTTATCTAACATATATGCATATCCATTTTCTTACATATATTTGTCATTATATATATATTTTCACATTATTCCCTATTTACATATACATTACTTTATATATATATACATATATATATATATATATTTACTTATTCACTATTTCACATATATGCATATCTATGTGTACTTATGTATATTTTCTGTCATATCTACATATACATATACATAGTTATATATGTATGTATATATTTACATATTTATCTATATTTGTGTATGTATGCCTATTTACATTTCTATATATATATATATATATATCATTTTTATAAAGAGATTATTCTATCTCGAGTTTAAAATGGTGAAGTTTAAATACATAGACCTATATTGATATGTGACGACCCGGAATTTTTAAATATTTGAAATTGGAATATTTAATTGATTTTTAAATATTTAAAATTAAATTTTTAACTCGAATTTCAAATATCACTATTTATGAGGTAATTTAATTATTAAATTAAATAATTTGAAGTTAGGTAAAATTTTGAATCTGGAGTTTCAAGCTTGTTAAAAATAATTTAAAGGCTTAGAAAATTTACACTGATAATACTGAAGATAATAAAAGCTTTTAAATTGAATTCGGAAGTGTTTTGTTCAGTTTTGAAAATATATCATTTAAATTGAATTTAAAAATAGCTTTCCGGGGCACAGTCTCGGAATTCGACGAAACCAATTCCATTGGATCCGTGATATTGTAATATTATCGGATTTCAAGTTTAGTAGTGATTGGAGTTGTTGTGTGAGCGTACGACATATAAACGCGCTAAAATTTATATCGAAAATTCAATATAATAACTGGGTCCAAAAAGCTATCTTCTCCATACGATCGAATTAGAACTCGAAACCTTTTCCTTTGCGTTCGAAATAAGGGTATAACATTATAAACGCCTAGTGGCATGCCTCGATGGGAGGTCGGGATTTTGAGTTGTGATTTCGAAACGATTTAAATTTGAATTAATTAATATATATACCCAGTCAATCTTCAGCTGTATTTCTTTCACATCGATACTTTTCCCCTCAAATCACTGCAGCCTTTCTCCACATGCCAACGTCTCCTTTTGTCCTCCATTTATTTTACGCGATAGTTTAAAGAAAAAGAAAAAAGATTTCAAATCATAATAAAGAAAAATAATGGCCGAGCTTTGAAATATAAATCTCCAGTATTCTTCACTCCCATTCCCTTTTTCGAGAAAATCAAATTCGTTTATTTATTTGAAAGCCGAGCCTCTTCAAACAATCAAAATCCCAAATCGACTGTTATCTACCCTAAATCGTTCGAGTTTGCAAAGAAGCAGGGCGGCCAGAAATCTGAACGCGACGTCGTCGTGATTGGGAGAGCGGCCCGGGGGTTCGTGCTAGGCGGTGAAAGTCAGCGAGGTGGTGCGGTGGCTTTCATCGTTGGTTGAGAGGGTTGTGGGTCATCACGAGGTCGGCGTCGATCTCTTGTAGCCGCGACTCGACGAAGTACAGCAGTGAAGTGGGATCGCACGTGAGTGAAGGAAGGCGGGAGTCTCGGTTTGGGCTTGGGGTTTGGGTCTTGAGTTGACTGGTGGAGGCGCATACGTGGTGGGCCGAAGTTCTGATCAATGTTAGGGTTCTCGAGAGAGTTTGTTGGCAGTGAGGTACTGTGGATTCATTTTCTGTTTCAATCATATTTTATGCATATGAACAAAGAAGAAAGGATAAATATAAATGTAAATGTATATGTATATGGATAAGATTTTTATTTATAGTAAGATTTAAAAAAATTATATTTTAAATTTTAATAAATACATAAGTACACCCATATTTTAATCTGTACGGTAAAATAGAAAATTTATATAATATGTATGACTTTGGTAAATATAGAATTGTATAGAGGTTAGTTTTAATATATATAGATTATTTCTTACAAGTATATAAAATTTCAAAATAAAATAAATACGCCTACATATTTTAATTTGCTTGTTCTTTTAAATTAATGGATTTGGTGGATAGTGTTAAATTAACTTATGTAACAACCCGGTTTTTCGCGTCAGTTTATAAACGACGATTTAATTGGTTAGACAATTGCAATTGGGATTTCATTCGAGTTGACATTCGTTTATAAAAAGTGTCAAGTGTTTTATCAGTTGTAAATTCTTGTAAAAAAAATGGTTATAAGGAATTGTGGGCTATGGAAATTTAAGTGTGGCCCATATTTTATTTTGAGGCCGTGCAAAATTGTAAGGCAAATACCCTAATCCCCCATCTCAGTTCATTCACTCGAAACCAACCCTAAAATTATTGGAACGAAGAAGAAAATAGAATAATGGCGGCTCAATCTTCCTTCGTTCGACTTCGTGATATCGTTTTGCTCGAGCAAGAAAAGGATCGCATGGTAGCTTCGATCGATTGCTTCTCCGTTGCTTGATTGAATTCGTCTTCGCTTCGGTTGAGCACCGTGCAAAGGCGAGCAAAAGGGGATGCTATCGGCAGCGATTCGAGTTGGGTTCTTCGAATAAGGTGAGTGACCCCTCACTCACATCTAATTCAGATTCTTGATTAAATGCTGGCTTGTTCAATTTCGTGATTTAGTCGTTTTCTTATTTGATACGAATGGCTTTGAACTTGCTGGTCCTTTGTTGAATATGGCCATTTTGATCTTTGTTGACCTCTGCTTAGTCCACAACACCATTCTAGACCATTCGACCCTAGTTGAATGTTCGAGATGGTTACTGTCTTTGAGATAGTTGCTGCCTTGTTTCAATTTGTAGGTATTTTGCTTGAGTTTATTTGTTACCATGGGGCTGAAGTGATTCCAAATGTTGATTTCTTTGGCCAACCGTAGTTTAATTTCTGACATTTTGGTGACTTCGTTCTTTTGAAGGGATTTCCAGGCTGTGACATTTGTTTGTCCATTTGTTTTCATTTTGCCTACACTTGATTTTTATGTGGCCTTGATATCTTTTACTATTTCCTGTGAACTTTGTTTCTGATCATCTTTGTGTTTATCCCTGTCTTCGTCTCTGGCCATCTTCTCTGGTCTCCACTTGAACATTGCATTCGTGAATATGATGTTGTCTGGTTGTTCGAACTTGTTCATGCGATTTCATGTATCACTGCATTGATTTTCTTCAATTCTCTGGCCTCTGCATTCATTGACGTGCACCCTGGTTTGAACTATACTTTGATTCACTGTTTCGATCTGTTGCATTTGCTTGATTCATCTGGTTGAGTTCACCTGCGTGCACTTGTTGTATTCCAGTCTTGGTCTTTGTTGTTGTAGCATTGATGACTTCAGTAGACCTGCTGTTGTTGACTTCAATGTTGTTTCCAGTCTTCATTGTATACCCCTCTGTTTGATAGCGTGTCTGCTTGAGTCTTTTGTATAGTTGACATAGGTGCACTGTGATGTGTATACTTGAGTAGTTGAACGTGTTTGTAGATGGTTGGTGCATTCACTATTTCACTATGAATCTGTTCCTCACTTCACTGTGATGCTTGGTCTTTGTTATCTGGTTCACTTGGTAGCTTTCGTTGTTGCCCAGTTTGTACTTGTCTTGTTGAACTTGTACATGCATTTTCCTTAGTTGAGTTTTGCTTACTTGAGTGCATACACTTAACTGGGGTACTTTATCATGTATATTGTGACATGATACTCGCCTCTCTTGTTATTGCTTTTCACTGATCTGTCTTGATCTGGGTTGTTGGTTTTGTGGTGCACTTGCTTGGCCATTTTGTACTTCTGGCCTTCGGTTGGTTCTGGTTTTGCTTGTGTTATTGCCTTTGTTGGTTCGTGATTGTTTCAGATTGATTTTGAGATTTTTACAGCGAGTTGAATCCGGTCTCAAAGACCCGGGTTTGACCCTGTAAGTTTATTTATGTTGACTTCTACCATTTTGATTGCGGTTAGCTTTCACCGTCGTGATGATTTCACATACTGTGTGGCGAGGCAGCGCACGCGTGCGTGTGCTGCAGCCACACAGAAATTTGATGTGTTTGATCATTTTGAGATTTTTGATTTGATGATTTACACTGTTTAGTGTTATATACGCCGTTATCCAATTCTCGTATCGAGAGTTGGATATATGTGATTTCTGTGACTGTCGTCTATTGACTTTCCAATTATCATTGCTACGATGCATTAATAACTGAGTTTGAATTAGACTGACCCGTGTATTATTTTCTTCTGAATGTAATACTCGGGTCAGACCCGAGTTATTTCAGGTTGTAGATTTCTTTCTTTGAGTTGCTGTTCAGGATATGAAGACTTTTCACATCGTCTGAAGTTGTCAATGTCATTTTGTAGTAGTCGTGTCATTGTATAGAACGATATGTATTCATGTATATTAGTCGATAATGTACTTGTATATATAACTTCTAGAGTCGACAGTTGTAGTTGTATCATATGTATTGTGTCAACTATGTATTAACTGACATCAGTTATATATATATATGAGACTTTTGTTTTTATCTGTGTTCCGCATTTATATTATCTGTGTTATTGTTATATCTAATGTCCTAAACTATTATGAACTATCGTAGTTTGTTTTATACTGATAATTGGATATGTCGATGGGATCAAATAAATAATAGATGAAAAATACAAAGTATATACCACTCCTACCGAGATAACCAATATTAGTGTAAGGCCAATTACGGATGGTCGCTCCTATCCAGCCTTATTCTTTGTAATAATAGACAGTATTTCTTTTAATACTCTTTGTTATTATGAGCATAGAGGTGGGGCATCACAGTTGGTATCAGAGCTTGGGGTTTATGGACATAATATAAAACTTAACTCGGAAGGAACATATGTTACAACTATTGGTCGATGTTTTATTTGTGCTGGAGTCAAAACTAAAGTTTTGAAATTTGGATGAAATTTTTAAATAACTTTATTTAAAAATAATAGTGAAATTGTGTTCTGATGATTTGATTGATTTGTGTTCTGTTTATCATAGTGCGCAGCGGAAACAGTGAAACTGTCTTCGCTGAGTACAACTGATAATCTTTTTGATTTAAAAAAAAATCAAAATACGAAATTGATATGAATTTCATTTGTTGTTTACATAGCTGTAATTATTTTATTTCTTTGAGAACTTCGAATCCGAATTGAGGATTCGAAGAAATTGCAGATATGTGATTGTTGTTGAAATTTCCGCTGGCTTTCTTTTGTACTAATCATCTATTGATTAGATTTTTGCTGTTTTAAATTATCTTCATTGAAGATACATTTGAATGATTCTTTGTTCATTTTGTAGTACGTGCAAAAATTTAAATTGCACGTTATTGCATTTATTTTACGTTGAACCGATGCTTGGTTATGAAACGTATTTTGTTGCCGTTATTTTTACAACGGAATTTTACACCAATGCTATATTCTGAAGTACGGTGTTTTGTGGCATCTTGATGAATGAGAATTCACTGACATTACATTTTGATGTAGATTGTTTTGATGTGATTTTGACGTTTTAAAACTACTGTCGCTTTGGCTTTCGTAACCGTCAAATTTTAAAAAGTGGATTTTCAAGCGGTTATTCCGCAATGCTGATTTGTAACCGTTTTTACGGTATTTTGAGAAGTACAATTTCCTTATCGAAATTGTTACTGATTTGCTGTTTTAATCACGTGATTGGAAAATCGTTTTAAAATGAAAATTGTTTTATAAAAATTTTAGCAGTTTGCGTTTTCAAAAGAATGAGAAAGCGACTTAAACGATTCAGCAAAATCGAGGATTATGACCCCTTTCTTTTACTGTTTTGCTTAACTCCAGACTTATTCAGTTGAGAATGCGAATTGTTATTTTTACAAAATAAATAAATTTGTTTTCAAAAATTTTAGAGTTTGCGATTTCAAAAGAATGAGGAAGCGATTTAAACGTTTCAGCAAAATCGAGGACTATGACCCCTTTCTTTTACTGATTCGCTTAATTCCGGACTTGTCCGTTTGAGAATGTGAAATGTATTTTTACAAAATACACAATTTTGCACTTTCAAGGAAACGATGAAGAGAATCAAACGATTCAGTAAAACACGTGGTATGGGACATGTGCGTTTGCTACTTCGGTTAATTCAGGACTCGTTAATTGAAATATTTGATGATTTTGTGTGCTTTCGAGCCACTCTGCGGACCTTCGGGTCATTTGTTGGGCTTTCGAGCCACTCTGCGGACCTTCGGGTCATTTGTTGGGCTTTCGGGCCACTCTGCGGACCTTCGGGTCAAATACCAGTACTAGACCTTCGGGTCACTCTACGGACCGTCGGGTCAATCTGATGGGCGCCAAAATTATGTTGAGTACTTGGTAGGCTTCGGCCACTCTGAGATGCACGTGCGGCGAATTAAAAACTCGCCATCTGATGGGATCGATCCAAGCTTTTATGTTGATTTTATAGTCTTCTTAATTGATTTCTAGATATTTGTTGTTTCTAATTATCTGCAGGTAATTAGATATCTGATGTTATGAGATTTAATTATCATATCGGTAATTAAATATTTGTTGTTTCTAATTATCGCTTGTGATAATTAGAAATTTGTTGATATGAGATTTAATTATCGCTTTTGATAATTAAATATTTGCTGATCTGAGATTTAATTATCGCTTTAGATAATTAAATATTTGTTGATTTTAGATTTAATTATCGCTTGAGATAATTAAATATTTGTTGATATGAGATTTAATTATCGCTTTTGATAATTAAATATTTGCTGATTTGAGATTTA
Organism: Allium fistulosum; assembly: GCA_030737815.1. Lineage (NCBI taxonomy): Eukaryota > Viridiplantae > Streptophyta > Magnoliopsida > Asparagales > Amaryllidaceae > Allium > Allium fistulosum. The sequence goes on along the minus strand of CM060902.1, from coordinate 1,124,085,257 downwards.
ATTATCACTTTTGATAATTAAATAATTGCTGATTTGAGATTTAATTATCGCTTTAGATAATTAAATATTTGTTGATATGAGATTTAATTATCACTTTTGATAATTAAATATTTGCTTATTTGAGATTTAATTATCGCTTTTGATAATTAAATATTTGTTGAATTTGAAATTTGATTATCGTTTGTGATAATCGAATATTTGTTGATTTGAGAAATTTGATTATCGCTTTTGATAATTAAATATTTGCTGATCTGAGATTTAATTATCGCTTTAGATAATTAAATATTTGTTGATTTTAGATTTAATTATCGCTTGAGATAATTAAATATTTGTTGATATGAGATTTAATTATCGCTTTTGATAATTAAATATTTGCTGATTTGAGATTTAATTATCACTTTTGATAATTAAATAATTGCTGATTTGAGATTTAATTATCGCTTTAGATAATTAAATATTTGTTGATATGAGATTTAATTATCGCTTTTGATAATTAAATATTTGCTGATCTGAGATTTAATTATCGCTTTAGATAATTAAATATTTGTTGATTTTAGATTTAATTATCGCTTGAGATAATTAAATATTTGTTGATATGAGATTTAATTATCGCTTTTGATAATTAAATATTTGCTGATTTGAGATTTAATTATCACTTTTGATAATTAAATAATTGCTGATTTGAGATTTAATTATCGCTTTAGATAATTAAATATTTGTTGATATGAGATTTAATTATCGCTTTTGATAATTAAATATTTGCTGATTTGAGATTTAATTATCGCTTGAGATAATTAAATATTTGTTGATTTTAGATTTAATTATCGCTTGAGATAATTAAATATTTGTTGATATGAGATTTAATTATCGCTTTTGATAATTAAATATTTGCTGATTTGAGATTTAATTATCACTTTTGATAATTAAATAATTGCTGATTTGAGATTTAATTATCGCTTTAGATAATTAAATATTTGTTGATATGAGATTTAATTATCGCTTTTGATAATTAAATAATTGCTGATTTGAGATTTAATTATCGCTTTAGATAATTAAATATTTGTTGATATGAGATTTAATTATCGCTTTTGATAATTAAATATTTGCTGATTTGAGATTTAATTATCGCTTGAGATAATTAAATATTTGTTGATTTTAGATTTAATTATCGCTTGAGATAATTAAATATTTGTTGATATGAGATTTAATTATCGCTTTTGATAATTAAATATTTGCTGATTTGAAATTTAATTATCGCTTTTGATAATTAAATATTTGCTTATTTGAGATTTAATTATCGCTTTTGATAATTAAATATTTGTTGAATTTGAAATTTGATTATCGTTTGTGATAATCGAATATTTGTTGATTTGAGAAATTTGATTATCGTTTTTGATAATTAAATATTTGTTTCTGACTATCGTTTGAGATAATCAGATATTTGATTTGTCTTCTGACTATCGTTTGAGATAATCAGATATTTTTTTTGTCTTCTGATTATCGTTTGAGGTAAGTAAATATTGCGATTTGAAAATTCAATTATCGTCTTTGATGATTGAATATTTGCGACTTTTGAGATTTGAGCTTCGTCTTTTTTTTCTCTGGCGATTCAGGTGAGTAATTTGATTTACTCACATTCAATTCGTGCTCTGTATGGGATTTCTGCTCTGTTTCTCCTTCTCTTTTAGTTGCTGGAACTCGATTGTTCTTGCTTTTGTTAGTCGTCTGATTTTGATCCCTGATTCCCACGATGTTGATTCTTTTGATTTGAAGCAGTCGAACCTTTTGATTTCTTATCTAATACTTCCCCGCTGACACTTGCTTTGCTTGTACATTCGACATTGCCATGCTCTTTTGGTTGTTACCTTTTTTCCATTTATTCCCTATGATTGCGTGGACGCAATTTCTTTAAGGAGGGGAGTCTGTAACAACCCGGTTTTTCGCGTCAGTTTATAAACGACGATTTAATTGGTTAGACAATTGCAATTGGGATTTCATTCGAGTTGACATTCGTTTATAAAAAGTGTCAAGTGTTTTATCAGTTGTAAATTCTTGTAAAAAAAATGGTTATAAGGAATTGTGGGCTGTGGAAATTTAAGTGTGGCCCATATTTTATTTTGAGGCCGTGCAAAATTGTAAGGCAAATACCCTAATCCCCCATCTTAGTTCATTCACTCGAAACCAACCCTAAAATTATTGGAACGAAGAAGAAAATAGAATAATGGCGGCTCAATCTTCCTTCGTTCGACTTCGTGATATCATTTTGCTCGAGCAAGAAAAGGATCGCATGGTAGCTTCGATCGATTGCTTCTCCGTTGCTTGATTGAATTCGTCTTCGCTTCGGTTGAGCACCATGCAAAGGCGAGCAAAAGGGGATGCTATCGGCAGCGATTCGAGTTGGGTTCTTCGAATAAGGTGAGTGACCCCTCACTCACATCTAATTCAGATTCTTGATTAAATGCTGGCTTGTTCAATTTCGTGATTTAGTCGTTTGCTTATTTGATACGAATGGCTTTGAACTTGCTGGTCCTTTGTTGAATATGGCCATTTTGATCTTTGTTGACCTCTGCTTAGTCCACAACACCATTCTAGACCATTCGACCCTAGTTGAATGTTCGAGATGGTTACTGTCTTTGAGATAGTTGCTGCCTTGTTTCAATTTGTAGGTATTTTGCTTGAGTTTATTTGTTACCATGGGGCTGAAGTGATTCCAAATGTTGATTTCTTTGGCCAACCGTAGTTTAATTTCTGACATTTTGGTGACTTCGTTCTTTTGAAGGGATTTCCAGGCTGTGACATTTGTTTGTCCATTTGTTTTCATTTTGCCTACACTTGATTTTTATGTGGCCTTGATATCTTTTACTATTTCCTGTGAACTTTGTTTCTGATCATCTTTGTGTTTATCCCTGTCTTCGTCTCTGGCCATCTTCTCTGGTCTCCGCTTGAACATTGCATTCGTGAATATGATGTTGTCTGGTTGTTCGAACTTGTTCATGCGATTTCATGTATCACTGCACTGATTTTCTTCAATTCTCTGGCCTCTGCATTCATTGACGTGCACCCTGGTTTGAACTATACTTTGATTCACTGTTTCGATCTGTTGCATTTGCTTGATTCATCTGGTTGAGTTCACCTGCGTGCACTTGTTGTATTCCAGTCTTGGTCTTTGTTGTTGTAGCATTGATGACTTCAGTAGACCTGCTGTTGTTGACTTCAATGTTGTTTCCAATCTTCATTGTATACCCCTCTGTTTGATAGCGTGTCTGCTTGAGTCTTTTGTATAGTTGACATAGGTGCACTGTGATGTGTATACTTGAGTAGTTGAACGTGTTTGTAGATGGTTGGTGCATTCACTATTTCACTATGAATCTGTTCCTCACTTCACTGTAATGCTTGGTCTTTGTAATCTGGTTCACTTGGTAGCTTTCGTTGTTGCCCAGTTTGTACTTGTCTTGTTGAACTTGTACATGCATTTGCCTTAGTTGAGTTTTGCTTACTTGAGTGCATACACTTAACTGGGGTACTTTATCATGTATATTGTGACATGATACTCGCCTCTCTTGTTATTGCTTTTCACTGATCTGTCTTGATCTGGGTTGTTGGTTTTGTGGTGCACTTGCTTGGCCATTTTGTACTTCTGGCCTTCGGTTGGTTCTGGTTTTGCTTGTGTTATTGCCTTTGTTGGTTCGTGATTGTTTCAGATTGATTTTGAGATTTTTACAGCGAGTTGAATCCGGTCTCAAAGACCCGGGTTTGACCTTGTAAGTTTATTTATGTTGACTTCTACCATTTTGATTGCGGTTAGCTTTCACCGTCGTGATGATTTCACGTAGTGTGTGGCGAGGCAGCGTGCGTGTGCTGCAGCCACACAGAAATTTGATGTGTTTGATCATTTTGAGATTTTTGATTTGATTATTTACACTGTTTAGTGTTATATACGCCGTTATCCAATTCTCGTATCGAGAGTTGGATATATGTGATTTCTGTGACTGTCGTCTATTGACTTTCCGATTATCATTGCTGCTATGCATTAATAACTGAGTTTGAATTAGACTGACCCGTGTATTATTTTCTTCTGAATGTAATACTCGGGTCAGACCCGAGTTATTTCAGGTTGTAGATTTCTTTCTTTGAGTTGTTGTTCAAAATATGAAGACTTTTCACATCGTCTAAAGTTGTCAATGTCATTTTGTAGTAGTCGTGTCATTGTATAGAACGATATGTATTCATGTATATTAGTCGATAATGTACTTGTATATATAACTTCTAGAGTCGACAGTTGTAGTTGTATCATATGTATTGTGTCAACTATGTATTAACTGACATCAGTTATATATATATGAGACTTTTGTTTTTATCTGTGTTCCGCATTTATATTATCTGTGTTATTGTTATATCTAATGTCCTAAACTATTATGAACTATCGTAGTTTGTTTTATACTGATAATTGGATATGTCGATGGGAGCAAATAAATAATAGATGAAAAATACAAAGTATATACCACTCCTACCGAGATAACCAATATTAGTGTAAGGCCAATTACGGATGGTCGCTCCTATCCAGCCTTATTCTTCGTAATAATAGACAGTATTTCTTTTAATACTCTTTGTTATTATGAGCATAGAGGTGGGGCGTCACAACTTATTTAGTTATTTTAATTACTAAGATAATTTATTAAAGGAATTTGGTTAAAATCTATTTATTAGTTTAAAAACCAAATGATTAGTTTAAACTAATTATTGGTTAATTTGATTTATTAGATGGTAAATTATTTGTAGATTATCTCAGATGTTAATAAATCATATAATGTTGTACAAGGTCTAAAACCGTGAAGAAAATAGCTGGTTTGGGTCGGATTGCAAGACAAAAATCAAAGGTGAGTTAATCTCACTCATTTGGATTACCTCTAAATTTAAATAGTTAAATTTAAATTATTGGATGGATTGCTTGACTTGATGGTTTATTATCAATCTAGATGTGATATTATATATAGTAGTGTATATATATATATATATTAGAGTGATTGATTTCCCGCATTATATAGCGGATGAGACCCTATGCGCCACATAATAGCGGATGATATTATATAAACCCATATACCGCGATATTCCACCTCGAAGTGGAATTGGTATGGTGCTAACATCTGTGGATGCAGGGAAACAAGTTGGAGGGATCCAACTGGATTCCTCAAAATTATTTAGATTGTTCTAATAATTCTGTGTTATGATTTTTGATATTCTGTGATGAATTATATTGATAATTGGAATATTGGATGCTATGGTTTGATTGAATATACCTTTCGGTATTCTGAGTTATCAAAATATATAAAATTGGATTTTTGAAAAAGAAAATATATGAGAGAATGTTTAAGTAAAGTAATTATAGAAAATTTAAATAAATTAAAGAATGAATTTGGGAAGGATAAAGTGATTTTTAAATTCTAGTAAATAAATTCCGAGTATGGGAAAGGGAATTTTAAATAAACAGAGAAATTAGAAATTTTAAACTTAAGTGATATTATATCAGGAGATAAAGAATTTATTTTTAAATTCAAGGTTTGAATTTATTTAAAAGGATAAAGAAGGAATTTGAGAAATCTGAAATTGGTATTTTCAGTAAAAAGATTTTTATCATAATGAAGAAATAAAATTTGAAGTTAATGGATTTGAATAAATTGAGTAAGTAAAGGAGTTTATTTCAAAATGGAGTAATTTGGAAATCGATTTGAGATTTGATTTAAGTGTTTAAAATTGGAATTTTAAAAGGGAAATGAGACTATGGAATTTATAAACAGGGTTTATAAAGGTGAATATATCAGTGGATATTTGGAAGAATAAATTCACGGTGGGAATTTATTAAAGGAATGGATAAATTAGTTTTAAAAATAAATAGTGATTTATTTTTAAAGATGTGAGAGAGAAGTGTATTTCCTTGAATAGCCAAGGACGTTTTCAAAGAAAATTTTTAGGTATAAGCTAAAAGTTTAAGGTTGTTTTAAAATATGTTTTAGAAAATTTATTATTCTTAAATGTTTAAATTTTAAAGCAAGTATTTTTCAAATTTATTTTAGTAGTAATTATTTAAAGATGACTTGGTATTACGTTTAAAAGATAAAAATCTAGTTTTATATTTTATTAAGTAGCTTTATTTTAAATATTCTTAAAGTTTATATCTTTGAATAAAGTATTAAAGTAGTTTTAATTTAAATGTTTTATTTAAAGTATATTTTATAATATAGTATTTTAAATTATTTTAGAAATCTAAAGTGTTTGTACTTGGTGATTCCAGTGGAAATAGAAAATATTTGGGGATTTTACTCCATGAGAGAAAGGTGGTTTTTGATACTGTTTTCAAATGGGTTGAAAATGGAAATATATCTTGCGAAGATATTTGTGAGGTAAATAAATAATTTAGAAAATTATTTATTGTTTGATGGATGTTTGTGAATGTTAATTGATAGTTAAATAACCGACTATCAATATTGGCCAATGCGCTGATCGTTTCGAAGAGGCCGGGATCGGGATTTAATTCTCGAAAACCACTTCGATCCGGTTTATACGTTTTCGTGGGGAAACGAGTTTGGAATCGAAGATGGAGCAGTGAAGTGCAAGGGCTAATCGCTACTAATCCTGAGGGTGATTCCAAAATGGATGTAGTAGGAGTAGTGCCTTCGGTTTCGTTCGAACCCAGAATGGACTTGTATGGATGAATGCTTTTAGAACATCGTCAGGAGGACGGTGAGCATTCTAAGTGATGCGTTCTAAAAAGGTAACGCTTAGCCTCAAGCCTCATCAACCGGGAATGACTAAAAATCAGGGGTTATGCAGCAAGGCTATGTGGGTCGCGCCCATTAGGGTGAGGTCTTCCCTGTCTAGATGTCCCTTTTATTTCGGCTGTGTGGTGCGGTTGCTGATCCCAACCGTAGGGTGATCTTACTCGGGATTATCTAGTAAGGGGTAGTTCCGGTCTTGTGTTTCAGGAGATTGGGCATGGTCCTCGGTACGCTGATCTAGACCAGGTACTGTGACAGGTGGTACCCTAGTGCCTAGTCATTAGTTGGAAATCCATTCTCCCTACGCGCCTGTACGGTTTTGATTGTGCCTAACTATTGCTGAAACGTGAGATGCAAGCATTTCAGCTAGATTCTATTTTACTTTCTATAGACACTATTATAATATCAGACGGATTTGATAAAAAGTGTTTTGGCTATCGTAAGGTAAAAACCCGACATGTTTATTTGTGGCGCGGTCTTACGAGATGCTTTTGATTTCAAAGGGTTTGGAAAACTTTAATAATCCAATTGAGTGTGTTTTCTCACACTGGTTTTCCACCCTGACTCGGGTGTTATTTTATCATAATGCTCGGGTCAGACCGAGTATTACAGATACAGGATAGGATGCTGTGGAGCTCAGGAGACGAGTTGGATGGCGAGGTGTATCACTCGTATATGATGTATATTCCGATGTGTTGTGTATGTTGTGTATTCTGTGTGGGACAAGTTATTATAACTGTCCTAAATTATAATGTTGCTTGTATTGTACTCTGATGTTGTATTCTGATGATGTATTTATAACAGATATAGATCCTTTTGTGTAAAGAACAGTTATTTTCTATTATATTTTATTCCGCTACGTTTGTGAGATTCTGATGTTGTTCCTATTTTCTTCTTCTACCTCTTTCTTATTTAACCCAAATGGTTCATATTTCCGTTCTTCTTGAGTTGATTTGATGGAGATTAATGTCAATTCAAGGGGTATAGGTTTGCGGGCTGTTACAGATAAATTTCCCTTATTCCAAAATTTATATTCCAAAATTTTATATAGTTTAAATAAATTTATAGATTTTGATTTTAAATATCAGAAAATTCATTTATTCGACTAATAAAAATTAATATTCCAATAATTTAAAATCGGCTAATTACCCTAATAACCAGTGTCAAAAATCTGGGTCATTATAGTATAGAAATATTTTGGTGTGAATTATGAATGTACAACGTTGTGGTGTTATAGTGGACGTATCAAATACATCCATTTGTGTGAATATATAAATGGTGGTAAGATTTGAAAAAGGTTTGAATATATCAAATATATTCATTCCTCAATTGCATGGCATAATAGTTAAACATAGGAAAGTATGGTTAATTGATAACTGGGTATATATGAATGAATCAGGATCAATTTAAAGGCAATCACAAAAGGGACAAAGAGGAAAGAACTAAAAGATAACAAAGATGATTGATTCATCTTTCCTCTTTGGCAAACTTAACATATGCAGTATTCAATCATTAATCAATGAATCATTATGACACAAGAATAAGAACATCCAACGATAATTGATATGCATATACTATTTTCTCATTTTAAATTGTTTGTTAAAAATAACGCAATTAAATTACACAATTTGAAATATGAACATTAAATGTTATATATACACATACATATAAATGTAATTGTGTGTATTTAAATATTAAACCAAAATGTCTTAATTAATTCAAAATAAACTTCCATATTATTACGTTAATATTTTTAGATGTATTTGTGAACTTATGTAAACTTAAATAATTAACAAAATACATATATGTACAATTAAATCGAGAGATGCAGCCTATATGAATAAATCTTTCTTTTCCTTTTTTTATAAAACAAAAGTGAAACATACTAAACTAAACAATATATGAACAATCCTTTAAATATTTAAAGAAGGATATTTAAGATATCAAACAGGGTAAACAATTTAGAAAATGATTGCAATCAATTTGTCATCAAAGCATTCTTTAATCAAATGTAAGTTTGTATTACATTATAGATGCCAACAATAAGTATATACAAACTTTAAAATCTAAAGTATACACTTTAATTTAGGTGCTTAAAACATAGATCTACAATTAAGACATTATACTAATCATATACAAATCATTGTTTTAATTTATCAAAATCAAATCAAATCAATTAATATGAGCATGCAAATTTTGAGATCTAAAGAATTACACTGATTTGAAAGTTTAAAACATAGATCTATGATTAAAACATGGTAACATTATACATACAAATTTTAGTTTTGATTCATCCAATAAACTCCTATCAATTCATATAATGAACAATTCAAACTACATAAATAATTTTCAAAACAAATGAGACAATATTATACGCATATAAATTATGATATTCAATTTTATTCATTGAAGAATTATATCAAAATCATTAGAATAAAAGGATCATACCTTAATTCCAAAGCCTTGAATCACAACTAGAAGCAATGAATTCACCATTAGATGTAGACAATAAATCATACTTGAACGATGAATTAAATCTCCTAGATTCAAAATCAGCCTCCAGATGTTGCAAATATCAAGAGGAATAAACCACTTTTCTTAAATGATTTCATTTGTATTTGATTTTGGGAATAATTGAAGCCATGGAAAATCTAATATTTTCAGCCATTAGAGAAGAAGGAGAAAACCAGAAAAGTTACAGTAAGAAGAATGAAAAAAAATGTAACGACCCAATATTTTGGACCATTCAAATCGACAATAAATCCACACATGCCGGACTTGAATAATTCAAAACAATGGATTGTAAATAAAATTTGACAAAACTCAGCATATACAGTAAATAAAATAATCACAGATCACAGATACATGGTAATATAACAGTAATGCAGCGGAAACAAAAAGATAGTAGTTCATGAAGCTACTATATATATAACAGAGTTAAACAAGATACATCAGAAGTCTCGAATACATGGATGTCTCAATAAAATAATCAAATACAAGATCTGAATACATCACTGGAATCAACTGAATAACTGGTAGCAGAATCGATAGATAGCTGGATCTCCAAGCGAAGCTCCAACTCCAAAGGTGAGTCTCAAATGCTGTATCACTCAGTCTGACCCGAGCGTAAAACAAACACAAAACACTCGAGTCAGGATTAACATTCTTATATCAATAAATCCAACTCAAGTGAAATATCAACTGAAATACAAGTAACTTAAAGGATGTTTGGGATAACCATCCCCTAAGGATCCGTTAAACTATTTACTATGTAGTAATATACGCTATATACAGTAGTGTCTAATTAGTAAAGTATAATCATATAGAAAATAGTGTTAAGGGGATGGTGAACCTTAACGCGGTCGGATATTTAAACCAAAATCATAGTGGGCTCGATATGGTAAGTGACATGGCACAACTAGGCAATGTCAGGGTAGATATACCAATTACGCATCCGGACTGGTGGTGACGCATAGCAGCCACTACCGCCCACCTCGAACAACACTCCCAAATCGAGGGGTGCACCCAAACAATCACAAAGTAATAGAATGGTATCGAAGAAGTGTGTCCGATAAGAGGTGCTACCTCACTGGCCCGTCAATCGCTCCTGTTTTAGCCACTTTATGCCAACTCACGGGAGTTGGGTCCACGTATATACCTTAGGATCGTCGCCACCATCCTACTTCATTCTGGAAACTCCACCGCGTACACAGTTGTCAAAGTGGTTTTCGGTATCGACAGAGAGTATGTCCATATCCGATCCCGGTCTCTTTAACAACCAATCGTTATTATAACACCGTGGTCATTTCAAAATAGTTTATACTTCAATACCAAAATATCATTATCATTTCAAAACCCAATTTTATACGATATCATTTTCACTTAATATATAACCATTTTCAAAATCATATCACTTTCCAAAGTTATAACGTTTTCAAAATCATAGTCTTTTTTTTTATCAAAACACATTAGAAATCACAGCTTTGAAATCATAGCATTTTGGAAATCATAACACTTTCCTCTTAAACAGTTTAGATATTAAAATTAGTATATATAATAAAATAGTTTATAAATAAAATAGTTTATATAAAGAGTTATAAGTTAAAATAGTTTATAATAAAATAATTTATATTAAAAATGATTTATATTAAAATAGTTTATATTAAAATAATTTACAAAGTAAAATATCAATAGTTTTAAGTATAATTTAAAATTACTTTATAAACTAAAATAGCTTCTCGACTTTCACAAATCGATTCAAATCAATTCGAATTCTAAATTCAAATTTAATCAAATCTAAATCATCAATTTCAATTCCAATTCAATTCTCAATAAAACATTTCAAATTCGATTTCAAATACATATTTGAACCATAAAATAAGCCATTCAAATTTCAATATATATCTATGTCAATATATTCACATTTCAAAACTAAATTCGATAATTTTATATATATATATCAAATTCACTTTACTATTATTAGTTTTGAAATATTTACTTAATTATTTCAATATCATTTGAATACAACTTCAATTTACAAAATATCCCATTTAAATTTATATAAGTTTGGAATATCCATTTAAGTCACCTTTAATCAAATTTCAAGTTGTAAAACAATTCTTTAAAATTTCAAATTCAAAAATTTCAAATCAAACTTATTTAAGTATAATTCTTAAATAAATATAATTTCGAATCAATTTCAAATCATTATAAACTCTATATTAAAAATATAGATATTAAATAAAAACTTAAATATATTATTTATCAACTTTATTAAATCAACTTTAATAAATCTTTAAAATCAATATTTATTAAAACCATATATTTCTTTTCAAAACCATTGAAATTATTTTTAAAATATTTATATATAGACCAACGGTGTCTATATATAATTTTCTATCCTATGGTCAAGTGATACGGATACTTATCATTTCAATCCGCAATTTAAACATATTCGGGTATATATCTTTTCAACCCGAAATTCCAAATTCAATTCAACTGAAAATCGCTTGGGTTTATCATTTCAGCCCATAACAATTTTCTCCTATTCTACAGATCGTTCAGGTATGTATCATTTCAACCCATAGTGATTCTATACTAACAAGGAACTTGCAGAGTGATAACAGATATGATAATAATATAACAACAGTAACAGACATATATCATCAGTATAAATAACAGATAATGGTGTCAGATGTCACAAGTGAACATATACAGATAATGACATATATATAGCAATGTAAATATCTAACAATAGCATATTTCAATTGTCGTTTCAATTGAAATCAAATTTAATAAATATAAGAACGTTAATCGTGAGTGATTGCTCACCTTCCGAGGCTAGAGAGGATAGATATTGAAATGAGTTACGGATCCAGGCACGAATTCCAAACAAAACGAGATTGGCACGAATTCGACGAACATCTGATATAGTTTGAATTGATGAGAATGAATCAGAAGTATCTAGATAGAAACAGAATATATAATTATTATTATTATTTCACACGAAATCAATATCAAATTTAAGATGAATATAAAATATATAAAACAAAACCTTCCTATATACTTGAAACCCACTCAAGTACTTACATATACAACTATTATATCCGAATTATTATATATAAACTCACATATAATATAACATTCTGAAATCAAATATTAATTTTAAACACACATTAAAAAGGAATTCTATACATTTTCAAAACGCATATATTTAGAAATTCAACAGAATGTACATATATAAACCTTTACACTTAATATACTTTATAATATATAACTGTTTAAACTTTATGTATAATATAATATACACATTCAAATAAAATACGCAACTGGATAGGCTACAGTCTAAATACCTTTTTTCTATATTTGCAACAGACTAAACATATATAGTAACACTGACACATCAAAACTTTATATAACCAGGGAAAAAATCAAAAGATAAAGGGTTGCATGATAGTAAAATATATAAATGAACTGATTTGACAACCTACCTAATAAAGCAACTAATATATATATATATATATATATATACACACACATTTCCATAAAACAGGTAACATGAAACTACAAGATACAAATGTACAACTTACACACATTATAATTTAAAAGCAATATACTACCGAAAAATAAATGTTATAAAATTTGTAACTTAAACTTTCCTTCAACGGCTAATATGTACTGTACCACCTATATATATACTATATATACATACATAACTAACCGCATACCGCCCTTTTCAGACTCATATAGAATAAAGGAACATGAACTTTATAATCTATATATATAATAGTTTTTAAAACTCTATGTATATTTATACAACTGTCAGTATATATATATAATATGACAACCATACATATAAACTTCCATACTTATATACTTATTATATATATAACAAACAAACAGTCCACTTATATATCTAAATATATAAACAGCAAAATTTACTATAGTATGACTATATATATACCGTATATTATAGATGATAAAATAGAATATATATACAACTCACACATACCCACAACCGAAAATATAAACTAATATATCTTACATAAAATATAACATTTTAAAGTATTATAAATATACTACACACACACACACACACACACATATATATATATATATATATGTTGACCAAAAATTTGCGTACACTTGCGTATAAATACAGAACTTTAAATATAAGAATGAACGAATATTTTCTAACATTTTCAAAATATAGGTACGAACAATATATCAATACAAAACCAACTGACAGAACCTCTATATCAATACAAAACCAACTCATGTATAAATAACAAATATATACCATAACATATAGATAATATATGTGTACCTTATACATGAAAAGAAGTGAAGTATGGCTTAGAAGCTTGGCTCGAACGGTTCTGTCGGGGTGGCGGTGACTGCGGCTGCTGATGGAGCAAGACGGTGGCGGCATGCGAAGGTGGGATGGCCGAAGATGTATGGCCATGGAGAGAGGAGATGGTGGATTTCAAAGGAAGGTGAATTGGTTTCAGAAGCAAATGAAGGTGTTTGGGTGACTCTATATATTCAACATTTTTTATATTATAAAAGAAATAGAAAGAAAAAAAACAAAAAAAAACTTACATCACATATTATATATGCGAACTGCTCTGAGCTAAAACATTAACAAAACATGAACAGCTTATATATTATTTTATACTTAGTATATAATATGAGTTGGCTACAGGGGGAAATGGAAAGGCAGGTAACGAACAAAAAGGTTTTCCAGAAAGCAAGGGGTAAGCAAATTATGATTATATAATACTTTTCCTTTTCACAATGAATGAATAGACAAAGTCAAGAAGCAAAGAGGGAGACAGAACGAACCGAAATAGATATATTGAAATGGAAATAGCAAAAGTCACGACTGGAAAATAATTAAATGTTAGTGGCCATTTTATTTCTGCCGTTTAAAATTTGAATGAAGAACCAAAAAGGCACGAAACGGGTACCGATACGATTACTGTTTTCGCGGATTCCACCACGTACCGGACTCTGAAACACAGAAGTGAATATAACGCAGAGATCAGCATGATGAGACGATCAAAATGGTATATAGATATTGGTGGTAGGGTCATCCGATCAAAAGTCGATATCGGTACTGCTGCTATTTCATCGAAAATAAGATCGACGGAGTAATAGCAGTCCGAATTTGGAAAAACGAAAAATGGCGTCTTGGTCAGAAGATGAATTAGAATTTTTCTATGTAAAAATATTCAGGTTTGGAAAACAATTTATTATCATCAATTTTTAACTGATATAAATTGGAATAAAATTACACTAGAAAATAAACTTCCAAATTATCCGATGAAAATATACCAATTGCTATGTTAAAACAGACGTATTCCAAATATTAAATTTTCAATTCAAAATTTTATTATTTAAAATTTCAATAAAATATTTAAATAAAACCACCAAAATTTACGGGTTGTTGCACTCTCCCCCACTCAAAACTTTTCGTCCCCAAAAAGGAAGGAGGTAGGAGGATAGAAACAACTAGAAAGAAAAATAGCTTTGAAAACAAAATAAACAACTAATTTTAAAACCATATAAATTTCAAATTAACTAATTAATATTCAACATTTTGGTTAAATCCATTTGAGTTCACTTAAGTTAAATCAATCTATCTATTTCTAAATTCATGATCTTATTATCTAGTCATCCTCAATTAACAATTTCTATATCATCAATTTGTATAATCATTTATTATCCTCATATTTTATTCAACAAATTTAATTCTTTTATCCAAATTATTATTAAGTTTATTCCACTTAATATATCTTATTACATATATTTAAACCATATAAATTGATTTAAACCATATAAATTTCAGTTTAAATCAGTTTATATTCAATAATTGATTTTAAATTAAAGGTATTTTCATAAGTTAATCAAATTTCAATTTATTAATTCCTTCAAAAAAAATTTATTTGTCTCATCCATTATTCAATTAACCTATTATTCTATTTCTCTCTATTAACATCTTTATAATAAAATTTAAGTGTATATCATTTACTATAACACTCAAATCTTTCCTTATAAAGTCATTTTATATTGTATATTATCCAATTACATTTTTAACTTCTGAAAATTTTAGGTAAGTTATGTTGAGATGTAATTGAGTATTATACAAATAAAATTTTCTAATTTAACTATTCCAATTTAAATATTTATTCAGGAATTTAAGATTTCAATTTCCGGTTTCAATTTAAACCATTTAGATATAAGTATATATATACTATATATATCAAATTAAATCTATGATCATATACCAATATATATATATATTATAAATCAAGTTATACTTCAGAAATTCAAATCAAATAAATTTTTTTCCAAAATAAAAAATATAGCAAAGCTACAGAATGGTCTCTCCACTTTGAAACTCGAAAATGAATGTCGATGATGCGGCCGCCATCACCGAAATTATTTTCCAGCGACAAAGAGAATAGCACTGATTTCAACATTTTAAAATTCTTTGGAAATGATTTCTATTCGAAAATACCTTCAATACTATATATTTTTAAAATTTTAAAACCAAAGCTTGAAATCACTGGAAATTAAATTCTCAAATTCCTGATTTTTAAAATTCATTTCAATTCCAAATCAATTTATAAATCATGTTTATAAATTCATTTAGAACAATAAATGATAATCAAATATTATCATTCAAACAACCAATAAAATTAACTATTAAATTCCAGAAAATTTTACTTATATATTTATAATATAATCATACAAATTTACTTCCTTTACCAAGTTTAAAAATAATATTGTGTCAGTTTGCTCTATTCAAGTGTTTTGGAAATCCTATCGATATCGCTGATCAGACGAATCGATCGAAAACCCAAATCAACATCAACAACTCAAACAACACAATTTAAAACATTTTATATTAATTACAAATATACTCCCTCACTCGATGATTCAAGAATGGGTTTCAAAGCAAGGATAGAAATCCAAATTCAGAGGAATCCTAACCAAAAGAATTCAACTAGAAGATAGGCTCGATAGGGAGATAAGATAATTAAATAACAAAATAGGTAAGATGGATAGACTTATATAAATCACGGGCAACCTACACCGGGTCAACCGTGACTTCAAGAATAAGATCGAGGTAGCATTCTGGAACAAATCGACAATCCGATCGCCAAAGATAGAATTTGGGCATAGCAAAAGGTAGTAGCATCGTAAACTGAGGATACAGAAATCTTCGATGAATCAATACCGACTGTAAATGAGTTTCACCCCTTTACAAATCATTCAGAGATTGGCAAGACCGCCGATTTAATATAGAGATCATTCGAAGTGGAGTTATGGGATATTCCAGAATCAAAAAGACACAAATATGGGAGACACGAATGGACTTTGGAACCGAAGGGAACATTCCAAAATTCAAAGGAACCGAGTCAAAGAAGAAGGAATTCAGGCTCGAACGAAAGTGATTCTGTAATTGAATTTTACTCTATATGCTGAGTTTTGCCTAAAACCAGAGCTCTGATACCACATGTAACGACCCAATATTTTGGACCATTCAAATCGACAATAAATCCACACATGCCGGACTTGAATAATTCAAAACAATGGATTATAAATAAAATTTGACAAAACTCAGCATATACAGTAAATAAAATAATCACAGATCACAGATACATGGTAATATAACAGTAATGCAGCGGAAACAAAAAGATAGTAGTTCATGAAGCTACTATATATATATATAACAGAGTTAAACAAGATACATCAGAAGTCTCGAATACATGGATGTCTCAATAAAATAATCAAATACAAGATCTGAATACATCACTGGAATCAACTGAATAACTGGTAGCAGAATCGATGGATAGCTGGATCTCCAAGCGAAGCTCCAACTCCAAAGGTGAGTCTCAAATGCTGTATCACTCAGTCTGACCCGAGCGTAAAGCAAAACACAAAACACTCGAGTCAGGATTAACATTCTTATATCAATAAATCCAACTCAAGTGAAATATCAACTGAAATACAAGTAACTTAAAGGATGTTTGGGATAACCATCCCCTAAGGATCCGTTAAACTATTTACTATGTAGTAATATACGCTATATGCAGTAGTGTCTAATTAGTAAAGTATAATCATATAGAAAATAGCATTAAGGGGATGGTGAACCTTAAAGCGGTCGGATCTTTAAACCAAAATCGTAGTGGGCTCAATATGGTAAGTGACACGGCACAACTAGGCAATGCCAGGGTAGATATACCAATTACGCATCCGGGCTGGTGGTGACGCATAGAAACCACTACCGCCCACCTCGAACAACACTCCCAAATCGAGGAATGCACCCAAACAATCACAAAGTAATAGAATGGTATCGAAGAAGTGTGTCCGATAAGAGGTGCTACCTCCTTGGCCCGTCAATCGCTCCTGTTTTAGCCACTTTATGCCAACTCATGGGAGTTGGGTCCACGTATATACCTTAGGATCGTCGCCACCATCCTACTTCATTCTGGAAACTCCACCGCGTACACCGTTGTCAAAGTGGTTTTCGGTATCGACAGAGAGTATGTCCATATCCGATCCCGGTCTCTTTAACAACCAATCGTTATTATAACACCGTGGTCATTTCAAAATAGTTTATACTTCAAAACCAAAATATCATTATCATTTCAAAACCCAATTTAATACGATATCATTTTCACTTCAAATATATCCATTTTCAAAATCATATCACTTTCCAAAGTTATAACGTTTTCGAAATCATAGTCTTTTTTTTATCAAAACACATTGGAAATCACAGCTTTGAAATCATAGCATTTTGGAAATCATAACACTTTCCTCTTAAACAGTTTAGATATTAAAATTAGTATATATAATAAAATAGTTTATAAATAAAATAGTTTATATAAAGAGTTATAAGTTAAAATAGTTTATAATAAAATAATTTATATTAAAAATGATTTATATTAAAATAGTTTATATTAAAATAATTTACAAAGTAAAATATCAATAGTTTTAAGTATAATTTAAAATTACTTTATAAACTAAAATAGCTTCTCGACTTTCACAAATCGATTCAAATCAATTCGAATTCTAAATTCAAATTTAATCAAATCTAAATCATCAATTTCAATTCCAATTCAATTCTCAATAAAACATTTCAAATTCGATTTCAAATACATATTTGAACCATAAAATAAGCCATTCAAATTTCAATATATATCTAAGTCAATATATTCACATTTCAAAACTAAATTCGATAATTTTATATATATATCAAATTCACTTTACTATTATTAGTTTTGAAATATTTACTTAATTATTTCAATATCATTTGAATACAACTTCAATTTACAAAATATCCCATTTAAATTTATATAAGTTTGGAATATCCATTTATGTCGCCTTTAATCAAATTTCAAGTTGTAAACCAATTCTTTAAAATTTCAAATTCAAAAATTTCAAATCAAACTTATTTAAGTATAATTCTTAAATAAATATAATTTCGAATCAATTTCAAATCATTATAAACTCTATATTAAAAATATAGATATTAAATAAAAACTTAAATATATTATTTATCAAATTTATTAAATCAACTTTAATAAATCTTTAAAATCAATATTTATTAAAACCATATATTTCTTTTCAAAACCATTGAAATTGTTTTTAAAATATTTATATATAGACCAATGGTGTCTGTATATAATTTTCTATCCTATGGTCAAGTGAAACGGATACTTATCATTTCAATCCGCAATTTAAAACATATTCGGGTATATATCTTTTCAACCCGAAATCCCAAATTCAATTCAATTGAAAATCGCTTGGGTTTATCATTTCAACCCATAATGATTTTCTCCTATTCTACAGATCGTTCGGGTATGTATCATTTCAACCCATAGTGATTCTATACTAACAGGGAACTTGTAGAGTGATAACAGATATGATAATAATATAACAACAATAACAGGCATATATCATCAGTATAAATAATAGATAATGGTGTCAGATGTCACAAGTGAACATATACAGATAATGACATATATATATAGCAATGTAAATATCTAACAATAGCATATTTCAATTGTCGTTTCAATTGAAATCAAATTTAATAAATATAAGAACATTAATCGTGAGTGATTGCTCACCTTCCGAGGCTAGAGAGGATAGACAATGAAATGAGTTACGGATCCAGGCACGAATTCCAAACAAAACGAGATTGGCACGAATTCGACGAACATCTGATATAGTTTGAATTGATGAGAACGAATCAGAAGCATCTAGATAGAAATAGAATATATAATTATTATTATTATTTCATACGAAATCAATATCAAATTTAAGATGAATATAAAATATATAAAACAAAACCTTCCTATATACTTGAAACCCACTCAAGTACTTACATATATAACTATTATATCCGAATTATTATATATAAACTCACATATAATATAACATTCTGAAATCAAATATTAATTTTAAACACACATTAAAAAGGAATTCTATACATTTTCAAAACGCATATATTTAGAAATTCAACAGAATGTACATATATAAACCTTTACACTTAATATACTTTATAATATATAACTTTTTAAACTTTATGTATAATATAATATACACATTCAAATAAAACACGCAACTGGATAGGCTACAGTCTAAATACCTTTTTTCTATATTTGCAACAGACTAAACATATATAGTAACACTGACACATGAAAACTTTATATAACCAGGGAAAAAATCAAAAGACAAAGGGCTGCATGATAGTAAAATATATAAATGAACTGATTTGACAACCTACCTAATAAAGCAACTAATATATATATATATACATTTCCATAAAACAGGTAACAGGAAACTACAAGATACAAATGTACAACTTACACACATTATAATTTAAAAGCAATATACAACCGAAAAATAAATGTTATAAAATTTGTAACTTAAACTTTCCTTCAGCAGCTAATATGTACTATACAACCTATATATATACTATATATACATACATAACTAACCGCATACCGCCCTTTTCAAACATATAGAATAAAGGAACATGAACTTTATAATCTATATATATAATAGTTTTTAAAACTCTATGTATATTTATACAACTGTCAGTATATATATATAATATGACAACCACACATATAAACTTCCATACTTATATACTTATTATATATATAACAAACAAACAGTCCACTTATATATCTAAATATATAAACAGCAAAATTTACTATAGTATGACTATATATATACCGTATATTATAGATGATAAAATAGAATATATATACAACTCACACGTACCCACAACCGAAAATATAAACTAATATATCTTATATAAAATATAACATTTTAAAGTATTATAAATATACTACACACACACACACATACATATATATATATATATATATATATGTTGACCAAAAATTTGCGTACACTTGCGTATAAATACCGAACTTTAAATATAAGAATGAAGGAATATTTTCTAACATTTTCAAAATATAGATACTAACAATATATCAATACAAAACCAACTGACAGAACCTCTATATCAATACAAAACCAACTCATGTATAAATAACAAATATATACCACATATAGATAATATATGTGTACCTTATACATGAAAAGAAGTGAAGTATGGCTTAGAAGCTTGGCTCGAACGTTGCTGTCGGGGTGGTAGTGACTGCGGCTGCTGATGGGGCAAGACGGTGGCGGCATGCGAAGGTGGGATGGCCGAAGATGTATGGCCATGGAGAGAGGGGATGGTGGATTTCAAAGGAAGGCGAATTGGTTTCAGAAGCAAATGAAGGTGTTTGGTTGACTCTATATATTCAACAGTTTTTATATTATAAAAGAAATAGAAAGAAAAAAACAAAAAAAAACTTACATCACATATTATATATGCGAACTGCTCTAAGCTAAAACATTAACAAAACATGAACAGCTTATATATTATTTTATACTTAGTATATAATATGAGTTGGCTACAGGGGGAAATGGAAAGGCAGGTAACGAACAAAATGGTTTTCCAGAAAGCAAGGGGTAAGCAAATTATGATTATATAATACTTTTCCTTTTCACAATGAATGAATAGACAAAGTCAAGAAGCAAAGAGGGAGACAGAACGAACCGAAATAGATATATTGAAATGGAAATAGCAAAAGTCACGACTGGAAAATAATTAAATGTTAGTGGCCATTTTATTTCTGCCGTTTAAAATTTGAATGGCCAAGGTTTTAAATCTCCCCGAGATCAGCCGAGATGAAAATCCGAGATATTAGCCAAAATCCGAGATTTGGCAGCTTGGTTAGTTATAAGTCTTTTAAATATCGCCCGAGACAGCCGAGATATTTGCCCGAGATATTGGCCAAAATCCGAGATTTGAAACCTTGGAATGGACACAAGAACCAAAAAGGCATGAAACAGGTACCGATACGATTACTGTTTTCACGGATTCCACCACGTACCGGACTCCAAAACACAAAAGTGAATATACTGCAGAGATCAGCATGATGAGACGATCAAAATGGTATACATATATTGGTGGTAGGGTCATCCGATCAAAAGTCGATATCGGTACTGCTGCTATTTCATCGAAAATAAGATCGAGGAGTAATAGCAGTCCGAATTTGGAAAAACGAAAAATGACGTCTTGGTTAGAAGATGAATGAGAATTTTTCTATGTAAAAATATTCAGGTTTGGAAAACAATTTATTATCATCAATTTTTAACTGATATAAATTGGAATAAAATTACACTAGAAAATAAACTTCCAAATTATCCGATGAAAATATACCAATTGCTATGTTAAAACAGACGTATTCCAAATATTAAATTTTCAATTCAAAATTTTATCATTTAAAATTTCACAAAATTTCAATAAAATATTTAAATAAAACCACCAAAATTTACGGGTCGTTACAAAAAATGAGAAAGCCAATTGTCCATGCAGAATGAATTAGAGTATATGTTTTATTTGAAAGAAGGAAACCTTTCCCATTCTTTAACTAAAACTTCCCTAATTAATTCTCTTGATTAACTTTCTTTTTTCACTCCTATTTCTTTATATGGTATGGCTGAAAATTACGTGCCATCAAATGACATAACATTCCATAAATCAATGCATGTAATTATCTTTTATTTAATTATATTGATATCATATATCAATGCGCGCAAATATAACTATTATTAATGCATTCAAATAATTACAAATAACTCTCAAACATCATATAAAATAAATAATATTTAATATTTCTCAAAATACTAATTAATTTAATTAATTGACAACTTCTTATAAATTAATTAAATCATGTGGTTTTTCGGAGAATTCATCATTACAGTTGTGCGACTCAAAGGTGTAAATTCAATCGGCAATTAATATTGAACAATTCAAATATTAACGTTCACACGTCACTTAGTAGGTGGTGTGGCATTTTGGCTAAATTAATCACTTACACATCTTTTGGTAAAATCCAATTTTACTTATTATAAGTGGTACCTAATAGTGACAATTATTTACACCAATTCTCTTCGTAAAAACTATATCACTTTGAACTTGCCGAATTTGGTAATGGTCAAAGTTCCAACATCATCCACATTCAACTCTGTAATCCAAACACAAAGACCTTGGTTCAATAATAACAATTATGATCAACTGAACTACTCTGGCCAGAGATTTTGACTTTGGGTTGACTTGAGTTGACCGTGATACTAACCTCATATAACTAAGGAGACAAATCCCCTCTTGAATAGTGTTTCACTTCCAATACTTCCACTCGACCCAACTATAGTCACTCGATGGATACTATGCCATGATTTGACTATAATCAAAGCAAAGCTTTGATATTGAAGATTCACAGTATTCTCAAGTCAAAAGAACTATGTAGATTAGTCGCATCGATATTTTCTGTTTGGCCTTAGTTATATTAACCAATAGAAAACTACCAAGTGAATCATTCCATAGTTATCTAATAACTATTAGTACGTAACCTCTAAGTACCCCAGCAGTGATGAGTAATACACTACCCAATATTTGGAGAGCGTTGCTTACTCTAGTCTCAACTGATACATCGATATCCAGTCTCAGTGCATCTTGACTAAGAACATTTAAAATCATATATTTGTTTCATTGTGATAAATTACTCATGGTTACAACACTTTGTAACTACTGTCACAAAACGTACCATTTATGGATTTTCTATTAAATATACTTTTAATTAAATTAACCAATCAATATAACCACATTATATCAATTATATAACAGAAAGAAAACACTTTATTTTGAACAATATTGTTCAACGAATTAAATATATGTAACAAATAACATAATTTCTCCCTAGGGCATACCCCTAACTCTATCAATATCTATAATCAAATAGCATTGGTAACCCCAATGTTTAGAATCGAAGTCATAAAACAATAGGCTCGCCACCCTTATTAGGTTAACAAAGATCAATGTCGAAGTTTACCTATATTGGTGTCCCCAATGATAGTCTTAAAATTTACAAATTTTAAATTAACATTGGTTTCCCCAATGACGACATCGAAACGGAAAACATAAGGCTCTCCGCCTTTGATGAAGATAGGCGACATTCAAGCCGCACCATACCTCATCGACCCTCTACCCAAGGTAAAACCAAACTTAAATTCTTTTGGGTATAAATTCATGTCGAAGATAACGTTGTCGACTTCCATAAAATATAGGCTATCTACCTTTTAAAACAAAACTTTAACTTTTATAAGTTATATTGCTATTTGCCGAAGTTATAGGGTCTTCGGCCCTCTTGAAACATAGGCCTCTTCGTCCCTTTTAATACATTTTTCAATTTACATAAAAGCAAGCCTCTAGGGTCATAAAAAATGAAGTGTGACGTCGTGGGCATGAGGCATCGACTCTAAAACATAAGGTTGCTGACCTTGATGCACATCAACCCCAAGACCCTCGACGTCATAATAAAACTTTTTTACTTAAATCACTTCGACTATTATGACGCTTTATATTTATATATATATTCGAAGTTAATACAAGCGGCGCACTGCCTTAGTGTGACAACCCGGAATTTTGAGCAATATCAATTTAATAATCTATCTTAAATATTAAATTGATTTGATATATCTTTGTTAATAAGATTTGAATTGATACTCTTCTTTTAATAAATATCTAATTGGTGAATTTTATATTTAAAACTAATAAATTGTTTTCTATTTATAATGTATATATATTAGTATATATTGTAAATAGGAAAGCTTTGTTTTAAATTTAACTAATAGAATTTTGTTTTCAAATTCTAACATACATTTTAGTGATTTGGAAATTATGATTTATTTAATATTAAGCTTTTCAAAGCTATTTAATATTTAAATATATGGTTTTAAACACTTAAGATAAATTATTAATAGTTAAAACTTAGACTAGCTTAAGTTAAATTTAAAATTTAATAAAGATTTGTTTTATTTTCTTTTTAAGTATAGCTTGATAAATATAATTTAAAATATATATAAGTTTTAAATACAATTTTGTCAAATGATACTTTAATATATATTATAAAATAAGTAGTTTATAATAAAAAAGATAATTTCTTTTATAAATCATTTCAAATTGATAAATATGTAATTTATTTTAAATAATATTAGTAAATAAAAATGTACTTATAGAAATACAAGTCTATAAATATTAAGTTAGAAATATAAACATATAAGATAAATTATAGATTATAAAGTAAAATATAGAACAAAAGAATACATTCCAATATCAAACAAGTAACATATATATGAATAGCACAGAAGAAAGATTTGCCAGCCTCCAAAATGAAATCTGCATAGTCAAATAGACATGTCAGAAAAGTAAGCATATAGGCCTGCATAGGATAAGTATGTAAACAAATAGTTTTCAAGTATGATAGGCATGCAGACTTGAGAACAAACAAATCAAAATAAGTATGTAGGCTGGAAAAGAAAATAAAAATAATAAGGACAATGGCATTTAATGCTAGCTAATGCAATATTATTTCTAGTACATAAACATACAATCTCAGCCACCAAGCTAAGAGAATTATCTCTGATATTGTACAAATTTATACACTGTATTGAAAAATATAATAATGTACCCTATAACTTGTTTATAAAAATATCAACCTGTAAGCTTCTTTCACATATCAACCTTCATATCAGTTTCGAGTAAAACCTGAAGCATATTCCATTTTAAAACTCAAACAAAACTTCAGTTTAAACAACAATCAAGGTCAATACAACCAGAGATTAACCAGAGGATATAGCTTTCAGTTCTCAGCCAGTTTCAAAGAAAAGTCTCTGTTCTTTTTAAAAACCTGTGAGTAACATTTCTTTTTAAAAGTTTAAGAATGAATCTGGTTGCATGTTAATTTCTGAAAATAAATATGCTTGAGTGTGTATGTATATATAAGTGCATTTCTATAAATATATATATGAATGTATGGATATTATGGCATGTCTGTTTTCTGAGATCCCTATGTTCTTAGTTTTCAAACTAAGATTTTTAAACAAAATTCACATTCTCTTGAACCAATCACTGTTTAGACTTAAGTCTTAAACAAAAGTTGTTTGTTTTAGTATAAATTATGTTTAGTCATTATAAATAAGTTGAAATAAATTTTGAATGCCTCTGGAAACCAAAAAGAACAGGCAAGCATTAGTTTCGACTAAAATTCAATCTTTGTAATTCATTGGTTTAGGTTTATAAACTGAAACCTTATCCAAAATCTTGATTTTTAAAAATAAAATCACAAACTTTAGTTATGGGATGTGTGAGCAATTAGAGGTTGATCAGAAATTCGAGTTTGAGTGGTTTCTGGTGATCTCAGTGGTCTGGGGTGTTGCTGCCATCACTGGTGGTAGTGGAGTGATAGGGAGGTGTGGGAAAAATGGCAGTAAGGTGATCAAGTGGCTATGGTGGCGGCGGTGGTCGAATTTGTTTTTGAACCCTAGTTTTAGGCTTGGTCGGAATCTAGGTTGCCACGGCGTCTCTGGTGGTTCGAGTTCCACCAAACTCTGGGGATTTGTAGAGGGAAGGCTGGCGAAGGCGCTGCTAGAAGGTCGGGTATTCTAGTGGTCGGAGATTCGAGAACGAGGTGGTTTTCCAGGCTTGGATGGATGTTCCAGTTTTGGGTGTGAAGCTCGATTTCGAGTCGTTGTCGAAGTTCTGGTGATCGGATTTTGGGTTGAGGATGATCGTCGACTTGTGAGGGTCACCGTGGATGGTTGGAAGTGGGTGGTTGGATGGTGCATATGCACGGTGCATATCTGGGTTTTGTTGAAGATGTTTTGAGTAGGAATGGGTTCTCGGGTTATTCTCGAGTCGACGTCGTGAGATGCTCGAAGTTTTGGGTTGTTTGTCTCGAAGCATTTTTGGTTGCTCTCGGGTCACTTCTGCTATTACAGGTTTTAAAACCTGTCAGTGGGTTTAAAATTTAAAGTGAATTTTAAAATGGGAAAGCAGATTTTAAACAAGGTTTCAGATAAAGTTTAAGAATAGATTCAATCAAATTTGAATCCTAGTTTGAAATTAAATAAAGTTTTATAAAATTTAAATGTTTTAACTTTGAATGTTAAAGTAAATTTTAATGATTTGAATTTTAAAAGAATTTGGTTTAAACACTTTTAACATTTCTTTTATAAGATATAAGTATTCTTTAACATGAGATTTCAAAGGTTTTTAAATTGTTTAAACTTTGTTAAAATTAGATTTGTATTCATTTTTAAATCTTAAATTTTAAAATGAATTTGAAATAAATTTGAAAGTAAATTGTTTTAAATGTTTGTTAATGATAATTTAATCATTAATAAGAGTAAAGTTTTATCTTAATGTTAATTATAATTTAATGATTTGGATTCATTAAATTATTAAGATAATTAAAAATGGATAATTAATTAATTCAATTTATTTATGATATGGATGATTAATTAAGTAATTAAGAGTTTTAAATTAATTAATTAAAGTTTAAGACTAATTAATTTGTAATTAAGGATCATTAATTAGATAAGATTAGACTTTAAATTAATGATTTAATATTAATTAATCAAGTAATTAAAGATTAATTAAGTTACAGTTAAAACTTAAATTAATTAAATAATTAGAGGTTAATTAATTGGTAATCAAGATTTATTTATTTGTAATTAATAATGTTTAATGTAAGTTTAATTTCTTAAGAAAAGTAATTAAAGAATTGTAAATAGTTAATGAAGGTCATTAACTTAAGATTAATTAAAGGATAATTAATCAAGGGATTAATTAAGATAATTAATTACGGAGTAATTAATTTATTAAATGAAGTAATTAAGGGTAGTTAATTACTGGATGTGAATTAATCAAGAGTGATTAATAATTATGGTTTAATTAAAGATTAATTACTTAATGTAATTAATTTAAATAGAATAATTAATTAAAAATGTAATTGAGGGTTGATTAATTAAGATTAATTAATCAATAATAAGTGATTTTGAGTAATTAATTAATGTAATTAATTAAGGATTAATGTAATAAATTATAGTTAATTAATAAATGAAGTAATTAAAGATTAATTACTGTATTTGGTTAAGGATAATTAATTTGTGAAATTAATTAAAGGATAATTACTTGAATGTAAGTAAAGGATAAGTAATCAAGGATGATTAATTAAGATGGAAATTAGAGAATGATTAATTAATTGATTTGTAATTAATTAATGGTTAAGTAAGCAGGATTTATAGAATGAAGTAATTAATTTAATTTACTTTAAATTAATTAGAGATAGGGTAATTAATTTAATTCATTTTAAATTAATTATAAATGGTGTGATTATTAATCATTGCTTATGTATGATGGATGATATTGATTTCCTTGAATGATTTGAAATCTCAGATATGAGATAAGTAATGCTATGTGATATGGATGCTATGGTTGTAGTGTGATGATAATATGGATTATCTATTGTGATGAAAATGTAGATTATCTATTGTGATATTGTGAATTATCTATCTGTGTGTATATGGATAATGAAATGAATTGTTTTAAACATTAAAACAACATGGACCTAAAAGATGGCGTTTTGGATTTCGATGAGACCGGGATCGGATCTTTCCATATTTGGGGGTCTGAAAACCACATCGATCCAAATTAACGATAGGTCGTGAATCTCAAGTGAAGATGAAGATTCAGAGTGCAAGGGTTATTGTCGTTAACTCTGAGGATGATTCCAATATGAGTGTAACGAGATGATGCCTTCGGTTTCGTTCGAACCTGGAACGAACTTGTATGGATTGAATGCTTTCAGAACATCGTCAGGCGGACGATGAGCATTCTAAGAGATGAATTTCTAAAGGTAATCGTAGCCTCAAGCCTCATCAACCGGGAATGGCTAAAACAGGGGAGGTGCAGCAAGGCTTGTGGGTCACACCCATTGGAGAGTAAGATATACCCCTGTCTAGATGTCCCTTATTATTTTGGCTTAGTGTGCGGTTGGTCATGACAAACATGGGGTGATCTTATTTGGGACTGTTCAGTAAGGAATGGTTCTGGCTTTGTGTTGCAGGGGATTGGGAGTAATCCTCGGTACGTTGATCTAGGCCACATACTGTGATGGGCGGTACCCCAATAGCCCTGCCATTGTATGGAATCCAATCTCCAATAAGCGCCGTACGATTTATTTGTGCCCAACTATGTTGGAACGTGAGATGTAAGCATTCCAGCTATATCTGCTATTTACTTGAAAACCCTAGACACTATTATATTATTACTGGATTTCCTAAAAATGTTTGGTTAGCGTAAGATAAAAACTTACCCATGTTTATGTGTGGGGAGTCAAACGTGATACCCTTTCTTTCAAAGGTATTTAAAAGTTAAGCAACTTTAACCTGTTACTCACACCAGACCCATGTCTGACCCGGAGTTTATTTTCCGTTTTCCTTAAACTCTTGGGTACTCAAATTTTATGAGTAGCCAAGGGATTCAGGTTAGCTTTGACGAATTGTGGAGGAGCAATGGAGCAGGAGGCTTCAGCGTCATAGATATGTTAGTGTTCCGCTGTGTTGGTATCTCTGAGTCATTTGATTATGTTGTATCGAGTTGTATTAACTAGACAGGTGTTTTATAACTGTCTAGTGTGTGTTGTATATTCTGAGTAGCTCTGATGTATATGATACTTTGTATTATCTTATGTGATATATTATATTTTATTCGTTCCGCTGTTGAGATTCTGATGTTGTTTCTTCTTTCTTCTCTATCTTTTCTCTTTTCTATCCCTTTCTTTCTTAAAGATGATACGTCTTCCTGGGCGTAGGAAGGCGGGTCGTTTCACTTAGTATGTAAAACAGTCGAAGTGGCTAGGTGTGGCATCATTGAAAACAATGATGAAAACATGCGACGTCGTTGACATTAAGCTTTTAAACATTTAAATGAATCACGAAGACACCATTGCTAACGAGTTTGACTTTGGCTTACTTAGAATCATTACATAGTTGCTAAAGTAATTATCTTATGCTTCTCTTCACTTCGACGTCGACACTCATGGATGCGACCTTGTCTTAGGCTCGGTGATGTTAGGGTGGTATGACACTATCGTAATTCATGTGCAAATTGTTTTATTACTACTTTAAGCAAAAACTTTTCACCAAATCTTATTTCTTGTCCAATTTATATTGGGTAAAACAATTTCTTTACAAATCCTTTATAGAATTACTGCCGCACTAACTTTTCAAGTTCCAAAACATATTTAAAATAATTAATTAATATCTTTAATTAATTATACTTTTAAATGCTTATCTAGAATAATAAATTGAAATCACTTGGGAAAAATCTCAAAAATTCATAGAAATTGGAGAATATCCTTCTCTTTACCATATAAATTTTTTTGAGCCAAAAACTGTAACGGTCTATATTTTTAATTATTTTTAATTATTAAATTTAATATAAATATTGAACAAAAATTGTTAAAAATAAAAATTTAATGATTTATTGATGTAATTTATTGGATATGAACTTAGATAAAGTTTTAAATAACAAAATTCAATAAGATAAAATATGATAACTTATATTAGAAAGTAAATTAAATGAAATTGAATTGTAAGTAATTGATAACATATTTTGAAATAATCGATGTTAAGTTAATAAAGAATCGAACGAATGTTTATTAAAAATAAAAGCAGAAGTTTATTTGTATGAAATTGTATTTTTGGTAAGTATAAATTTTAGAAATAAGAAAACATTTATTTGGTAAGAATGAATAACTTTTGTTGTATATGCATATGTGTTGAATTATTGTAAAATGGAAATAGTTGTTTTATTATTTTGATTCGTTTTAAAAGCAAATTTTATAAGTTAAATAACTTATATTTCAAATATAGTGATTTATTTGATAATTTAATCGTTATATTTAATATATGGACTTGATTAAATAATTGAACTTGAATTTAATGTGAATGAAAATGATTTCAAAAGTTGATTTAAATTCTATTTAAATTAGAATGGAGTTAGTGAATTTTTAAAATTGGATTTAAAAGTGATTAAATTGCTTTTGGAAATTACTCATTTTAATTAACGTGTAAAAATATTCTTTTTGAACACTGTCTCGAATTTTGACGAAACCAGTTCCATCGGAACCGTAATAGTTAATTATTATGGGATTTCAAGTTTCATAGAGAGACTCTTATCGTTTGGTCGTGCGAGCTTGATACGCGTAGAATTTATTTTTAGAACTTTAATTAAAATAAGTTGATTTCGAAAAGCTATTTTATGAATATGATGGAATTGGCTCTCGATACATATTCCATTGTGTTCGGAATAGGGGTATAACATATGGAATGCCAGGCGGCACGCTTCGTTTGGAGTTTGAAAATTTCACGGATGAATAGTGCCATGAAAATTTTCTATAAATAGCCTCAACCTATCCTCATTTGCAACCCTAACTCAGCCGCCTCCATTATAATTTCAATTGGCCAGAAACTTCTGTTCGTTCCTCCCCGATTTCTCCTCATCCATTCATTTTTACGCCTCGGCTTCAACACGGAAATTGTAGAGCTCGATCTCCTCTACGCATTCAACGGTTGGATTGACGAATGGTGGCTCGAGGCGACAGAGATTGGCCGCGTTTGTTAGTAGCAAGTGTGGGTCTCGTTCGCATACGCGCGTGCGTGACACGTGGGTGGCTGGAGACTGGCGTGGCGACGGTTGTATGCGAGGGTGGCGCGGTGGTTGCTGGCGAAGGAGATGCGGCGTCGTGGTCAGGCAAGGCGGCGTTCAGTCAGCGAAACGGAAAAAAACACAAACGCGCATTGCCTGGGAGGAGAGATGAGTTAGGTTTAATTTTTACGTTAATTATTTCGTTAATTAAATTTAATTTATGTCGAATGTTAATTAATTTGTAACTTTCTCGTACGAGGACGGATTCGAGCGAAACAAGTTACTTTGAATTCATATCGAAGTCGTCTACGACATGGAGTTGGATTATAATTTGTTTGACTTTGAAATAATTTAAATTTTCAAATGAAGGTGAGTGTTTTAAGCTGCTCACGAAATACTAAATTATTCTGATGCTAGTTAGTTCGAAATCATGAAGTGGTTTATTTTTATTGACTGTTGTTTGGTAATTTAATTGACATTTAAATTGACAAATGGAATGAACTGTTAGGAATTTGTAATCAACTGTTAAATTTGAAATTGAAATTGAATTGCTAGCTAAACACTCGATATTGATAACTAGTTAATTGTTGTGATATATTGACTGTTTTGGATGTTGATTGTGATGGATGGCTATTTGTTGATATTTTCAATGATTAGATGCTTGTTTACTGATATATATCCGATTATCATCCTATATGTTGCCGAAAGTATATAAAACTATTATTTGGATTATTTCGAATAAATTAAGAAATAGGTTGAAATGATGTATACCTATGACACTTTGATTTGGATTGAAATGATATATATCAATCCCTGAAATTAAAAGTGAAATAACTGATCACTTGGCCATAGGATAGAACATTATATACGGACACCGGATTGGTTAAATTAAATGGGTTTAAATTCTTGAATTCGAATCTATTTAAATGATTTTGTTTTAAAGAAATAAAAATTGAATTTATAAAGATTGAATTATTTTCAAATTTGAGCTTTGAACTGTTGAAGGTGAAATTTGTAAAAGAAATTGTTTAAAAAAAATAATTTGGAATTTGAAGTTATAATCGATATACGACTTGAATTATGGAAATTGAACTGCTTTAAAGGTTTGAGCTTTATTAGAACTTTGAAAATTTATCTTGGTTAAAGTAATTTAGATTGATATTTCAAATTTGGGCTCGAAATTGAAATATTCGAAATTGAATTAATTTAATGATTTGGATCTAAAATTCGAACATTGAAATTTAATTGGATTAAAGTGATTTTAAATTGGTATTTCAAAGTTAGACTTGAAATCCATATAAATTAAATTGGTTTAAATGAGAATTGAATTGAAACTTAAGCCATTGAATCGAACACTGAATCGGATTTGAAGTTAAAAATGAACATTTCGAAATTGAAGTTGATTTGAATTGAAATTGAAATTGAGTCGATTTGAATTGATTTGAGATTAAAGATGATCTGAATTAGAAGATTTGAAATTGAATCAATTTGATTGAAATTTGGACCTGAGTCCAAATTTATTGGGAATGGAAAGAAACGGTTTTAAATTTGAAACTATTTTCTTAAACTATTTTACTATAAACTATTTTAAAATCCATCTTTTTAAATTTTCAAATTGTTTAAATTTTCAAACCATTTTAATATATAACCCATTTTCAATACTCAAACTATTTTATATCAAATCATTTAAACTATTTTAATTATTTTAACTATTTTAACTATTTAAATTATTCAAACTATTTTCAAAAATTCAGACTGTTCATGTTGTGAACTGTTTATGTTTAAATCATTCATTTAAATATGAATCTGGTGAAAATGAAGTTATAACCTGAATCGAAACTCAAAATGATTTTGAAATGAAATTAATATTTAAGTGAATATAATGATTTTGAAGTGAAATTGATTTCGTGGTGAATAAAATGATATTTTGGAGTAAATATAATATATTGAAGCGAATATGGTTTTGAAGTGAATATGATATTTTGATATCAAGTATGAATCATTTTTGAAATGTAAAAGAACCAATCAGTGTGTAAAATGACGTTTGGTTGTTAAAGAGACCGGGGCTGATTATTGGCATACTCTCTGTCAACGTTAGAACCACTTTAACAACTGTGTACATGGAGGAGACTCCAGAATGAAGAGGTTGGATTTGGTGTATGTTGCTGGATTTGAAGAAAGAGAACGATGATGGATAGCCCCGATACTTGTGTCAATTTGAAATGACTAAATCAGGACGGCTTGACAGGGCCAATGAGGGTAGCTACCTCTAGCGGACATATGTTCTTGGATTTTCTTTTTGGACTCAGTCCATACTATTACCTTTGATTTAGGTTTCGATTGGTGCACCTTGATTTGGGATGACCTCCCTTTGACTTGATATGGGATGGATGGACATGGTGGGCGGTCGTGGCTACGATGCATTACCACCAGCCCCACGACCTGAACTGGTAGTATCCTACCTTGGGCATTGCCTCACGTGCCCTATCATACTTTTATCCTTATACGAGACCACTATGAGTTTTGTTTAGTGTTGTCGTATCACGGCGCATCCCTATCCCCTGACGTGCTACTGGGGTGTTATATGCAAATTATACGCCAATGCTTAAAAACGCGTTAAGAGGGATTAATTTAAAGCCTTAATGTTAGGAAAAATATTTATTTTATTGATTTGACATTACATATATAGCGTATTCTACTATTTTTAGATATTTTGATGGATCCTTAAGAGATGGAAAATCTTGTAACATCTCTTGAGTTATTGCACGCACGTTATACACTGGATAGGAGATGTAAAACCCCATAAAGATCTCTGACGCTATTACACTCTTGTTATATATGATATTGATTTGACTTACATAAGGATATTTTAGTTCTGACTCGAGTGTATTGTTTTACTTTATGCTCGGGTCAGCCCTGAGTTTTCAGTGCCTTGAAGATCATATTATTCTAGAGGATGAAGACGAAGATTTGGTATATTATATTACTAGTATTATTCCCCTGAATAAAGTTGTTCTGCTACATTGTTTTATTTTGTATCTATTATGTGTATAACTCTGATTGATGTTGTAAAAGTATAATCAAATATGTAGTGTAAACAGCTTAATGAACTATTTATTTGATTATTATATTTTGTCATTCCATTGCGAGATTCTATGTTTGTTTTCTTCTTTTCTTATTTTTCTTAATTAACCCCATTGATTATCTGTGTTTCGGATTGTTTTGAGTTGGACATGTGTGGTTTATTGTCGACTAAAACCTCCCGAAATGTGGGTTGTCACAAAAACCATATTTAATTATTTTAAATGATTAAAACTCGAAATTAAGCTATTTCCTCCTTAGGAAATTCATAAAATATTCAATTAAATTTGGAAAATTATGACATTAAATGCCAATTTCCAAAATAATGTTTTATACAACATATCATAAAATCAAAGCATTTGGAGATTAAATCTTAGGTTTTATCATTAAACCCATTTAAACAATTTCATAAAAATTCCAATAACCATTATTCAATCCAAACAATGATTAAACAATCGCATCTTGGCAAAACAATCATCAAACATTCGGGTATTATCCATAACCAAATTCAAAAGCAAAAGTATAGATGGAACACTTATTATTCACCTTATATTAATTATCAAAGTTGGGATTTGATTTTGCTCTTAAATCCCTAAGCTTGAATTTGTAAATCTCCTTTCATTTTGCCCTCCCTTGGTTGATTATTGACCAGCCTTCTTACATTTTTCTTTTGATTGTTTTTTATGAATAAAGTGAGAATGATATTAGGGAGAGGGCTTAAGCGATTAAAAGGTGGATCTACCTATTTTGCCCTTCTCATATATCCTCTTATTTGTTTTAAGTTTAAAACAATCTTATTACTTAGTTCATTAAGGCACGACCTTAATAATTGACCAGATCTCATTCTCTTTATTCCTTTACATTATTCTATTTAATATAACCAATTAAATATCTTGAATAATGTTAAACTAAAAATAAGGGTGTTATAGGCTCCCCTCCTTAAAGAATTTCATCCTTGAAATTTAGTAAGGACTACAAAACAAGCATATCAACATGCAACCAATGCTAGTATATCCTACCAGCTATTAATTCTATATACAACAAATATAGAACATACGGTCATAACAGCTCAGGAAAAGTATCCCTAATCATGTACTCTGTCTTCCAAGTATAGTCTTTCTCGTTGTCACTTCACTGGACTTTCACCAACTTGAATGTCTTGTTCCTTAACCTCTCCTCATCTCTCACTACAACTTGAACTAGTTGTCTCATAGAAGTTAGATCTGGTTCTACAACTAAATCTTCCAATGCAGTCAGAGCAATAGTAGTCTCTAGATCATGCACATACTTTCTAAGATGAGAAACGTGGAACACACTATAGACACTTGCCAAACTACTCGGTAACTCTACTCAGTACGTGAGTTTTCCGATCCTCTCTACAATAGGGAATAGTCCATCATATCTCGATGCCAGTTTTCCTGATTTCCCAAATTGTACCACACCCTTCATCGGTGATACCTTAATGAAAACACGATCTCCAACTGAGAACTCTAAATCTTTACGTCTTTTATCTGCATAACTTTTCTGCCTAGACTAAGCTTCTCTCATCCTACCTCGGATTAACTCAATTTTATCTGTAGCTTCTCTTACATAATCTGGACCAAAGACCAATCTATCTCCAGTCTCTAACCAACATGTTGGTGATTTGCACGGCCTTCCATACAAAACTTTGAAAAGCATCATTCCTATACTAGCCTGATAGTTGTTATTATAGTAAAACTCAACCAAGTGCAAATGGTCTTCCCACAACCCACCAAAATCTAGTACACAAGCTCTCAATGAATCTTCAAGTACCTAAATGACTCTCTCTGTCTGCCCATCCGTCTATGGGTGATAAGCGGTACTCATTTTAAGCTTGGTATCTAATATCTTCTATAGTCTCTTCCAGAATTCACTAGTGAACAATGCATCTCTGCCATTGACTATACTACTAGGAATCCCATGTTGTCTAACAATATTCTTCATAAATAACTTAGCCAATACAGGTGCAGTCCTAGCTGACTTAACCGAAATGAAATGGGCACTCTTGGTCAATCTATCTATCATAACCCATATACTTTCATTTCCCCTGTTCGATCTTAGCAACCCGTCAATAAAATCCATAGATATCGAATCTCATTTCCAAAGCGGTATATCCAAAGTTTAAAGCAATCCACTTGGGTTCTACTGTTCGTCTTTCACTTGTTGGCAATTTGCATATTGCTTCATCCATGATCCTACATCACTCTTTATACCTTCCCGAAAGAAATTTCTCTTCATACCGTGATACATCTTGGTTCCACTAGAATGAATCGTGAACTTTGAATTAATGACATTCCCTAAGAACTTCTCTCCTTAGGTCACCAACACCCGGAACACATAACTGTCCCTTCTTTCTTAACCGTCCCTTCTGATCCAGACTAAAACCCTTCAGATCATCAATCTCAGTTCCAACTTCCAATCTTTTGATCCATTCATCTAATACCGGATCCTCTCTTTGCTTAGAAGCAATCCTTTCGATCAACACCGATTGAACTTCCAAGCAAGACAACATGGCAGTACTTTGACTAGAACTAGCAATCGATCTTAACTGCACACTACAAGTAGTCAATGCCTCCAGATCCTTCCATTCTGCCAACATAGCTAACACCACATTCGGATGTTTCCTGCTAAGTGCATCTTCAGCTTTAGTCCCTTTCCCTGGTGTATACTCAATACCAAAATTATAATCTATTAAAAACTCCATCCACCTCTACTGTCTCATGTTCAATTATTTTTGAGAGAATAAATACCTAAAAGACTTATGATCTGTATACAATTTGAATCGTTGTCCTAAGAGGTAGTGTCTCTACACGTTCAATGCATAAATCACCACTGCCAATACTAAATCATGAGTTGGATATCTAACTTCATGTGGCCTGAGCTGTCGAGAAGCATGGGAAATTACTTTACCTCTCTACATCATCATAACCCCTAATCTCATTCCACATGCATATATAAACACTACTAGATATTGATTTCCATCTGAAACTACTAACACGAGCGCATTGGTCAACAAATACTTCAACTCAAGGAATGCTTCTTCACAGTTATCAGACCAAATAACCTTCACGTCCTTTGTGGTTAGCTTAGTCAAAAGTGCTGCTATCCGCGAGAAATCCTTGATAAATTATGACGAATGCCCCATACCACCATGCACGTCAATGACCTAAAAGAGTGATGTAACTGTGCTAGGCTGATTGGAACGATCATCAAGGTTGAAATTTAAAGTAGAAAATCTACTGCATATCTCACAGAGTATAGATAAAATATAATATAGAAAATATACAACAGAATATAGTGAACCATAACAAATGAAAATAACATCTCCACTAAATCATGAGTTATGGTACAAATATCATAATATCTCAGCACAAAATTTCTTCACTACGTCCCTCAGAGTACATAGAAACAGACAGTAGAAACTACAAATATAGAGTAATACACCATAGCTTCTCTAAGCTCGTCTTCGTACAACAGTTGCGACTCCAAACCTATTATCTAGTCTACTCATTTAAGAGTACCCAAGATGATTAGAGGAAACATAAAATCTTGGGTCAGACAATAGTCTGGTGTGAGCGGTAAATGACTATCAAAAGCTGTACTAGAAAATATAGTACTAGACAGGTACAAAAAACCATACATGGCATATCCCTGCAACCAAAGAGTTAGCACATAATAATAAGATATAATATGCTACTCAAATAAACGACAATAGGATACTATAACAGAACAGGATAGAAGAATCTAAGCAGCCTCCTCCATTGACCTATTCCCAATCCCTTCTCCAGCATTCCTATAGACGATAGCTTACCCAAGAGAAATAGCAAACATAGAAACCATAACAACTGTAGCATACATTAACCAAAACCTAGCTATCATCTTCCAAAGCCTTGAATATATGATAACTTGTATGGCCCCATTCTCGCTTGCAAGAGAATAATGGAAATCCCGATTCTTAATTGCATTCCCCCGTACTTTCAGGTTAGAAACCCAACACAGTTGTCTCCTACAGTACCTCTGTACCCTAACACAAGACACTCTCGGAGCGGTCCAGGATACACGACTGGCGCTACAAACCCTCGGTGCCCCCGCATGTAGTACCCCTGCTTGAACACAAGCAGAACATTATGAGTTATCAATGATTCCTTGGCACTCTCAAATCATCAGAGCTTTTACAACTCCAATCCATTTCCAGCAACGAGTCTTGCCACTCAACCCAGTCCATTATACCCCATTCTCATTCCATCCCGAGCTACCTATCGACTCCTTCGATCCTACTTCTTATCCGAGCCCCCGACCGAAGAGCCAAAACTTCATCATGCTATAACTTCCAAACTGCAGAAGAAAATAGCGAGCCACAACTTCCAACATGATCCACTACAACCCCAGAGTCTCCACCCCGGATCTCACATCCAATAGAGCCAATAATTTGGATCGGTACCGATCCGATCCAACTGGATCGGTGTAGATCCAAATATTTAACCATTTTGCACTTCATTTATCTTCCAGCCTCTAGTGTACTCCCTTTAGATGCCATAGACCCTTAGCTATCCCTCTTAACCTTTAGGTCTTCTCTTTTATGCACCATAGCCGATCAAATGAAGATGATCCATCCAATCTTCAACACTTGGCCTATCCTCTAATCCAACTTCATAGAGCAACTCTAAAATCAATGCTCATTTTCCTTTGTGGATCTCACTTCAATTGGCACGCTAATTTTGGATCGATACCGATCTGATTTAATTGGATCGGTGCCGATCCAAATACTTAGCTCCAATTGTCGTGAAATTTTCAGGGTGTCCACCTACCATGCTCAAGAGCCTATCCTCTAAATTTCATGCAATTCTGAAGAACTTTGCTCTCGATATGCTTCGATCACCAATCTAAGTCCTAAAACATTCACAACACTAGCAAACAAATCAATCATAGCAAGCAATTCAAACATAATAGCGAATCAAACATAACAAATCATCCAATTACATCTAATATGAACATACAAATCATCTAATTCAATCTACCATCACAATTCTAGCATAGATCTAATCTATCACATAGAATTTCATAGCTAGATTTACACAAATGACACTAGCCAATGATCTAATCCCAATTACATGTTTAATTTTGTCAATCTAGAGTTTATAAATCTGAAATCACCTAAATCTAATTAATTTAATGATAAAATTGATAATTCTAACTTATAATCACCTAACTACAACATATAATCCATCATAGACTATCATAACCACTTACCAAATCTACTAAACCTATGAAATATGAAGAAGATTTGATCAAAACAGTGAGAAATCAGATGAAAATGCACCCAAAGTGATGAGATTAAGCTCCTAGTTGAAGATCTAGCCTATAATTTGCAATTAGAGATGAAATCCAGTGAGATGAATGGAGAATTAGAGAGGATTTAGAGTTTGGGGCTTATTTGAAATGAAAGATAAACTTTCATATGGTCTCTCTCACCTCATATTTATAGCCAAACCTGATTAGACGAATAGGCTTGCTAATTCAGCCTATTAATCCCCTTCTAATTCTAGCCAGCAGATTTAAAACTTCAAACTGTTATAACTTCCTAACCATTTATCCAATTTTCCTATATGACCACTTTATGGAATGGAAACCCACCATCTTGAAACAATGAAACAGGTTAGAGCATCTAATTCAGCTCCTATAAAAAATTATAGTCGAAATAAGATCTCCAAGGGCAAAATTGTCACATAGAAATTCGGAAAAAATTATAGATGTGTAAAACATCTCTAAGAACCATATCCCAAATTATTAGACTCATATGACCTCAAATGAATTAAATAAATTATTTTACGATCCTTTGATACGTACAATACGGATCGTTACATTCTCCCGCCCTTTAGGAATTTCACCCTCGAAATACCTAAACAAACATAACAACCAAGGTTATCTCGCATGCCTACCAGTCATTAGCAAGCACTTAACAATCCAACTAAACAGTTAAATCAACAAGATGAAGTCGGGACTGGATCCAAAGCATATGCATTCACAATATGTTTATCCTTAGGCGATTCTTGACAATCCTTCTTAATATGCCCAGGCTTATCACAGTTGAAGCATTTTCTAATAGCCTTACATTCTTTGACATGGTGGCCTTTCTCCTTACAATTATGACAAACAATCTCACTCTAGCTCTTTTTCTAGCCCTCTTTTCCTTGTTGTTGTTGCTTCTTCTTTCCATTCCATTTCTTCTTACCTCCACCGCCCTTCTATGGTTTTGGTTTCTCTTTCTTAGAACAATAGCAGTCCTATTCTTTGGGTACAGACTCTCATGTCTAAGTGCTTTCTCAACCAACTTCTCAAAAGACACTTTAATGTGGTACACCAACTTCTCTCCCAAGTGGTCATCGAATCCAATGATAAACTTCTCATTCTTCTTCAAAGGTGTATTAATAAAAGACGTCCCATACTTTGAAAAAGCATCAAATTCTGCCATATACTCAGAAAAAACATCTCCTCTTGTTTAACTCAGCAAATTTTTTGAATAGCACAGACTTCTGAGCCACATGAATGAACTTTTACTCAAATCTAACTTTAAACTAATCCTAAGAAATCTGATCCTTTAGAGTAGCAATGGTAACAGCATTCCCCCAATTCATTGCTCGGCTCTGTAGTTGTCTTGAAGCAAGCTTCCTCTTCATAACATCTTCCACATCCATGTCTTTGAAAATGCATTCACAAGTATCTATCCAATCTTGCACTTCAATTGATGATTCTTTTCCAACCAATGGCTTCCCTCCTTGGGTAGAATAATACTTGCAAAGCTTGGCAAAGTCAACTCTAGGAACTTGCACAGGAGCACCACCATCCAATGCCATTCCAGGAGTAGTTTGGGCTCCCCTCATTAGCGAGGCCACCATTGCATCGAACA
Source organism: Allium fistulosum (assembly GCA_030737815.1). Classification (NCBI taxonomy): domain Eukaryota; kingdom Viridiplantae; phylum Streptophyta; class Magnoliopsida; order Asparagales; family Amaryllidaceae; genus Allium; species Allium fistulosum. Next base: position 1,124,043,844 of record CM060902.1, on the reverse strand, counting down.
TGGCCTGAAAATCGGGTGTAGCGGCTCCCAATCCCGCTCCCTCTTCTACTCCAAAAGCAGAGTTATTCCAAACAACATTCCTTGTGTTTCAGTTCATTCTTATCTGTAATAAGAATGATTAGCCTCATTCCAAGAAAAACTATAATGGTACATAGGTGCATACTATACTATATAATATTACTATATAGAATAATATCTTCATTAATAAGTACGCTCCCTCTTTTAGCGTATACTCTCGGCTTGCTTCGATTAGCTCGTAACCAAAGCTCTAACACCAAATGTGACGACCGCCATATATCACCACGCACGTCAATGACCTAAAAGAGCGCTATAATCATGCCAGACAGATATGGAACGATCATCAAGGTTGAAATTTAAAGCAGAAAACCTGTTGCATATCTCACAGCGCATTGATAAAATATAATATAGAAAATATACAACAAAATATAATGAGCCATAACAAATGAAAATAACATCTCCACTAAATCATAGGTTATGGTAAAAATGTCATAATATCTCGGTACAACATTTCCTCACTGCATCCCTTAGAGTACATAGAAATAGACAGCGGAAACTACAGATATAGAGTATGCCATAGCTTCTCTAAGCTCGTCTTCGTACAGCACATGTGACTCCAAACCTGTCATCTAGTCTACTCATTTAAGAGTACCTAAGATGATAAGAAGAAACATAAAACCTTCGATCAGACAACAATCTGGTGTGAGCGGTAAATAACTATCAAAAGCTATACTGCAAAATATGGTACTAGATAGGTACAAAAAAACCATACCTGACCTGTCCCTACAACCGAAGATTCAGCACATAATAATAAGATATAATATGCTACTTAAATAAATGACAATAGGGTACTATTACAGAACATGATAGAAGAATCTAAGCAGCCTCCTCCATTGACCCTATTCCCAGTCCCTTCTCCATCATTCCTATAGATGATAGCCTACCCAAGAGAAATAACAAACATAGCAACCATAGCATCGATCAACCAAAACCTATCTATCATCTTCTAAAGCCTTGAATATATGATAACTTGTATGGCCCAGTCCTCGCTCTCCAGAGAGTAATTGAAATCCCGGTTCTTGAATGTGTTCCCCTATACGTTCAGATCCAAAACCCCACACGGTTGTCCCTTACAGTACCTCTGTACCATTTGACATTAGACTCACTTGGAGCAGTCCGGGATATATGACTGGGGCTACCAGCCCTTGGATACCCCGCATATAGTACCCCTGCTTGAACACAACCAGAATAGTCTGAGTTATCAACGATTCCTTGGCACTCCCAAATCTTCAAAGCTTTCACAACTCCAATCCATTTCTAGGCACGAGTCCTGCCACTCAACCCATTCCATTATACCACAGTCTCGTTCCATCACGAGCTGTCTATCAACTCCTTCAATCCTACTCCTTATCCGAGCTCCCGCTGAAGAGCTGAAACTTCATCATGCTATAACTTCCAAACCGTAGAAGATATCAGCGAGCTACAACTTCCAGCATGATCCACTACAACCCCAGAGTCCCCACCCTGGATCTCACATCCAATAAAGCCAATAATTTAGACCAGTACCGATCCGATCCAATTGGATCGCTGCCGATCCAAATACTTAAACATTTTGGACTCTATTTCTCTTCCAGCCTCTAGTGTACTCCCTCTAATATCATAGACCCTTAGCCAATCCCTCTTAGCGTTCAGGTCTTCTCTTCTATGCACCATAGCTGATCCAACGAAAATGATCCATCCAATCTTCAACACTTGGCATATCCTCCGATCCAACTTCATAGAGCAACTCTAAAATCTATGCTCATTTTCCTCTGTGGATCTCACTTCAATTGGCACGCTAATTTTGGATTGGTGCCGATCCAAAGACTTAGCTCCAATTGTTATGAAATTTTTAGGGTGTCTTCCTGCCATGCTCCAGAGCCTATCCTCCAAATTTCGTACGATTCAGACGAACTTTGCTCCTTATTTGCTCGGATTACCAATCTAAGTCCTAAAACATGCACAACACTAGCAAACGAATCAAGCATAGCAAGCAATTCAAACATAACAGGGAATCAGACATGGAAAATCATCCAATTACATTTAATATGAACATATAAATCATCCAATTCAATCTACAATCGCAATTCTATCATAGATCTAATCTAACACAAAGAGTTTCATAGCCAAATATACACAAATGACATTAGCCAATGATCTACTCCCAATTACAGGTTTAATTAGGTTAATCTAGGGTTTCTAAATCTAAAATTACCTAAGTCTAATTAATTTAAAGTTTAATTTGATAATTCTAACCTATAATCACCTAACTATAATATATAATCTCATAGACTAGTGAGAGACCATACCCACTCACCAAATCTACCAAACCTATGAAATATGATGAATATCCGATCTAGACAGTGAGAAATCAGATGAAGATGCATCCAAAGTGATAAGATCAAGCTCCTAGTTGAAGATCTAGCCTTTAATTTGCAATTAAGACGATTTGAGATGAAATTCAATGAGATGAATGGAGAATTAGAGAGGAGTTAGGGTCTGAGGCTGATTTGAAATAAGAGATAAACTTTCAAATGGTCTCTCTCACCTCATATTTATAACCAAACCTGATTAGACTAATAGGCTTGTTAATTCGGCCCATTAATCCCCTTCTAATTCTGGCCATCGGAGTTTGAAACTTAAAACCACTATAACTTCCTAACCACTTATTCAATTTTCCTACGTGACCACTCTACACAATGGGAAACCACCATCCCGATGCAATGAAACAGGTTAGAGCATCTAATCCGGCTCCTATCAAAAGTTAGAGCCGAAATAAAATCTTCAGAGGCAAAATGGTCATATAGAAATTCGGGAAAAATCATAGATGTGTAAAACATCCGAACAACCATATCATAAAATATTAGAATCATACGACCTCAAATGTATTAAATAAATTATTTTATGATCCTCCGATACATAAAGTACGGATCGTTGCATAAATCTCCAGTAATAGCCAGCTAATCCAAGAAAACACCTTATCTTGGTCACCATTTCTGGTCTTTTCCAACTATTAACAGCTTCAATCTTGGCTGGATCAACTGACAAACCTTTCTTTGAAACTACATGACCAAGAAACTTTACTTCTTTCTTCCAGAAATGACACTTCAAACACTTCGTTTTTAGTTGATGCTGCCTCAACGTTCAAGCACTATTCTAAGATGAATCTTATGATCTCTTTCATCCTTATAATATATCAAAATGTCGTCAATGAATACCAACATGAACCTATCCAAAATCTCTTGGAAAATCTGGTTCATCAAATCCACAAAGAAAGTTGGTGCATTAGTTAATCCGAATGGCATCACTAACCACTCGTATGAACCATACCTTGTTCAAAATACCGTCAAAGGAATACTGTCCTCTGCCACTCTTAATTGATGGTACCATGTCGCCAAATCCAACTGGGAAAATACTTTGGCTCCACTCAACTAATCAAATAAATCATCAATTCTCGGCAAAGGATATTGATTCATTACCCTCTTTTCATTCAACTTATGATAATCGACGCACAATCTTAGCATGGTGCCCCTTCCTATCACACTTGTAACAAACTATATCGGTTTTTCCCTTCTTGGCAGCGCTACCTTTCTGAGCTCCCTTCTTCTTAAAGAATTTCCTCTTCTTATTCTGATGATTCTGGTTCACCACCGACTTCTCTTTCCCAAAGGTCGAAAGTAATTCTTCATTCCTGACAGCCATCTCTACCACTATAGTTGATAGACCTCTAACATGTGGCATAGTTGCCCTATGTAACATCCCCTATCTAGAGGCCCGAAGCTAAGCGCTACAAATGCTGCAGTCATTCACAGTATTAACTTCCAATGGCCAAATACAGTAATGTTAATGGTACCCATAATATCAGAAGCACTTGAATATGAAACAAAATCACAGATTTTAAAACAACATTTCTAATTACATTTCATAAAACCAGTTTCATATCCAGATTACATAATCTTCGCTTTCCCAGGTTCAGATCAAATATAATTATTATATAAATACTCCAAGAGCGACATATGAAGATGCCCCCTTGGTTGACTAGAATATTATATATCATAACTGACTTAATACAACACAGCGGAATTAAAGCAAGCAAAAACAGCAATCCTAAATAGCTATCCGTCAGCCTCCTGCTCGTTTTCAGAAGCTTTATTCGTCAACCTACTAAAACCTGAAAATCCCCAACCCTCAGCCTACTCAAATCAATTTTGAGCACCCAAGAGTTTAAGGGGAAAAATATAAACTTCGAGTCAGACATAAAGCCTGGTGTGAATAATACTATACATCTCGATTATTTGATATTATGTGAGACTACACCGCTTAGCGGAACGGGTTTCCCCTCACTAATATCCTTTTAAAATATATCATTGGAAAATCTTAATCCTGCAATAAAAACTGGTTAAAACAATAATATCAATGTCATGAAAGCATATAAATCAGGTAACAAATGGACTATCTGTCTGAACAGTATAGTTTTGTTTGACTAACTACTAACCTTTGGCTGACTCGGGCCTACCAGACAAAATAAACAAATAATCTATCATCTGTTAGATACTCCTTCTCTGGACGGTTTGTCCCTAACTTACTTCTTCAAGGTCAACTGACCCTAATGGTTTTGCGGGCTCACCAATAATCTATCCTCAACTGTATATTTCTTTCTGTTTGTAATATCATTTTAGTCTTACCTGTGAGAAAGCCCTACACACTGGAATTTTGGACTAAATTAGCTAGGGTCTAATAGCTAATGTATATGGCGCGATCCTATACCAGTCCTATATGGTATTCTAATATCTGAGTCATTTTACTTAGGGTTAACTACCTATAAATTTTCCTTAAAAACCATTTCTTTCAAATTGATTTAAACCTTTAAATCATTCTTTAAACAAGGAAAATTTACTCTATGCTTTACTCATATTACCTTGATATGTTATATATACTTTACACAAAACTTTGTTGACGAAAACAATTAACCTTTGAAAGTACCCCTTTTGAATCCATTGAAAGTACCCCTTTCGATATAAGTAAAACCTTAGGCCAAAGGCCAAAACATACCCTTTCGAAACCCTTCATAACAAACCTTTTGAAACCATTGAAAAGCATCACCTTTGAAAGATTTAAAACCTTAGACATCCTATCTTTAAAACACTTAACATTGCCTTTCAGAAACATTGGAAACCTTCCTTTTAAACCTTTCAAAACCATTGGGGAATGATCCCTTCAAAACCTTCATTTATACCTTTCGAAAGCATTAAAATAATATAAACACCAAACCTTTCGAAAGCATTTGGGTTCAAGTAAAACATGTGGAAACCTTTCAAACCCATTTAAAAACCTTTCCTTTCGAAATCCTTGGGTTTTACCTTCAACAGAACAAAGGGCCGTAAAAAAACTAAATCGAAAGCACTCTTTCGAAAACAATTTCCTAAGTAAAGAAGTGATGGTGTCGAAACCAAGTCTTCAAAAGCATTGGAGAAGAGGCTAAGTTTTAAAAACAAAGTTTCCTTTCGAAACCATTTGCCTCGAAATGTGGAAAGCGGCAACAATGGGTTTTGACCCCTTCGAAAGCATTTACTTAGAACAAATGGCGCAACCTCATTCGAAACCATTCCTTAAATCAATTTGACCCAGTCGAAAGCTAACCAAGTCGAAAGCATTCCTTTCGAAAGCAAAGCAGGCGCATGTCCATCTGAAAGCAAAATAGCACTTCGACCCCATCGGAACCCCTTTTTCGACCCAATACCTTCCGCCTATATCCAATACACTATGTACCAAATCATTGATACTATGTGCATTGGTTTCAATGGTGATGGAGGCGGAAGTACCCAATCGGAACCAAGGTGCCAAAAGTGGTGAAACATGTAAAAAGCATGTAAAATATGATTTTTAGCTTTTTAAAGTAATCTTTTCAACTAACCTGCCTTGTTTGTCAAAGTATTATTGATTGCTAATTTTCTTTTCTAAAAGTTCTACCGAAATTTTAAAAATAAACAATTTAATTTATTTACAAAATACCCCTTCTCCCTTTATAAATATATAAAATATTTCAGTCTGATGCATTAAATAATTTTATATATTCATTAAAACACTGAGGAAAATTCTACAAAAATTCCTATAAATCATTTTTAATATGTTTTCTAACATATATAAATTTCAGACCCAAATCATATATAATTTAGTCATAAATTATTTTAAACCCAAATATCCATTATCCTCACTAGAAAATTAATATAAAATCCACATTAATTTAGAAAATTATGAAAATTGAAACCCATCTCCAAAATATCATTTCTGATCTAAATCTAAAATCGTAAGACATTTGGATGTCATTTAATAGGGTTTTCACATTAAAGTATATCATAAAATCCATATGAAACATCATAAATCATCAACAAGCATATATATATTTATTTCTAACAATCAAAACATGGAAAAACCATGCAAAATAATTCGGATTTAACCTAAAACCGAAAACAATTAGAAAATATGAGATGTAGTCATTATTCACCTTAGCTTTGTGATTAAGGAGTTGAGATTTGACCTTGGGTTATATTGATTTGCTTCTCCTTTAGCTTATCTTTCTCTTGTTCTTGCTTAATGGTGGGTGGCCTCTTAGTTTTAATTTTTGCAAATGAACGTAAGAAATGAATGAGTGTAAGGGTTTAGGGTATAAGGATCTACTTATTCCTATTTTTCCCCTTATCTAACTTCCCTAACTTATTTTATTTTATCTCATGTTAGTTCATTTGTTAACATGGCACGACTACCCCTTAGTTTTCACAAATCTCAATCCTCTAATCATTACATTATTTTAATTAATTTAACCAATTAAATATCCTAAATAATGTTACTAAAAATTAGGGTCGTTACAGACTCCCCTCCTTAAAGAATTTCGTGCTCGAAATTACGATAAGGTACACAATAAATCAATCAAAAAGGTAAAACATACCATCAAACAAATCAGGATATGCGTCTCTGATCCTGCTCTCAGTCTCCCAAGTACAGTCTCTCTCATCGTTGCTCCACTGGACTTTAACTAATCTGACTGTCTTGTTCCTTAGCCTTTTCTCATCTCCCGTGACTATATAAACTGGCTTTCTAACTATAGTCAAATTCGGCTCTACTACTAAGTCCTCTAACACAGTCGGTGCTATAGTAGTCTCCGGATCTCTAACACACTTCCTTAGATGAGAAACATGGAAAACATCGTGGACTCCTGCTAAAACTGTTTCGTAACTCTATTCTATATGCGGGTTTCCCGATCCTCTCTACAATAGGAAACGGTCCTACGAATCTCGGTGCCAACTTCCCTAATTTCCCGAATCTAATCACACCTTTCATCAGTGATACCTTGACGAACACATGATCTCCAACAGAGAACTCTAAGTATTTCCATTTTCTACCTACATAACTCTTCTGGCTAGACTGAGCTTCCATCATCCTATCCCAAATTAACTCAATCTTCTTTCCAGCTTCTCTAACAAAATTCGGACCAAGAACCAACCTATCCCCGATCTCTAACTAACAAACTGGAGAGTTTCATGGCCTGCTTCAAATGGTGCCATCCCTATACTAGCCTGATAACTGTTGTTATACGAAAACTTGACTAAGTGTAGATGGACTTCCCATGATCCCCCAAAATCTAACACACAAGCTCTTAACAAACCTTCCAAGTCCTTGTTAACTCTTTCCCTTTGCCCATTAGTCTATGGATGGTAAGCGGTACTCACCTTGAGCTTGGTACCTAAAGTATCATGTAGACTCTTCTAGAACTCGCTAGTGAACAAGGAATCTCTATCACTTACTATGCTACTAGGAATTCCGTGTAGTCTAACTACATTCTTCATAAAACACTTAGCCAAAACAGACGCCGTCCTAATTGACCTAACTGGAATGAAATGGGCACTCTTGGTTAATATCCATTATGACCCATATGCTTTCATTTCCTCCATTAGATCTTGGAAACCCATCTATACAATCCATAGAAATAGAATCCCACTTCCATACCGGAATATCTAATGGCTGAAGTAACCCACTTAGCTTCTAATGTTCGACCTTTACCTGTTGACAGTTCAAACACTGCTTCACCCATAAGCCTACATCCCTCTTTATACCTTCCTAGAAGAAACTCCTCTTCGTGTCCTGATACATCTTAGTTCCTCCCGGATGAATAGTGAACTTCGAACAATGGCATTCCTCCAAAATCTCTTTCCTTATGTCCCCTACATTCGGAACACACAACCTTCCTTTCTTTCTCAACCACCCATTCTGGTAAAGACTAAAATCCTTAAAGTCATCGCTCTTTATTCCATCCCTTAGCTTCCTGATCCGTTCAACCAATACTGGATCCTCCTCCTGTTTAGAAGCGATCTTTTTGATCATCATCGGTCGAACTTCTGAACAGGACAACACGGCAGCTTCCCCACTAGACTCGGTTTCATATCTCCACTGCACTCTACAAGTTGTCAACACTTCCAAATCCTTCCACTCAGCTATCATTTCCAACACTGCATTCTGATGCTTTCTTCTAAGCACATCCGCAACCTTATTGCCTTTCCCTGGTGTACATTCAATTCCAAAGTCATAAGCAGTAATAAACTCCAACCATCTTTGTTGCCTCATGTTCGGCTCCTTCTGAGAGAATAAATACTTTAACGACTTATGATCCGTGTAAAATTCAAACCTCTCTCCCAAAAGGTAATGTCTCCACACCTTCAATGCAAATATCACTGCAGCTAATTCCAAATCATGTGTTGGATATCTAACCTCATGCGGTCTAAGCTGTCGAGAAGCATAGGCAATCACTTTACCTCTCTGCATTAACACAACTCCTTATCCAGTTCCACACGCATCTGTATATACTACCAACTCCTGATTCCCTTCTAGAACAACTAGTACAGGTGCATGAGTCAATAAGTGTTTCAAGCTCTGGAATGCTTCCTCACACTTATCGGTCCAAACAAACTTCACATCTTTTCACGTTAGCTTGGTCATCGGTGCTGCTATCCGTGAAAAATCCTTAATGAATCGCCTATAATACCCAGCTAATCTAAGAATACTCTTTATCTCAGTCGCTGTTTCGGGTCTCCTCCAATAATTCATCACCTCGATCTTAGCCGGATCTACTGACAACCCTTTTTATGAGACTACATGACCAAGAAACTTCACTTCCTTCTTCTAGAAATGACACGTCGAAAACTTCGCCTTCAGCTGATGCTGTCTCAGCGTCTCAAGCACCACTCTAAGATGAACTTCATGCTCCCTTTCATCCTTAGAGTAAATCAAAATACCATCTATAAATACCAACACGAATCTATCCAAGTGCTCTCAGAAAATTCGGTTCATCAAATCCACAAAGAATGTCGGTGCATTAGTTAGTCCGAACGACATCACTAACCATTCATATGATCCATATCTAGTTCTAAACGCCCTTAAAGGAATACTATCCTCTGCTACTCTAAGCTAATGAAAACCCGTTGCTAAATCCAACTGAGGAAATACCTTGGCTTCACTCAACTGATTGAACAAATCATTAATTCTAGGCAACGGGTATCGATTCTTTATCGTCTTCTCATTCAACTTACGATAATCGACACATAACCTCAACGATCCGTTCGACTTCTTAGCAAACACTGCAACTGCTCCCCAAGGGGAACTACTTGGCCTAATAAAATTCTTGTCTTCCAGATCCACCAACTGCACCTTCAACTTCCTCATCTCGGTAGGTGTCATCCTGCTTGGTGGTCTACTCACTAGTTCTTCTCCAGGTACTAAATCTATTTGAAAATCAATGGCTCATTTCGGTGGCAGTCCTACTGCAGGTTCAAAAACATCCACAAATTCTCTAACCACTCGATTTAACTCATCTTCAACCTCCACAACACCCAACAAAGCATTCACCTCACAACTAGGGTTTTCTAAGGTATATACAATCCGATCATTACATTCAGGGTGTCTAAGTGATAATGTCCTACCATGGAAAAATAACCTAGCATCATACTTACTTAACCAATCCATACCCAAAATAATTCCAAACCCTACAAAATCAAACACACACAAACTGCAAACAAAGGTATGACCTAAAAAATCAAACTCTAGGTGGTCACACTTCATCCCAAGTGTCGCGTGCCCTCCTATCGGATTTGCAACCCTTAAGGAAGTAACTAAGTACGAGGGTTCTAGGTTAAGCTTATCTACTAAACAATGAGATATAAAAGAATGCGATGCACCAGTACCAAACAGAATGCTAACTGACATACCATGAATCTGAAGCGTACCTCCCAACACAGCTTTTCCTTTTTCCTCTGCTGTTAGCCTCGAGGTAGCTGGCTCCAATACAAACACCTTACACTTCCCATCATTAGCAGGCTCTTTGCACTGCTTCTTGTAATGACCAATTTGATCACAGTTGAAACACCTCACCTCTTTCTTCTCCGTCGCTATCTTTCCTTTGCCCGTCCGGCACTCATGGGCATAGTGTCCCTTCTTGTCAAACTTGTAATAGACCAATTCTGCCTTTCCCTTCTTAGCAGCTCCACCCTTCTGAGCTCCTTTCTTGTGAAAAAACTTTCTTTTCTCACTCTGCCCCACCTGGACTTCCTTTGCCTTATTTTTCTCCAGAAAAGCAAGCATCTCCTCGTTCCTCAAAGCCATCTTTACTACAACATTACAAGGATCCCTGATATGTAGTAACATAGCCCTAGCAAGCTCAGGCTTCAATCTCCTGATAAACTTCTCGTTTCTCTTAATATTAGTATCAACTTTAGCATAGCCATATCTTTCTAGCTAATCAAAACCTACTCGCATATTCAAGCACAGTCATCTCCCCCTGCTCCAACTCAGCAAACTCCTTAAGCAAAGCAGACTTAGCAATCTCCGACATAAACCTTTCCTCAAATCTCCTTTTGAACTCAACCCACGTCATCATCTCCTCATTAACTCCAACTGTAACGTTGTTCCACCAGTACAGCGCTGCTCCCTGAAGCTATCTAGAAGCAAGCCTTCTCTTCTGCTCATCGTTGAGCCCCAAATATGCAAAGATTCTCTCACAATGCAGTAACCAGTTCTCTACTTCAATGGTGTCTTCAGTTCCGATGAATGGCTTTCCTCCCAACCGAGCATAATCCCTACTTAGAATAGCGTAGTTATTCACCACCGGAGCTTCCTGAACTCCTCCAACTACTCCAACAGCAACACCCGCCTTCATCATATTGACAAAGAACTGATACATTGCTCCCATGTCAACTTGCGGGACTCTAGCACCATTTCCAACTTGTGCCTGACCTGGGTTTCTCCTTGTATTTGGTCTGGCATTTCCATTTTTTGTGGTGCTTCCCCCTCCAAGGATAACTCTTCCACTTCTAGCGTCCATATCTGTATTCAAGCCTCATAAGATACAGAAGAATAACCAATGAGAGATAGGATAATAGAGATATAGCGTATACTTATATACAACAAATACAAGTACGTTACTATAGCGTTATCCCATACCTCGATCTAATCTCTAATTACTTAGGAATATGTTTTAAAAAATCATTTTAGTTTAAAGTTTTTCATAAACCTATGCTCTGATACCAAGCTGTAACATCCCCTATCTGGAGGACCGAAGCTAAGCGCTATAGATGCTACAGTCATCCATAGTATTAACTTCCGATGACCAAATAAGGTAATGTTAATGGTATCCATAATATTAGAAGCACTTGAATATGAAACAAGATCATAGATTTCAAAACAACATTTCTGATTACATTTCAAAAAACCAGTTTCATATCCAGATTACATAATCCCATCGCTTTCCCAAGTTCAGATCAAATATAATTATTACATAAATACGCCAAGAGAAACATATGAAGATGCCTCCTTGGTTGACCATATTACAATATAGTCATAACTGACTTAATACAACACAGTGGAATTAAAACAAGCAAAACCAACACCCCTAAATAGCTATTTGTCAGCCTCCTACTCGTCTTCGGAAGCTTTATTCGCCAACCTACTAAAACTTAAAAATTCTCAACCCTCAACCTACTCAAATCAATTTTGGGAACCCAAGAGTTTAAGAGGAAAAACATAAACTTCGAGTCAGACATAAAGCCTGGTGTGAATAATACTATACATCTTAGTTATTTGATATTAAGTAAGACCAAGACGCTTAGCGGAATGGGTTTCCCCTCACTAACATCCTTTTAAAATATATCTTTTGCAAATCTTATTCCTTCAATCAAAATTGGTTAAAACAATAATATCAATGTCATGAAAGCATATAAATCAGGTAACAAATAGACTACCTATCCGAACACTATAGTTTTGTTTGGCTAACTACTAACCTTTGGCTGACTCGGGCGTACAAGACAAAATAAACAAATAATCTAACATCTGTTAGATACTCCTCTTCTGGACGTATCTGTCCCTAACTTACTTCTCCAGGGTCAACTAATCCTAATGGTTTTGCGGACTCACCAATAACCAATCCTCACTCTGTATATTCCTTTCTGTTTGTAATATAATTTTAGTCTTGCCTGTGACAAAGCCCTACACACTGGAATTTTGGACTAAATTAGGTAGGGGCTAATAGCTAATGTATAGGGCGCGACCCTATACCAGTCCCATATGATATTCTAATATCCAGTCATTTTACTTAGGGTCACTACAACAAAATGCACTATCTATAGCACTAAACAATAGCGTTTCTACTCTGTATGTTATCAAATAAATATGAAATAATTCAAAGTAAAGTTTGCAACGCTATGTTATGAATTGGCGGGAACATGAAATTTTCAGGCGGTGCCACATGTTCGCTTTTCATTTCGTCTCCTTGAAGGGGAAAAGGAAGAAAATGCTAGCTTCATTTTTTCTCTCTCCCCTTTTTCTTAAAAAAACCCTAATTCAAATCACATCATCGTTCAAAAAATCCTAAATCAAATTAAATCAACAAATGTGGAATTACCCTCATTTCACCTCACTGCTCTGAGAAACTATCGTTGGAGGAACCGCCCAAATCAAATCACCCAACGCCCCTCCTATCTAAAGAGCCGCCCTCACTTTGTCTAACCATTCCAATCTAAAGAACCATCGTCAGTGGAACCACGTCAGAGGTACCTATTTAGTTACAAAATTTATTGGTATCTAACTGCTTTTATGTCGTCGGAGCCCCAGGTTGTTATAATAAATCTTTCTTGAGTTAACGCAAACACAAGATATTTGAATTTTTTTTTCAAAGACCAACAACTCCAGTAGAGATATAATGGTGAGAATTAGAGTTCAGGGAGTGATATTTTGTATATCATTTTTATAGGACCAAGATATATCATCAAATTTAATTGACAATGATTTTGCTTTTGTAAATGTCAAGTTTTCTATGTCTTTATGTATACTGATGTAGTACAAGAGATTCTAAACAGACCGAGCTCTGTTCAAGTTTTATGTTTTTGTTTTCTTCGTTTTCTAAGTAGTAGAAGAGAGATATGCCAGTTAGAATGTAGCCATTCAATGTTATGCTAGCTTCATTTATAATTCATTTGTTGCATATATATTGTTGATTTTCGTTGGTGCTCATTTATTGCATGTGTACCTCTAGATTTTGGATAGAGAACAAGGAATCAATGAGATGAAATTATAATACTATACACAAAATGGAAAATTGGTTTTAAAAGTCTTGAAAAAAATTAGCCTTTGTGGAATTTTCCAAAAATTAGCATAAGTAAGATTGGATGGCTTTTGTTGGTTTTGTTGAGTTTGATTTTCGTAGATATAGTTTGATGAATCATATATGAAAATTAACCTTCTCATACATTATGTAGAAATATAAATAGTATAGATTTATTTATTACAATTAGAATAGGAATTGACTAAGCACAGTAGAAACATTGATGTAAAACATCAATAATAACATCAATGACTTATTATATTCATATTTTGAATTGTCTGCAACATAACTTACTATATTCATATTTTATTTGGTACATCACAGATTTTTGAAGTTTACTGCTTTTACAATCTGACATTGTTTACTACTCTTTATGTTGTATGTGTTACATGGGCATGTCTAAGAACAACTATATATGGAAAATGATAACATGAGTTTGATAGTATAAGTAAATACAATTAGTTCATAAACCTAACTCGGCCTTTAAAAGACTTGCCATTTTGTCGGTAATTTTTTATGTACTTGTTTATGTATTAGTAGTAAAGTAGAAGTCCAGAGAAATTTAGTGTGTGTATGATCTTTTTACATGTTACTACCAATCAACTTGATTGAATGATAGTTTTTAATTTAGAATAGTCTATTTGTTTCTTTTCTATCAAAGTTATTTTGATGGTTTCTACAGTTATAAAATTGTCGGTTCATACATGTTCTATTAATCTTTTAATACAACTTATCATGCCAATGTATATTTGTTTGTTCTATTGAAGTGATGATACAATATCGATATTTTTTGGTTGATTCTTACAATCGTTTATCATGTTTAGACTAGGTTCATATGATTTTAATAACGTTGCTCAAGCTCATATGGTTAATAATAGAGCAACCCTTTGAATGTTGTTGTCATTTACAGATACTTATAATTATGAATCATAATGCATTGATACATAACGATCAATATTTTTAAATGCTATTATAACGCTTTATTACAAATGGGACTACCATTATGTGGCTTATAACTGTCATAAAATTGGTAATTTCCATTTCATTTTGGTTTTTACAAACATAATTAGTCGCAATGAAGTGGCGGTATGTTACTTCTTTCAGCAATACATTTGACGAAACTACCCCTTGGTGCTTATAGTGTGCAGGTTCTTTTGTTGTAATTTTTAAACAAGCTTAATCAGAAAAAAATTTGGTAATGTATGTGTAGATTTTTGTGTAATGGAACGTTGCTTACAAGTGACATTTTATTTCATGAAAAAATAGATTTTGGACCCACATGTGCATAGTTACATTTTTGGATTTATATGTCCCTGTATTTATGGAAGTTAATATTTTAAAGTATGGCTTTCATTTTTGACAAGTTGGGATAAGTTTTAGGTGCAGTTGCAATGAGTGGCTTCTCGCAATAGATCATTTAACAATAAATTATATTTTAGTTTTTTAAAAAACTATGTCAACCTACAACTCAACAACTTTTTAGGGAACCTGTAAGAAGTTTAATCCTCTTAATTGTAGCTGGAATATGGGTTTATTAGTTGCAAACATGCATACTCATTAAATTAAATTATATCACCATAACCAACTCACCTCGCATGTGTCAAAATTTATGTTCACATAATTTCTAATTTACCAAGCCTTACATAGGTATACCATCTTCATGATCATCATACACCATAGAATTGAGTTAGTGGGAACATCATGGTTGTTTTTATACGTGTGTGTGTCATAGAACAAGAACTAACATGTAGTTTAATGGGAAATCACATCTTACTGGCTTACTCCAATTACGGAAGTGCATCTTGTGCGCTTTATTTTACTAGTTTTTAGAGTTTGATATACTGCTTGCATAATGCAAATCCAGCTATAAACGTTCCAACCATGAGCCGTGTATTTTATGTCACAGGTTCAAATACAAATGGTGGGGCGAAGAAACAATGTATTACAAAAAAAGATGAGTTGTGATAGTTATTGATGATATATACAGGTACCATAGAATGTTTTACAACCATCGATTTTTGTTTAGAAAGATTTGGGTAGTTTTTACATCTATAATCAGAGGTGGAATAAGGGTTCATTTCTGTATTAACATTTTTCGGTTGTTCAAAAAGATGCAAACTCGAAGAATGACTGAGGCATCTTCAAGAAGCCAAACCAGCTCAGATGTTAACCATGTAAAACCATAGGAAAATGCAAATGGTTCTCATCTGTTAGGTTCGAAGGGGACAGGTGTGAAAGTTAGATGGCCTTGTGGGAATTTTTTGCTTACCAATTCTATGATATAGGTACCTATTAATGCTTACATAACAATTTTGTTTATATTAATTTTTAAAGATGAACAAGTTTGTTATGGAACAAGCCAAAGCAGTCCTTATTCTCCAGAGTTAATCCTAATTCCGACTAAGTTACCACATGCGTTAAACCCTAGATTCACCGTTCGCCTACAGTTTAGGTAATTTAATATCTCTCACATTTTGCCCAATTTTCTTTATTTATCCTAAGTTTTTTACTGCCAATTATTTTTTCCGATCCATAAGGCTAGTTGATCCTACATTTGCTGAAAGAGAGAATTACTGCATTTACTAAAAGATTACGATGAGGTTTCAGAGGCAAGATGCTGCGTAGAACTTAGATGGAAGGTGCTTAAAGTTTAGATGCATAGCAATAAGAAATCCAGGAGCAAGTAACAGCAGCAGCCTCAAATGCCAGCTGTCAGTTCAAGAACAACAGGTTCGAGCATATTGAAAGTATTAACAGGAAAATTCAGTATTCTGCTACCGTGTTTGAGTTATTTGTGTTTAACTTACAACCATAGTTCTTTGTTGATTATAATTAGCTACACATTACTATTATGCCGAGGCAAGTTAATTGTGATATTATTACAAGCTTGATCATGGCTTTGATAGACCATATAGAATTAGCATTAAAATTGTTTGGGCATATTTGAATTAGTTAATAAGTTGGGTTTGGACAGTTTATTATCATTTGATTTGAAGTTATGCTAGTTATTTTCATTTCTTTGAATTTCTAAATCCGTATACTTGTTTTGTTGCATCAGATGAAAACTTACTATTATTATTATTTTGTTATTAGAATGTTGTATCTACTGGATCTATTTTTGGAAACAATAGCCCTAACGATGATATGATCAGGAAACAGCCCTAAATCATATTATGTCCGCTGGACTTCTAGGTGATGGATTTGGTTCAGCGCCTGAAATGAGTAAGAGAAATCTAATTTGGGTTATCACCATGATGCAAGTTCTTATTGAATATTATCCTTCTTGCTAGGTATTTTGTCCATCTTGATGTGCATTTTTTTTCTTTATTGTGTTCGTCAATTGTCAATGACTCGTTTACTAGTCAAAATGCAAATTATATTTTGATATTTATGACTTACCGACAAGTGGTTTATACATACGTATTATAAAATATCGTTGACAAAATGATTGGCTGGTACATTTTTTGGGTGCTATCTTACTATATGTTTCCTCTTTTTAAAATTAAAAATCTAGTTCATATGCTAAGCTTAGATGATTTCTTGTTATTATACAATTTTGCAAATCATACTAGCACTAGTGATGTTACATACTAGCCTATGCTTGATCTCTGGTCTTTGTGTTCACCTCTTCGGGCTGCTTGTCTTGACTATCATCGAGTCTAACTTGTTCAATCGGTATGAATATTGCCGAGTCAAAAGGCCGGATAACAATGTTACAGTATTATTTAAGGTATTTGTTCAAAGCATTGAACGTTTTCTTTCAACAAAGAACTAGTTTTTTCAAAATGTTTGCCGTAAAGGGGGATCCAGGGGTGGCAACCCCCTAGGTGGGGTGTGGGGTCCATGGGGCAGCGCCCCATCCAAAAGTGTATGTCTTGTTTGAATTGGAGTTACCATACAAATTTTCATCAAATTTTACATCGGACGTAAAAAAAAATCAACGTTAAAATATTTAAATATTTAAAACTAATCCGCCAAACTTAATTCTATTTTATTTTCCCTAGTTGCATACAGCCCATACTATTAAAATATTCCATCCTTTAACGTTTGTTGCTGCTAGCTCCTCCGCTACAAGCTACTCCATGAGCGCTGCCATCCTTCTTGTCTGTCACTGTCGAACGATAGGTTTGCATCTCCATTTTCATTTAATTTCCTCATCGATAATGATGTGAATGAGTTGTTATATTCATGGTCATAAATCATTTTCTATTCCATCGTAGTTCACCTAATGCTAATCTTGCCACTGTGCATGCAGACGGTGACTGGGGTTTAGAAAATGTACAGCAGTTTTCCGACGTAGATTGGCTGATTTTGTCAGTATACGTCTTTAGTCAAAGATTTTTTTGGTAATGGCATGAAAAAAAGGCACTTTGACTGTTTTAAAGCCTACGGTGATTAAAACAAAGAAATTTGAAGTTTCCATGCTTTAATAATTCAAATTTAGTTATAGGTTTTGATCATTAACATGCATACAAACTACTGTTTCTTATTGAGCTGCAGTTGATCGTATTTCTCAATCGATTTATTTGTAACTTGACAGAGTGGGCAGCTTATATTCAAATTCAATATCCAAAAGCCACTAGACTTCGAAAATTTCTCTAATGAGTGTCGCACAGCACTCAACTTTATAGCAAATATTACGGAGATATCGAGAAATACAATGTAAGAAGTGAAGTGGAACCTGGTTATCTGAGAAAAGTAATGTGTGACACCCCGCCTTATTTCCCTAAATCTTTAGAAACTATTTTAGAAGAAATTACTGCAAAAATTGTTCCAGGACTCGCATATTGGAAAAATCTTGGGTTTTTTTGCTTATTTTCCTGGAACTACGAGCACTGTTGGATTTGTTGGTGAAATGTCATGCAATAGATTCAACACCTTGGGTTTTAACTGGATATCTTCTCCAGCAGCTACTGAGCTGGAGAGCACTGTTATGGATTGGTTTGGAAAGATGCTTTAGCTTCCTACCTTTTCTTAGTTTCTGAAGGACAAGGTATGTGAAATTGGATTGTTCTGGTAAATCACTTTTACTTAAATTACTTGGAAGTTCAAGTAAAAGTTCAAACCTTTTAAAGCAATTTAATTTCAGTAATTCAAGTCACATGTCGAATATAACTTCACATTTCAAATTAAATTATTTAAAACAATTTCTTCTAATCAATTTTGATTTCACAATTCAAAACTTGAATTAGAAATAATTCAATTTTTATAGATTCGATTTTTATTTCTTTAAATCAAAATCATTTAAATAATTCCAAAACCAAGAATTTTCAAATTATTTAATTTAACCAATCCGGTGTCCATATATAATTTTCTATCCTATGGCCAAGTGATCGGTTATTTTAATTTTAATTTCAGAATGGATATATATCATTTCAGTCCAAATCAAAGTGTCATAGGTATATATCATTTCAACATATTTATCTTAATTTATTTGAAATAATTCTAATAACAGTTTATATACTGTCAGAAAATTTACAGGGTGATAACAGGATATATAAAAATAATTCAACATCCAAATCATCCAAAATATCAACCACTAGCAGCCATCGCAATCAACATCCAAATCGGTCAAATATCTCAACAATTTACTGGTTATCAACATCGTGTGTCTAACTAGCAATTTAATTTCAATTTCAAATTGAACTGTCAATTTTAATTCATATCAGTTCAATTCAGGTGTCAATTTAAATGTCAATTAAAATGGTGATTTTGGTTAAGGGAGGTTATTTGGCTGAAATGGGCAGGCCATGAGTGAGGAATGTTGTAGAGATTTAGACGAGGGTGAAGTGGAAGTTAGTGAAGTAGTGGAAATTTTTGAAGTAGTGACAGATTGAATAGTTGGTAGTTTTAATGAGTGGTTGGAAGGTTTCTGTTATGATGATGTGAGGCAGTTTGTATGATGAAGTGCAGGCTGCTATGGATTGGGGAGATGTTGAGGTGTGTATTATTAAATATGGTCCTAGTGAATTTTATAAAAGTTTGCCTTCAGACCAGCCAGACCTGGAGAAGAATCATCTATAATGCTCATGATTGCATTTCTTATTTCATAACTATTTATTCTGTTATTTAAATAAAATTTCCCATATTCTGAAATGATATTCCTGCAAACAAATTTCTGGCATCACTTTACATTTGCTCTTATTGAAAAGGTTCTCATAATACACAACTGCTTTCTCACCAAATTCATCTGGATTGAACTTTACCATAAACTGTTATACGGTTATTCCAGTTTTTTAGCATTTTTTTACTGGATATCTTCGCATAGGAAAATGCATCCACTTTAGATTTATGTTTAGTATCAACAAATTCCTTATAGATAGCCTTCTCCAAATTTATTCTTTCCTCCTTTAATTTATTCTGCACAACAATTGAATTATCTCACTCCAAAAGTTTTAGCAATTTTGCATATTCATTACGTAAGTCTTCCACCTCCTTTTTAGTACTCTTGTGTCCTTTAGCCTAAAGCTTCAATCTATGCTTGACTGCCTTTAGTTTTTTCAAAAATACATACATGGGGCTCCCTACCACTACCACCCTCCAACTTTACACAAATTGATCCACGTAGTCTTCACGTAGTGGCTTGCTGTTGGAGTGGGTTGAAGTTGGCGATGTTTCTTGATTTTGGGGAATGGGTGAAGTTCGCAGGGCGGTTGGATACAACACTATAATAAACAAAATTTATACACATTGTCTATAAGTACGTACTTAATATTTTGAATTTTTTTAGTGGTTCTTGAGTTTTGAATGATTAATTACATCCCTTGATTGAAGGGCGCAGTGAATGGTAGACACATAAAACAAGTAGAAGCCATAATTTTCGAATATACATGATACTGTCCAAAAGTAAATTAGCTATCTGACTTAATAAAAGTCAGTTGGCTACCAACTTATGCCAGAAATTTTGATGTAGATTCAAATGGATAGTAACATGTACGAATATAAAATGAGACATGCAATAATATGCAATAATTTAGTTTTTTGTTACATGTAAAAACATCTATCATTAATTATGTATCGTTCTTAATGTAATTATTTATCTTATTTGCAGAGGTGTGAAAGAAGAAGATGCTAAAGTTGTGATCTTCATTTTAATGCAAACAATTAAATATGTACTTGTTTTTTTTTTGTTAAACTATGCTACTATTTTTTGGGGTGTGCTTAAAATATTTGCTACTACGTTTTGATGTGTATGAATATTTGGTATGTTTAATGTAATGTGTTACATCTCTATATTTATTATCTTTTATGATTATTATTGTGCTTTTTGATATTGGTATTTAATACTGCAGTTTATTAGTAGGATGTAGAAAATTTTTGAATTGTGAAATTAAATTATAGCACTTCAAAACCGTTATAATATTTAATAGCGCCTAATGGCCGCTATCAAATCTGTTAGTATTAAAGATGCGACCATAAAAAGCGCTATGGTATTACAAAAAGCGCTATAAATAATGATGAATGATAGGTCAGTAAGCGCTATAAAATAAGATATTATAGCAGAGTACAAGCGCTATTGTAGCTGACTTTTTATAGCGGCATATTGGAGTTGCGACAAGTCACCGTCTACAATAACCTGTTCAAATACAGCGCTAATAATCCACTATTAACACTTTCTATAGCGCAATATTAGTGCTATCTTAGAAAAAACAAAAAGTATTTTGTGGCTAATAACGAATTTCATAGCGGGTTAATAGCGTTGTGATATTAATCAATAACGCCTATTTTGCCGCTATAAAAATAAATAACATAGCGCAATATTTGCGCTATGAAATTAACAATTTTTATAGCACTTTTTTTGTGCTATCTAATGTTGGTTGTTTTTAATCACATGTCGTTATACAGCGTTTATCGAACCGCTATAATATCCTTTAATAGTGTTTTTCGGGCGCTATCGTAGGGTCTTTTTGTTGTAGTGGGTTAACTACCTAAAAATTTTCGTTGAAAACCATTTCTTTCAAATTGATTTAAAACTTTAAATCATTCGTTAAACAAGGAAAATATACTTTATGCTTTACTCAAATCACCTTGGCATGTTATATACACTTTACGCAAAACTTCGTTGATGAAAACATTTAACCTTTGAAAGTACCCCTTTCGAATCCATTGAAAGTACCCCTTTCGATACAAGTAAAACCTTAGGACGAAGGCCAAAACATACCCTTTCGAAACCCTTTATAGTAAACCTTCTGTAACCATTGAAAAACATCACCTTCGAAAACTTTAAAACCTTAAACATCCTATCTTTGAAACGCTTAACATTGCCTTTCGAAAACATTGGAAACCTTCCTTTTAAACCTTTCGAAATCATTGGGGTATGACCCCTTCGATACTTTCATTTAGACCTTTCGAAAGCATTAAAATCCTTTATAAACATCAAACCTTTCAAAAGCATTTGGGTTCAAGTAAAACATGTGGAAACTTTTCAAAACCATTTAAAAACCTTTCCTTTCAAAACCCTTGGGTTTTACCTTCAACGGAACAAAGGATCATAAAACAACTAAGTCGAAAGCACTCTTTCGAACAAAATTTCCTAAGTAAAGAGGTGATGGTGTCAAAATCAAACCTTCGAAAGCATTGGAGAAGTGGCTAGGTTTTAAAAACGAAGTATCCTTTCAAAACCATTTGCTTCGAATGGTAGAAAGCGGCAGCTTGGGGTTTCGACCCCTTCGAAAGCATTTACTTAGAACAAAAGGTGCAAACTCATTCGAAACCATTCCTTAAATCAATTCGACCAAGTCGGAGGCCAACCAAGTCGAAAGCATTCCTTTTGAAAGCAAATCAGGTGCATTTCCATTTGAAAGCAAAATAGTGCTTCGATCCCATCGGAACCCCTTGTTTCGACCCAATACCTTCCGCCTATATCCAATTCACTATGTACCAAATCATTGATACAATGTGCTTTGGTTTCGATGGTGATGGAGGCGGAAGTACCCAGTCGGAACCTAGGTGCCGAAAGTGGTGAAACATGTAAAAAGCATGTAAAATATGATTTTTTTTTTTTAGCTTTTTATAGTAATCTTTTCAACTAACCTGCCTTGTTTGTCAAAGTATTATTGGTTGCTAATTTTCTTTTCAAAAAGTTCTACCGAAATTTCAAAAATAAACAATTTAATTTACTTACAAAATACCCTTTCTCCTTTTATAAATATATAAAACATTTAAGTCTCGTACCTTAAATAATTTTATATATTCGTTAAAACACTTAAGAAAATTCTACAAAAATTCCTATAAATCATTTTTAATATGTTTTCTAACATATATAAATTTCAGACCCAAAACTTATATAATTTAGCCGTAAATTATTTTAAAACCAAATATCCATTTTCCACACTAGAAAATTAATATAAAATCCACATTAATTCAGAAAAGTATGAAATTTGAAAAACATCTCCAAAATATCATTTCTGATCTAAATCTAAATTCGCAAGGTATTTGGATGTCATTTATTAGGGTTTTCACATTAAAACATATCATAAAATCCATATGAAATATTATAAATCATCAACAAGCATATATATTTATTTCTAACAATCAAAACATGGAAAAATCTTGCAAATAATTCGGATTTAACCTAAAACCGAAAATAATTATAAAATATGAGATGTAGTCATTATTCACCTTAGCTTTGTGATTATGGAGTTGAGATTTGATCTTGGGTTATATTGATTTGCTTCTTCCTTTAGCTTATCTTCCTCTTGTTCTTGCTTAATGGTGGCCAGACTCTGAGTTTTAATTTTTGCAAATGAACGTAAGAAATGAATGAGTGTAAGGGTTTAGAGTATAAGGATCTACTTATTCTTATTTTGCCCCTTATCTAACTTCCCTAACTTATTTTAATTTAACTCATGTTAGTTCATTTGTTAACATGGCACGGCTACCCCTTAGTTTTCACAAATCTCAATCCCCTAATCATTAAATTATTTTATTTAATTTAACCAATTAAATATCCTAAATAATGTTACTAAAAATTAGGGTCGTTACACCCTAGCAATCTCCAACCTCAATCTCTAGATAAACTTCTCATTTCTCTTGATACAGTGTCAAGAGTGGCATATCCATACTTGGATAGCTCATCAAATTTAGCAGAGTGCTCTTACATTGACATTTCCCTCTACTCCAACTCTATAAACTTCCTGAGCAAGGCTGACTTGGCTACTTGAGAGAAAAATTTTCCTCGAATCTCCTTTGAAATTCTGCACAAGTCAAATCCTCTTCTGGTATCCTTACGGTCACCCCGTTCCACTAGAACAAAGCAGCTCCTTGCAATTGTCTCGAAGCAAATCTCCTTTTCTGCTCATCATTCAGACCCAAATCAGCAAAAATCTTTTCATAATGTAACAGTCAGTCTCCACTTCTATTGCATCCTCGGTCCCTAGAAATGGCTTCCCACCTATACTGGTGTAATCTCGACTTAACTTAGCATAGTTATTACCGACTGGCACCACAGGAATGACTCCTCCCGCATTAGCAACATTTCCTCCAACTACCCATGTAGCTGCTCCAGCTTGCATCAGATTGATAAAGAACCGATACATATTCCCTATATCCACTACTGGGTTCCGGCACATACATTGGCATCTGCATTTTGATTAGCATTTGCTGTCGACCATGGTTTTTCTTGGTGTTGGGTCGAACATTATCCTTGGTTTTGGTGCTTCCTCCACCTAGATTCACTCTTTCATTTCCAGCCTCCATATATTTTTTCTTGTAAATCTGCATACGAGCCTTAATGAGATACAAAAGAACAGACTAAGAGAGAGAGGGGAGAATACATACTTATACATAGCAATACAAGTACGTTATTATAGCGTTATCCCATACTCAAATCTTATTCTCTGATTCGTCAGGATTATGTTTTCAAAAACTCTATAGGTTTAAAAATCTTTTAATCATAAACTATGCTCAAATACTAACTTGTAACATCCCCTATTCTAAGGCCCAAAACTAACTGCTATGGATGTTGTAGTCATCTATAATTATTAATTCTTGGTGACAAAATGCGGCTATGTTAATCATATCAATAATCAAAAGCACATCAATATGAAAAAATTCGACATAGTTTAATAACAGATTTTCATATCTCATTTCACAAATGATAATTCATATTCATTACATAATCCCAATCGTAATCCCACGTTCTTAGAAAATATAATTATTTTAAAATACTCCAAGTGCGACAAAGGAAGATGCCCCATAGGTTGATCAGAGTCAAATACTTGGCAATTATACAACTTTGCCAATACATCCAAATAGACAAAACCAAACTACACAATGGAAATAGATATAGTTCCTAATAGCTAGATTGTATCCTGCACGTCTCCGAAAGCTTATTCATCTAACTAGAACCTGAAAGCCTTACTCTCGACCTACACAAATGAGTACATGAGAGTTTAAGGGAAAAATCAAAACTTCGGGTTAGACAACAGTCCGGTGTGAATAATAACCTACAATATCGAACCAAATATATATCTAGTAAGACCACACCACTAATCGGAACGAGTTTTCCCTCACTAGTATCTTAACCAATACATAACAACCATATACTGTGCTCCTGCAAACATAATGGTTAGAACATAGAGAATAGCATTTATAACAGTGCAACATATATTGGATTACCCATCCTAATTCATTAGATTATCCATCTAAATTTCAAATGACTACCAGTCACAATTTAAGGTAACTATCCGTCTTATTTTAATCTCAGTCACAATTTAAGGTAATTATCCGTCTTATTTTAATCTAACTACCCGTCTTATAATTATGTGAACTATTCATCTCACATTTAAACATATTCATAGTATGTGGATTGTTGGAATTTTAAGTGAATTTTTTTTAATTAATGGTAATAATATTCGCAATGACTGATGTTGTATAATGGTAATATATTTATGAGTTATTATTATTGAGCCGTTGCAAAAATTAATGTTAATAAAATTCGTAATGAATGACGCTGTATAGCGGTAATATATTTATATGTTATTATTATTGAGCTGTTGCAAAAATTAATGATATAAAATTCATAATGAATGACAATAATTTCAGATCCACTAACAATCCTCCCTCATTTAAGTAACGCATACAATTTCCATTCTGCTTATTTAAATGATAGATAGGCAGAAGAAAAAAGATAAGGCAACCGACAGAACTTTTTTTCTTCTTCTCCCTTTGCCATTTATGTCTCTACAGAATCTTTCAAGCAATTAAATTAGAAAATGCTAGATTTAGAACGATTTACTTTCGCGCAAACAACGAATCTATTAAATTTTAGAGGCTGTTTATCTTGGAGACGGAGCGGCTAATAGCTTGCCTTGCACCTTAGGGCTAAGCCGCGAATCGTCTTAAAGAAAGCGAAGAAATACGCGACTCGGCCATTTCTAACAATTAGATCCAACATCTATCCCCTCGTTTTTTACGCAGTGGATTAATCAAAACGATCTTCAATCAATGAAAGTAGCAATCTGTGGATTGATGGATACTGAAATGCCCAAATTCATTGATCCGAAGACACCAAATTCTAGCTATCCCGAACTCGTTGATCGCGCACGATACCGGGTTCAAAGATCTTCAATTCTTCGAGCGTTGATCTAGCGCACTAGATTCCGCGAATCGGCTTCTACAATCGTTGAATCGAGCGCACTCGATTATCCGAAAGAGGAGATAGGAGATTACACTCAACTACCAATTGGAATGAAAGCACAAAGCTAACAAAAGAGAATTTTATTCAATATTCAACCACCTTACAAATGAAACTCACGGCCTATTTATAGGCGTTTTACAACTCACACAAAAAAACAACAAAATTCACCAACTCCTAAGTCGGTTCCGACTTAACGTCTCCGACTTAACATAAGTCGTACACAACTTACTACTTAAAAGAATACAGACATCATATGAGTTACAACAGATGACATACGACTTATAAAGTATACGACTTAAAAACAAGTACGAGCTACGAGTTAACAAATACAAACAGATTACATCACTTAAGTCGTAGATGACCTAGCAGCTTCCCACGACTCAATCTTCAGACGACTTAATATGAGGCGACTTACGACTTAGTATAAATCGGTGGCGACTTAACAGCAGTTTCTTCACGACTTAAAGAATCATCGGTTCAGATGGACGCGGCATCAAGATCTTCGGCTACAAGTTTCTGCGACTTAAGAAACAGAGAATACAAACACATCACTTAGGTCGTTGACGACCTAACAACTTCCACGACTTATAACAGTTGCGACTTAAAGAACCAACGGCAGAGATTGACTCGGCAGAAAATTAACGGTAACAAGCCTTCAGCGACTTAAAACATGCGCATCTCAGATCAGCTACTTACAGATATCAATGGTAGAGATTAACTCGGCAGACGAATCAACGGCATCTAGTGCTTCGCGACTTAAAACATGACTCGTTAGGTCGTTCAGACGACTCAAAGGATTTGTTAACTCGCAGGTATCTTCCTTAAGTCGTTGCCGAATCACACTAGGTCGTTGATATGACTTAAAGACTTCGTTAGGTCGTGAACTCAACGTACTCTCTTCCTCTAGCTTCCAACTAAGTCGTGGACGACTTATAATCTTCCCTTTAGGTCGTAACCGACCTAGGCCTTTGTTATCTCGTGGCGCTCCCTTAATTCGTAGGCGACCTTTGTCAGTTTCCTTAAGTCGTGACCGACTTATGCCTTCTCCTCTGGGCTGAGCTGCATCATCCTCCCTAGGTTGAGAAAAATTCGACCTCGAATTTGTAAATTCTTCTCCATCAGCTCGATCATCTCCGTGAAATGGTACGAGATGTTTAATATTGAATACGTCAGATGTATACACATCATTTGGCAGCTTCAATTTATAAGCATTTTTATTAATTCGTTTCACGACTTCTACCGGACCAATTTTCCTGGCTTTCTACTTGTTGTAAGTGCCCACTGGAAAACGATCTTTTGTTAACACTGCATAAACTAAATCACCTTCGTTAAATTCAACACTTCTTCGTTTCAAATCTGCAGATTGTTTATACTTCTCATTTTCTTTCTCCAATCGTTCTTGAACGATTTTATGACATTCCGTCAGCCCCTCAACAAAATCAGCAGCTTTCTTAACTGTCTTCTTTGATTGTGGCACTACCGTTAGTTCCAACGGTCCCTTTGGTAAACTTGAATATACTATCTGAAATGGACTGAACCCAGTACTTCGATTTACAGCATGATTATGAGCAAATTCTGCTTGGCATAACTTCATGTCCCAACTCTTCAGATTATCTTGCACAAGACACCTCAACAAGTTTCCCAACGATCGATTAACCACCTCCGTTTGTCCATCAGTTTGCGGATGATAAGCACTACTAAACTTCAGCTTTGTTCCTACCATCTTCCACAAACTTAGCCAAAAATGGCTCAGAAAACGTGTATCCCTGTCTGACACAATCGATTCTGGCAATCCATGAAGTCGATATATCTCTTTGAAAAACAACTGAGCAACATGAACAGCATCTGCCGTCTTCTTACAAGCAATAAAATGTGCCATTTTCGAAAATCTGTCAACCACCACATAAATGGAATCATTACCATGCTCCGTTTTCGGCAACCCCAACACAAAGTCCATACTCACATCAACCCATGGTTTAGTTGGTACCGGTAACGGCATATATAAATCAGCATTAGTCGCAGTTCTTTTCGAAACTTGACAGATATGACATCTCTCAACAAACCTCTCCACTTCTTTCCTCATCGATGGCCAAAAGTAGGATTGTGAAATTAACTGTAAGGTACGGTCTCTTCCAACATGTCCTTCTTCATGTAACTCCTTGATAATCTTCATTCTCAAACTACCCTCCGGTATGCACAATCGACTTCCTTTAAAAAGAAAACCATCTACCATCACGAACTCATCCGTCTCTCCCTCCTTGACTTTATCAACAAACTTTGCAAAGTAAGGATCATCGGTAAATAATTCTGGCACTATTTCAAACCCCGTCACTTCCACCTTCAATGTAGTTAACAAGTGATTTCTTCTACTCAACGCATCCGCAACACGATTCGTCACTCCCGACTTGTGTTTCACAACAAATGTAAATTGTTGCAGATATGCAATCCATGATGCATGTCTCGCTGAGATCTTGTCTTGCCCTTGCAAATGCTTCAATGCTTCATGATCAGTATATAGAACAAACTCCTTCTGAAATAGATAGTGTCTCCAGTGTTTAATACATTGTACAACAGCATAGAATTCCACATCATACGTACTGTACCTCATCTTCGCTCCTGACAACTTCTCACTGAAATATGCAATTGGACGCCCCTTCTGACTCAACACTCCTCCAATTCCAACCTTGGATGCATCAGTATGTAGTTCAAACACTAACTGAAAATCTGGTAATATTAGAATTGGTGCAGAGGTCAAAAGATCTTTGATCCGTTCAAAAGCAACCCCGGCTTCCTCCGTCCATGCAAACTGTTTACCCTTCATGCAATCAGTAACAGGTGCCATCACACTACTAAAGTGTGGTATAAACCTTCGATAGAATGAAGCCAACCCGTGAAAACTACGAACTTCCGTTATCGTCTTGGGCTGCGGCCAATCTCTAATTGCTTCGACTTTACTTTGGTCAACCTGTATTCCTCTTTCCGATACAACATATCCCAGAAATAAAATGCTATGCGTCATGAACACGCATTTCTTCATTGCAGCATAAAATTGTTCTTGTCGCAATACCATCAGCACTTCTCTAAGATGATTCAAATGTTCCTCTGGACTCCCACTGTAAATCATAATATCATCAAAATACACCACCACAAATTTCCCAATGAACGGTCGAAAAATCTGATTCATCACCCTCATAAAAGTACTCGGTGCATTGGATAAACCAAATGGCATGACCAACCATTCGTATAGACCCTCCCTGGTTTTAAAAGCAGTCTTCCACTCATCACCCGGTCTGATACGAATTTGATGATATCCGCTCTTCACATCAATCTTTGAAAATATAGTAGCTCTGCTTATTTGATCTAGCAAATCATCAAGCCTCGGCATCGGAAATCTGTATCTGACTGTGATCTTATTCAATGCTCTACTATCTGTGCACATCCTCCACGTTCCATCCTTTTTGGGTACCAATAAAACTGGTACAGCACAAGGACTTAAACTCTCCTGCACTCGCCCTTGTTCAAGCAATTCTTCCACTTGCCTCCGCAACTCTTCATGTTCCTTCGGACTCATTCGATAATGTGGTATGTGTGGCAACACAGCACCTGGAACAAGATCTATCTGATGTTGTATATCCCTCAACGGTGGCAATTCCATTGGTAACTCCTCTGGAAACACATCGTCAAATTCTTTCAAAACTGGTTTAACTTCTTCTGGTATCTCAACCTCTTCACTGCTCTCTCGCCCAATTAACAAAAACCCTTCAGGTTCCTCCTCTACTTCCTTCACAAACTACTTCAACGATAACAAAGTTTTGAGCTCTTCAATCTCCTCCAACTTGTTTTCCTCCTGTTGTCGCTTCTTTGGAACTAGAGTAATCTTTGTGCCTTCAAACATGAAACTGTAACTGTTGGTCCGTCCGTCATGCTGCACAGCTCGATCATACTGCCACGGTCTCCCCAGCAACAAATGACAAACGTCCATATCTACGACATCACACCAGATTTCATCTTTGTATTTCTTCCGAATTGAAAACTTCACACAAGCTCTACGTCCAACTTTCACTTCACCACCCTTCCTTAACCAAGCTAACTTGTACGGTTTAGGATGTTTCTCGGTTTTCAACTCCAACTTCTTCACCGCTTCTGTAGAGATAATATTATCACAACTCCCAGCATCAATAACAAATTTACAAACACTTCCTAGAATAGTGCATGTAGATTGAAAGATATTGTTCCTCAACCAACTACTTTCCTCCTCTTGCTTCGGTGTTAAACAACTTCTCCTCATCATCAATGCGTACCCGTCATCTCCCGACAGTAAGTCTTCCTCCTCAATTGGTAAAGAATTAGAGCATTCAGCTTCTTCATCCTCATCCTCAACCTCAGCTATCATAGCTCTCTTCTTCGGCTTTGGACATTCATTACTTTTGTGGCCCAACTCTTGGCAATTATAACATTTGAAACTGTTATTGACTTTCGCCTTCCCAACCTCATTCACAACTGATTTTGCAACAGCTTTTGAAACATTAGAACTCCCACTAACTCCCTTCACTGGATTGTTGGAATTTGTAAACACACCACCTCCTCGTCTACCCTGCTTCTCCCAAGCCAACGCTTTCTGATGTGCTTCCGCTACAGATCTAGGATCAAACATGTTAACCATATCCTGAATCTGCATTCTCAATCCCCCAATGAAACTAGATGTCAGCTGCTCTTCCGTTTCCATAATATCATTCCTCGCAATAAGTTGATAGAATTCATCAGCATAGTCGTTAACAGACTTCGTTCCTTGTCTCAAGTTTTGCAAACGTTGATACATCAAAGATTGGTAATTGTAAGGTAAGAACGTTGCTTTCATCAACTTCTTCATCTTCTCCCAAGATTCAACTTTTGACTTTCCCATCCGATCACGTGTAAGTTTGGTCTGCTGCCACCATGCCAAAGCTCTACCCCTCAACCTCGTAGCAACCAACTTCACTCTACGATGTTCTGGAACTTCTTTAAAGTCAAAAATCTCTTCAACATTAGCCACCCAATCTAAAAACTCCTCTGCTTGCATACCACCTTTGAATTCAGGAATTTCAGTCTTCATCCCCGACTCCCACTTGTGATCATACTCAAAGTAATTTCTTCCTTGTCCTCGTCCTTGTCCTCGAACACTACCACCATCATACTCTTCTTCAAAATCAGATGTATATCGTTGTCTATCTCGTCCACCCACATCTCTACTACCTTCACGCCTACCACCATCATTCCTTCTATCTACATTCCTCCGTTCACGATCATTCACGTTCCTCCCACGCCCTTGATCATTTTCAACACTTCTGTCTCAATTGGAATGTGGCGAGACTCTACTACCCCCATGGTTAGATTCTGGTGAAACCCTTCTCCGATTTTGATTCATCTCCGTCATAAGCTTCTCTAACCGGCCAATTCCTTCGTTAAGCTTTTCACTAAAGTTCTCATTGATTCTTTGCTCCATCTCATCAGCTTCTTCTCTTCGATACAAAGCTTCTATGTTTTGGTGGCGATTAGCTCTTCTTGGCGGCATACTTGAAACTTCACAAACTCTTCAGCACTTCAAAATTCAAACACAATTCGGACTTTGATCCAAAATGAAACGGATCGAAAATTTCCACTTTGTAGCAAATCGCGATGAACACGATGGACAAAGTTTCGGCCTCCAATTCAAATCCGATCAAACAACTTCAATGCAAGTCGAACACTTCTACTTGCTCACGGCTCACTCTTCAAGCTTCTAAATGATTAGGCTCCAAGTCTCGATCTAACTATGATTGGTTAGAACAAGCTCTGATACCAAACTGACGCAGCGGATTAATCAAAACGATCTTCAATCGATGAAAGTAGCAATTTGTGGATTGATGGATACTGAAATGCCCAAATTCGTTGATCCGAAGATACCGAATTCTAGCTATCCCGAACTCGTTGATCGCGCACGATACCGGGTTCAAAGATCTTCAATTCTTCGAGCGTTGATCTAGCGCACTAGATTCCGCGAATCGGCTTCTACAATCGTTGAATCGAGCGCACTCGATTATCCGAAAGAGGAGATAGGAGATTACACTCAACTACCAATTGGAATGAAAGCACAAAGCTAACAAAAGAGAATTTTATTCAATATTCAACCACCTTACAAATGAAACTCACGGCCTATTTATAGGCGTTTTACAACTCACACAAAAAAAACAACAAAATTCACCAACTCCTAAGTCGGTTCCGACTTAACAACGTCTCCGACTTAACATAAGTCGTACACGACTTACTACTTAAAAGAATACAGACATCATATGAGTTACAACAGACGACATACGACTTATAAAGTATACGACTTAAAAACAAGTACGAGCTATGAGTTAACAAATACAAACAGATTACATCACTTAAGTCGTAGATGACCTAGCAGCTTCCCACGACTCAATCTTCAGACGACTTAATATGAGGCGACTTACGACTTAGTATAAATCGGTGGCGACTTAACAGCAGTTTCTTCACGACTTAAAGAATCATCGGTTCAGATGGACGCGGCATCAAGATCTTCGGCTACAAGTTTCTACGACTTAAGAAACAGAGAATGCAAACACATCACTTAGGTCGTTGACGACCTAACAACTTCCACGACTTATAACAGTTGCGACTTAAAGAACCAACGGCAGAGATTGACTCGGCAGAAAATTAACGGTAACAAGCCTTCAGCGACTTAAAACATGCGCATCTCAGATCAGCTACTTACAGATATCAATGGTAGAGATTAACTCGGCAGACGAATCAACGGCATCCAGTGCTTCGCGACTTAAAACATGACTCGTTAGGTCGTTCAGACGACTCAAAGGATTTGTTAACTCGCAGGTATCTTCCTTAAGTCGTTGCCGAATCACACTAGGTCGTTGATATGACTTAAAGACTTCGTTAGGTCGTGAACTCAACGTACTCTCTTCCTCTGGCTTCCAACTAAGTCGTGGACGACTTATAATCTTCCCTTTAGGTCGTAACCGACCTAGGCCTTTGTTATCTCGTGGCGCTCCCTTAATTCGTAGGTGACCTTTGTCAGTTTCCTTAAGTCGTGACCGACTTATGCCTTCTCCTCTGGGCTGAGCTGCATCATCCTCCCTAGGTTGAGAAAAATTCGACCTCGAATTTGTAAATTCTTCTCCATCAGCTCGATCATCTCCGTGAAATGGTACGAGATGTTTAATATTGAATACGTCAGATGTATACACATCATTTGGCAGCTTCAATTTATAAGCATTTTTATTAATTCGTTTCACGACTTCTACCGGACCAATTTTCTTGGCTTTGTACTTGTTGTAAGTGCCCACTGGAAAACGATCTTTTGTTAACACTGCATAAACTAAATCACCTTCGTTAAATTTAACACTTTTTCGTTTCAAATCTGCAGATTGTTTATACTTCTCATTTTCTTTCTCCAATCGTTCTTGAACGATTTTATGACATTCCGTCAGCCCCTCAACAAAATCAGCAGCTTTCTTAACTGTCTTCTTTGATTGTGGCACTACCGTTAGTTCCAACGGTCCCTTTGGTAAACTTGAATATACTATCTGAAATGGACTGAACCCAGTACTTCGATTTACAGCATGATTATGAGCAAATTCTGCTTGGCATAACTTCATGTCCCAACTCTTCAGATTATCTTGCACAAGACACCTCAACAAGTTTCCCAACGATCGATTAACCACCTCCGTTTGTCCATCAGTTTGCGGATGATAAGCACTACTAAACTTCAGCTTTGTTCCTACCATCTTCCACAAAATTAGCCAAAAATGGCTCAGAAAACGTGTATCCCTGTCTGACACAATCGATTCTGGCAATCCATGAAGTCGATATATCTCTTTGAAAAACAACTGAGCAACATGAACAGCATCTGCCGTCTTCTTACAAGCAATAAAATGTGCCATTTTCGAAAATCTGTCAACCACCACATAAATGGAATCATTACCACGCTCCGTTTTCGGCAACCCCAACACAAAGTCCATACTCACATCAACCCATGGTTTAGTTGGTACCGGTAACGGCATATATAAATCAGCATTAGTCGCAGTTCTTTTCGAAACTTGACAGATATGACATCTCTCAACAAACCTCTCCACTTCTTTCCTCATCGATGGCCAAAAGTAGGATTGTGAAATTAACTGTAAGGTACGGTCTCTTCCAACATGTCCTTCTTCATGTAACTCCTTGATAATCTTCATTCTCAAACTACCCTCCGGTATGCACAATCGACTTCCTTTAAAAAGAAAACCATCTACCATCACGAACTCATCCGTCTCTCCCTCCTTGACTTTATCAACAAACTTTGCAAAGTAAGGATCATCGGTAAATAATTCTGGCACTATTTCAAACCCCGTCACTTCCACCTTCAATGTAGTTAACAAGTGATTTCTTCTACTCAACGCATCCGCAACACGATTCGTCACTCCCGACTTGTGTTTCACAACAAATGTAAATTGTTGCAGATATGCAATCCATGATGCATGTCTCGCTGAGATCTTGTCTTGCCCTTGCAAATGCTTCAATGCTTCATGATCAGTATATAGAACAAACTCCTTCTGAAATAGATAGTGTCTCCAGTGTTTAATACATTGTACAACAGCATAGAATTCCACATCATACGTACTGTACCTCATCTTCGCTCCTGACAACTTCTCACTGAAATATGCAATTGGACGCCCCTTCTGACTCAACACTCCTCCAATTCCAACCTTGGATGCATCAGTATGTAGTTCAAACACTAACTGAAAATCTGGTAATATTAGAATTGGTGCAGAGGTCAAAAGATCTTTGATCCGTTCAAAAGCAACCCCGGCTTCCTCCATCCATGCAAACTGTTTACCCTTCATGCAATCAGTAACAGGTGCCATCACACTACTAAAGTGTGGTATAAACCTTCGATAGAATGAAGCCAACCCGTGAAAACTACGAACTTCCGTTATCGTCTTGGGCTGCGGCCAATCTCTAATTGCTTCGACTTTACTTTGGTCAACCTGTATTCCTCTTTCCGATACAACATATCCCAGAAATAAAATGCTATGCGTCATGAACACGCATTTCTTCATTGCAGCATAAAATTGTTCTTGTCGCAATACCATCAGCACTTCTCTAAGATGATTCAAATGTTCCTCTGGACTCCCACTGTAAATCAGAATATCATCAAAATACACCACCACAAATTTCCCAATGAACGGTCGAAAAATCTGATTCATCACCCTCATAAAAGTACTCGGTGCATTGGATAAACCAAATGGCATGACCAACCATTCGTATAGACCCTCCCTGGTTTTAAAAGCAGTCTTCCACTCATCACCCGGTCTGATACGAATTTGATGATATCCGCTCTTCACATCAATCTTTGAAAATATAGTAGCTCTGCTTATTTGATCTAGCAAATCATCAAGCCTCGGCATCGGAAATCTGTATCTGACTGTGATCTTATTCAATGCTCTACTATCTGTGCACATCCTCCACGTTCCATCCTTTTTGGGTACCAATAAAACTGGTACAGCACAAGGACTTAAACTCTCCTGCACTCGCCCTTGTTCAAGCAATTCTTCCACTTGCCTCCGCAACTCTTCATGTTCCTTCGGACTCATTCGATAATGTGGTATGTGTGGCAACACAGCACCTGGAACAAGATCTATCTGATGTTGTATATCCCTCAACGGTGGCAATTCCGTTGGTAACTCCTCTGGAAACACATCGTCAAATTCTTTCAAAACTGGTTTAACTTCTTCTGGTATCTCAACCTCTTCACTGCTCTCTCGCCCAATTAACAAAAACCCTTCAGGTTCCTCCTCTACTTCCTTCACAAACTACTTCAACGATAACAAAGTTTTGAGCTCTTCAATCTCCTCCAACTTGTTTTCCTCCTGTTGTCGCTTCTTTGGAACTAGAGTAATCTTTGTGCCTTCAAACATGAAACTGTAACTGTTGGTCCGTCCGTCATGCTGCACAGCTCGATCATACTGCCACGGTCTCCCCAGCAACAAATGACAAACGTCCATATGTACGACATCACACCAGATTTCATCTTTGTATTTCTTCCGAATTGAAAACTTCACACAAGCTCTACGTCCAACTTTCACTTCACCACCCTTCCTTAACCAAGCTAACTTGTACGGTTTAGGATGTTTCTCGGTTTTCAACTCCAACTTCTTCACCGCTTCTGTAGAGATAATATTATCACAACTCCCAGCATCAATAACAAATTTACAAACACTTCCTAGAATAGTGCATGTAGATTGAAAGATATTGTTCCTCAACCAACTACTTTCCTCCTCTTGCTTCGGTGTTAAACAACTTCTCCTCATCATCAATGCGTACCCGTCATCTCCCGACAGTAAGTCTTCCTCCTCAATTGGTAAAGAATTAGAGCATTCAGCTTCTTCATCCTCATCCTCAACCTCAGCTATCATAGCTCTCTTCTTCGGCTTTGGACATTCATTACTTTTGTGGCCCAACTCTTGGCAATTATAACATTTGAAACTGTTATTGACTTTCGCCTTCCCAACCTCATTCACAACTGATTTTGCAACAGCTTTTGAAACATTAGAACTCCCACTAACTCCCTTCACTGGATTGTTGGAATTTGTAAACACACCACCTCCTCGTCTACCCTGCTTCTCCCAAGCCAACGCTTTCTGATGTGCTTCCGCTACAGATCTAGGATCAAACATGTTAACCATATCCTGAATCTGCATTCTCAATCCCCCAATGAAACTAGATGTCAGCTGCTCTTCCGTTTCCATAATATCATTCCTCGCAATAAGTTGATAGAATTCATCAGCATAGTCGTTAACAGACTTCGTTCCTTGTCTCAAGTTTTGCAAACGTTGATACATCAAAGATTGGTAATTGTAAGGTAAGAACGTTGCTTTCATCAACTTCTTCATCTTCTCCCAAGATTCAACTTTTGACTTTCCCATCCGATCACGTGTAAGTTTGGTCTGCTGCCACCATGCCAAAGCTCTACCCCTCAACCTCGTAGCAACCAACTTCACTCTACGATGTTCTGGAACTTCTTTAAAGTCAAAAATCTCTTCAACATTAGCCACCCAATCTAAAAACTCCTCTGCTTGCATACCACCTTTGAATTCAGGAATTTCAGTCTTCATCCCCGACTCCCACTTGTGATCATACTCAGAGTAATTTCTTCCTTGTCCTCGTCCTTGTCCTCGAACACTACCACCATCATACTCTTCTTCAAAATCAGATGTATATCGTTGTCTATCTCGTCCACCCACATCTCTACTACCTTCACGCCTACCACCATCATTCCTTCTATCTACATTCCTCCGTTCACGATCATTCACGTTCCTCCCACGCCCTTGATCATTTTCAACACTTCTGTCTCAATTGGAATGTGGCGAGACTCTACTACCCCCATGGTTAGATTCTGGTGAAACCCTTCTCCGATTTTGATTCATCTCCGTCATAAGCTTCTCTAACCGGCCAATTCCTTCGTTAAGCTTTTCACTAAAGTTCTCATTGATTCTTTGCTCCATCTCATCAGCTTCTTCTCTTCGATACAAAGCTTCTACGTTTTGGTGGCGATTAGCTCTTCTTGGCGGCATACTTGAAACTTCACAAACTCTTCAGCACTTCAAAATTCAAACACAATTCGGACTTTGATCCAAAATGAAACGGATCGAAAACTTCCACTTTGTAGCAAATCGCGATGAACACGATGGACAAACTTTCGGCCTCCAATTCAAATCCGATCAAACAACTTCAATGCAAGTCGAACACTTCTACTTGCTCACGGCTCACTCTTCAAGCTTCTAAATGATTAGGCTCCAAGTCTCGATCTAACTATGATTGGTTAGACCAAGCTCTGATACCAAACTGACGCAGCGGATTAATCAAAACGATCTTCAATCGATGAAAGTAGCAATTTGTGGATTGATGGATACTGAAATGCCCAAATTCGTTGATCCGAAGATACCGAATTCTAGCTATCCCGAACTCGTTGATCGCGCACGATACCGGGTTCAAAGATCTTCAATTCTTCGAGCGTTGATCTAGCGCACTAGATTCCGCGAATCGGCTTCTACAATCGTTGAATCGAGCGCACTCGATTATCCGAAAGAGGAGATAGGAGATTACACTCAACTACCAATTGGAATGAAAGCACAAAGCTAACAAAAGAGAATTTTATTCAATATTCAACCACCTTACAAATGAAACTCACGGCCTATTTATAGGCGTTTTACAACTCACACAAAAAAAACAACAAAATTCACCAACTCCTAAGTCGGTTCCGACTTAACAACGTCTCCGACTTAACATAAGTCGTACACGACTTACTACTTAAAAGAATACAGACATCATATGAGTTACAACAGACGACATACGACTTATAAAGTATACGACTTAAAAACAAGTACGAGCTACGAGTTAACAAATACAAACAGATTACATCACTTAAGTCGTAGATGACCTAGCAGCTTCCCACGACTCAATCTTCAGACGACTTAATATGAGGCGACTTACGACTTAGTATAAATCGGTGGCGACTTAACAGCAGTTTCTTCACGACTTAAAGAATCATCGGTTCAGATGGACGCGGCATTAAGATCTTCGGCTACAAGTTTCTGCGACTTAAGAAACAGAGAATACAAACACATCACTTAGGTCGTTGACGACCTAACAACTTCCACGACTTATAACAGTTGCGACTTAAAGAACCAACGGCAGAGATTGACTCGGCAGAAAATTAACGGTAACAAGCCTTCAACGACTTAAAACATGCGCATCTCAGATCAGCTACTTACAGATATCAATGGTAGAGATTAACTCGGCAGACGAATCAACGGCATCCAGTGCTTCGCGACTTAAAACATGACTCGTTAGGTCATTCAGACGACTCAAAGGATTTGTTAACTCGCAGGTATCTTCCTTAAGTCGTTGCCGAATCACACTAGGTCGTTGATATGACTTAAAGAATTCGTTAGATCGTGAACTCAACGTACTCTCTTCCTCTGGCTTCCAACTAAGTCGTGGACGACTTATAATCTTCCCTTTAGGTCGTAACCGACCTAGGCCTTTGTTATCTCGTGGCGCTCCCTTAAGTCGTAGGCGACCTTTGTCAGTTTCCTTAAGTCGTGACCGACTTATGCCTTCTCCTCTGGGCTGAGCTGCATCAGTTTTCTATGTGCTTTGCTGCTTTTATTTGTGAATTGTCATTGATTGTATACATTAAGAACTTCAGAAGTGAGGTGATCATTTCGATCAGTGGGTTAGGTTGCTCTTCTCATGATATTGGTTTCATGATGCGTTCTTGATCGTTCTTGTATGATTCATTTGCCAATATCAATATTTTTATCAGGTATGTTAATTGATTACCTTTCTTGATTTTCTTTGTTTTCAATTTGGCAATTCATTTGAGTATTTTTTTTAGATCAGAACTTATTTCAATTGAAATATTTTCTGCGGTTGCACAAGAGGCTCTTTCAATTTCCATTGATTGAGTCAAATTCTTAAGAACCCATATCTTTTTTTACTAAACATTGCTCCTTTGAATGATCCAAAGAAGAAAATAACTCGCATATTAGGGGATGCCATTCATATTCAACGTTTTTTTATGATTTCAACTTTGCATAACAAAACGTTAATCACTTTTGAAAAACCAAAATCTGTAGTTATCTCTACCAGAACGAGCATAATCCAGTCTCGTTTTCATTGCGGTGGCTACATCCAGTTTACAAGGTTTTGCAATAATACTTATCATGGCTCTACCCTCTCTATTGACCCATAAACTAAGGCTAACACTGGGAATCTGACCTAGATGGACAGTGATGCCAGTAGGCTGTGTCAAGTTTGATCGATGGCGACCACCTTCTCATAATAATGATTCTTCCATTAAAATATTGTAGGCCATTTTTAAGATTGTAGAGTAATCTATCGAGTCTTTAAATTTGATCAGGAAGAGAACAATTTCCCTTGAAATATTTTGAATTCACCATTTGGCTCCCGCACGCTTTGAATGTAGGTATTAAAACGAACATGATAAGGCTGAGGGCCAACAACATATGTCGTTATGATATTTTTTTCCCACCATTTTTTGCTTTTTGATAGATGTTTTCCACGATCACAACAAACTTTTTGTTACTTGAAAAATGGGTGAAGATATATCATATACTCCAGATCAAATCTTTACTGTCTTGCTCGTTTGAGACTATATCTCTCCATTGTTTTATGCACTGAGCTTTATTAAATGCCACTGGCTTCTGGTAGGAACTATTCAATGCAGCCTTTGAATTGATTTGGATCTTGGGTGATTTTGATCATTTCTTAATACGGTACTGTCTTCGATAGAGTTTCCGTTATTTTGAATTTAGAATCTTTACTGTCTTGCCTATTTTGTTCCCGCATAGCAAAACGCCGATTCGTTCTAGAATTGTTGTTAAAAAAAATTAACGTCGAGCCAATCAATATTGGAGTACAATGTACAGCCCCTACTGTACCTGTTGTTACCAATACCACCATGCTATTGTTTCGGTTATCAAAAGCTCGCTAGTTTTCAGAATGGTCTCCAGTTGATTTAACGTTATTTATTCAGTTTTGAATAGGGAAGGAAGATCTCAAAGCATATATGTGACAAGTCTGGGAGCCACCAATATATATGACTAGAATTAATTTAGCAACGTCACATTATATAAAAACTGTAGGCCTGCAGACCATTTAAAAATGGATGTATGTAGACTGCACGCATACGCAAAATCATTTATTCCATACGTACATTCCTACCCGACCAAATCGTATATTGGTGTACATATACAAAATCTTTAGAACTGCCTTTTTTTTTAAAAAAGTATTAATTAGTTGGCATTGACTACCCTTCATTGCATAATTAATAATGTAAACAGTATTATGCAATTAATGGGCTGGCTTGCGGTCTTCAAATGAAGTTGACACAATGTCATAAATATATAAGAATCTGATTCATCATTACTTGATAAAATAAATGTTTTATTAAACCAACTTTGGTGCCATGAAAATCGTAGCATGTAGCTTTTGCCACGTAGAGCGACAATTATCTTTAGAAACATATATGAAACTTGTATGGTAAGAGCACAAGCAAAAATAACCTTTTTAGTTGAAAAACTAACACCAAGCAATTAGAAGTGGATTGTTCACTTCTTTGTGACTGGTTTAAAGTGATCTCGTGGCTGCTTAACTAAACAAAGAACTGGTTATTATAACGGTGAAGCTTTCGTTCTTATAAGATTATAACGGTGCCGTTTTATAAGTTTATAAATGAAAGAATAAACTTATAATGGCGAAGCTTTCGCTGTTCTATCTTATAACGACAAAGGCTTCGCCGTTATAAAATCCATCTTTTTTTTCTAGAACCAGTCTGTAGCTGATTCCGTGGTTATCTGGATGTGCAGCTTGTTCGTGCAGTTGAAAAAAGTGAAGTGAACAAGTCAAATTGTTGATAATGGTCTACGCATATCAGTTAACTTATTATGCATGGATGGTACCTTGATGAATATATGATTCCTATGGACTAGTTTTTAGATTGGTTCTGCATTCAGCACTGGATTGTTACAAATGACGGTGTGTGCTAAAGCATCAAGGTAGACAAACAAATTATCACAGAGTAGAGCCTGAGGACCAGAGACCTTGGGTCATAGCAATGTTTTGAAGACCGAACCGTCAGTCGAACCGCAAGATCAAGGTTCCGAGGGTTCGATACCGTCAGAACCGTGCATTTTTTATTTTTTATAATTTATACATATTAACTAGATGAAAATAAGAACATGAAAGCCACATTTTAAAACATTCCTGTAATATCAAGTTAAATGCAACATTCAACAATTCCGGCAAGTTAAGTACAATATTACTGCAATATCAAGTCAAGCTATCGACAGCGTTCATCAAATAAATATACTTCAAAACAAAACGTTGGCATAATAACATTTTAAAACAAGCATAAAGTGGATTATATTTAATTTTCCAATTAGCTACTCAAAATGAACCTAAGAAAGCTATATTATATACTCAAAATCAAACCTAAGGTGTCAATTTCATCCCATGCAAAAGCTAAAGTGACACTTGTCGTGGGTTGCAATGTCGATGAAGGTGCTAGCGATGACAGGACTTGCTGCAGCGGCTGGTCAGTGGCAGAGCTTGTTGTAACGACCCGGGATTTTGACGTCCCGAGTTTTGAATATTAATTTTTAATATTCAATAATACGGTATTTGAATCAAATAAAAATCCCCATTAAATAACAATTGGCAATAATATATAGTTTTTAAGCCAAAATAATATTTTGAATTTTCGGTGTTTGCACAAAAAATGGACAAACACCTCAAAGTTGTATGATTTAGTAGATCTTATGTTATTCTTAGTAATTTGAGCGATTTATGCAAATACGTAAAAAACAGGGGCTAAACTGTAAAAAGACACGCAGATTTATAGTGGTTCAGCCAGAATGTGCCTACGTCCACTTTATATGTTATTTCTCTTCTTTTGTTATGATTACAAGTACAAAGCTTTGGTACAAGTAAAAGAAAGTTGTTTGAAGAGTTCCTTCCGTGCTTGAGCTCTCAAACTTGTCCCCCATTGTTGTACCCCTGCCCCTCTATTTATAGAGTGAGGCTGGGGGTAGGGGTCTTGGAGGTATACAGCAGCTGGCGGGCCTGGGCTAACGTAATCTGGCCTGGCGCGTCTTGGTTCGGCCTCCCTTGGTTCGGTGGTAGGAGTTGAATGTTAGTATGGAGACGACTTGGTCTGGTTGTAGACTGGTTCGGCATGCTCGGAGAAGAGGTTGGTTCGGCATGCTTGGAGAAGAGGTTGGTTCGGCATGACTTGGAGAAGAGGTTGGTTCGGCATGCTTGGAGAAGAGGTTGGTTCGGCATGACTTGGAGAAGAGGTTGGTTCGGCATTGCTTGGAGAAGTCTTGGTCCGGCTGTGTTGATCCGGTGATGATGGTTCGGCTAGGTTGGTTCGATGGTAAGAATCCATTCAACATTTGCCCCCCAAAGTGGGGCATATGCTAGTATATGCCGCGCTTTGTTTCGGCTAAGGTGTTTTCATTTGGTCCCACAGTGAGGAGCCGTTTGGTTCGGCGTCTTGTATCTGCTTATAAATAGGGGCTACACACCTTCGTTAGTCCTTACCGAACAGAGAGAGCCGAATCAAACTGAGTACCGAATCACCTGAGAGCCGAATCAAACTGAGTACCGAATCACCTGAGTACCGAATCATCTGAGTACCGAATCAACCGAGTACCGAATAGTCCAGGCTCTGAACCAGGTAATGTATTCTTTTGCCGAATGAGCCTACAAATTCAGTACCGAATGAATCTTATAAGGAAAATGCCGAATGATTCCTTGTGTTGGGATGCCGAATGAACTCTCATACGACAATACCGAATGGACCTCTCAGACTATAATACCGAATGAACTTCTGCATTTATTTGTTTACATCCTCTGTTCTAACGATGTGCTTTTCCGGTGTTGCAGATAATGTCTCGTAAAGCGGAAACTCGATCAGACAAAAAGAAGTCCGGGGGCGAAGGAGGTTCCTCTGCCGTGCCCCCAGCTCAGCCGAATCCCGAACGTCACGGACCAATCCCGAGATCACTAGTGGACGGGTACGGCCCTCAGGAAATTCTGAACTCCCCGCCCGACTGTTTTCCTAGTTCCCTCAAGGAGGAGCAGCTTGATGCCATCTCTCGTTCTTTCGGAATTGATAGGGCGCGAATGCTGTTGCCAGGGAGAGATGTTATGCCATACGACCCCCCTGAGGGGTACTTTGCTTACAGCAGATACCACTGTATGTGTGGTGCCATTCCGCCTCTTAATGCTTGGGTAATCAGCTTCCTTACATATCTCAAGGTGGCCCCATTCCAGCTTCAACCCAACTCCTATGCTATCCTGGTGAGCCTCTTCGTCATTTTCCAAAGGAAGTATGGTCATGCTCCTTCCAACCGGGAGATCCGGTACTTGTATAATTTGAGGGGCTATAAGAAGGGGTCCCCATACATTAGCTTGGAGTCAGCCGTGACCTTCAAACCGGTCTTGGATCTGTATTCTAAATTCAGCATGTTCAAGAAAGAGTGGTTCTTTGTTAGGGACGACTCCGTTTCAATCCGGCGCTTTACTTCTGGATGTAAGTTGATGCTTTTACTTATAATTTCTATTCCGATTGCGATGCTTCTTCTCATACTTTCTCATTTTTGCTAGTGACAGGTGGCTTTCCGGTTGTGGAGACTGACCGCCTGGTTCAGACGGCGGCTGAGATAGAAGCTATTCTTGGGAAATATAGATCATCTGCCTTCTTGATCAGAAATGCGATTCTTCTGGAATATAACTTAATCCTTCCGCAGCAGTCAGTAGTTAAGCTGAGGGAAACGGCGGAGGAGAGGGCGGCTGCTTAGACCAAGGAAGGTGTTACGGTAGAGAGTAGCAAGAGGAAACCTTTCACAAAACCTTCAGCTGTCGGAGGTAAGAAACTCAAGAAGTCGGACGGTCCTTCCCCCAGCA
The DNA here is from genome assembly GCA_030737815.1 of Allium fistulosum. Classification (NCBI taxonomy): domain Eukaryota; kingdom Viridiplantae; phylum Streptophyta; class Magnoliopsida; order Asparagales; family Amaryllidaceae; genus Allium; species Allium fistulosum. Next base: position 1,123,998,977 of record CM060902.1, on the reverse strand, counting down.
ATTGTCCACTTACCCGGGAGGAGAAAGACATAGAGGAGGAAAGAGGCGAGGGTGGAGATGGCATCGGGGCCTTGCTTCCTGGGCAAGCGGGCGAGATTCAGGAGTGGACGGACGATGCGTTCCACCAGGCTTTCGAGGGGCTGGACGGAGATCCGGCTTTGGTAGAGAAAACCGGGAAAGCGGACAAGGCCGGGACCGGTGCAAGCGAGTCTTCCCAGACCATTCTAGCCAGGGTGGCTCCGACGACTCAAGGTGAACTCTTGACTCCTGCATGCTTCACTAATGATAGGGACTTAGGAATATTTTATGACCCGCTCCCGTCCTGGAATGAAATCCAGGACCTATTGCAGTATCCTACTCCTCCCCATGGTTTGTACAACCACAGATGTGTTTCTCTCCTTTTAATTTGCCGTGTTTTCTCGAAGTATAGAACAATATATGCTTGTGACACTTTTTCTTCATATCAGGAGCAGGTAAAACGGTCAAAGCCTCAGATTTTCGGCACAGGCTTGAACAGTACAAGCTTTCCAAAACTTCTGTCAAGCCGAAGCCTTCGACCCACCGCTCCGGGGATGTAGTCGGCTACCGTCCTCTTCTCGGGGTTATCGAAGAGGGTATTCAGCAGAGAAAGAGGAGTCGTCCTTTATCCGAACCTTCGCCTGGTCCTCAGCTCCCGGCTCAGCCTCTTCATGATATCACGGAGGAGGATAGCGAGTTTGTGCCTTCTCCGCACCCGTCCGGAAACCCTTCTGTTATTCATATCGACCGTCCTGATTTGGCTCGTAATCCATTTGCGGGTCATCCTGATCTGGATCCAAGCTCTCATGATATTACCTTTGACGAAGTCACTGGTGAACACCTTCTCCCCCGTAACCCCATGGTACGGGTACTTGATGAAGCTAAGTCCTTAGATCTCGATTTACTCACTACTCGTATAATCACTATGGGAGACGAGGCCAAGGCTAATATTGATCGGGTGGCGAAGGAGACCAAGAAGCTGATGGGGCATCATGCCCGGCTGGTCAAGGCCGGAGAGGAGATTGGGAGCGCCAATATCCGACTTCGATTGGTGGTTTCGGATCAGGCCAAACAGCTTGCGGATCAGGCTATTCAGATTTCTCAGCATGAGGCTGCTACTGGACGATTAAGGAAAACCATGGAAGAGGCCAGTCGGGCCGAATTGCGGAAAATGGAAGCTACTTGCAAAGAACGGATTGACATGGCTATTGCCACGGTGTACGAGGTTCAGAAAGCGGATCTCGAGCAGGTGGAGGAATTGTCCGGGAAACTTGAGGCTGCAGAGCTTGCTCAAGCTAAGTTGAGGGAGGAGATGGAGGCAATGCGGGGATCCCTTCTAGCCGACTGCTCGAGATACCGATCGGAGAGAGATGCTGCCGTTGGGAGGTTGTTGGCTTCCGAGGCCCGGATGAGTGAGTTTGAGGAGAATAAGGGGATGATGGACGAAATGCTCCAGGACATGTACTTCCGAACCTGGAAGCAGGGCAACCTATCCTGGATGGATGATTATCCGAGGATCATGGCTAAGATCTATCTTCGGGCTCTGGAGGAGGCCAAGGCCGATGCGGATAAAGATGGTGGCGTGGCCTTCAGCATGGATGCGGTCACTGCCCAGTTTGCCAAGGAGGAGAAGGTGGCGGTGAAGGAAGGTATGCGGTTGCTTGCCGCTGAGGAGGTAGGCATGCAGGTAGAGGATGACGATCAGGATAGTCAGGAAGCAGGCGCTGGTAAGTCTCCCTTTTTAGTTTCTCCATCAACTTGGTTGCTTATTGCTAATGAGTCCTCCTTTTTTTTTGACTGGACAGGGGGTCAACAGGGCAAGGATAAAGCTCCACTGCAGCCGGCTCCTTGATTATACCTGGAAAAACTCTTTTTGTGGATTCGACAGTGTTGTATATGTTAGTCGAAAAAATAGTAACGTAGCCTTTAGGTTGTAATATTTTGCCACTTGTAATAAATAGTCTTATTTTTGACGTGTAACTCTTTAACTTAAGCTGATTTTGTCGTCTTTTGAATGTTCGTTGCCATTTTGACATGTCGTATGAGAAATATATCTGTGTATATTCTCGCAGTTGAATTGTGTTTGATGTCAGATTCTGGTTTTAAATCATAATTTCATGACTTGCAATATTAGCGTGTGGTGTGAACAAATTATAGTCATGTATTTGCACACAAAAGAAGAAAATACCGCCTTTCATGTTTTAATCGTAGATGGCAGTCTTGAATATCTTGTATGACCGAGCATGGAATGTAGTCGAATGTCCTGCCACTGTGAATCCCTACACCCATTGGCGAGTATCTCCTACTCTGTATCATGTACTTTAGGGATTGTTATAGAGGATAGGGAAAAAGCTTTTTAAGTAAAATTGAAATACGTGAAAAGGTAAAATTTCCAATCACGGAAGGCCTTCGATGTGCTTAAGCTCGTGGCAAACGGGTTTTGTAGTCACTTTCCCTAGCTGTGGGTCTTGGAGACATTCGTCACCCATCTTACGCCTCCGCGGGGAGTTAATTCTTTTTTACCACAGCCGCACTTAAGACACATCGGAGCCGAGATCGCGCACGGTAACTACCCGGGCCATTATGGCCCGTAATCGTGGGTATTATTCGATTTACTGTGGCCGGCTAGCGTGGGTGCCGATCGTCAACTGTGAACTGCCCCTGGCTGGCCACACCTTATGTTGGGGCTTATAGTCGGTTCACAGTTGCCGGCGAGCCTAACGCCGTAATGAGCTGCCTCGGCTATATTCGGCCTTCTCGGTGGCTTATAATCGGCTCATTACAGTTGGCTTTAAGGGCCGTCGTGAGCAATGAGTTAACCCGCAGCAGAGGGATGCTGGAGCGAAAGTGTCTCATTGGCGAGGGCATAGATTCGCATAGTACCTGTTGGCTCTTGTCTAGGTGAAGTTGCGTTGTGGAGTGCTTTGAATAGAAATGCTATATACTCAGGATTTTGTTCAACAGAAAAGGATAAAGTTAACAAGCAGCCAAGATACAAAGGAACAAGTTAAAAAAGAGACAAGGTTTTTTAAAGTGGTTCGGCACGAAAATGCCTACGTCCACTGATTCTCTTTGTTAATTCACTTCATATGGGCAATACAAGTTAAGAAAAGTATCGACGGAGGTGTTGGATGTTCCATGCCCTCTGGAACACCTCTCCGTCCACTGTTGACAAAATATAGGCTCCGTTGTGGAGATCTTTATGAATTACATATGGTCCATCCCAGATTGGGTCTAGTGCTCCGGGGCGAGGGAAGATTCGCTTGAGGACAAGATCCCCTTCCTGTAAGGTACGATGCTTGACTTTGGAGTTGTATTGTGCTGCCACTTTTTGCTTGTGGGCTGCTGTTTTGAGGACTGCATCGTTTCTTCTCTCCTCGATTAGATCCAAAGACATGTGAAGGAGTTCTTCGTTCTCTTCTGGGTTATAGTGGATCCGACGGTGGGAAGGCACAATAGTTTCAACTGGGAGCATAGCCTCCGATCCGTATGCCAAAGAGAAAGGAGTGTGCCCTGTCGATGTTCTGAAAGATGTGCGATAGGCCCATAGTGCCGTAGGAAGTTCATCCACCCAAGCGCCCTTTGACTTTTCGAGCTTCTTTTTGATTAGAGTTTTCAGAATTTTGTTGACTGCTTCGACTTGTCCGTTTGCCTGGGGATATGCTACGGATGATAAGCTTTTATGAATTCCGTGCTCTTGGCACCAGTTGGCGAATTCCTCGCTGTCAAACCGAAGTCCATTGTCTGATATGATTTTGAGTGGGACTCCGTACCAGCACAGAACATTTTTGATCAAGAAGTTAATAACTTTTGCTGAAGATACTTTATTTAGAGGTTCCGCTTCCACCCATTTGGTGAAATAATCAACTGCCACTATAGCATATTTGGCCCCGCCTCGGCCCATCGGTAGCTCGCCGATTAAGTCAATTCCCCATATTGCGAAGGGCCAAGGGCTGGTCATTTGAGTAATCTCAGTTGTTGGTAGCCGTGGAATCTTAGCAAATTTTTGGCATCTGTCACACCTCTTGACGAAATCTAAGGCGTCCTTGCTTAAGGTGGGCCAGAAATATCCGTATCGGAGTATCTTTTTTGCTAATGTTTGCCCTCCGGTGTGATCTCCACAGCTCCCCTGATGGATGTTGGATAAGATTTCCTTGGCTTCCCTTCCGGCGACACACCTTAACAATGGGTTAGAGAAGCCGCGCCGATAGAGGATGTCTTCTTGTATTGTATAGCGGGACGCTTTCCTCGAGATTTTCTTGACTTCATTACGCCCGTCGGGTAGTGTGCCACTTTGTAGGTAGTTTCGGATGGGAGTCATCCAAGTTGCTTCCTCGGTTGCAGTTATCAGATTCACTTGTTCAAAACTTGGCGCCATTTGCTTTGAGATGGTCACTGCCCCGAGGATGGTGGTGTCTCTCCCACTTGCTTGCTTTGCTAATTCGTCGGCCTCTCGGTTCTCCTCCCGAGGGATGTGTTTGACTAAGTAGTGGTCCAATCGGCCGAGAAGTAATTTGGTCTTCTTTAGATATGCTATGAGTCGTTCTTCTCGAGCTTGGAATTCCCCTAGTATTTGATTAACAATAAGCTGAGAATCGCTGTGAAGACACAAAGAATTGGCTCTGATCTCGATGGCAATTTCTAGTCCGGCTATCACTGCTTCATATTCTGCATCGTTGTTGGTGGCGGCGAACTCCAACCTTATAGCATAGTGCAGTTTACTTCCCCTGGGAGTGATTATTACAATACCTGCCCCCGAGCCCTGTTCGTTCGACGCACCATCCACAAAGAGATTCCATTTGATGTCAATTGCTCCTTATCTTCGTTGGTAGTGAATTCTGCAATGAAGTCAGCCATGGCCTGTCCCTTGATGGCGGTGCGAGGGTGATAGGTGATATCATACTGACTCAGTTCAATGCACCATTTAAGTAGTCGCCCAGAAGTGTCGGGGCGATGGAGTACCTGCCTCAGCGGTTGATCGGTCAGAACTTTGATGGAATGGGACTGGAAGTAGTGACGCAGCTTCCGTGATGTGATAAGTAAACAGTATGCTAGCTTTTCAAGTTTAGGATATCTGACTTCTGCCCCAGTAAACCTTTTGCTGACGAAATAAACTGGCCGCTGCGTGCGGTTATCTTCCCTTACCAAGGCGACGCTTAGGGCGTGGGATGACACAGCGAGGTATAGGTATAATTTTTCTCCTTCGCTTGGAGTTGAGAGCACCGGTGGTTTCTGGAGGTGTTCGATTAAGTGAAGGAAAGCGGTCAGGCATTCGTCAGTCCATTCGAACTTTCCCTTGTCTTTCTTTAGAGCTTCAAAAGAGGGGACGCACTTGTCCGTTGCCTTGGAGATGAATCGGCTTAGAGCGGCCACTTTTCCGTTCAAACTTTGCATTTCCTTCCGAGTGGAAGGTATCTTGATATCCCTTAGCGCTCGGACTTGTTCAGGGTTTGCTTCTATCCCCCTGGCATGAACGATGAATCCTAAGAACTTTCCAGATGACACTCCGAAGGAGCATTTTAGCGGATTCAACTTCATTCCAAATTGTCGAAGTACTTGAAACATCTTGCCTAGGTGGCTCACGTGATCTATGCCTTTCCTTGACTTTACTAGCATGTCATCCACATATACTTCCATAGTTTGTCCTATCAGCCCCGCAAACATCTTGTTGACGAGGCGCTGGTAGGTGGCTCCTGCATTTTTAAGTTCGAAAGGCATTACCTTATAGCAGTACAAGCCCCGGTCGGTGATAAAACTAGTGTGGTCTTGGTCGGGAGCATGCATAGGAATTTGGTTATATCCTGAGTATGCATCCATAAAGGATAGGAGTTCGTGCCCGGCTGTGCTGTCTACAAGTTGGTCGATTCTGGGAAGTGGGAAGCAATCCTTTGGGCAGGCATCGTTTAGGTTGGAAAAGTCAATGCAGGTTCGCCACTTCCCATTAGCCTTTTTTACCAGCATCGGGTTTGCGATCCATTCCGGGTAGATAGCTTCTCGTATGAAGTCATTGGCGAGTAGATTCTTTACTTCTTCATCGAGGGCCGCTGATCACTCTGCCCCCATACTTCTCTTTCTTTGCTTTACAGGCGCCTTGGTAGGATCAATGTTTAATACGTGGCATGCTATGTCGGGGGAGATTCCGGTCATGTCAGCGTGTGACCAAGCAAACACATCCAAGTTGTGGCGGAGAAAATCGATGAGTTGTTCCTTCAACTCGGTTTTTAGTTGGGACCCAATTTTCAGTAGCCTACTTGAGTCGTGCTTGTCTACAGATATAAACTCCATAGCCTCTGCAGGCTCGGCGGTGGCCTCCTCCTCTTTGTCCCTAGGGTCTAATTCATTGAAAGGGTCGCTGGTGTATCGAAGAGGAGGGGCTTTCTTTAGTTGCTATGCTTCAAGGCTTTTTGTGCAGAGGGCAATCTCTACACCTTTCCCTTTATCCTTCCTGTGGTTGTTACGAAGTTCGGTTACATAGCAGTCTCGTGCAATATCCTGGTCTCCTTCCACTTCCCCTACCCCATTGTCTGTTGGAAATTTCATTTTCAGGCACCATGGGGCTAGGACAATTTGGAAGTCAGACAAGGATGGCCTTCCCAAGAAGGCGTTGTAGGCTGACTGGTTTTCTATTAGCACAAATGTTTGTTTCCGTACAGCAGAGCGGGGATGGCTTCCAATCTCAACAAAAAGGTCCAGTTGCCCGAGGGGCATCTTCGCGTCTCCAGTGAAGCCGTGTAGTGGTTTATCGCAAGGGGATACATCCTTCATTGATAGCTTCATTTTGTCGAATGCGTGTTTGAACAGGATGTTTACCGAGCTTCCAGTGTCTACCAGGATTCGGTAGACTTCGGCGGGACCAAGTCGGGCAGAGATGACCATGGGATCCATGTGAGGGTACTGCCTTCCTTCTAGGTCACGCTTACCGAACGTGATGTCATTACTTTCTTTCCGCTTCGGGTGGCGCTCTTCTATAACCGAATTGACATAGTCTCTATTGTCTCTAAGCGACTTTCCGTATCTTTCCATCTCTTTCCAGCTTCTGTCTGCGATGTGTGGCCCTCCTGAGATGGTATGGACCACTATCTTTTCCTGACTAGAGCTGCTAGCGTTGCGGTTCCCCCTGTCGGCCCCCGGGGAGGGTAGCCTTGGGTTTTCATTGGCAGGAGCTGGGGTCCTGACCTGACCTTTTACATAACGTTCCAGTTTCTTTCTTCTGATGTGTTCCTCAATCAGATCTCGGAGATGATGGCATTCGTTGGTATCATGCCCGTGAGATTCGTGGAAGCGGCAGAATTTTCCAGACTTCTGTGCGTTATCTGATTCCTTCTTATACGGTGGGCGTTTGTACCTAACTTCGCCTTGGGTGGCAAGGAAGATATTTTCGACGGTCTCGTTCAAAGGAGTGTAAGTGTCGAATCTTGGCCCTGGCCGATATAGGCGCTTTTCTCCCTTCTTGCCCCCAGCATTGTCTCTGGAATCAGTTCTTCGAACGTCCCTTGCCACAGCAGGGGCGTTGCCATGGGTTGTCTTATTTTGCTGTCCTGGCTGCCCCTCAACGGCAGCATCCTCAAGCCTCATGTATTTCCCGGCTTCATGGAAGAAATCGGGTAAAGTAGCTGGCTTTTCTTTTGTCAACCTTCTAGCAAATTTAGTGTCCGGATGTACACCACTGCAGAGGGCCATTAGGATAAACTTCTCATCGGCATCTTGGACTGCGGCTGCTGCGGCGTTGAATCTGGTTAGGTATTGCTGCAGCTTTTCTCCAGGTTTCTGTTTGACGCTGGATAAGGAATAAGCGTCCTTAGGTTGCTCCACATGAATGCGGAACTGGCTGATAAATTTTTCTTTCAACATTTCCCACGAGCTGATGGATCCTTGGGGTAGATGACAGAACCAGGAGGTAGCAAGATCTGCTAAGAAGAGCGGAAAGCATTTGCACAGTACTCCCTCTGTTGCTCCACTCATGAGCATATGCTGCGTGTACCTTTGTAAATGTACTACGGGATCGGAGGTTCCTTTGTAGGGTTCCATCGTTGGCATCTTCCATTCTCGGGGGGTGATAGCAATTTCGATATTGCGGGCGAAAGGACTGGTTACCCTAGCGCCTATCCCTCGATCTCTTTGCTCCCGTTGGACACACTCTCTGAATAAGCGTGCCATCCATTCATCAGAACTTGGAGTAGACAGAAATGAGTTTGGTTCTGTTCTTTGGGATTGATTCCGTCCAGATGACCTGTAGGGATGGTATCGTCTATCATTCCTCATATTTTCCAGTGGCTGCCTTTGATCTTCTGGGAGCATGCTTGGGTCAGCTATAGTTGGCCCTTGCCTTGATCTCCCCCTGTTGGGTTCTGATCTGAGCACTTCCTCGGGTCCAACTTCGGGCTGGACTCTAGCTCGGCCCCGTTCACTGGCGTTTCTGTGGTTAGGCAGCATGACAGGCTCAGCTACAGTTGACCTTCGCCCGGTACCTTCCCTGTTGGGTTCGGTACCAAACGTTTCCTCAAGCCTAACTTCGGGCTGTGCTTGGTCTCGGCTCCTACCACGGCTACTTCTGCCGTTAACTCCTTCGAATAAGGGAGATCTTTGTTGTCTCTGAGATCCTCCAGACTGGGACTCGCCCCATGATTCAGTGTTGCGGTTGGATTCTTCAGCGTCCCTTAAGCGTGACATGAGATGATCCACCAAGGCTTCCTGCTGGGACGTGAAGCGGTTAGTTACTTCAACCACAACTCTGTCCAGATCTGCTCTAGTAATTGCTGCAGGCTGTTCTGTGGCAGGAGTAGTTGGGTTAGCCTGTTCTTCATTGGTTACTGTTGCTGGAGGAGGACGATCTACTTGGTTCGTGACAGCTGGATCTGGAAGGCTGCTGGATGCGATGTTTTTTCCTTTGCTAACATATTTTCTCTGTTTGGGAGGCATGTTTTCCAAGCGGCGGACAATGCTGTTAGAAAAACTCGTTAAGTGGATGAAGCTGAAGCTTCGAGCTTCTAACTCTCAATGAAAGCACCAAAAATGTTTGCACAAAAAATGGACAAACACCTCAAAGTTGTATGATTTAGTAGATCTTATGTTATTCTTAGTAATTTGAGCGATTTATGCAAATACGTAAAAAACAGGGGCTAAACTGTAAAAAGACACGCAGATTTATAGTGGTTCAGCCAGAATGTGCCTACGTCCACTTTATATGTTATTTCTCTTCTTTTGTTATGATTACAAGTACAAAGCTTTGGTACAAGTAAAAGAAAGTTGTTTGAAGAGTTCCTGCCGTGCTTGAGCTCTCAAACTTGTCCCCCATTGTTGTACCCCTGCCCCTCTATTTATAGAGTGAGGCTGGGGGTAGGGGTCTTGGAGGTATACAGCAGCTGGTGGGCCTGGGCTGACGTAATCTGGCCTGGCGCGTCTTGGTTCGGCCTCCCTTGGTTCGGTGGTAGGAGTTGAATGTTAGTATGGAGACGACTTGGTCTGGTTGTAGACTGGTTCGGCATGCTCGGAGAAGAGGTTGGTTCGGCATGCTTGGAGAAGAGGTTGGTTCGGCATGACTTGGAGAAGAGGTTGGTTCGGCATGACTTGGAGAAGAGGTTGGTTCGGCATTGCTTGGAGAAGTCTTGGTCCGGCTGTGTTGATCCGGTGATGATGGTTCGGCTAGGTTGGTTCGATGGTAAGAATCCATCCAACATTCGGATTTTTATAAAACGGATAATTGATTTATTGGGAATTTCTTATATATATATATATATATATATATATATATATATTCAGGACAACAGATTTATATATAATTTGAAAACAGATTCATAGCAAATAAAAATGAATAAGAGGAATATTATAAACAGGTAAATAGGCACAAAGAAAAAGTTGCAAAAAAAAATTAGTCTCAGAGACAACAAGTTTGTTTTTTAGTCTGAAGGACACTTTTTAGTGTAAACTGAAAACGATAGTTACAACTATCATTCTGTGATTGACACTAAAAAGTGTCCTTCAGCCTAAAAAACAAACTTCTTGTCCCTGAAACTAAATTTTTCTCTAACTTTTTCCTTGAGCCTAACAACCCCTATTATAAAAGGGAATGATTTGGGCTTTAAACAATATATGTAATGGTAAGTGAAATATGTATATATATGAACTAAATAAATAGTTATTAAACATAAATATATAGTGAGAAATGAAATAAGAGATATGCATGAAAATAGATGATGATAGAAATGAGAAAATCTATAAAATCATTTCAAAAAGAAAATCATTCACAAAGCATGTTTTAACAAAAATGTTATTTCATACACTTAAAATAAAATAGCAAAATTTTCAATTTGCCTTGAGTTATATATTTTAATGGAAGTATATATAAAAATATATATACATGAAGACTTGAAGTGGTTTTTAAACCACTTTATATTACTTGTTTTTCAAAATATATGTATGAAGCTTGCTATACAAAACAAAAGAGAATTAAGCAAAGTAATACAAGCATAGGTAAAAGGATAAAAACAAGGTTACAAGTCAAAAAAATTGTAAACATTGCATTGTGAAAATATGTATATACCAAATTGCCTGGTCAAAAGAAAAAGTAAAATAAAAAAAACTAAACAAGTAATATGGTAGACAAGAACCATTGCCAGGTCAAGTAAGTTAAGTAAAAGTGAAAATACACACACACACATAAGCATTGTTTGATCAAAAAGAGCAAAGACCAAAACAATGGTTTGAACTTCTTTTCAACTCAAGAATACATCATCTCAAGTCTCTTTTTTTCAAATCCATCACTGTATAAAATTTCATTGTACAGCAGATCAAATTTACTTGAGCAAAACCTTGTACCGTATACATTATTTCACCTCTTTGCAAACATGTATACATAAGCTTGTATGTAGGCTTCAGTTTCAAAAAGCCTATAAACCATAACACTGGAAAAAAGACTCTGTAAACAAAACACAATTCTTTGTAAAACAAAGCACTGTAAAAGAAAAGAAAGAAGAAGCAATCTCTTTCAAATTCAAAGCAAGCAAGGTGATTCAAGATTTCAGATCAAAGGCTAAAGTTGCCCAGAAGATTTCAAAGGTTTTCAAACATGTTTAAGGTGAGAAATAAATTTTTGAAAAAGCATGGAAGTATTTTTCTACTCTGTTATATTTAACAGTGGAAGAATACATGCATATTCCATCTTTAAAAATCTTTATCTCAAATTCTAGTTCAATTTTGCGGATGATGTTATAGTTCGAGTGTAGTTTTCATTAAAAATAGTCTGAAGCTCATTTGTTTTGTATATTGTGAAAAATCTCAAAAGTACGGTAGGTAACTTGGTTTTCGACGAAAATCGATATGTTTAAAACAACGACTCACGTATATATTGTTGATCGCCAAAGAAAAAAAGGGTTTTTAGCGTAGTTCTCATGATTTTTAATAGCCTATATCTCGAGAAATCCTGAGAAGATCGAAATTTGTTTAAAAATTTAATTTTCGGCGAAACGATTGACGGTAGGATGTGCGGTTTGGCCGAGGAGGGGCGTTGCGATGTGGGGCGTAGCCGATTTTCAAATTTTCTCTAATCCGATGTGGTAAAGTAATATTAGGGTTTTGGGATGAAAATTTGGGGGCTTTGGAAACGTGGCAATTTGCGGCAAAAGGAAGCATCGGGGTAGGTGCGGTCTACGAATCAAGAAGCAGTTGGGGGTGAGCTCTCTGTTGGCGTAGGCGGCTTCGGTTCTAGTGGTGTGTGAAGGTCGTGGGCTTCGGTTTCCTGGGTGGGTTTTGCGTTCGCCAGTGGAGAGGTTCGTTCGAAATTGGACGGAGATGGTCGACGATGGAATTATAGGATGGAGATGGTAGGGTGGAGGAAACAGCGTATGTACGTGGGTGTGGAAGGGGGGTTCGATGTTTTGAGGGGATGTGCATGCGGAGTCATTATGATGAACTGGAAATTGGAGAAGGAGAGTTTGGGTTCTTGAGTCGCACACATGGATGGTGGGGAAGGAACACGAGTCGATCAAAGTTTTGGGTTGGACTGTGATCGTGGTTTTTGATTGTTGAATTGGAGATTGAAAGTGGGAAGGCAAAAGAGAAGGAGAAGAGGGGGGGAGAGGAAGCAGTTTCCTTTGTTGTTGGGTAGGTTAGATTGGGGTTCGCCCCAAACAAAATTTGTAAAAAAAGGGGGTTTTTAAAATTAAAATGTTTTAAATATATATATAATTTTGTGAATTTTAAAATGATATAGTCAATGCATACGAAACCCGTTCGATGCAAAACATATTGTGATGGGTCTGTATCGATGAACGCTACGTCGTTGTACGACTTGTTGCAGAATTTGAACCAGTGGAATTTTACTGTATTTTGAAACGAACAGATTCTAAATGCCGATTTAAAAACAAATATCGTCGTTTGAATTTATATGACCATATTTGAAGATATTTTCCTGATAAAAATAACGACGAGTTGATTTAATTAAATTACGATGTTTTGCCATTTGTTTAGCGGAATAAAACATCGTTCCGCCAATTGTATTGTAATGGACCCCTATCGGTAGAATAAATCACCGTTCTGCCATTATTAGTGAATATATCTCTTTCTGGACATTGATTAGCAGAAATAATACCCTATCTGCTATTATATTGTACGGACATCTATTTATTATCTTGGTAATTATACTGGGCAAATATGATGTTAAATGAATGGTTAAAAATGGATTGTTGTGAATATTTGTATCTATTATTATGGACTGTTATGAAATTGAATGGTAACCTTATTAAGTACCATTGGAATTATTAAGCCTTCTTTTCCGATTTAGAGGTTGACTTTTGAACCAAAATTGTTTAAAGATGATTATTATTTATGAATGATTTTTCAAAGTTAATTGGTAAATATTTCGATAATGATTTAAAGTAATTATTTTATTATTCTTAAAAAGTATTTTAAAAGGTATTAATTATTGTTTCAAAGCTATTTAATTATTTAGATTGTTTAAAGTATATTAATTATTACTAAAGTTATTTTATAATGATTGTTTAAAGTTAATTATTGCTTAAGGATTAATTAGTATTAAAGTATATTTATTCCAAAGATAAATAAAAAAAAATAATGTTTTAAAAATAATATATTATATAGTAAACTTTTATAAAAGAGTACTTTACTTAATTAGAATTTGGAAAATTTATATTGAAACTTTATAAGCATTATTCTAAAAAAATTTAAATAGAGATTTTCGAAAAAGTTATGGTATGTTTTCATGGCGTAATCGAAGGCAGAGAGTGCCTGTAGTTAAGTTTTGGATTTCTCTGGCATAGAGTCGTAACCATTGAGGTGTAAATCCATGGTTGATACCGCAATGGTGCTTTCCAAATTTATGTTTAAAGGGTTTCAAATATTTTGAAATGAATGGTTTGTGAATAAACTTATCCGGTGAGATAAGCATATGCTGTTTTGATTAAGTAATTTGAATTTATTGAAATTTAAATTAATAAGGCTTAATGTTTTCAATGGGAAATGAACCCTTTGATTGGATGATTGTATATTTGATAGTTCAATAACCGACTATCAAATCTGGACCCAAATACATAACTTTGGGAATATCTAGAAAAAACACGAGAATTATGTGGTACAGTTACCGTTCGAGGTGCTATACTATACGTATTTACTCGTTTCATTCTTTTAGGGCGATGATAAGGAATCCGTCCACTAACGGTTAGGAGGTGATCTCCGATCTTATTTTCGTCGGTTTATTTCCTAAAGAACCGGGGTTGAGTTTACCGAAAATAGCGAACGTTCTTTCGAAGAGACCGGGATCAGATAACTTATCCGAAAACCACTTCGATCGAACGAGTACATTTTCGAATGAAGACAAGAGCATGGAGTCGAAGATGGAGTATTGAAGTGCAAGGGCTAATCGCTACTAATCCTGAGGTTGATTCCAAAATGGATGTAGTAGGAATAGTGCCTTCGGTTTCGTTCGGACCCAAAACGGACTTGTATGGATGAATGTTATATGTACATTTTCATTGGAGGACAATGAGCATTCCAAGTATAAAATTCCTTTAAAAGTTAATCGTAGCCTCTAGCCTCATCAACCGGCAATGACTGAAAATCAGAGGGAATGCAGCAAGGCTAAGTGGGTCGCACCTAAGTAGGGTATGTTTATCACCTTTCTAGATACCATTGGATATCATTTTATCACTACGATACATGAAAGGAGCTCAGAAAGGGTGGGAACACCCGGGGTGACATCATATTCGGTCTATCAAGGTTAGGGATAGTTCGGTCTAGTGTAGCAGGGGATCCCGGCGTGGTCCTCGGTACATTGTTTCTAAACATGTACTGTGACAGGTGATACTCTAGTGCCTAGTCATTCGTATGGAATCCATTCTCCCACACGTGCCTTTACGGTTTTGGTTGTAGAGCCTAGTATGTTTGAATTTAATTAATGTAACAATTTCAGCTATTTGAATAAGTATTTGTACTTAGACACTATTATAATAACATTGGATTTTCTATAAAAGTGTTTTGGTTACCGTAAGGGAAAAACCCATCGTGTTTATGTGTGGCGTGGTTTTACGAGCTACCTTTGATTTTTTAAAAGGATTTTGAAAGTTATAACGAATAAAATTCCTTGTGATTTAAATTCTCACGCTGGTTTTACCAGACTGACCCGGGTGTGGTTTTTCCTATATGCTCGGGTCAGACTGAGCATATTTCCAGGTTTAGATGGAAGAATGGAGCTTCAGGAGAGGAGTTGAGCCCAGAGTCGTATTCACATGGATGATTATATTCCGTTACATTTAGTGGTATATATCAGCAATTGTAAGGACGGGTTGTTATAACAGTCCGTGCTAAATAGGTTGAATACTTTGATTGATGTATGTATATGTTTAAGTTGCAGTTTTTGTTTTATGTAAAGACTTGTTCTATATTATAGATTATTCGTTTCCGTTATGAGATTCTGTGATGTTCTATTTTCTTTCCATCTTCTTTCTATCTCCTTTCTATTTTCTTTCCTTACTATCCGCCTTTCTGTTCAATTTGGACTGGACAAGTGTGGTTAAGATTCAGTTTGAACTGTACGGAAAAGTGGGTTGTGACATCGTGGTATCAGAGCTTAGGTTGAGCGAATTAGGCTTTGGTGGGGTTACTCGTTAGACATAGGGTCAGTAGTGCCCTAGAATGAGTTTGAGTGTATATATATACTGGAGCGCGTATTTGTTAGTGATATAAAAATATTTTATATTGTGTTAATTGATCTGTTGAGTGGCATATGGATTTTGGTCAATATGAGTAGCTAACGTTATTGATAGGGATCTCTAAACACTTGTACATAGTCAACGGACATAATATTGTTTTAAGTGGGTAAATGAAATAATTTTACCCGGCAAATATTTTATATATTAAAGTCATGGTTTTCAAAATATATATGGTTTTTGAGGTGTTTGTTTGATAAGTGATCATTTAGGAATTGATTGGTCATAGCCGTTAGCTTTGAGTATCCTCTATTGCCGGTCCCTTTGACTTGAGTATTTCCTTAGTGATCTAAGTCCTGTAAGGTAGAAACTTTGGGAAATTTGGATTTTTAGTAAATTTTGTTTACCAAAGGAATTTGGAATAGTTTAAATATATATTTTAGGAAGATTTTTCATAGATAAAGGCTAATTTTATAATAATTGATTTATAAAAGAGATATTTGAGAATTAAAAACTCCGGTGATTTCGAAAAATTTGTTTAAAACAATTTTTAAGGAAAATGATTTTGGTATTACTTAAGTAAAGTTTTTTTTTTGAATGATAGCAATTTAAAAAGGAAAAGTTATTTGAAGTGTAAACCAATATATGTACTCTTTATCATATATGAATTCCTAAAACCTTAGGATCTCATTCTTGGTTTTGTTAATTGATTATAGAGACCCCGTAGTATCGTTCGAGGAGGAGCACTCTCGAAGCCTAGGAGAGATGGCGATCATGACTTAGTTAGAAGGATTCTGAAGGACCTTAAGAGCCATCGATATATGAGGAAGAGTTAGAGGAGGAAATAGAGCCTGTCGAGCAGCTATCGCATCAAGAAGAGGAGCCCGAGGAAGAATTCGAGGATGAAGAGGAATTTGAAGTAGAGGAAGAACCCGAATCGGAAAATGATGACGTTGCCATCTGGGAAATGGGTGAAGTTGAAAATGAGCCAGTTGCAGATGGAGATAACCATCAGAGGGAACCAAGCCTGGTGTTTGCATGGGTTCTGGATAACAATGTTGAATCTATGGAATTGAAAGGGCCCGAAGTGGAGGACTCGGATGGAGAGAGTCCGCAGTGAGTGTTGGTTTGGGTTGAGTGGTCTCTTGGTAGTGTGTACCCTATTAGTATGTATTAGTAACTTGTAGACGTCATGTTTGATTGATTGTAGTCCAGTAAAATATCTCAGTAGATATTTGGTATGACTATATATATGTGTATATGTATATGATGACGGTAATTATGGAAGTATTATAGTTGATACTAGGCTGATAGTTTGGAATATATAAATATATATATATATATATATATATGTATATATATATTGACTTATGTGATATGGGTGTTTATTAATCCGTTAATAAATTAAAGTTCGATTAGTTTTGTTACTAGCCTGGTTATGGAAATTTCGGGGACGAAATTCTTTTAAGGGGGAAGGAATGTAACGACCCAGGATTTTGACGTTTCGAGTTTTGAATATTAATTTTTAATATTCAATAATATGGTATTTTATTCAAAGAAAAATCCCCGTTAAATAACAATTGACAATAATATATAGTTTTTAAGCCAAAATAATATTTTGAATTTTCGGATTTTTATAAAACAGATAATTGATTTACTGGGAATTTCTTATATATATATATATATTTAGGACAACAAATTTATATATAATTTGAAAACAGATTCATAGCAAATAAAAATGAATAAGAGGAATATTATAAAAGGGAATGATTTTGGGCTTATATACAATATATGTAATGGTAAGTGAAATATGTATATATATAAACTAAATAAATATAGTTATTAAAAATAAATATATAGTGAGAAATGAAAGAAGAGATATGCATGAAAATAGATGATGATAGAAATGAGAAAATCTATAAAATCATTTCAAAATGAAATCATTCACAAAGCATGTTTTAACAAAAATGTTATTTCATACACTTAAAATAAAATAGCAAAATTTTCATTTTTTTCCTTGAGTTATATATTTTAATGGAAGTATATATATAAATATATATACATGAAGACTTGAAGTGGTGTTTAAACCACTTTATATTACTTGTTTTTCAAAATATATGTATGAAGCTTGCTATACAAAACAAAAGAGAATTAAGCAAAGTAAAACAAGCATAAGTAAAAAGATAAAAACAAGGTTACAAGTCAAAAAAAATGTAAACATTGCATTGTGAAAATATGCATATACCAAATTGCCTGATCAAAAGAAAAAGTAAAATAAAAAAAAAGTAAACAAGTAATATGGCAGAATAGAATCATTGTCGGGTCAAGTAAGTTATAAAAGTGAACATATATAGATATACACACATAAGCATTGTTTGATCAAAAACAGCAAAGACTAAAACAATGGTTTTAACTTCTTTTCAACTCAACAATACATCACCTCAAGTCTCTTTTTTTCAAATCCATCACTGTATAAAATTTCATTGTACAGCAGATCAAATTTTCTTGAGCAAAATCTTGTACCGTATACATTATTTCACCTCTTTGCAAACATGTATACATAAGCTTGCATGTAGGCTTCAGTTTCAAAAAACCTATAAACCATAACACTGAAAGAAAAAAAGAGAGACTCTGTAAACAAGACACAATTCTCTGTAAAACAAAGCACTGTAAAAGAAAAGAAAGAAAAAGCAATTTCTTTCAAATCTAAAGCAAGCAAGGTGATTCAAGATTTCAGATCAAAGACTAAAGTTGCCCAAAAGATTTCAAAGGTTTTCAAACAAGTTTAAGGTGAGAAATAAATTTTTGAAAAAGCCTGGAAGTATTTTTCTACTCTGTTATATTTAATAGTGGAAGAATACATGCATATTCCATCTTTAAAAATCTTTATCTCAAATTCTAGTTCGAGTTTGCGGATGGTGTTAACTAGAGAAATGTTTGTTTTCGAGTGTAGTTTTCATTAAAAATAGTTTGAAGCTCATTTGTTCTGTATATTATTAAAAATCTCAAAAGTACGGTAGGTAACTTTGTTTTCGATGAAAATCGATATGTTTAAAACAACGACTCATGTATATATTCTTCATCTCCATAGGAAAATAGGATTTTTAGTGAAGATCTCATGATTTTTTATAGCCTATATCTCGAGAAATCCTGAGATGATCGAAATTTGTTTAAAAAATAATTTCCAGCGATATGATTGACGGTAGGAGGTGCGGTTTGGCCGTGGAGGGGCGTTGCGATGTAGGGAAGGATTTAATCGTGGCCGATTTTCAAATTTTCTCTAATCCGATGTGGTAAAGTGATATTAGGGTTTTGGGATGAAGGTTTTGGGGCTCTAGAAATGTGGCAATTTGCGGCGAAAGGAAGCATCGGGGTAGGTGCGGTCTTCGACTCAAGGAGCAGGTGGGGGTGAGCTCTCTGTTGGCGTAGGCGGCTTGGGTTCTAGTGGTGTGTGATGGTTGTGGGCTTCGGTTTCCTGGGTGGGTTTTGCGTTCGACAGTGGAGAGGTTCGTTCGAAATTGGAAGGAGATGGTCGACGATGGAATTATGGGATGGAGATGGTAGAGTGGGGGAAACGGCGTATGTACGTGGGTGTGGAAGGGCGGTTCAATGTTTGGAGGGGATGTGCACGTGCACAGCGTGCACGCGGAGTCGTTATTAGAGAAGGAGAGTTTGGGTTCTTGACTCGTGGATGGTGGGGAAGGCACACGAGTTGATCGAAGTTTTGGGTTGGACTGTGATCATGGTTTTTGATTGTTGAACTGGAGATTGGAAATGGTAAGGCAAAAGAGAAGGAGAAGAGATGGGGGGAAAGAGGAAGCAGTTTCCTTTGTTGTTGGGTAGGTTAGATTGGACTTCGGCCCAAACAAAATTTGTAAAAAAAGGAGGTTTTAAAATTAAAATGTTTTAAATATATATATATATATATATATATATATATATAATTTTGTGAACTTAAAATGATATAGTCAATGCATACGAAACCCGTTCGATGCAAAACTGATTGCTATGGGTCTGTATCGACGAATGCTACGTCGTCGTATGACCTCTTGTAGAATTTGAACCAGTGGAATTTTACGGTATTTTGAAACAAACAGGTTCTAATTACCGATTTAAAAACAAATATCGTCATTTGAATTTATATGACCATATATTGAAGATAGTTTCCTGATAAAAATAACGACGAGTTAATTTAATTAAATTACGATGTTTTGACATTTTTTTAGCGGAATAAAACATCGTTCCGCTAATTGTATTGTAATGGACCTCTGTCGGTAGAATAAATCGCCGTTCTGCCATTATTACTGAATATATCACTTTCTGGACATTGATTAGCAGAAATAATACCCTGTTCTTCTATTATATTGTACGGACATTTATTTATTATCTTGATAATTATACTGGGCAAATATGATGTTAAATGAATGGTTAAAAATGGATTGTTGTGAATATCTGTATCTGTTATTCTGGACTGTTATGAAATTGAATGGTAACTTGATTAAGTACCATTGGAATTATTAAGCCTTCTATTCCGATTTGGAGGTTGACTTTTGAACCAAAATTGTTTAAAGATGATTATTATTTATTAATGATATTTTTAAAGTTAACTGGTAAATATTTCGATAATGATTTAAATTAATTATTTTATTATTCTTAAAAAGTATTTAAAAAGGTATTAATTATTGTTTCAAAGCTATTTAATTATTTATATTGTTTAAAGTACATTAATTATTAATTAAAGTTATTTTATAATGATTGTTTAAAGTTAATTATTGCTTAAGGATTAATTAGTATTAAAGTATATTTATTCCAAAGATAAACAAAAAAATTAATAATGTTTTAAAAATAATATAATATATAGTAAACTTTTATAAAAGACTACTTTACTTCATTAGAACTTGGAAAATTTATATTGAAACTTTATAAGCATTATTCTAAAAAAAATTAAATAGAGATTTTCGAAAAAGTAGTGGTATGTTTTCATGGCGTAATCGGAGGCAGAGAGTGCCTGCAGTTAAGTTTTGGATTTCTCTGGGATAGAGACGTAACCATTGAGGTGTAAATCCATGGTTGATACCGCAATGGTGCTTTCCAGATTTATGTTTAAAGGGTTTCAAATATTTTGAAATGAATGGTTTGTGAATAAACTTATTCGGTGAGATAAGCATATGCTGTTTTGATTAAGTAATTTGAATTTATCGAAATTTAAATTAATAAGGCTTAATGTTTTCAATGGGAAATGAACCCTTTGATTGGATGATTGTATATTTGATAGTTCAATAACCGACTATCAAATCTGGACCCAAATACATAACTTTGGGAATATCTAGAAGAAACACAAGAATTATGTGGTACAGTTACCGTTCGAGGTGCTATACTGTACGTATTTACTCATTTCATTCTTTTAGGGTGATGATAAGGAATCCGTCCACTAACGGTTAGGAGGTGATCTCTGATCTTATTTTCGTCGATTTATTTCCTAAAGAACCGGGGTTGAGTTTACCGAAAATAGCGAACGTTGTTTCGAAGAGACCGGGATCGGATAACTTATCCAAAAACCACTTCGATCCAACGAGTACATTTTCGAATGAAGACAAGAGCATGGAGTCGAAGATGGTGTATTGAAGTGCAAGGGCTAATCGCTACTAATCCTGAGGTTGATTCCAAAATGGATGAAGTAGGAATAGTGCCTTCGGTTTTGTTCGGACCCAAAACGGAATTGTATGGATGAATGCTATCAGTACATTGTCATTGGAGGACAATGAGCATTCCAAGTATAAAATTCCTTTAAAAGGTAATCGTAGCCTCTAGCCTCATCAACCGGGAATGACTGAAAATCAGGGGGAATGCAGCAAGGCTAAGTGGGTCGCACCCAAGTAGGGTATGTTTATCACTTTTCTAGATACCCTCGGATATCATTTTATCACTATGATACATGGAAGGAGCTCTGAAAGGGTAGGAACACCCGGGGTGACATCATATTCGGTCTATACAGGTTAGGGATAGTCCGGTCTTATGTAGCAGGGGTTCCCGGCGTAGTCCTTGGTACATTGTTTCTAGACATGTACTGTGATAGGTGATACCCTAATGCCTAGTCATTCGTATGGAATCGATTCTCCAATACGTGCCTTTACGGTTTTGGTTGTAGAGCCTAGTATGCTGGAATTTAATTAATGTAACAATTTCAGCTATTTGAATAAGTATTTGTACTTAGACACTATTATAACATCATTGGATTTTCTATAAATGTGTTTTGGTTACCGTAAGGGAAAAACCCATCGTGTTTATGTGTGGCGTGGTCTTACGGGATACCTTTGATTTTTAAAAGGATTTTGAAAGTTATAACGAATAAAATTCCTTGTGATTTAAATTCTCACGCTGGTTTTACCAGGCTGACCCGTGCGTGGTTTTTCCTATATGCTCGGGTTAGACCGAGCATATTTCCAGGTTTAGCTGGAAGATTGTAGCTTTAGGAGCGGAGTTGGAGCCCAGAGTCGTATTCACGTAGATGATTATATTCCGTTGCATTTAGTGGTATATATCAGCAATTGTAAGGAAAGGTTGTTATAACTATCCGTGCTGAATAGGTTGAATACTCTGATTGATGTCTGTATATGTTTAAGTTACAGTTTTTGTTTTATGTAAAGACTTGTTTCATATTATAGATTATTCGTTTCTGCTGTGAGATTCTGTGATGTTCTATTTTCTTTCCACCTTCTTTCTATCTCCTTTCTATTTTCTTTCCTTACTATCCGCCTTTCTGTTCAATTTGGACTGGATAAGTGTGGTTAAGAGTCAGTTCGAACTGTATGGAAAAGTGGATCGTGACACTTGTGGTAGCGGTTGGAAATGTTGTCGATTTGAGTATTAGGGTTTATTTTTCAGATTTGGGGATAGTAAAATCTGATATGGAAATGTTAACTAAAACGGCTTCTAGGGTTTAAAAGCACGGTCTGATTCTCAGTTTTGAGGTTCAATCGACGGTCAGCGCATGGAGGAGGTTCAACTGAGCTCCACGCCGTCGTGGTTGTAGGTCTGCGGTTTTTAACGGTCGGACTATGGTCGGGTCCGGTCATCAAAACTATGGGTCATAGCATCAATGATCAAGTTCCGCTAAATGTTATCTCAACAAATAAGTGTTCCCACTACCATAAAATTCAACCAGGTTCAGATATTGATAACTATACCCTATGATATAAATCCATCCTTAGTATATCCCAACTCATCTACAGACCTAGCAATTACACGCATACATTGACATACTCTAAGTCATTAGTATATCAAGTCAGATTGATATTATTAGAAACAGATGAGATAGGTTTAGGCTTCAGACCAAAGATGCTATTAAGCAATGGATAATTAGAAAAAACATACTCTAAAGTCATTAGTGACTATTCTAAAGTCATTAGTGACTATTAAATCCGCGTTGCTTTTTCTATCTTTAAACACTAAACTCCATTAGAGGCTAATTAGGCAAAACCAATTGAGATTTACATCAATAAACCAAGTAGTACAAATCACCATAATTTATAACAAGACAAAGGGAACCTGTAGAGATCGATAAATCCATAAAAGACAAGGGAAACCTATAGAGATCAACAAATCCATGTTTTACTACACTTTTTTAGAATTGGATCATAGTGGCTAATCTGAAAGTTTTAAGCAAGGTTTGGACCATCTAGTTCGTCTATTGGTAAGTGAATTTAAGACCCATGTTCCGTTCTATGTAAATTTATTTTTTTAATAATATTTTTACAATCATATAAGATGAACCTAGTTGATATTAAGTTGGTTAGGACTATTTTGATGATATTTGACAATAGGATGATTGTTAACATATGTATCTTTAATTATAATATCACATTAGATACTCATGTACATAGTTACAAAGGGTTAGTATATGTTTACGCTAGTTTTTGTTGATTTATAATATGTTTTAATGTAATGTATTTGTATATTGTATGGATTATTGGAATTATAATTCACTTGCCGCTGTATTGGTGAGAAGGTAATGCGGCAAGGCGATGTACTGAAGTGGTTTGGGTCCTTGAAGAAGTTAGATGGATTGGCCATGTAAAATATGTGGCTGAGCCCTTTTAGGGTCTTTTGTGGTCAAATGATAATGGTTACTATGATGGTTCGTCTTAATGTTAAAAGAAGACAGGATATAAATTAGATCAAGTGTTTTGTTAGGAAAATCCACTTATGTGGTTCGGGTTAGGTATTTTACCAATGGTGGTTCAACATAGATAGTTCGACCTAGGGTATTCTATGCATAAGCCTGAGTGACCACTAAGAGCATTCCCAACCGTGTTGGGTGGGAAGCATCGATTCGAGGCGGATGAAGGAAAACCCACCCCCAATGGTGAAAAGAAGAATCATTGGTTGCTTTTCCTTAGCTAGCTAAGGGTGAAGATGTGGATTGCAATCCACAGCCGTCGGTTTGCAATGCACAAGTGTTGTGGATTGTAATCCACTTTGTACATTTAGCCGGCTTTAATTTAATCGGCTAAGTATACGTGGAATAAGCAGCTATAAATACGTCGGTTGCCCTATTTCTTCCCCAAGCTTTCGCCTTCCCGCTTCCTTCTCCCCATTATTTTCACCATTCGAGAACCCAATAATGAAAAAAATAATTTAGAACAAGGTTTATAGATCATTGAGGAGAATCCGAGGAAGCGGCAATCACAACGGTGGAAATGCTCCACCGGCCGTTGAAAACGCCCCTCCGAAGAAAACACAAACTACCAACGATGGGTACTGGAGGTCGACGAAGCACAGTGGTGAGGCGAAGATGTGGGTAGAAATACAACAATTACGGTTCTGGATCCCCACATCGACCAAAATTTTGGACCCGACAAGGATTTGGTCAATTTTCGTGTACTCGCGGACGACGAAGTACACGTCAGCACGTGCGTCGAAAATTCTATAAGTTATCTACCTTCAAATTATGTTTTTAGTTAAAATTGTAGAATAAAAATTGAATATGCGGCCTGTTTAAAATTAGGCTCGTCGTGAGCGCACCTGTGGCTCTTGGGTTAGTGTAATCCGCTTATATAGAATGATCTGATCTTATGATGCCGACGACATTATTCATGCTTTTTTCGAGATATAGGATTTAGAGATTTATTGAGTACGTATTTACATAATTACTCTTTATTTATTTAACGCTTTTTAGCACTTTCAATAATCATAAATTTCTTTACTAGGTATCGATAGTCTATTAAATTCGGATATTCAGTTATGTAATGCTTTAGCCGCATGTTGGTGGAAGACTACTCATACATTCCACTTTAGTTTTGAAGAGTTAGGTTTTACCCCCTTAAAATTTACTATACTTACCGGTTTAGGCATCAGAAGGGGGGAGACCTTACTATATGATGAGGAGTATCAGCATTTTGACCGTTTATCTACTGTACTTCCACATCTTGACTTACAAGATGGACTGTCATCCGGACTGTAGATTAGATATTCTTACATTAGACGAGCAATCTATGAATTAATACATGGTTGTGGCACATACAACCATTTGGAGATTGCTCGACTGTTTATTCTGTACATAATGGGGAACTTATTCTTTACAAATGCATCGAACACGTTGTCGGCCGGATATATTACAGCTGTTGCAAAGTTGTCGTTTGATAGTCTAATCGCATATGATTGGGGACTCCGATATTGAAGTATTTATATCACTCTTTGGATCATCAGTGCGTCGTTAGGGGTAGATCCATGTCCATTACAAGTTTTTGGGAGATTTTACAGTATTGGTACTGTAACGACCCAGAATTTTTGATAATTAAAATTCGAATATTTAATTGATTTTAAATATAAATAAATGAATTTAATAAGTCGAATAATTTATTTAAAGGATATTGGATTTAATTTGGTCAATTGAATCGATAATTTAATGATTGAAATTCCAGAGATAATTGAAAATCGAGTTTAAAATGATTGAAAATGATTTGTAAAATTTTATTTAATCATACTGGAGTTATAGAAAGGTTATAGAACTTTTAAAATTGAATTTGGAGTTAATCTATGAAAATTGAATATTTTAATATTTAATTATCGATTGTAAAAATAGCCAATTTTCGAACAGTCTCAGAATTGAACGAAACCAGTTTCATCGGATCCGTAATATGATATTATTGTAAGATTTTAAATTTCGTAATTTTTGGATTTACCATGTCCGGGGAAAGCCAAAACGCCTCGAAATCGATTTAAATCGGTTTAATTTAAATTGATCGTTTATTGTCATATCTCACACAGACGATTGAATTAGCTTTCGAAACCTGTTCCATTGTGTCCGGAACGCGGGTTAAACCCTAGAAACGTCGGTCACCGCGTGAGATTTGGAGTTCGGAAAATCAGGAATGAATAGTGTTTTGTCGGTTCTCTATAAAAGCACCCCTTTGTTTTCCTTTTTGCAAAATAAAACAAACTAAGGTTAGCCGGCCCCAAAAATTTCGACGACAAGAAATTGATGAAACTTCTCCCCTTAATCTCTCTCGATCTATTGACTTTTAGAGGAATCTCCCAACTAGGAAAGTGTCGAGGGTAGGGAGATGTACACATCTGTACGGTGGAGTGTCGCGTAGTTCGACGAGGCGGCCAAAATCGAGTGACAAAGGGAGGCAGTTCGCGTTCGTTTTTTGAGACGTGGGGGCCACCGAGATGCTCGTGGTCACGGCCGTGGGTGGGGCTGTCGTTGGCGAACGTGGTGGTGGTATTCGATCGGCATGAAAGTGGTTGGGGGTGCGTGCGAAAATTGATGATGGAGGCGGCAATGGGCAGGTTTGAACGTGAAGACCTGGAGTGTTTTGCGTGAGGGGAGAAGAACAAAATGGGTGGCCCAGATTTTCGATTGCAAAACGAACGGCCAGATCTGTAATGGTTTGAAAATTAATAAAAGAAAATTTGTAAAATTATTATTTTATAATTCGTTCAAAGTTTAAAATGTTGTAACTCTTTGCTGCGAGGTCGGAAAATTATGAAACCAAATGCGTTGAAATCGTCTCGACGAGCTCTACGCAATGCAACTGATTTGGAGTCGTTTGGAGCTAGCGAAAATTTCGAGTAAAATTAAACGTCCATTTAATTTTATTCGAAATAAATCGCTATAAATTGCTATTGGAAAATCAAGGTGAGATCTTCCTCACTCAAAATTAAATTTGAATTAACAGTTATTGATTGATGATTGACTGTTTGGATGTGATATTAGATATAGTAGGATATATATCTATATATAGCAATATATACATATTGGCATATGTATATATTGGATTGATTGATTTCCCTCCTCGTATAGCGGATGAGACCCTATTGCGCCGTTAGTAAGCGGATAATATTTATTAAACCCATATACCGCGATAATTCCGTACTGGAGCGGAAATTGGTATTGTGCTAACATCTGTGGATGCAGGGAAACAGGTTGGAGGGATCCAACTGGATTCCTCACCGTATTGATTATTTACAGATATTGTGATATATTCTGCTATCATATGATGATATATGATATTTGATTGTTGT
The DNA here is from genome assembly GCA_030737815.1 of Allium fistulosum. Classification (NCBI taxonomy): domain Eukaryota; kingdom Viridiplantae; phylum Streptophyta; class Magnoliopsida; order Asparagales; family Amaryllidaceae; genus Allium; species Allium fistulosum. The sequence continues at coordinate 1,123,972,272 of CM060902.1, read as the reverse complement.
GATTGATTGTTTGATGCTGTAGCATCATCGGATCCATTTTTGAAGTTAAAAATAACGATTTTATTTTTAAAAGGATTTCAAAGTGATTATTTGAAAGTATACGTTTTATTGAATTTTGGAATTAATTCATTTTAAATAAATAAATGTTATAATTTTCGTGTTATAAAATTATGAGATTTGTGAAGATATAATAAGAATGTGGTTTTTTGAAATATAAGTTGATTAAATTGTAATCGGGTTAAATTGAAATTTTCGACTTATTATAAATGGATTATATTTATAGAAGATGTATAAAATTGTTATTTTATAAATAAAAATAAGGAGATTATTTAGGAGTTCTATAAATGTTAAAATGAACTTATAAACGGATTTTTTAAGTAAGTAATATTAATAGATATACGATTTGTGAAGTTATAAGATGAAGGATTTTGAAAATAAATGAATTATGAGTTATCAACTTATGAATTGGATTTTTGTTATATAAATGAGTCAAATGGAATTGTTTAAATAAGATATTTCATAACTTGAAATTGTTATAAAAATATAAAATTGTGATTTATAAACGTTGTTTATAAATCCGAAATCACTTATTTTGATAAGTAAATTGTAGAAGTTAATTAAAGGACTTATATCCACGATTTTGGACAGTGGATAAGCTTTTAAATAAAATGTGTAGAAATGTTGAATTTGGATAACGAAGTATATTCATGATTTTGGACGGTGAATATATTATTAAATAAAATGGATATGTTTTGGAGAAGTGATATTATGAAATGAAGTAATTGTTTTAAAAGATGTTTTAAAACGTGTTAAATATCGAAATCATAGATTTCAACATTTATTGTTGAGATAGACGTTTTCGAGAAATAAGGAAATGGTGGACTATAACACTGTTGTTATAGTAAATGATTTCCGAAAGGAAATGTTTTATATAGTATTGGGATTTATATATCTATCTAAATTTCGAATCCCTATACTAGTGATTTTGAGTCATCGTAACGATGTTTTACGTAACATTCGTTTTGACTCAAATAAAGGTGTTAAAAGAATGTTTTCCTTAAAGAATGAATTTATACTTAAATTTGATTTAAGTATATTGAATATTTTCAAATGTTGAAAATAAATGATTTGTGAATTACTTATTTTTAAATAAGTATGGAAATGCTTTTCCAATATGAAATGAACTGTTTTGAGATTTTATCTTTTAAAAATAAATTGAAATGTGGAAATTGATTTGAAATTGTTTTCAAATGGTTAAGTGTGGAAATTTTATATCTAGTAAAGATATTTTTGAAGATGAAATAATTTGGGAAAATTAGTTGGAATCTGATGATGTTGCGGCATCTTTATTGATAGTTAAATAACCGACTATCAATATTTACCTTGAATGGGTATTTGTTGTGAATTGGATGAATTTGAATGCCACACTTATTTTGAATAAGCGCTCACTATTCGGGTTAGCCGGGAAAGGACCATGGGGTCGTAGAACCCATTCCGAATATGTGATACGTCGTTATGAATTGCATTCGAAGACCGGTGTTGAAGACCGGATATTTTTGAAAATGGAAGGATTACCGTCGAGTTACTCTACATCGGCTGATCTCCGATTTAGAGGTTTTTATCACCCTTAGTGACGGGAAGTCCGGACGTGATTGAAAATTATCCGGAATTGCAAGGGCTTCGTGAGAAGTGCCTTCGGTTCTGTTCGATCCCGGAACAGACTTGTATGGATTGTATGTCTGACGTTACAAATTGAGATATAAAGCTAATTTCTTTCAAATACATTTCTGTTGGTGGCGGAGAATTTATTCTCTTAGCTTAACACCCTTCTCTGAGACGTACGAGCTCAAAGGTTATGTAGTTGAAATTTATCAGCAATATACTCCCAATTTGGTAACGTGGCATACTGAGTGTTGCTGTGAAATGATCAGTGTTTGATCATTTGCGATATGATCATTTGTTTGATCTTATATCTTGGTGATCATAGGTTGATCATTTGTTTGACCCGAAGCATGGCTTTGTAGAAAGCGTAGCTTTGTGGACGAGACTTCGTCGAGCCTCACACCCCGGAAATGGTCGAAACAGGAAGGATGCAGCAAGGTTCTAGGGAGTAGCGCCCCTTAGTGTATGTCATTCCTTCTGGATAGAGGTGGTATCATGGTATGGAGCCCAGATACTTAACCTATGTGGTTGCTGCATTATTATTATTATGTGGTTTGTTGGAAATCGGGGATCCTCGGGAAGATCGGTTACGATCGGGGGATGGCATACGCGTGTCAGTAGTTACCTATTTTTGCAGAGGTAACCCGGCCTTGTGTTGGCAGAGATCCGGTTAGGTTCTCGGAACGTCATTCAAGAGGCGTTCTATTCGTGGAATAGGAAGTTCCTTTGCCTGACCATTTGTTGGAAATCCAAACTCCAATACGTGACTTGTACGGTTTTAGTTGTAGAACCTGCCATCTAATATGGTAGCTATAGCAAGCATACTATAATGGTACCTATGCTGGCTAAGATTTATATTCTACTTTCGAAATGTTTTCGACACTATGCACTAATAATAATATCAAAAATGATTTGATTTTGCGTATCAAGCATCTTTGACTATCATAAGAAGAAATCTCCTCCAAGTCTGCGTTTGCATTGTGTGTGTGGCGGGAGGTCTTATGGTAGTTTCATTTTCCAAAAGCATTGCGAATTTGTTTTATTTTCTTTGTGAAAAATAACTGTTTTACGATCTCACACCAGTCACCATGACTGACTCGGAGTTTATTGTTCCCTTCTAAACTCTGGGTGCCCACTATTTTCCACACGGGCAGTCTAGAGTTATGTTATCAGGATATTCTGGATATTCTGGAGCTTGGGAGGTAAGATGGATGACGAGACGTAGTATTTGTATCTGATATTATTTATTCCGCTGTGTATTCTATATGAGGACAAGTTTATATAACTGTCCATTGTTGTTTATTGACTCTGATTGATGTATGTATAAAATGATATAGTTCTTTGTTTTAAAGATTATTCATTTATCTATTATATGTTGTTCCGCTGCGATGTGTAAGATTCTGATATTGTTTTCTGTTCTGATGTTGTTCTGTTGTTCTTTTTTTTTTCTTTCTTCTCTTCTTTCTTCTTCTATCTTTTCTTCTACCTCTTCTTTCTTAAACCCTCAGGGTTCGTATTTCCGTTCATTTTGAGTTAATCAATGGAGATTAGTGGTTAATCAAGAGGTACGGATTTGCGGGTCTTGACAGCTGGTATCAGAGCATATGGTTAAGCGACAACCCTGCTCTGTTTGGTGGTTACTCATTAGAGATAGAGTCAGTAGTACTCTAGAATGAGTTGAGTGTAATAATAGATATGAGAGCGTATTTGTTAGTTATTATAAAAAAATTGTTTTATATTGTGATGATTGGTTTGTTGAGTGGTATATGGATTCTGGTCGGTATTGTCCGTACAACTCTATCGATAGGGATCTCTAAACACTTATACAGAACAATTCGGCACAGTATTGTTTTAAATTGGGTAAATGGAATAATTTTACCTTGATTATATTTTGTATATAAAAGAAATGATTTTTCTTTAAATTATTACAGTATATGGTTGCATGGTTGTTAGAAGTGATAATATTAAACTATTATCATTGAAATTAAATGAGAAATTAAAATAATAACCAAAGATTTGGAAATAAATCCATTTAACGAATGAAATTTATAAATGTGAATTGAAAGATAAAGAGATGAATTCACATACAAATGAAATTTGAGAATATAAATTATAAATGTGATTTGTAATTTAAAACGGAATTCCAGAGAAGTTTTTGGAAATGTTTGAAAAGAATTTGAAAATTTTGGAGATTTGGAAAGTTTAAATCTTTTTGAATTTGAAAATGAATTTCAAAGGTTTTGAAAAGTATTTTGGAAAGATAAAAGCTCTAAACTCTTTTCGGTCGCTGGAAAATAACTTCGGTAATGACTGCAGCATTATTGATGTCCATTTTCGGGTTTCCAAAAGAGGAATTGCTGCCAAATTGTTTTAAATGGAACTTGTTTTGAAAATTTGGATTTTGTTTTAGAAAATTCAAAGGATAATTTGAACTGTTTTCAAAAATGGTTTTTGAAATGTTGGTAAACTCTGGAATACTATGTAGAAATATTTATGAAATATTATTAAGTTGATAACTTATACAATTTGAATTGATAGAATAAATTCAATTTAAAGGATGGAGTTAAATTAAATTAAGTATAAGTGAATCAATTAAATAAAGTGAAATGAATTAAATTCATATGGAATTTGAAATCCAGTTTAATATGAGTGGTTATAAACCAAAATGGCAAATTGAAAATAAATTTTGGGAATGAACGAAAGAATAAAACTGGAATTGAAACTGAATGTTGAAAACAAATTTGAATAAAGTGAATTACAATTTGTGATAAATTAGTAAATGAAACTAATTTAAAATAATGCACTTGTGAATGAAAGATAATTGATAAAATTCAATATTCAGAAGTTAAAGAGAATCCAAATAAGGTTGGAATTGTGAATTAAATTCAAATGAAATTTGAAATGTGAAATTGAATGAAAATGAATATGAAACTTCAATAGGGAAGTAAAGATGATATAAGAAGTATCGAAATTTTGTAATAGACTTTGCAAATTGGTTTGAATGTTATAACTAGATATTATGGCTAGTAGGACATACAGGTGTATAAAGGAATTGGATTTGATTTCAAAGATAAGTTTGAATTGCTCGACAAAAGGTAAGTATTTAAATTTCAATATGAAATTTGATGATTTCTTGTCTAGCCGCTTGGCTTTTTCTTTTCTTTTTGAAATCTGAGAGTCCATAGGGACGTTTTGTAGTCGTACCGTATTAGCCGCGCAAAGGAGGTTATGGCGAAATTTTTCGAAAATTTAAGGCGTTAGAATATTTTTGAGAAATTGGAAAATTTGAAAATTTTGGAAAACTTAGTAAAAATGTTGTAAAAAGTTTAACTATGAATTTTGGGAAAGTTAAACACTTAAGAAATTTGAAAATCTAATTTGAACAGTTTGTTTTGAGAAATTAACGGATTTTGTATCTTTTCCTTACTTGGTAATTTCGAGGACGAAATTCTTTTAAGGAGGGAAGTTTGTAACGACCCAGAATTTTTGATAATTAAAATTCGAATATTTAATTGATTTTAAATATAAATAAATGAATTTAATAAATCGAATAATTTATTTAAAGGATATTGGATTTAATTTGGTCAATTGAATCGATAATTTAATGATTGAAATTCCAGAGATAATTGAAAATCGAGTTTAAAATGATTGAAAATGATTTGTAAAATTTTATTTAATCATACTGGAGTTATAGAAAGGTTATAGAACTTTTAAAATTGAATTTGGAGTTAATCTATGAAAATTGAATATTTTAATATTTAATTATCGACTGTAAAAATAGCCAATTTTCGAACAGTCTCAGAATTGAACGAAACCAGTTTCATCGGATCCGTAATGTGATATTATTGTAAGATTTCAAATTTCGTAATTTTTGGATTTACCATTTGTCCGGGGCAAGCCAAAACGCCTCAAAATCGATTTAAATCGGTTTAATTTAAATTGATCGTTTATTGTCATATCTCACACAGACGATTGAATTAGCTTTTGAAACCTGTTCCATTGTGTCCGGAATACGGGTTAAACCCTAGAAATGTCGGTCACCGTGCGAGATTTGGAGTTCGGAAAATCAGGAATGAATAGTGTTTCGTCGGTTCTCTATAAAAGCACCCCTTTGTTTTTCTTTTTGCAAAATAAAACAAACTAGGGTTAGCCGGCCCTAAAAATTTCGACGACCAGAAATTGATGAAACTTATCCCCTTAATCTCTCTCGATCTATTGACTTTTAGAGGAATCTCCCAACTAGGAAAGTGTCGAGGGCAGGGAGATGTACACATCTGTACGGTGGAGTGTCGCGTAGTTCGATGAGGCGGCCAAAATCGAGTGACAAAGGGAGGCAGTTCGCATTCGTTTTAGGAGACGTGTGGGCCACCGAGATTGTAATGACCCAAGATTTTAGGAATTTATTCTGGAAAATATAAATAAATTTAAAATAATTTTTAAATAAATTTTGAAGGAGGAATTGATATAGCTTGATAGTGTATCAGTGTGTGTACATGTGTGCACAGGAAATGCACATGAATATAAGCTAAAACCCTGAACTCCAAGAATACATACATATTGATGTGTATGGAAATATATATATATATATATATATATATATATATATATATGTAGATTAAATTCTTAAAAGTAGTATGCATGAGTAAATGTATATATGAATGCTACTGAATATTTTTGAGTATACATGTGCATGTGTGTGTCAGTATAGAATGATGTATGAATATATAGGTGGGTGTACTAATTATTTCAGTAAGACTTATATAAATATATATGTGTTAATAAAATACTAGAGTTTAAACTAGTGAAATAAAATATACAGACATATTTTAATATAAGCAGAAATAAAAAGAATGAAGATATAAAAAGGAATCATCCTCTTATAAATAAATGAAGGAAGTACATACCATTTGCATGAAAGCTAAAAATAGGAAAAAATAAGATAAAACAGGGAAGTGCTTGGTATAGGCAGAATTAGAAAAGAGTATTTAATAAATAACAAAACCAAGTCACATTTTTAGCATGATTGAAGACAAGGGGAAAAGTATTTTCTGAAAAGCAAATTTCTGAAAAAATGTGTAACCACTTTTCTCTTCACCCAAATTAAGCCGGGAAGGGTAAAACTTTGGGTTTAAAATGCAGATAACATGATTTTTCTGGTGGGCAAAAATGGCCTTAGCCAATACCCAAAACCCTAAGAGAGACCCTGTATATATATATACATGTATATGCAGCAGCCTCCTCTCCTCCTCAGAAAAGAATTTTGAAAAAAAAACAACACCATAGAAATCATAAGACAAGGGAAGGAAGAGAGCTTGAGGCTAAGGGCAGAAGCTCATCAATTAATTAAGGAAACAAAGAAGAGAGCTAGGTGAGAAAACTCACTCAAAAATCTAAGGCAATAAGTCCTAATGTAGGCAGCCAGTTAAAAGTATTTTTCTTAAAAGAGTATTTTCATATATGAATGCTTATCTGTGAATTTAAATCTGAAAATGTTTTGATTCTCTTTGGTTGATCACTTGTTTTATTATAACAAAGTTTTATGTGTTGTTAGTATACATATCTGTTTTATACACTCAGATCTCTGATATGTTAATGTTTAGGGATATAAACAAATACCCAGAAAATAAAATGTTGAGAATAGGCAAGTAGTATTGGTTTTGGCTCAACCCAGAAAGATGTAAATAATGTTGAGCTGCAATATACTCATGTATAAGTGCTGAGGCTTGAAATAGAAAGGAATTAGGGGTGCAATAGGGTTGCCTATGTGCTGATGCTCCTGATTCAATAAAATGCATAGCAAACAAAATTTTGTGATTCAGTGAAACCAGGTCATCCTGAGTTTAACTCAAGCACAAATGTTTGCAAAAGAAAAACTCTCCCAGAAACCATAAGCCAATGTTAGTTGCCTAAACTCCTTTTAAATACCAGGATGAATATATACATATATACAGAACCTTATTTTATAATCACCAATGGTTGTTTGCTTGTTTGCCTCTGTATGGTCATGGATAATATGAGATGCCATGTTATGGATGTTTTTAGCTAATGAAATGATTCACTGAATGGTTTTGTCATGAAAAATCAAAAGAGTTATTATTAACTTAAAACCTGATTAGGAAATTGGGGTCAAGAACACTGCAGGAATGACTTGTGTGCTTGAGTAACACAAGTTGACACATGGCTTGTTTAAGTCCTGAGATCTTTGTGTAATGGAGTGAATTAGTTCATTACAGTGTGTCCATTGATTCATAAATATTGCAGATGAGACCAAGGATAGATAAATATACCAAGGGAATAATACTTGAGATGATGAGAAAACTAGAGTTTTTCCCAGATTTGAAATATGAGAATTGAATAAATGATTTAACTCATATTGGTTATTTTCCTGTTTGGTATGAATGATTGTTTGACTATGATTGAATTGTATGCTTGAATGTATGTGCCATATTTATATATGTAGTCTCTGGAAAGAAAAATTAAAGTGTGCACATGCACAATGACACAGAGCATGCACACAAGTATTTGCCTGATTCCAAAGGGCCGAACTTTCTGTATATGTACTTAACTTGACTTTAACCTAATTAACTAATTATTTTTGTGAGCTTTCTCATACCAGACATGTGTCTGACCCTAGTGTGCTAATGGCATCTGGGGTGTCTCATTTAAAATGAGGCAGTTTCAAATGCTTTTTCAGGGATTGCAGCAACTAAGTAGGAGTAGGAGCAAGGCTTTGAGAAGAAGATATAGCATGCTAAACTTAGTTAGATAAGAGCCTAAATGTTGAAATCTGCATGTATTGACAATTTAAATTGCTACTTGTATTAAGTGTTGAATATTGGATGGATATTTTGTTAGGTATTTTATTAAGAGATTGACTTGTATCTGGAATCTATGAACCAAGTTAAATATCTGTTATGTTTAAAAAAAAATTATTAATCAAATCTTGTAAGTGGATTTAGCAAGAACACCATGTTAAAATCGAATGATTGCATTTTATAAATGTATTAGTCAATCTTGAGTCTTTGGAAAGGATTTAAGTTTTGGAAAATCTGGATAGTTGATTCTCAGAAAATTAAATGGTTTTATTTTCTACCATGGCATATGTATACAAAAGAAAATAGGTATAGGTTGAATGTTTTATATGGCTGCAAGGTTCCCATAATTAAACTTGTTTCATACAAATGTCTCATGTCCTATTTTTTTTAAAGAAAGGATTTGTAATAAGGGAAGTGTAAGCCAGATCCAAATAGTTGCAGATATATATGCACATAAACATGTTTAGTGCAAATATTACCACACCTTTTCCTTTGTATTTGTGATAAGAATCTGAATTTCACTCAGATTCTAACCAAATGCATTCTTAATTCCAGACAGATTTTGTGAGAAGAAATTCAAACCTGGATAATGATAAACACTTCTATCATTTACAAAACCCAAGCAACAGACCCTTAATTTACATCAATCATGAAGCCTTCCAGGTTGTAGGAATGGGTTTCAAAAATAATTAAGCAAGAATTATTGTTTTGTATGATAGAATATAGGCAAAAATAAAGTATATATGTGCAGATATAGGTAGATAACAGGTTCCAAACTGTACAGGAGAAAAATGAAAAAAAAAACAAAAATTGTGTTTGAACCAACCAGCATAGTACTCGAACTCGTGACCTCTCGTGTATAAGTTAGGCGCGTTTCCATTACGCCTAGATGTTGCTTGTGTTCTCTTATGACCCGCTTTCTTTTAGCCTGAGTTTGATACTATTCAGACTTTAACACAAACATCTATATTAAAAGCTTGCTTTCCACTGATTTTTACTTGATCACTTCTTAGTTAGGATAAACAGACTAAAGTATATGTTTCCAGTGGATTGTTTGGTCAAAAAAAAAATCAGCAATCCAATATCCTCTTGTTTTCCAGAACTCTGATTCAAACAAGAGAGGCATATACATCCTCACATGTATGTGCTTATCTTTGTGAATGTACTGATATATTTATATTGGTTGATCATTGTGATCCTGGATATATTTGGTTTATTGGAGAAAGATATTGACCCTGAAAATTATAATCGCAATGGATGATATATCTATCTATATATATATATATCCTCTTTACCTTAAAAAAAATCCTTATGGAATTAGAGTAGAAATAGGAGGGTCATTTCAGAGATGCTCGTGGTCACGGCCGTGGGTGGGGCTGTCGTTGGCGAACGTGGTGGTGGTATTCGATCGACATGAAAGTGGTTGGGGGTGCGTGCGAAAATTGATGATGGAGGCGGCAATGGGTAGGTTTGAACATGAAGACCTGGAGTGTTTTGCGTGAGGGGAGAAGAACAAAAAGGGTGGCCCAGATTTTCGATTGCAAAACGAACGGCCAGATCAGTAATGGTTTGAAAATTAATAAAAGAAAATTTGTAAAATTATTATTTTATAATTCGTTCAAAGTTTAAAATGTTGTAACTCTTTGCTGCGAGGTCGGAAAATTATGAAACCAAATGCGTTGAAATCGTCTCGACGAGCTCTACGCAATGCAACTGATTTGGAGTCGTTTGGAGCTAGCGAAAATTTCGAGTAAAATTAAACGTCCGTTTAATTTTATTCGAAATAAATCGCTATAAATTGCTATCGGAAAATCAAGGTGAGATCTTCCTCACTCAAAATTAAATTTGAATTAACAGTTATTGATTGATGATTGACTATTTGGATGTAATATTAGATATAGTAGGATATATATCTATATATAGCAATATATACATATTGGCATATGTATATATTGGATTGATTGATTTCCCGCCTCGTATAGCGGATGAGACCCTATTGCGCCGTTAGTAAGCGGATAATATTTATTAAACCCATATACCGCGATAATTCCGTACTGGAGCGGAAATTGGTATTGTGCTAACATCTGTGGATGTAGGGAAACAGGTTGGAGGGATCCAACTGGATTCCTCACCGTATTGATTATTTACAGATATTGTGATATATTCTGCTATCATATGATGATATATGATATTTGATTGTTGTGATTGATTGTTTGATGCTGTAGCATCATCGGATCCATTTTTGAAGTTAAATATAACGATATTATTTTTAAAAGGATTTCAAAGTGATTATTTGAAAGTATACGTTTTATTGAATTTTGGAATTAATTCATTTTAAATAAATAAATGTTATAATTTTCGTGTTATAAAATTATGAGATTTGTTAAGATATAATAAGAATGTGGTTTTTTGAAATATAAGTTGATTAAATTGTAATTGGGTTAAATTGAAATTTTCGACTTATTATAAATGGATTATATTTATAGAAGATGTATAAAATTGTTATTTTATAAATAAAAATAAGGAGATTATTTAGGAGTTCTATAAATGTTAAAATGAACTTATAAACGGATTTTTTAAGTAAGTAATATTAATAGATATACGATTTGTGAAGTTATAAGATGAAGGATTTTGAAAATAAATGAATTATGAGTTATCAACTTATGAATTGGATTTTTGTTATATAAATGAGTCAAATGGAATTGTTTAAATAAGATATTTCATAACTTGAAATTGTTATAAAAATTTAAAATTGTGATTTATAAACGTTGTTTATAAATCCGAAATCACTTATTTTGATAAGTGAATTGTAGAAGTTAATTAAAGGACTTATATCCACGATTTTGGACAGTGGATAAGCTTTTAAATAAAATGTGTAGAAATGTTGAATTTGGATAACGAAGTATATTCACGATTTTGGACGCTGAATATATTATTAAATAAAATGGATATGTTTTGGAGAAGTGATATTATGAAATGAAGTAATTGTTTTAAAAGATGTTTTAAAACGTGTTAAATATCGAAATCATAGATTTCAACATTTATTGTTGAGATAGACGTTTTCGAGAAATAAGGAAATGGTGGACTATAACACTGTTGTTATAGTAAATGATTTCTGAAAGGAAATGTTTTATATAGTATTGGGATTTATATATCTATCTAAATTTCGAATCCCTATACTAGTGATTTTGAGTCGTCGTAACGATGTTTTACGTAACATTCGTTTTGACTCAAATAAAGGTGTTAAAAGAATGTTTTCCTTAAAGAATGAATTTATACTTAAATTTGATTTAAGTATATTGAATATTTTCAAATGTTGAAAATAAATGATTTGTGAATTACTTATTTTTAAATAAGTATGGAAATGATTTTCCAATATGAAATGAACTGTTTTGAGATTTTATCTTTTAAAAATAAATTGAAATGTGGAAATTGATTTGAAATTGTTTTCAAATGGTTAAGTGTGGAAATTTTATATCTAATAAAGATATTTTTGAAGATGAAATTATTTCGGAAAATTATTTGGAATCTGATGATGTTGCGGCATCTTTATTGATAGTTAAATAACCGACTATCAATATTTACCTTGAATGGGTATTTGTTGTGAATTGGATGAATTTGAATGCCACACTTATTTTGAATAAGCGCTCACTATTCGGGTTAGCCGGGAAAGGACCATGGGGTCGTATAACCCATTCCGAATATGTGATACGTCGTTATGAATTGCATTCGAAGACCGGTGTTGAAGACCGGATATTTTTGAAAACGGAAGGATTACCGTCGAGTTACTCTACATCGGCTGATCTCCGATTTAGAGGTTTTTATCACCCTTAGTGACGGGAAGTCCGGACGTGATTGAAAATTATCCGGAATTGCAAGGGCTTCGTGAGAAGTGCCTTCGGTTATGTTCGATCCCGGAACAGACTTGTATGGATTGTATGTCTGACGTTACAAATTGAGATATAAAGCTGATTTCTTTCAAATACATTTCTGTTGGTGGCGGAGAATTTATTCTCTTAGCTTAACACCCTTCTCTGAGACGTACGAGCTCAGAGGTTATGTAGTTGAAATTTATCAGCAATATACTCCCAATTTGGTAACGTGGCATACTGAGTGTTGCTGTGAAATGATCAGTGTTTGATCATTTGCGATATGATCATTTATTTGATCTTATATCTTGGTGATCATAGGTTGATCATTTGTTTGACCCGAAGCATGGCTTTGTAGAAAGCGTAGCTTTGTGGACGAGACTTCGTCGAGCCTCACACCCCGGAAATGGTCGAAACAGGAAGGATGCAGCAAGGTTCTAGGGAGTAGCGCCCCTTAGTGTATGTCATTCCTTCTGGATAGAGGTGGTATCATGGTATGGAGCCCAGATACTTAACCTATGTGGTTGCTGCATTATTATTATTATGTGGTTTGTTGGAAATCGGGGATCCTCGGGAAGATCGGTTACGATCGGGGGATGGCATACGCGTGTCAGTAGTTACCTATTTTTGCAGAGGTAACCCGGCCTTGTGTTGGCAGAGATCCGGTTAGGTTCTCGGAACGTCATTCCAGAGGCGTTCTATTCGTGGAATAGGAAGTTCCTTTGCCTGACCATTTGTTGGAAATCCAAACTCCAATACGTGACTTGTACGGTTTTAGTTGTAGAACCTGCCATCTAATATGGTAGCTATAGCAAGCATACTATAATGGTACCTATGCTGGCTAAGATTTATATTCTACTTTCGAAATGTTTTCGACACTATGCACTAATAATAATATCAAAAATGATTTGATTTTGCGTATCAAGCATCTTTGACTATCATAAGAAGAAATCTCCTCCAAGTCTGCGTTTGCATTGTGTGTGTGGCGGGAGGTCTTATGGTAGTTTCATTTTCCAAAAGCATTGCGAATTTGTTTTATTTTCTTTGTGAAAAATAACTGTTTTACGATCTCACACCAGTCACCATGACTGACTCGGAGTTTATTGTTCCCTTCTAAACTCTGGGTGCCCACTATTTTCCACACGGGTAGTCTAGAGTTATGTTATCAGGATATTCTGGATATTCTGGAGCTTGGGAGGCAAGATGGATGACGAGACGTAGTATTTGTATCTGATATTATTTATTCCGCTATGTATTCTGTATGAGGACAAGTTTATATAACTGTCCATTGTTGTTTATTGACTCTGATTGATGTATGTATAAAATGATATAGTTCTTTGTTTTAAAGATTATTCATTTATCTATTATATGTTGTTCCGCTGCGATGTGTAAGATTCTGATATTGTTTTCTGTTCTGATGTTGTTCTGTTGTTCTTCTTTTTTTTCTTTCTTCTCTTCTTTCTTCTTCTATCTTTTCTTCTACCTCTTCTTTCTTAAACCCTCAGGGTTCGTATTTCCGTTCATTTTGAGTTAATCAATGGAGATTAGTGGTTAATCAAGAGGTACGGATTTGCGGGTCTTGACAGGTACTATGAGTACTTTTGCTACATGACTTATCCAACGTTGGACTCCAAATTACCCATTTTATTCCCCCAAGTTAGAGCATGCGCTCGAGAAAACCGCATAATGGTGCCAGGTGAGGAGGCACATCATATATTTGCTGTGGCCCAAAATCAAATCGAGTTACAGACCACATGAGAGAGTGTTGTTTGGCTATGATGATTCGCCTTTTATGATCGACCCTATCGTAGTGCACGCTGCATTCCCATCTGCTAGACATTTTCCATTGGTATCATCCCATCCAGTTTATGATGCTATTTGTTCATCGGTGAGCGTAGCTGGAGACAGATGTTAGATGGTGATTATTTTTCTAACGATCCACATTCGGATACACCTTTTTTGAAGGTGTATGATAGTGCCGCTTTACAGGAGTATGCAGGGAGTGGTGGTCCGCTAATTACTTCATCATCATGAATTTTGATTATGCATCTTTTTGGCGTTGTTTTTACACTGCACCGCATATAGCTACTTTTGTTCATGCTGCATCCGTTGATTTGGTAGGGCCTTCAGGCATCCGGAGTGGTGTTGTCCCCCTGGTTTTACAGGACCTTACACAGAGTACTTAGATATATCATGCTCCACAGCCATTCCAGATAGGAGATTACAGTTGGACAGTCGGTATACCGACAACATCAGTAGTTGATAGATACATTGATATTCCTCATCTTGAGATTTCTCAGTATTCAGATCCAACTGTGGTTTCATATGAGGATTTGTTTCAGATGCAGATGGGACTCCGCTAGGTCATGTACATCGAGCATCGATGGAGCATAGATGAGTTGACTGCTTGTATTAACGAGCTGACTACTGCTGATGAGCAGCGATATCATCCTACACGTAGAGTAGATGATGATGATGATGATGATGCAGTTGGTCTTTTTGATGATGAGTACCAGTTTGATGAGCCATAGTGTTTTTATGTATTATCAGTATTCGTATGTCCTATCAGTGTGTGTATCTATGTATTATCAGTGTTTGTATCAGTGTATTGTCAGTGGTATGTATTTACTATTAGTGTTTGTATCAGTGTATTATCAATGTTTGTATCATTGTATTATCAGTGGTATGTATATACTATCAGTGTTTGTATTTACTAGTAGTGTTTGTATCAGTGTATTATCGGTGTTGGATTTTTTTTTTGAGTGTCTGTACTTAACTTTGTGAAGGAACAAACACAGTTGTGTTTGTTTATATTCACGTTTGTGGATGCTTGCCACGTAGTCGATCAAATGGCACTTGATTCATGAGACGCGGATCATGAACTTTATATTTAAACAAATGTTTTGCAATGAAAATTCACAACATCTTCAAGGATTCACAACATCTTCAATATCTTCGATGTCAACTAAAAGCTGGACTCCCAATGACTATTTACTACTAATCAAATCGTATATAGAAACCGACCATAGATACATGGAAGAGGAGTTAGAGAAAGGTTTTTAGGTCAGTAGAAATGAGGTTTTAACAGCCATCTTGATTGTAGATTAATTCGAAGGCTTCTGGAAACTCGGATTACTTTTGTCAGGTCTACTAGAGCTTGTCGAAAATATAGAATCATTATAAATACAATGAAGGAAGAAGATCTATTTCAGTTAACACGAGCTACGTTTGATTCCCGTTATTTTTAGAAGTATCACATTGATTTTGTTGGACATGCTGCATATAATCTCCGGGTTAGATATATTAGATAATTTGGATGACATTTGGGTTAGTTAAGTAAGTTTTTAAAGTTAATTACCTTCAGCAAGTTCTTTGCACTTTCAGTAAGTTATATGTACTTTCAAATTCAAGTAAAGTCCGTGTTTTCAAAATCTAGTATGCACTTAAGATAATAACATTTAACCCATGGAAAACATTAACAAACAAGACTTAACTTACTAAGACAACAAACACTAAACGTAGACAACTTCACAGAAAACATACAAGACAACAAACAGTAAAACGCGACAACATTATGGAAAGCGAACAAGATAACAAACAAGACAACTGATGATTAAAAAAACTTCCTTCGACCACCTGATAAGTTAATTGAACCCAACGTCCTTTGAAGCGTCTGAATTTTTTCTTCAAGTTCATTAGCATATACAACTACTCGATGAGGAAGAGGATCATTTATCCATTGTCAAAGTCCACAACCATCAGGAGAATTACGACATTTATAGTGGCGCCGACCGATATCAGTTTCGTTTCTTACAATAGCATACAGAACAAAGCTTTAATCCACATGACAAAGCTTTAATACGTGTAACGCAATGCAATGTGGCTACGGTGTCCGATAAGTCCCGATACCATGCCATTCCGTCTCCACATGAAAAATGTTTAATCCATGTAAAGCAGTGCAACGTGGCTACAGTGTCCGATGTTACTCGACACCGGACCCTGACTCCATCTTTAGCGCAACGTGGACATTTGAGTTATCAGTATGGCATTATATAGTATAATGAATGCTGCCTCCATGTAATTAATCAATATGCCTAAAGTGTTCGATATGACTGGACGCTGTGTCATTCTGTATCCATTAAACAGCAAGAGCTTATAAATAGAATTAAGGACGTCGAAAAACATACTCATTAAAACTTCCAAAATCATCATCACCGTTTATCTACCTATATTAAATGAGTTCTCTAAAAAGTTTGTGGTGCTTATCATCCTCGTCTTCGATATCGTCATGATCTTTGGACGATTTCATTGAACATTATTTTAATCGACAAAGAATGTTTGTTACTGAAACGAGGGATTTAATGACCCATGAAATTGCTGAAAGCTCTACTTCAACCCGAGAGGTAGCATTGTTGGAAGGAAAGACTTGCGTTATGGATGAGATTATGCTAGCGGTCATAAACAACTGATCAAGGATTATTTTAGAGCAGATCTCGTGTACGGGGATGTGGATTTTCGACGAAGATTCCATATGACGAAGAATATCTTTAATCATGTTCTCAAAAAATTAACTGAAACAAACATTTTTTTCACCCACAGTAGAAATGGATTCAACGAACTTGGAATTTCTCCACTGCAAAAGGTTACGGCTGCACTTCACATGATATCATATGAAACTCTGGTGATTCACACGATGATAAAGTGCAGATTGGAGACTCAATGGTAATATTGTGTATGAAAGAATTTTGCAAAACCGTTGTTTGTATGTTTGGTGAAGAATATCTTCGGTCCTCAACCCCTCATGACATTAACAAATTGTTAGCAATGGGATTTCAACGTGGATTTCCTGGTATGTTAGGTAGCTTAGATTGTATGCATTGGAGGTGGAAAAACTATCCAGATGCATTATAGGGCCAATACACAGGACATCGCAAAAAGGCAACTCTGGTATTGAAAGTTGTTGCTTCGTTCGATTTGTATATATGGCATACTTTTTTTGGAGCACCAGGTTCGCTGAATGATATTAACATTCTATGTCAGTCATATTTATTTAATGACTTATGTAATGACATATCACCTCCATGCAATTACAAAATAGGAGACAAAATTCTTTCCATGGGTTATTATCTAGTATATGGAATATACCCAAAATGGAAAACACTTGTGCAAGCATACAAAAGACCTAATAAAGCAAAAGAAGCCAAGTTCACCAAACAACAAGAGAGTGAGGAAAGATGTCGAATGAGCATTTGCAGTGCTTCAAGGTAGGTTTCATGTATTTAGAAAAGAGGTATACTACCACGATCCGATGATATTATCTGATATCATATACCATTGTATTATTTTACATAATATGATTATCGAAGAAGAATGTGGTGGGTATGAGCTTCAACCGAGAAACTATCTAGACATTGATGTGGCATTTCGAAAAAACCTTTTAAGGACCTAAATAATTTGCCGAATACTTGCAAAGAATACAAGATCCACAAGCTCATCTTGATCTAAGAGAAGAACTAGTGGAACACTACTGGGAACATAAAGGAAACCATTAGTAGAAGTGATTTTCAGATAGTGTTTGTGTTTCACTTATCTATTGTAATAAGTTATTGTTGACGTTTTGTAATAGTGTTTGTGTTTGAATTTGTTATATCTATTGTACTAAATTGTTGTTGACGTGTTAATAATAATAACAACAGTGAGAATGGCAAAACAAGAATGACAATAAACTATAACAATACCAATAATAACAAAAATGACAATAATAGCATTACCAATAACTGCAACTAAAACAACAATCACAATAACAACAACACTAATAATGACACTACAACTAACACTTGGGAGAAAAATAAAAGATGCAATGCTAAGATACATAGTACGAACCTAGTTTCCTATAAACCCCCATGACGTCTATGGTACTCCTCCAGTTGCTTCTCCATATACAACATTTGCGCTGGATTGAGTTCGTTTAGGTTGCAACTTAAAAGAGCCATATCATCAGCTCTTTGTTGTCGAGCTAATTCTTGTTCTCTTAATTCTATCTCATCATTTCTTAACTTATGCTTTTCATCATGGCGTCATTGTTTTTCCTTTGCCCTTTCAAGTCTCTTCGTTTCTTTTGTTTCCATATATAATATATTTGCATCTTCAGCCGTCGCCATTCACTTACCAATATGTTCATAATGTGCACCGTAATCGATGGTGGTTTTTTTCTTCCCCTTAAACTTCCCCAGAGGCCTGCCACCTGTACTAGTTGTGAAGGGGGTGTCTTTTTGTGGATCAGAACTATCAGGGCTAGATCCATTGCTCACCTTTCTTGTGAAAAAACTTTATTTTCTGACTCTGCCCCACTTGGACTTCCTTTGCCTTATTTTTCTCAAGAAAAGCAAGCATCTCCTCATTCCTCAAAGCCGTCTTTACTACAACATCACAAGGATCCCTGATATGTAGTAACATAGCCCTAGCAAGCTCAGGCTTCAATCTCCTAATAAACTTCTCGTTTCTCTTAATATTAGTATCAACCGTAGCATAGCCATATCTTGCTAGCTAATCAAAACCTACTCGCATACTCAAGCACAGTCATCTTCCCCTGCTCTAACTCAGCGAACTTCTTAAGCAAAGCAGACTTAGCAATCTCCGACATAAACCTTTCCTCAAATCTCCTTTTGAACTCAGCCCACGTCATCATATCCTCATTAACTCCAACTATAACGTTGTTCCGCCAGTACAGCGCTGCTCCTTGAAACTGTCTAGAAGCAAGTCTTCTCTTCTGCTCATCGTTGAGCCCAAAATATGCAAAGATTCTATCACAATGCAGTAACCAGTTGTCTACTTCAATGGTGTCTTCAGTTCCGATGAATGGCTTTCCTCCCAACCGAGCATAATCCCTACTTAGAATAGCATAGTTATTCACCACCGGAGCTTCCTGAACTCCTCCTCCAACTACTCCCGTAGAAACACCCACCTTCATCATGTTGACAAAGAACTGATACATTGCTCCCATGTCAAATTGCGGGACTCTAGCACCATTTCCAACTTGTGCCTGACCTAGGTTTCTCCTTGTATTTGGTCTGGCATTTCCATTTTTTGTGGTGCTTCCCCCTCCAAGGATAACTCTTCCACTTCTAGCATCCATATCTATATTCAAGCCTCGTAAGATACAGAAGAATAACCTAAGAGAGATAGGATAATAAAGATATAGCGTATACTTATATACAACAAACACAAGTACGTTACTACAGCGTTATCCCATACCTCGATCTTATCTCTAATTCCTTAGGATTATGTTTTCAAAAATCATTTTAGTTTAAAGTTTTTCATAAACCTATGCTCTGATACCAAGCTGTAACATCCCCTATCTGGAGGACCGAAGCTAAGCGCTATAGATGCTACAGTCATCCATAGTATTAACTTCCGGTGACCAAATAAGGTAATGTTAATGGTATCCATAATATCAGAAGCACTTGAATATGAAACAAGATCATAGATTTCAAAACAACATTTCTGATTACATTTCAAAAAACCAGTTTCATATCCAGATTACATAATCCCATCGCTTTCCCAGGTTCAGATCAAATATAATTATTACATAAATACGCCAATAGCAACATATGAAGATGCCTCCTTGGTTGACCATATTACTATATAGTCATAACTGACTTAATACAACACAGTGGAATTAAAACAAGCAAAAACAGCATCCCTAAATAGCTATCCGTCAGCCTCCTACTCGTCTTCGAAAGCTTTATTTATCAACCTACTAAAACCTGAAAATTCTCAACCCTCAGCCTACTCAAATCAATTTTGGGAAACCAAGAGTTTAAGAGGAAAAACATAAACTTCGAGTCAGACATAAAGCCTGGTGTGAATAATACTATACATCTCGGTTATTTGATATTAAGTGAGACCATGACGCTTAGCGAAACGGGTTTCCCCTCACAAATATCCTTTTAAAATATATCTTTTGCAAATCTTATTCCTGCAATCAAAATTGGTTAAAACAATAATATCAATGTCATAAAAGCATATAAATCAGGTAACAAATAGACTATCTATCCGAACACTATAGTTTTGTTTGGCTAACTACTAACCTTTAGCTGACTCGGGCGTACAAGACAAAATAAACAAATAATCTAACATCTGTTAGATACTCCTCATCTGGACGTATCTGTCCCTAACTTACTTCTCCAGGGTCAACTAATCCTAATGGTTTTGAGGGCTCACCAATAACCAATCCTCACTCTGTATATTCCTTTCTATTTGTAATATCATTTTAGTCTTACTTGTGACAAAGCCCTACACACTGAAATTTTGGACTAAATTAGCTAGGGGCTAATAGCTAATGTATAGGGCGCGACCCTATACTAGTCCCATATGGTATTCTAATATCTAGTCATTTTACTTAGGGCTAACTACCTATAAATTTTCGTTGAAAACCATTTCTTTCAAATTGATTTAAAACTTTAAATCATTCTTTAAACAAGGAAAATATACTTTATGCTTTACTCAAATCACCTTGGCATGTTATATATACTTTACACAAAACTTCGTTGATGAAAACATTTAACCTTTGAAAGTACCCCTTTCGAATCCATTGAAAGTACTCCTTTCGATACAAGTAAAACCTTAGGCCGAAGGCCAAAACATACCCTTTCGAAACCCTTTATAGTAAACCTTCCACAACCATTGAAAAACAACACCTTCGAAAACTTTAAAACTTTAAACATCCTATCTTTGAAACGCTTAACATTGCCTTTCGAAAACATTGGAAACCTTTCGAAACCATTGGGGTACGACCCCTTCGAAACTTTCATTTAGACCTTTTGAAAGTATTAAAACCCTTTATAAACATCAAAGCTTTCAAAAGCATTTGGGTTCAAGTAAAACATGTGGAAACTTTTCGAAACCATTTAAAAACCTTTCCTTTCAAAACCCTTAGGTTTTACCTTCAACGGAACAAAGGATCATAAAACAACTAAGTCGAAAGCACTCTTTCGAACAAAATTTCCTAAGTAAAGAAGTGATGGTGTCAAAATCAAACCTTCGAAAGCATTGGAGAAGTGGCTAGGTTTTTAAAACGAAGTATCCTTTCAAAACCATTTGCTTCGAATGGTAGAAAGCGGCAGCTTGGGGTTTCGACCCCTTCGAAAGCATTTACTTAGAACAAAAGGCGCAAACTCATTCGAAACCATTCCTTAAATCAATTCGACCAAGTCGGAGGCCAACCAAGTCGAAAGCATTCCTTTTGAAAGCAAATCAGGCACATTTCCATTTGAAAGCAAAATAGTGCTTCGACCCCATCGGAACCCCTTGTTTCGACCCAATACCTTCCGCCCATATCCAATTCACTATGTACCAAATCATTGATACTATGTGCTTTGGTTTCGAGGGTGATGGAGGCGGAAGTACCCAGTCGGAACCTAGGTGCCGAAAGTGGTGAAACATGTAAAAAGCATGTAAAATATAATTTTTTTAGCTTTTATAGTAATCTTATAAACTAACCTGCCTTGTTTGTCAAAGTATTATTGGTTGCTAATTTTCTTTTCAAAAAGTTCTATCGAAATTTCAAAAATAAACAATTTAATTTACTTACAAAATAGCCCTTCTCCTTTTATAAATATGTAAAACATTTAAGTCTCGTAGCTTAAATAATTTTATATATTCATTAAAACACTTAAGAAAATTCTACAAAAATTCCTATATATCATTTTTAATATTTTTTCTAACATATATAAATTTCAGACCCAAAACTTATATAATTTAGCCGTAACTTTTTTTAAACCTAAATATCCATTTTCTACACTAGAAAATTAATATAAAATCCACATTAATTCAGAAAAGTATGAAATTTGAAATCCATCTCCAAAATATCATTTCTGATCTAAATCTAAAATCACAAGGTATTTGGATGTCATTTAATAGGGTTTTCACATTAAAACATATCATAAAATCCATATGAAACATCATAAATCATCAACAAGCATATATATTTATTTCTAACAATCAAAACATGGCAAAATCTTGCAAAATAATTCGGATTTAACCTAAAACCGAAAATAATTATAAAATATGAGATGTAGCCATTATTCACCTTAGCTTTGTGATTAAGGAGTTGAGATTTGATCTTGGATTATATTGATTACTTCTTCCTTTAGCTTATCTTCCTCTTGTTCTTGCTTAATGGTGGCCAGACTCTGAGTTTTAATTTTTGCAAATGAACGTAAGAAATGAATGAGTGTAAGGGTTTAGGGTATAAGGATCTACTTATTCTTATTTTGCCCCTTATCTAACTTCCCTAACTTATTTTATTTTAACTCATGCTAGTTCATTTGTTAACATGGCACGGCTACCCCTTAGTTTTCACAAATCTCAATCCCCTAATCATTAAATTATTTTATTTAATTTAACCAATTAAATATCCTAAATAATGTTACTAAAAATTAGGGTCGTTACACCCTAGCAATCTCCAACATCAACCTCTAGATAGACTTCTCATTTCTCTTGATACAGTGTCAATAGTGGCATATCCATACTTAGATAGCTCATCAAATTTAGCAGAGTGCTCTTACACTGACATTTCCCTCTACTCCAACTCTATAAACTTCCTGAGCAAGGCTGACTTGGCTACTTGAGAGAAAAAATTTCCTCGAATCTCCTTTGAAATTCTGCACAAGTCAAATCCTCTTCTGGTATCCTTACGGTCACCCCGTTCCACTAGAAGCTCCTTGCAATTGTCTCGAAGCAAATCTCCTTTTTGCTCATCATTCAGACCCAAATCAGCAAAAATCTTTTCATAATGTAACAATCAGTCTCCACTTCTATTGCATCCTCAGTCCCTAGAAATGGCTTCCCACCTATACTGGTGTAATCTCGACTTAGCTTAGCATAGTTATTACCGACTGGCACCACGGGAATGACTCCTCCCACATTAGCAACATTTCCTCCAACTATCCCTGTAGCTGCTCCAGCTTGCATCAGATTGATAAAGAACCGATACATATTCCCTATATCCACTACTGGGTTCCGGCACATACATTGGCATTTGCATTTTGATTAGCATTTGCTGTCGACCATGGTTTTTCCTAGTGTTGGGTCGAACATTATCCTTTGTTGTGGTGCTTCCTCCACCTAGATTCACTCTTTCATTTCCTGCCTCCATATATTTTTTCTTGTAAATCTGCATACGAGCCTTAATGAGATACAAAAGAACGGACTAAGAGAGAGGGGAGAATACATACTTATACATAGCAATACAAGTACGTTATTATAGTGTTATCCCATACACAAATCTTATTCTCTGATTCGTCAGGATTATGTTTTAAAAAACTCTATAGGTTTAAAAATCTTTTAATCATAAACTATGCTCAAATACTAACTTGTAACATCCCCTATTCTAAGGCCCAAAACTAACTGCTATGGATGTTGTAGTCATCTATAATTATTAATTCTTGGTGACAAAATGTGGCTATGTTAATCATATCTATAATCAAAAGCACATGAATATGAAAAAAAATTCGACACAGTTTAATAACAGATTTTCATATCTCATTTCACAAATGATAATTCATATTCATTACATAATCCCAATCGTAATCCCATGTTCATAGAAAATATAATTATTTTAAAATACTCCAAGAGCGACAAATGAAGATGCCCCATTGGATGATCAGAGTCAAATACTTGGCAATTATACAAATTTGCCAATACATCCAAATAGACAAAACCAAACTACACAATGGAAATAGGTATAGTTCCTAATAGCTAGATTGCATCCTGCACGTCTTCGAAAGCTTATTCATCTAACTGGAACCTGAAAGCCTTACTCCCGACCTTCACAAATGAGTACCTGAGAGTTTAAGGGAAAAATCAAAAACTTCGGGTTAGACATCAGTCCAGCGTGAATAATAACCTACAATATCGAACCAAATATATATCTAGTAAGACCACACTGCTAATCGGAACAAGTTTTTCCCTCACTAGTATCTTAACCAATACATAACAACCATATACTATGCTCCTGCAAACATAATGGTTAGAACATAGAGAATAGCATTTATAACAGTGCAACATATATTGGATTACCCATCCCAATTCATTAGATTATCCATCTAACTTTCAAATGACTACCAGTCACAATTTAAGGTAACTATTCGTCTTATTTTAATCTAACTACCCGTCTTATAATTAAGTGAACTATTCATCTCACATTTAAACATATTCATAGTATGTAGACTATTCATTCACATACAATTATTACTTGGATTACCCATTCCCTACCATATTGACTACCCATCACATATGGTTTAATTATTTAAAATTATGTGATTATCCATCACACATATTCCATTTAACTTAAAATGATATAGCCTATCCATTACACATCCCATAGTTTTTCTAGGATGACTATGAGCCCTTCATTATCCTCATAGAGACTATCCATATCCAGCATGATGTGGACTATCCATCTCATATCTCATAGTTTTCCTAGGATGACTATGAACCCATAATTTAACAATTTAATTCATGTTACCCACATGTTTCAATTTAATTCATGTTACCCACATGTATCAATTTAATTCATGTTACCTACATGTGTATCTCCTTATAGTTATAACATTTCAAAGTGACATACATTGGCATCCCCAATTGATTCATGTCGAACTTATTAGAAACAAACAACGATATCCCCAAGGTTTAAAGTCAAAGTCAATAATATATGGCTCCCCACAATTAAATAATTTAAATTTAGTTCAATGTCGAGGTTCACCCACATCGGTGTCCCCAATGACAGCGTCGATATCTATAGTCAAATAAAATTGGTATCCCTAATGTTTAGAATCAAAGTCATAAAGCAATAGGCTTGCCACTCTTAGTAGGTTAATAAAGATCAATGCCGAAATTCATCTATATTGGTGTCCCTAATGATAGTGTCGAAGTTTACAAATTTTAAAATGGATTGGTATCCCCAATGACAATGTCGAAATGGAAAACATAAAGCTCTCCGTCTTTTGATGAAGATAGGCGACATTCAAGCCGCACTATACCTCAACGACCCTCTACCCAAGATAAAACCAAACTTAAATTCTTTTAAGATAAATTCATGTCCAAGATAACGTTGTCGACTTCCATAAACTATAGGCTATCCACCCATTAAAACAAAACTTTAACTTTTATAAGTTATATGGCTATCTGCCGAAGTTATAGGGTCATTGACCCTTTTGAAATATAGGCCTCTTTGCCCCTTTTAAAACGTTTTCAATTTATATAAAAGCAAGCCTCTTCGGTCTTAAAAGATAAAATGCGACGTCGTGGACATGAGGCATCAACTCTAAAACATAAGATCATCAACCCTGATGCACATCGGCCCCAAGACCCTTGACATCATAATAAAACTATCTTACTTAAACTACTTCAGCTATTATACCGCTTTATATATATAGAGTCGAAGTCAATACAAGCGGCATCACTGCCTTGGCATGTAAAACAGTCGAAGTGGTTAGGTGTGGCATCATTGAAAACAGTGATGAAAACATGTGACGTCGTCGACATTAAGCTTTTAAGTGTTAAAATGAATCACGAAGATACCATTGCCATCGACACTATATTGTCGATGAGGTCGACTTCAGCCTACTTAGAAACATTACATAGCTACCAAAGTAACTATCTTATGCTTCTTTTTGCTTCGACGTCGACACTCATGGATGCAACCTTGTTTTAGGCTCGGCGACGTTAGGGTGTTATGGCACTATCGTAATTCATGTGAAAACTGTTTTATTACTACTTTAAACAATAACTTTTCACCAAATATTATTTCTTTTCCAATTTTTATTGGATAAAACAATTCTTTACAAATCCTTTTATAAATTACTGCTGCACTAACTTTTCAAGTTCCAAAACATATTTAAAAAAATTAATTAATATCCTTAATTAATTATCATTTTAAATGCTTATCTAGAATAATAAATTCACAATAAATTGAAATAACTTGGAAAAAGTCTCAAAAATTCATAGAAATTGGAGAATATCCTTCTCTTTATCATATAAAAAGTTCGAAGCCAAAAACCATATTTAATTATTTTAAATAATTAAAACTCGATATTAAACTATTTCCTTCTTAGGAAATTCATAAAATATTCAATTTAATTTGGAAAATTATGAAATAAAAAATCCATCTCCAAAATCATGTTTTATACAATATATCAGAAAATCAAAGCATTTTGAGGTTAAAATCTTAGGTTATACCCTTAAAACCCATTTAACCAATTTCATAAAAATTCCAATAACCATTATTCTATCCAAACAATGATTAAACAACCATATCTTGGCAAAAAAAACATCAAACATTCGGGTATTATCAATACTCGAATTCAAAAGCAAATATAGAGATGAAATACTTATTATTCACCTTATATTAATTGTTGAAGTTGAGATTTGATTTAGCTCTTGAATCACTAAGCTTGAATTTATGAATCTCCTTTGATTTCACCCTCCCTAGGTTGATTAATAATCGGCCTCCTTGTATTTTCTTTTGATTGTTTTGGTGTGAATAAAGTGAGAATGATATAAGAGGGAGAGGGTTTAAGGGATTAAAAGGTGAATCTACCTATTTTGCCCGTTTCATATATCCTCTTATGTGTTTTAAGTTTAAAACAATCTTATTGCTTAGTTCATTAAGGCATGACCTTAATAATTAACAAAATCTCATTCTCCTTATCCCTTTACATTATTCTACTTGATCTATCCAATTAAATGTCTTTAATAATGGTAAAATAAAAGTAGGGGTGTTACACTAATAAAGGAATTCCTTTGGATCAATCTTATTATATTGAGAAGATGTTAAAGAAATATAATTACTTTGACTGTAAACTTGCTTGTACACCATATGATCTAAGGGTAAAATTAGTTAAGAACACTAATGAAGGTATAAGATAGTCTGCCTATACGAGCATCATTGGAAGCCTTCGATATGCCACTGATTGTACTAGATCCGATATTGTATATGTCGTGGGATTAATATACATGTTTACCAGTAAACCTAGTATTGAGCTGTGGCATGCTATTGAAAGGGTCATGACATACTTAAAACAAACCAAGAACTTTTGATTACATTATGGAAAGTTTCCAGCTGTAGTTGAAGGATACACCGATGCAGACTGGAATTCTTTATCCGTTGATTCTAAAGCAATCAACGACTATATTTTTAGCACAACTGGTGACATTGTTTCTTGGAAATTCAAGAAACAGACTATTTTGGCTCTGTCCACTATGGAGTTTGAGATGATAGCACTAGCAACAGCTGGTGAAGAAGCATATTACTTAAGAAATATGCTAGCGGGGATTCTTTTATGGAAAAAACCGATACTAGCTATGTTGATCCAATGCGATCATACCGTGGCTATTGCATAAGTTCAGAACCGTTATTATAATGGTAAAAGACGATAGATACGTCGTCAGCACAACACTGTAAGAGAGTTACTCTCTTTATGTGTTGTTAGAGTGGATCATATACGCAATGATGAAAATTTGGTAGATCATTTAATGAAAGGATTGACCATAGAGAAAGTCCATAAAACATCCAAAAGGATGTGACTATTGCCCTTAGACGCTCATAATGGTAACCCAACCTATATGGCTGAAGATCCCAAGAACTAGATTTAATGGGTAAACAATAAGTTGTGAAGTGATAAGAGGTGGGCATGTTATATTATAAACTATTTAGAAGCATGTATTCCTATAGCGATTAGAGGGTGAGGTAATAGAAACACTTAATGAGATCTATACTCTATATGGAGTGGGGTACCTAGCTATAGGAGTACTCTTGATAGACTCACCTTTGCGAATGTGGGAATGAGGTCGTTTCCTATGAAAAAATTGAGGGCAAAAGTTTTTTACAGCGTTCACTAAATGGGGTTAGACGTGCATGACCATTACCACATGGGCTAGTTGAAAGCACTTTAGGAAGGTTGTGTGTGGTTTGATGTCAGATATAGAGTTCAAGACTACGTGTCACTCTAATATATTCTGAATCTTACTTACTATGCAAAAGTTCAAATCGAAAGATACCCTTGTTTATGCGCTTCCTATATTTTCAAAAATAACGTTAAAATATATTTTTGATAATTCAAGTAAGGGATTGTTGGAATTTTAAGTGAATTTTTTAAATTAATGGTAATAATATTCGCAATGACTAATGTTGTATAATGGTAATATATTTATGAGCTATTATTATTGAGCCGTTGCAAAAATTAATATTAATAAAATTCGTAATGAATGACGCTGTATAGCGGTAATATATTTATATGTTATTATTATTGAGCTGTTGCAAAAATTAATGGTATAAAATTCATAACGAATGACAATAATTTCAGATCCATTAATAATCCTCCCTCATTTAAGTAACGCATACAATTTCCATTTTGCTTATTTAAATGATAGATAGGCAGAAGAAAAAAAGATAAGGCAACCGACAGAACTTTGTTTTCTTCTTCTCCCTTTGCCATTTATGTCTCTACAGAATCTTTCAAGCAATTAAATTAGAAAATGCTAAATTTAGAACAATTTACTTTCGCACAAACAACGAATCTACTAAATTTTAGAGGCTGTTTTATCTTGGAGACGGAGCGGCTAATAGATTGCCTTGCACCTTAGGGCTGAGCCGCGAATCGTCTTAAAGAAAGCGATGAAATACGCGACTCGGCCAGTTCTAACAATCAGATCCAACATCTATCCCCTCGTTTTCTATGTGCTTTACTGCTTTTATTTATGATTTGTCATTGATTGTATACATTAAGAACTTCAGCAGTGAGGTGATCATTTCGATCACTGGGTTAGGTTGCTCTTCTCATGATATTGGTTTCATGATGCGTTCTTGATCGTTCTTGTATGATTCATTTGCCAATATCAATATTTTTATCAGGTATGTTAATTGATTACCTTTCTTGATTTTCTTTGTTTTCAATTTGGCAATTCATTTGAGTATCTTTTTTAGATCAGAACTTATTTCAATTGAAATATTTTCTGGAGTTGCACAAGAGGCTCTTTCAATTTCCATTGATTGAGTCAAATTCTTAAGAACCCATATCTTTTTTTACTAAACATTGCTCCTTTGAATGATCCAAAGAAGAAAATAACTCGCATATTAGGGGATGCCATTCATATTCAACGTTTTTTTATGATTTCAACTTTGCATAACAAAACGTTAATCACTTTTGAAAAACCAAAATCTGTAGTTATCTCTACCAGAACGAGCATAATCCAGTCTCGTTTTCATTGCGGTGGCTACATCCAGTTTACAAGGTTTTGCAATAATACTTATCATGGCTCTAACCTCTTATTGACCCATAAACTAAGGCTAACACTGGGAATCTGACCTAGATGGACAGTGATGCCAGTAGGCTGTGTCAAGTTTGATCGATGGCGGCCACCTTCTCATAATAATGATTCTTCCATTAAAATATTGTAGGCCATTTTTAAGATTGTAGAGTAATCTATCGAGTCTTTAAATTTGATCAGGAAGAGAACAATTTCCCCTGAAAATATTTTGAATTCACCATTTGGCTTCCGCACGCTTTGAATGTAGGCATTAAAATGAACATAATAAGGCTTAGGGCCAACAACATATGTCGTTATGATTTTTTCCCACCATTTTTTTTTGCTTTTTGATAGATGTTTTTCACGATCACAACAAACTTTTTATTACTTACAGAAATGAGTGGGATATACTGCAGATCAAATCTTTATCGTCTTGCTTGTTTGAGACGATATCTCTCCATTGTTTTATGCACTGAGCCTTATTAAATGCCACTGGCTTCTGGTCGGAACCATTCAATGCAGCCTTTGAATTGATTTGGATCTTGGGTGATTTTGATCATTTCTTAATACGGTATTGTCTTCGATAGAGTTTCTCATTGATGGGCTTGAAGTGTCTTTATTACCTTGAAAGATTAATCCTTTAAGTTTCCTTTTTTACCACAAGTTTAAATTCATCGTCGTCTATGATGGATCCATTGACAATTCTAATGTGGCAAGAAGAAGGTTTATCAAGAGCTTTATTTTGATTGAGAATTCCATTGGAGGAGGAAGAGAGAAAACGGGGTTGAGTAGTTTCCTTTAGGGGAAATTAATTTAAAGGACAAAGATTTGTATATTTTTTGCCTCAAGGACATAATCTCAATATTTTTACCATAAGGACAAACATTCTTCTAAAAATTATTCATAAGGACAAATATTTTCTAAAATTATTCATAAGGACAACAAAACTGCTACCAAGCTAAAAACTGATACCAAGCTCAATGACATAATCTCAATATTTTTACCATAAGGACAAACATTCTTCTAAAAATTATTCATAAGGACAAATATTTTCTAAAATTATTCATAAGGACAACAAAACTGCTACCAAGCTAAAAACTGATACCTAAAAACTGCTACCGATAACTACAAACTGATACTATCAATGACTAAAAACTGATACCTAAAGAAACTTGTCCTTCAGAATAAAATATTGAAGGTTTGTCCTTGAGGCAAAAACGCTGAAAATTTTTGTCCTTGACAATAATTTCCTGTTTCCTTTATGGCTGGACTAAGAGAGTATAAAAAAAAAATTCATCTCTAATGCAAAAAAATTGTAAAAAAAAAGAGGAAAACTCTATAACGACTGGTGTAAAGCACGGAATTTAATACGGTGAAAATCAAGGGATTAGTATTTGAATTTGTTTTAGTCTTTTAGATATGATGGCCTATTTTGTTCCCGCATAGCAAAACGCCGATTCGTTCTAGAATTGTTGTTAAAAAAAATTAACGTCGAGCCAATCAATATTGGAGTACAATGTACAGCCCCTACTGTACCTGTTGTTACCAATACCACCATGCTATTGTTTCGGTTATCAAAAGCTCGCTAGTTTTCAGAATGGTCTCCAGTTGATTTAACGTTATTTATTCAGTTTTGGATAGGGAAGGAAGATCTCAAAGCATATTATGTGCCAAGTCTGAGGGCCACCAATATGACTAGAATTAATTTAGCAACGTCACATTATATAAAAACTGTGGGCCTGCAGACCATTTAAAAATGGATGTACGTAGACTGTACGCATACGCTACGCAAATTCATTTATTCCCATACATACATTCATACCCAACCAAATCGTATATTGATGTATAAATACAAAATCTTTAGAATTGCCTTTTTTTTTTGAAGTATTAATTAGTAGGCATTGGCTACCCTTCAATGCATAATTAATAATGTAAACAGTATTATGCAATTAATGGGCTGGCTTGCAGTCTTCAAATGAAGTTGACACAATGTCATAAATATAAGAATCTGATTCATCATTACTTAATAAAATAAATATTTTATTAAACCAACTTTGGTGCCATGAAAATCGAGCGTGTAGCTTTTGCCACGTAGAGTGATAATTGTCTTTAGAAACATAAAAGAAACTTGTATTGGCAACAGCACAACCAAAATGACTTCTTCAATTGAAAAAACTAACCACCTAACCACCGTGCACTCAAAAGTGGTTCGTTCATTTCTCCATGATTCGTGTAAAGTGACCTCGTGGCTGCTCACCTGCTGGTTATTATAACGGCGAAGCTTTCGTTCTTATAAAATTATAACAACGCCGTTTTATAAGTTTATAAATGAAAGAATAAACTTTATAACGGCGAAGCTTTCGCCATTCTAATATATAACGATAAAGGCTTCGCCGTTATAAAATCCATCTATTTTTTTAAGAACCGAACCGTGGTTAGTTCCGCGGTTACCTGGATGTGATGCTCGTTCGTTCAGTTGAAAAAAGTGAAGTGAATAAGTCGAAATTGTTGATAATGGTCTACGCATATCAGTTAACTTAATATGCATGGATGGTAGCTTTATGAATATATGATTCCTACAGACAAGTTTTTAGGTTGGTTCTGGATTCAGCGCCGGGTTGTTACAAATGACGGTGTGCGCTAAAGCATCAAGGCAGACAAACCAATTATTGCAGAGTGGGGCCTGAGGACCTGAGAGTCTGAGACCTTGGGTCATAGTATCAATGATCAAGTTCCGCTGAATGTTATCTCAACAAATAACTGTTCCCACTACAATAAAATTCAACCAGGTTCGATATTGATAACTATACCCTATGATATAAATCCATCCTCAGTATATCCCAACTCATCTACAGACCTAGCAATTACACGCATACATTGACATACTCTAAGTCATTAGTATATCAAGTCAGATTGATATTATTAGAAACAGATGAGATAGGTTTAGGCTTCAGACCAAAGATGCTATTAAGCAATGGATAATTAGACAAAACATACTCTAAAGTCATTAGTGACTATTCTAAAGTCATTAGTGACTATTAAATCCACGTTTCTTTTTCTATCTTTAAACACTAAACTCCATTAGAGGCTAATTAGGCAAAACCAATTGAGATTTACATCAATAAACCAAGTAGTACAAATCACCATAATTTAGAACAAGACAAGGGGAACCTGTAGAGGTCGATAAATCCATAAAAGACAAGGGAAACCTATAGAGATCAACAAATCCACGTTTTACTGCACTTTTTTTAGAATTGGATCATAGAGGCTAATTTGAAGGTTCTAAGCAAGGTTTGGACCATCTAGTTCGTCTATGGGTGAGTGAATTTAAGACCCATGTTGCGTGTTGCGTAAATTTTTTTTTCTTTTTTTTTTATAATACTTTTACGATCGTATAAGATGAACCTAGTTGATATTAAGTTGGTTAGGACTATTTTGATGATATTTGACAATAGGATGAATGTTAACATATGTATCTTTAATTATAATATCACATTAGATACTCCTGTACGTAGCTACAAAGGGTTAGTATATGTTTACGCTAGTTGTTGTTGATTTATAATATGTTTTAATGTAATGTATTTGTATATTGTATGGATTATTGGAATTATAATTCGCTCGCCGCTGTATTGGTGAGAAGGTATAGTGGCAAGGCGCTGTACTGAAGTGGTTTGGGTCCTTGAAGAAGTTGAATGGATTGGCCATGTAAAATGTGTGGACGAGCCCTTTTATGGTCTACTGATAATGGCTACTATGGTGGTTCGTCTTAATGTTAAAGAAGACAGGATAGAAATTAGATCAAGTGTTTTGTTAGGAACATCCACTTATGTGGCTCGGATTAGGTAGTTTACCAATGGTGTTATGGTGGTTCAACATAGATAGTTCGACCTAGGGTATTCTAGGCACATGTCGGAGTGACCACTAAGAGCATTCCCGACCATGTTGGGTGGGAAGCGTCAATTCGAGACGGATGAAGAAACCCCCCCCCCCCCCCCCCCAACGTTGAAAAGAAGATGCATTGGTTGCTCCTCCTTAGCCGGCTAAGAGTGAAGATGTGGATTGCAATCCACGAGGGCCGTGGATTGCAATTCACTTTGTACATTTAGCCGGTTTTAATTTAGCCGGCTAAGTGTACGTGGGATAACCGGCTATAAATGCGTCGATTGTTCCATTTTTTCCCCAAGCTTTCCTGCTTCCTCCTCCCCATTATTTCCACCATTCGAGAGCTCAACAGCGAAAAAAATAATTTAAAAAAAGTTTAAAAAATAAGAAGAGCATTGAGAAGAATCCGAGGAAACGGTAGTCGCAGCGGTGGAAATGTTTCAACGACCGAAGAAAACACCCTGCCGAAGAAAACACAAACGTACCGACGATGGGTACTAGAGGTCAACGAAGCACGGTGGTGAGGCGAAGACGTGTGGGTAGAAATACAATAATTTCGGTTCTGGATCCCACATTGACCAAAATTTGGGACCCGACAAGAATTTGGTCAATTTTCGTATACTCCCCGACGACGAAGTACACGTCAGCAGTGTGTCAAAAATTCTGTAAGTTATCTACCTTCAAATTATGTTTCTAGTTAAAATTGTAGAATAAAAATTGAATATGCGACCTGTTTAAAATTAGGATCGACGTGAGCACACCCGTGGGTCATGGGTTAGTGTAATCCGCCTATATAGAATGATCCGATCTTATGATGCCGACGACATAATTCATGCTTTTCTTCGAGATATAGGATTTGAAGATTTCTTGAGTACGTATTTACATATTACTCTTGATTTATTTAATGCTTTTTAGCGCTTTCAATAATCGTAAATTGCTTTAATAGGTATCTATAATCTTTTAAATTCGGATGTTAAGTTATGTGGTGCTTTAGCCTAATGTTGGTAGAAGACCATTCATGCATTCCACTTTAGTTTTGGAGAGTTAGGTTTTACCCCTTTAGACTTTACTATGCTTACTGTTTTAGGCATCGGAAGGGGGAAAACCTTACCATATGACGGGAAGTACCAACAATTTGACCGTTTATCTATTGTACTTCCACATCTTGACTTACAAGATGGATTGTCATCCGAAATGCAGATTAGATGTTCTTACATTAGACAAGCAATCTATTAATTGATACATGGTCGTAGCACAGACAACAATTTGGAGATTGCTCGACTGTTTATTCTGTACATGATGTGGAACTTATTCTTTACAAATGCATCGAACACATTGCCAGTCGGATATGTTGCAGCTGTCGCAGAGTTGTCGTTTGATAGTCCAATCGTATATGATTGGGGGACTCCGATATTAGCGTATTTGTCTCGCTCTTTGGATCATCAGTGTGTCGTTAGGGGTAGATCCACGTCCATTATATGTTTTTGGGAGATTTTACGGTACTGGTACTATGAGTACTTTCGCAACATGACTTATCTGACGTTGAACTCCACATTACCCATTTTATTCCCCCGAGTTAGAGCATGGGCTAGAGATCACCAGAAAATGGTACCAAGAGAGGAGGCACGCCATATATTTTTTGTGGTCCAAAATCAGATCGAGTTACGGACCACGCGAGTGAGTGTTGTTTGGCATCCTTATGATGGTTTGCCTTTTATGATCGACCCTATCGTAGTGCACGCTGCATTCCAATCTATTAGATGTTTTCCATTGGTATCATCCCCATCCAGTTTAGGATGCTATTGGTTCCTCGGTGAGCGTAGTTGGAGACAAACGTTAGATGGTGATTTGTTCATGACGATCCACATCCAGATACACCTTTTTTGAAGGTGTATGATAACGCCACTTTACAGGAGTATGCAGGGGAGTGATGGTTCGTTAATTACTTCATCATCATGAATTTAGATTATGCATCTTTTTGGCGTCGGTTTTACACTCCACCGCATACAGTTACTTTTGTTTATGCTGCATCCGTTGATTTGGTAGGGCCTTCAGGCATCTGAAGTGGTGTTGTCCCCCTGGTTTTACAGGACCTTACATAGAGTACTCGGGTATATCATGCTCCATAGCCATCCCAGATAGGAGATTATGGTTGGACAGTCAGTATATTGACAACATCGGTAGTTGATAGATACGTTGATATTCCTCGGCTTGAGATTTCTCAGTATTCAGATCCATCTGCGTTTTCATATGTGGATTTGTTTCAGATGCAGATGTGGATCTTCTAGGTCATGTACGTCGAGCATCGACAGAGCATAGATGAGTTGACTGCTAGTATTTACAAGCTTACTACTGCTGATAAGCATCGATATCTTCATATACGTAGAGTAGATAATGATGATGATGTAGTTGGTCTTTTTGATGATGAGTACCAGTTTGATGAGCCATAGTGTTTGTATGTACTATCAGTATTTCTATGTCCTATCAGTGTGTGTATCAGTGTATTATCAGTGTTATGTATTTACTAGTAATGTTTGTATCAGTGTATTATTAGTGGTATGTATTTACTATCAGTGTATTATTAATGTTTGTATTTACTAGCAGTTTTCGTATCATTTTATTATCAGTGTTTGTATCGGTGTATTATCAGTGTTGGATTTCCTATTTTGTTTGAGCGTCTGTACTTAACTTTGTGATGGAACAAACACAGTTGTGTTTGTTTATATTCACGTTTGTGTATGCTTGCCATGTAGTCGATCAGATGGCACTTGATTCATAAGACGCGGATTATGAACTTTATATTTAAACAAATGTTTTGTAATGAAAATTCACAACATCTTCAATAATTCACAACATCTTCAATAATCTTCATTGTCAACTGAAAGCTGGACTCCCAATGATTATTTAGTTCTAATCAAATCATACATAGAAACCGACCGTAGACACATGGAAGACGAGTAGGAGCAAGATTTTTAGGTCACTATAAACGAGGTTTTTAACAGTCATCTTGATTGTAGATTAATTCGAAGGCTTCTGGAAACTCGGAGTACTTTTTTCACATTTACCAGAGCTTGTCGAAAATATAAAATCATTATAAATACAATGAAGGAAGAAGATCTATTTCAGTTAACACGAGCTACGTTTGATTCTCGTTATTTATGGGAGTGTCACGTTGATTTTGTTGGACATGCTGCATATAACCTCTGGGTTAGATATATTAGACAATTTGAATGACGTTTGGGTTAACTAAGTAAGTTTTTAAGTTAATTACCTTCAGCAAGTTCTTTGCACTTTCAGTAAGTTATATGTACTTTCAAGTTCAAGTAAAGTCTGTGTTTTCAAAATCTAGTATGCGCTTAAAATAATAACAACATTTAACCCATGGAAAACATTAACAAACAAGACTTAACTTACTAAGGCAACAAATAATAAACGCAGACAACTTCATAGAAAACAAACAAGACAACAAACAATAAAACACAACATCATGGAAAACGAATAAGGTAACAAACAAGAAAACTGATGATTAAAAAAAATTCCTCCGACCACCTGATAAGTTAATTGAACCCAACTTCCTTTAAAGCGTCTGAATTTTTTCTTCAAGTTCATTAGCATACTCAACTACTCGATAAGGAAGAGGATCATCAATCCATTGCCAAAGTCCATAACCACCAGGAGAATTACGACATCTATAGTGGCGCCGACCGATGTCGGTTCCGTTTCTTACAATAATATACCGAACAGAAACCCCACAGTTGCAGTAGATCTCTCCAGAATCAACCTCTTTATCTGTGCGAGGTGCTTGGTGTCATATTTCATTCTTTCATTCTCTTCTTCCATTATGGCTACGCCGCTCTGCTCTTTGACATCTACCATTTTCCAGCTACATGCACTCTTGAACTTCCATCTCATGCTCTCTTACATCGGCATTGTGTCTTTCCTCCATTTCAATATACCACTCAGTTGGTGGTCGAGGGAGGATGTATTTGTCGGGCTATTGTGTTGTAACGGACCTTCGTATGAGTATGAGGAGGGAAAAGAAATATGATTGTAATCGACCA
Organism: Allium fistulosum; assembly: GCA_030737815.1. Lineage (NCBI taxonomy): Eukaryota > Viridiplantae > Streptophyta > Magnoliopsida > Asparagales > Amaryllidaceae > Allium > Allium fistulosum. Next base: position 1,123,934,673 of record CM060902.1, on the reverse strand, counting down.
TTTTTATATACTACTTCTAGATATGAATGAAGAGAAGTATAGCAAGCAAAACAATATTTATATAGCATAATACATTGCCCGTGTAAAGCAGTGCAACGTGGCTACAGTGGCCAATTTGGCCCGGCACTTTGTCATTCTGACTCCACATGACAAAGATTTAATACGTGTAAAGCATTGCAACATGGCTACAGCGTCCGACAAGGCCTGACACCATGCCATTCTGTCTCCACATGACATATATTTGATCCGTGTAAAGCAGTGCAACATGCTATAGTGTCCGATGCGACCCGACACTGTGTCATTCTGACTCCACATGATAAAGCTTTAATACGTGTAACGTAGTGCAACGTGGCTATGGTGTCCGACAAGACCCAATACCATGCCATTATGTCTCCACATGACAAATGTTTAATCCGTGCAAAGCAGTGCAACGTGGCTACAGTGTCTGATGCGACCCAACACTGTGTCATTCTGACTCCACATGACAAAGCTTTAATACATGTAATGCATTGCAATGTGGCTATGGTGTCCGACAAGACCCAATACCATGCCATTATGTCTCCACATGACAAATGTTTAATCCGTGCAAAGCAGTGCAACGTGGCTATAGTGTCCGATGTGACCTGACAATGGACCATTTTGCCTCCATCTTTAGTGCAACGTGGACTCTTGAGTTATCGGTATGGCATTATATAGTATAATGAATGCTGCCTCCATGTGATTAATCAATATGCCTACACTTACCGATATGACTAGACATTATGTCATTCTGTATCCATTAACATCAAGAGCTTATAAATAGAATTAAGGATGTCAAAAAACATACTCATTAAAACTTCCAAAATCGTAATCACCGTTCATCTACCTATATTAAATGAGTTCTCTAAAAAATTTATGGTGCTTCTTATCCTTGTCTTCGTCATCGTCACATATTCAGACGATTTCAATGAACATTGTTTTAATCAACAAAGAATTTTTGCTGCTAAAACGAGGGATTTAATGACCCATGAAATTGCTGAAAGCTCTACTTCAACCCAAGAGGTGGCATTGTTGGAAGGAAAGACTTGTGTTATGGACGAGATTATGCTGGCGGTCATAAGCAACTGATCAAGGATTATATTACGACAACCCCGTGTACGGGGATGTAGATTTTCGATGAAGATTCCGTATGTCGAAGAATATCTTTAATCGGGTTCTCGACAAATTAACCGAAACAAATATTTTTTTCACCCACAGAAGAAATGAAATCAACGAACTTAGAATTTCTCCACTGCAAAAGGTTACAGCTGCACTTCGCATGATATCATACGAAACTTCTGTTGATTTGCAGGATGACAAAGTGTGGATTGGAGACTCAATGGCAATTTTATATATGAAAGAATTTTGCAAAACCATTGTTTGTATGTTTTGTGAAGAATATCTTCGATCCCCAACCCCTCATGACATTGACAGATTGTTAACAATAGGATCTTAATGTGGATTTTCTGGTATGTTAGTTAGCTTAGATTGTATGCATTGGAGGTGGAAAAACAGTCCAGTTGCATTGCAAGGCCAATACACGGGACATTGCAAAAAGGAAACTCTGGTATTGGAAGTTGTTGCTTCGTTCGATTTGTATATATGGCATGCTTTTTTTGGAGCACTAAGTTCACTGAAAGATATTAACATTCTACGTCAGCATATTTATTTAATGACTTATGTAATGATATATCATCTCCATGCAATTACAAAATTGGAGACAAAGATCATTCCATGGGTTATTACCTGGTTGATGGAATATACCCAAAATGAAAAACACTTGTGCAAGCATACAAAAGACCTAATAACACAAAAGAAGCCAATTTCACCAAACAACAAGAGAGTTTGAGGAAAGATGTCGAACGAGCATTTGGAGTGCTTCACGGTAGGTTTCATATATAAGAAAAGATGTATACTACTACGATCCGACGGTATTATCTGATATCATATCCTGTTGTATTATTTTACATAATATGATTATCGAATAAGAACGTGGTGGGTATCAGCTTCAACTGAGAAATTATCCAGATATTGCTGTGGAATTTCGAAAAAAACCTTTTAAGGACCCAAATACTTTTGCCGAATACTTGTAAAGAATACAAGACATTCGAGATCCACAAGCTCATCTTGATCTAAGAGAAGAACTAGTGGATCACTACTAGGAACATATAGGAAACCATTAGTAGAAGTGATGTTTATATAGTGTTTGTGTTTCACTTATCTATTGTAATAAGTTGTTGTCGACGTTTTGTAATAGTGTTTGTGTTTGAATTTATTATATCTGTTGTACTAAATTATTGTAGTCGTGTTAATAATAATAACAACAATGAGAATAACAAAACAAGAATGACAATAAACTATAACAATAGCAATAACAACTAAAATGACAACAATAGCATTACCAATAACTGCAACTAAAACAGCAACAATCACAATAACAACAACACTAACAATGATACTACAACTAACACTTAGGAGAACAAATAAAAGATGCAATGCTAAGATACATAGTACGAACCTAGTTTCCTACAAACCCTCATGACGTCTATGGTACTCCTCCAGTTGCTTCTCCATATAGAACCCTTGCACCGGATTGAGTTCGTTTAGGTTGCAACTTAAAAGAGCCATATCATCAGCTCTTTGTTGTTGAGCTAATTCTTGTTTTCTTAACTCTAACTCATCATTTCTTAAATTTTGTTTTTCATCGTGACGTCGTTGTTTTTCCTTTTCCTTTTCAAGTCTCTTCGTTTCTTGTTTTTCCCATGTGTAATTATTTGTATCTCCAGCGGCCACCATGCGCTCACCAATATGTTCATAATATACGCTGTAATCGATGGCGGTTTTTTTATTCCCCTTATACTTCCTCGAAGGCCTACCACCTGTACTAGTTGTGAAGGGGGTGTCTTTATGTGGATCAGAACTACCAGGACTAAATCCATCGCTCATCTTTCTAGGAAGAAAGCACATTACTGAGTGTTCTTGTCGCACTCGACTCCATTTTCCTCTTTTGCGATTATGTCATAGCAGTGGTGCATGTTGAATGGTTGATTATTATGTTCGGACATATACACTGCATTTGTTTGATTCAGCTATAGATGATGAAGTAATATAAGAAGAATAAAACATAGAACTTTATAATTTGAACTACAAATTTAAAATCTTTACCAGATCCTTGTTGTTTGCCCCACTTTGTTGTCTTGAATGCAGTCCGACCATTATCTCTTTCCAACGTTGACAAGCAGCATATATTCTTTTCCAAGACTGCTTTAAAGAATCAGTAGTTCTTGGAAGACTATTTGGACTTCAATTGTTCAACAAATTGCATATAGAATTCCAAAAAGAACTTTCACTTTGGCTCATACCTTTCTTGTTATCTCTAGAACATTCAACCCAACAGAATACTAATTCAGCTTTCTCGTCCGGCGACCATTTAACCATTTTTGCAACTTTTGGTCCCGCATTTGGAGATTCATTAATGTTGATTCCCATTGTTTGCTTTCCCCAAGCTTGAGCGAAAGACAAATTAGAATTCCTATAAACACCTTCTTCTTCGGCAGTTTCATTGCCATCAAATTGGGTTTCTTTGTTTTCACATCTATTGTCTCCAAATTTATTATTGAGATTTCTTGATAAATTTTGTGAACGGTAAGGCAATACTGACCATTGTTGGCTATTGGGAGATACATAGTTTTGATCATAGTTATAGTTTTGTTGAAATGAACTATACCGTGAAAAATTTGAATTTTGAGATTTTTGGTAGTGGTTCGAATCTTGTTGAGAATGAAAGAAATTCTGATTTTGTTGTGGATGATACGAATTTGGAGCTTGTTGAGAAAAACCAAAATTTGAGTTTTAATTTTGCTGTTGAGAATTTTGAGAATGATAATGATTTTGACCATGTTCAGAATTGAACGTATTCTGATTGAATTGAGTCAGATTCTGATTATCGGATCTGAGTTGAGATAGAAAACTAGGAGATGAAGATTTTTATGATTTTCCTTTTGGATTTTTCGATATTAATGAGATTGTTTGAAGATAATTTGTTGAAGAGAGCAAGAAATGTAGAATAAATAGTGAAAATAAAATTTTATAATTGGTAAGTTATATAGAGGGGGAAGGAGAGGGATAGGCAACGATCATTTAAATGACCGTTTGCACTTAGCCGGCTTTACTATAGCCGCCTAAGTGGCAACTGTCATTTAAATGGTCATTGCCAAAAGGAAGGCTTAGCCGACTTTATTATGGCCGGCTAAGCTTTCAACCCTCTGGGTTGCTTTGGCAACCTTCCAACCGACCATTTATTGGGGGTCGGTTGCTTCCCAACCGACCCTCGGTTTGGAATGCTCTAACAAAAACTAGCACTGATGTAACGACCCAGAATTTTTGATAATTAAAATTTGAATATTTAAGTGATCTTAAATATTAATAAGTGGAATTAAGAAGTCGAATAATTTATTTTTCGAATATTGGATTTAATTTGACAATTAAATCGATAAATTAATAATTGAAATTCCAGAAATAATTGAAAATCGAGTTAATATGATTGAAAACGATTTGGAAAATTTTATTTAATCATACTGGAGTTATAGAAAGGTTATAGAACTTTTAAAAATTGAATTTGGAGTTAATCTATGAAAATTGAATATTTTAATATTTAATTATCGACTGTAAAAATAGCCAATTTTCGAACAGTCTCAGAATTTGACGAAACCAGTTTCATCGGATCCGTAATGTGATATTATTGTAAGATTTCAAATTTCGTAATTTTTGGATTTACCATTTGTCCGGTACAAATTAAAACGCCTCGAAATCGATTTAAATCTGTTTAATTTAAATTGATCGTTTAATTCCATATCTTGCACAGACGATCGAATTAGGTTCCGAAACCTGTTCCATTGTGTCCGGATCGCGGGGTAAACCCTAGAAACGATAGTGACTGCGCGTAAATCGGAGTTTGGAAATTCCGGGTGAATAGTGTTCGTTCAAATTTCTATAAATAGCATTTCATTTATTTCTTTTTGATGAGAATAACAAAACCCTAGCTATCTTCTTCGTAGCCGCCACCATTAAAACGAATGGTCGGAAAACTCTCGTATTCTTCCCCTCCGATCTCCCAATCCACGCGTTTTTAGCAAAAGTCGTCAACTAATTAATCGAAGAGCACGTCTAATACTTCAGATCTATACGGTCAAGATGTAGATAGCAGCTCTGCAGTGAGGGCTAGAGGGGCGCGTGCGTCACCGTTTCGAGCACGTTTTGCTTGTGCCTGGGCCAACCGAGCTGGCCGTGCTCGTGGCCGTGGGTGGCATTCGCGGAGGCGGTTCCGGTGGGGGTAGTTTGATGGGGTCTGGAGGTCGGAAGGTGGTCGCGTCATTAGGGTTTGTAGGCGGCGTGTTGGGTTCTTAGTTCTGCTGTTCGAACGTGAGGGGGGAGAAGACTAATCTCGCGGCCCTGATTTCTCTTGTTCAAATTCTACGGCAGTGATGGAAAGGTTGAAAATAATAAAAAGAAAATTTGTAATTTGATTTATAAAATTGTATAAAGTTTAAAATTCCATAACTCTTGCATATATTATCAGAATTCGACGTTTTTGGTAGCGCCGGAATCGCAACGACGCGCTCTACGCTGCAGTGCAGATTTGGGCGTGTTTGGAATCAGTGAAATTTTTGAGTAAAATTAAACGGCCGTTTAATTTTATTCGAAATAAACGCTGGAACGGAATTTAAAATCACGGTGAGATCTTCCTCACTCAAAATTAAATTTGAATTAACAGTTATTGATTGATGATTGACTGTTTGGATGTGATATTAGATATAGTAGGATATATGTCTATATATAGCAATATATACATATTGGCATATGTATATATTGGATTGATTGATTTCTCGCCTCGTATAGCGGATGAGACCCTATTGCGCCGTTAGTAAGCGGATTATTTTTATAAAACCCATATACCGCAATAATTCCGTACTGGAGCGGAATTGGTATTGTGCTAACGTCTGTGGATGCAGGGAAACAGGTTGGAGGGATCCAACTGGATTCCTCAACAGTATTTATTTATTTACAGATATTGATGTATATTCTGTTATCATATGTTGATATATGATGTTTGATGTTGTGATTGACTAGTTGGTGCTGTTGCATCATCTGATTCAAATTTTGAAGTTTAAAAATAACGACTTTACTTTAAAAGGATTTTTAAAGTGATTTTTGAAAATATACGTTTTAGGAATTTTTGAAGTGATTTATAAACGTTAGAATTTTAAAGTTATAAAAGTTATAATTTTTAGTGAAATATAACCAACGTGTCGTTTTTGAAATAAAAGTCGATTTATTTATAAAATGGTTTAAGTTGGGATTTTTGAATAACTATAAACGATTTGTATAAAAAGATTCATAAAAATTGATATTTATAAATCAAATATTGGAATTATAAAATGAGTTTTTATAAGTGTTAAAAATGAAATATTTATGGAATTCATAAGTAAATGAAATTTATAGATTTATAAATTGTGAAGTTATAAAATGGATGAAACTGTCGAATAGGAGATTTATAAGAAATTAACTTATAAATTGGATTTTTTTCTTTTAAATGGAATATTGATCGAATTTGTTAATAAATGAGATTTATTAAATTGAAGTTGTTAGAAAATAGAATTAGAATTTATAAACGTTGTTTTATAAATTCAAAATCAATCAAATTTGATGAATTTAATATAGAAGTTATTAAAGGAATTATATCCACGATTTTGGACAGTGGATAAGCTTTTAAATAAAATGTGTAGAAATTATTGAAATGTGGTTAGTGAAGTATATTCACGATTTTGGACAGTGAATATATTGTTAAGTAAAATGGATATGTTTTGGAGAAGTGATATTATGAAATGAAGTAATTGTTTTAAAAGATGTTTTAAACGTGTTAAATATCGAAATCATAGATTTCAACTTTTATTGTTGAAATAGACGTTTTCGAGAAATAAGGAAATGATGGACTATAACACTGTTGTTATAGTAAATGATTTTCGAAAGAAAATGTTTTATGTAGTATTGGGATTTATATATATCTATCTTAAAATTCGAATCCCTATACTAGTGATTTTGAGTCGTCGTAACGATGTTTTACGTAACATTCGTTTTGACTCAAATAAATGTGGTTATAGTAAATGGTTTCCTTAAAGAATGAAATTTATACTTAATATTGATTTAAGTATATCGAATATTTTCAAATGTTGAAAATAAATAGATTTGTGAATTATTTATTATTAAATAAGTATGGAATTGCTTTTCCAATATGAAACGAAGGGTTTGAAATTTTATCTTTTGAAGATAAATTGAAAAGTGAATATTTGAAATTTGTTTTCAAATGGTTAAGTGTGGAAATTTTATATCTAGTAAAGATATTTTGGAAAATAAATAATTTGGGAAAAATTATTTGGAATCTGATGATGTTGCGCATCTTTATTGATAGTTAAATAACCGACTATCAATAATTACCCTGAATGGTATTTGTTGTGAATTGGATGAATTTGAATGCCACACTTATTTTTGAATTAACGCTCACTATTCGGGTTAGCCGGGAAAGGACCATGGGGTCGTATAACCCATTCCGAATATGTGATACGTCGTTATGAATCGCATTTGAAGACCGATGTTGAAGACCGGATATTTTTGAAAACGGAAGGATTACCGTCGAGTTACTCTACATCGGCTGATCTCCGGTTTAGAGGTTTTATCACCCTTAGTGATGGGAAATCCGGACGTGATTAGAAATTTATCCGGATATGCAAGGGCTTCGTGAGAAGTGCCTTCGGTTCTGTTCGATCCCGGAACAGACTTATATGGATTGTGTGTCTGACGTTACAATTTGAGATATAAAGCTGATTTCTTTCAAGTACATTTCTGTTGGTGGCGGAGAATTTATTCTCTTAGCTTAACACCCTTCTCTGAGACGTACGAGCTCAGAGGTTATGTAGTTGAAATTTATCAGCGATATATCCCAATTTGGTAACGTGGCATACTGAGTGTTGCTGTGAAATGATCAGTGTTTGATCATTTGCGATATGATCATTTGTTTGATCTTATATCTTTGTGATCATAGGTTGATCATTTTGTTTGACCCGAAGCAGGGCTTTGTAGAAAGCGTAGCTTTGTGGATGAGACTTCATCGAGCCTCACACCCCGGAAATGGTCGAAACAGGAAGGATGCAGCAAGGTTTTAGGGAGTAGCGCCCCTTAGTGTATGTCATTCCTTCTGGATAAAGGTGGTATCATGGTATGGAGCCCAGATACTTAACCTCTGTGGTTGCTGCAAAATTTATTTCTTTGTGGTTGTTGCGAATCGGGGATCCTCGGGAAGATCGGTGACGATCGGGGGATGGCATACGCGTGTCAGCAGTTACCTATTTTTGCAGAGGTAACCCGGCCTTGTGTTGGCAGAGATCTAACCGTAACGTTAGGTTCTCGAGTCGTCTATTCCAGGGACGTACCCATCGTGGATAGGAAGTTCCTTAGCCTGACCATTTGTTGGAAATCCAAAGAAACAATACGAGCCTTGTACGGTTTTAGTTGTAGAACTTGCCATTTAATATGGTAGTTATAGCAAGCATACTATAATGGTACCTATGCTGGCTAAGATTTATATTCTACTTTCGAAATGTTTTCTACACTATGCACTAATAATAATATCAAAAAGAATTTGATTTTTGCGTAGTAAGCATCTTTGACTATCATAAGAAGAAATCTCCTCCAAGTCTGCGTTTGCATTGTGTGTGTGGCGGGAGGTCTTATGGTAGTTTCATTTTCCAAAAGCATTGCGAATTGACATTAAAGTTTTCCTGTTGTTTATTTTAAAGAATAACTGTTTTACGATCTCACACCAGTCACCATGACTGACTCGGAGTTTATTGTTTCCCTTCTAAACTCTGGGTGCCCACAAATTTTCCACACGGGCAGTCTAGAGTTATGTTATCAGGATATTCTGGAGCTTTGGAGATAAGCTGGATGACGAGACGTAGTATTTGTATCTGATAGTATTTATTCCGCTGTGTATTCTGTATGAGGACAAGTTATATAACTGTCCATTGTTGTATATTGACTCTGATGATTGATGTATGTATAAAAAATGATATAGTTCTTTGTTTTAAAAGACTAGTAATTATCTATTATATATTGTTCCGCTGCGATGTGTAAGATTCTGATATTGTTTTCTGTTCTGATGTCTGTTTCTGATGTTTTTCTTCTGTTCTTTTTCTTCTATCTTTTCTACTCTTCTCTTCTTTCTTCCATCTTCTTCTTCTTCTCCCTTTTCTTGTTCTTAAAACCCTCACTATTGGAGTTTCCGGCACTCGATTGCTCGGCAGTCGATAAAGTGAGTATCGATGTCGAATTTTCGAAAGTCGAAAATTCCGGTACGTGACAGCGTGGTATCAGAGCATATGGTTAAGCGACAACCCTGCTCTGTTGGGTGTTACTCATTAGAGATAGAGTCAGTAGTACTTTAGAATGAGTTGAGTGTAATAATAGATACGAGTGCGTATTTGTTAGTGAAAATAAAAAAATTGTTTTATATTGTGATGATTGATTTATTGAGTGGTATATGGATTCTGGTCAATACGAGTAATTAACGATCATTGATAGGGATCTCTAAACACTTGAATAGAACAATTCGGCACAGTATTGTTTTTAAATAGGGTGAATGAAATAATTTTGCCCAAAACTATTTTTGTTATGATAAAGAAATGATTTTTTTATGAATTACTATAGTATATGGATGCATGTTTGTTAAGAAAGTGATAATATTGAAATGTTATCATTATTATATGAAATTATAATAAGAAATTGAAATCATAACTCCAAAGTTAAGAAATAAATTCACATACGAATGAAATTTAAGAATATAAATTATAAATGTGATTTATAATTTGAAACGGAATTCCAGAGAAGTTTTTGGAAATGTTTTGAAAAGAATTTGAAAATTTTGAGATTTGGAAAGTTTAAATCTTTTTGATTTGAAAATGAATTTCAAAGGTTTTGAAAAGCATTTTGGAGGAATGAAAAGCTCTAAACTCTTTTCGGTCGCTGGAAAATAATTCCGATGATGATTGCGACATCACCGGTGTTCATTTTCGGGTTTCCAAAAGAGGAATTGCTGCCGATTGTTTTAAATGAAAGTTGTTTGAAAAATTTGGATTTTGTTTTAGAAAATTCAAAGGATATTTTGAATTGTTTTCAAAATGGTTTTGAAAAGGTTGAAAAGACTTTGGAATACTATATAAAAATATTTATGAAATATTATGAAGTTGATAACTTGTAAAGTTTAAAGTTTAAATAAAAATCCATTTAACGAATGAAATTTATAAATGTGAATTGAAATATAAAGAGATGAATTCATATATGAATAAAATGGTGAATATAAATTGTAAATGAATGTATAAATGAAAATAAAATTCCTTAATAAAATGGAATTGTGAATGGGAATGTATAAATGATTGTATAAATCAAGATGTAAATAAGTTGATAACTTATAGAATATTTGAAATCTGATTGGAATGAGATTCAAATTGAAAACAAATGAATTAGGGAATGAACAAATAAATTTGCAATTGCAAGTGCAAGAAAATGAAATTGAATGTTAAAATTCATTTTGAATTTGTAAGTGAATAAAACTAGAATTGAATTTAATTTGTGAAGTATTAAACTTAAATGAGTAAGTGAAGCTAATTGAATATTGACCAAATGGATAAGGTATTGAACGAATTAAATTCAATGATTATAAAAGAAAAGTAAATTGAATTCAAATGAGATTAGAAATGTAAAATTGAATGGATATGAATATGTAACTTCAACAGTGAAGTAAGCTAAAGATATATAAGCAGTCGATATTGAAAATTTTGTAATGGAATTTGCAAAATGGTTTGAATATATGTAACTAGATATTATGGCTAGTAGGATATACAGGTATAAATGAATTGGGATTTTGATTTCAAAGATAAAGTGAATTGCTCGAAAAAGGTATGTATTTAAATTACAATATGAGTTTTTGATGATTTCTTGTCTAGCCGCTTGGCTTTTTCCTTTTCTTTTTGAAATTTGAGAGTCCGTAGGGACGTTTTGTAGTTGTACCGTATTAGCCGCGCAAAGGAGACGCTGGCGAAATTTTTCGGAAATTTAGGGTGTTAGAAAATTTTTGAGAAAATTTTGAAAGTTAAAATTTGAATTTAAACTTAAATTTGAATTTTGAAGTAAACAATGCTGTTTGAAACTTATAATTGAAGTTGGAAAGTTAGTTGAATTGGTAACGAATCCTTAATAGAAAGATTTGTTTTGATGAATTGAAAATTGATAAAACTATTTAATTTGAGGAGATAGTAGACGAGTTAAGGACAATTTTTCTCTCACTTTGTAATTTCGAGGACGAAATTCTTTTAAGGGGGGAAGTTTGTAACGACCCAGAATTTTTGATAATTAAAATTTGAATATTTAAGTGATCTTAAATATTAATAAGTGGAATTAAGAAGTCGAATAATTTATTTTTCGAATATTGGATTTAATTTGACAATTAAATCGATAAATTAATAATTGAAATTCCAGAAATAATTGAAAATCGAGTTAATATGATTGAAAACGATTTGGAAAATTTTATTTAATCATACTGGAGTTATAGAAAGGTTATAGAACTTTTAAAAATTGAATTTGGAGTTAATCTATGAAAATTGAATATTTTAATATTTAATTATCGACTGTAAAAATAGCCAATTTTCGAACAGTCTCAGAATTTGACGAAACCAGTTTCATCGGATCCGTAATGTGATATTATTGTAAGATTTCAAATTTCGTAATTTTTGGATTTACCATTTGTCCGGTACAAATTAAAACGCCTCGAAATCGATTTAAATCTGTTTAATTTAAATTGATCGTTTAATTCCATATCTTGCACAGACGATCGAATTAGCTTCCAAAACCTGTTCCATTATGTCCGGAACGCGGGGTAAACCCTAGAAATGATAGTGACCGCGCGTAAATCGGAGTTTGGAAATTCCGGGTGAATAGTGTTCGTTCAAATTTCTATAAATAGCATTTCATTTATTTCTTTTTGAAGAGAATAACAAAACCCTAGCTATCTTCTTCGTAGCCGCCACCATTAAAACGAACGGTCAGAAAACTCTCGTATTCTTCCCCTCCGATCTCCCAATCCACGCGTTTTTAGCAAAAGTCGTCAACTAATTAATCGAAGAGCACGTCTAATACTTCAGATCCATACGGTCAAGATGTAGATAGCAGCTCTGCAGTGAGGGCTAGAGGGGCGCGTGCGTCACCGTTTCGAGCACGTTTTGCTCGTGCCTGGGCCAACCGAGCTGGCCGTGCTCGTGGCCGTGGGTGGCATTCGCGGAGGCGGTTCCGGTGGGGGTAGTTTGATGGGGTCTGGAGGTCGGAAGGTGGTCGCGTCATTAGGGTTTGTAGGCGGCGTGTTGGGTTCTTAGTTCTGCTGTTCGAACATGAGGGGGGAGAAGACTAATCTCGCGGCCCTGATTTCTCTTGTTCAAATTCTACGGCAGTGATGGAAAGGTTGAAAATAATAAAAAGAAAATTTGTAATTTGATTTATAAAATTGTATAAAGTTTAAAATTCCATAACTCTTGCATATTTTATCAGAATTCGACGTTTTTGGTAGCGCCGGAATCGCAGCGACGCGCTCTACGCTGCAGTGCAGATCTGGGTGTGTTTGGAATCAGTGAAATTTTTGAGTAAAATTAAACGGCCGTTTAATTTTATTCGAAATAAACGCTGGAACGGAATTTAAAATCACGGTGAGATCTTCCTCACTCAAAATTAAATTTGAATTAACAGTTATTGATTGATGATTGACTGTTTGGATGTGATATTAGATATAGTAGGATATATATCTATATATAGCAATATATACATATTGGCATATGTATATATTGGATTGATTGATTTCCCGCCTCGTATAGTGGATGAGACCCTATTGCGCCGTTAGTAAGCGGATTATTTTTATAAAACCCATATACCGCGATAATTCCGTACTGGAGCGGAATTGGTATTGTGCTAACGTCTGTGGATGCAGGGAAACAGGTTGGAGGGATCCAACTGGATTCCTCAACAGTATTTATTTATTTACAGATATTGATGTATATTCTGTTATCATATGTTGATATATGATGTTTGATGTTGTGATTGACTAGTTGGTGCTGTTGCATCATCGGATTCAAATTTTAAAGTTTAAAAATAACGACTTTACTTTAAAAGGATTTTTAAAGTGATTTTTGAAAATATACGTTTTATGGAATTTTTGAAGTGATTTATAAACGTTAGAATTTTAAAGTTATAAAAGTTATAATTTTTAGTGAAATATAACCAACGTGTCGTTTTTGAAATAAAAGTCGATTTATTTATAAAATGGTTTAAGTTGGGATTTTTGAATAACTATAAACGATTTGTATAAAAAGATTCATAAAAATTGATATTTATAAATCAAATATTGGAATTATAAAATGAGTTTTTATAAGTGTTAAAAATGAAATATTTATGGAATTCATAAGTAAATGAAATTTATAGATTTATAAATTGTGAAGTTATAAAATGGATGAAACTGTCGAATAGGAGATTTATAAGAAATTAACTTATAAATTGGATTTTTTTCTTTTAAATGGAATATTGATCGAATTTGTTAATAAATGAGATTTATTAAATTGAAGTTGTTAGAAAATAGAATTAGAATTTATAAACGTTGTTTTATAAATTCAAAATCAATCAAATTTGATGAATTTAATATAGAAGTTATTAAAGGAATTATATCCACGATTTTGGACAGTGGATAAGCTTTTAAATAAAATGTGTAGAAATTATTGAAATGTGGTTAGTGAAGTATATTCACGATTTTGGACAGTGAATATATTGTTAAGTAAAATGGATATGTTTTGGAGAAGTGATATTATGAAATGAAGTAATTGTTTTAAAAGATGTTTTAAACGTGTTAAATATCGAAATCATAGATTTCAACTTTTATTGTTGAAATAGACGTTTTCGAGAAATAAGGAAATGATGGACTATAACACTGTTGTTATAGTAAATGATTTTCGAAAGAAAATGTTTTATGTAGTATTGGGATTTATATATATCTATCTTAAAATTCGAATCCCTATACTAGTGATTTTGAGTCGTCGTAACGATGTTTTACGTAACATTCGTTTTGACTCAAATAAATGTGGTTATAGTAAATGGTTTCCTTAAAGAATGAAATTTATACTTAATATTGATTTAAGTATATCGAATATTTTCAAATGTTGAAAATAAATAGATTTGTGAATTACTTATTATTAAATAAGTATGGAATTGCTTTTCCAATATGAAACGAAGGGTTTGAAATTTTATCTTTTGAAGATAAATTGAAAAGTGAATATTTGAAATTTGTTTTCAAATGGTTAAGTGTGGAAATTTTATATCTAGTAAAGATATTTTGGAAAATAAATAATTTGGGAAAAATTATTTGGAATCTGATGATGTTGCGCATCTTTATTGATAGTTAAATAACCGACTATCAATAATTACCCTGAATGGTATTTGTTGTGAATTGGATGAATTTGAATGCCACACTTATTTTTGAATTAACGCTCACTATTCGGGTTAGCCGGGAAAGGACCATGGGGTCGTATAACCCATTCCGAATATGTGATACGTCGTTATGAATCGCATTTGAAGACCGGTGTTGAAGACCGGATATTTTTGAAAACGGAAGGATTACCGTCGAGTTACTCTACATCGGCTGATCTCCGATTTAGAGGTTTTATCACCCTTAGTGATGGGAAATCCGGACGTGATTAGAAATTTATCCGGATATGCAAGGGCTTCGTGAGAAGTGCCTTCGGTCCTGTTCGATCCCGGAACAGACTTATATGGATTGTGTGTCTGACGTTACAATTTGAGATATAAAGCTGATTTCTTTCAAGTACATTTCTGTTGGTGGCGGAGAATTTATTCTCTTAGCTTAACACCCTTCTCTGAGACGTACGAGCTCAGAGGTTATGTAGTTGAAATTTATCAGCGATATATCCCAATTTGGTAACGTGGCATACTGAGTGTTGCTGTGAAATGATCAGTGTTTGATCATTTGCGATATGATCATTTGTTTGATCTTATATCTTTGTGATCATAGGTTGATCATTTTGTTTGACCCGAAGCAGGGCTTTGTAGAAAGCGTAGCTTTGTGGACGAGACTTCATCGAGCCTCACACCCCGGAAATGGTCGAAACAGGAAGGATGCAGCAAGGTTTTAGGGAGTAGCGCCCCTTAGTGTATGTCATTCCTTCTGGATAAAGGTGGTATCATGGTATGGAGCCCAGATACTTAACCTCTGTGGTTGCTGCAAAATTTAATTCTTTGTGGTTGTTGCGAATCGGGGATCCTCGGGAAGATCGGTGACGATCGGGGGATGGCATACGCGTGTCAGCAGTTACCTATTTTTGCAGAGGTAACCCGGCCTCGTGTTGGCAGAGATCTAACCGTAACGTTAGGTTCTCGAGTCGTCTATTCCAGGGACGTACCCATCGTGGATAGGAAGTTCCTTAGCCTGACCATTTGTTGGAAATCCAAAGAAACAATACGAGCCTTGTACGGTTTTAGTTGTAGAACCTGCCATTTAATATGGTAGCTATAGCAAGCATACTATAATGGTACCTATGCTGGCTAAGATTTATATTCTACTTTCGAAATGTTTTTTACACTATGCACTAATAATAATATCAAAAAGAATTTGATTTTTGCGTAGTAAGCATCTTTGACTATCATAAGAAGAAATCTCCTCCAAGTCTGCGTTTGCATTGTGTGTGTGGTGGGAGGTCTTATGGTAGTTTCATTTTCCAAAAGCATTGCTAATTGACATTAAAGTTTTCCTGTTGTTTATTTTAAAGAATAACTGTTTTACGATCTCACACCAGTCACCATGACTGACTCGGAGTTTATTGTTTCCCTTCTAAACTCTGGGTGCCCACAAATTTTCCACACGGGCAGTCTAGAGTTATGTTATCAGGATATTCTGGAGCTTTGGAGATAAGCTGGATGACGAGACGTAGTATTTGTATCTGATAGTATTTATTCCGCTGTGTATTCTGTATGAGGACAAGTTATATAACTGTCCATTGTTGTATATTGACTCTGATGATTGATGTATGTATAAAAACTGATATAGTTCTTTGTTTTAAAAGACTAGTAATTATCTATTATATATTGTTCCGCTGCGATGTGTAAGATTCTGATATTGTTTTCTGTTCTGATGTCTGTTTCTGATGTTTTTCTTATGTTCTTTTTCTTCTATCTTTTCTACTCTTCTCTTCTTTCTTCCATCTTCTTCTTCTTCTCCCTTTTCTTGTTCTTAAAACCCTCACTATTGGAGTTTCCGGCACTCGATTGCTCGGCAGTCGATAAAGTGAGTATCGATGTCGAATTTTCGAAAGTCGAAAATTCCGGTACGTGACAACTGACTTTTAGGATTATCCATTGGATGACCCTAGGCTACCATGTCCAACCCCGTTCGGCGGTTAACCATCGAGCAAACACTTGTTTGGTCAGTGGTTGTCCATCGACCACCGTGTAATCATTTTTTTCTGATTATGGTAGGTCGAAACAGAAATCAAGATGCCCTTAGCACCACTCAACCACTAAAACTTCTTCATTTTAGGAACTTGTAGTTGTTTAAGAGTGATGTTATGAAGATGGATACCTACAAGTTGACTGTTGGGATTATCCGTTAGCTATGTGTATATGATTGATGCTTACAGGGCAATGCAATGTGTAAAATGCCTGTAGGTACGAAAAGAGACTCTGAGGATGCTCACCCAACGGAAATAAAATAAAAATACATGAGTATTTTTAACCTCGATCACTCTTAGACATAAGAAAAAACATAGGTGTTGCTAACTTGTGTTATAGCATTATAGTTGGTTATTTTTAATTATGATTAGTTTCAGAAGAACTACAAGCGTGGTTTGATATATAGAGTGCTTTGATGTTTTTATTTATGTCGATGTTTATTTGTTGCTTAGTTCTTACATTTGACACCCAAGACCTATAGCATATTATCATATTACTTCATATATGTATATATCTTAGTAAGGTGTCATTCGCAACATTTTTTACCACGTTACCATTGGTGACGCATCCGAGGCGTTAGACGTGTCGAGCGCCCCAACATTCAATTCCTCTTTCCCAGCACCATTGTACGGTCAGATAAAGTTAGGGGTATACCCTAGGGGTAATTATGTAATTTGTTACATATATCTAACTCGTTGACCAATCTTGTTCGAAATAAATGTATTTTCTTTCTATTAAATACTTGATATAATATGGTTATATTAATTAATCAATTTAATTAAAAGTACATTTAATAGAAAATCCATAAATGGTATGTTTTATGATAGTAATTACAAAGTGTTGTAACCATGAGTAATTTATCATAATAAAACAAATATACCATTTTAAATGTTCCTAGTCAAGATGCATCGAGACTGAATATCGATGTATCCGTTGAGATTAGAGTATGTAACGCTCTTCAAATGTTGGGCAATGTATTACTCATGAATGCTGGGGGCACCAAGGGGTTATGTACTGATAGTTATTGGATAACTATGGAATGACTCACTCGATAGTTTTTTGTTGGTTAATATAACTAAGGTCAAGCTGAGAATATTGATGTGTCTAATTTACATAGTTTTCTCGACTTGAGAATACTATTGATCTTCAATGTGGAAGCTCCGCTTTGATTATTGTAAAATTGTGGCACGACGTCCATTAAATGACTATAGTTGTGTCGAGTGGAAGCATTGAAAGTGAAACACTATTCAAGAGAGTGTAATGACCCACATTTTTGGACGGTTTAAATCAATAATCAACCACACATGTCAACTCAAACCATTCAAAAGGGAGGATTGTTAATGGGGTAAATAAGAAAATAAGAGAAAAGAAGGGAAAACAAAACACAGAATCTCACAATGAAATGACAAAAATATAATAATCAAATAAACAGTTCATGAAGCTGCTTTACAGATAACATTTGATTACACTTTTACAATACAATCATAGTATACATACAATAGGTATAATAGGATAATGCAGTGGAACAACATGATATAGTGGAATAAATATAATAAATAGTATACAAATCTCCGTCTTCGTCCTCCTCGGTAAAATGGTCTTCAATATGCTGAAAAGCTCAGGCTGACCCGAGCGTAATGAAAAGATAAAACACTTGAGTCAGAACTAAAAGATCTTATTTAAGTTAAATCAAAATAAAATAAATATGAGTGTAACGGCTTTACAGATGTTTACGGGATTTTTCATCTCCTATCCAGTATCTAACGTGCGTTCAATAACTTAAGTGATGTTCAGGATTCCATCTCCTAAGGATCCGTTAAACTATCTACATACATAATACAATACGTTATTATAATATATCTACAGTAAATTAAAGTATTAAATTAGCATTAAGTCATTACCCATATCCCCCTTAATACATTTTTATAAATGTCGTAGTCTATACAGTACCGTAATTCCTCTGCAAACTGGAGGGCTATCAGAGGGCACTCCATAGTGTACGACACAAATCAAACTCGTTGTGGGCTCGATAAGGCATATGACAAGGCACATGAGGCAATGCCCAGGGTAGGATATTACCATTTTGCAGAATCGAGCTGGTGGTAACGCATAGCAGCTACTACCTCCCACCCAGAACACACTCCTATAATCAAATCGAAGGCGACCACCAAATCAATCTCAAAGTAACATATATGGTATCGAAGAAGCATGTCTAATCAGAGGAGCGACCTCACTTGGCCAAGGTATAGATCCTTTTTAAGTCATTTTAAGCTGACCCGAGGGGGTCAGGGATGCGTTCATACCTTATACAGTAGTGTTCACCAAACCATCCTACTTCGTTCTAGATTCTCCACCACGTGCACAATTGTTAATGTGGTTTTAGGTATTGGCAGAGAGTATGACAATATTCGATCCCGGTCTCTTTAACAACCAAACGCTTATTTCACACCGGTTGGTTCTTTTACATTTCCAAAACCGATTCATAATTGATATCAAAATATCATATTCACTTCAAAATCATATCACTTTCGAAATCATATTCACTTTAAATCATGTTCATTTTCAAAATCATAACCACAAAATAGGTTAAACCATCATCAAAATATTTTCATTTAAATCAATTAAATCTAAATCATAACAGTTCTAACTTTAAACAGTT
This sequence comes from Allium fistulosum, assembly GCA_030737815.1. Classification (NCBI taxonomy): domain Eukaryota; kingdom Viridiplantae; phylum Streptophyta; class Magnoliopsida; order Asparagales; family Amaryllidaceae; genus Allium; species Allium fistulosum. The sequence continues at coordinate 1,123,915,391 of CM060902.1, read as the reverse complement.
TGGATATTGAAAGTACTTTATATATTGGAATAGTTATACATTAAAAATAGTTTATACATTAAAATATATATTAAAAGTTGTTTATAAATTTAAAATAATATATATATTAAAATAGTTTATATAAAAAATAGGTTATAGATTAAAATAGGTTATAGATTGAAAATAGTTTATATATTAAAATAGGTTATAGATTAAAATAGTTTATATATTAAAAATAGTTTATATATTAAAATAGGTTATAGATTAAAATAGTTAATGTATTAAAAATTATTAATATATATTAAAATGGTTTATGTGAGAAAATAGTTTATATGTAAAAGAGTTTGTTTATTAAAAGAGTTTATATCGAAAATTGTTTCAAATTAGAATTGTTTCTTCCAATTTCATAAATCAATTCAAATCAACTTTAGTTCCAAAAATTCAATTTAAATCAATCTCAGTTCAACGATTTCAATCCAAAAAGGCTAAAAGTTTTGAATTCAAATTCTTATTAAAACCATTTCGATTTATATCGATTTCAAATCCATATTTAAACCACTTCAAATTCAATAGGTTTCGATGTTTAAATATTCAAACATTTACACTAACTCAATTTTGATAAATTTCATTTATATTTCAAAATCCAACTTTAAGATTACAATTTAAATTCTTTAAACAATTCATTAAAACCAATTTCAATTTCAACATTTTAAAAGCTTGGATTTTGAAAATAATCCAGTTCATATAAATCTAACTTTATTTCTTAATATCATTTAACCTGATTTAAAATTTAAGGATTTAAAATCATTTAATTTGACCAATCCGGTGTCCGTATATAATTTTCTATCCTATGGTCAAGTGATATGGATATATATCATTTCAAGCCACAATAATTTAAATTTACGGGTATATATCATTTTAACCCGCAATCCCGAGTTAAAATTCAAAATCCATAAAATCGCTCGAGTTTATCATTTCAACCCATAACGATTTTTCCCTAATCTATAAGACCATTTGGGTATGTTTCATTTCAACCCATAGTGATTTTTCTAACAATAACTAAGGAAACTTGCAATGTGATAACAACATATAAAATTAACATAACATCCAATCATCCAAAATGTCAACCATCAAGCATCCATCACAATCATCATTCAAATAATCCAATAAATCACAACAATTAACTTGTTATCATTATTGGGTATTTAAAGAACAATTTAAAATTCAATATTAATCTAAATGGCAATTTAATTCAATATAAATTAAAATTAAATTCAAATGGCAATTTAAAATACCAAACAACAGTCAATAAATTTCTAATCACATCATAAATTTTATTTAACTAACATAAGATGGTTTAGTATTCGTGAGTGGGTTAAATCACTCACCTTTGATTTATTGTCGATTTAAAATCCAAATAAAGCCCAAAATTTGAACAGTCTTAGAATGCAGCCAAACTATTTCCATAATGTCCGAAATTTCTATACGACCGCAACGCAAGAAACTGCGTTCAAATCTTACCTCGTATGAAGAAGTTATTGATGTTAGAACGTTTGAAAATAATTTTTTTTAATTAAATTAAATAAAAGGGTAAATAGTAATTACATACCCAAACCCTAATAACCATTCACGAAACCCTCGAGCACGAACAGCTTTCACAACCGCCAGCGTTCGAACACCACGCGCCGCCACTAGGCCCGCCATCCCCACGACCAACCCACGCCGATGAACTCGGCGTCCAAGGCCGCCCATACCACTGCCCACGCGAAAGCCTCCGCCTCCCTAGTCAACATCTGCTGCCGCTAGCTTTGAATGCCAATCGTGGCCAAACCTAACGCCAATAACATGAACCAACCATACAAATGAGCGTGCCTCATCCTCCTCTACGCGCCAGCAACCTCCGATCGACCCATCGACGAAGATCCACCGTTGAAATCGAAACCTTAGGATGAATGGGAGAGAATAAATCGTCAATTTCTGGCCAAACCATGATTCGATTGCAAAAACGAATTGTAGTAGTAGATTGCGCTCGTCGAGAGCTTTTCAACGATATATAATTTGCTAGGATTTGGAGAGTTTGAAATTTTGAAATTTATTTTGAAATTGAAAGTAGGGTTAGGGAATGTCTGCCATTTGAGAAGGAGGAACATGTAAGAAGTTGATATACGTACAGAAAAAATGAAAGGCTGCTAGGGTTAGAGATAATAGAATGGGCTAGGATAAACATATATTCACAACATACGATCAATTGGGCCCAAATGGTCGCACAGGCCCGAAAATCTCATTTCCAACCCTGAACGAAACCATGACATTATATATATCAAAAGTGAGGTTTTCGATATTTCTGAACTCAATGGAACAAGTCTCAAACCCTAATTCCATTGTATCCAGAAGTTAGCTTTCAAAATTAGATTATATAAATTTAAATTCCATTAATCGATTACTACGCGTTTCGAGCTCGCACAATCAAACAGCAAGTTCAATCGCTACGAAACTTGAAATCCTACAATAATTCACTATTACGGATCCGATAAAACTGGTTTCGTCGAAATCCAAGACAGTGGCCAAAATGGCAAATTCTCACATTAATTAATTAAATTATTATTAAATTGATTTAAATACTTTTAAATTCAAATTTACAAGTTAACCATTATTCTTGATTACAGAGAAATATAATAATCCTTTAAAATAAAACTTCCTTATTAAACCCAAGATTTAAATATTTGATAAATTTCAGCGTTTAATTTTAACTGAAATAAACCCCAGTTAATTATATTTTTAATTTCAATCAGATTCCTTTATTTCGATTTACACTCTTATTATTGAATCACTATCAACTTATGAATATAATTAACTTTAGTTTATATTTTATTACATTCATATTCTACAATTTCATCGTAACTCATATTAACTACAATATTTAATTATATTAATTCACATTGATTTCCAAATTAATTTCAACGGATTAAACAATGAAATGAAAATTAAACAATTATTACACATTAATAATTCAAACACATTTCTACGTTTATTGTTTACAAACAAAGCTAATAAATTCACATACTAATTAATTGATTTCATATTCCTTAATAAACCTATTCTAATTTATAACATATAATTTCAATATTAAATCCAACATTTAATTTATTCCTTATTTACAATTATACTCAAATTAACTTTACAATTATTTCAATTGATTGAAATTACATTAAAACAGGTAATTAAATTAAATCAACATTATTAAATTACATTCCAGTTACTTTTCTCATTAATAAATCACAAATTTTAATTTCTTCCAATATTAAATTCCAAAATCTTATTTAATTTAATATTTTTAATCATTGAAAAAAAATACCGGTCGTTACACTCTCCCCCACTCAAAACTTTTCGTCTTCGAAAAGGAACAAAAAGGAATTAAGAAACTTGATATAATTTATTCAAATTATCAATTTATAAGCAATTAATTTACATAAATCAGTTTAATAAGAATTTGAAAATAAATCAACTTTCGCAAAATTTTCTAAGTCTTAAATTCAAAAAAAAATTCGGCAGTCTCCTTTATGCGGCTAGGTCCGGAAAAAATAATAATATCAATAATTTCAATATATATATCATATTTCAATAAAATATCCCAAACCATGGGAAAAACAATAAAATATCGTTACAAAAACCGTAATCCGAAAACGTACCTATTTGTCGGACAAACAAACTTTATTTATGAAAACAAAAGCAGTAGCTATTGCTTCCATAAACCTGTATTTCACTCATATAATCCAAAATAGTGAGAATTATGTAAAAGAGAAATATTTAGTTGTTTCAATTAGTAACAAAAGCAAATCAGCACAAAACATATGCAAACAAAATAGCACGACCATCATGTGCAACAAAGAAATCAACCATACATCCATAGCAACCAAACTAATGATTTGTTCAGATTCAGAAACTTTTAATCGTACAAGGTGATAAATAAACTATCAAGTGTACCCTACGCTCAACAGCCTTAGATAATTACTTAATAGATTATTCATACAACCTTAAACAATTAGAAGTATCCTTTCCCAAACATCCCATAAGCCAAAACAAACAAGAATTTCAAATATTATTTAAGTTTATTCTTATTAATTTCCTTTCACATCATTTACTGTTCATTTATTTTCATTCATTCATACGATGATTATTTTTATTAATTTAACTTTATTATTTACAAAATTCATTTCCCACTCAATATTTAAAATCATCAATGAATAAATTTTTAAAGTATTACATAATTTTCCTTGTAATTTAATTCATATATATATATATAACTTGATTTCAATTTTATATTTGTATTTGCTAGTGAATCAATTCATACTTAAGTTTCTTTATTCTTTGATTACAATTTATTTCTTCATATATGGTACCATTTAATATTAAAACTATTTATGAATCATCTCATCATTTCTTTAAGTTTATAATTATTTATTTAAATAATATTCCCTTTTAACTATTCAATTTAATTATAAATCACCACAAAACATAACTTAAGTTCATAATATTCTAGTAACATCTTAATTCTTTTATTTATAAACATATGTTCATTTTTTGAGGCATTTCTATCATTAAGCTTTTACTTGTACTTGTATAATTTTCTGTCACATATTCCTATTAACATTTCAACTTTTAAACATATCTGGTAAGTTATATCCATGTTTTTAAGAATGCAAATTGAATATTACACAAATTTATCTTATTCATTTTAGTTAGCAAAAGTATTCAATAATTTACATCTTCTAATTTCTTTACCCTTATATTTACAAGTGACAAATCTCCAATTTCTTTATATTTCATTAATCACTTAACTCTTAGTTTCTCAGTTTTCATTTTAAAAGTTTCCAGCTCTTAAAATTTCACTTTATTTCTAAACTGAAAATCATTAATTTAACAGGAACATAAGAACTAAAATACCGGGTTCATTTCAAATCATTTTTAAATAATATATATATTCATACTCTTTTTATATATCAAATCACTTAAGAAATTAAAATTTGTTTATCAAAATAATGTGTAGAAAAGTTACTACAGTGGCCTTCCCACTTTGAAACTCGAAAATGAATGTCGATGATGCGGCCGTCATCACCGAAATTATTATCCAGCGACAGAAGAGGGGAGTACAGAAATGATTTCCTTTTAAACTTCCTTTAAAACATTTCTTTCAAATCACCTTGAAAATATTTATATCCGAAAAATACTTCCAAATTATACTAATATCATATTCCAAAATCTTTTGAAGACAAATTTCAAAACCCCGAAACTTAAGTTCTCAAATTTCCAATTAAATTCATTTTATTTATAAATCATATTTTGCAACCAATATTTATAATATTTCACTTCCTAATAAGCAAACATATCAAATACAACCATATCTATTTTAAAAATTATTCTTTTATATACAAAATATAATACCAAGTAAAATTATTTCATTTACCTATATTTCAAAAACAATATTGTGTCAGTTTGCCCTATTAAGTGTTTAGAAATCCCTATCGATCCATAGCGTCCTATGTACGGACCATAATTTATAAATACTAAACAGAACAAATTAACACAATATAAAAACATTTTTATAACAGTAACAAATACGCTCTCTCATATATATATACACTCAGACAAACTCATTCTAGGGTATTACTACACTATCTCTAATGAGTCAGACCCCACAAAGCTAAGGTTATCGCTAAACCAAAGCTCTGATACCAAATGTAACGACCCACATTTTTGGACAGTTTAAATCAACAATCAATCAGACATGTCAACTCAAACCATTCAAAAGGAAGGATTGTTGAAGGGGTAAATAAGAAAATAAGAGAAAAGAATGGAAAACAAAACACAAAATCTCACAGAGGAATGAAAAATATAATAATCAAATAAATAGTTCATGAAGCTACTTTACTGATAATATTTGATTACACTTTTACAATACAATCAGAGTATACATACAACAGGTATAATAGGATAATGCAGCGGAACAACATGATATAGTGGAATAAATATAATAAATAGTATACAAATCTCCGTCTTCGTCCTCCTTAGTAAAATGGTCTTCAATATGCTGAAAAGCTCAGGCTGACCCGAGCGTAAGGAAAAGACAAAACACTCGAGTTAGAACTAAAAGATCTTATGTAAGTTAAATCAAAATAAAATAAATATGAGTGTAACGGCTTCAGAGATGTTTATGGGATTTTACATCTCCCATCTAGTGTCTAACGTGCATGCAATAAAGAGATGTTCGGGATTCCATCTCCTAAGGATCCATTAAACTATCTACATACATAGTACAATACGCTATTATAATATGTCTACAGTAAAGTAAAGTATTAAAATAGCGTTAAGGCATTACCCATATCTCCCTGAACACGTTTTTATAAATTCCGTAGTCTATACAGTACCATAATTCCTCCGTAAACTGGAGGGCTATCAGAGGGCACTCCATAGTGTATGAACAAACCAAACTCGTAGTGGCGTCGATAAGGCATATAGCAAGGCACACGAGACAATGCCCAGGGTAAGATACTATAGTTTTTCAGAACTGGGCTGGTGGTAACGCATAGCAGCTACTACCGCCCACCTCGGAACACACTCCCATAATAATCGAAGGTGGCCACCAAATCAATCACAAAGTAACATATATGGTATCGAAGAAGCATGTCCGATCGGAGGAGCGACCTCACTTGGCCTAGGTATACCTCATGTTTTAGTCATATCAAGCTGGCCCGAGGGGGTTAGGGCTGCATTCATACCTCATACAGTAGCGTTCGCCAAACCATCTTACTTCGTTCTGGATTCTCCACCATGTGCACAGTTGTTAAAGTGGTTTTCGGTATTGGCAAAGAGTATGGCAATATCCGATCCTGGTCTCTTTAACAACTAAACGCTTATTTCACACCAGTTGGTTCTTTTACATTTCCAAAACCGATTCATAATTGATATCAAAATATCATATTCACTTCAAAATCATATCACTTTCGAAATCATATTCACTTTCGAAATCATTATTCACTTTAAATTATGTTCATTTTCAAAATCATAACCATAAAATAGTTTATACATTAAAATATATATTAAAAGTTGTTTATAAATTAAAATAATATTATATTAAAATAGTTTATATAAAAAAATAGGTTATAGATTAAAATATTTTATATATTGAAAATAGTTTATATATTAAAATAAGTTATAGATTAAAATAGTTTATATATTAAAATAGGTTATAGATTAAAATAGTTTATATATTAAAAATAGTTTATATATTAAAATAGGTTATAGATTAAAATAGTTAATGTATTAAAAATTATTAATATATATTAAAATGGTTTATATGAGAAAATAGTTTATATGTTAAAAGAGATTGTATATTAAAAGAGTTTATATCGAAAATAGTTTCAAATTAGAATTGTTTCTTCCAATTTCACAAATCAATTCAAATCAACTTTAGTTCCTAAAATTCAATTTAAATCAATCTCAGTTCAACGATTTAAATCCAAAAAGCTAAAGGTTTTCAATTCAAATTGTGACGACCCGGAATTTCGAGCAATAAACAATTTAATAATTTATATTAAATATTAAATTGTTTTGATATATCTTGGATTTATATGACTTAAATGAATACTTTTCTTTAATTAATTATTCTATTGGTGAGTTTTATCTTTTAAAAACTAATTAATTATGTTTCCAAACTTCTAATATTTCTTTAGTGATTTGGGAATTATCATTTATTTAATATTAGGTCTTTTCAAAGCTATCAAATAAATAAAATATGGGTTTAAATATATAAGATAAATGTTTAAATAGTTTTAAAACTTGTTCTAGCTTTAGTATATAATATTAAGTAAGTAGTTATAGTAAAGATATAATTTATTTTATAAATCATTTCAAATTGTTAAATGTGTAATTTATTTTAAAATAATAAATAAGAATGTACATATGAAATTAATAGATGAAAGTAAGATATATGTCTTCACCTATATTTTAAAGCAAACTTGACTAAAGTAAAATAAAACAAGTAATAAAGTTAATAAATCAAACAACCTGGTAGGGATAACATTCATTTGCATTCAAACTAGAAATCTGCATAGGCATGTGAATAATGAGAAATAATCTTCAATCACAATTCAATATAAACTACATAGCAAGTCGAGCAAGCATGTTAGCAAACTTGCATAGGGGAAACTGGTGGGTCGAATGGGATTTATGCATGTAGGCCTGAGAACAAAAAGAATCAAAGGCAAAGTAAAATGTATTTTTACTTGTAGCTTGTAGAGTAAGACTCAGGCAAGAAAAAATATATAGATAAGTATAAACTAAAACATAAAGGACATAGCATTTAATGAGAGTAAAGCAAATATCTCTTCTAGTACACAAGACATGTAATCTCGGCCATAAGCATGGAAACCATCTCTGGAAATTGTACAAACTGGTACACTGTTTTGCATAAGAAAATATAAACCCTGTAATCCTGTTTTATACATAGCCTGAAAGCAACTTTCTCTTGTCACTTTCCATTTTCAGTTCGAGCTAAGCAAAACTAAAATGAAAACTCCATTAAAACTTAAACAAGATTTCATTTAAACATCAACGATCAAGCAACTACAACTACAACAAGATTATTGGCAGAAGATATAAATGAAGACATTTTTCCAGTTCAAAACAGATTTCAACACAGTGCTCTGTTCTTTTATCAAGCCTGGTGAGTAACATTTTTTTTAAAATGAATAACTTAAGTTAATGGCATGCTTTTCTCTGTATCTTGTTTAGATATATTTGTGCAAGTCTGTATGTATCTGTTCATATGATACCCTGTTATCTGTGTATGTTTTTAAGTAGATATGTAAATAAATCCTTTTCTCTTGATCTAGCAATTATTTGGATGTAAGATATAAACAATAGTTGTTTGTTTAACCATAATCTAAGTATTAAAATTTTATTTAAGTCGAAACAAACTATATGGCCTCTGGAAATCAAGAAAACAGCATTCAACTTTAAAAATGTTCAAAAATAAATTTCTTGTTTAAGGGATTCAGGAGTATAGAGTGAAACATCATACAAAATCAAGATTTTTAAAATAAGTTTTACGATTTTTAAAGCTAGGGATGAAGAGCAGTATGTTTTGACTGTTTCAAGCATTTTGAGTTGCCGTGGACGATGTGGTCGACCGGAGATGTCGTGTTTTGGTCGAGAGGTAGAGGAGCGACCAGGGATTCACGGAAAATTGTTGTGATGGCCGGCAGATGAACGTGGTGGAGGCGGGAAGCGTTTGAAATCTGGTAACCTAGTTTTTAGTGTGTTGTAAAGTTTCGTTCGTACGAGGCCATTAGGCGATCGAGTGTCTCTGGCTTTTGGGTTTTGGTAGAGGGGACAGAGGCGAAGGCTTGGCTAGAATTTCAGGGTTTCCAGTGGACGAGGCGGCGAGAGCGGCGGAGTTTCCAGGGATGGGAAATTTTCTGGTTTTCGTTCCAGGCTTGATCGAGCAACTCATTTTCGATCGCAAGCTAGAGCTGTTGATCGGAGGGTTGGGTTTGGATGTGGAAGTGGTAGCAGATTTGTGGAGATGGTCGTGGTCGACCGGAAGTGATGATCGGAGGCGTGCACGTGCACGGTGGGGTGCTCTGGTGATCTGGGTTGGTAGAGAGGAGAACTCGAGATTCACTCGAGTAAATTCTTGTTCGTCTCGAGTAAATTCACATTTTTCTCGAAGCAAAAATATAAGAGCTCGAGTAGATTTGGTTTCTCAGTTGTAACCTGTCCCAGTTTTACAAATTTTAAATTTGGGGTTTTAAATTAAAACCAATGTTAAACTGAGGCTAATTCAAGTGTTTAAAATTCCAGTTTTGAAATGGAAGAAGTTTAAAAGTTTAAATATTTTAAATAAATAAATATTTTGAAACTTTAGTGGATTTGGTCTAAAATCCCTTGATTTCTAAGATTTGCTTTAAATTTGAAACTTAAGATTTTTAAAGTTAGTTTATACATTGATTTAAAATTCAATTGGTATTCGTTTTAAACCGGGAATTTAAAATGGAAGTTAAAAAGGGAAGAGTGAAATAAATGTTCAACATATTATAGTGGAAATTTAAAGTAAATAAATGGGAAATAAATTTACTTTAAGTAAATGAAGATTAAAGATTTAAATTCTTTAACCATTAAGATAATTTGAATGATAATTGATAAATTGATATTGATTAAATTAGTAATTATAAGTGGAAATGTATTAATTAAAGTAAATAATGAGTTAAGTAATTAATATGTAATGGAGAATCGTAGATTCGACTTTAATTAATAAATGAAGGGTTAATGGAACTTATAATTAAAAATGAGGAAATCGTAAGTTATTATTTAGAAAAGAAATTAAATAAATAATAATGAAGGTCATTAACCAGATTAATTAATACAATTGATTTTTAATAGTTAATTAGATTAATTAATTTAATAATAAATATTGTAAAGGTTTAAGTGTAATTACTCAATGGGAATTAAGTAAGAAAATTAATTACTCACTTTAGTTAATTGGGTAATTGATTAATTTGAGTTAATTAATTTAGTTTAATTAATTTGGATTAATCAATTGATAATTGGGAGATATAATTACTCAGGAAAGTAATTGATGAATAATTACAGGATGTAATTTATGGATAATGATTCGTTAATAGAAGTAATTTGGATATAATTACTTGAAATTAATCAAGGGATTAATTAAATCTGTTTATTGGGAGTAATTAATCTAGGATAATTAATTACTGTATGATATTAATCAAGGTGATTGATATATGTGATTTGGAAGTTAGTTTTCTTAATAAAAATTAAGAAATAAAATAACTAATTAAAAGTTAATTACTTGATGTAATAGAATTAAATAGTAAATGTAATTAGAGATCATTTATTATAAATGCTGAAATCTTAGAATGAATTTATTTGGAATTAATTAATAAATGAAGAGATTTATTAATAAAATAAATTAAGTCATGTAATTAATTTAGGTTAATTAATAAATGAAGTAAGGTAAAGGTTATTTCCTATATTTGGTTAAAGATAATTAATTTGTAAAAATAACTAAAGGATAATTTACTTTAAATATAATTAAAGATAATTAATCGAGGATGATTAATTAAAATGAATAATTGGATGATGATTAATTAATTGATTGATAATTAATTAATAGAAGTATAAGCAAGTTTAATAATGGTGGAGTAATTAATTTAATTTACATTAAATTAATTAAAGATTTGTAATTAGTTTAATTCATTTTAAATTAATTATAAAATGAGGTGATTATTAATCTTTGTTTATATATGATGGATGATATTGATTTCCATGATTGATTGTGATCTCAGATATATATCTATTGTGTTATGGATGTTTGGTTAAGTATGATGATATTGATTATCTGTTGAGTAGATAATATGGATTATTTGTTTATGATGATGATGTTATTCTCCATTGTTATATTGTGTTTTATCTATCTGTGTTGATATAGATAATAAATTGAATTGTTTTAAACCTTTAAAACAACTTGGCCTTAAAAGATACGGTTTGGATTTCGATGAGACCGGGATCGGGTTTCCGTATACCGGGATTCTAGGTCTGGAGACCCGAATACCACATCGATCCAAAATAACGTTAGGTCGTGAAATCCAAATGGAGCAAGTGAAGACTCGAGGTATAAGAACTATTCGTCAGTATAACTCTGTGGGTGATTCCGTAATGAGTTTGACGGAGATAGTACTTATAGATTCGAGATGGTGGTTCAAATTGCAAGGGTTATTGTCGTTAACTCTGAGGGTGATTCCAAAATGAGTGTAACGAGATAATGCCTTCGGTTTCGTTCGAACCCGGAACGAACTTATATGGATCGAATGCTTTCAGAACATCGTCAGGCGGGCGATGAGCATTCTAAGAGATGTGCTCTCTAAAGGTAATCGTGACCTCAAGCCTCATCAACTGGGAATGGCTAAAACAGGGGAGGTGCAGCAAGGCTTCGTGGGTAGCACCCACTTGAGAGCGAGATATACCCCTGTCTAGAGTCCCTTTTATTTCGGCTGTGTGGGTGGTTTAGTAGCTACAACCGCCGGGGTTGTCTTGTTTGGAACTGTCCAGTAAGGGATGGTTCCGGTCTTGTGTTGCAGGGGACTTAGGGTGGGTCCTCGGTACGGTGATCTAGGCCACGTACTATGACGGGCGGTACCTTAGTAGCCCTGCCATTGATGGAAACCCATTTTCCCTACGTGACCTTACGGTTTTGATTGTATACCTAGTATGCTGGAATTTAATGAATGTAACAATTTCGGCTATTTCTTATTTACTTGAAAACCCTAGACACTATTATAATATCACTGGATTTCCTATCAAATGTTTTGGTTAGCGTAAGGTAAAAACTTTTCCATGTTTATGTGTGGGAAGTCTTACGTGATACCTTTTGTTTTCAAAGGATTTTAAAAGTTAAACAACTTTAACCTGTTACTCATACCAGACCCATGTCTGACCCGGAGTTTATTTTCTGTTTTCCTAAACTCTCGGGTACCCAAATTTTTACGGGTAGCCAAGCGATTCAGGTTAGCTTTGACGTATTCTAGAGGAGCAATGGAGCAGGAGGCTTCAGCGTATAGATATATAGTGATTCCGTTGTGTTAGTATTTATCTGTATTCCGCTGTGTTGTATCTCTGTATTGTATTGAGATGTATCGAGTTGTATTAACTAGACAGGTGTTTATAACTATCTAGTATGTGTTGTATTATCTGTGTAACTCTGATATATATGATATTATGTAATCTCTTATGTGATATATTATATTTCATTCGTTCCGCTGTTGAGATTCTGGTGTGTTTTCTTCTTTCTTCTCTATCTTTTCTATTTCTCACCCTTTTCTTTCTTCATAGTGATGCGATTTTCCGGTAGTGGAAGGTCGGATCGCTACACAAATTCTCATTAAAACCATTTCAATTTATATCGATTTCAAATCCATATTTAAACCACTTCAAATTTAATAGGTCTCAATGTTTAAATATTCAAACATTTACAATAACTCAATTTTTATAAATTTCATTTATATTTCAAAATCCAACTTTAAGATTACAATTTAAATTCTTTAAATAATTCATTAAAACCAATTTCAATTTCAACATTTTAAAAGTTTGGATTTTGAAAATAATTCGTTCATATAAATCTAATTTTATTTCATGATATCATTTAACTGGATTCAAAATTTAAGGATTTAAAATCATTTAATTTAACCAATCCGGTATCCATATATAACTTTTTATCCTATGGTCAAGTGATACGGATATATATCATTTCAACCCACAATAATTCAAATTTATGGGTATATATCATTTCAACCCGCAATCCCGAGTTAAAATTCAAAATCCATAAAATCGCTCGTGTAAAGGCCCGTATCTCTGTATCATTTGAGTCGACCATAATTCACATCAGTTCAACTCAAATTGAACGGAAATACGAATCCTTAGGGGTGAAGAAGGAAAGTTAGAAGAAAAGAAACATAACAACATCACAGAATCTCACAATCGTAGCGGAACAAAATATAATATATAATAACAGATTTTTATACAAAAGAATCTATAACTGTTTTATACTTATAATCATCAAAGTACAATGATCAATACATCAATCTGGATAGTTATAATAACTTGTCCTCATACAGCGGAAATATGAATCAAGTATGGAAATACGTCTCTGTCATCTAGCTCGTCTCCTGTGCTCCATAGCATTCTAACCTGAATTTTTAATACTCGGTCTGACCCGAGCATTATAATAAAATAACATCCGAGTCAGTCTGGAAAACCAGCATGAGAAAAATACACTCAATTGAATTGTTAACATTTATCAAAATCCTTTGAAAATAAAGGTATCTCGTAAGACTACGTCACACATAAACACAACGGGTTTTTACCTTACGATAACCAAAAACAATTTTTACCAAAACCATCTGATATCACAATAGTGTCTATAGAAAGTAAATAGAAAATAGCTGAAATGCTTGCATCTCACGTTTTAGCATAGTTGGGCAAAATCAAAATCGTACGGCGCTTATTGGAGAATGGATTACTGTCAGCACCAAAGTTGGTAACCAACACCCTTGAATAGAATTATGTAGAGAGATTAATGAAGAAAGTAAATTAAAACAGAGAAGTAACACGATTTAATACTAAAACAATAACAGAAACGAGAACACCAAATTTATAGTGGTTCGGCGTAATTGCCTACGTCCACTTTGAATAGAATCTTTATTACTTTTCCATTCACTTGAATACAGATACAATCCGTAAACAAACCACTTGAATACAAGTTTGAATAGAAATGAATAGAGTATAAAAAATAGCAGAGTTTCCCTGGAGTTCCCAAAAAAGGTCCCTTTCATCTGTACCCTGCCCCTCTATTTATAGATGAAGACAGGCTAGGTTCCCCGTGTAGGCCCACGACCAAAACAACTCGGCCTACAAATGATGCTTCAGGACGACCGATCCAGGTACACTGAGCCATATTAACCGAACCAGAGGTCCCTTGTGGATGACTCGAAGCGAGCTGTCATGTGACTCGAAGCAGTCGGTATGTGACTCGAAGCATGGTAATACCGAATGTATCCCCCAGTCGATTACTTACTGGTTTTCCGAACCAGGCATGCCGATCCACATATACCGCATTAAGGCCGACCCATACCTGACCGACCCACCTTGTTCCCCCAATCACGACCGAGCGACGTATACAGAGCAACCTGGGCCGTGCAATGCGCTCCGAACCACCTAGGCCGAGCCATGAACACCAGACCACCTTGGCTTATGCACCATGACCGAGCCATGTACACCGGACCACCACCTTAGCTTATGCACCATGATCGAGCCATGTACACCGGGCCATGCATGACTGAACCATACTAGCCTTCATTCCTCCAAACCTTTCTCAACTCGACCCCCTCCCGAGCCCAATCATATTTCCTGCAACTATCGTCTTGTAGCCGGGCCAAGTAGCCGGGTAACATTTTCCCCCCAAAGTGTCTTGTGAGTCAACATGATGTGCTTTGAATCAGCGAGCAATCTCCGCCTTAAAAACTAGCTCGTTCAGAATGATGATTGACTGTCGCCTTTTCATTGGTTTTTTTTAATGAATCTCCATGTCGTTCAAATGTACTAGTTCAATCTCGAAGAAATTTTCAAAATCTTGTTTTAACTTTTCAAAGGCTGAATGTACATAACCTTTTGAAGGTTAAACCATGCTAGAATTCATAAACCAATATTTCTCCAACGACTCGATAACATCTGTCTCTTCGTACAGTTTCATCTTTCATTGCCATGATGTGTGTATACGTTCATGTACACACGTTCTATTTTATTATTACTATCGTCATTTCACTCATCATCTTTTCATATTATTTTTTTAGATAACAAAATTGGGTCGGCATATGGAGGCCGACCCACTTGGTCGGTTCCTTTGGCAAAAAGGTGGGCTAGCATACCAATCTCGACCCTCACGATCGGTACTTGCTTCACCGACCCAGTAAACACGCGCTGACCGGTTCCATCGAGTACAGCCTGTTCATCTCCCCCCTCTTGTCATATAAAAGCTCCTGCCTTTGCCCTTTCTTCCCTTCTTATTTTTCGATCTACTCTCACAAGCTTGCCAACCTTTCTCCTCTTGATTCATGTCTACCACTCAGCCCATCCTCCTCCTACCTGAACCTAGATCTCTAACCTTGTAACTCTAGTTGCCCTCTAATTCGAACAATTTTCAGCTCTTAGCTCAACAATTGCTACGAGATCCAAGCCTCTCGCATAGGTACAAATTCTTTATCCAGTCCACCCCCCTAAGCCTAGAGCTTTGTTTTGCATTCGAGTCCGTAGGTTCGGTGGGAGATGGTGAAGAGGAGAGAGCCGAAAGGGAGTTCACGCTTTAGGATAATGTAGCTTTAATCTTGGGGTCGGCGTCGTAGAGAGCTAGGAGGCGGAGTCGATAGGTTTTTGTGGGTAGGGCTAAGTCGGCAAAACCTTGTTAGGAATAATGCTTGACATTTCTGAGAAGGATAAGCAGGTCAGTATGCCGAGTAAGAGGGTCGGTCAGTATTGAGAGGGAGAGATGAGTCGATAGGAGTTTAGGAGCGTAGGTAAGTATCCCGAATAAGGGAGTCGTTTGGTGTTGAGGGTGAGAATGTGGGGCGGTAGGAACTTAGGAGAGTGGGTCGGTGATTAGAGTCAGAGAGAGAGGAGTGAGTTGATCAGGGTAGACTTTAGAGGGTCGTTCGATAATTTGGAAATGAGTGGATCGGTACCGAGCGAGGCGGTGTGGCTCGGTTTATATAGGCGTGAATAGATGAGCGGTATTTTGTATGGGGATCGGCATTGGCAATCAAAACCACCTCATCTCGAACATAGAATATAATAGGACCATATATTTCCATGCCTAAAATAATGGACTGACAAAAACCTAAGCATATGAACATATGGACCTGATTCGGACTAACAATCTCATAATTTTAACGATTGTCAATGCATATTTGACTCAATAAAAGCAAGCCATAGCCTTCGCAGCATACGATGCCAATGTTTGATCCCAGGACTTCTACTTCCGACCATAGGACAAACTTTGGTGATGGTTGATGATAACAGTCTTCAAAGATGATAATTTCAAGCTCCATTATGCTATATTATTTTTTAGAACCTTAATTTATCTGCACTCTTGTTTGAATCGTCGCACTAGTTCACACACCACATGGGGAAATCTTTTGTCATTATATCTGATATCTGTTATCTTTCAAGTATAGCTTAGAATGGTATCTATTCACATTAATCGCTCCTCGGAGATGCCTAAAAAATCAAGATCCGCTATTGTTTCTGACAAGCCTGGGCCAAGTTCTCGGCAGAAGGCAGTGGGGACGTCGAGTCCATTGTCAGCCCCTATACCTGGCATCCCAGACTCACCTGTTGCGGTTATAGGACTGACTCCCGATGCCGTAGACAGGGCCGTCGTTCTGGATGATCCCATCGACTCTCAAGCCTCGAAAATCGGCGAATCTTCTCTCCGTCGATTTTGTTCTATCCACGGAATCCCCTTTGAAGACGTTCTAGTTCCTTCGGCACAAGATCAGCCTTATTTTCCCCCAGCCGAATATACTGCATGTAACAAATTTATGTGCTGGGCCGAAAGTGTGCCACCATTAAATTCGTTCAACCGTGAAGTATTAAGTATATAGGGATTGCTCTAGCACAACTACACCCTAATAGCCATGCATTTATTCATGGTACATGCGTTCTTTTCATGAGCGTCTTACTCAGACCCCCAACTCCTGAGGATATCCGTTTCATTTTCCGCTTAAGGAGACGTACCGACAGTCCATCTTACATATTCCTCTAGCCACATCCCAAATGCCAAGTCCTAATGGGTGCGTGGAACAAGTTTTCTCAGTTTAAACTAGAGTGGTTCTATGTACACTGTCCTCCTGGGTTCCCGTGAGCCTTATAAGAAATCCGTGACTCCGGTTAAGCAGACTCCCCCAGCCTCCGCTCATGATCCATCGATGGCGGAAAAATTAGCTGAGCTCAAGGCTACATTTTTGAAGATCTGTTCCAATGGACTGAAATTTCTCCCCGCAATCCATCCTATCCCTGACATGTCAAACAGAGCGCCATTGCCTACAACAACGATGTATATTTTCAGCATGATGTGTACGTACACTTGGTGGAGAAAGTTTCAGAGGTCTCTATTGAATGCTAACACGAGATTGATAGCCACAAACTCGAAGCTATTCATGACAAAGACATCATTAAGGGCCAGGATGAAGAGCTATCCTCATACAAATTTAAGCTCGAGACTGCCTAGAAAAATGCTAAGGAGACAGCCGAGGAAGTTAGACGCTTGGAGGTCACTCATAAGAAAGAACTCAATGAGGCAATCCAACGCAACGACGCTCTAGCTTTGGAGAAAGACTCTTTCCAAAAAAAGAAACACATTCTCACTCAACGAGTCAAGGAACTAGAGGAGATGCTCTTTAAAGAGAGAAAAGAGAAAATTGTAGCACAGGAAGAGTCACAAAGATACTATGATGAAATTGTCGTAACACAGCTTCTAAAGACAAAACTCGATGAAGAGCTATCCAGGGTTGAAGCGCTAAAAGAAGCAGCTCATGAGGAAAGCATGAAGATAGCACTCACAGAGGCCGACTCTTGACTTGAAGCAGCTACCGAGGCAGGTAGAGAAGAAATCAAATGTTTATTCAATCCACTCATTGCCGAGTTCAATGCAAGAGTCCTCATGCACCGTGACTTGTCTTTCTTGGGCGGGAATTATCTCGAGTCACTCCCCAAAGCATGGGATACTTTTATTAGGATTAATGTAATGACCCGGGATTTCGTATTGATTTATAATCGTCATTAAACGATTAATCGATTGTTAATTGCTGTTGAGTATTTTAAATCAGCTGAAATTCTTTTGAAAATAGGTTAAGTGTAATTGGACTTTACGAATTTGAAATATCGGCCCACATTTGTTCGTGATCGTGATATCAGTGGATACCCATTCTTTTTCCTCATCATCCATTTCAGTTCGTAACCCTAAATCGCGAGATCGAAAAGAAAAAGGAAATGGCGGCTTCGCCCTCACCTTCGCTCTTCTGCAAATTTAGGCATCGTAGAAATCAAAGATAATGGCTGCTAGGGTAACTTCGCTCGTTCCCCTCGTTTACCACGACCTCAGATTCGATCGTTGAAACAGGTGAGTGATGTTATATTCACTCACATCTAATTTAAATATAGATGGTTTCTGTCTTGTTTTAATTCGTGAGTTTCATTGGGATTTTGTTGATGATTTTTGGAAATAAGTTAAATCTTTCTCTCAGCCATTCGTTTTCGTTGGGATGTTTGATATTGATTCTGACTTCTTCAACTCGTATATATTTTGGTTGCTTGACATTCACGGCATTGACTCATTTCGTGATGACCACGGCTTGAATTTGGCTTTAATTTGTGACATTTGACTTTGTCACACTAGTGTATTTTTATGTTACTAGGTTGAATCCTTGGCTATCGGTTTTGACTTTGATCTGTTACTTGACCTTGGCCATGTGTTCATCTGTGTGTTGTTAGCATTGCATCACCCCTGTTGACCTTATCTGAGCATTGTTCATTTTTGATTGAGTCGGGATTTACATATTATGTCTCTGGCCATTCTTTGTACAACCTGTCCTGGATTACCATATTGTTGTGATGAGCTCGGGTCGTCTGCACTTGTTTGTGTACTCATGAGTCGCATTGAGTCGGTCTTGTACTGTCCGGATTCATTAATCTTAGTTGTATTTGTACATTTTGATTTTGGTCTCTTGATGGTGCACCGTGCCTTGTACTTGTAGTCTTGGCTCTAGTTAGATGTGCAGTTTGCTTTATTACTGCTTGGTCTGTCGTAGAGGTATACTTGTAGTTCCTTTTACTGGTCTGCCTTTGATCTTGGTTATAGTCTTGCATAGTATCCATATGCATAGGGTCCAACCATTTTGTTCTTGTATATCATGTGATGGTTAGTTTTCATCAGTTATTTATGCATCCCTTAACTGTTGTAGTCTGGTCCACCCTCTTTACACTTGAGTTGATTGCTGCTGCACTTTTTAGACCTGTTGTGTGGTTGTTACTGAGGCATTATTGGTTCATTTTGCATTTGTAGATTTATCTTGTTTGCACTCAATTGTAGTCTACACCTCATATACTTTTGTAGCCTGGTCTGATTACTTGCCTGATGGTTCTGTCCACTGTTCCATTTTGTTATACATTACTTCTGTTTATTCGAGACTATATATGTGCATACATACATATGTATGTGTGTACGCGTATATTCTTGAATTTAGGCTAAGTCTCTGATGTTGATATTCACTCTGGTTTCATTGTAGACTTTTACTCTGACCATCTTTGTTTTAGTCTTGGCCTCGAGCTCTTTGTCATGTGCACACTATATTTACTTCTGACCTTTGAGCCAGTTCGTTGTTGCATTTATTCACTGAACTTTGATGTTGTGGTCTGCATTCCACTGAAGATTCATTTGAGCCTGCATTGTTGTTTCGAGCAACTGTTTTAGGAGCAGTTTGGAATTCGGCAAGTATCACTTAATTGCATACCTAAATATGCTTCATTGTTGTTCCATACTGCATGCTTTTATCCATGATTTTGATCCATGTGTTCCATTCGGCAAGTTCTATTTCCATTGTATAATTGTAGGCATGCCACTGATCACATGCTGACATGTTCACTTGAGTCATTCCAGTGTTTTGAGCATTCCATATTTGAGTCTGCATTATATTGCTTGACTCGAAGCTGGGTACTTATGTAATGTATCTGCACTTATATACTTCATCATGGTTTGCCATATTGGCTTCACTGCATCTCCATGTGCCTGTAGTACTTGCAGCGTAGTTGTTGCAGTGTTATCATATTCACTGGTGGCATTTGGCTTGCATTTAAGTTGTCACTGTCAAACTTTGAGGCATATCATATTTTAATTGAGGTTTAGGTCAGTGGCAGGTCCTTTGCATTTGGTTATATTTTGGGTTCCTCCATGTAGTTGCATCCGTACATTGCCTGAGTCACTTGATACTGCTGTTACATGTTGTTCGGCCTCATTTAAGTCGACTTAGTACGATTGCTGCATATGGACTAAATTGTGCAACATCATGAGTGCATTTTGTTGATTCAGTCTGTTAGTCGAGCTTGCATTTGATCTGGGTATTCATTGTTGCCATATTAGCTTCACTATATCTTCATGTAGCTGCACATCTGAGTTTGGTCTTGCATTATGCGCCGCCATTGTTTTATATACTTTGGGATCTGATTGCATTCCAATTTCATTTAGTTGACTCTGATCTAGTTGGCACTGCTTATTCTAGCTGTATTCATGTGTGTCTGCTACACATGTCTCACTTGTGCATGTTGTTACATTGCTCAAGGTCCTAAATTGATTTGGGTTGTTTTGTAGTGGCGAGGCAGTACACGCGTGCGTGTACTGCAGCCCCACAGAATTGACATATTTTAATTGATATTTCTTTTGTTCTGGATTCATGGATTTGCTGCGTATTTCGTATGCCGTATTGGCGAGGCAGTACCCGTTAGCGGGTACTGTAGCCAATCAGAATTATTAATTTTGTTGTTTTCTAAAATTATCTTCATTGATAATTCTTTTTATTTATCTTTATCGATGATTTGGATTGCTGATTTGTTGTTTAACACTGTTTAGTGTTATATTTGCCGTTATCCGATTCTTTTATCGAGGAGTCGGATATACGAGATTTCTGTGACTGTCGTCTATTTGATAATTGATTATTATTGCTTCTGTGCACTAATAACTGAGTTTGAATTAGACTGACCCGTGTATTATTTTCTTTTGAATGTAATACTCGGGTCAGACCCGAGTATTTCAGGTTGTAGATTTACTGCTTTGAGTTGCTGTTGAGCTGTGAAGACTTTTCATATCATTTGAAGTGGTCTACGTCTTTTTGTAGTAGTCAGTGTGTCTGTTTTAAGTTGATATGTATTCATGTATATTAGTCGATAATGTACTTGTATATATATAACTTCTTGGGTCGACAATTGTAGTTGTATCATATGTATTGTGTCAACTGTATTGTAACTGACATCAGTTATATATATGAGACTTTTGTTTTTATCTGTGTTCCGCATTCTTTGTGTATCTGTGTTGTTTTTATATATATTGTCCTAAACCATTATGAACCATCGTAACTCGTTTTATACTGGAATTGGGTATGTCGATGGGAGTGAATAAATAAGAGATGAAAAATTTAAAATATATACCACTCCTATCGAGGTAACCAATACTAGTGTAAGGCCAACTACGGATGGCCGCTCCTATCCAGCCTTATTCTTCATAATAACAGACAGTATTTCTTTTAATACTCTTTGTTATTGTGAGTATAGAGGTGGGGCGTTATAGTTAAAAAAGTGGAGCTGGGTATCGAAGAGATTGATAAAGAGGCTCTGGTGAGGGAAGTTCTTCGAGGCAATGAACCCACAGATTTATCTGCGGCGAAGGCCCTTTTCGGGGGAGGCTCCCATACATCAGAGGACAAAGAGGATGCCGTTGGCCCATCGGGCTCCGAGCCCCAGATTCCTCCTCCCGTTGACTTGACCAAAACTCCATCACTTAATCCCCCCGAGCAACATGTGGGTTACAATCCGGAGAAGCCTGGACTTGGCATCCACATTCTATCCCCAATTCCAGAGAGTGATACTCCCAAGATGACTGAGAGCCAAATGGAAGCTGGTACGTGAACCCACCTTCTAAAGTTCATAGAGTCATCGCTTTTGGCGAATAATTGTCGTATTTTAACATTCACTTTTCATGAATTCGTACAGGTCATTCTGGCCCTGAACCAACTCCAAGGAGCGATGTCGCCACGGAGTGGGAAGAAACAAAGACTGAAGTACTCCACACGGTGACACCCCTGGTCCTGACACTCAAGTAATAGGGGCGCTTGAGGAAGATAAGCCCGAAGATCCTTCACCCATAAAGGGACACGATGATGTAGAAATCACAAGCGCTTCCGAGCAAACTTCCCAGCTTAGCATGAAGGAGCAACTGGAGAAGGAGGAGAAAAAGAAAACCAATGTTAAGATAGAATCCAAGGTGATGGAACTCGACGATCCCCTAAATAGGCTATTGAAGGTCATTCTCCTCAGTAGGACCACACCTCTGGAAGTTCGCCCTCCTTCCTCGGATACCACGTTGCTTGGAAGCAAGGGGTCCAGGAGAAAACGCTCAGCTGAGGAGACTTCGGAGAAGCCGAAGAAGGAAAGAAAGCCAAAGAAGTAGCTGTCATCTGATCATGCCTCGCTTAGCTTAAATAAGTCAAAATCATGTAGTCATTTCACTTTCCCCCTTTTTCTTTATTTTTTCGGTAGTGTTGTAGATAGACTTGGTCTCCACACTTTCAGAGAAGTTGTAAGGAAAATATTTTTTTGAAAAGTAAATAAAATCTTGTTTCTTTGCATCCACAGACTCTCATCGCTTAGTTAATAATTTAATATGTAATTGAAATTCAGAGAATTGCAGGTCATTTAAACTCCAGTCCGCTTTCACAGGACTTGGAGATTTTTGAATCATTTATACTCTAGTCTGCACTCTGGGGAATTTGAGATTTTTGAATCGTTTATACTCTAGTCCATGCTCTGGGGATTCAGAGTACTCTAGTCCGCACTCTGGGGACTTAGAGATTTTTGAATTGTTTATACTCTAGTCCGCACTCTAGGTACTCAGAGTACTCTAGCTCGCACTCTGGGGATTAGAGATTTTTTGAATCGTTTATACTCTAGTCCGCACTTTGGGGACTCAGAGTACCCAAGTCCGCACTTTGGGGACTTTGAGATATTTGAATTGTTTACACTCTAGTTCGTACTCTGGGGACTCAGAGTACCCAAGTCCGCACTCTGGGGACTTAGAGATTTTTGAATCGTTTATACACTAGTCCGCACTCTGGGGACTTTGAGATATTTGTATCGTTTATACTCTGGTCCACACTCTGGGGACTTAGAGTACTCAAGTCCGCACTCTGGGTACTTAGAGATTTTTGAATCGTTTAGACTCTAGTCCGCACTCTGGGGAATCAGAGTACTCTAGTCCACACTCTGAGGACTTAGAGATTTTTTGAATTGTTTATTGATCGACTTTTAGTTTTGTGTGTCCTTTCATACGCCAGACAGATTAATACAATTTAATTTTACTATGAAGTTATAAAACATGGAACACCGATAGTTCATAGAAAAACAGCTTTAAGCCTTTATTGATTGTAGAAAATAGGGACAAACTGAATTGTCTTATTACATGTCGGAAACAGAGAACAACAAAAGAAACATATACTGGAAACTATTGCTACTAAAATACAAAAGAAATAAACTAAGTATAATAACGGTGCAGATGCTCGCTATTCCATGCTTGAGGGAGTGTCACGCATCAACAGTCGCTAGCTTGAAGGTTTCTTCTCCAAGCCTCCGTTTGATGACGTAGGGACCTACCCATGTGGGATTCATATGTGAAGGGACCGAAAAAATTTGCTTCAGAACAAGGTCGCCTACATCGAAAGTTCTTGGTTGAACTTTTTCATTATAATATCGGGCGACTCGGTGCCGATATGCGGCCTCCCTTAAATCAGCTTTTTTATGTTTCTCGTCAACAAAGTCTAACGACCCCAGTAAAAGATCTCGGTTCGTTCTAGGATCATAATGAGTCACTCGGTGAGAAGGAACTTCAAGTTCCATAGGTATAACGGCTTCAGTGCCGTATGCCAAGGCGAAAGGAGTGTGGCCAGTCGCGGACTTATGGGTGGTTCTGTAGGCCTAGAGTGCTGTCGGAAGCTCATCCACCCACTTGCCTCTAGCCTTCTCCAAACGCTTTTTCAAGATGGACTTGATTATCTTATTTACGGTTTCAACTTGCCCATTCGCTTTAGGGTGAGCGACTGCTGCAAACCTTTTCTCAATGCAATATTTTTGGCAGAACTCTTTGAATTCTCTACTCTCAAATTGAGTTCCATTGTCAGTAATGATAGTCCGTGGGAGAACAAAGCGGCATATAATGTTTCGCACAATAAAGTTAATGACCTTTTTGGTGGTGATCGTAGCTAATGGCTCCGCTTCTGCCCATTTGGTGAAGTAATCGACCGCGACGATTGCGTATTTCGCACCACCTTTGGAGATCCGCAAGAAGCCGATTATATCGATCCCCCATATTGCAAATGGCCATGGACTAACCATTTGTGTGAGTTCCGTCGGCGGTGCTCTCGGGACCTTTGCGTATTTTTGACATTTGTCGCATTTCCTTACATAGTCCGCGGTGTCCCGATTCACGGTTGGCCAATAGTATCCATAGCGGAGTATCTTTTTGGCTAGTGTCTGCCCCTAGTATGTTCACTACATTCACCTTCATGGACTTCTCTTAAAACCCGCTTTATCTCATAGTGGCGATGCGCCTAAGAAAGAGAACGGAGAATCCCTTCCGATACATCATTCCATCCTGCATTATATACCGTGAGGCCTTGCGAACAACTTGTCGTCTCTCGTTCTTTCTTTTAGGCAAGGTTCCATGTAGCAAGTATTCTTTGAACGAGGTCATCCACGACCCCCTTTCGGTTTCATCTCTGACACAAAATCTACCTCCATCTCATTTATACTCGAGGCAAGTAAAGTTTCAATGGGAACCAAGCCCATCTGCTGTGCATTATCAGTGCTTGCAAATTTTGCCAAGGAATCGGCTTCCCCGTTTTGTTTGCGCAGAATGTGCGAAATATCGTAGTATTCGAGGTCCGCCAACAATTCTTGAACCCGAGCGAGGTATGGGGCAAGCCTTTGCCTGATAGTCTCCCCGTACTTGGTACACCACCAACTATGAGTCATAAAAGATTTCAACCGATTTCACTCCAAGTTCTTTGGTAAGCTTCAGTCCAGCGTTCAACGCTTCAATTCGGCTTCATTGTTCGTAGCAGGGAAATTAAGTTTCAATGCATAACAAATCGATCGGTTCTCGGGAGTTACAAGAATAATGCCGGCCCCAGAACAATGGTCCTTGAATGCCCCATCGGTATATAGCTTCCATCGAACAGCGGGAATCACATCACTTTCACTTGGCTCGTCTGATACAGTGAACTCTACAATGAAATCTGCTAACGCTTTCCCCTGGATAGCCCTCCGTGGCAGGTAGGTGATGTCGAACTGGCTCAGCTCAATGTTCCATTTGAGTAGCCTTCCAGAAGTCTTCGGTCGTTAGAGAACCTGCCGCAAAGGTTGATCGATATAAATACTGACCGGATGTGCTTGCAAATACGGCCGGAGCTTGCGTGATGCGATCACCAAATAGTAAGCTAGCTTCTCAATATTAGGATTGTTTCTCTCTGCCCCTGTTAAATGCTTACTAACATAATACACTGGCTTTTGGATTCGGTCCTCCCCACGAACTAAAGCTGCACTAACGGCATGCTGGCATACGGCCAAGTAAACATACAACTCCTCGTGGTCTATGGGCTTTGGTAGAATATGGGGCCTCTCCAAGTGTCTCACCAGATCTCAGAACGCGTCCTCACAATTCGGCATCCATTCAAAATTTCTTTTCCCATTCCTTGTCACATCAAAGAAAGGAATACACTTGTCGGTTGCTCAGGATATAAATCAACTCAACACAGTGACTTTCCCATTCAGGCTTTGCACTTGCTTTATAGTTCTGGGTGCTTGTATGTCTTGAATAGCTTGAATCTTTTCTGGGTTGGCTTTGATTCCCCATGCGTGGACAATGAAACCCAAAAGTTTCCCCGACGCAACACCAAAGGAACATTTCAATGGATTAATTTTCATTTCGAAAAATCTGAGTATATCAAACATCTCTGCTAAGTCTCAAATGTGGTCGTTTGACTGTCGTGACATCACAAGCATATCATCCACATAGACTTCCATCGTTTTACCAATCTGGTCTTTAAACATCTGATTAACCAAACGTTGATAAGTTGCCCATGCGTTCTTCAACCTGAAAGGCATCACTACATAACAGTACAGTCCAACGTCCATGACAAAACCGGTATGCTCCTGATCTGGAATGTGCATCGGGATTTGATTGTATCCTGAATACGTATCCATAAATGACAACAACTCGTGTCCTGCTGTCGAGTCAACCAACTGATCAATTCTGGGCAATGGAAAACTACCTTTAGGGCACGCCTTGTTCAGGTCCGAGTAATCAACACAGGTCCTCCACTTCCCGTTTGCCTTCCTCACCAATATGGGATTAGATATCCATTCAGGATAGAGGGCGTCGCGGACGAACCCATTGGCTTTGAGTTTATCCAACTCCTCTTTGAGAGCAGCGGACCTCTGCGGGTCCATTCCTCTACTCTGTTGTTTCAATGGCACATACTTCGGGTCAACGTTCAACATATGACTTGTGATGGTGGGAGAAATCCCACACATATTGGAATGGGTCCAAGCAAAAACATCTAGATTCACTCAGAGGAAATCAGTAAGATCCTCTATCATCGAGGGGTTGAGCTGTGATCCGATCTTAAGCACCCGTGATGGGTCATCATGGCTGACTGGAATGTCAATCGTCAGTTCAGCCCATGCCACCTTGGCTTCCTTCGGTTCTTCATCATCATCTCTCGGATCTATGTCTCTATAGATCCGACTGTGTTGCCCAAGCTAAGGCTCGGGCGCTACTTTTCAATTTTTAGCAACATGGATGTGGACAAGGTTGTCCACACCCTTTCCCTTCTCTCTTCGCTGGGCCTCTCTCAGCTCAGCCACATAACAAGCACGACCAGTCGCTTGATCGCCATGCACTACACCAACTGCTTTATCAGTTGGAAATTTCAAGGTCAAACACCACAGGGCCAAAGCTGCCCTAAACTACGCCAGGGCCGGTTGGCCCAGAAAAACATTATACGGGGATCAACATCCAAAACAATAAACGGTAGGATCTGTACTCTCCTGCGTTCGCCTTCTTCTAGTTCAACTGGCAACTCAACAAAACCTAGTGCATCAGTAGCTGCACCATTAAAGCCGTGAATGCGGGCTTTAGAAGGTTTCAGATCCTTCGCCTCCATCTTCATTTGGTCATACGCCTTTTTGAAGATAATATTAACAGAACTCCCACAATCAATTAGTATCCTTCTCACAAGCGCCGGTCCAATTGTAGCTGAGATAACCATCGGGTCAATGGTAGGTGCCTCCACCTGATTGGCATCCCTGCTCCTGAATACTATATCATCAGTCATCATTCGCTGCTGTTTCGCTAGAGTCCCATCTTCTGTGTTCGAGCAGCATTCGAAACCCGCATGCTTCAAGGAACTAGCATAGCGCTCCATTTCTTGTCAACTCTTGTCTGCCGGATGAGATCCCCCGATTATCGTGTTTATGACCAGCCTTCCTTCGGTCCGAGCGGGCTCCTCAGGTCGATGTGAAGCTTGCCCGTGATTGGGGTTGGATGTCTTCTGTCCGCCTTCCTGTGGATTCTTAACAAACTGTTGTAACTTTTTTTGGCGAATCAGCTTTTCTATAGTATCATGGAGGTGTCTGCACTCTTTAGTATTGTGCCCGTAGGTCTCGTGAAACCGATAATACTTTCTAGTCTGCTTTTGTTCCTCAGTCGACTCCTTTGGGCACGGCTTTCGGTATTGGAATGTATTACAAGTTGATAGATAAATATTCTCCAAAGATGTATTCAGAGGCGTATATTCACAATAGGTTGGGATTCTTGGTTTCCACTTTCCTGCTTCCCTCTTTCGTCCGGAATTTCCTCCTCTGGATCCTTTAGACTATTCCGGCTTATTTTGAACATTGACTTGGACCTTACCAGAGTTTTTGCCAGATTACTTTACCGCAATGTCGCTTTGCACCGCCTCCTTGTTGGGCCCTGGCGCACTGCTCCGTCTTGACCACCTGGACTCTTCCCTTCTCATGAATTGGTTTGCCTTTGAATAAAAGCGTTCCAAGCTAGTCGGTGGTTTGTCTACCAGCCAATCACCAAACTTTGAGTCCAGATCTACTCCTTGCATCACGGCCATAAGGATAGCATGGTCATTCGAATTGCTAATTTCGGTAGCAGCAACGTGAAATCTTTGCAAATAATCCTTCAACGACTCCCCCGGAGCTTGGATGACACTGGATAACGACATCACATCCTTTGAGCGAGTGGCATGGATCCTAAACTGCTCCACGAACTTCGCCGCTAACTCATCAAACCTGGAGATCGATCACGGGGAAAGTCTGGTGAACCACATAGTAGCGATTCCGGATAGGGTTATTGGGAAGCATCTGCATTTGGTTGCATCATTTTCCCTAGCCGAGTCCATCGTCCACTTGTATCTCATTATGTGCTGTCGAGGACCGGTTTTCCCTTCATAAGCTAGAATAGTAGGCATGCTGGATTTCCGGGGGTACTCAACTTGTAGGATGGTATTTATAAATGGAGTATGGCTCCTAGATATACCCTAATCATCGTTGGTTAAGCCCTGATTCTCCCTCATCAGCTGCTTGACCATAGCTGATAAATCCGGAGTCTGGATGGGAGGTGGCAAGTCGGTATCCGTCTGGTTCGATTGTTTCGGATGGTGCCTCCTCGGTAGGAAATCACCTAAGTGTGCATCACGAGGACCCGCTTCACTACGACCCTGGAAAGGTGGTGGACCAGCTTCCAAGCGTGCTCCAGATCCTAAGTTTCCCACTCCAGGTTGGGAGCGACTCCCTAGGTGCAGTTGAGGGGCCATGGTTCCAACTAAGGAATCTGGACCATTTCTGTTGGTTTGCTCTTGGCGAGTCATTACCAATTGCTCTGCTACACCAGTTTGTGTCGTTTCAATCCTACGGTGTCTACGCCTGGGGTGTTCATCTGACGAAGCGGAACTGTCGAATGATGAGTAGGAAGCAAGGCTTCCTCCAACGTTCTAACGCTGCCATTGAGCGATCTGGGTCATCAGGTTGGCGTTTGTTTGAATCTGCTCGTTAAGATGTCTCCTACTTTCCACGAGCTCCCTCATTAGCTCGTTGAACTCTGCCCTGGTGACCGCTTCTGCTTGGTTTGGGATGGTGGTGGGCTTTGCTCCTGCATTAGTTTGCTAATTTCTAGGTCTCACTTGCTGGACGCTGGTGGTCTCATTAGCATCCGCGTTGTGGGAGGCGGATCTGGTACATGGTCTTGCCATCTTAGAGTTATCTGTAGGAACTCTGAGTAGAATCTACGAACTCTTGAGAATGAATTTGGATCTCCTTCAGGGGATTTCCTCAATCCAGTAGCAATAAAGCAGATCCTAATGGCCTGAGAATGAACTTTCTCAGTGAAAGCACCATAATGTTAGCACCAAAATTGGTAACTAACACCCTTGAATAGAATTATGTAGAGAGACTAATGAAGAAAGTAAATTAAAACAGAGAAGTAACACGATTGAATACTAAAACAATAACAAAAACAAGAACACCAAATTTATAGTAGTTCGGCGTAATTGCCTACATCCACTTTGAATAGAATCTTTATTACTTTTCCATTCACTTGAATACAAATACAATCCTTAAACAAACCACTTGAATACAAGTTTGAATAGAAAAGAAAAGAGTATAAAAAATAGCAGAGTTTCCCTGGAATTCCCGAAAAAAGGTCCCTTTCAACTGTACCCTGCCTCTATATTTATAGACGAAGGCATGCTAGGTTCCCCATGTAGTCCCACGATCAAAACAACTCGGCCCACAAATGATGCTTCAGGATGACCGATCCAAGTACACTAAGCCATATTAGCCGAACCAGGGGTCCCTTGTGGATGACTCAAAGCGAGCTGTCATGTGACTCGAAGCAGTCGGATATGTGACTCAAAGCATGGAAATACCGAACGTATCCCCTAGTTGATTACTTGCTGGTTTTCCGAACCAGGCATGCCGATCCACATATGCCGCATTAAGGCCGACCCATACCTGACCGACCCACCTTGTTCCCCCAATCACGACCGAGCGACGTATACAGAGCAACCTGGGCTGAGCCATGTGCTCCGAACCACCTAGGCCGAGCCATGTACACCGGACCACCACCTTGGCTTATGCACCATGACCGAGCCATGTACACCGGGCCATGCACGACTAAACCATACAAGCCTTCATTCCTCCAATCCTTTCTTAACTCGACCCCCGCTCGAGCCCAATCATATCTCCTGCAACTATCGTCTTGTAGCCGGGCCAAGTAGCCGGGTAACAATTACATACAATGACTGGGCTACTGGGGTACCGCCCATCACAGTACACCTCTAGAAAAATGTACCAAGGACCTCGTCGCGATTCCCTACAACACAAGATCAGCCTTATCACTACCTAGATAGAATCGAATATGTTATCACCCTGGGTGTTCCCACCCTTAAAATCGAGCTCCCCCTTTTCCATGCACAACCATATCCATAATTTTTATATATTTTTTCGAGGGTATCAAGAAAGGTGATAACATACCCTAATTGGGTGCGACCCACTTAGCCTTGCTGCATCTCCCCTATTTTAGTCATTCTCGGTTGATGAGGCTTGAGGCTAACGATTACCTTTCGAGATCACTTACACTTAGAATGCTCATCGTCCTCCAATGATGATGTTCTGATAGCATTCGTCCATACAAGTTGTCCTGGGTCTGGACAAACCAAATCACCGTCTTTACTATCTTCACGATATCCATTCGTAATGCTCAAACCGGATCGAAGTGGTTTTCAGATAATTAAATCCGATCCCGGTCTCTTCGAAACGATTAACGAAATTGGCAACTATTGATAGTCGATTATTAAACTATCAAATAACATCCATAAGCAATCACTAGGCCTTATTATAAGTTTTTTTTTCCAAAATTTTTATTTTCAAATATCCTTATAAGATTTATATATACAAATCTCTTACAGAACTTCGATATTTGAAAACCACTCAAACTTATGTCCATAACAGGACAATTCAATTATTTCAATACTTAGAAATATTTTTCTTCCAATTTCATTTTATGATTCATACTTTAAAATTATTTCTATAATAATAATCTCGCAGTTAAAATATTTCAAATCCTTTCAGTCCAATACTTAGGAAATATCTTTAAGTATAACTTTCCAAAATCATTTCATTTTCCAATACTTAGGAAATATTTCATTTATTTCCTATTTCTCAATTCCTTTACAGTTCACCTGTAAATTCCTTATCTCACTTTTTAACAAATTTTATAAGTTCCGAAATCCATTAATTAATTTCCATTAAAATCGATTACACTAGTCTATAATTCCCACCACCCATTTCCAACTTCCTTTATGAATTCTAATTCATTTCTTGAAGTTCACTTATTTCAATGATTAGGAAATCTTCCTTAAATTTTCCAGAATTCCACTATAAGATTTATCTTTTAAAAATCATTACCATTTAACACACTTCGTTTATAAATCTCAGGAGCATTTATGAATCAATTCCAATCACTTCCCAAACCTCAATATATATAAAATAAATATTTTTAAAGAATAGTAATTTATTCAAAACATGTTTAAGTAATTTATTTTAAAATCAAAACATTTTAAATAAAACATCAAAACTCATTTCCAAATCATTTTAATATAAACTAATCGGTATACAAAACTGGTTATAAAATTTTGAATTTTATTCCAATTAATATTCGATATTTGAAAAATACACTTTTGAAATATTCCAATAGCTAGCTTTTAATTATATAGTTTAATAAATAAAATTTCCTTTTAAAGCAAACTTAGTTTCTCAATAAAAATATATTTTCCTTCAATAATTCCAATAACCAATTTAACTTATAAATCCCTCACGATTTACAACACATCGATTTCCTTCCCAATTCCCTAGCCATTTCACTTTCCAGAAAAAATAGACTCTACTATTTTTTCCAAAAACTATTTCCATATCTCGGTATAAATTCACACTATGAATTTTTATTCCAATTTTAAACAATTATCATTTTTTTATAGACATCGTTTATAAATTTTATTACTCCTTTGGGTTTAACTTATTTATAAAACTAATTCCGTTTATAAAATCTCATTTTTTTGTAAATCAATTTCTTAATAATTTCCATATATTTCACAAATCTATTTAAATTATTGATTTCAACTCTTTTTCATATTTTCTAGAATATCACTTAAAATTCCACTTTTAAAATCCTTTTTATAATTAATTCTTAAATTCTAATTAAAACATTATACGAATAGTTAAGTCCAATTCCAAATCAAATTTTTATTTTATCCAAATTAATCTCTTTTAAAATAACCAAATTTCTATATAATATTTTTATATTCAAAATCTCCTTTTGATTCCTCCAAAATTTCAAAAATAATATTTATGGTATTTAAAATACCAAAATTCAGGCTAGTGCTACTTTAGCATCCAATTATTCAATCACAAAAATAATATATAACAGATTATTCTAACACATCATACATTATTATATATGAAAAATAATCAGCAAAATTTTTGCGGAATCCAGTTGGATCCCTCCAACCTGTTTCCCTGCATCTACAGATGTTATTACAACATAAAAATACCAATCCCATTTCGAGAGGGATATCACGATATATAAGGTCATCCGCTATTATGCGGGGCGCATAGGGTCTCATCCGCTCCAATAGGCGGGAAATAAATCCAACTACTAATATATATACTACTATATATATTTAACATCCAACAGATAATAATTTGTGAATTCAACCAGCATTCAATAATTTATTTAACTATTTAAAATAAATTCTAGAATCCAAACGAGTGAGAATTTCTCACCTCGATTTTATTTGCAAATCCATTCAATTTTATTTCGTATCCTATGTCATCACGAATCCAACGCACAAGTCCACAATTGAATTCGACCTTGTAAGAGCAATTCACGAATTTCATAACATTTAATTAATTAAAACAATTAATTACTAATTAATTAATTTAAATCAGTTAATTAAAAAAATGTTAATTACCTTCATTAGTGCTAACAGACCCATCCTCTCCCTCACGTGTACTTCCTCCAGAACGCGACTTGCATATATTTTTTCGAATCGTTTGCCGCAAAACATCGTGCCTCGACCCTGCCGACATCGCCTCCTCCATCATTCATGCCTCATCCCAGCCTAGAGATATGCGCGCCTCGATGCAGAAATACGTGAGCGACACGTAATGTCAGCCTCTCAACGCGCTCGAGCAGTTTTGAAAAGGCGTTGATCAGAGAAATGAACTCGCTCTCCTGACCTACAACCGTAGCCGCCAATCTTCACACCTCCGATCCCTAGCTTTGCTTATACGAGACGCCATCGCGACCTCGCCTCAATTCCCGCTCTCATAATCAGGTGCACGTTCCCACATCGCCTCCAACTCGTCGACTCCTTCCCGTATCACGCGCGTGGTCGTGCCTCCCCAATTCGCGATTAAATCACGGACTTCTTTATTTTATAATATCGAATTGATTTCGATTCGTTTCTTTCCCTTTTTTATTTGTAGATAGAACCGATTTTTAACGGAGGAGAAGAAAGGAATGCGGTGATTTTAAAATAGAGGGGATGTCCATTTTTTATAGAGAAGACGTTAATATATTTTGACCTGAAAAGAAAGAAAGCAATCTTGACTTAAACGAGAAGAGAAAGGGGGATGTTGTGTTTTAAAAGGAAAGGAGGTGGCTGATGGTACATGATAGGACGGCTGAGGTTGACTTTGATTTGATTTGTTTTTATTTTATTAATATCCAAAATATACCGCTTTGCATAACTCAAAATTTTGAACCCCTACGGAGGCATGCCGCCAGGTTTTTATAATGTTATACCCCTATTCCAAACGCAATGTAACAAGTTTCGAGTCCAAATTCGATCGTATGGAGAAGATAGCTTTTTGGACCCAATTATTATATTAAATTTCGATATTAATTTCAACGCGTTTCTATCCTGTTCGATCAAACGATAACTCCAAACACCACGAAATTTGAAATTCGATAATAATACACTATTACGGATCCAATGGAACTAGTTTTTCCAAAATCCGAGACTATGCCTCGGATCGCTATTTTAACTCGTCGGTTTAAATCGACAATTTTCAAAAAATTTAGAAATCGCTTGAAATTCCAGTTTTAAAATCTTACTAAATAAATTATAATTCCAAATCCAATATTTAAAACCATTTAAATATTTAAAAGTAGCCATTGAAAAATCCAGGTCGTTACATTCCTTCCCCCTTAAAAGAATTTCGTCTTTGAAATTGCTAAGGTAGGACGAATGATCCAAACCCATTAACTTATCCAAACCCACTTGGTTAAAATTCAATATTACACGTTTTATCTCTTTTAGTTTCTACTAAAACCATTAGTTTTCATTTCCAATTCAAAACCCTTTCTCTCAATTTCAATTCGAAAATCAACCTTTTTAAGTTAACAAAAAAATTTCAATTTTTTTTGAATTTTTTGTTAACAATCAAAATTTTTGGAAAATTTTGGCAGAGTCTCCCTTGTACGGAGAGCCTTTTGCAATATGAAAAGAGCGATAAAAATATATACATCGACCCACACGGTCGGAAAACACAATATATATCAATATTTATATCATTTACGGTATTTTATCTGAAAACATACATTATTTAGCATTTTTAAGCGAGCAACTTATTTTATATGTAGTTTGCACAACCAAAATCAAGAAAAACAGCTCCATATACCTGTACTTACTCAATTTAAACACGTAAGTAACACAAACATGAAACTTTAATAACACTTCGTTTATTTAGCAAGCTAAACACATAAATTTCATAAACAATGCATTCTAACATATATTCATAAGCAATTATAAGGTTCCATCATTTGATTATTCATTTTAAATCGATTCATATACCATTTCATTCAATTTGAATGATTTACAACCAAATTTTCTTGCATTCACTTCATATTTATACCAAACAAACTCATATCCATTCCAAATTGATTTAAAAATCAATTTATTCACTTTCTATTAATTCACATAATTTTATTTGCTTCCGTTTATGTCAAACGACAATTTTTCTATGTAAATTTGGTGTTATTCATTTAATAAAGTAATCACTTAAGCTTATAGCTGTTTTAAATTGATTCCAAATCAATTTATATTCAATTTTATTCCATTTCAGATCTATTCACAATCAATTTAGTTCACTTCCATTCATATCCGCATTCATTTCAAATTATTTCAACTCTATAACTTAAGTTTATTACTCTTGCAACCAAATCCCATTTTCATTTTCAGATTGATTCCCATTCAATCAAATTTCATTCCATTTTGCTGATTAATTTAATTAGTTCATTCACCCAATCCACTTCAAACTTAACTTCAAGCTCGAATTCATTTTAAACAATATCCAAGGCCATATTCAATTTATTTACACTTAAATTGAATTTATTTATAACTCAAGTCATTGCTATTTCAATCAATTCCATTTTATTCGACCATATTTCCAATTTTATTTACCTCGCTTATAATTAAGTCGAATTTTGTTTACAACTCAAGTTCCACATTTCAATTTATTCAATTCCATTCAAACCAAGTCTCATTTCAATACCTGATTCACTATTTAATTCTTCTAATTGGTTTGCTTTCATTTCATATCTCACAAATGGATTTTTATTTCAAAAATCATTCTATTTAATCCACTTGAGTTCACATTCACTTTATAGTTCAAGTTTGGACTTTAATTCCTCCACCCAAAATACCAAATTATTTTTATTTTGGTTTTACCATTCCATTTTTTTCCAATTTATAATTTTTACAACTTATTTTCTCATTTTCATAAATTCTACTCTCGAGTATATTCATATTTTATTCTTAACTCAAGATCATACATTTCTTTATAGCCTAAGTATATTCTTACTCCATTAATTCAAATTTACAAACTATACAAACTCATTTATTCACAATTCCAACAATTTCCACTTAGATTTTATTTCATTCAAAATTTATAACCCATGGTTATATAATTATTTCACAACTCAAAATTTATATTTACTTAAATTCGATATTATTTCTAATCCAATCTAATTTTATAACTTATAGTTATATAGTCACCTTATAATTCACATTTACATATTTAATTCAATTCCATATGATTCAAGTCCATTTCACTTTTTATTTATCTTAGCTTAAGTTGAATTCCATTCATTTCACTTACTCAAGTTACAATTTAATTTCAAAAATTCAAATTCCACACTTTCCTTTCTTATATTTATTTGTTCCATTCACTTATTCATTTTCAATTCAATTCATTTAATTAGTTCACTTCACAAATTTATTCCATTTTACTTTGCTTGGGCTAACTCAACATTTAAATTCAATCAAATCACCATCAATTAAATTTCTAAAATTTTAGTCATTCAACTTAACTTAAGTTGAATTCCATTTAATTTTATATCTCAATCCCAATCGATACCCTCTCCAATCCAATTTTATTTAACTTAGCTCAAGTCAAATTTGATTCATTTTGACTTACTCAAGTTAAAATTTATTTCCAAAATTCAATTTCCATATTTTTCTTTAAAATCATTCACCATTTATATGTTCATAACTTATTTTCTGATATCTCTAGAACATTTAATAAGGATTTCAAAATTCAAATACCATTATTTATTACAAATCACTTTGAAATCAAATATATATACACACACTCTCTTTGGTTTAACAAACCACCCTAGTAGCAATCCGTCGCTTAGAAACTTAAAATGAATACTGATGATGCGGCTGCCATCACCAGAATTATTTTCCAGCGACTGAAGTGAGTTAAGTGCTTCATCACTTCCAAAATCCATTTTTAAATCCAATTTAAAGCATCTTCTAATCCAAAAATAATATCACCATTATTTATTTCAAAATGCCTTGGAAAACCTTTTCAAAATTCTCTAGGATTTTATTTTCCAAATTCTGGTTTGAATCCATTTTTAGCTTTTAACTCATTCGAATAATTCATTCTTATACAATCTAATTTGGTTTTAATAAACCATTTCCAATTTCATAACTTTGTTTCGATTATATAATAATAACCAAACACACCAATATACTATAATAATTTCAGAAAATTATTTCTTTTATATCAAAATATAATTTGGGTAAAATTATTTCATTTACCTACTCCAAAACAATACTATATCGAATTACTCTATTCAAGTGTTTAGAAACCCTTAGAATGCTCATCGTCCTCAAATGATGATGTTATGATAGCATTTGTCCATACAAGTTGTCCTGGGTCTGGACAAACCAAATCACCGTCTTTACTATCTTCACGATATCCATTCGTAACGCTCAAACCAGATCGAAGTGGTTTTTGGATAATTAAATTCGATCCCGGTCTCTTCGAAACGATTAACGAAATTGGCCAATATTGATAGTCGGTTATTTAACTATCAAATAACATCCATAAGCAAACACTAGGCCTCATTATAAAGTTTTTTTCAAAATCTTTATTTTTAAATATCCTTATAAGATTTATATATTCAAATCTCTTCCAGAACTTCGATATTTGAAAACCACTCAAACTTATGTCCATAACAGGACAATTCAATTATTTCAATACTTAGAAATATTTTTCTTCCAATTTCATTTTATGATTAACACTTTAAAATTATTTCTATAATAATAATCTTGCAGTTAAAATATTTCAAATCCTTTCAGTCCAATACTTAGGAAATATCTTTAAGTATAACTTTCCAAAATCATTTCATTTTCCAATACTTAGGAAATATTTCATTTATTTCCTATTTCTCAATTCCTTTACAATTCACCTGTAAATTACTTATCTCACTTTTTAACAAATTTTTTAAGTTCCATAATCCATTAATTAATTTCCTTTAAAATCGATTACACTAGTCTATAATTCCCACCACCCATTTCCAACTTCCTTTATGAATTCTAATTCATTTCTCGAAGTTCTCTTTTTTAATGATTAGGAAATTTTCCTTAAATTTTTCAGAATTCCACTATAAGATTTATCTTTTAAAAATCATTACCATTTAACACACTTCGTTTATAAATCTCGGCAGCATTCATAAATCAATTCCAATCACTTCCCAATCCTCAATATATATAAAATAAATATTTTTAAAGAATAGTAATTTATTTCTAAACATGTTTAAGTAATTTATTTTAAAATCAAAACATTTTAAATAAAACATCAAAACTCATTTCCAACTCGTTTTAGTATAAACTAATCGGTTTACAAAACTGATTATAAAATTTTGAATTTTATTCCAATTAATATTCGGTATTTGAAAAATACACTTCTGAAATATTCCAATAATAGCTAGGTTTTAATTATATAGTTTAATAAATAAAATTTCCTTTTAAAGCAAACTTAGTTTCTTAATAAAAATATATTTTCCTTCAAAAATCCCAATAACCAATTTAACTTGTAAATCCATCACGATTTACAACACAACGATTTCCTTCCCAATTCCCTAGCCATTTCACTTTCCAAAAAAAATAGACTCTACTATTTTTTCCAAAAACTATTTCCATATCTCGGTATAAATTCACACTATGAATTTTTATTCCAATTTATCAACAATTTTCATTTCCCTTATTTATAAACATCGTTTATAATTTTATAACTCCTTTGGGTTTTACTTGTTTATAAAACTAATTCCGTTTATAAAATCTCATTTTTTATAAATCCATTTCTTAAAAATTTCCATATATTTCACAATCTATTTAAATTATCGATTTCAACTCTTTTTCATATTTTCCAGAATATCACTTAAAATTTCACTGTTAAAATCCTTTTTATAATTAATATTTTCTTAAATTCTAATTATAACATTTTACGAAAAGTTAAGTCCAATTCCAAATCAAATTTTTATTTTATCCAAATCAATCTCTTTTAGAATAACCAAATTTCTATATAATATTCTTATATTAAAAATCTCCTTTTGATTCCTTCAAAATTTCAAAAATAATATTTATGGGATTTAAAATACCAAAATTTAGGCCAGTGCTACTTTAGCATCCAATTATTCAATCACAACAATAATCTATAATAGATTATTCTAACACATCATACATTATTATATATGAAAAACAATAAATAAATTTTTTGCAGAATCTAGTTGGATCCCTCCAACCTGTTTCCCTGCATCCACAGATGTTAATACAACATAAAAATACCAATCCTACTTCGAGGGGGATATCGCGGTATATAGGGCCATCCGCTATTATGCGGGGCACATAGGGTCTCATCCGCTCCAATAGGCGGAAAATAAATCCAACTACTAATATATATACTACTATATAATTTAACATCCAACAGATAATAATTTGTGAATTCAACCAGCATTCAATAATTTATTTTAACTATTTAAAATAAATTCTAGTAATCCAAATGAGTGAGAATTTCTCACCTCGATTTTATTTGAACTCCATTCAATTTTATTTCGTATCCTACGTCATCACGAATCCTACGCCAAAGTCCACACTCGAATTCGACATCGTAAAAGCAATTCACGAATTTCATAAGATTTATTTAATCAAAACAATTAATTACTAATTACTTAATTTAAATCAACTAATTAAAAAAATGTTAATTACCTTCATTAGTGCTAACAGACCCATCCTTTTCCTCACGTGTACTTCCTCTAGAACACGACTTGCATATTTTATTTCGAATCGTTTGCCGCAATACAGCGCGCCTCAACCCTGTTGACATCGCCTCCACCATCATTCACGCCTTATCCCATCCTAGAGATACACGCACGTCAAATGCAGAAATACGTGAGCGGCATGTGATGTCAGCCTCTCAACGCAGTCGAGCAGTTTTGAAAAGGCGTTGATCAGAGAAATAAACTCACTCTCCTGACCTACAGTCGCATCCGCCAATCTTCACGCCTTCGATCCCTAGCTTCGCTTATACGATACGCCATCATGACCTCGCCTCAATTCCCGCTCTCAATATTAGACGCACGTGCCTACGTCACCTCCAACTCGTCGACTCCTTCCCGTATCACGCGCGCGGTCGTGCCTCCCCAATTCGCCATCAAATCACGAACTTATCTATTTTTCTTAAATCGAACTGATTTCGATTCGTTTCTTTCCCTTTTTTTATTTGTAGATAGAACCGATTTTTAAATCCGGAGGAGAAGAAAGGAATGCAGTGATTTTAAAATAGAGGGGATGTTGAATTTTTTATAGAGAAGACGTGATTAGATTTTGACCTGGAAAGAAAGAAAGCGATCTTGATTTAAACGAGAAGAGAAAGGGGGATGTCATGTTTTAAAAGGAAAGGAGGTGGCTAATGGTACATGCTAGGACGACTGAAATTGACTTTGATTTGATTTTATTAATATCCAAAATATACCACTTTGCATAACTCAAAATTTTGAACCCCTACGGAGGCGTGCCGCCAGGCATTTATAATGTTATACCCCTATTTCGAACGCAATGGAACATGTTTCGAGTCATAATTCGATCGTATGGAGAAGATAGCTTTTTGGACTCAATTATTATATTAAATTTCGATATTAATTTCAACGCGTTTCTATCCCGTACGATCAAACGATAACTCCAAACACCACGAAATTTGAAATACGATAATAATACATTATTATGGATCCAATGGAATTGGTTTCGTCAAAATCCGAGACTATGCCCCGGATCGCTATTATAACTCGTCGATTTAAATTTACGATTTTCAAAAAATTTAGAAATCGCTTGAAATTCTAGTTTTAAAATCTTACTAACTAAACTATAATTCAAAATCCAATATTTAAAACCATTTAAATATTTAAAATTAGCTGTCGAAAAATCTGGTCGTTACAGCTCGAGTTTATCATTTCAACCCATAACGATTTTTCCCTAATCTATAAGACCATTTGGGTATGTATCATTTCAACCCATAGTGATTTTCTAACAATAACTAAGGGAACTTGCAGTGTGATAACAACATATAAAATTAACATAACATCCAATCATTCAAAATGTCAACCATCAAGCATTCATCACAATCATCATTCAAATAATCCAATAAATCACAACAATTAACTGTTTATCATTATTGGATATTCAACTAACAATTTAAAATTCAATATAAATTCAAATTAAATTTAAATGGCAATTTAAAATACCAAACAACAGTCAATAAATTTCTATTCACATCATAAATTTAATTTAACTAACATAAGATGGTTTAATATTTGTGAGTGGGTTAAATCACTCACCTTTGATTTATTATCGATTTAAAATCCAAATAAAGCCCAAAATTTGAACAATCTCAGAATGCATCCAAACCAGTTCCATAATGTCTGGAATTTCGATACGATCGCAAGGCAAGAAACCATGTCCAAATCCGAGCTAGTATGAAGAAGTTATCGATAAACGTTTGAAAATCAAAAATTTTAATTAAATTAAATAAAAGGGTAAAATAGTAATTACATACCCGAACCCTAATAGCCATTCACGAAACCCTCGATTACGCACAGCTTTCACGGCCGCCAGCATTTGAACACCACGCGCCGCCACTAGGCCCACCATCCTCACGATCAACCCACGCCGATGAACTCGGCGTCCAAGGCCGCCCCTACCACTGCCCACGCGAAAGCCTCCACCTCCCCAGTCAACATCTGCCACCGCTAGCTTTGAACGCCAATCATGGCCAAACCTGACACCAATAACACGAACCAACCGTATAGATGAGCGTGCCTCAGCCTCCACTATGCCCCAGCAAACTCCGATCGACCCATCACGAAGATCCACCGTTGAAATCGAAATCCTAGGATGAACGACCGAGAATAAATCGCCAATTCCTGGCCAAACCATGATTCGATTGCAAAAACGAATTGTAGTAGTAGATTGCGCTCGTTGAGAGCTTTCCAACGATATATAATTTGCTAGGGTTTGGAGAGTTTGAATTTTTAAAGTGAAAGTAGGGTTAAGGAATGTCTGCCATTTGAGAAGGAGGAACAGACAAGAAATTGATGCATGTTGTAACAACCCGCATATCTATCGATTTTATATTTAAATATTTTATTTAAATATTTTATCGTTAGTCGGATGTTAGTCCGAAAAGCTACTTTTTGCATACGGTCAAATTAGGACTCAAGACCACCCCCATTGAGTTCAAAATGACGTTTGCGATCTTTTTGAGTGTAAACTTCGATATGTTTGGAGAAAGTGGAATTTTCGCCACTTTTTCACTTAGGGCTTTGGTTTGGACTGCACTTACTAACTCAGCCCAACCCCCTCCTTCTCTTTACAACTTCATTCTTCATTTCCTAAACATAGAAGCTTCATCAAAAATGGAGGAGGGAATGGGAAATTAAAACTCCAAGCTCAAATTCATTTGCAATCCATCATTCAACTCCAAATTCAAGAAGAAGACATTGGATTCAAGCTCCTTCCATTGCTTTTAAGCTTCTCCATCAACAATTTTGTGAAAAGGTGAGATTTTTATCTCACATCTTGCCTATAACTGTCATTGGACTGTTGGAAATGATTCCCTATCACTTGTGCACATGTATTTGCATTTGGTTTGGATTGGATTGGCGAAAAACACCGATTTGTAGCGTTTTTGGCAAAATTACTGGGCTTAGGTCGTTCGGGCTTTGAAAAGGCACCTCTGTGCATTTAGCTCATTCGCATTTAGGTCGGCATTGCCTTAGGTCGCTCGACTATAGGTCGTTTGCACTATGCTCTACCTCGTATCTGCTTTTAGGTCGTTCGAACCCCTAGGTCGTTCGAGAATGTAAGTCGCTCGCGTGCTTAGGTCGTTTCCCCTTAGGTCGCGTACCACTTAGGTCGCGTACCAATTAGGTCGCGTACCACTTAGGTCACGTACCCCTTAGGTCACGTACCACTTAGGTCGCGTACCCCTTAGGTCGCGTACCCCTTAGGTCGCGTACCCCTTAGGTCGCAACCACTAGGTCGCTCGGCCTCTGATTTTAGGTCGTTCGCCACTTGGGTCGTATCCCTTAGGTCGCGAACTCTTTAGGTCATTAGACCTTATACCCTTTAGGTCGTTAGACCTACTTCCTTTAGGTCGCTCGACCTCATCCCCTTAGGTCGCTCGGCAAGGAGCGTTCTACACTAGGTCGTGTGCCTAGCCCTCTACCCTTTTAGGTCGCTTGACCCTATATCCTTTAGGTCGTTAGACTTTATTACTCCTTAGGTCGCTTCGCTCGGCCATGTCACCAAGATAGGTCGCGCCCACTTAGGTCGCTCGGCATGTAATCCTTATTTCGTTCGACCTATTTCACTTTAGGTCGTTCCATTGCTTTTTAGCTCGGCCTTGTTAGGTCGTATGGATATTTATACTTTGATGCTTTGGAATTGATTTCTTTGGATTTTATTCACGACTTCGATTGTGAATTTTGTGATTCGATTTGTTTCAGCAATCGTT
Organism: Allium fistulosum; assembly: GCA_030737815.1. Classification (NCBI taxonomy): domain Eukaryota; kingdom Viridiplantae; phylum Streptophyta; class Magnoliopsida; order Asparagales; family Amaryllidaceae; genus Allium; species Allium fistulosum. The sequence continues at coordinate 1,123,871,534 of CM060902.1, read as the reverse complement.
TTTGTGACTTGTCACTTTAAAAGTATAAAGGTTTCAATACTAGTAGTAAATACCAAAACTCTTTCATCAAAACGATTTCAACTCTATTTTATTACAAAGCTCTTTTTCCTAAATCGTTTTCCAATCTATTAGTATATACAAGCCTTTACTTCACTCGGATGAGAAATCTAATTAAACGGCTTAGCAAAACAGGTGGTATGAAACGCTTGCGTTTACTTCGTCGGTTAATTCTTGGACTTGTTCAACTGAGCCTTTTGTGACAATTTCCTAGTGAAGATCTACAGTTTGTTCGTAAATATTTAAGTTAAGCTAGTGGTTATGGGACATGAAGATAAACTCATATATTTACTAGCTTAGTGTAATTGACACTTCTTGATGATCATTTTTGTGATTTAGACTAGCAATTGTGCGATGTCTCTTTGTCTATGAGGGAGACTAAACCCCGTTTGTGTGATGTTTCACCATCACATTTGTGGGGTAGCGCCCCATGGTCTTCGGGCCGTTCGTGTGTCAACATTTAATGGATAGCTTCCATGAGATAGCTTCTCGTTCTTGTGTTAAACATGTTGGTGAGTTTTCATGCTCCCGTTCTTGTGATAGGCCTCCCCCCTTTTTATGTGATTTCTAGATTTCGTGTGTTGATTTCTGGAATTTGTGCTTCACCAATTTTCATGATTTTCATTGATATGTTTATCATTTTTGTGCATTGGTGAATTCATGTGTCATTGACTTATTATGAATACAAGTTTAGGGTATGATACCCTATTTTATCTTTGAGAAGATTCTTGTGATATTGATTAATCTCATGTTGATTTTCAATTACATACTTATAGTAGTATGCCATTATGGTTATTACATGTTCAGGCCATGTCTTTTATTTTGTACCATATCATCTGATATTTATAGTTAGATTGATCCGTTTATTATTTTCTTATAAATAATACTCGGGTCAGACCGAGATGTTACAGGTGCTTCTGCTTGACTTCTCCTTTAGATTACTCTGACTTTTGGCTAACTACTTAGATTAGTAGTTTTTGTTGTACACATTTGAGATATAGATTCTATGTTGTGTACTTATTCTTTTGTATAGCACGTGTTGCTATTCTTTTGTATTATCGTGGATCTTTCTGACCACTACTCTGATGTACACTTTCACGTGTTATATATATATATATATATTCATATCTTTTTCCACCTTTGTGATATGGATGTCTGTGACTGATTTATGTTATGTTTATTTCTATGCTTGTTTCCGAAGATTATTTATAGCCACTGTGTGATAGCTTTGGGTTTGTATCGGTATGTCGGACTTCCTCCTTAAATGAAGTTCATGCTATACTACCTGACATATCGGTGCTCGCACAAAGAAGTTACATGGATGGTCGCTCCTCAATAGCCTTATTCTCCATGCTAGTTGACAGCATTACACCATAGTGTTCTTGGCTAGCGTGGGTATAGAGGTGGGGCGTCACATCTTGGTATCAGAGCCAAACTTCGGAACAATGTAGAATAACTTAACAAGGATCATCGTCCTAAGTCCAACTTAGGAGTCGTGCCTTAGGATTTAATTCGAGTCTTCGAACCGACTCATCCTATTTCCTTTTATGTATCCTTGTTTTATCTATCAAGATTTACTTGATATTTATTGGGAGAATATCCTTTCTTCTTTTTTCTTCCTTAAAGAAGAGAATGTCTAGACCAGGTCGTCCTAGAGCTGGACCATCTACTATTACTCCCCAGGATGGAGTTTTCATGACTGCTCAGCAGCTTCTTGATTTAGTAAAGAATGCTCAAGCAGCTGGTCCTAATAAGGAACCTACTCATCCTAAGTCTGGATTTGCACGTTTGTGCAAAGATTATACCAACTTGGGTGGGAAACCATTCAAAGGTTCCGAAATTATTATCGAGGTCCAGGCTTGGTTAAGAACATGCGATAGAATCTTTTCTCGCATGAATCTTATCGATCTTCACCGTGTTCAGGTGGCTTCCAGTATGCTCCAAGAAAGAGCACTGGATTGGTACGAACTTCTTATTTCTGAAATTAATGAAGCTGATCTCACCTGGGAGCAATTCCAGGAACGCTTCGAATTAAAATTCGTACCAGAAGCAGAGAAAGTGACATTGGCTCGACGTTTCATCGACCTTGTTCAAGGCGAATCCTCTATGACAGATTATGTCGCATCCTTCGAGTCACTGTCCAAATATGGGGTTGAATACATCAACACCCCATTGAAGAAGAACCAGAGGTTCGTTTATGGCTTAAACAAGAATCTCAAGAAGCCATTACTTCTAAAATTAGAAGTTTCTTTCAATCAACTGATTGATATCGCTCTTCGTCTTGAAGAGGCTGATAAGGACAGTGATGTTGAAGTGGTGGCTGACAAACCAAACTTCAACAACAAGAAAAGGCCTAATAAGTTCAAGGGTCCTTATCCCAACAAAGGGTAAGCAAGCAACTCCAGCTGCAAAGACACTTTCCCTTATTGATGGGAAATGCTTCAACTGTGGTGCTAAAGGCCATTTTGCGAACAAGTGTTCAAAGCCCCGCTCTTGTCGCTATTGTAAAAGTCCAGATCATTTTATGCATCTATGCCCAAAGCTTCAAAGCAAGGAGGGAAAGTTAAACGTTGCTCAAGCCCCTGGCAACACATCTCGCGCTCAAGGTATGTCTCATTCTGTCCTTGATGGCATTATTATATTTCATGATCAACCTATTAGAGTTCTCTTTGATACGGGTGCATCCCATTCTTTTATATCAAAGCAACTTGCCGATACTTTTTCTTTAAGTGTTGTTTCTTTAATGAATTCTTTAAGAATTGCGAATCCGGTTGGTGGATCCGCAACTCTTAGTTTACTTTGTAAAGACGTGGAGATTATTTTGTGTGATTTTTCTTTCCTAGCCGATTTGCATGTCATGCGTTACTTAGGCTTTGGAATGATTTTGGGTATGGATTGGCTTAACCGTTATGAAGCTCATATCCTATGTCCTGAGCGGACAATTTATCTCCGACATCCGCAATTTGTTAATCAGATTTCTATTATTCTTAAAGATTTGGATTCCGCTTTGGTTGCATATTTATATTCTTTAAATCCTCATGATGATGACAATGATGATGAGATGGATGTCATTTCTCTTATTCACGTCGTTCGTGAATTTTCCAACATATTCGAGCCCGTCTTAGGATTACCACCTAAGCGAGCAATTGAGTTCAAAATTAATCTTATACCTGGAGCTCAACCTATCACCCGTCCTATTTATCTCATGTCCAATAAGGAGAATGAAGAGATGCGCAAACAATTATCCGAATTGGAGACGAAGCAACTTATTCGCTCTAGTTCCTCGCCTTGGGGAGCTTCAACTATTTTTGTAAATAAGTCCAATGGTACACTTAGGCTTTGCGTCGACTACCGCAAGCTTAATGATCTTACAATTAAGAATAAATATCCTTTACCTCGGATTGATGATCTGTTTGATCAACTTAGTGGTGCTGGAGTCTTTTCATAATTGGACTTGGCTACCAGTTTTCATCAGCTTCGTATTGCAGAGGATAGTATTCCTTTGACTTCGTTCCGTACTCGTTATGGATCTTATGAATGGCTAGTTATGCCATTTGGTTTAACAAATGCTCCGGCTTATTTCGTTGACCTCATGAATCCAGTTTTCAAAGATTTCCTCGATCGGTTTGTTCTCATCTTTAGTGATGATATTCTTGTGTATTCTAAAACCGAAGAGGAACATGAAAAGCATCTTCGGATTGTATTGGAAACTCTTAGGAGCAATCAATTGAAAGCAAAATTTTCTAAATGCCACTTTTGGAAATCTAGTGTGAAGTTTCTCGGTCATATTATTTCCGAATCCGGAATATCAGTGGATCCTTCAAAGATCGAAGCGATTCAAAATTGGAAAAGACCGGAGAGCGTGACTGAAATCCGTAGCTTTCTCGGATTGGCTGGTTATTACCGCCGTTTCATAAAAGACTTTTTTATGGTTGTCGTGCCTCTTACTGGCTTAACGAAGAATGGTGTTAAATACATTTGGTCGGACAAATGTGAATCCTCTTTTCAGAAATTAAAAGAACTTCTTTCTGATGCTCCTATTCTTATTATTCCGGAAGGGAATCAAGATTTTGTCGTTTATACCGATGCTAGTCGCGTTGGTTTGGGTGCCGTTCTTATGCAAAAAGAACGTGTTATTGCTTATGCTTCTAGGTAATTGAAGCCGGCCGAGACTAGATATGCCACACATGATTTAGAACTCGCGGCTATCGTTTTCGCCCTTCGAATATGGCGACATTATCTTTTAGGAGAGAAATTTGTACTTTATACTGATCATAAGTCTTTGAAATATTTATTCTCTCAAAAGGAACTTAATTTGCGTCAACAGCGTTGGCTCGAGTTCATTGCCTCTTATGATCTCGAAATTCTTTATACTCCTGGAAAGGGAAATCGAGTTGCCGATGCACTTAGTCGCAAGCAACAAGCGGTCGTTTCTATGATGATATCTGAATGGCATGATATCGAGGTTTTATCCACTTGTGAGATTAGAGATCGTGTATCCGATTTATGTTCATCTCTTGTTTTATGTAGCCTTGAGGCTCGTCCTTCTCTTTTAGACCGCATTCTTGAAGCTCAAAGGCTAGATCCCGAATTGGCTCTTCTTGGCCAAAATATTAAGGATAAAACCGATATTGAAGGTTTGAAAGACTTTGATATTAATTCTTGTGGCGGCATTCGAAAATTTAGTAGAGTTATCGTACCGAATATTAGTGATCTTCGTAAAGATATTCTTGAAGATTCACATCGTTCCAAATATTCCATTTATCCCGGCAGTAGTAAAATGTACGCGGATATGAAACGACTCTATTACTGGGAGGGAATGAAATCTGATGTTGCTAACTTTGTTAAGTGTTGCATGACTTGCCAGCTTGTCAAGGCTGAACATCAAAGGCCTGGTGGGTTATTGCAACCTTTGGAAATTCCAGTTTGGAAATGGGCTCAAATTTCCATGGATTTTATTGATGGCCTTCCCCGTTCTCGTTCGGGTCATGATAGCTTATGGGTGATCGTTGATAGACTTACTAAATCCGCCCATTTTATTCCCGTTCGGTCTAATCGGACCGTACCTCTTTTGGCCAAACTCTTTATCAAAGAAATTGTTAAATTACATGGAGTCCCTTCTTCTATTGTTAGTGATCGTGATCCATTATTTACTAGTGGATTCTGGAAGAGTCTTCAAAAAGCTTTTGGAACGAAGCTTAATTTTAGCACCGCTTATCACCCCCAGTCCGATGGACAAACTGAGCATGTGAATCAAACACTTGAAGATCTTCTTCGTGCTTGTGTTCTTGACTTTGGTGGAAGTTGGGAAGATCATATTTCACTTGTTGAATTTTCCTATAATAACAGCTTCCAATCTAGTATTGGTATGGCTCCTTTCGAGGCACTCTATGGAAGGCCATGCCGATCTCCTTCTTGTTGGCTTGAGGCCGGTGAGAAGCTGGTCTTAGGTCCAGATTTTATTCGAGATTCCACAGAAAAGATTGAACTTATTCGACATAGGATGAAAGAAGCTCAGAGTAGACAAAAATCCTATGTCGATAATCGAAGAAGAAAATTAGAATTTTCTGTGGGAGATCTTGTATTTATTCGTGTTTCACCTATGAAGGGTGTTGTACGTTTCAGTCGATCGGGAAAGTTAGTGCTTCGATATATTAGGCCATTTCCTATCATTGAACGTATTGGTTCCATGGCTTATCGCCTTTCATTACCGGCTCAGTTTTTAGCCATGCACGACGTGTTTCACGTTTCTCAATTACTGAAGTGCCTTCGGGATTCCAATTCTATTCTTAAGCCCGGTGTTGTGGAAGAAATTGAAGTTTTGCCTAATTTAACTTATGATCAGCGTCATATTCGAATTATTGCTTCGGAGATCAAACAACTTCAAAATAAAGAAGTTCCGCTTGTTAAAGTTCAATGGTCCTCAAATCCTAAAGATTGTTCTTGGGAATCTAGAGAATTCATCGAGCGAACACATCCGGACTTACTTTCTCATGCTCTTTAAGGTAAACTTCTTATTTCAAATTTCTTTTTGTGTTAATATGCTTTTATGGTTGTTACTTTTTATTTCCACCTTATATATTGCGAGGACGCAATTTCTTTAAGGAGGGGAGTCTATAACAACCCGCATATCTATCGATTTTATATTTAAATATTTTATTTAAATATTTTATCGTTAGTCGGATGTTAGTCCGAAAAGCTACTTTTTGCATACGGTCAAATTAGGACTCGAGACCACCCCCATTGAGTTCAAAATGACGTTTGCGATCTTTTTGAGTGTAAACTTCGATATGTTTGGAGAAAGTGGAATTTTCGCCACTTTTTTCACTTAGGGCTTTGGTTTGGACTGCACTTACTAACTCAGCCCAACCCCCTCCTTCTCTTTACAACTTCATTCTTCATTTCCTAAACATAGAAGCTTCATAAAAAATGGAGGAGGGAATGGGAAATTAAAACTCCAAGCTCAAATTCATTTGCAATCCATCATTCAACTCCAAATTCAAGAAGAAGACATTGGATTCAAGCTCCTTTCATTGCTTTTAAGCTTCTCCATCAACAATTTCATGAAAAGGTGAGATTTGTATCTCACATCTTGCCTATAACTGTCATTGGACTGTTGGGAATGATTCCCTATCACTTGTGCACATGTATTTGCATTTGGTTTGGATTGGATTGGCGAAAAAATCCGATTTGTAGCGTTTTTGGCAAAATTACTGGGCTTAGGTCGTTCGGGCTTGGAAAAGGCGCCTCTGTGCATTTAGCTCGTTCGCATTTAGGTCGGCATTGCCTTAGGTCGCTCGACTATAGGTCGTTTGCACTATGCTCTACCTCGTATCTGCTTTTAGGTCTTTCGAACCCCTAGGTCGTTCGAGAATGTAAGTCGCTCGCGTGCTTAGGTCGTTTCTCCTTAGGTCGCGTACCACTTAGGTCGCGTACCAATTAGGTCGCGTACCACTTAGGTCGCGTACCCCTTAGGTCACGTACCACTTAGGTCGCGTACCCCTTAGGTCGCGTACCCCTTAGGTCGCAACCACTAGGTCGCTCGGCCTCTGATTTTAGGTCGTTCGCCACTTGGGTTGTATCCCTTAGGTTGTTAGACCTTATACCCTTTAGGTCGTTAGACCTACTTCCTTTAGGTCGCTCGACCTCACCCCTTAGGTCACTCGGCAAGGAGCGTTCTATACTAGGTCGTGTGCCTAGCCCTCTACCCTTTTAGGTCGCTTGACCCTATATCCTTTAGGTCGTTAGACTTTATTACTCCTTAGGTCGCTTCGCTCGGCCATGTCACCAAGATAGGTCGCGCCCACTTAGGTCGCTCGGCATGTAATCCTTAATTCATTCGACCTATTTCACTTTAGGTCGTTCCATTGCTCTTTAGCTCGGCCTTGTTAGGTCGTATGGATATTTATACTTTGATGCTTTGGAATTGATTTCTTTGGATTTTATTCACGACTTCGAATGTGAATTTTGTGATTCGATTTGTTTCAACAATCGTTTTTGTGACTTGTCACTTTAAAAGTATAAAGGTTTCAATACTAGTAGTAAATACCAAAACTCTTTCATCAAAACGATTTCAACTCTATTTTATTACAAAGCTCTTTTTCCTAAACCGTTTTCCAATCTATTAGTATATACAAGCCTTTACTTCACTCGGATGAGAAATCTAATTAAACGGCTTAGCAAAACAGGTGGTATGAAACGCTTGCGTTTACTTTGTCGGTTAATTCTTGGACTTGTTCAACTGAGCCTTTTGTGACAATTCCTAGTGAAGATCTACAGTTTGTTCGTAAATATTTAAGTTAAGCTAGTGGTTATGGGACATGAAGATAAACTCATATATTTACTAGCTTAGTGTAATTGACACTTCTTGATGATCATTTTTGTGATTTAGACTAGCAATTGTGCGATGTCTCTTTGTCTATGAGGGAGACTAAACCCCGTTTGTGTGATGTTTCACCATCACATTTGTGGGGTAGCGCCCCATGGTCTTCGGGCCGTTCGTGTGTCAAAATTTAATGGATAGCTTCCATGAGATAGCTTCCCGTTCTTGTGTTACACGTGTTGGTGAGTTTTCATGCTCCCGTTCTTGTGATAGGCCTCCCCCCTTTTTATGTGATTTCTAGATTTCGTGTGTTGATTTCTGGAATTTGCGCTTCACCAATTTTCATGATTTTCATTGATATGTTTATCATTTTTGTGCATTGGTGAATTCATGTGTCATTGACTTGTTATGAATACAAGTTTAGGGTATGATACCCTATTTTATCTTTGAGAAGATTCTTGTGATATTGATTAATCTCATGTTGATTTTCAATTACATACTTATAGTAGTATGCCATTATGGTTATTACATGTTCAGGCCATGTCTTTTATTTTGTACCATATCATCTGATATTTATAGTTAGATTGATCCGTTTATTATTTTCTTATAAATAATACTCGGGTCAGACCGAGATGTTACAGGTGCTTCTGCTTGACTTCTCCTTTGGATTACTCTGACTTTTGGCTAACTACTTAGATTAGTAGTTTTTGTTGTACACATTTGAGATATAGATTCTATGTTGTGTACTTATTCTTTTGTATAGCACGTGTTGCTATTCTTTTGTATTATCGTGGATCTTTCTGACCACTACTCTGATGTACACTTTCACGTGTTATATATATATATATTCATATCTTTTTCCACCTTTGTGATATGGATGTCTGTGACTGATTTATGTTATGTTTATTTCTATGCTTGTTTCCGAAGATTATTTATAGCCACTGTGTGATAGCTTTGGGTTTGTATCGGTATGTCGGACTTCCTCCTTAAATGAAGTTCATGCTATACTACCTGACATATCGGTGCTCGCACAAAGAAGTTACATGGATGGTCGCTCCTCAACAGCCTTATTCTCTGTGCTAGTTGACAGCATTACACCATAGTGTTCTTGGCTAGCGTCGGTATAGAGGTGGGGCGTCACACATGTACAGAATAAAATGTAACGCTGCTAGGGTTAGAGATAAAAGAATGGGCTAGGATAAACATATATTCACAACATACGATCAATTGGGCCCAAATGGTCGCACATGCCCAGAAAGCTCATATCCAACCCTGAACGAAACCATGGCATTCTATATCGAAAGTGAGGTTTTTGATATTTCTGAACTCGATGGAACAAGTCTCAAACCCTAATTCCATTGTATCCAGAAGTTAGCTTTCAAAATTAGATTATATAAATTTAAATTCCATTAATCGATTTCTACGCTTTTCTAGCTCGCACGATCAAACGGCAAGTTCAATCGCTACGAAAATTGAAATCCTACAATAATTCAATGTTACAGATCTGATGAAACTGGTTTCGTCGAACTCCGAGACAGTAGCAAAAATGGCTAGTTCTCACGTTAATTAATTAAATTATTATTAAATTGATTTAATCACTTTTAAATTCAAATTTACATGTTAACCATTTTATCATTCTTGATTATAGAGAAATTTTATAATCTTTTAAAATAAATTTTCCTTATTAAACCCAAGATTTAAATATTTCATAAATTTTAGCATTCAATTATAATTGTAATAATCCCCAGTTAATTATATTTTTAATTTCAATCAGATTCCTTTATTTCGATTTACACTCTTATTATTGAATCACTATCAACTTATGAATATAATTAACATAAGTTAACATTTTATTACATTCATATTCTACAATTTTATCTTAACTCATATTAACTACAATATTTAATTATACTAATTCACATTGATTTCCAAATTAATTTCAACGGATTAAATAATGAAATGAAAATTAAACAATTATTACACATTAATAAATCAAACACATTTCTATGTTTATTGTTTACAAACAAAGCTAATAAATTCACATACTAATTAATTGATTTCATATTCCTTAATAAACCTATTCTAATTTATAACATATAATTTCAATATTAAATCCAACATTTAATTTATTCCTTATTTACAATTATAACCAAATTAACTTTACAATTATTTCAATTGATTAAAATTACATTAAAATAGTTAATTAAATTAAATCAACATTATTAAATTACATTCTAGTAATTTTTCTCATTAATAAATCATAAATTTTAATTTCTTCCAATATTAAATTCCAAAATCTTATTTAATTTAATATTTTTTATTATCGAAAAAAATACGGGTCGTTACAAAGAAGATTCGTCTTCTCAGTTATATGAGGTTAGTATCACGGTCAACTGAAGTCAACTCAAAGTCAAAGTCTCTGGCCAGAGCATTTCGGTTAATAATAATTGAACCAAGGACTTTGTGTTTGGACTATAAAGTTGAATGTGGCTGATATTGGAATTTTGACCATTACCAAATTCCATAAGTCCTAATGTGATATAATTTTGACGAAGAGAATTGGTGTAAACAATTGTCACCATTAGGTACCGCTTATAGTAAGTAAAATTGGATTTCACCAAAAGATGTGTACGCAATAAATTCGACCAAAATGTCACACCACCTGCTAAGTGACGTGTGAACGTTAATATTCGAACAGTTCGATATTAATCGCTGATTGAATTTACACCTTTGAGTCGCACAACTATGATGATGAATTCTCTGAAAAACCACACGATTTAATTACTTTATAAAATGTTATAAATTGATTAAAATAATTGATATTTGAGAAATATTAATTATTTGATGTTTGGAAGTTTTTTGTAATTATTTTAATGTATCTATAAAAGTAATATTTTCGCGCATTAATATACGATATCGATGTAATTTGAAGATAATTACATGAAATGATTTATTGAAATTTTATGTCATTTGATGATAGATTTGTGAAATTTTTATGTCATTTGATGACATACGTGTAAAGAAAGGATTGGAGAGAGGGAAATAATTAGGGAAATTAATCTGGGAAGTTTAAATCAAAGAATGGGAAAAGTTTCATTCTTCCAAATAAAACTTATTCTCTAATTCATTCTGTACTTACAATTCATTCTTTCTCATTCAGTCTGTTTCTTTCTTACCTCCTGAATTTCCATGGCAGAAAACAAAAAAAATAAAATTTCCAAAAATCTTTCAACTCCATATAAAAACATTAAATAAAACAAAACAAAAGTAGTTCATCCATCTCTTACAAGTATGGGATGGGGATCTTGAAGATCTGAGGAGATATCATCATTCAAGGTGTGACTTCTAGGCAACATCCTAAGGGTAGTCCATTTTCAAAACGTGCTTCAAGGCTTTGGGTAATAAGGCATGTTTTTCTTTAATAGATAATGATATTTGATGTAATGTTTGTTGAAAGAGAAATTTAATTATCATAATTTATATATACATATCACTGCCTCATTTACTTTGAAAATTGTTTATGTAGCTTGAATTGCTTGTTGATTGAATCGATTGGTGTTTTATTTTAATAAATAAAAACTAATATTTGTATATGTTGAAATATAATGTTTTTTTGGAACTATGTTCCAAACATTCAATTTAAAGTCTAATTTTTAGATCAGAAATTTTGTATGTTCAATTAATCAATTGGGTTCTTTTTGTTAAATTAAAATTAAAATTTGTATATGTTCGAATACAATTTTTTTTTTGAAATTTGGTTAATATTATTTCAAAACTCAAGTGGGCTAAAGCCCAAATATAAGCATTCGAATAGATCTATATTGTAAACATTCACTTCAAAGAATAATCCTTTAGATCTAAAATTTTGTATGTTCATATAGTTTTGATTGGATTTTACTTTAACAAATTAAGCTAAAATTTGTGTATGAATATTACAGTGTTTTATTGAAGATTCTTGTTTTAAATCATATAAAACAAAATGTAATTTTTGATTTGAATGTTTACATGTATGTATTCTGTGTTTGTATTGTTTTAGAAATTATAAAAAAAAATGGAAGATGTTTTGGCAATAAATCTAAATTTTAATTTGATTACTATATGTCTCTAATTTGTATTAATTAGAGATATTTTATTGAATCTTACATACACACAATTAATGTTATGACAATAAACCTACTTTTAAATTAACTGCTATAAATATGTAATTTGTATTAATTAGAAAGACTTGATTTAATCTTTATATCACACAATTAATTTTATATTTATGTTTGTATATATAAAATTTATTACATGTATTTTATGTTGTCAAAGTATGATTAGATTTCTTTCCAAAAGGAGAAAACAATTTAAATGAGGCAAAAATATATACATACATTTATTTTTGACTGTTTATATCCTTATATTATGATGTATATTAATTGTCATTTATATGCTGCATTATTTAATTTTACGAAATGGGAAACTGGATCAATCATTCCTGCTACCCTTTATTTATTTTCCATTTTTCCTTTTTATGTTATTAGATATCCATTTAATTTTTTTTATATGTCTACATCTTGTCATCAACTAATAGCACCTATCAAGTGTTGCACTTACATAATTTACACTATAATATATATATATATATATATATTTGTTTATACTTTCATTCATGCTTTATACATGTTGCTAATTAATGACATTCATATAATCAATCAATTTAATTAAAGAGGAGAAAGAAAGGTTTCTCTCTCCATATAAATAATGTTCCCCCTCATTAATTGAATAAGTTAAGAGAAGGAAATGTTAAGTTTTCTTCTTTAAGTAAATTTATGCCCAGTCATTAATTGAATAGGTTAAGAGAAAGGAAATGAAAAGTTTCCTTCTCTAAATAAATTTAATATGCAACCTTCACACATAGATACTTATATAACTGTATATGTGATATACTCTAATTATATTCACATTAAATTAGAGTGAAATTTTATTAATGAAATTAAATAAAATATTAATTTTATTTAAAAGAAACTTAAAAAAGTTATAAGTATATTTAGAATTCATAGGCCCATTAAAGATCCAAAATAGCTATTTTTTTTGAAATTCATCCATTTTTTCTACTGCAGGTTGGCCCAGTTCCTTCAATGGTATTAGAGCCCAATAGCCTATGCGGTCTAAATTAGTCATGTTTGGGCTAACTAATCAAACTTGCCTACTAAGTACGGTATCTAGAAAGGTAATGTCTAGGCTTGAAATTGGGTAATCAAGTACCCTGTCCTACCTGGTTACTAGTCTGGCCTGAAAGGTGAGTGAGTCTAAAGGTTGCCCCCAATAGAAAAGGCCCAATTTGAATTGGGCCTTGGGCTAATTTTCAAAATTATTTTGAAAATTAAAATAAAAATATGTTTATTATATAAGTTATAATACAAACAAGTTTTCAAAATGTTTGAAAGCATATAAATATTTTCAAAAATTTTGAAAACTTATATAACCTTTATAGTATAACACACATATATATCTTATATATGTGTATTTTATTTAATTAATTATCCTTTAATTAATTTATTCGATTAAACAATTTTGATTAAATTTTAGTTATTTAAAAATTTACCTTATATACGTACATGTATACTTATGTTATCTTAAATATTTGAAAAGAACATAACATATATGAATATATATAATACATGCATATATGTAATAATTAATTAACATATTTAATTAATTCAATTTATTAATCTTATTAATAAATTTTAAAATTTTAAATTACCATATAAATATAAATATTATATTGCAATTATAATATAATATTAATAAAGAGTTAATTAATTAAAATTAATTAAAGAGTTAACTAGTTAAAATTAATTAAATAAGATTTAATTAATATAATATTATACATGAGACTATTACATAAGTTAATTAAGTTAAAAAAATTATATAATAATTCAGCTTATGTAATATGGATGTATAACTAGAGGTGGAACTTTAAAGAAACCCTAAATAGACTTAAGGAATAAATACATAAGTAAATGTACGTATACCGTAATTTCTAATGTGTCCGACACTTGAATCATGAGAGTATTTCATAAGAAATACATTATTCCATAAGTTGATATCACTCGATATAATATATTAAAGATTATGAATCTTTAATATAAAGTTGACCTCTATCATTTATATATTAATAGATTACTTGCATACTCCTTATTTATTGAGCTTTCCTCAAGCTTGGGATGTTATGTGTAGTACTATTAATATATTGAATAGATGAGGTAAGATAACCGCCCATATTTGTTGAGCTTTCCTCAAGGTACGTGCATTATACTTAGGACACCGCGATGATAGGTCTGAGTGAATAGTCCCACTTTACTTGTTGAGCTTTCCTTAAGGTAAAGGCAGGATTAGGATAAGGTACCAAAGGTAAGGAGTTATATGTGATACAACCGATAAAGAGTTATCCATCGTATGCAGGTCTATGATTTATTGAGCTTTCCTCAAGGTCAGAATACCAAGGCAAACGAGTCTTGACACCCATTAGTGAAGTTGAAAGACTTCTATGTTTCGCTTAGGGTTTGGTGAAACATAAAAGACTACCGGGTGCCTTATTAGAAAAATGAAATTGTAACATTTAACCTTTCTAATATTGGAAGAACTTATGCTAACTAATGTTATAATTATCTACAATGATAATTTGTGCATTTAATAAGACTGGTAAAATGTTTATCAATTAATATATACAAATGAATTGAAGATTTACAAATAGAAATAGAACATATACTTACCAATAAAAGTTATTCCATGTTAATGTTTCAACACCCATGCAAGTGCCTGATTTTACAACCACTGAATATATTCGTAGTTTGGTCACTTACACATTTATTTGGTCGAGGTCATGTATTGCATTCTATGAGTTTCAAACTCTAAAAGCAATACAAGAATATGGATATTTTATCCATATACAATTGCATATAAATGTTATATGGTGAACAGTCAAAGTTTGTAATGTACAATATTTCAATGAAATTAGTTCATCCGAAATACCAAATAAACCTTAGTGCGAGATCAAATATTCAGTCTCATTGATTACAAAAGTATCATATTGTGTTAATTGTAGCATAAGACCAAAACTACAAGATAAATCTAAGAACTTGATCATTGAAATGTCAGTTCAATCAGTTTACGCAAAGAGTAACATATTTGATGTCCTTAAATGTTAAGGATAATCAAATGCGCTTGTGTAAAGAGTTCATTATGATATTGTAGTAAGGATTTTCTTTTGAATGGGTTTTCCATTTAGAAAGGAAAATGAATGTATAAGAGTAAATGTTATTTAAGGTATAGTTGGAATGGAGAGAGTGAATAGTAATTTCTTTTTAATAAAGAAACAACGAAAACGAGAATTGTAATAAAAGTGATTGATACTTAACATTGAAATGAGAAATATGATTTCTATTTCGAAATGTATTTTCCTATAGAAATTTTTTCTCTATTGGATTTGTTTCTTTGAGTTCAAGATATTTGATCAAAAAACTCTCCACGGTAAGCTAGCTGCAGTATATGAAATAAACAAATCTATATTAAGTGAATGATGGGCCTTAGAATTTAGTACAATATTATAGTAATGGCGGAAATAGTAGGAGCATGCCATATAGAACTTATTGATTGCACCAAATTATGAAAATTATTTTCGTAAAACATACTGAACATAATTTATGAAATAATGACTATTTTTTGTTATCGACTAAAAAAAATAGACATAGCTATATTTCTATGAATATTATGAATATTCGTTATAAAATAAAACTATAATGTGGTATCTGTTTTCATAACAAAAGTGATGTATTGGAAAATACAGAAGTATCTAATATTATTTACAATTATTCTGGAATTATAGACTAAGCATTGTTTTGAGAAAATAATTGTATTATATGATTTTGAATCATATGATACTTGTTAATTATATCTCATACAATAAAGGGCTATGCACCCATTTAGTAGGAGCATCAAAAGAGTTGATGAGCTCTTCGAATTGATACATATAGATGTATGCAATCGTAAGTCTATTAGTACCCAAACGGTTCCACGTACTTCATCATATTCACCAATGAGTTATCACCGACATGGACATTTGTATTTGATACACATGTAGTATGTCTATGGTAAACTCATAGAGTATAAAACAGAAGTAAATAAAATAACACACAATAGAAATGATTCGATTTGATCGAATGAGTGAGTATATTGGAAAAAATTTCAAATGTACCTAAAAATGAAAAAAGATTTAATCTCAAAACTCACTCCTCCATGTGATACATAATGATGCATCGATAAGGAGCAATCGAACTTTGTTGGACAGTATGCGATTAATTATGAGTGAAGTTGAGTTAGTTTCTTTTTATAAGCTCATGTACTTAAAGTTGTACATAAGGTTAACATTATTTCATCTAAATAACAGTTTATAAAATCACACAAGATGACGGTTATGAGAAACCCCAACATATCCTAGGCTATGGAGTTGGCAGGTTGTGCGAGTCGAAAGATTGCACGTAATAATTGTTCGTAAGGGATCTTCTATGAATCTCCCCAAAAGAGTTTTTAGAAAACCGTCATAGGATGACATATTTATGTTTTGAACATAAGTTTTGTAAACTAAAACCAAATCATTTTTATAAATAAAGAAACTCATAAAATGTTTATGAATACCTATTCTATTGCACCGAGAAACAATTGTTGTTTCAAGAAATACCAACTTCATTGTGAAGAAATTTCTTTGAGGAATTATTGATAGTAAAATGGAATTGGATATGGTCTGTAGATAGAACTGATTAAATGAGATGAAATGAAATTAACTAAATCAAACGAACAACGCATTGGAGTGTCTCATAAGTATTCTCGCACATTAAAGAGAAACTATGAGTTTATTATCAATGTCGAAAATATATAATCCTCAGTTGTTTAATTAAACCGTTAAGAGTGTTGACTCCATGGTATGATGTGCAAATCTAAAAGAATTCCAAGTACGCTATCAAAATAAGATTTTGGTAGTCGTAACCGAAGGGATAGGATCCATCGGCCGTGATTGTGTCTTTATAAGCAAGACTAATGCTGTTGGAATTAAATAAGCAATGTTGATAAGAATAATATCGCAAATTTCAATTGTTGAAATTAGCATAATGATTTGGTATTTAACGTGCTTAAGTTAATTCGAATTTACTCACAAAATTACCACTTAATATGACTTTATGTTTGGTACATATGTATTGAAATTGAAAATTTTAAATAATGATTTAGAGTAAATTATTTACAGAAAATAACCAAAAATGTCTCCAAGCCAGTGAGAGCGATATTGAGTTTGTGAGTCTTTAAATGTGATCCAAGAAATGATAGAAAGTATCATTTTATAGGCATCAAAATTGAAAAAATATTTTTGTAACAATCCGTAAGTATATCATTTTAAATAAATGTTTGTTTCTCTTTATCGATATAACAATAATTTCATAAATAATTATTAATATTAATTTATATGGTTTTATAAATAAAAAATGATCTTTTTAATTAGTTAAGAATGATAAGACAATTCATTTTTAAAATTTGTTTACAAATATATGCATATTAACTAAAAAGAGAAAATATGACCAAAAATCGAAATCGGGATTTGTGACGATACAACGTGTGGAAGTTGTGCAATGTTGTGGATATATGTAACGACCCGATATTTTCAACCATTCGCATCCGCACATGTCGGAATGGAATTGCTCAAAATACCGCGTTGTAAATAAAATTAGGCAAATCTCAGAATATACAGTAAATAAATAATCAAAGATCACAGACACAGAGTAAGAAGTGCAGCAGAAACAAAGAAATAGTATGATAATCAAGATACAACAGGAGTGACAGTAAGATAATCAGGTACAGCTCATAATACAACTGAAATCAACTGGATAACAAAATGAATAGATATCTGGTTCTTCAAACCAAAACTCCAGCTCCAAGGTTCGTCTCTAATGCTGTATCACTCAGTCTGACCCGAGCGTAAAGCAAAACACAAAACACTCGAGTCAGGACATACATACTTATACAATGTAAACCAACTCAAGTGAACTATAATAAAGGTACAAGTAACTTAAAGAATGCTTGGGATCGCCCATTCTTTAAGGATCCGTTAAACTATCTACTATGTATTAATATTCGCTATTATAATAATGTCTAATCATAAAATAAACATACTTTTTAATAGCATCAAGGGGTTACCCATATAGCCATTAACACGTAAGTCCCAGTAGTCTATCCAGTATTAGCATACTCCCAAAATTGGGGCTACCCTCAATACTCCACAGGCTACGGGAGAAATCACAACTCCTAGTAAAGCTCGATATGGTAGGTGACACTGCACGCAAGGCAATGCCAGGGTAGATATACCAATTACGCATCCGGACTAGTGGTGACGCATAGCAGCCACTACCCCCCACCTCGGACAACACTCCCAAATCAAGGGGTGCCCCCAATCAATCACAAAGTAATAGAATGGTATCGAAGAAGTGTGTCCGATCAGAGGTGCTACGTCATTGGCCCGTAGATCGCTCCTGTTTTAGCCACCTTATGCCAACTCACGGGAGTTGGGTCCACGTATATACCTTAGGATCATCGCCACCATCCTGCTTCATTCTGGAAACTCCACCGCGTACACAGTTGTTAAAGTGGTTTTCGGTATCGACAGAGAGTATGTCTATATCCTATCCCGGTCTCTTTAACAACCAATCGTTATTATAACCCGTGGTTATAATTTTAAAATAATATTTTATACTTCGAAATAGAATATCATTTCAAATCCAAATCTTTATCAAAATAAAGATTAAATCAATTCCAAAACATTTCAATATATTTAAAATATCATATCATTTCAAAACTTCAGTTCAAATCATTTCAATATATCAAAATATCATATCCTTTCAAAAACTTCATTTCAAATCATTTTAATATATCAAAACATCATATCATTTCAAAACTTCATTTCAAATCATTTTAATATATCAAAATATCATATCCTTTCAACAACTTCATTTCAAATCATTTAATATATCAAAATATCATATCTTTTCAAAACTTCATTATCAAATCATCATTTGAGTTCAAATCCAAATATTCAACTTTAAATACCTTTTAAATTCAAAGATATCATTCATTTATTATCATTTCAAGTCACCTTTTAAATACTTTATATTTCAATCAAAATAATTAATTTAAACCATTTAAAAGTGTAATTATTATACTTTCAAATCAAGTATTCAATTACCAAAGTTTTAAACTATTTTGAGTTCATTTACTAAGTTAAAACCCATAAACATTGAAAATTTCAGCCTTTCACAGCATTCAGAAAAGCTGTTATAAGTTATTCTTGGAAACATTTTAATTCAGCAAAGACAGCATTTTAAAACTGCTGTTAAATCTCAATTTAGTTGAAATTTAGTTTAAAACAGCAAAGACAGCATTTTCAGAAATGCTGTAATAGCTCAGGTTTCAAAATAAGTGTTTTAAATTTATTCAGCAAAGACAACAGACTACTACAGCAATTACAGAGCTGCTGTAATAGACCCGAGTCAAGTTTTTTGTCTACTTAGTTCAACTACAGCAACTACAGCATTTCAGAAATGCTGTAAAAGCTCTTTTATTCAATTTTAGTTCAAATCAGAAATCATAGCATTTCTGAATGCTATTAAAAGTATTTTCCAGATTTTTGTGTATTTCCAGCAAATAATAACCTTCAATATTAAACCTTTTAAACATTATAAACATCATATTTGACATTCAAAAATGTTCATTAAAATTACTCTTTTAATTTATGATTTTTATAAGAAACATTTACAGTAAAATCCAAATTTCCAATAATTTTACTTAACAAATCCAAATGTACAATTTTCTTTTCTTCACATTTTTAACAAATAAACTTAACACTTATATTTTATTTCCATTTCACAAATTAAACTAAATTTTCAATTTTATTTAATTAACTTAACCTTTAATAAAGACCAAATTCATATTTCCAAGTCAAGTTATATTTTAAAATTACACTTTTAAGCATTCATTTATTTAACCATTTAAATACATGGAAAACTCAATAACACTTTATTAAATCATTTAAATTCAAGTTTAATCAAATTATCATATTTACCATTTTCC
This sequence comes from Allium fistulosum, assembly GCA_030737815.1. Lineage (NCBI taxonomy): Eukaryota > Viridiplantae > Streptophyta > Magnoliopsida > Asparagales > Amaryllidaceae > Allium > Allium fistulosum. The sequence goes on along the minus strand of CM060902.1, from coordinate 1,123,851,502 downwards.
AAATATAATTAAATTTCCATTTTATTTATATAATTTAAATATCATTTTAAAACCAAAATTCCAAATTTCCAAACTTAAGTTATATTTCAAAATTTCACTTTTACCATTCATTTAAATTACATTTTTAACTTCTATAAAAATCCAAATTTCTTTATTTAAACATTAAAAATTCAATTTAAATTAAATTTTCATAATTTTACACTTTTAAAAATATTTAAAATATTCAAAATACTTTATAAAAATAACCACGGGTCTGTATATAGTTTTCTAACCTAGGTCAAGTGATACAGATATGTATCATTTCAATCCGTAGTTTAAAAAGCAAAAATCCGGGTTCTATCATTTCAAACCCGCAATCCCAAGTTAAAATAAATAAATAAAAATCGCCTAGGCTTATCATTTCAGCCCATTACGATCTTTCCCTATTCTAAATTCCGTTCGGGTATGTATCATTTCAACCCATAGTTAATCTAATCTACAAGGAACTTGCAGTGTGAATATATGCATAAACAATATAAACAATGTCAATATCACAATATAATGTCATATATCAGATGTCAAGTGATAATTAACAGTTTAAACATGGAAATAACATGGCATAGTATATCATATGATCATCATAAACTTTCATAACATTTTAAATTACTAAGCACTTGTTATCGATTCACCATTTCATAAGTAAATATGTCAGAGTGAGAAAGACTCACCTTTTTAAGCTAAAGACCACTACGACAATAAAATGATTCCAAAGGCACGACAAGCACGATACAACATGACTTTTGATTTGAATGAATGGGAGCCTAGATGATCTTGTAAGCAATAAACCAACAAGACAATGTATACATAAATATATAACACAAAACAATATCGAAATGACTAGAAATAAAAAGAAACAAAGGACAAAGTGATTCGACCTTTCTTTAACCATTCAAGAGCTCGACCAAGGGGATCTTTTGCTTGGCCATTGATGTGTGTTTGGGTCAGGTATGGTATCATATAGGTCAGGTTACAAGTGGATGAAGGTGGTGGAAGAGTTACAACATGGAGCATACATGGGTTCAAGGCAAATAGGCGAAGTTTTGGTGCATTTTGGCTCGGCTATGACCACATATAGGCTCGGCCATGGGGTCTTCATGTCAGGTCAGATCTGGACAGTAGTGAAAAGGGTGGCCAGAGGTGAAGTAGATGATGGTGGTGGTGGCTAAGGGTGGCCAAAGGCATACTATGAAGGTGGTGCTGAAGTATTGGTCGGCTAACATGGTTTGGATAGGTTTTTGCAATGTTTTGAGGTGTTTGTCTTCATTTAAAGGCCATGGCCTGATCTGGTCAGAGGAGGGGAGAGGCGTTTGAAGCCGTGGAAGGGGAGGAGGAAGGTGGTGGAGATGGTGGAGGGTTTGGCCGAGCAAAGCATGAATAGATCTAGGCAAAATCAATAAAAAGGGAGGAAAAAGAGAAGAAGAGAGAAGCCATCACCCATTTTTTTAGCCGTACAAATGAGATAGAGAAGGATTTTTTCATGTGAAATTGAAGTGAGAAACTCACGGCTACAATGAGGTATACGGCCAAAAACTCAAGGCAATGAAAAGACAAAGGAAAATGAAAAAACTAGCAGCCGAAAAGTCACACGTTATAAAGCTTAAGTCCTTTCAATTTCCATTTCCATTTCTATTTTAATTAGATAAAATAAATAAAATTTCAGTAAATAAATTTTAAAACTTAAAAAAAGTAAAATAAAATGGAAATAAATAATTAAATTTAAAGAAAATAGAAAAAGAATTAAGGAAATTGCTTAAAAATTGGAAACAGGGTTCAAAAATTACAATTAAATCATCACAAGCTTTAGAAAAATATCTACTTCATTTTAAAAATATTCTAAAGCAAAAATTTGAAATAAATTGATTCATTTATATTTTCAAAATGAAATCAATAATTAAATTTTAGAGAAAATAGAAAAAGAACAAAGAAATAGTTTATTTAATTGAAACTAGTCTTAAAATTACAAACAAAATATCACTAGCCTTAGAAAATTTCTATTTCACCTTAAAACAAATAAAAGTAAAATAAATAAAATAAATTAGGAAAAAAATAAAGTGGGAATGAGAATAAAATAAGATCTTAAGAAAGTGTAAAAATAAATAAAGAATTACTTTAATTAATTGAAACTAGAAATCGGAAATTGTAAGCAAAATACAACTGACACTGGAAAATGTTAATTACACTTTGAAAAATATTTTAAAACCAAAATATATACATAACATGTTATTTTACCCATATAACATAAATTAGAACATTACATGACCAAATAAAATATTATTTATAAAAATTAAAATAAAATTTTTGTTAAATAAAACAATGTACATACAATATTGTAAAAAGCATAACTTTCACAATATTAATCGGATTTCAACAAAACGAAAAGCAGTATTCTTGAAATTTAATTTATTTTCATAATAAATGATAAAATTCAAAAATTTAAATATTTAAGTTTTAAATTTAAATGTCAAAGTTTGACCAAATTGAAAAAAATTCACAGTTTTGGAAAATACTCTATTTAGTCATGTTTGGAATTCTAATTCACATAAAAATCAAAATTATATTTAAAATAACAAAATTTATCCATTTTAATAAATAAAATAAAGTTTTTAAATCAGGCAATTCAATTTAAAATAATTACAAAATACAGGGTTGTTACACTCTCCCTCACTCAAAACTTTTCCTCCCCGGAAAGGAATGAGGTACGGGAAAACACAGAAAAAGATAGAATGAAATAGGATTAAGACAAGAAGATTGAAATTATACCTGATAACTGTTGTTATAGGTAAGTTTAATAAGGTGGAGATGATCTTCCCAAGATCCTCCAGAATTCAAGGACACAAGCACGAAGAAAAAAAAATCATCGAGAATCCGATTCACCCTTTTCGTTTGACCGTCGGTCTGTGGATGGTAAGCAGTGCTCAGGAGAAGTAAGAACCATAGAAGAGATAGAAAAGTTAAATGATGAAGGAAAAAGAGAGAGAAATAAAGACAAGAACAACTTATTAAATACTACACGAAAAACACGATTCATCAAATTAATAAAGAGAGCAGGAGCATTAGTCAAACCAAAAGGCATGACTAACTATTCATAGAAGAAACCATTCTCAGTATGGAAAGCAGTCTCGGGAATACTTTCCTTAGCAACCCTGAGTTGGTGAAAATCAGAGGCAAGATCAAGCTGAAAGAGAACAGTAGCTCCAAGGCTAACCAATTCGAATTTGATTTCCTACTTAGAAGGTAGGAGAATGGAAACAACCAGAAAGAAATTAGATTGGAAAACAGAATAAGATAATAAATTTAAAACCATGAAAATTTCAACTTACATTAATAAATAATTTCATCCATTTGATTTCACTTGAGTTAAATAAATCTTAATTATTTTTTTAAATCTCATTATCTCATCATCAAATCAACAATTTATGAACAATCATTTATTATATTCATCTTTATTCATTAAATTTCATTCTTGTTTATTCCACTTAATATATCAAATCCTATATATATATTAAGTGTATTTCACTTATTATAACTATTCCAATTTTTTATAATTTCTTTTAAATATCATTATATTGTAAATTATTAAATTAACCCTTTTTCTCTATTTACCTCTATTGATCCTTTATAACTAAAATTTAAGTGTATAACGTTTATTATAACCACTCAAATTTTATTTATAAAATCCCCTTTATATTGTATGTTCTCTAATTACATATTTAACTTTTAATAATTTAGGTAAGTTATATTCGAATGTAATAGAATATTATACAAATAAATTCTTCAATTTCAATTATTCAAGTTTACATATTTATTCAAACTTTTATAATTGAAATTATCCTTTAAGATAAATTTAAGAATTAGATTTCCGATTAACTTCAAACTATTTTAGAGATAATTAAATATACACAACATATATCAAATCAACTCTTAAATCACATATATTATAAATCAAGTCATATTCAGAAATTCAAATCAATTTAATTTTCCAAAGCAAAACTATAGTAAAACTACAGAATGGTCTCTTCACTTCGAAACTCGAAAATGAATGTCGATGATGCTGCAGTCATCACCGAAATTATTTTCCAGCAACAAAGAAAAGAGCACTGATTTACAAATTAAAAATCCTTTGAAACAATTTCTACTAGAAATACTTTTAAATAATAAATCCTTTTAAAACTTTCAAAACAAAGTTCGAAATCATCGGAAATTAAATTCTCACATTCTTGATTTAAATCCATTTAATTTTCCAAATTAATTTATAATCATGTTTAATTATTTAGATACGAAGCTAAAGCCAATGATTATAAAATACATGCAAAGTTAAATATTATTTCTTAACACCCAATTCCAATAGTTATCAAAATTCAGAAAATTAACCTTATACATATTATAATTACATAATTTATCCATCTACTAAATTTAAAAACCATATTGTATCAGTTTGCTCTGTTAAAGTGTTTTGGAGATCCTATCGATAACGTTGATCAGACGAACCGATCGGGAACCCAAATCAACATCAACAACTCAAACAACACAATATAAAAACATCTTTAAAATATAAAAATTTCAAATATAAGATTAATTTTCAAAATAGGATAGGGATACAGATTTGACAGACTCAAATCAAAGAACTCTGATCTGAAAAGAAGTTGAAGACAAAAGATAAGATGATTAAACAACAGAATAGGGAGTATGGATAAGCTTATATAAATCGTGGGCAACCTTAACCAGGTCAACCATGAATTAACGAAAAAGTCTTTGGTACCAATTGTAAAGTCAAGAGATAGAATTCAGGCATAGCAAGAGATAGTAGCATTGTAAACCAAGGATACAAAAGTCTTTGGTGAATCAATGCTTTTTTTGTAAAGAAGTTTCCCCCCTTTATAAGTCATTATAATATTGGCGGGACCACCAATTTAATAGAAAGGTTATTCGGAGTGGAGTTATGGGACACTCCAGAATCAAGAAGAAATGAATAGGGGAGGACAAGAATGGACTTTGGAACCGAAGGGAACGTTCCAAAATTCAAAGGAAACCGAATTGAAGAAGAAGGAATTCAAGTTCGAACGAAACCGATTCTGTAATTAAATTTACTCTATATGCTGAGTTTGCCTAAAACCAGAGCTCTTATACCAACTGTAACGACCCGATATTTTCAACCATTCGCATCCGCACATGTCAGACTTGAATTGCTCAAAATACCGCGTTGTAAATAAAATTTGGCAAATCTCAAAATATACAGTAAATTAATAATCACAGACACAGAGTAAGAAGTGCAGCAGAAACAAAGAAATAGTAGTTCATGAAGCTACTATATAAATACATCAGAGTTAAGTAAGATACAATAGGAATACCAAGATACAACAGGAGTGACAGTATGATAATCAGGTACAGCTCAGAATACAACTGAAATCAACTGGATAACAAAATGAATAGATATCTGGTTCTTCAAAGCAAAACTCCATCTCCAAGGTGAGTCTCTAATGCTGTATCACTCAATCTGACCCGAGCGTAAAGCAAAACAAAAAACACTCGAGTCAGGACATACATACTTATACAATGTAAACCAACTCAAGTGAATAGAATAAAGGTACAAGTAACTTAAAGAATGCTTGGGATTGCCCATTCTTTAAGGATCCGTTAAAATATCTACTATGTAGTAATATTCGCTATTATAATAATTTCTAATCATAAAATAAACATACTTTTTAATAGCATCAAGGGGTTACCCATATAGCCCTTAACATGTAATAGTCCCAGTAGTCTATTCAGTACTAGCATACTCCCAAAATGGGGGCTACCCTCAATACTCCACAGGCTACGAGAGAAATCACAACTCGTAGTAAAGCTCGATATGGTAGGTGACACGGCACACAAGGCAATGCCAGGGTAGATATACCAATTACGCATCCGGACTGGTGGTGACGCATAGCAGCCACTACCGCCCACCTCGAACAACACTCCCAAATCAAGGGGTGCACCCAATCAATCACAAAGTAATAGAATGGTATCGAAGAAGTGTGTCCGATCAGAGGTGCTACATCATTGGCCCGTCGATCGCTCTTGTTTTAGCCACCTTGTGCCAACTCACGAGAGTTGGGTCCACGTATATACCTTAGGATCGTCGCCACCATCCAACTTCATTCTGGAAACTCCACCGCGTACACAGTTGTTAAAGTGGTTTTCGGTATCGACAGAGAGTATGTCCATATCTGATCCCGGTCTCTTTAACAACCAATCGTTATTATAATCCGTGGTTATAATTTTAAAATAATATTTTATACTTCGAAATAGAATATCATTTCAAATCCAAATCTTTATCAAAATAAAGATTAAATCAATTCCAAACCATTTCAATATATTTAAAATATCATATCATTTCAAAACTTCAGTTTAAATCATTTCAATATATCAAAATATCATATCCTTTCAAAAACTTCATTTCAAATCATTTTAATATATCAAAACATCATATCATTTCAAAACTTCATTTCAAATCATTTTAATATATCAAAATATCATATCCTTTCAACAACTTCATTTCAAATCATTTAATATATCAAAATATCATATCTTTTCAAAACTTCATTATCAAATCATCATTTGAGTTCAAATCCAAATATTCAACTTTAAATACCTTTTAAATTCAAAGATATCATTCATTTATTATCATTTCAAGTCACCTTTTAAATACTTTATATTTCAATCAAAATAATTCATTTAAACCATTTAAAAGAGTAATTATTATACTTTCCAATCAAGTATTCAATTACTAAAGTTTTAAACTATTCTGAGTTCATTTACTAAGTTAAAAACCATAAACATTGAAAATTTCAGCCTTTCACAGCATTCAGAAAAGCTGCTATAAGTTATTCTTGGAAACATTTTAATTCAGCAAAGACAGCATTTTTAATATGTTGTTAAATCTCAATTTAGTTGAAATTTAGTTTAAAACAGCAAAAAACATCATTTTCAGAAATGCTGTAATAGCTCAGGTTTCAAAATAAGTGTTTTAAATTTATTCAGCAAAGACAACAGACTACTACAGCAATTACAGAGCTGCTGTAATAGACCTAAGTCAAGTTTTTTGTCTATTTAGTTCAACTACAGCAACTACAGCATTTCAGAAATGCTGTAAAAGCTCTTTTATTCAATTTTAGTTCAAATCAGAAATCATAGCATTTCTGAATGCTATTAAAAGTATTTTCCAGATTTTTTTGTATTTCCAGCAAATAATAACCTTCAATATTAAACCTTTTAAACATTATAAAAATCATATTTGACATTCAAAAATGTTCATTAAAATTACTCTTTTCATTTATGATTTTTATAAGAAACATTTACAGTAAAATCCAAATTCCCAATAATTTTACTTAACAAATCCAAATGTACAATTTTCTTTTCTTCACATTTTTAACAAATAAACTTAACACTTATATTTTATTTCCATTTCACAAATTAAACTAAATTTTCAATTTTATTTAATTAACTTAACCTTTAATAAAGACCAAATTCATATTTCCAAGTCAAGTTATATTTTAAAATTACACTTTTAAGCATTCATTTATTTAACCATTTAAATACATGGAAAACTCAATAACACTTTATTAAATCATTTAAATTCAAGTTTAATCAAATTATCATATTTACCATTTTACAAATATAATTAAATTTCCATTTTATTTATATAACTTAAATATCATTTTAAAACCAAAATTCCAAATTTCCAAACTTAAGTTATATTTCAAAAATTCATTTTTACCATTCATTTAAATTACATTTTTAACTTCTAGAAAAATCCAAATTTCTTTATTTAAACATTAAAAATCCAATTTAAATCAAATTTTCATAATTGTACACTTTTAAAAATATTCAAAATACTTTATAAAAATAACCACGGGCCTGTATATAGTTTACTAACCTAGGTCAAGTGATACAGATATGTATCATTTCAATCCGTAGTTTAAAAAGCAAAAATCTGGGTTATATCATTTCAAACACGCAATCCCAAGTTAAAATAAATAAATAAAAATCGCTCAGGCTTATCATTTTATCCCATAACGATCTTTCCCTATTCTAAAGTCCGTTCGGGTATGTATCATTTCAACCCATAGTGAATCTAATCTACAGGGAACTTGCAGTGTGAATATATGCATAAACAATATAAACAATGTCAATATCACAATATAATGTCATATATCAGATGTCAGGTGATAATTAACAGTTTAAACATGGAAATAACATGGCATAGTATATCATATGATCATCATAAACTTTCATAACATTTTAAATTACTAAGCACTTCTTATCGATTCACCATTTCATAAGTAAATATGTCAGAGTGAGAAAGACTCACCTTTTTAAGCTGAACCACTACGACAACAAAATGATTCCAAAGGCACGACAAGCACGATACAACACGACTTTTGATTTGAATGAATGGGAGCCTAGATGATCTTGTAAGCAACAAACCAACAAGACAATGTATACATAAATATATAACACAAAACAATACCGAAATGACTAGAAATAAAAAGCAACAAAGGACAAAGTGATTCGACCTTTCTTTAACCATTCAAGAGCTCGACCATGGGGATCTTTTGCTCGGCCATTGATGTGTGTTTGGGTCAGGTATGGTATCATATAGGTCAGGTTACAAGTGGATGAAGGTGGTGGAAGAGTTACAACATGGAGCATACATGGGTTCAAGGCAAATAGGTGAAGTTTTGGTGCATTTTGGCTCGGCTATGACCACATATAGGCTCGGCCATGGGGTCTTCATGTCAGGTCAAATCTGGAGAGTAGTGAAAGGGGTGGCCAGAGGTGAAGTAGATGATGGTGGTGGTGGCTAAGGGTGGCCAAAGGCAAACTATGAAGGTGGTGCTGAAGTATTGGTCGGCTAACATGGTTTGGATAGGTTTTTGCAATGTTTTGAGGTGTTTGTCTTCATTTAAAGGCCATGGCCTGATCTGGTCAGAGTAGGGGAGAGGGGTTTGAAGCCGTGGAAGGGGAGGAGGAAGGTGGTGGAGATGGTGGAGGGTTTGGCCGAGCAAAGCATGAATAGATCTAGGCAAAATCAATAAAAAGGGAGGAAAAAGAGAAGAAGAGAGAAGCCATCACCCATTTTTTTGTTTTAGCCATGCAAATGAGATAGAGAAGGAGTTTTTCACGTGAAATTGAAGTGAGAAACTCACGGCTACAATGAGGTATACGGCCAAAAACTCAAGGCAATGAAAAGACAAAGGAAAATGAAAAGACAAAGGAAAATGAAAAGACTAGCAGCCGAAAAGTCACACATTATAAAGCTTAAGTCCTTTCAATTTCCATTTCTATTTTAATTAAATAAAATAAATAAAATTTCAGTAAATAAATTTTAAAACTGAAAAAAAGTAAAATAAAATGGAAATAAATAATTAAATTTAAAGAAAATAGAAAAAGAATTAAGGAAATTGCTTAAAAATTGGTAACAGGGTTCAAAAATTACAATTAAATCATCACAAGCTTTAGAAAAATATCTACTTCATTTTAAAAATATTCTAAAGCAAAAATTTGAAATAAATTGATTCATTGATATTTTAAAAATGAAATCAATAATTAAATTTTAGAGAAAATAGAAATAGAACAAAGAAATAGTTTATTTAATTGAAACTAGTCTTAAAATTACAAACAAAATATCACTAGCCTTAGAAAATTTCTATTTCACCTTAAAACAAATAAAAGTCAAATAAATAAAATAAATGAGGAACAAAATAAAGTGGCAATGAGAATAAAATAAGATCTTAAGAAAGTGGAAAAATAAATAAAGAATTAGTTTAATTAATTGAAACTAGAAATCAGAAATTGTAAGCAAAATACAACTGACACTGGAAAATGTTAATTACACTTTGAAAAATGTTTTAAATCCAGAATATATACATAACATGTTATTTTACCCATATAACATAAATTAGAACATTACATGACCAAATAAAATATTATTTATAAAAAATAAAAATAAAAATTTTGTTAAATAAAACAATGTACATACAATATTGTAAAAAGCATAACTTTCACAATATTAATCGGATTTCAACGAAACAAAAAGCTGTATTCTTGAAATTTAATTTATTTTCATAATAAAGGATAAAATTAAAATATTTAAATATTTAAAATTTAAATTTAAAAGTCAAAGTTTGACCAAATTGACAAAAATTCACAGTTATGAAAAATACTCTATTTAGTCATGTTTGGAATTCTAATTCACATAAAAATCAAAATTATATTTAAAATAACAAAATTTATCCATTTTAATAAATAAAATAAAGTTATTAAATCAGGCAATTCAATTTAAAATAATTACAAAATACAGGGTTGTTACAATATATGTAACATGCACATATACATATACATATGCATACATAAGAACATGCACATAAACATACATATACAATCATAACTAAGTATAAAAATATAATATAAAATATATAAGATATTTTAGTTTCCTTACTTCTTAAGCATAAAAAAGTAAACATATGTATACCCTAAAGTGATGGACATGGGTGATGGGGCTTTTGCCGTGCTTAGAGGGGGAGGGTGTGATGATGAAGGTGATGCAAAAGGTGATGTATGTGTAGATATATTTTACTCTCTTCTTTCCCTATAAATACCCTACACTCTTCTCTTCATTTTCTTCCATCTCCTCCTTCATTTTTTCTAAGCTTTGTCTTCCTCTTTAATGGCCTCTACCCTAAGAGAAATTATGGCAAAATTTATTTCAAAAAGAATTTAAATTTATAATATATAGTTATATATACTTAAATGCCTCAAAAAAATCCTGAAACTCCACCTTTTCTCTTTGTTTTTCATGGTCTCCACCCCATTTCATTGAAGGCTAAGCCACTTCCTTGCTCCACCCTAGGCCGTGAGCTCCCCAAGCCACCCCAAGTTTTGGTCAAGGCACCTAGGAACTTAAATCTGAAGAATCATGAACTTTGGAAACCAAATAGCAGAGCTATAGCGAATTTTTAGTTAATCATTTTATACTCAAGGTAAGAACTCTTAAAACTGTAGTATTATATGTTATTGGATGTTATATATGTTTGATTATGATTGTTGATGATGGTTGTTTAATATGAATGTTGAATATATATACAAGTCACGAAAATACACGTCGATAAGACAAAGGAAACCACTTTCCTCTATATTAATGAATTGGTGTATATGGAATGTTAAACCCTTTTAAAATGGTTTAATAATGAGTATAAACATTTAAAAGTGTTTTGGTGAAGTTTGAATGAGAATTGGAAATTTAGTCAAAAACAGGCGCGTCGCGTAACGGTAGTTTGCGATTTCACACCATAAAAGTCAAACGAGTATATAGAATGGAATATAGCTCGAAATTCTTCGAGATAAAAATTTTCTAAACTATTATATCCATAGTTTTCAAACAAAGAAATAAAATCAAGATTTTGATAAGTAGATTTTGAAATATGAGTAAAACAAGTTTTTGCGAAAATCGCGGTTTTGCAGTTTGGAATCCATAATAGGATTTCATTTAAATTGATATTTTAAAAATTGTTTAAAAATATGAAATAAATTTTAATTTTTTTTAAAAGGTTTTAAAAGTGATTTGAGTTATGAAAATGAATTTCCAAGTAATAGAAAAGTCGTTTTGGTACGTATAGCTTAAAAAGCACTTTTTACAATACTTTCCGTAGCACTTTCCTATAACCTTTGAAATATAGCTTTAAACTTAACAATTCTTTTCCAATTCTTTTATAAATGTTTTCAAAGGAATAATTAAGTTTTTTAATGATGATTTGGAAGTTTTATAGTTTATTTAAATGGAATTTAAACAAACGATTTAAAAAAAGCTACTACAAATTAAGAGATTTAATCTTGGCTCTAAAAGCCGACGAGTAGACTGGATTTTTATATTCGTGAGATCCGGGTATGAGGTGCTTAAACTAAGGAGATGTTTAGGAGCAACCAGTGCCCTGGCTCACTTGGTCTCTTCCCTGGGCGAGGGATAGATAAGGTCGAAATGTCGGAAACGAGTTAAGTATAAAAAGGTTTTTAAGAAATCAAAGGATTTGATAAGAGAGGTTTAATGATTCTGTATATACCGGAAAGAATGCTTTAAGAAATATATATCTCCAAAAGAGATTTTGATAAAAAGAACTTAATCAATTAAAGAACGATTCCCTATTCACAGAACACCTTTGTCGATGATTGTTTCGAAGAACCGAGGTCGGATTTGGGTAATCTGAAGACCACTTCAAACCAATTTATGTATTCGAAGTGAAGACATGGATATGATATTTGGGATTTTCGTAATGAAGGACTGCTTGTTGATCATTTGGGGATAAACCCTCGATATACATATAGTAACAGTAGTCTCTTCGTTGTGAAATATCCAATGCAAGGACTAATCGCTACTAATCTTAGGGGTACTCCCGAAAGGATGTGGTAGGCGAGTGCCTTCGGTTTGCCCTATACCTGGACAACTTGTATGGACGAATGTCTGACGTTGCATTTCGAGTTACAAAAGTGATCTCTATGAACGTATTATCTGCTTGGTGGTGGAGAGGGCAACTTCTCTTAGCTTGATACCCTTTCCTGAGACATACGAGCTCAGGAGTTTTACGTTTATGGAGATCAGTTGTGTGATTATGGAATGTCAATGTGGCATTCAAAGTGAAAAGATGATATGCTATGTGAAAGGTAATCGTTACCTCAAGCCTTACACCTAGAAATGGCTGAAACAGGGTAGATGTAGCAAGGTTATAAGGTTCGCAACCATTAGGGTATGATCATCCCCTTTTGGATGATTTCTACCCGCTATGACGTTTGGGTTTAAATTATTATGGCGTGTGCTAAGAGACATCTTGGATAGGTCGGTAACGACCGGGGTGATGACATATTCGGTACTGGCTAGCGAGAAAGGTAGGTCGTCTTGTGTTGGTATAGGTGCATATGTTCTGTTGACCTTGGTACATTTCTTTAGAGATGTACTAGTGGAAGGTAGTCCATTCACCTAGTTATTTGTATGGAAATCCATTCTCCAATAACTGCCTGCCATTTTGTTTGTAGAACTCACGTTTGTGGCTAGTATGCTAGAATTTAATCAATGTAATAATTTCGGCTAAGATTAATAAGTTTACTTGCAAATGTTTTCAAAGAAATGTCGTTAAAAATAATAACCTTTATTTTTACATAATAAAGATTTGGTTATCATAAGGTAAAAACCCATCCGTGTTTATATGCGGCATGGTCTTATGAGATACCTTTTATTTTCAAACATCGTATTTGGAGTTCTCACACCTGTCTCATGACTGTCCCGGAGTTTATTTTGTTTTCCATTTAAAACTTTGGGTACCCTATTTTTCCAAGCAGTTAAGTAGTCAGGACCCTGTTTTGGAGTATTTTGGGTAAAGCATGCTGGAAGATTTTTTAGAGCATGGAGCTGTAGCATCTGATGTGGACATCAATCTATATTTTTATTTTCCGATGTGCCTAAGTTTAATTTTTACCAGCAATTGTGGGAGCAGGCAGTTATAACTGTTCCTGGCCGGGTTAGTTAATACCAAAACTCTGATGTACCCTAGTGAGAGTGGTTGTATGTACTATCTATCTATAAATTTAAACGTAATGTGAGAATTTGTGTTTCTATCTTTTATCTTTACTTTACCTCTGAAAATATGCCTCCCCGACACTTGGATTTACGGTATGTGAATACCATGGATGAATTAGTGTCGATTTTCAAGAGTTGAGGAGACGAGTCTTCACATTTGGTATCAGAGCAGAAGTTTAAGCGAGAATCTTGGCTTTGGTGAGGGTACGACTCATTAGAGATAGGGTTAGTGATACCCAAGAATGAGTTTAATCTTTGAAAGTGCACTTTAGAATTCTTATCTGAACAAAATCAAGTTGCGCTATATACCCATTCCCCAAGATAATTTCAGCTTTGTATTCCAGAGGTATCTTAATAAATTCAGATAGTAAGACATGAGTACCCATAGTGGACGAAAATGGGGAAATAGCAGCACCACAACAACCAATGGTCGAGCTCCAACAACGCTATAGAAGAAGTAGTTCCCGTACAACCTCAGGTTAATTTTGCCACCTTATGTAAAAATTATACCAGCTTAGGAGGGAAACCATTCAAGGGTAAAGAAGCTATCATTGAAGTACATGCTAGGATTAAATCATGTGAAAGAATCTTTAAGGCATTGAACATTAGTAATGAGCAAAAGAGGTTTTTGGCCTTGTGGTAACTACAAGAAGGGGCTCTAGCTTGGTGGGAGTCCATTACCCTAAATGATTCAGAAGACAATTTCTCTTTGGAAAGGATTGAGGAGGTTTTAGAGGAGCACTACATGCTAGCGTCCAGGAAATCTCGTCTTTACAGAAGCTTTATGGATCTGAAGTAGGACGAAAAGACTATTGAGGAGTATGAAAATAATTTCAACGAATTATCTTGATTTGGGCCAGGTCTAATTGACACACCTTCAAAGAAAAACGAGGAGTTTATTTCTAGGATGAACGAGAAGTACCAGAGCAGGATGACTACCCATTTTAAAGGATCATTTATAGACTTGCTGGATATGGGATTCTGTTATGAAACATTGGACAAGAAGAATCCGGTAGTAGCTGAGACCAACAATTGGAAAAAGGGGAATTTCAATCACAGTGGGAAAAAGTCATGGCCAGGAAAACCCGGGGAAGGATCTCAAGGAAACTGCTTCAAGGATTATACTTGTAACAATTGTAAGAGGAAGGGCCATATTGCAAAGAATTGTAGAAGTCCATAGGTCCAGGATTCCGTCTCTCCTATGGTTCAGAATAGCCTCTACTATAATTGTCATCAACCGGGGCACATGATAAAGGATTGTCCGATAATGAGGAAGGGAGTGCAAGCCAAAGTCTACGCAATAAAGGATGAACCTTCAACCTCTCAGGATGTGAAGGGCAAGGGAGTTTTGGAAGGTAATATTTTTGTCAAAGATGTTTTAGTTAGAGTATTGTTTGATACAGGAGCTTCTCATATTTTTGTTGCCAAAGAAACCGTAGAAGAATTAAAACTTGAACCTAAATTAGTTGATAACCCTATCTGTGTGACAAATCCTATAGGTGGTACCACTAACCTTTGTATGAATTGTGAAAAAGTCCCAATTTCCCTTTCTTCACATCAATTTCCTTTTGACCTATTTATCATGGATTTTATTGGATTCAAAAATTTGCTTGGTATGGATTGGCTGACTAAGCACGAAGCTATACTAGATTGTGTAAAATGAAAGGTTTTAGTAAATACGAAGTTAGGGAAGTTTATAGAAATATCTTGTGAAGATCCTAGTCCAAGAAGGGATAGTTTTCTATATGCATTAGATTCAGCCCAGAAAGGATTAGAAATAATACTTGTTGTTAAAGAATTCCCAGATGTTTTTGAAGAAGTAAAGAATTTACCCCCACATCGGGAAATTGAGTTTCGTATTGACTTGATTTCTAGTGCAAGACCAGTTAAACAACATGATCGAAGGATGTCTACAAAGGAGAGGGAGGAGTTAAATAACCAAACCTAGGATCTATTAAAGAAAGGGTTGATAAGGCCTAGTCGTTCAGGTTGGGGATCGGCGGTAGTTTTTGTTGTCAAGTCAGATGGATCTTTAAAGTTATGTATAGATTACCAAGATTTGAATAAACAAACGATTAAGAACTAGTATCTTCTACCTCGAATAGATGACTTATTCGATCAGTTACATGGTGCTCGAGTATTATCGAAAATGGATCTAGCCATGGGATTCCACCAACCAAGGATCGCAGAAGAATGAATCCATCTAACTATATTTAAAAGTCCAAATACATTCTTCGAGTGGTTGGTTTTGCCTTTTAGGCTGACCAATGCTATCGCTTATTCTGGAGACCTTATAAATAGAGTATTTAGAGATGTACTTGATAAATTCATGTTAGTCTTTACCGATGATATCCTTATCTGTTCTAAGACAGAAGAAGAACACGAAAGGCATTTAGAAATTATTTGGGAGATATTGAGAAATATTGTGCTTAAAGCCAAATTCTCAAAATGCCATTTCTAGGAAAAGGAGGTAAGATTCCTTGGATGTATAGTGTCAAGGGATGGGATTTCAGTAGATCCTATAAAGGTTGCAGCTGTTCTAAATTGAAAGCAGCCACAAACTCCTAAAGAGATTCGTAGCTTCTTAGGACTGGTGGGGTATTACAGAAGATCCATTCAAGACTTCTCAAAAGTTGCCTACCACCTAATAAAGTTGACAATCAAAGATCTAAATTTATCTAGACTCCTAAATGTGAAGAAGCATTCCAGAAACTTAAGAAAAGGTTGACAACTGCTCCAGTTCTAGCAATTATAAATGGAAATAGTGGATTAACTGTTTATACAGATGCTTGTGGAGAAGGAGTTGGTGCAGTTCTGATGCAGGAAGGAAAGGTGATTGCTTATGCAAGTAGACAGCTAAAGATTCATGAGAAAAATTATGCAACACACGAATTAGAATTATTAGTCGTGGTGTTCGCATTGAAAATATGGAGGCACTATTTGCTGGGTAAGAATTTTTTATAGTTTATTTCAATAAAACTTTGAATTGACCTTAGTAAATAAAATTCCCTCTTTTAAGCAGCAACGTTGGCTAGAATTTCTCGCATCTTAAGATTAAGATATTCTATATACACCCGGGAAAGCCAATGTAGTAGCAGATGTATTGAGTAGGAAAAATGTTGTTATTTCTTATTTTGCAGTAACTCCAACTCTTCGTGAAAGATTTCCAGCAAGCAAAAAGAAGATCAATTCCTAAAGAAGCTTTTTAAAGATAAACACAAAGGGCAGAATTCAAGCTTTGAATTTGATAACAATGGAGTATTACAGTTGAATGGGCAAATTTATGTTCCAGATGTGGAAAACCTCAGGTTGGAGGTATTAGCTGAATGTCACAAATCCAAACTCAACATTCATCCAGTGTTAACAAAACGTATATAGATATGAAGCGCACATTTTGGTGGAGAAGTATGACAAGGGACAAATCAATTTATGTTAGCCGATGCGTGAATTGTCAACAAGTCAAAAGCGACCAACAGAAAATTGCAGGGTTACTTCAACCTCTGGAAATTCTAACTTGGAAGTGGGATCAAATATAATTAGATTTCATTGATGGCTTACCTCGAACGAGGAAGGGAAACGAAGGGATTTGGGTTATCATATACCGATTAACTAAAAGTGCACACTTCATTCAAGTAAAGCCAACATAGATAGCTACAAGCCTTACCGATATATATATGAAAGAGATTGTTCGATTATATGGAGTTCCAAGTAGTATAGTAAGCGATTGAGATTCAATCTTTACTAGTCAGTTTTGGGAAGCATTACAGACAACTATAAAAACAAGGCTGAATATAAACACTGCCTATCACCCCCAAAACCGATGGACAGATGGAGAGAGTCAACCACATTTTGGAAGATCTTCTAAGAGCATGTATTCTTGACTTTGGAGGATCCTAGGAAAATCCTTTGCATCTAGTAGAATTCTCCTATAACAACACACTACCAGAAAACTTGTTATCAGTATCATTTATTAGCAGCGTTTCAAAGATAAATGCTGCTATTGGACGATTAGAAAATTTAATAAGCAGCATTTTAAACTATTTAGACATGGGAATATAATGTTATTTCGACGTCTGTGTTGAGTTATTTTATTAATTATACTCAAAGGAACTAAGGCTGAGCAACTGAGGGAGTATTGAATTTGTTTCTTAAGCATGAATTTGTTTGTATCACTATTTTGGCATCTACTTCCATTTCACTTTTTTGATAAAACCACATTTTGAGCAATTTAATAAGCCAACATCTACCTCAGAGGCATTCAACAAAAAGTGTACTGTATGACACAATAATATAATCAGAAAGTATGGGAATAACTTTGCTGTTTATGATTGGTAGCAAGCAAGTAAGTTGGCGAACAAGGGCATTGGTTGTTACCGATTGCATAAGGCGATCCATATTTATATTATACATGCATTTTACCGATTGGTAGCAAGCAAGTAAGTTGGCGAACAAGTGTATTGTACATGCATTTTGTTAGTGTTGTGCTTTACAGGCGCATAAAGTGGTACTACAGGCTGTATAGATTTATGGACAGTAGTATCCTCTGTTTATATTATCAATCATGGCCTACATTAGTCTTGTTTTACAGGATGCCATTATAAATCATCTGTTTATAGAGGAAAATGAAGTCCATCATATGCTACATCCTGATACAGATCAAGATGAGTATGAAATTAATGAGGAGTTTGATGAAGATATATTAGGGGAAGACGAAGACGAGTACGACGACGAGTTTGATGAAGATATATCAAAGGTACTAAGAATGTTTGGGTGAAGTGTTAACGGGAACCTAGTGTCCACAACTCAGGTACGTTGTCTAGTATAGGAATAAAAGTTCAGGAAAGTGTATTTTTCTAGCCAAGTTTAGGGAAGAAAAAAAGAACATGCTTTTGGTTTATATTACTAAATACTAATGCTGGCCAATCTAGAATTTGTAACATTTGAAAACATTCAAATAGCAGTATACGGAAAACTAACCCAACTTTATCGCTAATGGAATAATAATAGAAAATGCCAAATTATATAACAATCATACCTTGAAACTTCTCTTTAAGTGATGAATGTCACCAGTTTCTTTGACAGTAATCTTGTGCTAAGTGAATGCATTTTACGATATTCTCCCACAACACCAACAATAACTTCAATCCAATCGTTGTCTCCTTCCCACACGACACAATTAGAATTATCAACTTGTTTTGATGAAAACATTATTTCATTAGTCTCGATAAAAGGTTTGAATATTAATGATTTTGGAGGAGGAACAGGCATTTCAATCACCCCACATGTGGCTGAAAAGAAAAAAAACACAATTTACTACATGAAAAAAAATTATAGGCCATCTAAAAAAAGTAATGACAATTTCCAAGAAATTCCAGCAATCCATTGAAGTATTGCCAACAATAACATATTATAATGATTGTCCGTAACACGGTTACATATCAAGATGAGACATCCACTGTTTAGTGTCTATACTCTTCAAATGTCAAGTAACATTGCTAAAGTTGAAATCCTATTTATTAAGAAAGAAGACACAGTAGTCATATTTTAAGAATGAATATGACAAATGCAAAAAATAATTACTCTCGCATTTCCATCAAGCCATGACCATCAAATGATAGCTAGTTTGTTCATTACATATTAAGATGACCAAAAAAATAAAATAAAAATTCTTCTGGCTATAGTCAATACCGACCATTCAGCAATCTATCGGTTCAAATTATGAACTAATGATAGTCACCACCAAATATAACGATCCTCAAATTTTATTAATGCTTTGTCATAAATAAAATGGCAGGAAACATATTGTCTCTAGGCCTTTCTAATGTTGTCATAAACAAGATGGCAAGAAATAATATTGTCCCTACGCATCTCACCGTTCTCGTCTAGTTGAGATCCGACCTGGATGGTAAACTGAGAGAGGTTTAGATCGGACATGGATGGTAACCGTATTCAATTGGGTTTAGATAGGGGCTTGTTGGTAAAAGCATGAAAGACAAGAATCGGATCCGACTAGAGTTAAACCAGGGCAAGTTAAGGCTCTACTTGGGTTAGTTATGGTGACCAACATCGCCAGGCAAGGAACCCCAGCCCACATTGAAAGGAAAACTATCTCACACCAACTATTCTAAAAACTATTTTGAAGGGCCCCAAAAATAAAGATCGGGCAAGTGCGGGTTACTGCGGAATTTACGTGAAGTATTGATTTCGAAAGTCTGATTAAAGCAACTACACGATTAGTTTTGCACAAACTTTCATACTAGGGTTTCGGGCCTTTTAGCTTTGTTATTATTTTTAATTAAATATGTTTATAAAAATTAACAAGTTTATAATAATAATAATAATAATAATAATGTTTGGTAAAAAATTAACTAACTTTATAATAATAATAATAAACAAAGTTTGCTAAAAATTAACTAAGTTTATAATATAACAACAGCAACATAAATAATAGTCTATAGTTTTATAAAAGTCAACTAAGTTTATAATAATAATAACAACAAAGTTCATAACAACAACAATAATAATAAAAAAACAAAATTTATAAAAATTAAGTTGTTTATAAAAATTAATTAAGTAAGTTTATAATAAAAATAATAAATTAACTAAGTTTACAATAATAATAAGAGGGAATTAGGCTAAAGGACAAACTTTGAAAAAAAATTAAGCTGAAAGAAACCAAGTTTCTTTTTTAGGCTGAAGGACAAATGCTAGTTATAATTAGCATTATATTCAACTTTTACACTATATAAAATGCTAGTTATATCTAGCATTATATTCAGTTTTACAATATACAAAATGCTAGTAATAACTAGCATTGTCCTTTAGCCTAAAAAACAGACTTGTTGTCCTTCAGCCTAATTTTTTTTCTAAGTTTGTCCTTGTGCCTATTTTCCTGTAATAATAATAACTTAACTAAGTTTATGAAAAATTTATAAGATTGAGATAATTTATAAAAATTAACTAAGTTATTAAAGTTTAGGTTTGAGATAATTTATAAATTTAAGTTAATTAAAATATAACTTATGACACTTTAAGTTTTAGCAATTGAGAACATTTATAAGTTTAACAACAACAGCAACAAAAATAATAATAATAATCTCTAACAACCCGGGATTTCATATCAATAAATTATCGTCATTAAATGATAAATGGCGATAGCTGATTGTTATTGAAATTTTAATCGATTGAAATTCTTTCGTAATTCATCGATTGTTTTACGGGCTTTAAAATTTGTTTTGGCCCATGTTTTTATGTTGCCGTGATAGTTATCATGTCATTCTCCTTTTGTTGATTGGCAAACCCGTTCCTCATTTCATTTTCTCGCGAAAAACCCTAAACGAAAGAAAGAAAAATGGCGGCTCTGTTCCTTTTCCTTGTTCGATCAAAAATTAGGGTTTACAAGAAATTCGAAGATGGCGACTTTAAATGCTCGATTGAATTCGATTCTCTTGCTCTATTGATCAATCGTCGATTTAGATGCTCGCGGCTGCTTGATTGAGCTCGCCTTGGCTTCGATTCAGGTGAGTGATTGTATTCACTCACATTTCTAATTCTAACTTGAGTTCCTCGCTGTTCTTTGGATGTTGTTGTTGTAATGATCAAGGATTTTTCGCGTTCGAAAATCAACATCCATACTTTACATCGTATTCGAATGCCGTAGATTCGACCGTTCAAATCTGAGTCGCCGGAGCTTATAACAACATTAAGTAAATAACACAGCGGAAGAAATGAGTAATACATTGATATCATATACAACTCCAATGAATACAATATCCAGTATGATATACAACAATGATATCAATATGATACAACAATATCAGAGATAAATAATGATACAGCGGAAAAGAAAATAGATAACACCATCAGCGGATAGAATGTCTCCAATAGAATGCTCCAAGATAAGCAACGTCAGTCCATGAACTCCAAGAACTGAATCAACTCCAGATAATCTACTAAACCTGAATATTTGAAAAAC
Organism: Allium fistulosum; assembly: GCA_030737815.1. Lineage (NCBI taxonomy): Eukaryota > Viridiplantae > Streptophyta > Magnoliopsida > Asparagales > Amaryllidaceae > Allium > Allium fistulosum. Next base: position 1,123,829,882 of record CM060902.1, on the reverse strand, counting down.
TCAACTCTGGACTGCCCGTGTGGAAAATTGTGGGCACCCAGAGTTTAGGAATGGAACAATAAACTCCGGATCAGTTATGGGACTGGTGTGAGCAACAAAAACAGTTTATCTTTAAACAACAACAAAGTATTTCAAACATTGAAATCCGCAATGATTTTCGAAAATGAAACTACCATAAGACCTCCCGCCACACACACAATGCAATCGCAGAATTGGAGGAGATTTCTTCTTATGATAGTCAAACATGCTTACTACGCAAAACAAAACTCTTTTGATATTATTACTAGTGCATAGTGTAGAAAAACATTTCGAAAATATAATATAAATCTTAGCCAGCATACAACCATTATTGTATACATACTATAGCTACTACGTTCAATAGCAGGTTACCGCCACATTCCATAGCAGGTAATACAACTAAAACCGTACATGGTTCGTATTGTTTCTTTGGATTTCCAACAAATGATCAGGCTAAGGAACTTCCTTTCCGAAATGGAAACGCCTCTGGAAAGACGCCCAGGATCCTAACCGGATCTCTGCAAACAAAAGGCCGACGCTACCTCACGCTGTACAGCTGTAACTAGGTAACTAACACACTGATGCTACCTCACGCTGTACAGTTGTAACTAGGTAACTAACACACGAGTCATGTCATCCCCCAGTCGTTACCGACCTTTATCCGAGGATCCTCAATCACAAAGCAACAGCCACAAAATATAATCAACATAGGTAAAATATCTGGGCTCCATACCATGATATCACCTTTTATCCAGAAGGAAATGACATACCCTAGGGGCGCTACCCCTACAAACCTTTGTCGCAACATTCCTTTTTCGACCATTACCGGGTTGTGAGGCTCGACGAAGTCTCATCCACAAAGCCACACTTTTCCACAAAGCCACGCTTTTCCACAAAGCAACGCTTTTTCACAAAGCAACGCTTTGACCAACAATGATCATCAGCACTTCGTACGCCACATTACCAAATTGGGAATGTATCACTAGTAACCATCAACTACATAACCTCTGAGCTCGTACGTCTCAGAGAAGGGTGTTAAGCTAAGAGAATAAATTCTCCGCCACCAACAGAAATGTATTTGATATAAACCAGCTTTACATCTCAAAGTGAAAGGTCAGACACACATCCATACAAGTCTGTTCCGGGTTCGAACAGAACCGAAGGCACTTCCGAAGAAGCCCTTGCAATCCGGGTATTCACAATCCCGATCGGACTTCCCATCACTTAGGAAATCTCTATACCGGCGCGACTCAGTGCAGAGACAATCGATAGGTCATCCCATTGTTCTCGCAAATACCCGGTCTTCACCATCGGTCTTCAAATGTTATCCATATCGTCGTATCACTATTCAGAATGGGTTATATGACACAAAGGTCCTTTCCCGGCTAAACCGAATAACGAGCGTAATTAAAAATCATATGGATACTGGGGTCTTAGTTAAATCACAGCTTAAATCCCAAAACTTTTCATTCGAATGGTATACACAAATTACCATTTCCAATCTTTAAACAAAAAGATTCATTTCAAAAACCTTCACTGGTTTAAACAATTTCCACACTTTTAATCTTTTAAACAAAAAGATTCAATTCACAAAGTTTACCTCGTTCACAAAGATTCATTCATGGATTTCAAATCGATTTCCATTTCAATAGATTTACTCGTTAAATCTTTAAATCAAGATTTAACTTATAGCTTTCAAAACTCATTTCCAAAGATTCATTCATAGCCTTTCAAAACAATTCTATTTCAAGTTGGATTAACTCATCCGGTCTTTGAAATCAAAGACTCATTTCATAGTTTTCAAAACATTTCAATTCTATTTCAAACTTGAAATTCTTTCAACCCAAATTGGAAGTTCATTACTTTTGTGAAAGCTTTTACTATTTGAAAACAAATAGTTCCGTTTTCAGAAAAATCCAGTTATATTTACGCGAGTTAAAACCCTTGAATTAAATTCAAATTCCCAAATCAATATCTTTAAAATGGTTTAACCCATATATAACTTGTACAGCATCTTTAATCCCTAGTTTCAGATCATAGAATTCAATTTCAAACTTGAATTCAAATTTAAATCAAATTATTTAAATTTTCAAAACTCGATTAAGTTATTCAAAATAACTTTTATCTTTGAAATTCCATTTCAAAAGCTTTTCATATTAAACCCAAATTTCCAATTTCAAAATCAATTGAAATTAAAATTTCAATTTCAAAAACATCAAATTTAAATCATCTGTGACTTAACCGATTTCCACGTGAAATCCATATTTGTGTGTGTATAGTGTAGTCCAGGGGTTTTACACACAATAGTGCACAACATCAATCATCACAGATATATCGATAAGCGGTATAATCGATAACGCTTATCTTCATTCACAGATTCATAGATAAAGTCAATTTATCAGTCACAAAGATTCATCATTACAATTTGATGTGGGTTTCGGATAACCAACTGGAATCCGACTCCCTGTCGCATCGAAATTCAAATGTCGTTTACGGATCAAGGGTTTTCATATTCACATAGTAATATATCACAGAAACAGAAATATATATCACAGATAATCAATTACATTCATCCCAGATAAATAAATTACAGATCACAACACAAATCAGGGTATATCACAAAGCATCATATATCAGGGATATCAAACAATTCACATTCAATAGAATTCAAACATTCATAAGTTAGGTCAATTTAATTGTCTGATTAATTCACATCAGATTAATTACTTATGAATTATTAATCCTGGTTAGTTACAAATTAATTAACCATTTATAATAAATTAATTAACCCTTTATAATAAATTAATTAACCCTTAAATTATAATTCATCAACCATTAATTATTAAATAATTAACCTTTAATTATTTAATTATTTCTTAATCACTTTAAATAATTATCCTTAAATTAATTAATCTTATACCTTAATTATTTAATTTAAACCTTTAATTACTTATTTAATTAATCCAAATCAATAATTAATTAAATAAATAAATTATCCATTTTTAATTAACTTAATTAACATTTTAAAGGAATCTTCTTTAACTTTTGAAAACAATTTATTATTAATTACTAACTTATAAAAACCCGAGCCTTCCCTATAAAAACTCGAGTAATGCTTCGAGAAATTCACGTATATCCCCGAGACTCTCCCCTGGCCTTCACCATCACTTCTTCTTCCTGACCCTATCTCTTCCCTTTCTTTTTAGTTATAAACAGTTAAGTAAAGAGAACAAACAAGCACGAGAAACTCACGCTACACCCGAGACCAAAACTATCATACTCGAGTTTCAACTCGAGTCATTTATCCCTCCCTCACATCGAAACCACTGACACAAATCCAAGTCGTGCACGTGCACCGCAACTTCAACGGCGCTCCGAAGAACTCGAACCCTCCGGCAAGTCATGATCGATCACTCCATCAACCTCAGACCACCCTACGTCATAGATTTGCTTCCAAACAAAATCGAGCATAGCTCGAGTAACCTCCACCAGACTACCAACCCAAAATGCTTTGCGATCACAACTCCGGCCACTAGAGGCTCGGCGCCGCCGGCCACAAACTCGTCTTCTACCATACTTACCCCCTCTCCGATTATGTGCAGCTTGATGCACTGAGGAAGTCACGGCGATTGAAAATTCGAGCTCCATTAAAACTAGGTTTAGAAAAAGGAAAACGACATCATCGTCGCCTCCGATGTCGAGGCCACCCCCGTCTTTTTTTCCCATCACCCCGGTAAGCTCCTTCACCTTCTCGCGTAACCCCGATGATTCCAGCTCCATCAAGCGCCAGAATTTGGCTAAAATCCAATTTTCGTTCATCTCTTTTTTTCTCACGAATTACTGAACTAAAAATATTGAAATTTGCATTAAAATTCATAAATTTCGATTACAAAACAGATTCTATAATTGAAACAATACATCATTTCAGTCGAATTCTTTTCGTACCTTGAAGTCTTGCTGTGTTTTCCTTCCTTCCAGTAAACCCATCTATATTTTGTACTTAAAAGTATTTTCTCAAAAATAAGTTTATGTTGTTATAAACATTTCTTCTTCAAAGTTTAAAGTCTAATATTAAGTTTACAAAGAGAATTTAAATTTAGGACTTAAATTTGGAAACCTGTTATAAAGAATAGGATCTGTCTCTCTTTATATATATATACACACCTATGCACCTAGTTCCATTTTTTTTATTTTATAAGAAATGTTACTCTCATGTAAACATTATCCAGTAGTCATTCAGTGATCAAAGTATACAGTGTTGGGTTTGGAAAAAGGGATTTTGATGATTTTCCTTTTTCTTTAAATAGTTCTGAAGCCTGTTGCCTATAAACAGAAACACCCAGATATGTACACCCCTATATATATATGCAACATTCAAGCATATTCAATAGTCAGGCAACACTTCAAATCATTTTCAAACTTAAATCACAAACATCAGAACAAAGCAAACATAGAGGTAAGTGAGTTGCTCACCTGGTCTAAAGAAGAAACAGAGAGAGATAGTGCCTAAAGAATGAACAGAGCATTCTTTTGAACCAAGCTTTGAAAACTGGAAAGCTGGAATCTTTCTTGATCCTCTAGTTTGAATTGAGTTTGTATTTTTGGATTTGTTGTTCAAGTTGAGCTTTTATTTAAGTTTTAAAATGATTCTTGCACCATACTTTCTCAGTTTGAAATGAATGAACTGATACGAGGAAGGCTTGATAATGAAAATGAGTTTACAGGGTAATAAATTTGTACAGGTTGACATTTTTCTCGTTTGTACAACTATGCCAGAGATATTTCTCTGCTTGGAGGCTGAATTGCTTTTGTGTAGTGTACTAATGCTACATGCATTTATTAGCATTGTACAACGTAATGTATTTTTTTATTCTTCCAGTACAACATATCAGTGATTTTTCTTTAGCTTTGGAAGGCTGTGGTGATGGCTAAAGAGATATTGGTATTAATTGTTTTGTTCATATTATTTTTAACTTTGTTTCTTCATTTGTTTCAAGTTCAAGTGTACATAGTTTATTGATGTCTTGTTTAAATACTCAATCATATTTTGTTGTGTCTTCTTACTTACTTGTTTTTATGTTTACTTGTTTCATTACTTTAAAATGTGAATGAACTTCTATTTAAATTTGTCGTTAGATTTTATCTAATGTATTTATTCTCTACTTTTATATCTTATATATTTTCATTGATGATTTTATAACCATTTACTTAAATTAAAATTCAAATCCAATCATATATGCACATATACATATATACTCACACATATACAATATTTACAATGATAATAAAATTGAATGATTTATACAAAATTTATCTGTATTCGGGGAACTCGCAATCAATTAATAATTTAATTTCACAAATTTTATTCAAAAATAAATTTAAATTATCAATTTAAATCATATAAAATTCGGGGTCATTACAGTTGTTTTCTCTGACTTAATCAAATTCGTATAAAATGATACTTGCGATTCGTGACTGGTTCATTTATACGACTTTGATGATTTTTTTGTAAAGTTCGAACTCCTTGGCCATTACGGCTTGACTTCGACATTGTTCACAGTTGATTTTACTCCTCTGTTGGCTTTTTCCAGTTCGATCTAGTTGGTGACTTCGGAAGTATTTTGAACTGCAGTTGTTTGAATTCAATGGGCTGGCCTTTGCCTTTTTGCTTTGGCATTGTGTCTTGTTCTTGATTGAGATGCTAGTACTGTCCAGTTTACAGTTGTATACATGTTGCATTTTTGATATTCACATGGTTTACTGTCACTGCTTCTTGCTCATATACATGTATACATATACGTGCCTATATGTATATATGTGGTTGAAGTGGTAGTCTTTTGATTGAAATTTTCTTGAGTGATTTTCTCACTCACATCTTCAATTCAGACCCAATTATTCGTGAATTTCGTTGTTTAATTCTTGGCTATTATTGCTTTGAACTTTGGTGATTTTGTTTTTACTGGGCTTCGGCCATTCGATTTGGTTTAGATATTTGAGATGATTTTGAGCTGTTTGTTTTCGTAGTCATCACTGTTTCGATTTTGGTTTGATGATATCGATTTGGTTCGTGACCACTGCAGTTTCGATTCTGTGACTTTGGTTTTGTGTCAATTGTTGTATCGACTTCAGGTTGCACTGCTACTGTTTTTGCATTGCTCGATGCATATGTGCAATGTTGTTTTGATATTTGGCTCGGTTGCCTCGAGCACATGTGTACCTCTGTCTTTGGTTTCACTGCCTTTGTTTTTGATCAAAACTGCTACTTGATTTTTGTTTGCACATATGTTGGCAATTGGTCCAGTTTCATTTGAATTTGTTGTACTGAAGGTTTGCATATTTGGGTGGTGGCATTTGGTCTTGATGTTGTACTTCACTGTGTTTTTGTATGTCTGCACATGTGTTTCAAGTCCATTGCTTTTACTGCCCTCTGCTAGTACATGCATTGACTACACATTCTCTCTTATTGTTCACTTGTAGTTGAAGTATCCATCGAGTTGTTTATTCATTGTAGCTGTCTCGACCATTTGAGGCAGTCTGCATATTTGTTTCTTGTAGTATTGGGCTTAAGTAAGGTTGCCTTTAAATTCTAGTAGTACTTGAGTTGATGACTAGAATTCACGTAGTCTTTGATTCAGATTGCTTCTTTGTTTCAGTGCTTATACATATATATATATTCACTGATATATATGTCTTCATGTTGTATGGTTCTCTGTTACAGTTTGCATTGTGCATCCATGTGATATGTTAGTTCATCACTTTCACTGTTTCTTGATGGACTTTATTCGGGGTAGTTTGCATATAGTTGCATTATTATTCTTGTGATTGTGTCTCAGTGATGCATTACAATTGTTGTTGGTTTGATGTTGAAATCACTTGTTCTTTGTGAGTTCCTGTCCACTTGCCGTCTGGATTAGCTTGTCTTTTGATTCAACTTGAATCTGTACATTCATGTTGTATTTGCCTTGAATTCCATGTTGACTTCACCTTGAACCCTTTGTGTAGTTGATGTCTTCTTGTACGCGTCTTCACTGTGTAGTTGACTCATCCATGTATATGTGTAGCTTGGTTGCATAGATACTTCACTGTGTTCATGCAGTTGAGTTTGATACTGGTACATATGCTTGTTTCTCTTACCAGACCAGTAGCCTTTGTGTTGACTCTGTTTTACTGCAGCTAATTTTCACATGTACACTGCTTGACTTTATGGTCGGGTTCCTTCATGTGGTTAGTGTTCTTGTATCATCACTGTTGAGTGTTGTGCATTAGTTTATGTTGTTGGGTTTCACTGACCACATGTTCCTGCTTGCATCCTTGAAATTGGTTAGATGGTACTGACCAGTTGAGTTTGAGTCGTATACCTCGAACTTGATCTCGAGTTGGTGCCAAGTGCTCCTGTTTATTGATCTTCGGCGAGGCAGTGCACGCGTGCGTGTACTGCAGCCACACAGAATTTGATTTGATTTGATCATTTTGAGATTTGTCTAATTATCTATTTGATAATTAGATTATGAGTTTCTATTTATTTATTTAATAATTAGATTTTGTTGTTAATTGCTGTTTAGGAAATTCTGGGGTTTTCATATTATCTTCATCGATAATATTTTTATTTCTCCTTGTCGATGATTTGGATTTGCTGATTTTTTGTTTAACACTATTTAGTGTTATATCTGCCGTTATCCGATTCTCTTATCGAAGAGTTGGATATACGAGATTTCTGTGACTGTCGTCTATTGATTATTTGATTATTATTGCTTCTGTGCATTAATAACTGAGTTTGAATTAGACTGACCCGTGTATTATTTTCTTTTGAATTTAATACTCGGGTCAGACCGAGTTGTTTCAGGTTGTAGATATCCTGCTTTGGGTTGCTGCTTGAGCTATGAAGTCTTTTCATATCTTTTGAAGTAGTCTTCGTCATTTTGTAGTAGTCGTGTCATTGTATAGGATGATATGTATTCATGTATATTATTGTCAATAATGTACTTGTATATAAAACTTCCAGAGTCGACAGTTGTAGTTGTATCATACGTATTGTGTCAAATGTATTGTAACTGACATCAGTTATATATATATATATATATATATATATATATATATATGAGACTTTTGTTATCTGTGTTCCGCATTTTTAGTATCTGTGTTATTATTATAGATATTGTCCTAAACTATTATGAACCATCGTAGTTCGTTTTATACTGGAATTGGGTATGTCGATGGGAGTAAATAAATAAGAGATGAAAAAAGAAAAATATATATCACTTCTATCGAGGTAACCAATACTAGTGTAAAGCCAACTACGAATGGCCGCTCCTATCCAGCCTTATTCTTCGTAATAACAGACAGTATTTCTTTTAATACTCTTTGTTATTGTGATCATAGAGGTGGGGCGTCACAGTTGGTATCAGAGCTTGGGGTTTATGGACATAATATAAAACATAACTTGGATGGAACATGTGTTACAACTATTTGTCGATGTTTTTAGTTGTGCTTTGAGTCAAAACTAAAGTTTTGAAATTATGATGAAATTTTTAAATGTCCTTATTTAAAAAATAAAAAGGGAAATTGTGTTTTGTCGATTGATTAATTTGTGACTATTTATCAGAGTGCGCAGCGGAAGCAGTGACACTGTCTTCGCTGAGTACAGCTGATAACCTTTTTGATTTAAAAATCAAAATATGAAATTGAAATAAATTCCATTTGTTGTTTACATAGCTGAGTTTATTTGTTTCTTTGAAAATTTTGAATCCGATTTGAGGATTCGAAGCGATTGCAGTTATGTGATTTTTGTTGAGATTTTGCTAGTTTTCTTTTATGCTAATCATATATTGATTAGGTTTTGCTGTTTTGAATTATCTTCATTGAAGATACATTCGAATGATTTCTTTGTTCATTTTGTAGTATACGTGCAAATTTGAGTTGCACGTTACTGCATTGATTTTACGTTGAACCGATGTTTGGTTTGAACGTATTTTGTTATCGTTATTTTTATAACGGGATTTTTACATCGATCTAAACTTTTGAAGCATGGTGTTTTGTGACATTTTTGATGAATGAAAATTCACTGGTATTATATTTTGATGAGAATTATTTTGATGAGATTTTGACGTTTAAAAATTACTGTCGCTTTGACTTCAGTAACCGTCAATTTTAAAGTGGATTTTCAAGCGGTTATTCCGTAATGCTGATTTTGAGATTCGTTTTATGATGTTTTGGGAAGTGCAATTTCCTTTTCGAAATTGCTACTGAGGTTGCTATTTTATCATGTGTTCTGAAAATTGTTTTAAAATTTTTACAATTTGCGCTTTCAAAAGAATGAGGAAGCGATTTAAACGCTTCAGCAAAATTGAGGACTATGAACCATCACTTTTACTGTTTTGCTTAATTCCGGACTTGTTCGTTTGAGAACGTAAAATGTTAATTATATAAAATACAAAATTTTCTTTACAGTTTGCGCTTTCAAAAGAATGAGGAAGCGATTTAAACGATTCAGCAAAATTGAGGACTATGAACCCTTTCTTTTATTGATTCGCTTAATTTTGGACTTGTCCGTTTGAGAATGTAAAATGTATTTATTCAAAATACACAATTTTGCACTTTCAAGGAAACGACGAAGAGAATCAAACGATTTAGTAAAACACGTGGTATGGGACATGTGCGTTTGCTATTTCGGTTAATTCCAGACTCGCTAATTGAAACATCTGCTGTTTTGATGATTCTGATGATTTTGTGTGCTTTCGAGCCACTATGTTGGACCTTCGGGTCATCTACTGGACCTTCGGGTCATTTGTTGGGCTTTCGGGCCACTCTGCTGGACCTTCGGGTCATTTGTTGGGCTTTCGGGCCACTCTGAGGACCTTCGGGTCAAATACCAGTATTAGACCTTCGGGTCACTCTGCGGACCTTCGGGTCATCTGATGGGCGCCAAAATTTTATTGTACTTGGTAGGCTTCGGCCATTTGTTGATGCACGTGCGGCGTAGCTAAAAACTCGCCATCTGATGGGATCGATTTAAGCTTTTATGTTGATTTTCTAGTCTTCTTAATTGATTTCTAGATATTTGTTGTTTCCAATTATCTGCAGGTAATTGGATATTTGTTGTTTCTGATTATCATTTTTGATAATCGAATATTTGTTGTTTCTGATTATCGTTTTTGATAATCGGATATTTGTTGTTTCTGATTATCGTTTTTGACAATTAGATATTTGATGTTTTCTGATTATCGTTTTTGATAATTGGATATTTGATGTTTTCTGATTATCGTTTTTGATAATTGGATATTTGTTGTTTCTGATTATCGTTTCTGATAATCGGATATTTGTTGTTTCAGATTATCGTTTTTGATAATTGGATATTTGTTGTTTCTGATTATCGTTTTTGATAATCGGATATTTGTTGTTTCTGATCATCGTTTTTGATAATCGGATATTTGTTGTTTCTGATTATTGTTTTTGATAATTAGATATTTGATGTTTTCTGATTATCGTTTTTGATAATTGGATATTTGTTGTTTCTGATTATCGTTTTTGATAATCAGATATTTGTTGTTTCTGATTATCGTTTTTGATAATCGGATATTTGTTGTTTCTGATTATCGTTTTTGATAATCGGATATTTGTTGTTTCTGATTATCGTTTTTGATAATTAGCTATTTGTTGATTTGAGATTTCTGATTATCGTTTTTGATAATTAGATATTTGTCGATTTGAGATTTCTGATTATCGTTTTTGATAATTAGATATTTGTTGATTTGAGATTTCTGATTATCGTTTTGATAATTAGATAATCGTTGATTTGAGATTTCTAATTATCGTTTTGATAATTAGATATTCGTTGATTTGAGATTTCTGATTATCGTTTTTGATAATTAGATATTCGTTGATTTGAGATTTCTGATTATCGTTTTTGATAATTAGATATTTGTTGATTTGAGATTTCTGATTATCTGATGTTTTCTGATTATCGTTTTGTTAATTAGATAATTGTGTTTTCTGATTATCATTTTTGATAATCAGATATTTGCTAGTTTTGCTGATTATGAGATTTTCTAGTCTCTAATTGATTCTAGAGTATGCTGATTTTATTGAATTGCTATTTTCTATCTATCTCTATTGATAGTTAGAGTTTGCTGATTATGAAGTTTGTGTTTTCTATTTATGTATAGGATAACTAGATATTTGCGGTTTTGCGATTTGTGGTTTGTGTTTTCTAATTGCCTTAGTTGGTAATTAGATTTTTGCCGTCTTCTAATTATCGTATCGATAATTAGATATTGTTGTTTTCTGATTTTCTGTATTTTAATTATCTAGTTGATAATTGAATATTGCTGATAATTGCATTTATTCAGTCTTGCTGTTTTCTGATTATCTATTGATAATTAGATTTTTGTTCAGAATTTGCGAATTTCTTTTATGGAATTAAAAGATTTCTTTGGCGTTTGTGTTCTCGGCCTCTATTTTTCCAGCTTAACCAGTTTATGTTGGAAAAATAATTATTATTGAAGACTTTAATTATGAAAATTGCGGGGATGCAATTTTTATAAGGAGGGGAGTCTGTAACAACCCGGGATTTCATATCAATTAATTATCGTCATTAAATGATAAATGGCGATAGCTGATTGTTATTGAAATTTTAATCGATTGAAATTCTTTCGTAAATTCATCGATTGTTTTACGAGCTTTAAAATTTGTTTTGGCCCATGTTTTTGTGTTGCCGTGATAGTTTTCATGTCGTTCTCCTTTTATTGATTGGCAAACCCGTTCCCTATTTCATTTTCTCGCGAAAAACCCTAAACGAAAGAAAGAAAAATGGCGGCTCTGTTCCTTTTCCTTGTTCGATCAAAAATTAGGGTTTACAAGAAATTCGAAGATGGCGACTTTAAATGCTCGATTGAATTCGATTCTCTTGCTCTATTGATCGATCGTCGATTTAGATGCTCGCGGCTGCTTGATTGAGCTCGCCTTCGCTTCGATTCAGGTGAGTGATTGTATTCACTCACATTTCTAATTCTAACTTGAGTTCCTCGCTGTTGTTTGGATGTTGTTATTTTCTATGACTTAATCAAATTCGTATAAAATGATACTTGCTATTCGTGACTGGTTCATTTATACGACTTTGATGATTTTTTTGTAAAGTTTGAACTCCTTGGCCATTACGGCTTGACTTTCACTTTGACTTCGACATTGTTCACAGTTGATTTTACTCCTCTGTTGGCTTTTTCCAGTTCGATCTAGTTGGTGACTTCGGAAGTATTTTGAACTGCAGTTGTTTGAATTCAATGGGCTGGCCTTTGCCTTTTTGCTTTGGCATTGTGTCTTGTTCTTGATTGAGATGCTAGTACTGTCCAGTTTACAGTTGTATACATGTTGCATTTTTGATATTCACATGGTTTACTGTCACTGCTTCTTGCTCATATACATGTATACATATACGTGCCTATATGTATATGTTTGCACAAAAAATGGACAAACACCTCAAAGTTGTATGATTTAGTAGATCTTATGTTGTTCTTAGTGATTTGGGTGATTTATGCAAATATATGAAAAACAGGGGCTAAACTGTAAAAAGACACGCAGATTTATAGTGGTTCAGCCAGAATGTGCCTACGTCCACTTTATATGTTATTTCTCTTCTTTTGTTGTGATTACAAGTACAAAGCTTTGGTACAAGTAAAAGAAAGTTGTTTGAAAGTTCCTTCCGTGCTTGAGCTCTCAAAAACTTGTCCCCCATTGTTGTATCCCTGCCCCTCTATTTATAGAGTGAAGCTGGGGGTAGGGGTCTTGGAGGTATATAGCAGCTGGCGGGCCTGGGCTGAGACAATCTGGCCTGGAACACCTTGGTTCGGCATCCCTTGATTCGGTGGTAGGTTGATTCGGTGAGGAGTTGGTCCGGTCGTGTAGTTTGGACCGGCGTGTAGGTTGATTCGGCATAGACTGATTCGGTGGGGAGTTGTTCCGGTCGTGTAGTTTGATTCGGCGAGGAGTTGGTCCGGTCGTGTAGTTTGGACCGGCGTGTAGGTTGATTCGGCATAGACTGATTCGGTGGGGAGTCGAACACGGTGGATGTTTGGTCCGGTAGGGTCAAAATATACCCAACACTTGCCCCCAAAGTAGGGTAGGTGCATGCACGTATCCTACTTTGTTTTTGACCATCCTAATTCCCCGTTTTCATCTGGTCCGGTAGCCCGCTTTTGTCTATAAGTAGATGGTTAGGGCCTTCGTTTTTCCATCTACCGAACCATTCCGTTGTCTCTTGCCGAATCAAAGTGTATCCGAATCAATCTCGAGCGTTTGCCAAAACAAGCAATTTAGCCGGACCAAGCAACTTAGCCGAACCAGGTGAGATTTTTTCTGCCGAATGAGTTTTTACCGAATCGACTCATGGATACCGAGTGCCGAATGAAATCCCATTCGTGAATAGCCGGATGAACTCGGGTAACCCGAGATTACCGAATGAACTGTGCATCTGTTTCCCGAATGAACTTGTACCGAGTGAACATGTGTTTTATACTTCGAACTTCCAGTGAAATTCCAAATTATACTGCTTGTATATTCTAACGATATATTTTTCCCATTTTTGCAGATAAATGTCTCGAAAAGTCGAAACTCGATCAGATAAGAGGAGATCCGGGGGTGAAGGAGAGTCCTCGGCCGTGCCCCCAGCTCAATCAGGATCGGAGCGTCATGGGCCTGCCCCAAGGTCATTAGTGGATGGATATGGTCCCCAAGAGTTGCTGGACTCCCCTCCTGACTGCTTTCCTAGCTCTCTCAAAGAGGAGCAACTCGATGTTATATCTCGTTCCTTTGGGATCGATAGAGCCCTCATGCTGCTGCCGGGCCCAGGAGTCATGCCATACAGTCCTCCCGAAGGATACTTTGCTTATAGTAGGTACCATTGCATGTGTGGTGCTATCCCGCCACTCAATGCTTGGGTAGTCAGCTTCATCACGTACCTGAAGGTGGCTCCGTTCCAGCTTCACCCCAACTCTTATGCCATATTGGTGAGTCTCTTTGTTATTTTTCGGAGGAAGTATGGTCGCGCCCCCTCCAACCGGGAGATCCGGTACTTGTATAATTTAAGGGGCTATAAGAAGGGGTCCCCATATGTTAGCTTGGAGTCTGCTGTGACCTTCAAGCCGGTCTTGGACCTGTACTCTAAATTCAGCATGTTCAAGAAAGAGTGGTTCTTTGTTAGGGACGATTCCGTCTCCATCCGGCGCTTTACCTCTGGATGTAAGTTGATGCTTTTACTTATAATTCCTATTCCGATTGCGATGCTTCTTCTCATACTTTCTCATTTTTGCTAGCGACAGGTGGTTTTCCGGTTGTGGAGACTGACCGCCTGGTTCAGATGGCGGCGGAGATAGAAGCCATTCTTGGGAAATACAGATCATCTGCCTACTTGATTAGAAATGCGATTCTTCTGGAATATAACTTGATCCTTCCGCAGCAGTCTGTATTTAAGTTGAGGGAAACGGCGGAAGAGAGGGCGGCTGCTCAGGCGGCAGAGGGCGGAAAGAGAAAACCATTTACGAAACCTCCAGCCGTCGGAGGTAAGAAGCTTAAGAGGTCGGACGGTCCTTCCCCCAGCAATTGTCCACTTACTCAGGGGGAGATAGATGCGGAGGAGGAAAGAGGTGAGGCGGAGGGCGGAAGTGACGTTGAGCGTCTTGGTGACGAGGGTGGCGATGGACAGGGTGGTGATGGACAGGGTGGTGATGGTTCCAGGGCTCTGTCTTCTGGGCAAGTAGGCGAGATGCAAGAGTGGACGGATGATGCTCTCCGTCAAGCTTTTGAGGGGTTGGGTGATGATCCGGCTTTGGTAGAGAAGACTGGGGAGGCGGACAAAACCGGGACTGGTGCAAGTGAGTCTTCTCCGACTATTCCGGCCAAGGTGGCTCTGACAACTCAAGGTGAACTCTTGACCCCTGCATGCTTCACTAATGATAGGGACTTAGGAATATTTTATGACCCGCTCCCGTCCTGGAATGAAATCCGGGACTTATTGCAGTATCCCACTCCTCCCCAGGGTTTGTACAACCACAGCTGTGTTTCTTTTCCTTTTCTAACTTGTAACCTACCGCGTTTCTTGAATCATATAGTAATGTAAGATTATGACACTTGTTCTTTATATCAGGAGCAGGCAAGACGCCCAAAGCTTCAGACCTTCGACACAGGCTCGAGCAATATAAACTTTCCAAAATTTCTGCTAAGCCGAAGCCCTCAGCCCAACGCTCCGGGGATGTAGTCGGGTACCGTCCTCTTCTTGGGGTCATCGAAGAGGGTATTCAGCAGAGGAAGAGGAGTCATCCTTTATCCGAAACTTCGCTCGGTTCTCAGCCTCCGGCTCAGCCTATTCATGATATTACTGAGGAGGGCAGCGAGTTTGTATCTTCTCCACACCCATCCGGAAACCCTTCTGTTGTTCATATCGACCGTCCCGATCTGGCCCGTAATCCATTTGCCGGTCATCCTGATCTGGATCCGGGTTCTCAGGATATTAATTTTGACGAAGTTACTGGTGAACACCTTCTCCCCCGTAACCCCATGGTACGAGTACTTGACGAAGCCAAGTCCTTAGACCTCGATCTGCTCACCACTCGTATAGTCACTATGGGAGACGAGGCCAAGGCCAACATTGATCGGGTGGCGGAGGAGGCCAAGAAGCTGATGGGGCATCACGCTCGGCTGGTTAAGGCCGGAGAGGAGATAGGGAGCGCCAATATCCGACTTCGATTGGTGGTCTCGGATCAGGCCAAGCAGCTTGCGGATCAGGCTATCCAGATTTCTCAGCATGAGGCTGCCACTGGGCGATTAAGGAGAACCATGGAAGAGGCTAGTCGGGCCGAATTGCGGAAAATGGAAGCTGCTTGCAAAGAGCGGATTGATATGGCTATTACCACGGTGGATGAGGTTCGGAGAGCGGATCTCGAGCAGGTGGAGGAATTGTCCGAGAAGCTTGAGGCTGCCGAGCTTGCTCAAGCTAAGTTGAGGGAAGAGATGGCGGTGATGCGGAGGTCCCTTCAAGCTGATTGCTCGAGATACAGACTGGAGAGAGATGCTGCCGTGGAAAGGTTGTCGGCCTCCGATGCCCGGATGAGGGAGTTTGAGGAGAACGAAGGAATGATGGATGACATGCTCCAGGACATGTATTTCCGGACTTGGAAGCAGGGTAACCTCTCTTGGATGGATGATTATCCCAGAGTCATGGCCAAGATATATCTTCGGGCTTTGGAGGAGGCTAAGGCTGATGCAGATAAAGAGGGTGGAACGGTCTTCAGTATGGATGTGGTCACGGCCCAGTTCACCAAGGAGGAGAAAGTGGCGGTAAAGGAGGGTATGCGGCTGCTTGCTGCTGAAGAGGCGGGTGTGCAGGTAGAAGATGACGACCAGGATGGTCAAGAAGCTAGTACTGGTAAGTCTTCCTTTCTAGTCTTTCTGTTAACTTGGTTACTCATCACTAATGAACCCTTTTTATGACCGGACAGGCGGGCAAAAGAACAAGGACAAGACTTCGACGCAACCAGCTCCATGACTGATCCTGAAAAATTCTTTTTGTAGGCTTGGCATTGTTGTATCTGTTAGTCTTAAGACAGTAGGGTAACTTCCAAGTTGTAATTCTTGCTACTTGTAATAACATTATTCTTGACGTGTAATTTTTTAGCTCAAGTTGATTTTGTCATTTCTTGAATATTTGTTGCTATTTCGACATATCGTATGAGAAATGTAGCTATGTGTATTCTTGTAATTAAATTGTGTTTGATGTCAGATTCTGGTTTTAAATCATAATCTCATGACTGGCAATGTTAGCGTGTGGTGTGGAAAAATCAAATTATAGTCATGCATTTGTACATAAAGGAAGAAAATACCGCTTTTCATGTTCTGTTTGTAAATGGCAGTTTCGAATATCTTATATGACCAAGCATGGAGAGCAGTTGACTGCCCCGCCATCTGATTGTGAATCTCTGCATCCATTGGCGGGTACCTCTTACCCTGCATCCTGTACTTTATGGTTTGTTATAGAGGATAGGAGGAAAGTTTTTTAAGTAAAATTGAAATATGTGAAATAGTAAAACTTCCAGTCACGGAAGGCCTTCGATGTGCTTAAGTTCGTGGCAAACGGGTTTTGTAGTCACTTTCCCTAGCTGTGGGTCTTGGAGACATTTGTCACCCATCTTACGCCTCCGCGGGGAGTTAATTCTTTTTTACCACAGCCGCACTTAAGACACACCGGAGCCGAGATCGCGCACAGTAACTACCCGGGCCATTATGGCCCGTACTCATGGGTATTATTCGACTTACTGTGGCCGGCTAGCGTGGGTGCCGATCGTCAACTGTGAACTGCCCCTGGCTGGCCACACCTTATGTTGGGGCTTATAATCGGTTCACAGTCGCCGGCGAGCCTAACGCCGTAATGAGCTGCCTCGGCTATAGTCGGCCTTCTCGGTGGCTTATAATCGGCTCATTACAGTTGGCTTTAAGGGCCGTCGCGAGCAATGAGTTAACCCGCAGCAGAGGGATGCTGGAGCAAAAGTGTCTCATTGGCGAGGGCATAGATTCGCATAGTACCTGTTGGGGCTTGTCCACGTGGAGTTGCATTGTGGAGTGCTTTGAATAGAAATGCTATATGCTCAGGATTTTGTTCAACAGAAAAGGATAAAATTAACAAGCAGCCAAGATACAAAGGAACAAGTTAAAAAGAGACAAGGCTTTTTTAAAGTGGTTCGGCACGAAAAAATGCCTACGTCCACTGATTCTCTTCGTTAATTCACTTCATATGGGCAATACAAGTTAAGAAAAGTATCGACGGAGGTGTTGGATGTTCCATGCCCTCTGGAACACCTCCCCGTCCACTGTTGACAAAATATAGGCTCCGTTGTGGAGATCTTTATGAATTACATATGGTCCATCCCAGATTGGGTCTAGTGCTCCGGGGCGAGGGAAGATTCGCTTGAGGACAAGATCCCCTTCCCGTAAGGCACGATGCTTGACTTTGGAGTTGTATTGTGCTGCCACCTTTTGCTTGTGGGCTGCTGTTTTTAGGACTGCATCATTCCTTCTCTCCTCGACTAGATCCAAAGACATGTTGAGGAGCTCTTCGTTTTCTTCTGGGTTATAGTGGATCCTACGGTGGGAAGGCACAATGGTTTCAACTGGGAGCATAGCCTCTGATCCGTATGCCAAAGAGAAAGGAGTGTGCCCTGTTGATGTTCTGAAAGATGTGCGGTAGGCCCATAGTGCCGTAGGGAGTTCATCCACCCAAGCGCCCTTTGACTTTTCGAGCTTCTTTTTGATCAGAGTTTTCAGAATTTTGTTGACTGCTTCGACTTGTCCGTTTGCTTGGGGATATGCTACGGATGAGAAGCTTTTGCGAATTCCGTGTTCTTGGCACCAGTTGGCGAATTCCTCGCTGTCAAACTGAAGTCCATTGTCTGATATGATTTTTAGTGGGACTCCGTACCTGCACAGAACATTTTTGATTAAGAAGTTGATAACTTTCGCTGAAGATACTTTATTTAGAGGTTCTGCTTCCACCCATTTGGTGAAATAGTCGACTGCTACTATAGCATATTTGGCGCCGCCTCGACCCATTGGCAGTTCACCGATTAAGTCAATTCCCCATACTGCAAAGGGCCAAGGGCTGGTCATCTGGGTAATCTCGGTTGTTGGTAGCCGAGGGACCTTAGCAAACTTTTGGCATCTGTCACACTTCTTGACGAAATCTAAGGCGTCCTTGCTTAAGGTGGGCCAGAAATATCCGTATCGGAGTATCTTTTTTGCTAATGTTTGCCCTCCGGTGTGATCTCCGCAGCTTCCTTGATGAATGTTGGATAAGATTTCCTTGGCTTCCCTTCCGGCGACACACCTTAATAATGGGTTAGAGAACCCACGCCGATAGAGGATGTCTCCTTGTATTGTGTAGCGGGACGCTTTCCTCAAGATTTTCTTGACTTCGTTACGCCCGTCGGGTAGTGTGCCATTTTGTAGGTAGTCTCGGATGGGAGTTATCCAAGTTGCTTCTTCGGTTGCAGCTATCAGATTCACTTGTTCAAAACTCGGGATCATTTGCTTTGAGACAGTTACTGCCCCGAAGATGGCGACGTCTCTCATACTTGCTTGCTTTGCCAATTCGTCGGCCTCTTGGTTCTCTTCCCGAGGGATGTGTTTGACTAAGTAGTGGTCTAATCGGCTGAGAAGTAACTTGGTCTTCTTTAGATATGCTATGAGTCGTTCTTCTCTAGCTTGGAATTCCCCTAGTATTTGATTAACAATAAGCTGAGAATCGCTGTGAAGACACAAAGAATTGGCTCCGATCTCGATAGCAATTTCTAATCCGGCTATTACTGCTTCGTATTCTGCATCGTTGTTGGTGGCAGTGAATTCCAACCTTATAGCATAGTGCAGTTTATTTCCCCTGGGAGTGATGATTACCACACCTGCCCCCGAGCCTTGTTCGTTAGATGCACCGTCCACAAAGAGATTCCACTTGATATCTTCTGCTATTTCCAGTTGCTCCTTATCCTCGTTGGTAGTGAATTCTGCAATGAAATCAGCCATGGCTTGTCCCTTGATGGCGGTGCGAGGGTGATAGGTGATATCATATTGACTCAGCTCAATACACCATTTAAGTAGTCGCCCGGAAGTGTCGGGACGATGGAGTACCTGCCTTAGTAGTTGATCGGTTAGAACCTTGATGGAATGGGATTGGAAGTAATGACGCAGCTTTCGTGAAGTGATTAGTAAGCAGTATGCTAACTTTTCAAGCTTAGGATATCTGACTTCTGCCCCAGTAAACCTTTTACTGACGAAGTAAACTGGTCGTTGCGTGCGGTTATCTTCCCTTACCAAGGCAGCGCTTAGAGCGTGAGATGACACAGCAAGGTATAGGTATAATTCTTCGCCTTCGCTTGGGGTCGAGAGTACCGGTGGTTTCTGGAGGTGTTCGATTAGGTTAAGGAAAGCGGTCAAGCATTCGTCCGTCCATTCGAACTTTCCTTTATCTTTCTTTAGAGCTTCGAAAAAGGGGACGCACTTGTCCGTTGCTTTGGAGATGAATCGGCCTAGGGCAGCCACTTTTCCATTTAGGCTTTGCATTTCCTTTCGGGTGGAAGGTATCTTGATGTCTCTTAATGCTCGGACTTGTTCAGGGTTTGCTTCTATCCCTCGGGCATGGACGATGAATCCTAAGAATTTTCCTGATGACACTCCGAAGGAGCACTTCAGTGGATTCAACTTCATTCCATACTGTCGAAGTACCTGGAACATTTCGCCCAGGTGGCTTACGTGATCTTTGGCTTCCCGTGATTTTACCAGCATGTCGTCTACGTATACTTCCATTGTTCGTCCTATTAGCCCTGCGAACATCTTGTTGACGAGGCGCTGGTAGGTGGCTCCTGCATTTTTAAGTCCGAAGGGCATCACTTTGTAGCAGTACAAACCCCGGTCGGTGATGAAACTAGTGTGATCTTGGTCGGGAGCATGCATAGGAATTTGGTTATATCCCGAGTATGCATCCATAAAAGACAGGAGTTCGTGCCCGGCTGTGCTGTCTACAAGTTGGTCGATTCTGGGAAGCGGAAAGCAATCCTTTGGGCAGGCGTCATTTAGGTTGGAGAAGTCAATGCAGGTCCGCCACTTCCCATTAGCCTTCTTTACTAGTACCGGGTTGGCGATCCATTCTGGGTAAATAGCTTCTCGTATGAAGTCATTGGCGAGTAGATTCTTTACTTCTTCATCGAGGGCTGCTGATCGCTCTGCCCCCATACTTCTCTTTTTTTGTTTTACGGGTGCCTTGGTAGGATCAATTTTTAATACGTGGCACGCTATGTTGGGGGAGATTCCGGTCATGTCAGCGTGTGACCAAGCGAATACATCCAAGTTGTGGCGGAGAAAATCAACGAGTTGTTCCTTCAATTCAGTTTTCAGCTGCGACCCAATTTTCAGTAGCCTACTTGAGTCGTGCTTGTCTACAGATATAAGCTCCATAGCCTCTGCAGGCTCGGCGGTGGCCTCCTCCTCTTTGTCCCTAGGGTCTAATTCATTGAAAGGGTCGCTGGTGTATCGAAGAGGAGGGGCTTTCTTTAGTTGCTATGCTTCAAGGCTTTTTGTGCAGAGGGCAATCTCTACACCTTTCCCTTTATCTCTCCTGTGGTTGTTGCGAAGTTCGGTTACATAGCAGTCTCGTGCAATATCCTGGTCTCCTTCCACTTCCCCTACCCCATTGTCTGTTGGAAATTTCATTTTCAGGCACCACGGGGCTAGGACAATCTGGAAGTCAGATAGGGCTGGTCTTCCTAGGAAGGCGTTGTAGGCCGAATGGTTTTCTATCAGCACAAACGTCTGTTTCCTTACAACGGAGCGGGGATGGCTTCCAATTTCAACGAAGAGGTCCAGCTGCCCGATGGGCATTTTCGCATCTCCAGTGAAACCGTGTAGCGGTTTATCGCAGGGAGATACGTCCTTCATTGACAACCTCATTTTGTCGAATGCGTGTTTGAACAGGATATTCACAGAGCTTCCAGTGTCTACCAGGATTCGGTAAACTTCGGCGGGACCGAGTCGGGCAGAGATAACCATGGGATCCATGTGAGGGTACTGTCTTCCTTCTAGGTCGCGTTTACTGAATGTGATGTCATCACTTTCTTTCCGCTTTGGGTGGCGCTCTTCTATAACCGTATTGACGCAGTC
Organism: Allium fistulosum; assembly: GCA_030737815.1. NCBI lineage: Eukaryota > Viridiplantae > Streptophyta > Magnoliopsida > Asparagales > Amaryllidaceae > Allium > Allium fistulosum. The sequence continues at coordinate 1,123,808,180 of CM060902.1, read as the reverse complement.
TCTATTGTCTCTGAGCGACTTCCCATATCTTTCCATCTCTTTCCAGCTTCTGTCTGCGATGTGTGGACCTCCTGAGATGGTATGGACCACTATCTTCTCTTGACTAGAGCTGCTAGCGTTGCGGTCGCCTCTGCCGGTCCCTGGTGAGGGTAGCCTTGGGTTTTCATTGGCAGGAGCTGGAGTCCTGTCTTGACTTTTTATATAGCGCTCCAGTTTCTTTCTTCTGATGTGTTCCTCAATCAGATCCCGGAGATGATGGCATTCGTTGGTATCATGTCCGTGGGATTCGTGGAAGCGGCAGAATTTTCCAGATTTCTGTGCGCTATCTGATTCCTTCTTGTATGGTGGGCGTTTGTATCTAACTTCGCCTTGGGTGGCAAGGAAGATGTTTTCGACGGTCTCGTTCAAAGGGGTGTAAGAGTCGAATCTTGGTCCTGGCCGATATAGGCGTTTCTCTACTTTCTTGCCCCCAGCATTGTCTCTGGAATCATTTCTTCGAACGTCCCTTGCCACAGCAGGGGCGTTGCCATGGGTCGTCTTACTTTGCTGTCCTGACTGCCCCTCAATGGCGGCATCCTCAAGCCTCATGTATTTCCCGGCTTCATGGAAGAAATCGGGTAAAGTAGCTGGTTTTTCTTTTGTCAATCTCCTAGCAAATTTAGTGTCCGGATGCACCCCACTGCAGAGGGCCATTAGGATAAGCTTCTCATCGGCATCTTGAACTGCGGCTGCTGCGGCGTTGAATCTGGTTAGGTATTGCTGCAGCTTTTCTCCAGGTTTCTGTTTGACGCTGGATAAGGAATAAGCGTCCTTAGGTTGCTCCACATGAATGCGGAACTGACTGACGAATTTTTCTTTCAACATTTCCCACGAGCTGATGGATCCTTGGGGTAGATGACAGAACCAGGAGGTAGCAAGATCTGCTAAGAAGAGCGGGAAGCATTTGCACAGCACTCCCTCTGTTGCTCCACTCATGAGCATATGCTGCGTGTACCTCTGTAAGTGTACAACGGGATCGGAGGTTCCTTTGTAAGGTTCCATTGTTGGCATCTTCCATTCTCGGGGGGTGATAGCAATTTCGATATTGCGGGCGAAAGGGCTGGTTACCCTAGCGCCTATCCCTCGATCTCTTTGCTCCCGTTGGACACACTCTCTGAATAAGCGTACCATCCTTTCATCAGAATTTGGAGCGGACAGAAATGAGTTCGGTTCCGTCCTGTGGGGTTGATTCCGACCAGACAACCTGTAGGGATGGTATCGTCTATCATTCCTCATATTTTCCAGTGACCGCCTTTGATCTTCTGGGAGCATGCTTGGATCAGCTACAGTTGGCCCTTGCCTTGATCTTCCCCTGTTGGGTTCTGATCTAAGCACTTCCTCGGGTCCAACTTCGGGCTGAACTCCAGCTCGGCCCCGTTCACTGGTGTTTCTGTGGTTAGGCAGCATGACAGGCTCAGCTGCAGTTGACCTCCGCCCGGTACCTTCCCCGTTGGGTTCGGCACCAAACGTTTCCTCAGGCCTAACTTCGGGCTGAGCTCGGTCTCGGCTCCTACCACGGCTACTCCTGCCGTTAGCTCCTTCGAAGAAAGAAGATCTTTGCTGTCTCTGAGATCCTCCAGATTGGGACTCGCCCCATGATTCAGTGTTGTGGTTGGATTCTTCAGCGTCCCTCAAGCGTGACATGAGATGGTCCACCAAGGCTTCCTGCTGGGACGTGAAGCGGTTAGTTACTTCAACAACAACTCTGTCCAAATCTGCCCTAGTAATTGCTGCAGGCTGTTCTGTGGCAGGAGTGGTGGGGTTAGCCTGTCCTCCATTTGTTACCGTTGCTGGAGGAGGAGGATTTACTTGATTTGCGATAGCTGGATCAGGAAGGCTACTGGATGCGATGTTTTTTCCTTTGTTAACATCTTTTCTCTGTTTGGGAGGCATGTTTTCCAAGTGGCGGATGAAGCTGTTAGGAAAACTTGTTAAGCGGATGAAGCTGGAGCTTCGAGCTTCAATCTCTCAATGAAAGCACCAAAAATGTTTGCACAAAAAATGGACAAACACCTCAAAGTTGTATGATTTAGTAGATCTTATGTTGTTCTTAGTGATTTGGGTGATTTATGCAAATATATGAAAAACAGGGGCTAAACTGTAAAAAGACACGCAGATTTATAGTGGTTCAGCCAGAATGTGCCTACGTCCACTTTATATGTTATTTCTCTTCTTTTGTTGTGATTACAAGTACAAAGCTTTGGTACAAGTAAAAGAAAGTTGTTTGAAAGTTCCTTCCGTGCTTGAGCTCTCAAAAACTTGTCCCCCATTGTTGTATCCCTGCCCCTCTATTTATAGAGTGAAGCTGGGGGTAGGGGTCTTGGAGGTATATAGCAGCTGGCGGGCCTGGGCTGAGACAATCTGGCCTGGAACACCTTGGTTCGGCATCCCTTGATTCGGTGGTAGGTTGATTCGGTGAGGAGTTGGTCCGGTCGTGTAGTTTGGACCGGCGTGTAGGTTGATTCGGCATAGACTGATTCGGTGGGGAGTTGTTCCGGTCGTGTAGTTTGATTCGGCGAGGAGTTGGTCCGGTCGTGTAGTTTGGACCGGCGTGTAGGTTGATTCGGCATAGACTGATTCGGTGGGGAGTCGAACACGGTGGATGTTTGGTCCGGTAGGGTCAAAATATACCCAACAGTATATATGTGGTTGAAGTGGTAGTCTTTTGATTGAAATTTTCTTGAGTGATTTTCTCACTCACATCTTCAATTCAGACCCAATTATTCGTGAATTTCGTTGTTTAATTCTTGGCTATTATTGCTTTGAACTTTGGTGATTTTGTTTAATTTGGGCTTTGGCCATTCGATTTGGTTTAGATATTTGAGATGATTTGAGCTGTTCGTTTTCTTATTCATCACTGTTTCGATTTTGGTTTGATGATATCGATTTGGTTCGTGACCACTGCAGTTTTGATTCTGTGACTTTGGTCTTGTGTCAATTGTTGTTTCGACTTCAGGTTGCACTGCTACTGTTTTTGCATTGCTCCATGCGTATGTGCAATGTTGTTTTGATATTTGGCTCGGTTGCCTCGAGCACATGTGTACCTCTGTCTCTGGTTTCACTGCCTTTGTTTTTTATCAAAACTGCTACTTGATTTTGGTTTGCACATATGTTGGCAATTGGTCCAGTTTCATTTGAATTTGTTGTACTTAAGGTTTGCATATTTGGCTGGTGGCATTTGGTCTTGATGTTGTACTTCACAATGTTTTTGCGTGTCTGCACATGTGTTTCGAGTCCATTGCTTTCACTGCCCTCTGCTAGTACATGCATTGACTACACATCCTCTCTTATTGTTCACTTGTAGTTGAAGTATCCCTCGAGTTGTTTATTTATTGTAGCTGTCTCGACCATTTGAGGCAGTCTGCATATTTGTTTCTTGTAGTATTGGGCTTAAGTAAGGTTGCCTTTAAATTCTAGTAGTACTTGAGTTGATGACTAGACTTCACGTAGTCTTTGATTCAGATTGCTTCTTTGTTTCAGTGCTTATACACACACATATATATATATATATTCACTGATATATATGTCTTTATGTTGTATGGTTCTCTGTTACAGTTTGCATTGTGCATCCATGTGATATGTTAGTTCATCACTTTCACTGTTTCTTGATGGACTTTATTCGGGGCAGTTTGCATACAGTTGCATTATTATTCTTGTGATTGTGTCTCAGTGATGCATTACAATTGTTGTTGGTTTGATGTTGAAATCACTTGTTCTTTGTGAGTTCCTGTCCACTTGCCGTATGGATTAGATTGTCTTTTGATTCAACTTGAATCTGTAGATTCATGTTGTATTTGCCTTGAATTCCATGTTGACTTCACCTTGAACCCTTTGTGTAGTTGATGTCTTCTTGTACGCGTCTTCACTGTGTAGTTGACTCATCCATGTATATGTGTAGCTTGGTTGCATAGATACTTCACTGTGTTCATGCAGTTGAGTTTGATACTGGTACATATGCTTGTTTCTCTTACTAGACCAGTAGCCTTTGTGTTGACTCTGTTTTACTGCAGCTAATTTTCACATGTACACTGCTTGACTTTATGGTCGGGTTCCTTCATGTGGTTAGTGTTCTTGTATCATCACTATTGAGTGTTGTGCATTGGTCTTTGTTGTTGGGTTTCACTGACCACACATGTACCTACTTGCATCCTTGAAATTGGTTAGATGGTACTGACCAGTTGAGTTTGAGTCGTATAACTCGAACTTGATCTCGAGTTGGTGCCAAGTGCTCCTGATTTATTGATCTTTTGTGTATTTCATTACTGTTGTGGCGAGGCAGTGCACGCGTGCGTGTACTACAGCCACACAGAATTTTATTTGATTTGATCATTTTGAGATTTGTTTAATTATCTATTTGATAATTAGATTATGAGTTTCTAATTATTTATTTAATAATTAGATTTTATTGTTAATTGCTGTTTAGGCAATTCTGGGGTTTTCATATTATCTTCATCGATAATCTTTTTATTTCTCCTTATCGATGATTTGGATTTGCTGATTTGTTGTTTAACACTATTTAGTGTTATATCTTCCGTTATCCGATTCTCTTATCGAAGAGTTGGATATACGATATTTCTGTGACTGTCGTCTATTGATTATTTGATTATTATTGCTTCTGTGCATTAATAACTGAGTTTGAATTAGACTGACCCGTATATTATTTTCTTTTGAATTTAATACTCGGGTCAGACCGAGTTGTTTCAGGTTGTAGATATCCTGCTTTGGGTTGCTGCTTGAGCTATGAAGTCTTTTCATATCTTTTAAAGTAGTCTTCGTCATTTTGTAGTAGTCGTGTCATTGTATAGGATGATATGTATTCATGTATATTATTGTCAATAATGTACTTGTATATATAACTTCTAGAGTCGACAATTGTAGTTGTATCATACGTATTGTGTCAAATGTATTGTAACCGACATCAGTTATATATATATATATATATATGAGACTTTTGTTATCTGTGTTCCACATTTTTAGTATCTGTGTTATTATTATATATATTGTCCTAAACTATTATGAACCATCGTAGTTCGTTTTATACTGGAATTGGGTATGTCGATGGGAGTAAATATATAAGAGGTGAAAAAGGAAAAATATATATCACTCCTATAGAGGTAACCAATACTAGTGTAAGGCCAACTACGGATGGCCGCTCCTATCCAGCCTTATTCTTCGTAATAACAGACAATATTTCTTTTAATACTCTTTGTTATTGTGAGCATAGAGATGGGGCGTCACACAATGGTTTGAATAAATTAGCTAAGTTTTATAAAAATTAAATATGTTCATAAAAATTAACTAAGTATTATAAAAATTTACAAGTTTATAATAATAATAATAATAATAGCAGCAGCAGCAACAATAATAAACTAAGTTCGATAAAAAATTAGCTAAGTTTATAATAATAATAACAATAAACTATAATTTGATAAAAATCAACTAAGTTTATAATAATAAAAAATTAACTAAGTCAACTAAGTTTTATAATTAATAATAATAATAACAACAATAATAGGAATAACAACAACAACAACAACAACAACTAAGTTTATAAAAATTAATTAATTTAACTAAGTTTAAATTAAATAAGTTTATAAAAATTGACTAACTTTATAATAGTAATAAATTAACTAAGTTTACAATAATAATAATAAATTAACTAAGTTTATGAAAAATCTATAAGTTTGAGATAATTTATAAAAATTAACTAAGTTAATAAAGTTTAAGTCTGAGACAATTTATAAGTTTAAGTTAATTAAAATATAAGTTATGACATTTTAAGTTTTAGCAATTGAGATAATTTATAAGTTTGAGTTAATATAAATAATGTTATAAATAAGTTATTTGATGTCTTTAAGCGAAACATGTGTGAAACTTGACATATTTTTCTTAGATCTTCTTTTGTTGTTGAACTCCTATTGATGAGTTGGATATTTCAACTTTTAGCCCTTGATATGACAATTCTCATTTGGTATTTGATATATCCTATTTGGTTAGTGCCAAATAAAAATGTGAATGGTCATTCAAGTCAATACGACATCATTAATTTGATGTGTGGCTCTATCAGATTTTAATCCGACATGATTTCATTGCCAAAATCATAAATTCATCAACAACATTTTACCAGATAGGTTTATCATGTATTGTACACCAGTTACATGTATGTGTGGATCCAACTGCAGCTGTGATCCAACTGCAAAAGCTATTAAATAATCATGAATGATTTGCAGGTAGTTTGAAGTAGGAGATTACGAAGGAGAAGAGACTAGAGGCTGTATGTGTGGATCCAACTTCAGCTGTGATCCATGCACTTGCTAATGGGTGCCCCAGTCTCTGCTCGTGTGGTAGCACCGTATGAAGCTCTATATGGTCGTCCATGCAGGTCACCAACATGTTAAATCAAAATCGAAGATCAGTTAATACTTGGCCCTGATATGATATGAGAAGCTTCAAAGAAGGTTGATATGATTAGAAAGAAGCTAAAGGAAGCCCAGAGCAGATAGAAAAGTTATGCAGACCAAAGGCGTAGAAATATGGAATTCTCAGTTGGAGATTCAGTCTTTTTGAAAGTCTCTCCGATGAGAGGAGTGGTGAGATTTGGAAGAGCTGGGAAGTTAGCACCTCGATATATTGGACCATTTCCCATTCTTGAACGAATCGTCCCACTAGCTTGTCGAGTGCAATTACCAGAAAGGTTGGTGGGAGTGCACAATGTCTTTCATGTATCTCATTTAAGGAAACATGTGCATGATCCAGAGCAAATCATAGAAACAACTGCTCAGGAACTTGGAGGTAGAACCGAATTTGCAGTTATTAGACGGCCTATTCGAATCGTTCATCATGATGAGAAGCGATTAATAAGGAAGGTGGTAAGGTTAGTTAAAGTTCAATGGAGTGGAGATGCTGAGGATTGCACTTAGGAAATGGAGGATAGAATGAAAAAGGCATATCTCGAGTTTAGGATTGAAGAATAAACTATATAAATCATATCGTTATAGTGTACTCACCACCTTTAGTGTAGTCCCTTATCCATACTTTTGTATATATCCCATCATATCGAATATATTTCCTTTTGAGCTATTTTCTCCTTATCTTAATTTCGAGGACGAAATTCTTTTAAGGAGGGGAGTTTGTAACGACCCGTAAGTATATCACTTTAAATATATGTCTGTTTTGCCTTATCGATATAACAATAATTTTGTAAATAATTATTAGTATTAATTTATATGGTTTTATAAATAAAATATGATCTTTTTAATTAGTTAAGAATGAAAAGAAAATTTATTTTCAAAATTTGTTTACAAATGTATGCATATTAACTAAAAAGGGAAAATATGACCGAAAAACGAAATCAGGATTTGTGACGATGCAACATGTGGAAGTTGTGCAACATTGTGGATATATGTAACATACACATATACATATACATGTGCATATATAATAACATGCACATAAACATACATATACAAATATAATTAAGTATAAAAATATAATATAAAATATATAAGATATTTTAGTTTCCTTACTTCTTAAGCACATAAAAGTCAACATATGTATACCCTAAATTGATGGAAGTGATGGGCACAAGGGTGATGGGGCTTTTGTCGTGCTTAGGGGGGAGGGTGTGATGATGACGATGATGCAAGAGATGATGTATGTATAGATATTTTTTACTCTCTTCTTTTTCTACAAATACCCTACACTCTTCTCTTCATTTTCATTCATCTCCTTCTTCATATTTTCTATGCTTTGTCCTCCTCTTTAATGGCTTCTACCCTAAGAGAAATTATGGCAAAAATTATTTCAAAAAGAATTTAAATTTATAATATATAGTTATATATACTTAAACACCTCCAAAAATCCCGAAACTCCACCTTTTCTCCTTGTTTTTCACGGCCTCCACCCAATTTCATTGAAGGCCGAGCCACTTCCTTGCTCCACCCTAGACCATGAGCTCCCCAAGCCACCCCAAGCTTTGGTCAAGGCACCTAGGAGCTTATGTCCGAAGAAATTGTGAGCTTTGGAAACCAAATAGCGGAGCTATAGTGAATTTATAGTTAATCGATTTATATTCAAGGTAAGAATTCTTAAAGTTCTAGTATTATATTCTATCGAATGTTATATATGTTTGATTATGATCATTGATGATGGTTGTTTAATATGAATGTTGAATATATATGTAAGTCACAGAAATACACATCCATAAGCACAATGGAAATCACTTTCCTCTATATTAATGAATTGGTGTATATATGGAATGTTAAACCCCTTTAAAATGGTTTAATAATGAGTTTGAAATTTTTTATAAATATTTAAAAGTGTTTTGGTGAAGTTTGTATGAGAATTTGAAATTTAGTTAAAAATAGACGCGTCGCGTAACGGCAGTTCGCGATTTCGCGTCATAAAAGTCAAACGAGTATATAGAATGGAATATAGCTTGGAATTCTTTAAGATAAGAATTTTCCAAACTATTATATCCATAGTTTTCAAAAAAATAAAGAAAATCGAGATTTCGATATGTTTAGATATTGAAATATGAGTAAAACAAGTTTTTGGGAAAATTGTGGTTTTGCAGTTCGGAGTCCATAACAGGATTTCTTTGAAATTTATATTTTAAAAATTGTTTAAAAATATGAAGTAAATTAGAAAAATATTTTAAAATGTTTTCAAAGTGAAAATTAAGTGTTTTAATGATGATTAGGAAGTTTTATAGTTTATTTAAAAGGAATTTAAACAAACGATTTAAAGAAAAGCACCTACAAGTTTAGAGATTCAATCTTGCCTCTTAAAGCCGACGAGTAGACTGGATTTTTATATTTGTTAGATCCGGATATGAGGTGCTTAAACTAAGGAGATGTTTAGGAGCAACCAGTGCCCTGGCTTACCTGGCCTCTTCTCTGGGCGAGGGATAGATAAGGTCGAAATGTCGGAAACGAGTTAAGTATAAAAAGGTTTTTAAGAAATCAAAGGATTTGATAAGAGAGGTTTAATGATTCCGTATATACTGGAAAGAATGCTTTAAGAAATATATACCTCCAAAAGAGATTTTGATAAAAAGAACTTAATCTATTAAAGAACGATTCCCTATTCACAGAACACCTTTTTCGATGATTGTTTTGAAGGAATCGAGGTCGAATTTGGGTAATCTGAAGACCACTTCAAACCAATTTACGTATTCGAACTGAAGACATAGTTATGCTATTTGAGATTTTCGTAATGAAGGACTGCTTGTTGATCATTTGGGGATAAACTCTCGATATACATATAGTAACAGTAGTCTCTTCGTTGTGAAATATCCAATGCAATGACTAATCGCTACTAATCCTAGGGGAACTCCCGATAGGATGTGGTAGGTGAGTGCCTTCGGTTTGTCCTATACCTGGACAACTTGTATGGACAAATGTCTGTCGTTGCATTTCGAGTTACATAAGTGATCTCTATGAACGTATTATCTGCTTTGTAGCAGAGAGGGCAACTTCTCTTAGCTTGACACCCTTTCCTGAGACGTACAAGCTCAAGAGTTATACGTTTGTGGAGATCAGTTGTGTGATTATGGAATGGAAATGTGGCATTCAAAGTGAAAAGATGATACGCTATGTGAAAGGTAATCGTTACCTCAAGCCTCACACCCGGAAATGGGTGAAACAGGGTAGATGCAACAAGGTTATAAGGTTCGCAACCATTAGGGTATGATCATCCCCTTTTGGATAATTTCTACCCGCTATAACGTTTGGGTTTAAATTATTATGGTGTGTGCTAAGAGACATCTTGGATAGGTCGGTAATGACCGGGGTGATGACATATTCGTTACTAGCTAGTGAGAAAGGTTGGTCGTCTTGTGTTGGTAGAGGTGCATATGTTTGATTGACCATGGTACATTTCTCTAGAGATGTACTAGCGGAAGGTAGTCCATTCACCAGGTTATTTGTATCGAAATCCATTCTCCAATAAGTGCCTGCCATTTTGTTTGTAGAACCCACGTTTGTGGCTAGTATGCTGGAATTTAATCAATGTAATAATTTCGGCTAAGATTAATAAGTTTACTTGCAAATGTTTTTAAAGAAATGTCGTTAAAATTAATAACCTTTATTTTTACATAATAAAGATTTGGTTATCATAAGGTAAAAACCCGTCCATGTTTATATGCGGCATGGCCTTATGAGATACCTTTTATTTTCAAACATCGTATTTTGAGTTCTCACACCTGTCTCATGACTGTCCCAGAGTTTATTTTGTTTTCCCTTTAAAACTCCGGGTACCCTATTTTTCTAGGCAGTCAAGTAGTCAGGTCCCCGTTTTGGAGTATTTTGGGTAAAGCATGCTGGAAATTTTTTTGGAGCATGGAGCTGTAGCATCTGATGTGGACATCTATCTATCTTTTTATTTTCCGATGTGCCTAAGTTTAGTTTTTACCAGTAATTGTGGGAGCAGGCAGTTATAACTGTTCCTGGCTGGGTTAGTTCATACCAAAACTATGATGTACCCTAGTGAGAGTGGTTGTATGTACTATCTATCTATAAATTTAAACGTAATGTGAGAATTTGTGTTTCTATCTTTTATCTTTACTTTACTTTACCCCTGAAAATATGCCTCCCCGGCACTTGGATTTACCGCATGTGAATACCATGGATGTGTTAGTGTCGATTTTCAAAAGTTGAGGAGACGTGTCTTCACATTTTGTATCAGAGCAAAAGGTTAAGCAAGAATCTTGGCTTTGGTCGGGTATGACTCATTAGAGATAGGGTTAGTAATACCCAAGAATGAGTTTAATCTTTGAGAGTGCGCATTTAGAATTCTTATCTGAATAAAATCAAGTTGAGCTATATACCCATTCCCTAAGATAATTTCATCTTTGTATTCTAAAGGTATCTTACTAAATTCGGGTAGTAAGACATGAGTAGCCGTAGAGGACGAGGATGAGGACGAGGACGGGGAAATAGCAGCACCACAACAACCAACGGTTGTGCTCCAACAGCGCTATAGAAGAAGTAGCTCCCGTACAACCTCAGGTTAATTTTTCCACCCTATGCAAAAATTATACCAGCTTAGAAGGGAAACCATTCAAGGGTACAGAAGCAAACATTGAAGTATAGGCTTGGATTAAATAGTGCGAAAGAATCTTTAAGGCATTGAACATCAGTAATGAGCAAAAGAGGTTTTTGGCCTCGTGGTAACTACAGGAAGGGGCTCTGGCTTGGTGGGAGTCCATTACCCTAAATGATTCAGAAGACAATTTCTCTTAGGAAAGGTTTAAGGAGGTTTTAGAGGAGCAGTACATGCCAGCGTCCGGGAAATCTCGTCTTTACAGAAGCTTTATGGATCTGAAGTAGGACGAAATGACAATTGAGGAGTATGCAAATAAGTTCAATGAATTATCTTGTTTTGGGCCAGGTCTAATTAACACACCTTAAAAAAAACGAGAAGTTTATTTCTAGGATGAACGAGAAGTACCAGAGCAGGATGACTGCCCATGTTAAAGGATCATTTATATACTTGCTGGATATGGGATTCCGTTATGAAACGTTGGACAAGAAGAATCCGGTGGTAGCTGAGACCAACAACCGGAAAAAGAGGAATTTCAATCACAGTGAGAAAAACCCATGGCCAGGAAAACCCAGGGAAGGATCTCAAGGAAACTTCTTCAAGGATTATACTTATAACAATTGCAAGAGGAAGGGCCATATTGCAAAGAATTGTAGAAGTCCAAAGGTCCATGATTCCGTCTCTCCTATGGTTCAGAATAGCCTCTGCTATAATTGTCATCAACCGGGGCACATGATAAAGGATTGTCCGATAATGAGGAAGGGAGTGCAAGCCAAAGTCTACGCAATAAAGGATGAACCTTCAACCTCTCAAGATGTGAAGGGCATGGGAGTTTTGGAAGGTAATATTTTTATCAAAGATGTTTTAGTTAGAGTATTGTTTGATACAGGAGCTTCTCTTAGTTTTGTTGCTAAAGAAACTGTAGAAGAATTAAAACTTGAACCTAAATTAGTTAATAACCCTATCTGCGTGACAAATCCTATAGGTGGTACCACTAACCTTTGTATGAATTGTGAAAAAGTCCCAATTTCCCATTCTTCACATCAATTCCCTTTTGACCTATTTGTCGTGGATTTTATTGGAATCAAAATTTTGCTCGGTATGGACTAGATGATTAAGCACGAAGCTATACTAGATTGTGTAAAATGAACGGTTTTAGTAAATACGAAGTTAGGGAAGTTTTTAGAAATATCTCGTGAAGATCCTAGTCCAAGAAGGGATAGTTTTCTATATGCAATAGATTCAGCCCAAAAAGGATTAGAAATAATACATGTTGTTAAAGAATTCCCTGATGTTTTTGAAGAAGTAAAGAATTTACCCCCACATTGGGAAATTGAGTTTCGTATTGACTTGATTTATAGTGCAAGACCAGTTAAAAAACATGATCGAAGGATGTCTCCAAAGGAGAGGGAGGAGTTAAATAACCAAACCCAGGATTTATTAAAGAAAGGGTGGATAAGACCTAGTCGTTCAGGTTGGGGATCGGCAGTAGTTTTTGTTGCCAAGTCAGATGAATCTTTAAAGTTGTGTATAGATTACCAAGATTTGAATAAAAAACGATTAAGAACTAGTATCCTCTACCTCGAATAGATGACTTGTTCAATCAGTTACATGGTGCTCGAGTATTCTCAAAAATGGATCTAGCCACGGGATTCCACCAACTAAGGATCGCAGAAGAATGCATCCATCTAACTGTATTTAAAAGTCCAAATACTTTCTTCGAGTGGTTGGTTATTCCTTTTAAGCTGACCAATGCGCCCGCTTATTCTGGAGACCTTATGAATAGAGTATTTAGCGATGTACTCGATAAATTCATGTTAGTCTTTATCGATGACTATTCTAAGACAGAACAAGAACACGAAAGGCATGTAGAAATTATGTTGGAGATATTGAGAAATATTGTGCTTAAAGCCAAATTCTCAAAATGCCATTTCTAGGAAAAGGAGGTAAGATTCCTGGGACATATAGTGTCAAGGGATGTGATTTCAGTAGATCCTATAAAGGTTGCAGCTGTTCTAAATTAGAAGCAGCCACAAACTCCTAAAGAGATTCGTAGCTTCTTAGGTCTTGCAGGGTATTACAGATGATTCATTCAGGACTTCTCAAAAGTTGCCTACCACCTAATAAAGTTGACAATCAAGGATCTAAATTTATCCGGACTCCTAAATGTGAAGAAGCATTCCAGAAACTTAAGAAAAGGTTGACAACTGCTCCAGTTCTAGCAATTATAAATGGAAATAGTGGATTAACTGTTTATACAGATGCTTGTGGATAAGGAGTTGGTGTAGTTCTGATGCAGGAAGGAAAGGTGGTTGCTTATGCAAGTAGACAGCTAAAGATTCATGAGAAAAATTATGCAACACACGACTTAGAATTATTAGTCGTGGTGTTCGCATTGAAAATACGGAGGCACTATTTGCTGGGTAAGAATTTTTTATAGTTTATTTCAATAAAACTTTGAATTGAATTTAGTAAATAAAATTCCCCCTTTTAATTAGGTGAAATGTTTGAGCTCTTTATGAATCATAAATATTTAAAGTATCTTTTCACTCAGAAAGATTTAAACATGAAGCAACAACGTTGGCTAGAATTTCTCGCATCTTATGATCTAGATATTCTATATACACCCAGGAAAGCCAACGTAGTAGCAGATGCATTGAGTAGGAAAAATGTTGTTATTTCTTATTTTGTAGTAACTCCAACTCTTCTGGAAAGATTTCCAGCAAGGAAAAAGAAGATCAATTCCTAAGGAAGATTTTAAAGATAAATACAAAGGGCAGAATTCAAGCTTTGAATTTGATAACCATGGAGTATTATGGTTGAATGGGCGAATTTGTGTTCAAGATGTGGAAAACCTCAGGTAAGAGGTGTTAGCTGAAAGTCACAAATCCAAACTCAACATTCATCCAGGAGTTAACAAAATGTATAAAGATATGAAGTGCACATTTTGGTGGAGAGGTATGAAAAAGGACATATCAATTTATGTTAGCCGATGCGTGAATTGTCAAAAAGTCAAAAGCGACCAACAAAAATTGCAGGGTTACTTCAACCTTTGGAAATTCCAACCTGGAAGTGGGATCAAATATCAATAGATTTCATTGATGGCTTACCTCGAACGAGGAAGGGAAACGAAGTGATTTGGGCTATCATAGACCGATTAACTAAAAGTGCACACTTCATTCCAGTAAAGCCAATATGGATAGTTATTTAATATAAATAAGGCACCACTGCCAATCTATTCCCGCCAATGAACTGTCAAAGTTGCGTGAAATTTTCATTTAGCCGCTCCTGTTTCTTCCGCTTAAGAATTAAAACATTTATGCAATGGGAAAACACTGTATCTTCATTATTTGTTTCTCCCTAAAAATAGCTCAGCAAACTCATCTTCATGTTGACATCGACTTCTTCTTAACTCTAAAATTTCTTCCCCATCTCAAATTCGAGGTTCTCCGCTAATACTAGGTCTCGCAACACAATACCTCCTCAATCGAGCTTCCTTTCCACCGCTACTGTTGTCAATATAGGTAACCCCAATTTAAAATTTTAATTATTATTATTTAATGAATTTTTCTTATTAGTTTTAAACTGTTTAGACATGGGAATATAATGTTATTTAAATATCTGTGTTGAGTTATTTTATTAATTATACTCGAAGAAACTAAGACAGAGCAACTGAGAGAGTATTAAATTTGTTTCTTAAGCATGAATTTGTTTGTATCACTATTTTGGCATCTACTGCAATTTCACTTTTTGATAAAACCACATTTTGAGCAATTTAATAAGCCAACATCTACCTCAGAGGCATTCAACAAAAAGTGTACTGTATGATACAATAATATAATCAGAAAGTATGGGAATAACTTTGCTATTTATGATTGGTAGCAATCAAGTAAGTTGGCGAACAAGGGCATTGGTTGTTACCGATTGCACAAGGCGATTCATATTTTGCAGGGACTCTAGTCATATCTGAGTACTCTCTGCCTTTTACGTTTTGTGCATCTCAACATTTTCTAATGCATTGAGCGATTGCTTCAGGGATCAAGCTCTTCATCTTATAAATGCAAGTATTTCTACCCACTGTTTTATAATACGATCAGTATATGGTATATGTGAATATGATGTATATCAAAGTTTGTTTCTCCTTAAAGTTTTGTAATTTTTATACTTCTTATTTGATAATTTCATGCGTGTCTTAAGTTTTTTGTGCCAGCCTGATGGTATATCTATCATGCCGACTGTAATTGTTGTAAAAATTAAGTGATACAATATGTCTTTAAATGTTATAAGCTTTGAAATAGTATGAATGTTCCTACTGTATTTCATCAGCACTAAGGCATTGCAATGCAAAATTTATTTTGAACTTCTGCCATGGTACACAAAAAGGTTGACTCCTGTGTTTTCAACATAACTTGGTAGTTTGAGTGAAATAATGTAAACAATGTTTAGAAAGTGGTTTAAGGGTGCTTTTGGTAAAGGATTCGTTCAAGTTTGTGATCGCAAAAGTGAATGTAAATTTGTGATTATAATGTTGAAATAATAGTGTTTGCGGAAAAAGATTGGAAAGAGAGTGGGAGTGTTTCCTGGAGATTTGACCAGGCAACTAGTACTCGGCATCCCAGTGGAACTCGGCATCAGAGAGTGTTCGGCATCTAGGAGTACTCGGCGAAGTACTCGGCATCAGATAGTACTCGGCGTAGTACTCGGCGTCAGGTAGTGCTCGGCATCAGCTGGGACTCGGCGTCAATTAGTATTCGGCGCCCAGTAGAACTTGGCGACAGAAGTGCTCGACATCCAGAAGACATTCGGCGTATATAACTACTCTACATGGCAGCATCGTTCGGCTAAGAAGCATCGTTCATCTAGAAGGCACGTTCGGCTTCGACTGACAACTATTCTGCACTTCCCACCCATCAAACGTACCGTTCGGCATTGAGAAGGTGGTTCGGCGTCAACGTGTTCGGTCTACTTGGTTCGGCATACAGCGACCACTACACTTGGGCTAGAGTGTTCGGCCACCAAGCCCACCTGGGAAGTCCAGCCCATATTTGTCTATAAATAGAGGGGCAGGGTCACAGTGAAAAGGGACCTTTTTTGGGAAAACAATGGGGAGACTCTGCCACTTTCAAGACTGATTATTTTCAATTCAAACTTGTATTCAAGTCATTAATATATGGATTGTATCTGTATTCAACTACTTGTGAAAGAAATAAAGATCAAAACTCAAAGTGGATGTAGGTAGTTACGCTAAACCACTATAAATCCGGTGTTCTTACTTTCTGCATTTAAATTAGCATATTCTTCCTTGTTTAATTTAACTTCATCACTTACATCTCTACACAGTCTTTCTCAACGAGGTTAGTGACCAATTTTGGTGCTAACACTTTGGTGCTTTCATTGAGAGTTGAATTCTCAGCTTGATTGGATCTCATCGTCTACTAGTGGATTTCCATATTCGCGAGATAGATCCAGTTGTTTACTAGAAAACTTCCTATTCTACTCAGATTTGAAAGAAATCTAAAGGAAGCTGATAGCCGTAGATTGGATTCACTAATGTACGCAAGATCTGGGGATTGGACGTTGAAGTTTGCACTCAAGTTGAATGAAGGTCGACCCTCCTCTGAAGGCAATTCGGCTGATCACTCCAGAAAAGGCTTATGCCGATCGCCTCAGAAAAGGCTTATGCCGATTGCCTCAGAAAAGGCTTATGCCGATCGCCTCAGAAAAGGCTTATGCCGATCGCCTCAGAAAAGGCTTATGTCGAACACTCCAGAAAAGGTGTATGCCGAACGCTCTAGAAAAGGCATAGTCCGAATGCTCTTCCAGGCCGAACATACCTCTAGGCCGAACGCTCTTCCAGGCCGAACATACCTCTAGGCCGAACGCCTCTGTAATGCCGAACGGTAGTGTATGCCGAACGACTCGGTTGTGCCGAACAAGAATGAATGTCGAGCGCCTCTGTAATGCCGAACGGTATTGTATGCCGAACGACTCGGTTGTGCCGAACAGTGTGAATACCGAACAGTGTGAATACCGAACACGTGTGGAATGCCGAACAGTGTGGATGCCGAACAGCTTTGGCCGAACCACTTCTGGACGATCCACTCTACCGAACAGCCTTGGCCGAACAGCTTTGGCCGAACCACTCCAGGCCGATCCACTCTACCGAACAGCCTTGGCCGAACAGCTTTGGCTGAGCCACATGCCAACACCGAACGCCCCAATGCCGAACGGTACTTCTGTATGCCGAACTGTACTTCTGTGCCGGGCGAAGTATCCAGACCGATCCATGCACTGTATACCGATCTCTCTCTCAAAAAACAATCTGACTGGTCCCTATACAAAAAATATATGGATCGGGTACGACCCTTATTTTCAAAAAATAACTTTTTCGGGTACGACCCAAATTTCCAAAAAAAGAGGCTAAATTTTTTTTTTCAAAAAAGAACCCTAGCCGCAGCGCAGTGCCTCCGGATTGTGAATTCAAAACTCAACTTAATAAAGGAACATTCTATCCACTTCCTTGACATCCCATAATCGACCAGGGCATAGAGGATCTAGCGGCAGCTTATGAACGACATCAAGAGAACGGACAAGCAACCGCTATTCAAGTGGTACTCCCAAATGTTGGAGAACATAGATGATATGACTCCAAGCAAATCAATGCTCTAAGAAATTTATTCCAAATACTAACAAGGGTATCAAACTCATCGCGTTTGAGGAAAGTCGACCTCCAGATATATTTTGGCAGCTAGTTAGCTAAAGAGCCTCCTACGACTATGGATCGTTTCTTTTACAAAATGAATCAGAACTAAAGTGAGGAGGAGTGGAGCAGACTAAGAAAAATAACAATGAAGGCCCGTTGGCTAAGGATGTAGATCCCAATAGCCGAAACAAGACTTCAGAATTCAGCTCATATGCTCTTTGAAAGATTCAATTGACAACCTCTACCTGAAGACTCACGACTCGGAGTGATACTAGAAACCAACCTCGAGAGAGTACACCAAAGTCTAAAGAAAATCAGGGGAATGTTGTATATTCCCAGATGCTCACTGATCCTAACACGGGCGATTACAAACACCTCCGAGGTGTGATCGAAAAGATGACCTGGAAAGGAAAGCTTCAATAGTATGTAAAAGTCCTGCAGAATTGCGGGCAGCGAATATCTGATGCCTATTAATAAAGGGCTATGATTATCAATTGGACGGTGGACGGCCGACATCCCTTTGAAAGGAGCCAAGGGCAGAGTCGAATAGCGAGCACACGATGCTACTTCACATATCAATGAGATTTACCATAATCTTCTTTGAATTATTTCCATTTCCATCTCTATTTCAATTGTTCTACGAACTACGAATAGCTTGAGCTAAACTACTTTCAAAACGATGCAGGTGACTAGGTACTCAGATTTGGTTGCCAACCAATCTACGCAGACCGTGATCGGACGTATGGAGTTACATCTGGACGAGCATAATTCTATCGCTCATCATCAACCATATGCCTTTGATTTGGGGCTATGGATTAAATACAATGTACAACATCACGATGCATGGAGAGCTGAATTCCATACTACAAGTGGAATTTATTCAAGTAGAGAGCGGCTGCGATACGGCCGGCCACTTGCTAAGTGAAACTCGAGCTCGGGGGCAAGCCATCACATCATGGCTAAAAATGGGTTGATACACGACGATCCTTCGCACAACTCCGTACTCCCAGAGTGCGAGACGGAGTATAAACATCTACTAAACTCCATACTCCCAGAGTACGAGACGGAGTATAAACATTCGCTTAACTCCGTACTCCCAGAGTGCGAGACGGAGTATAAACATCTACTGAACTCCGTACTCCCAGAGTACGAGACGGAGTATAAACATTCGCTTAACTCCGTACTCCCAAAGTGCGAGACGGAGTATAAACATCTACTGAACTCCGTACTCCCAGAGTGCGAGACGGAGTATAAACATCTACTCAACTCTGTACTCCCAAAGTGCGAGACGGAGTATAAACATACATCAACTCCATACTCATCCCCAAAACTGGGGGCAGAACCAAAGCAAAGCACGCTAGTTGAACATTTGTCTAAAAGAAGCTTGCAACGAAACGATTAAAAGACGACTGTCAAGCAATCAACTGAACGGAAATATTCAGCATGAAAGACTGTGGTTTTTCAAAGCACGTCATGTTTACACAAGACGTCCTTTGGGGGGCAAATGTTATCCCGCCTTTTGGCAAGGCCGTGACACCAAGAACTTGATTAGAAACCAGTGACAGTTCGTCTTGGAGATCGGCTACACAAAGACTCACTATGGATATCAATGGATTTTGTCCGAGTCTAGATCGAGCCACGATTAACAAGACATAACAATCAAAGCCAGGGAAGCCAACGTTCCAAGTTTCAAGGCGATCCGAGTTTGTATGCTCAACTTATGATTGATTCGAACAACTGACCATCCATCCATCGACCTCCACATTTGACTTGGAGACTTAAACTGCTTGGAATGAATATGGCCCGATCATCCACTCCAATCGAGTCATAGAACAAAGTTCGACAAAATACAGATACCCCTCATGAAGCTCAGTGATGCCGGGATCCGTCTAAAGTGGATGTGATTTGATCATCTACACATCAAATCCTACCCTGAACACGAAAGGTTGTTCGAAAGCCCAACTTGAAGTAGCTATGGTAGACTGCATACTCGCTAACCATCGCTGTCAATATATGGACACGACTGCACCTTGGAACATAGCAACTTACTTTGTCTACTCAACAATCTATTATCCTTATTTTCTAGAAGGAGATACGGAGCAAATTGTAAGAGATTTGGCTATTTAACCCAACATGGATGTGATCCAACCATCTGTCATATACCTCCTTCCTTGACTTGATTGGAAGAGCTATAATCACCAAGTGGACGAGAATCGATCGTCCATTTCTCAAATTCCATCCCTCATCCTGTGGGGCAGAATCCCATTCCGTGAGCAAACGTGGTTCGATTGTTCATTCGACGAAATTAGCCTCGATACAGTGGATGAATACAAATTAAAGAGTGGAAATACGGCTGCTCTCAACTTAAACCCCCAAGTCCCCGGAGCGCGGACTGGAGTACTCTAAGTCCCCAGAGCGTGGACTAGAGTATAAACGACTTAAACCTCTAAGTCCCCAGAGTGCGGACTGGAGTACTCTAAGTCCCCAGAGCGTGGACTAGAGTATAAACGACTAAAACCTCCAAGTCCCCAGAGTGCGGACTAGAGTACTCTAAGTCCCCAGAGCGCGGACTAGAGTATAAACGACTTAAACCTCCAAGTCCCCAGAGTGCGGACTGGAGTACTCTAAGTCCCCAGAGCGTGGAGTATAAACGACTTAAACCACCAAGTCCCCAGAGTTTGGACTGGAGTACTCAAAGTCCCCAGAGCGCGGACTAGAGTATAAACGACTTAAACCTCCAAGTCCCCAGATTGCGGACTGGAGTACTCTAAGTACCCAGAGCGTGGACTAGAGTATAAACGACTAAAACCTCCAAGTCCCCAGAGTGCGGACTAGAGTACTCTAAGTCCCCAGAGCGCGGACTAGAGTATAAACGACTTAAACCTCCAAGTCCCCAGAGTGCGGACTGGAGTACTCAAAGTCCCCAGAGCGTGGAGTATAACGACTTAAACCTCCAAGTCCCCAGAGAGCGGACTGGAGTACTCTAAGTCCCCAGAGCGCGGACTAGAGTATAAACGACTTAAACCTCCAAGTCCCCAGAGTGCAGACTGGAGTACTCTAAGTCCCCAGAGCGTGGACTAGAGTATAAATGACTTAAACCTCCAAGTCCCCAGAGTGCGGACTGGAGTACACTAAGTCCTCAAAGCGCGGACTAGAGTATAAACGACTTAAACCTCCAAGTCCCCAGAGTGCGGACTGGAGTACTCTAAGTCCCCAGAGCGCGGACTAGAGTATAAACGACTTAAACCTCCAAGTCCCCAGAGTGCGGACTGGAGTACTCTAAGTCCCCAGAGCGTGGACTAGAGTATAAATGACTTAAACCTCCAAGTCCCCAGAGTTCGGACTGGAGTACTCTAAGTCCCCAGAGCGCGGACTAGAGTATAAACGACTTAAACCTCCAAGTCCCCAAATTGCGGACTGGAGTACTCTAAGTCCCCAGAGCGTGGACTAGAGTATAAACGACTTAAACCTCCAAGTCCCTAGAGTTCGGACTGGAGTACTCTAAGTCCCCAGAGCGTGGACTAGAGTATAAACGATTAAAACCTCCAAGTTCCCAGAGTTCGGACTGGAGTACTCTAAGTCCCCAGAGCGTGGACTAGAGTATAAACGACTTAAACCTCCAAGTCCCCAGAGTGCGGACTGGAGTACTCTAAGTCCCCAGAGCGCGGACTAGAGTATAAACGACTTAAACCTCCAAGTCCCCAGAGTGCGGACTGGAGTACTCTAAGTCCCCAGAGCGCGGACTAGAGTATAAACGACTTAAACCTCCAAGTCCCCAGAGTGCGGACTGGAGTACTCTAAGTCCCCAGAGCGTGGACTAGAGTATAAACGAATTAAACCTCCAAGTCCCCAGATTGCGGACTGGAGTACTCTAAGTCCCCAGAGCACGGACTAGAGTATAAATGACTTAAACCTCCAAGTCCCCAGGGTGCAGACTGGAGTACTCTAACTCCCCAGAGTGCGGACTCGAATATAAGCGAATCAGGTCTCCAAGTTCCCTGAATATGAACTATGACACAAATGACTTGAATTTGTCAAATCCTTGGCATACGGGCTAGAAAGTATTCTAAGTGCACGAAGCACAGAATGGAAGTTCAACGACTCCCGAAGAGTTTCCGAGTTATATGAAGATGGACTGAGAAGTCTATGTTACTCACAACTGCTTGGATTAAAATCACAATCACAAAGAAAACTGAACAATAAGAGTCTTTTGTAAGACAGAAAAAGGAACTAAACCTTATTCAGAAATGAGTTTCTATTACAACCCCTCCAACGTTCGGAGTCGACATTCTATTTACAAGGACTAAGGAAATAGATGAAAATAATTAGAGTACTTAAACTAACTCTCGTTGAACAAGGATAGTAATCACTTCTTGTGCTTCTTCAACTTCTCCTCCCCAGAGCATTTACCCTTGGTACTCTTCTTTGATAAAGGGGTAGCAACTGAAGGAGTACGGGGGCCTTCTATGGGCTTGGACCCGCTAGGAAGGATGACCTTCAACGGCTTGTTCAAAGGATCGTCCAAGTCCACAACTCGGGGCTCTACTATGACCTTCACCGTCTCCTCCTTCTCTTTCTCGAGTCGTTCCTCCATGCTCAATTTGGATGTGTGCTCAGAGGCGCTTATAACCCCCGTCGGTAGGAGAGGAGGTTTCAGACTTGTCTTCATCAAGCGCTCCGATCACCTGAGCATCTGGACCAGGAGCCTCCCCTGCGTGAGTGGCTTCACTTGTTTTCTTCCACACTTCCTTGGCGTCATCGCTCCTCGGAGTGGGCTCGGGGTCAGAACGGCCTGCACAAGATCATGGAAAACAAGCATTAGAATGCAATAGTCCTGCATAAAGAATAACGACTTTTGAAATCTTAAAGAGAATCTTAAAGAGAAGGATTATCTACCAGGTTTAGGCAAACTCTCAGCCATTCGGGGGGTCTCACCCTCTGGAACGGGAGACAGAATGCGGACTAAAGTACTCTAAGTCCTTGAGTGCGGACTAGAGTATAAATGACTCAAAAACCTCTACGTCCCCAAAGTGCGGACTACAGTACTCTCAGTCCCCAGAGCATGGACTAGATTATAGACAACTTTAGAAAAATCCCTAAATCCCAGAAGCGTACCAGATTACTCTAAGTTCCCAGAGTGCGACCTAGAGTATAAACGAATTGACGAAAATCTCTGTGTCTCGAACTGTGGACTAAAGCATAAACCGTTCGACAAATCTCTAAGTCCCCGGAGCGTGGACCGAAGCATGAACACAAATTGGACGCGAGTCAACCGGAGGGAGAATAACACTAAGTCACCAGAATGCAGAGTGGTGTATAAACATCGATAAATAGGCGAGTGGATTCCGACCATTTTCTATTCCGTAAACTTCAGCCTGGGATTGACAGGAGGATTATTAACCCGCTGAGGATGGAGTTCGACCGTCCAACTAGTGACCTAGCCAAATCAATGCTGGGGGCAGGGGTACAAAACACTAAAAAGACGAATACGACAGCTTACTATAGACCTAGCGTGGCATTCATTATAACTTGAGGCAGCGACTGCAGGGAGGCCTCAATACAGAACCAATAGAAACGGCATCCAAAGCTACGAGCAACCTACTATATCATACCTCAGACCAAGGGTCAATGCCGATCCGCACCAAGCACATACGAATGTGACTTGGATGTTTTTTGAAAAACTATGACCCCTAGAGTATGAAAAGGAGGGTAAACCATGAATACTTGGTCAAAAGTTCTCCAGCACCCTCGTTCGATTCGTCAGGAGGAGTATGAAACTGGATGAGCATAGCCCGACTGCATTTGTAGCCAACTTTACCCCGAGATCTGATTACAGAGCATGAACCAAAGTGGACGTGGATGACCATCCACTATCCAAATTACTCCCTGAAACTTATGTGGCATCGAAGTATTCCTCTTGGAATGAAGAACCACGATAAAATCCAAGATAGGCGAGACCTAGTCTCCCATCGACTGACATGATCCCACGATCCAACGGGAAGGAGAGTAAAGCTAAAGTAGGCGTGGCTGGCCTTCCTACTTATCGGTATATGCCCCAGACCTGGGGGCACGAGCGAGAAGCAAGATGAATGTGAACTGACTATTCACCAATCACCTCTATGTCTTTGGAGTTTAGGTGAAAACATAAACATAGCTAGGACGAGACTCAACCATCCATGCAGTACATTTATCAACCCGGGACTGGGGGAAGACGCATGGTCATCCAAAAACTGGCTACGATAGCTCAGTATTAAAACTTATATATAGTGCTTACAGCTACTCAAGGCAACGACCGAAAGGATGCCTAGAGATAGAATCATAAAATCGATGCCAATGCTTGTGGCAAACTGACTGTCACTCCAACCCGAAGGGCGAGTGAAGGATCATGAATGCATTGAATAGAAAATGTGTTACTCGAATATACAAGAAAATTCAAACTCATAGCAAGATCCAGCTATGCAGTTGCACTCAACTCGAGGCTGGCCCCTACTCGACGTTTCCTTCAACGTGCTTTTAAGCCTGATCTTTGGCCATTTGCAGATAATCAATTAGAGCATTCAGAGCCCTTCATTATTTGACTTAACAACTCATGACAAGACTCAAGGAGTCGACCAGAGTAACCATCAACATTGACCGTCCCGACCATATTTCACATTGAATGTTATGCAAAATAGTTACATCTTTACTCAAAGAATCTGGGATGGCACCTGCTAAGCCGACAGTCGACATTACAGCTAGCCATGGCGACCCTTTCCGGGTGCTGAATATCGGATCACAGCTCAGTGCAGTGATGATAAAAGAATTAGTTGGATTTTTCTAAATAAATGATGATATGTTCCCTTGGACCCATTCTGACATGCATATGTGATTTCATTAACTATCGTGAGCCATGCATTGAATATCAACCCGAAGCTACAAAAGCTAGCACAATATCTATTGATTTCATCATGAAGAACTCTTAACCACGACCAAGACGAAGAAAATAATCAACTTCTTTATCCGTAACGTCATCTGTCCTTATGACCTTCCATGATCCATTATAACTGGACAGGTTGAAGCTGTGAACAAAATCATAGAGTCTGTACTGAAGAGAGGTTTGGAAAACTCCTCAAGTGGATGATTGCAACCCTTATTTCACAGAAAATACAAACAAGGAATCGCGATTGAATTTCTATTAAACTAGACGGAGTTGGTGAGCACTTATGAGCATATAAAATGCATCCGAGAGCCAATGGCAAGAACATGTACCCGAACGTGCATGTGTACATCCGAAAAAGTTCGACTTCTTGAAATCAACAGAAATTGAATTCTCACTAAGGGTTATTAAGAGAAGACTAAATCAGATAGCCGAAGCTTATTAGCTCTGCAGAATCAGACACGGATGGCCACTGATGAACTACAACCCTGGATTTATAATATTGGGAATCGACCAAGCATCACGATGACCAAAGAAGGATACAACACCTTGGGAGGATAAATTGGAGGATAATGACTATTCAAGAAACATGGTGGATTTCTTTCTAAAGACAAGGAATACTCGCTGATTCAAAGCGTGTTGTGTTGCTTCACACGACACACTTTGGGGGGCAAGTTTTTCCTGGAGATTTGACCAGGCAACTAGTACTCGGCATACCAGTGGAACTCGGCATCAGAGAGTGTTCGGCATCTAGGAGTACTCGGCGAAGTACTCGGCATCAGATAGTACTCGGCGTAGTACTCGGCGTCAGGTAGTGCTCGGCATCAGCTGGGACTCGGCGTTAATTAGTATTCGGCGCCCAGTAGAACTCGGCGACAGAAGTGCTCGGCATCCACAAGACATTCGGCGTATATAACTACTCTACATGGAAGCATCGTTCGGCTAAGAAGCATCGTTCAGCCAGAAGGCACGTTCGGCTTCGACTGACAACTATTCTGCACTTCCCACCCATCAAACGTACCGTTCGGCATTGAGAAGGTGGTTCGGCGTCAACGTGTTCGGTCTACTTGGTTCGGCATACAGCGACCACTACACTTGGGCTAGAGTGTTCGGCCACCAAGCCCACCTGGGAAGTCCAGCCCATATTTGTCTATAAATAGAGGGGCAGGGTCACAGTGAAAAGGGACCTTTTTTGGGAAAACAATGGGGAGACTCTGCCACTTTCAAGACTGATTATTTTCAGTTCAAACTTGTATTCAAGTCATTAATATATGGATTGTATCTGTATTCAACTACTTGTGAAAGAAATAAAGATCAAAACTCAAAGTGGATGTAGGCAGTTACGCTGAACCACTATAAATCCGGTGTTCTTACTTTCTACATTTAAATTAGCATATTCTTCCTTGTTTAATTTAACTTCATCACTTACATCTCTACACAATCTTTCTCAACGAGGTTAGTGACCAATTTTGGTGCTAACAGGGAGTATATTACAAACTAAGATTGTAATGTAAATTTCATAAGTGCTAAGGTATAATAGTTACTTCTATCATGGTGAGAACATTTAAAGTTGCATATATTTAAGTAACTAAAAAATAATTATTATGGTAAATACATACATATGTGATTTATACTGTTGTTCATATACATGGCCATTATCTATTAATTTGAAACTTATGATGATACTCTTATCTTAATCTTGTCTATGCCAATTATAATAGCTTCTACATGTAAGTTTTTAATTGTGCACTATTTGGAAAATGCAACACATGACTGTGGTTTCATTGAAAAGTACTAAAGGTATTTAATATAATCCTTCATTTCTAAATCAAAGATAACTTATTGGAAAGTTCATTTGTTTTGCAGTTTAATTAATGATAATATAAGAGTTATGAACCAAATTGTGGAACTTATTGGCAAGGAAGCTGGCCTGATGGTATACTTAAATCTAATTCGTACGTACATCCT
This sequence comes from Allium fistulosum, assembly GCA_030737815.1. Taxonomy (NCBI): domain Eukaryota; kingdom Viridiplantae; phylum Streptophyta; class Magnoliopsida; order Asparagales; family Amaryllidaceae; genus Allium; species Allium fistulosum. Next base: position 1,123,781,511 of record CM060902.1, on the reverse strand, counting down.
TCACCTTTCCTTACTTGTAGAGGGACCGTATTTCAGATTAGTAATCGTAGTACATGCTTGATTTAATGATTAATGAATCTCTTTTATAAGCGATGTAAAACTCATGAAATTATAGTTCAATACCATCTAATTCAATTCTAGACATTACATATGAATAAAAAAACCACTATCTTTAAAAAACACCGAGGCTTGTTATAGTGAATTACTTAGTAATAATTGGGTAACTGCTTATGAGTTTAATGATAGGAAAGTATTATTAAATACTGATGCTTCCAATTGGATGGATAAAATTGTGCTTATTTGATTTGCTAAATGAAAATTCTGGACAGTTTAAAAGATGTCATAACACCCTTACATCGCTTATTAGTAATTAAGTAGTATATGTTCCTTCAAATACCACTAAAGTAATTTAAAGAGTATATGATAAATACAAAGCTTTGACTTGTTTAGGGTCACTAAGATGCTTAAGTTATGTATTGTACATGCATTTTGTTAGCGTTGTGCTTTACAGGTGCATAAAGTGGTACTACAGGCTGTATTGATTTATGGACAGTAGTATCCTCTGTTTATATTATCAATCATGGCCTACATTAGTCTTGTTTTACATGATGCCATTATAAATCCTCTGTTTATAGAGGAAAATGAAGTCCATCATAGGCTACATCCTGATACAGATCAAGATGATCATGAAATTAATAAGGAGTTTGATGAAGATATATTAGGGGAAGACGAAGACGAGTACGACGACGAGTTTGATGAAGATATATCAAAGGTACTAAGAATGTTTGGGTGAAGTGTTAATGGGAACATAGTGTCCACAACTCAGGTACGTTGTCTAGTACAGGAATAAAAGTTCAGGAAAGTGTACTTTTCTAGCCAAGTTTAGGGAAGAAAAAAAATAACATGCTTTTGGTTTATATTACAAAATACTAATGCTGGCCTATCTAGAATTTGTAACATTTGAAAACATTCAAATAGTAGTATATGGAAAACTAACCCAACTTTATTGCTAATGGAATAATAATAGAAAATGCCAAATTATGTAACAATCATACCTTGAAACTTCTCTTTAAGTAATGAATGTCACCAGTTTCTTTGACAGTAATCTTGTGCTAAGTGAATGCATTTTACGATATTCTCCCACAACACCAACAATAACTTCAATCCAATCGTTGTCTCCTTCCCACATGACACAATCAGAATTATCAACTTGTTTTGATGAAATTTTTTTTTCATTAGTGTCAATAAAAGGTTTGAATATTAATGATTTTGGAGGAGGAATAGGCATGTCAATCACCCCTCATGTGGCTGAAAAGTATAAAAACATAATTTACTACATTGAAAAAAAATTATAGGCCATCTAAAAAAAAGTAATGACAATTTCCAAGAAATTCCAGCAGTCAATTGAAGTATTGCCAACAATAACATATTATAATGATTGTCCGTAACATAGTTACATATCAAGATGAGACATCCACTGTTTAGTATCAATACTCTTCAAATGTCAACTAACATTGCTAAAGATGAAATCCTATTTGGTAAGAAAGAAGACCTAGTTGTCATATTTTAAGAATTAAGATGACAAATGCAAAAAATAATTACTCTAGCATTTCCATCCAGTCATGACCGTCAAATGATAGCTAGTTTGTTCATTACATATTAAGATAACCAAAAAAATAAAATAAAAATTCTTCTGGCTATAGTCAATACCGACCATTCAACAATCTATCGGTTCAAATTATGAACTAATAATAATCACCACTAAATATAACGATCCTCAAATTTTATTAATGCTTTGTCTAAATAAAATGGCAGGAAACATATTGCCTCTAGGCCTTTCTAATGTTGTCATAAACAAGATGGAAAGAAATAATATTGTCCCTAGGCAGCTCATGGTTCTCGTCTAGTTGAGATCCGATCTGAATGGTAAACTGAGATAGCTTTAGATCGAACATGGATGGTAATAGTATTAAATTGGGTTTAGATAGGGGCTTGATGGTAAAAGCATGAAAGACAAGAATCAGATCCGACCAGAGTTAAACCAGGGCAAGTTAAGGCTCTACTTGGGTAAGTTATGGTGATCAACATTGCCAGGCAAGGAAGCCCAGCCCACAATGAAAGGAAGACTATCTCACACCAACTATTCTAAAAACTATGTTACAGAGCCCCAAAAATAAAGATCAGGGAAGTGTGGGTTACCGCGGAATTTACGTGAAGTATTGATTTTGAAAGTTTGATTAAAGCAACTGCAAGATTAGTTTTGCACAAACTTTCATACTAGGGTTTCGGGCCTTGTAGCTTTGTTATTATTTTTAATTAAATATGTTTATAAAAATTAACAAGTTTATAATAATAATATTAAAAATGTTTGGTAAAAAATTAACTAACTTTATAATAACAATAATAAACAAAGTTTGCTAAAAATTAACTAAGTTTATAATATAACAACAACAACAACATAAATAATAGTTTATAGTTTGATAAAAATCAACTAAGTTTATAATAATAATAACAACAAAGTTTATAACAACAACAACAAAAATAATAAAAAAACAATATTTATAAAAATTAAGTTTATAAAAATTAACTAAGTATATTTATAATAAAAATAATAAATTAACTAAGTTTACAATAATAATAATAAGAGGGAATTAGGCTAAAGGATAAACTTTGAAAAAAAATTAAGCTAAAAGACACCAAGTTTTATTTTCAGGCTGAAGGACAAATGCTAGTTATAATTAGCATTATATTCAACTTTTACACTATATAAAATGCTAGTTATATCTAGCATTATATTCAGTTTTACACTATACAAAATGCTAGTAATAACTAGCATTGTCCTTCAGCCTAAAAAACAAACTTGTTGTCCTTCAGCCTAATTTTTTTTCTAAGTTGTCCTTGTGCCTATTTTCCTATAATAATAATAACTTAACTAAGTTTATGAAAAATTTATAAGATTGAGATAATTTATAAAAATTAACTAAGTTATTAAAGTTTAGGTTTGAGATAATTTATAAATTTAAGTTAATTAAAATATAAGTTATGACACTTTAAGTTTTAGCAATTGAGATCATTTATAAGTTTAACAACAACAACAACAAAAATAATAATAATAAACAATTGTTTGCACAAAAAATGGACAAACACCTCAAAGTCGTATGATTTAGTAAATCTTATGTCGTTCTTAGTGATTTGGGTGATTTATGCAAATATATGAAAAACAGGGGCTAAACTGTAAAAAGACACGCAGATTTATAGTGGTTCAGCCAGAATGTGCCTACGTCCACTTTATATGTTATTTCTCTTCTCTTGTTTAGATTACAAGTACAAAGCTTTGATACAAGTAAAAGAAAGTTGTTTGAAAGTTCTCTCCGTGCTTGACCTCTCAAGAACTTGTCCCCCATTGTTGTACCCCTGCCCCTCTATTTATAGAGTGAGGCTGGGAGCAAGGGTCTTGGATGTATATAGCTGCTGGTGGGCTTGGGCTGATGTAGTCTGGCCTGGCAACCTTGGTTCGGTATAGCTCTGGCCTAGTTGTAAGTAGACGGAGTTTGGTTCGGTAGGACTTCGGTAGGACTTGGTCCGGAGGTGAAGTGATCCGGTAGTATTTGGTTCGGTGGTTAGTTGGATCGGTGGGGTCGTGGAGAGGAGTTGATTTGGCAGTGTTGGTTCGGCGTTGAGTTGGTGATATGGTTCGGAGAGGCTTAAATCGGTGGCTTCGTTGGTTTGAGGCTGATTCGGCAGTGAGGTGGGAAGTGGATTGGTTCGGTGTTAGGTGGTGAGTGAGTTGTTGGTTCCGTGGAGTCGTTGCATGCGAAGCAGGTTGGTTCGGTAGGTGTTCGATAGGGAAATGGTTCGGTGAGGCTTGAGTCGGTAGCCTGTATGTTTTAGTTCGGGCGTTAGTTGATTTGGTGGTGAGAATTCACCCAATCATTTGCCCCCCAAAGTAGGGCATATGTTTAACATATGTCATGCTTTGTTTCAGTTGAGCCATCATATTCGGCCCGAGGACCGAACCATCTGGTTCGGCTATCGAACCTTTCTTTATAAATAGGAGCCTCAAGCCTTCGTTTTTCCTCACCGAACGAGATAACCGAATCAACTTTCGAACTGCCGAATCAATACGTGCCGAATCAATACGTACCGAATCAGGCAAGTTCTTCCGCCGAATGGCTTCTTAAAGTAGCTTCACCGAATGAGTTCAATACCGGATGGCTTAATGCCGAATGGACCTCAAACCGAATGAATTTGATACCGAATGAAATTTGAAAATCTTTGCTCGGTGTACATTTCTACATGCTTTTGTTCTAAGAACGTGCTTTTGTGTTGCAGGTAAATGTCTCGAAAAGCAAAAACTCGATCAGATAAAAAGAAGTCCCAGGGCGAAGGAGAATCTTCTGCAGTGCACCCTGCTCAGCCAGGACCGGAATGTCACGGAACTGCCCCGAGATCACTGGTGGACGGGTACGGCCCTCAGGAGCTTCTGAACTCCCCGCCCGATTGCTTTCCCAGATCCCTCAAGGAGGAGCAGCTTGATGTCATCTCCCGTTCTTTCGGAATCGATAGAGCGCGCATGCTATTGCCAGGGAGAGAAGTTATGCCATACGACCCTCCCGAAGGGTACTTTGCCTACAGCAGATACCACTGCATGTGCGGTGCCATCCCGTCTCTTAATGCTTGGGTAGTCATCTTTCTTACATACCTAAAGGTGGTCCCATTCCAGCTTCAACCCAATTCCTATACTATACTGGTGAGCCTCTTCGTCATCTTTCAGAGGAAGTATGGGCGTGCTCCTTCCAACCAGGAGATCCGGTACTTATATAATCTGAGGGGCTATAAGAAGGGGTCCCCATACATCAGCTTGGAGTCAGCTGTAACCTTCAAGCCGGTCTTGGATCTGTATTCTAAGTACAGCATGTTCAAGAAGGAGTGGTTCTTCGTTAGGGACGACTCTGTTTCTATTCGGCGTTTCACCTCTGGATGTAAGTCGACGCTTTATTTATAATTTCCATTCTGGTTGCGATGCTTCTTCTCATATGTTTTCATTTTTTGTTGGCGACAGGTGGCTTTGCGGTTGTGGAAACTGATCGCCTGGTTCAGATGGCGGCTGAGATAGAAGCTATCCCAGGGAGAGATAGATCAGCTGCTTACCTGATCAGAAATGCGACCCTTCTGGAGTATAATTTGATCCTTCCACAGCAGTCAGTAGTCAAGCAGAGAGAAACAGCGGAGGAGAGGGCGGCTACTCAAGCTAAGGGAGGTATCACAGTAGAGAGTGGCAAGAGGAAACCTTTCACAAAACCTCCAGTTGTTGGAGGTAAGAAACTTAAGAAGTCGGACGGTCCCTCTCCCAGCACTTGTCCAATTACTCAGGGGGTGGAAGATGTGGAGGAGGAGAGAGGTGAGGGTGGAGATGACCGGGAAGGTGGTGATGGTGGCGATGGCATCGGGGCCTTGCTTCCTGGGCAAGCAGGCGAGATTCAGGAGTGGACGGATGATGCATTCCGCCAAGCTTTCGAGGGGCTGGACGGAGAATCGGCTTCGGTAGAGAAATCCGGCAAAGTTGACAAGGCCGAGACCGGTGCAAGCGTGTCTTCCCAGACTATTCCAGCCAAGGTGGCTCCGACGACTCAAGGTGAACTTTTGACTTCTGCAGGCTCCATTCATGATAAGGACTTAGGAATATTTTATGATCCGCTCCCGTCCTGGAACGAAATCCAGGACTTATTGCAGTATCCTACTCCTCCCTAGGGTTTGTATAACAGATGTGTTTCCTTTTTTTTTTCTTTTAACTTTTAATTTAACGCGTTTCTTGAATTATGGATCAATGTAAGCTTGTGACACTTGTGCTTCATATCAGGAGCAGGTAAAACGGCCAAGGCCTCAGAGCTTCGGCACAGGCTTGAACAATACAAGCTCTCCAAAGTTTCCGCCAAGCCGAAGCCTTCGACCCACCATTCCGGGGATGTAGTCGGCTACCGTCCTCTTCTCGGGGTTATTGAAGAGGGTATTCAAAAGAGAAAGAGGAGTCATCCCTTATCTGAACCTTCACTTGGTCCTCAGTCCCCAGTTCTGCCTCTTCACGATATCACGGAGGAGGATACTGAGTTCGCACTCTCTCCGCACCCGTCTGAAAATCCTACCGTTACTCAGATTGATCGTCCTGGCTTGGCTTGTAATCCATTTGCGGGTCATCCTGATCTGGATCCAAGTTCCCATGATATTACCTTCGACGAGGTTACCGGTGAGCACCTTCTTCCCCGTAATCCCATGGTACGGGTGCTTGATGAGGCTAAGTCCTTAGATCTCGATTTACTTACTACTCGGATAGTTACCATGGGAGACGAGGCCAAGGCTAATATTGATCGGGTGGCGGAGGAGACTGGGAAGCTGATGGGGCATCATGCCCGGCTGGTTAAGGCTGGAGAGGAGATTGGGAGTGCCAACATCCGACTACGATTGATGGTTTCAGACCAGGCCAAACAGCTTGCTGATCAGGCCATTCAGATTTCTCAGCATGAGGCTGCCTCCGGGCGGTTGAGGAAGACTATGGAGGAGGCTAGTAAGGCGGAATTGCGGAAGATGGAGGCTGCCTGCAAGGAGCAGATAAATATGGCCATCTCGACAGTGGACGAGGTTCGGAGGGCGGATCTTGAGTAGGTAGAGGAGCTGTCGGGGAAGCTTGAAGCCGTAGAGCTTGCTCAGGTCAGGCTAAAGGAGGAGATGGAGGCGATGAGGAGGTCCCTTCAGGCTGACTGCTCGCGATACCGACTGGAGAGGGATGCTGCCATTGCAAGGCTATCGGTTTCTGAGGCTCGTATGAGGGAGTTTGAGGAAAATGAGGGGATGATGGATGATATGCTGCAAGATATGTACTTTCACATTTGGAAACAGGGCAGCTTATCTTGGATGGACGACTACCCCGGGGTTATGGCTAGGATTTACCTCAGGGCTTTAGAGGAGGCCAAGGCTGAGGCGGATAAGGAGGGTGGAGCGGCATTTAGGATGGATGCGGTTACCGCTCAGTTCACCAAGGAGGAGAAGATAGCGGTGAAGGAGGGGATACGGTTGTTTGCGGTTGAAGAGGCAGGTGTGGAAGTAGGGGATGACGACCAAGACGATCAAGGGGAAGTTGCTGGTAACCTCTTCTTCATTAGTTTCTTCTTTCGTTAACTCTGTTGCTTATCACTAATGATTTCTCTTCTTGCCTGATCAGACGGTCAACACCAACAAGACAAGGGTAAAGATCCAATGCAGCCATCTCCCTGATTTGACCTGGATGTTTCTTTTGGTTGACTCGATACTGTTACACATGTTGGTTTTAAAACAGTAACATGGCTTTCAAGTTATAACGGTGCTACTTGTAATAAGAGATTTGATTTTCGGCATGTAATTCTTAACTTATGATAATTTTGTTATATATGGATGTTTTTTGTAGTCTTAACGTGCTGAATAAGAAATATAGCTATGCGTGTACTTGTGATTCAGTGGTATTTGATGCTAAGTTCCTGCTTAAAGTATAATTTCATATCTTGTAATACCAACGTGATGTGCGAATAAACTATAGCTATGTTTTTAGGCACACAAAAATAAAATACCGTCCCTCCTGCTTTAGTTGTAGACGGCGGCTTTAGCGTGACTGAGTATGAAAATGTGGTCGAGTGCCCGGCCATCCGGTCTCATTTGCGAATGCCTCATATTCTGTGACCTGTGCTTTAGGGATCGTTATAGAGGATAAGAGGAAAGTTTTAAAAATAGAATGGAAATATAGGAAATAGTAAAAACTTCCAATCACGGAAGGCCGTCGATGTGCTTAAGTTCGTGGCAAATGGGTTTTGTAGTCACTTTCCCTAGCTGTGGGTCTTGGAGACATTTGTCACCCATCTTACGCCTCCGTGGGGAGTTAATTCTTTTTTTACCTCAGCCGTACTTAAGACACATCGGAGCCGAGATCGCACACAGTAACTACCCGAGCCATTATGGCCCGTAATCGTGGGTATTATTCTATTTACCATGGCCTGCTAGCGTGGGTGCCGATCGTCAACCGTGAACTGCCCCTGGCTGGCCACACCTTATGTTGGGGCTTATAGTCGGTTCACGGTTGCCGGCGAGCCGAACGCCGTAATGAGCTGCCTCGGCTATAGTCGGCCTTCTCGGTGGCTTATAATCGGCTCATTACAGTTGGCTTTAAGGGCCGTCGCGATCAATGAGTTAACCCGCAGCAGAGGGGTGCTGGAGCAAAAGTGTCTCATTGGCGAGGGCATAGATTCGCATAGTACCTGTCAGGTCTTGTCCAGGTGAAGTTGCGCTGTGGAGTGCTTTGAATAGAAACGCTGTATGCACAGGATTTTGTTCAACAGAAAAGGATAAAGTTAACAAGCAGCCAAGATATAAAGGAACAAGTTAAAAAAGAGACAAGGTTTTTTAAAGTGGTTCGGCACGAAAATGCCTACGTCCATTGATTCTCTTTGTTAATTCACTTCATATGGGCAGTACAAGTTAAGAAAAGTATCGACGGAGGTGTTGGATGTTCCATGCCCTCTGGAACACCTCTCCGTCCACTGTTGACAAAATATAGGCTCCGTTGTGGAGATCTTTATGAATTACATATGGTCCATCCCAGATTGGGTCTAGCGCTCCGGGGCGAGGGAAGATTGGCTTGAGGACAAGATCCACTTCTTGTAAGGTACGATGCTTGACTTTGGAGTTGTATTGTGCCGCCACTTTTTGTTTGTGGGCTGCTGCTTTAAGGACTGGATCATTTCTTCTCTCCTCAACTAGATCCAAAGACATGTGAAGGAGTTCTTCGCTCTCTTCTGGGTTATAGTGGATCCTACGGTGGGAAGGCACAATGGTTTCAACTGGGAGCATAGCCTTCGATCCGTATGCCAAAGAGAAAGGAGAGTGCCCCGTTGATGTTCTGAAAGATGTGCGATAGGCCCATAGTGCCGTAGGAAGTTCATCCACCCAAGCGCCCTTTGACTTTTCGAGCTTCTTTTTTATTAGAGTTTTCAGAATTTTGTTGACGGCTTCGACTTGTCCATTTGCCTGGGGATATGCTACGGATGAGAAGATTTTGTGAATTCCGTGCTCTTGGCACCAGTTGGCGAATTCCTCGCTGTCAAACCGAAGTCCATTGTCTGATATGATTTTGAGTGGGACTCCGTACCAGCACAGAACATTTTTGATCAAGAAGTTAATAACTTTTGCTGAAGATACTTTATTCAGAGGTTACGCTTCCACCCATTTGGTGAAGTAGTCGACTGCCACTACAGCGTATTTGGCCCCGCCTCGGCCCATTGGTAGTTCGCCGATTAAGTCAATTCCCCATACTGCAAAGGGCCAAGGGCTAGTCATTTGAGTAATCTCAATCATTAGTAGCCGCGGAATCTTAGCAAACTTCTGGCATCTGTCACACTTTTTGACGAAATCCAAGGCGTCCTTGCTTAAGGTGGGCCAGAAGTATCCATATCGGAGTGTCTTTTTTGCTAATGTTTGTCCTCCGGTGTGATCTCCGCAGCTTCCTTGATGAATGTTGGATAAGATTTCCCTGGTTTCCCTCCCAGCGACACACCTTATTAACAGGTTAGAGAATCCACGTCGATAGAGGACGTCTTCTTGTATTGTGTAGCGGGAAGCTTTTCTCAAGATTTTCTTGACTTCGTTACGCCCGTTGGGTAGTGTGCCGTTTTGTAAGTAGTCTCGGATGGGAGTCATCCAAGTTGCCTCTTTGGTTGCAGCTATCAGATTCACTTGCTCAAAACTTGGGGTCAGTTGCTTTGAGATGGTTACTGCCCCGAAGATGGCGCTGTCTCTCACACTTGCTTGCTTTGCCAATTCGTCGGTCTCATGGTTCTCTTCCCGAGGAATGTGTTTGACTAAGTAGTGGTCCAATCGGTTGAGAAGTAACTTGGTCTTCTTTAAATATGCTATGAGTCGTTCTTCTCGAGCTTGGAATTCTCCTAGTATTTGATTAACAATAAGTTGAGAATCGCTGTGAAGACACAAAGAATTGGCTCCGATTTCTACGGCAAGTTCTAGTCCGGCTATCACTGCTTCATATTCTGCATCGTTGTTGGTGGCAGCGAACTCCAACCTTATAGCATAATGCAGTATGTTTCCCCTGGGAGTGATTATTACCACACCTGCCCCCGAGCCTTGTTCGTTCGATACACCATCCACAAAGAGATTCCACTTGATGTCTTCTGCTATTTCCAATTGCTCCTTTTCTTCGTTGGTAGTGAATTCTACAATGAAATCAGCCATGGCTTGTCCCTTGATGGCGGTGCGAGGGTGATAGGTGACATCATACTGACTCAGTTCAATGCACCATTTAAGTAGTCGCCCAAAAGTGTCGGAACGATGGAGTACCTGCCTCAGTGGTTGATCGGTCAGAACTTTGATGGAATGGGACTGGAAGTAGTGACGCAATTTCCGTGATGTGATTAGTAGACAGTATGCTAGCTTCTCGAGTTTAGGATATCTGACTTCTGCCCCCGTAAACCTCTTACTGACGAAGTAAACTGGCCGCTGCGTGCGGTTGTCTTCCCTTACCAAGGCGGCACTCAGGGCGTGAGATGACACAGCAAGGTATAGGTATAATTCTTCGCCTTCACTTGGAGTCGAGAGTACCGGTGGTTTCTGGAGGTGTTCGATTAAGTTAAGGAAAGCGGTTAAGCATTCGTCAGTCCACTCGAACTTTCCTTTGTCTTTCTTTAGAGCTTCGAAAAAGGGGACGCACTTGTCCGTTGCCTTGGAGATGAATCGGCTTAGGGCGGCCACTTTTCCATTCAAACTTTGCATTTCCTTCCGAGTGGAAGGTATCTTGATATCCTTTAGCGCTCGGACTTGTTCAGGGTTTGCTTCAATCCCTCTGGCATGGACGATGAATCCCAAGAACTTTCCTGATGATACTCCAAAGGAGCATTTTTGTAATGACCACGACTTTCTTTTATTTCAAATCTGAGATACAGTTTTAAACTTTTCCAAATTAAACTTTAGATTTAAAAATTCTGTTTAAATATCTCTTTACAAATTTAGTTTAAAACTTAACCAGACAGTTTCCTTTTAAAAGCCTGGCAACATCAAAATTTACCCGAGACCATCCAAATCCACTTCGAGTCGCCTCTCCAAAACACTCGAGCTACTCACCTGAACAACTCGAGTACGAACTCGAGAATACCTTCTTCCCCAACGCTTTAACATTCCAGAAATTTACCCAGATACACTCATGATCTCGTGCACGTGCACATCCACCAGCGTCAACTCCGACCATCGTCGCGTATCTCCACAAGTCGACGTTCATCCATCTACTAGAAAACGACCATCCTATCTTCGATCCATTCGCGAAATCAAAATCGAGTATGAAGACCAAAACTGGAACCACAATAGAAACCTGGGAACTACCTCGTCTTCGAAACACCGATCATCAGACATTCTAAAACTCCGGCCATGTTCTCGTCATCGACCAAACTTCCCTCTCTCGAAACCCTAATGCACTCGATCCACTAGAGAAAACGTGGAGATCAAATTATCACGACCAGTTAAAACTAGGGTTCTAATCAAAGAATCCACTACTGCTACCTTCTCCATGAATTAAACATCTTGCAGACAATTTTCCTACCATCACCGTTCATCACACCATTACTACTGAAGAAATCAATATACCAATCCATCTAGATCAACAGAATTACCCAAAACTTCAAATTAAGTTTAAACCAGAACTGCTTCTTTAATACTAAACTAAAAGTTATGATTTTAATGTTAAAAATCATATTATAGTTTAGATACTCAATTTAAAATCCTGGATTTATGAATTACCTAGTTTGAATTTTCACTTATATATACATGCACTGATTTGTTTTTTTGGTTTTCCAGAGAAAGTTTTATATTAAATTGTTTTAATAATTTTAATTGTTTATGATTCAGAGTGCAAGGGTTATTGTCGTTAACTCTGAGGGTGATTCCAAAACGAGTGTAACGAGATAATGCCTTCGGTTTCGTTCGAACCCGGAACGAACTTGTATGGATTGAATGCTTTCAGAACATCGTCAGGTGGACGATGAGCATTCTAAGTGATGTGTTCTTTTCTAAGGTAATCGTGACCTCAAGCCTCACAAACCGGGAATGGCTAAAACAGGGGAGGTGTAGCAAGGTTAGTGGGTAGCACCCAAGTAGGACAAGGTTACCTCTGTCTAGATGTCCCTTTCTATTTTCGACTTAGTGGTGCGGTTGCTGATCCCAACCGTGAGGTATCTTGTGCGGGAATTATCCAGTAAGGGATGTTCCGACCTTGTGTTGCAGGGGATTGGGAGTGATCCTCGGTACGGTGATCTAGGCCACGTATTGTGACGGGCGGTACCCCGGTAGCCCTGCCATTGTATGGAATCCAATTTCCAATAAGTGATAACGGACTTGATTGTATAACCCACTTTGTTGGCTAGTATGCTGGAATTTAATAATGTAACAATTTCAGCTATTTCATATTTATTTGAAAACCCTAGACCCTATTATAATACAATCGAATTTCCTATCAAATGTTTTGGTTAGCGTAAGGTAAAAACTTACCCATGTTTATTTGTGGGGAGTCTTACGTGATACCTTTTCTTTCTAAAGGTTTTGAAGTTAAGCAAGTTTAACCTGTTACTCACACCAGACCCATGTCTGACCCAAGTGTTTATTTCTGTTTTATAAACTCTTGGGTACTCAAATTTTTACGAGTAGCCAAGGGATTCAGGTTTAGCTTTGACGAATTGTGGAGGAGCAATGGAGCAGGAGGCTTCAGCGTTGTAGATATATATAGTAGTTCCGCTGTGTCTATATCTCTGTAGTGTATTGAGTTGTAATGTCTAGACAGATGTTTATAACTGTCTAGTAAGTGATGTATATGCTGTGTAACTCTGTAAAGTGTTGTATACTATGTAATAGTTTATGTTATTAATATAATTTATTCGTTCCGCTGTGAGATCGTTGTTGTTGTTTCTTTCTTTCTTTCTTCTCTTCTTTTCTATTTTCTACCCCTTTCTTTCTTATTAGCGATACGACTTTCTATGGAGAGAAAGTCGTGGTCGTTACAATTTTAGAGGATTCAACTTCATTCCATACTGGCGACGTATTTGAAACATCTCGCCTAGGTGGCTTACGTGATCTTTGGCTTTCCTTGACTTTACCAGCATGTCATCCACATATACTTCCATAGTTTGCCCTATTAGCCCTGCAAACATCTTGTTGATGAGGCGTTGGTAGGTGGCTCCTGCATTTTTAAGTCCATAGGGCATTACCTTATAGCAGTATAAACCCTGGTCGGTGATGAAACTAGTGTGGTCTTGGTCGGGAGCATGCATAGGAATTTGGTTATACCCTGAGTATGCGTCCATAAAAGACAAGAGCTCGTGCCCGGCTGTGCTGTCTATAAGTTGGTCGATTCGGGGAAGTGGGAAGCAATCCTTTGGGCAGGCGTCGTTTAGGTTGGAGAAGTCAATGCATGTTCGCCACTTCCCATTAGCCTTCTTTACCAGCACCGGGTTAGCGATCCATTCCGGGTAGATGGCTTCTCGTATGAAGTCGTTGGCGAGTAGATTCTTTACTTCTTCATCGAGGGCTGCTGATCGCTCTGCCCCCATGCTTCTCTTTCTTTGTTTTATGGGCTCCTTGGTAGGATCAATGTTTAGTATGTGGCATGCTACGTCGGGGGAGATTCCGGTCATGTCAGCGTGTGACCATGCGAATACATCAAAGTTGTGGCGGAGAAAGTCGATGAGTTGCTCCTTCAACTCTGCCTTTAGTTGGGATCCAATTTTCAATAGTCTACTCGAGTCGTGCTTGTCTACAGATACAAACTCCATAGCCTCTGCAGGCTCGGCGGTGGCCTCCTCCTCTCTGTCCCTGGGGTCTAATTCATTGAAAGGGTCGCTGGTATATCGAAGAGGAGGGGCTTTCTTTAGTTGCTATGCTTCTAGACTTTTCATGCAGAGGGCAACCTCTACACCCTTCCCTTTATCCTTCCTGTGGTTGTTGCGAAGTTCAGTCACATAGCAGTCTCGAGCAACGTCCTGGTCTCCTTCTACTTCCCCTACTCCATTGTCCGTTGGAAATTTCATCTTTAGGCACCATGGGGCTAGGACAATTTGGAAGTCAGACAGGGCTGGCCTTCCTAAGAAGGCGTTGTAGGCCGAATGGTTTTCTATTAGCACAAACGTTTGTTTCCGTACAACGGAGCGGGGATGGCTTCCAATCTCAACAAAGAGGTCCAGTTGCCTGAGGGGCATCTTCACATCTCCAGTGAAACCGTGTAGTGGTTTATCGCAGGGAGACACATCCTTCATTGATAATTTCATTTTGTCGAATGCATGTTTGAACAGGATGTTTACTGAGCTTCCAGTGTCTACTAGGATTCGGTAAACTTCGGCGGGACCAAGCCGGGCAGAGATAACCATGAGATCCATGTGAGGGTATTGCCTTCCTTCTAGGTCACGCTTACCGAATGTGATGTCATCACTTTCTTTCCGCTTCGGGTGGCGCTCTTCTATAACCGAATTGACACAGTCTTTATTGTCTCTAAGCGACTTTCCATCTTTCCATCTCTTTCCAGCTTCTGTCTGCGATGTGCGGTCCTCCCGAGATGGTATGGACCACTATCTTCTCTTGACTAGAGCTGCTAGTGTTGCGGTTTCCTCTGCCGATCTCCGGTGAGGATGGCCTTGGGTTCTCATTGGCAGGAGCTGGAGTCCTATCCTGACCTTTTACATAACGTTCCAGTTTCTTCCTTCTGATGTGTTCCTCAATCAAGTCCTAGAGATGATGGCATTCATTGGTATCATGCCCATGATATTCGTGGAAACGACAGAACTTTCCAGACTTCTGCGCGTTATCTGGTTCCTTCTTGTATGGTGGGCGTTTGTATCTAACTTCGCCTTGGGTGGCAAGGAAGATATTTTCGACGGTCTCGTTCAAAGGAGTGTAAGTGTCGAATCTCGGTCCTGGCCGATATAGGCGCTTTTCTCCCTTCTTGCCCCCAGCATTGTCTCTGGGATCATTTCTTCGAACATCCCTTGCCACAGCAGGGGCGTTGCTGTGAGTTGCCTTATTTTGCTGTCCTGACTGCCCCTCAACGGCAGCATCCTCGAGCCTCATATATTTCCCGGCTTCATGGAAGAAATCGAGTAAAGTAGTTGGTTTTTCTTTTGTCAACCTTCTAGCAAATTTAGTGTCCGGATGCACACCAATACAGAGGGCCATTAGGATAAGCTTCTCATCGGCATCTTGGACTGCGTCTGCTACGGCGTTGAATCGGGTTAGGTATTGCTGCAGTTTCTCTCCAGGTTTCTGTTTGACGATGGATAAGGAATAAGCGTCCTTAGGTTGCTCCACATGAATGCGGAACTGGCTGATAAATTTTTCTTTCAACATTTCCCACGAGCTGATGGATCCCTGGGGTAGATTACAGAACCAGGAGGTAGCGAGATCTGCTAAGAAGAGCGGAAAGCATTTGCACAGTACTCCCTCTGTTGCTCCACGCATAAGCATATGTTGTGTGTATCTCTGTAAGTGTACAACGGGGTCGGAGGTTCCTTTGTAAGGTTCCATTGTTGGCATCTTCCATTCTCGGGGAGTGATAGCAATTTCGATATTGCAAGCGAAAGGGCTGGTTACCCTAGAGCCTATCCCTCGATCTCTTTGCTCCCGTTGGACGCACTCTCTGAATAAGCGTGCCATCCTTTCATCAGAATTTGGAGTAGATAGAAATGAGTTTGGTTCTGTTCTGTGGGATTGATTCCGTCCTGATGACCTGTAGGGATGGTATCGTCTATCATTCCTCATATTTTCCAGTGGCTGCCTTTGATCTTCTGGGAGCATGCTAAAGTCAGATACAGTTGGCCCTTGCCTTGATCTTCCCCTGCTGGGTTCTGATCTAAGCACTTCCTCGGGTCTAACTTCGGGCTGGACTCTAGCTCGGCCCCGTTCACTGGCATTTCCGTGGTTAGGCAGTATGACAGGCTCAGCTACAGTTGACCTTCGTCCGGTACCTCCCCTGTTGGGTTCGGTACCAAACGTTTCCTCAGGCCTAACTTCGGGCTGTGCTCGATCTCGGCTCCTACCCTGGCTACTTCTGCCGTTAGCTCCTTCGAAGAAGGAAGACCTTTGTCGTCTCTGAGATCCTCCAGACTGGGACTCGCCCCATGATTCAGTGTTGCGGTTTGACTCTTCAGCATCCCTTAAGCGTGACATGAGATGGTCCACCAAGGCTTCCTGCTGGGACGTGAAGCGGTTAGTTACTTCAACCACAACCCTGTCTAAATCTGCCCTAGTAATTGCTGCGGGCTGTTCTGCGGCAGGAGTGGTCGGATTAGCCTATCTTTCATTTGGTACTGCTGCTGGAGGAGGACGATTTACTTGATTTGTGACAGCTGGATCTGGAAGACTGCTGGATGCGATGTTTTTTCCTTTGTTAACATCTTTTCTCGGTTTGGGAGGCATGTTTTCTAAGTGGCGAACGATGCTGTTAGGAAAAATGTTAAGTGGATGAAGCTGAAGCTTCGAGCTTCTAGTTCTCAGTGAAAGCACCAAAAATGTTTGCACAAAAAATGGACAAACACCTCAAAGTCGTATGATTTAGTAAATCTTATGTCGTTCTTAGTGATTTGGGTGATTTATGTAAATATATGAAAAACAGGGGCTAAACTATAAAAAGACACGCAGATTTATAGTGGTTCAGCCAGAATGTGCCTACGTCCACTTTATATGTTATTTCTCTTCTCTTGTTTAGATTACAAGTACAAAGCTTTGATACAAGTAAAAGAAAGTTGTTTGAAAGTTCTCTCCGTGCTTGAGCTCTCAAGAACTTGTCCCCCATTGTTGTACCCCTGCCCCTCTATTTATAGAGTGAGGCTGGGAGCAAGGGTCTTGGATGTATACAGCTGCTGGTGGGCTTGGGCTGATGCAGTCTGGCCTGGCAACCTTGGTTCGGTATAGCTTTGGCCTAGTTGTAAGTAGACGGAGTTTGGTTCGGTAGGACTTCGGTAGGACTTGGTCCGGAGGTGAAGTGATCCGGTAGTATTTGGTTCGGTGGTTGGTTGGATCGGTGGGGTCGTGGAGAGGAGTTGATTCGACAGTGTTGGTTCGGCGTTGAGTTGGTGATATGGTTCGGAGAGGCTTGGATCGGTGGCTTCGTTGGTTTGAGGCTGATTCGGCAGTGAGGTGCGAAGTGGATTGGTTCGGCGTTAGGTAGTGAGTGAGTTGTTGGTTCGGTGGAGTCGTTGCATGCGAAGCAGGTTGGTTCGGCAGGTGTTCGATAGGGAAATGGTTCGGTGAGGCTTGAGTCGGTAGCCTGTATGTTTTAGTTCGGGTGTTAGTTGATTTGGTGGTGAGAATTCACCCAATCAACAATGGTTTGAATAAATTACCTAAGTTTTATAAAAATTAAATATGTTTATAAAAATTAACTAAGTATTATAAAAATCAACAAGTTTATAATAATAATAATACTAATAATAATAATAATAATAGCAGCAACAACAATAATAATAAACTAAGTTTGACAAAAAAAATTAACTAAGTTTATAATAATAATAACAATAAACTATAATTTGATAAAAATTAACTAAGTTTATAATAATAAAAAATTAACTAAGTCAACTAAGTTTTATAATTAATAATAATAACAACAATAACAACAACAACTAAGCTTATAAAAATTAATTAAGTTAACAAAGTTTAAATTAAATAAGTCTATAAAAATTGACTAACTTTATAATAATTATAAATTAACTAAGTTTATAATAATTATAATAAATTAACTAAGTTTATGAAAAATTTACAAGTTTGAGATAATTTATAAAAATTAACTAAGTTAATAAAGTTTAAGTCTGAGACAATTTATAAGTTTAAGTTAATTAAAATATAAGTTATGACATTTTAAGTTTTAGCAATTGAGATAATATATAAGTTTGAGCTAATATAAATAATGTTATAAATAAGTTATTTGATGTCTTTAAGTACGAAACATGTGTGAAACTTGACATATTGTTCTTAGATCTTCTTTTGTTGTTGAACTCCTATTGATGAGTTGGTTGTTTCAACTTTCAGCCCTTGATATGACTATTCTCATCTGGTATTTGATATATCATATTTGGTTAGTGCCAAATAAAAATGTCAATGGTCATTCAAGTCAATATGACATCATTAATTTGATGTGTGGCTCTATCAGATTTTAATACGACCTGATTTCATTGCCCAAATCATAAATTCATCAACAACATTTTACCATATAGGTTTATCATGTATTGTACACCAGTTACATGTATGTGTGGATCCAACTGCAAAAGCTATTAAATAATTATGAATGATTTGCAGGTAGTTTGAAGTAGGAGGTTACGAAGGAAAAGAGACTAGAGGCTGTATGTGTGGATCCAACTTCAGCTGTGATCCATGCACTTGCTAATGGGTGCCCCAGTCTCTGCTCGTGTGGTAGTATATTAGTCTGCTGCATTAAATACATAAGGTATTGTATGCTTAGACCTTCTTGCGATAATTGTGTACTTGCATTTCTGTTTTCTTAATGTACTTGAGAATGTGTCTCCTCGCTTCCCTCTACAATGGTATTAACAAACTCATAATCTCTTTTCATGGCAACAAACAAATTTTTCGAACCTGAAGTCAAATAAAAAATATTTCAAGCTATATCTAATTAGTATTGGAACTAGGTTGCACCCCTTTAATACTGGTAGTAGGTTGCACCTCATTAGTCATTGCTTGCTCAGTTTGTGCAGCAGTAGTTGCTACAATAGGATGAGGCAACAATGGCACTTCTACTAGTATAATGTTATTGTTTTTTGGATTTGGAATTAGTGGTTTTTCTAGTAGAATACTATATATACATTACTGTTTAGTATAATATTATTGAGATATTTTATAAGTTTAAGTCAATTAATATATAAGTTATGACATTTTAAGTTTTAGCAATTGAGATAATTTATAAGTTTGAGTTAATATAAATAAAGTTATAAATAAGTTAACCGAGCTTTATAAAAATTTAACTAATTTTTATTAAGATTAACCAAAATTTTAAAAATTAACTAAGTTTTATATAATTTAACTACGTTTTATAAAAATTAAATAAATTTAGACAGATTAATTAAGTTTTATTAGAATTCAACTAAGTTAATTAGTTTTTAATAATTAAATAAGTTTATTATAAAATTTAACCAAGTTTTATAAAAATTTAACTAAGTTAACTAAGTTTTATAAAAGTAATTTAAATTTAACAAAACTTTAACCAAGGTTGTTCAATATACTTTAAATATGCAAAACAGTTTCATAATCATCCATTGATTGTTAAACTTGTCTATAGGTAATTAGCTTTTTAGGAATAAAGACCAGCTGCAGCAAAGAATTGCGGGTAATCAAGTAATAAAAATGGCTTGAATTGTTATATATACTATAACATGTTGTTAAACTTGTTGTGTAAACTTGTTGTGTAAACTTGTTTATGAATGGTTATGGATTTTATGTGAGTTTGCTCATTTTGTCGAAAAACTATTATCGAAATGGTTATGGATATTATATTTGATTATGTGATTAATGTGTTTTTTCAATTGTTTGAATATGATGATTATGTGATTAATTGATTGTTGGTTTGAATATGACGATTTTGTGATTGATTACTGGTTTCAATAAGACTATTATGTGAGCAATGGTTGGAAATGATACAAGCCATTAACAAGAAATGGTAGCGTGTATAGTACGCTCAAAAAAGTTAATAACTTTTAGTAGCGTTTAAAAAACGAACGAAAATAAATGTAAATCGTTGCAATACGACTTTCGTAGCATTGATAAAACACTACCAAAACTTTGAGTAGCGTTTCGGTAAACACTACGATAGACATGCTACTAAAAGTATGAAACTTTTTGTAGCGTTTCTAAAACCCTACAATAGGTCAAGTTTTCATAGTGTTGTCTACAATGCAACAAAAAGTTTAAGACTTTTAGTTGCATGTCGTATCACAGCGTTTACCAAAATGCTACTAAATTTTCTGCTAGCGTTTTTTCAGCGCAACGAAAGGTCTTTTCTGGTGTAGTGACAGTTATCAAGCTAGTATTGGCATAGCACCGTATGAAGCTCTATATGGTCGTCCATGCAGGTCACCAGCATGTTGGATCAAAACCGGAGATCAGTTAATACTTGGCCCTGATATGATATGAGAAGCTTCAAAGAAGGTTGATATGATTAGAAAGAAGCTAAAGGAAGCCCAGAGCAGACAGAAAAGTTATGCAGACCAAACGCGTAGAAATCTGGAATTCATAGTTGGAGATTCAGTCTTTTTGAAAGTCTCTCCGATGAGAGGAGTGGTGAGATTTGTAAGAGCTGGGAAGTTAGCACCTCAATATATTGGACCATTTCCCATTCTTGAATGAATTGGCCCACTAGCTTATCGAGTGCAATTACCAGAAAGGTTAGTGGGAGTGCACAATGTCTTTCATGTATCTCATTTAAGGAAACATGTGCATGATCCAGAGCAAATCATAGAAACAACTGCTCACGAAGACTTAAATGTAGAACCGAATTTGTGGTTATTAGACGGCCTATTCGAATCGTTCATCATGATGAGAAGCGATTAATAAGGAAGGTGGTAGGGTTAGTTAAAGTTCAATGGAGTGGAGATGCTGAGGATTGCACTTGAGAAATGGAGGATAGAATGAAAAAGTAATATCCCGAGTTTAGGATTGAAGAATAAACTATATAAATCATATCGTTATAGTGTACTCACCACCTGTAGTGTAGTCCCTTATCCATACTTTTGTATATAACCCATCATATCGAATATATTTCCTTTTGAGCTATTTTCTCCTTATCTTAATTTCGAGGACGAAATTCTTTTAAGGAGCGGAGTGTGTAATAACCCGTAAGTATATCAGTTTAAATATATGTCTGTTTTGCCTTATCGATATAACAATAATTTTGTAAATAATTATTAGTATTAATTTATATGGTTTTATAAATAAAATATGATCTTTTTAATTAGTTAAGAATGAAAAGAAAATTTATTTTCAAAATTTGTTTACAAATATATGCATATTAACTAAAAAGGGAAAATATGACCGAAAATCGAAATCGGGATTTGTGGCGATGCAACATGTGGAAGTTGTGAAGCGTTGTGGATATATGGAACTTACACATATACATATACATGTGCATATATAAGAACATGCACATAAACATACATATACAAATATAATTAAGTATAAAAATATAATATAAAATATATAAGATATTTTAGTTTCCTTACTTCTTAAGCATATAAAAGTCAACATATGTATACCCTAAATTGATGGAAGTGATAGGCACATGGGTGATGGGGCTTTTGTCGTGCTTAGGGGGAAGGTGTAATGATGAAGGCGATGCAAAAGATGATGTATGTGTAGATATTTTTTACTCTCTTCTTTGTCTATAAATACCCTACACTCTTCTCTTCATTTTCATTCGTCTCCTTCATCATATTTTCAATGCTTTTTCCTCCTCTTTAATGGCTTCTAGCATAAGAGAAATTATAGCAAAATTTATTTCAAAAAGAATTTAAATTTGTAATATATAGTTATATATACTTAAACACCTCCAAAAATCCTGAAACTCCACCTTTTCTCCTTGTTTTTCATGGCCTCCACCCAATTTAATTGAAGGCCGAGCCACTTCCTTGCTCCACCCTAGGCCGTGAGCTCCCTAAGCTACCCCAAGCTTTGTTCAAGGCACCTAGGAGCGTAAGTCCAAAGAATCGTGAGATTTGGAAACCAAATAGCAGAGCTATAGTGAATTTATAGTTAATCATTTTATATTCAAGGTGAGAATTCTTATAGTTATAGTATTATATGCTATCAAATGTTATATATGTTTGATTATGATTTTTGGTTATGGTTGTTTATGAATGTTGAATATATATGTAAGTCACGGAAATACACGTCCATAAGCACAAAGGAAATCACTTTCCTCTATATTAATGAATTGGTGTATATGGAATGTTAAACCCCTTTAAAATGGTTTAATAATGAGTTTGAAATGTTTTATAAACATTTAAAAGTGTTTTGGTGAAGTTTGAATGAGAATTTTAAATTTAGTCAAAAATAGACGCGTCGCGTAACGGTAGTTCGCGATTTAATGTCATAAAAGTCAAACAAGTATATAGAATGGAATATAGCTTGGACTTCTTTGAGATAAAAAAATTCCAAACTGTTATATCCATAGTTTTCAAAAAAAGAAAGAAAATCGAGATTTTGATATGTTTAGATTTTGAAATATGAGTAAAACAAGTTTTTGGGAAAATTGTGGTTCTGCAATTCGAAATCCATAATAGGATTTCTTTGAAATTATAATTTAAAATATTTTAAAATGTTTTCAAAGTGAAAATTAAGTGTTTTATTAATGATTTGGTTTATTTAAAAGGAATTTAAACAAACGATTTAAGGAAAAGCTACTACAAGTTAAGAGATTCAATCTTGGCTCTAAATGCCGACGAGTAGACTGGATTTTTCTACTCTTGAGATCCGAATGTGAGGTGGTTAAACTAAGGAGATGTTCAGGAGCAATCGGTGCCCTAGCTCACCTGGCCTCTTCCCTGGGCGAGGGATAGATAAGGTCAAAATGTCGAAAACGAGCTAAGTATAAAAAGGTTTTTAATAAATCAAAGGATTTGATAAGAGAGGTTTAATGATTTCGTATATAACATAAAGAATGTTTTAAGAAATATATATCTCCAAAAGAGATTTTGATAAAAAGAACTTAATTAATTAAAGAACGATTCTCTATTCACAAAACACCTTTTTCGATGATTGTTTCGAAGGAACCGACATCGGATTTGGGTAATCGAAGACCACTTCGAACCAATTTACTTATTCGAAGTGAAGACATGGATATGATATTTGGGATTTTCATAATGAAGGACTGCTTGTTGATCATTTGGGTATTAACTCCCGATATACATATAGTAGTAGTAGTGTCTTCGTTATGAAATATCCAATGCAAAGACTAATTGCTACTAATCCTAGGGGTACTCTCGACAGGATGTGGTAAGAGAGCGCCTTCGGTTTGTCCTGTACCTGGACAACTTGTATGTACAAATGTCTGACGTTGCATTTCGAGTTACATATGTGATCTCTATGAACATATTATCTACCTTGTGGCGGAGAGGGCAACTTCTCTTAGCTTAACACCCTTTCCTGAGACATGCGAGCTCAGGAGTTATACGACTATGAAGATCAGTTGTGTGACTATGGAATGGCAATGTGGCATTCAAAATGAAAAGATGATATGCTATGTGAAAGGTAATCATTACCTCAAGCCTCACACCCGGAAATGGCCAAAACAGGGTAGATGTAGCAAGGCTATGTTGTTCGCAACCATTAGGGTATAATCATCCACTTCTAGATAAATTTCTACCCGCTATAACGTTCGAGTTTAAATTATTGTGGTGTGTGGTAAGTGATGTCTAGGATAGGTCGGTAATGACCGGAGTGATGACATATTCGGTACTATCTAGTGAGAAAGATAGGCCGGTCTTGTGTTGGTAGAGGTGCAGATGTTCTATTAACCTTGGTACATTCCTCTAGAGATGTACTGTCGGAAGGTAGTCCCTTCATTTTGTTATTTGTATGGAAATCCATTCTCCAATAAGTGCCTTCCATTTTGCTTGTAAAACCCACGTTTGTGGCCAGTATGCTGGAATTTAATCAATGTAACAATTTCGGCTAAGACTAATAAGTTTACTTGCAAATGTTTCAAAGAAATGTCATTAAAAATAATATCCCTTATTTTTACGCAATAAAGATTTTGTTATCATAATGTGGTCTTATGAGATACCTTTTGTTTTCAAACATCGTATTTTGCGTTCTCACATCAGCCCCATGACTGACCCGGAGTTTATTTTGTTTTCCCTTTAAAACTTTGAGTGCCTTATTTTTCCAAGCAGCCAAGTAGTCAGGATCCCATTTTGGACATCTATCTATCTTTTTATTTTCCGATGTGCCTAAGTTTAGTTTGTACCAGCAAATATGGGAGCAGGCAGTTATAACTATTCCTGGATGGGTTAGTTCATACCAAAACTCTGATGTACCCTAATGAGAGTGGTTGTATGTACTATCTATCTATAAATGTAAACGTAATGTGAGAATTTGTGTTTGTATCTTTTATCTTTACTTTACTTTACCCTTGAAAATTTGCCTCCCTGTCACTTGGATTTATGGCATGTGAATACCGTGGATGTATTAGTGTTGAGTTTCGAGAGTTGAGGAGACGAGTCTTCACAATTTTGTTAGAAATATAAATATTTTGATTATCAATCAAAAAACAGAGGAAGTGTGTGTTCATAAGAAAGAACGCTAAAATGTACATTGACATTTCTAAAATATAACAACAGATTGTTGATTTTAATGTTATACTTGTGTTAAAATCAACCTTAGATGTTTTAATACCCAACTTTGGATTGTAAATGATGTTTTTTTACAGTGAGTATAAAAGATATTGGGAATGTCCCAAATCGATATGCAAAGACACCTTATTAAATTGTTTAATACTGAACATGTGAGATTAGTTCCTTATGCATTGGCATACGAATTATCATAAACGTGATTTGTTTATGTATTTGATACATGAAGCAAATATCAAATCCAAATTAATATCACTAAATGGTTGTTTGAAGTGTTCTCGTGTATTTATGAAATACTAGAGAATTGTTTACAGAAATAAAAACTTCTTATGAAGGAGTGTTCGGACTTAAACTTCATAAGTGATATTGAGTATGGTATGTCAATAATAAATTCAAGTTAAGAATCTTTAAGTTGGAAATGTTTCAAATGAAAGACCGTTGCTGATTCAATGAAAAGGCTAAGTACATCGCCTTGAATAGCGCCGTAATAAAAATAATGTATATAAAAATATAAGTGAACAAATTTATAACTGAGCCGGTTTCAAATGTTGAGAATATCATAACATTGTTATATGATAACAATGTCATGATATAGTGCATAATAGAACTTAGAGCTCACTATAGGTTGAGTGACATACTCCGAATTATTCCCCATGATAAAGCAGTTTATCACCGTCGGAGAGAGTTAATTGACGTATTAAATAATTAAAACGTAATAGCATACCCGTTTACAAAGGGACTAACCCAATTGGTTTTGAGAAAATCGATTGGAGAAGTTGGATTAAGATTCCATAATTAATCCCAAGTGCAAGTAGGAGATTGATAGAGTTAGGGTATGCCCTAGGGGCAATTATGTAATTTGTTGCATATATCTAACTCATTGACCTATTTTGTTCGAAACAAATGTATTTTCTTTTTATTATATACTTGATATAATGTGGTTATATTAATTACTCAATTTAATTAAAAGTACATTTAATAGAAAATCCATAAATGCTATGTTTTGTGATAGTAATCACAAAGTGTTATAAGCATGAGTAATTTATCACAATAAAATAAATTTACCATTTCAAATGTTCCTAGTCAAGATGCATCGAGACTGGATATCGATGTATCCGTTGAGACTAGAGTACCGCTCTCCAAATGTTGGGAAGTGTATTACTCAAGACTATTGGGGGCACCAAGGGATTACATACTGATGGTTATTGGATAACTATGGAATGACTCGCTCGATAGTTTTCTGTTGGTTAATATAACTAAGGTCAAGCAAAGAATATCAACGTGACTAATTTACATAGTTCTCTCGACTTGAGAATACTATTGATCTTCAATATGGAAGCTCTGCTTTGATTAATGTTAAATCGTGGCACGACTTCCATCGAACGACTATAGTTGGGTCGAGTGGAAGCATTGGAAGTGAAACACTATTCAAGAGAGGATTCGTCTCCTCGGTTATATGAGGTTAGTATCACCAACAACTGAAGTCAACTCAAAGTCAAAGTATCTGGCTAGAGCATTTCGGTTAATAATAATTGAACCAAGGACTTTGAGTTTGGACCATAAAGTTAAATGTGGACGATATTGGAATTTTGACCATTACCAAATTCCATAAGTCCTAATGTGATATAGTTTTGACGAAGAGAATTAGTGTAAATTATTGTCACCAATAGGTACCGCTTGTAGTAAGTAAAATTGGATTTTACCAAAAGATGTGTAAGCGATAAATTTGACCAAAATATCACACCACTCGCTAAGTGACGAGTGAATGTTAATATTCAAATATTTCGATATTAATCGCCGACTGAATTTACACCTTTGAGTCGCACAACCGTAATGATGAATTCTCTAAAAAACCACATGATTTAATTAATTTATAAAATGTTATAAATTATTAAATTAATTGATATTTGAGAAATATTATTTATTTGAAGTTTGGAAGTTTATTGTAATTATTTTAATGCATTTATAACAATTATATTTGCGCACATTGATATACGATATCGATGTAATTTGAAGATAATTGGATGAAATGATTTATGGAAATTTTGTGTCATTTGATGGCACGATTTGTGAAAATTTTATGTCATTTGATGACATACGTGTAAAGAAAGGATTGGAGAGAGAGAAACAATCAAAGAAATTAATTTGGGAAGTTTTAATCAAAGAATGGGAAAGTTTCATTCTGTCAAATAAAACATATTTTCTAATTCATTATGTACATACAATTCATTCTTTCTCATTCAGTCTATTTCTTTCTCTCCTCCTAACTTTTCATGGCAGAAAAAGAAAAAAATAAAATTTCCAAAAATATTTCAACTCCGTATAAAAACAACAAATAAAACAAAAAAAAGTGGTTCATCATCTCTTGCAAGGATGTGATGGGGTTCTTGAAGATCCGAGGAGATATAATTATTCATGGTGTGACTTCTAGGCAACATCCTAAGGGGAGTCCATTTTCAAGATGTGCTTAAAGCTTTGGGTAATAAGATATGTTTTTCTTTAATAGATAAAGATATTTGATGTAATGTATGTTGAAAGGGAAATTTAATTATCATAATTTGTATGTACATATCACTGGCTCATTTAATTTGAAAATTGTTTATGTAGCTTGAATTGCTTGTTGATTGAATCGACTGGTGTTTATTTTAATAAATCAAAACAAATATTTGTATATGTTTAAATACAATGTTTTTTTGGAGCTATGTTTTAAACATTCAATTTAAAGTCTATTTTTAGATCAGAAATTTTATATGTTCAATTTATCAATTGGGTTCTTTTTGTTAAATTAAAATTAAAATTTTATATGTTTGAATACATTGTTTTGTTATAGATCTATATTGTAAACACTCAATTCAAAGTATAACCCTTTAGATCTAAAATTTTGTATGTTCATATTGTTTTGATAGGATTTTACTTTAACAAATTAAGCTAAAATTTGTGTATGAATATTAGAGTGTTTTATTGAAGATTCATGTTTTAAATCATATAAAACAAAATGTATTTTTGATTTGAAAGTTTATATGTATGTATTTTGTGTTTGTATTGTTTTAGAAATTATAAAAAAAGGAAGATGTTTTGGCAATAAATTTAATTTTTCATTTGATTACTATAAGTCTCTAATTTGTATTAATTAAAGATATTTTATTGAATCTTACATACACATAATTAATGTTTTGTTAATAAATCTACTTTTAAATTGACTGCTACAAATTTGTAACTTGTATTAATTAGAAAGACTTGATTTAATCTTATATACGCACAATTAATTTTATATGTATTTTTGTATATATAAAATTTATTACAGGTATTTCATATTGTCAAGTATGTTTAGATTTCTTTCCAAAAGGAGGAAACAATTTAAATGAGGAAATAATATATACATACATTTATTTTTGAATCAATCATTCGTGTTACCCTTTATTTATTTTCCATTTTTCCTTATGTGGTTAACTATCCATTTAATTATGTTTATATGTCTACATCTTGTCATCAATTGATAGCACCTATTATATGTTGCACTTACATAATTTACACTATAATATATATTTGTTTATACTTACATTCATGCCTTATACATTTTGCTACTTAATGACATTCATATAATTAATTAATTTAATTAAAGAGAGAGAAATAAAAGGTTTCTCTCTCCATATAAATAATGTTTCCCCTTATTAATTGAATAAGTTAAGAGAAGGAAATGAAAAATTTTCTTCTCTTAATAAATTTATAGCTAATCATTAATTGAATAAGTTAAGAAAATGGAAATGATAAGTTTCATTCTCTGAATAAATTTAATATGTAACCTTCATGCATAGATATTTATATAAGTGTATATGTGATATACACTAATTATATTCACATTAAATTAGAATGAAATTTTATTAGTGAATTAAATAAAATATTTATTTTGTTTAAAAGAAACTTAGAAAAGTTCTAAGTATATTTAGACATCATAGGCCCATTAAAGATCCAAAATGGCTAAATTTTTTGAAATTCACTCATTTCTTCCGCTGTGGGCTAGCCCAGCTCCTTTACGGTCAACATATTTCCTTCCCCTACATAACCAGCATCTCCTCCATACCATTCCACCAACCCCTTCTTCTCCTCTTCCCCCTTCATCTCCTTTCTATTCACACATTTCCGTATACATCAACAATGTCTTATTCGAAATCAGATTCTGACTACGAGGATGAATAAAATTTGATCGCTTTAGCAATGTATTTATGTAGAAGAAGAAGCAATATCGTCCAGATTCACACTTCAGAATATACCGGTTTAATGTGGGTGGAAGACATATTGAATGGACAGCAAGAACACTGTCAATGAAATATTCAAATGAAAAGCCTTTGTTTTCTCTCGTTATGCGATAAGCTGCAAAATTACGGCCTGACTACAATGGAAAGCATTGGTATCAAAGAAACGGTTGCCATATTCGTATACATTATAGCTAGAGCACTCCCAAATCGAAAAATGAGCAAAAGTTTCCAAAGGTCAGGTAGCACAATTGCAGTTTGTTTTTGTAACGACCTAGAAATTTTGAATTTTGAAATAGAATATTTAATTGGTTTTAAATATTTGAATGATGGTTTGACTTGAATTTCAAATTATCAGAATGAATTTGGCGATTAAATTATAAAATTTAATCTATTGAAAGTTGAATAAAAATTTGAATCTTCAATTTTAAGCTAAAGAAAAATATTTCAAAAGCTTTTAAAATTCATAATGATAATACTGAAGATAATAGAAGCTTCAGAATCGAATTTGAAATTGATTTGTTCGGTTTTGAAATTATATAGTTTCAACCGATATTTAAAAATAGCATTCCGGGGAACAGTCTCGAAATTCGACGAAACCAATTCCATTAGATCCGTAATATTGAATTATTGTCGGATTTCAAATTTCGTATTTTTCAGAGTTGTTATGTGAGCACACGGTAAGTAAACGCGTTGAAATTAAATCGAATTCAATTTGAATTTAGAATTTTATTTAGTCAATATCAGCACATTTTCTTCCCTAAATCACGCCTGAAAATCACGATACGAGATCGTGCAAGCCATGCTTGAGTACGCTATTTTCTCCTCAACAACGTGTCTTCTCCTTCCCTTTAGCCAGAAATCACGTAACCCTTTTCGTTTAAAGATAGAACCGAGCTCCTCCCTTCACAACGTAAATTTCGTTTCAAAGTATAATGGTCGAAGCCCCTCTTTCTCGTTCTAAAAATTTTTTGAAAACAAAACCAAAGAAATTAATGGCCGCTTTATATTTCAAAATCAATACAAGCCCGATTCGTTCGTAATCAAAACAGCGAGGCCGAGCAAGTCGCGAACGAAGGGGAGATAGGGAGCGAGTTCGAATCACTGAAGGCATCGCGAGTTTGAGGAGGGAGATGTCGCGATCGCTGGTGAGGAGGTGCACGCGTACGAGCTCACGTGCGATGGATAGAGGCGATTCGCGATGGTTTTGCTCGAAAAGTCAGCAAAGAAGGGGAAGACGAAGCCTTCTCGTTCGATTTTTGGGTTCGGTAGTTCGATCTGGGGTTCGTCGAGGGCAAAGCATCAAGGCGCACGATTTCGAGGAGCTCGCGATTTTGGCATGAGCTCGGTGGCACTCAGGTTTGCAGCACAAGTCATTGTGGCAAGCGACACCTCGTGGAGGAGACAACAACGAGATGGGTTCATGATCGAGTTTGCGTGGGCGGCTGCAACTATGTTGGGCTCGCGAACAAGCAGTTAGAGGTCAAAATTTGTAAAGAGAACAAGTCGTAATGGAAATGGATTGCTAATAAAATCAAAGGTGAGTTTTTCTCACTCGAATGAAAAGTTGATTTTGTAGTTATTAATTGATTGTTGTTTGGATGCGATATTAGATATAGTAGTATATGTCTATATATAGCAATATATATATATATATTGGCATATGTATATATTGCAGTTGTTGATATTTCCCGCATTATATAGTGGATGAGACCCTATTGCGCCGCATAATAGCGGATTGATATTTTTATAAATCCCATATATCGCGATATTCCACCTCGAAGTGGAATGGGTATTGTGCTAACGTTTGTGGATGTAGGGAAACAGGTTGGAGGGATCCAACTGGATTCCTCAACTGTAATGATTTATTTACAAATATTGTTATATATATTCTGTTGTCATATTGATATATGATGTTTGGATGCCATGATTGATTATTTGGTGCTGTTGCATCATCGGATCCATTTTTGAAGTTTAAAATAACGATTTTGATTTTAAAGAGATTTTTAAAGTGATTTTTGAAAGTATACGTTTTATTTAAATTTTTGAATTGATTTATTTTAAATAAATAAACGTTCAAATTTTAAAGTTATAAGAATTATGATCTTTGTGAAATATAACCGAAAGGTGATTTTTGAAATAAATAGTTAAAGTAATTTGTAAAATGGTTTAAATTGGGATTATTAAATGAGTTTTATAAGTGTTAGAATGAAGTATAAATGGATTTCATAAGTGAACGAAATTTTATATTTATAAATGGTGAAGTTACAAAATGAATAGATTTTGTAAAACAAAAGATTTATAAGTAATTGAATTATAAATCGGATTTTGGCATTTTAATTGAGGTTTCTGAATAAGTATGAATGGTTCATAGATGAGATTTAATAAAATATATTTTATAAATCAAAACAATGGAATTATAAAAGTAGTTCGGTTATTGTTGAAAATAAGGTTATAAATGAAATCTTATGAGTAATAAGATTTAAAATTTGTGAAGTTTTAAAAGAACGATTTTGTAAATAAATGGATTATAAGTATTTAACTTATAATATTGGACTTTTGGTATATAATCGAGTTATAAATTGAATTGGATAATAAAGGAGATTTATAAATCGGAGTGTTATAAATAGAAATGGAATTTATAAACATTGTTTGTAAATTCGAAATCAATTGAATTTGATAAATTAAACATAGAAGTTATTAAAGGAGATATATTCGTGATTTTGGATAGCGAATTATCCTTTAAGTTAAACGATGTATTAATAAGAGTTTGGTTGGCAATTTTATTCACGATTTTGGATAGTGGATAATTCTTTAAATAAAAAGTATAGAAATGTTGAATTAGGTAACCAAAGTATATTCACGATTTTTGGACAGTGAATATATTATTAAATAAATGGATATGTTTTTGGGAGAAGTGATATTAAAAATGAAGTTAATTGTTTTAACGATGTTTTAAAATGTGTTAAATATCGAAACCATAGATTTCATAATTTATTGTTGAAATAGACGTTTTCGAGAAATAAGGAAATGGTGGACTATAACACTGTTGTTATAGTAAATAATTTTCGAAAGGAAATGTTTTATATAGTATTGGCATTTATATCTATCTAAATTTCGAATCCCTATACTAGTGATTTTTGGTTGTCGTAACGATGTTTTACGTAACATTCGTTTTGACCCAAATAATGTGTTTAAGAGAATGTTTTCCTTAAGGAATGAAATATATACTTAATATTAATTTAAGTATATCGAATATTTTCCAAATGTTGAAAATAAATCAGATTTGTGAATTACTTATTATTAAATAAGTATGGAAATGCTTTTACAATATGAAATGAAACATTTTTGAGAATTTATCTTTGTAAAGATAAATTGAAAGTGAATACTTGAAATCGATTGAAAATCGTATATCAGTAGATATTTTGAAAATATAAATTCACTATGGAATTTATAAAAGAAATGGGAATTCGTTTTAAAAATAAATGTTGATTTATTTTTGAAGTGTGGAAATTATATATCTTGTAAAGATATTTTTGGAAAATAAATAATTTGGAAAATTATTTGGAATCTGATGATGTTGCGCATCTCTATTGATAGTTAAATAACCGACTATCAATAATTACCTTGAATGGGTATTTGTTGTGATTTTCTTGAATTTGAATGCCACACTTATTTTTGAATAAGCGCTCACTATTCGGGTTAGCCGGGAAAGGACCTTTGGGTCGTATAACCCATTCCAAATATGTGATACGTCGTAATGGATTGCGTTTGATGACCGGTGTTGAAGACCGGATATTTTTGAAAACAGAAGGATTACCGTCGAGTTACTCTACATCGGCTGATTTGCGATATAGAGGTTTTATCACCCTTAGTGACGGGAAGTGTAACCACCCACATTTTCGACCGTTCAAGTCGACAAAACATACACACATGCCGACTCAAACAATCCAAAATACAAATAGTTATTGGGGTTAAATAAGAAAAGAAAAGAAAGAACAGAAACAACTCAGAATCTCACAGCGGAAGGAACAAGATATAATAATAAAATAACAGTTCATGAAGCTGTTAAATAAATAAATTTGATTATTATTATACAACATAAATCAGAGTTACATACATATCAGAGATAATACAACAATGCAGCGGAAAAAATAATACAGTAGTAGAATACAAATGATGTAATACCAAAACTCCGTCTTCGTCCTCCAAAATAGAGCTTCAACCTTATCTGAAATGCTTAGGCTGACCCGAGCGTAATGAAAAGACAAAACACTCGAGTCAGGACTAACATATCTCATGTAAGTT
Organism: Allium fistulosum; assembly: GCA_030737815.1. Classification (NCBI taxonomy): domain Eukaryota; kingdom Viridiplantae; phylum Streptophyta; class Magnoliopsida; order Asparagales; family Amaryllidaceae; genus Allium; species Allium fistulosum. The sequence continues at coordinate 1,123,748,540 of CM060902.1, read as the reverse complement.
AAATCGAATAAGTAAATATGAGTGTGACGGCGTCGGAGATGTTTACGGGGTTTTGACATCTCGTATCCAGTGTCAACATGAGTGCAATAACTTAAGAGATGTTACGGGATTTTCCATCTCTCAAGGATCCGTTAAACTATCTACTATGTAGTACAATACGCTATATACAATAATGTCTATCATAAAGTAAAATATCAAACTAGCGTTAAGCCATGGCCCATTCCACCCTTAACACATTTTTATTCCCAAGAGCATATACAAGACCGTAGTTTCCCCAAAACCGGAAGTCACCAGAGGGCAATCCATATACTAAAGGTACAAACCAAAACGTAGTGGTCGCGAATAGGATAATCAGTATGACAAGGTACATGAGGCGATACCAACTAGGATACTAGTAGTTGTGTGATCCGGACTGATGTTGGGCATAGTGTAACATCCCGGAATTTTCGACTTTCGAAAATTCAACATCGATACTCACTTTATCGACTGCTGAGCCATCGAATGCCGGAAACCCGAAAAGTTATGGTTTTAAGAAAGAAGAAAAAGGTAGAAGAAGAAGATAGAAGAAAAAGAAAGAAAGAAAGAAGAAGAACAACAGAACAAGAGCAGAAACAGAAAACAATATCAGAATCTTACACATCGCAGCGGAACAATATATAATAGATAAATGAATAATCTTTAAACAAAGAACTATATCATTTTATAACATACATCAATCATCAGAGTCACTATACAACTCAGTACAACAATGGACAGTTATATAAACTTGTCCTCATACAGAATACACAGCGGAATAAATACTATCAGATACAAATACTACGACTCGTCCTCCAGCTTATCTCCAAAGCTCCAGAATATCCAGAATATCCTGATAATATGACTCTAGGCTGCCCGTGTGGAAATTGGTGGGCACCCAGAGTTTAGAAGGGAACAATAAACTCCGAGTCAGTCATGGTGACTGGTGTGAGATCGTAAAACAGTTATTTATCTTTAAAATAAACAATAGAAAGATTTAAAGTCAATTCGCAATGCTTTTGGAAAATGAAACTACCATAAGACCTCCCGCCACACACACAATGCAAACGCAGACTTGGAGGAGATTTCTTCTTATGATAGTCAAAGATGCTTACTACGCAAAATCAAATCATTTTTGATATTATTATTAGTGCATAGTGTAGAAAACATTTCGAAAGTATAATATAAATCTTAGCCAGCATAGGTACCATTATAGTATGCTTGCTATAGCTACCATATTAAATGGCAGGTTCTACAACTAAAACCGTACTAGGCTCGTATTGTTTCTTTGGATTTCCAACAAATGGTCAGGCTAAGGAACTTCCTATCCACGATGGGTACGTCCCTGGAATAGACGACCCGAGAAATAACCTAACATTACGGTTAGATCTCTGCCAACACAAGGCCGGGTTACCTCTGCAAAAGTAGGTAACTACTGACACGCGTATGCCATCCCCCGATCGTAACCGATCTTCCCGAGGATCCCCGATTTCCAACAAACCACATAGATAATAATGCAGCAACCACATAGGTTAAGTATCTGGGCTCCATACCATGATACCACCTCTATCCAGAAGGAATGACATACACTAAGGGGCGCTACTCCCTAGAACCTTGCCGCATCCTTCCTGTTTCGACCATTTCCGGGGTGTGAGGCTCGATGAAGTCTCGTCCACAAAGCTACGCTTTCTCAAAAAGCCCTGCTTCGGGTCAAACAAAATGATCAACCTATGATCACAAAGATATAAGATCAAACAAATGATCATATCACAAATGATCAAACACTGATCATTTCACAGCAACACTCAGTATGCCACGTTACCAAATTGGGATATATCGCTGATAAATTTCAACTACATAACCTCTGAGCTCATACGTCTCAGAGAAGGGTGTTAAGCTAAGAGAATAAATTCTCCGCCACCAACAGAAATGTATTTGAAAGAAATCAGCTTCACATCTCAAAGTGTAACGTCAGACACACATCCATACAAGTCTGTTCCGGGATCGAACAGAACCGAAGGCACTTCTCACGAAGCCCTTGCATATCCGTATAATTTCAATCACGTCAGGACTTCCCGTCACTAAGGGTGATAAAAACCTCTAAATCGGAGATCAGCCGATGTAGAGTAACTCGACGGTAATCCTTCCGTTTTCAAAAATATCCGGTCTTCAACACCGGTCTTCAAATGCAATTCATAACGACGTATCACATATTCGGAATGGGTTATACGACCCCATGGTCCTTTCCCGGTTAACCCGAATAGTGAGCGCTTATTCAAAAATAAGTGTGGCATTCAAATTCATTCAATTCACAACAAATACCTATCTAAAGGTAATTATTGATAGTCGGTTATTTAACTATCAATAAAGATGCGCAACATCATCAGATTCCAAATAATTTTCCAAATTATTTCATCTTCAAAAATATCTTTACTAGATATAAAAATTTCCACACTTCAAAAATAAATCAACGTTTATTTTTCTAAACAGTTTCCCTTTCCTTTATAAATTCCATATTGAATTTATATTTCAAAATATCTACTGATATACGATTTTCAAATCGTTTTCAATATTCAATTTCAATTTATCTTTAAGAAGATAAAATCTCAAAACGTTTCATTTCATTTTGGAAATCATTTCATACTTATTTAATAATAAGTATTTCACAAATCATTTATTTTCAACACTTGGAAAATATTCGATATACTTAAATCAAAATAAGTATATATTTCATTCTTTAAGGAAATCATTCTCTTTCACAAATTTTATTTGAGTCAAAACGAATGTTACGTAAAACATCGTTACGACGACTCAAAATCACTAGTATAGGGATTCGAAATTTAGATAGATATATAAATCCCAATACTACATAAAACATTTTCTTTCGAAAATCATTTACTATAACAACAGTGTTATAGTCCATCATTTCCTTATTTCTCGAAAGGTCTATTTCAACAATAAATGTTGAAATCTATGATTTCGGTAATTCACACGTTTTAAAACATCTTTTAAAACAATCACTTCATTTCAAATATCGCTTTCCCGAAACATATCCATTTTATTTAATAATATATTCACTGTCCAAAATCGTGAATATACTCCAATAATTACATTTCAATCTTTCCTACACGTTTTATTCCAAGAATTATCCACTATCCAAAATCGTGGATATATCTCCTTTATTAAACTTCTATGTTTAACCTATCAATTTCAATTGGTTTTGGATTTATAAAACAATGTTTATAAATTTCACCTTTTATATTTTATAACAACTTCGATTTGTAAATCTCCTTTATTAACAAATTCGATCAATATTTCATTTGTAGGCAAAAATCCAATTTATAAGTTAATTCCTTATAAATCTTCTATTCTACAATTTCATTCATTTTAACTTCACAATTTATACATCTATAAATTTCATATCTTCACAATTTTAAAATTCTATAAGATTCATATCTTCACTTATTAAAAACTCGTTTTAAAATTCCAAAAATTTTAATTGATAAATATATCAATTTTTCTGTACATCTTTTATAATACTTTAAAAATCTCAATTTAACCCATTTTACAATTAAATCAACTTTCATTTCAAAAATCACACTTTGGTTATATTTCACCAAAAATCTTAACTCTTATAACTTTAAAATTCTAGACGTTTATTTTTCTGAAATAAATCAATTCAAAAATTCGATAAACGTCTACTTTTCAAAAATCACTTTAAAATCTTTTCAAAATAAAAGTCGTTATTTTTACATTTCAAAACTGAATCCGATGATGCAACAACACCAATCAGTCCATCACAACAGTCAATATCATATCTCATCATATGATAACAGAATATATATCAAAATATCTGTAAATAATCAATACGGTGAGGAATCCAGTTGGATCCCTCCAACCTGTTTCCCTGCATCCACAGATGTTAGCACAATACCAATTCCGCTCCAGTACGGAATTATCGCGGTATATGGGTTTTTATAAATCCGCTTACTAACGGCGCAATAGGGTCTCATCCGCTATACGAGGCGGGAAATCAATCAATCCAATATATACATATGCCAATATGTATATACTGCTATATATATAGATATATCCTATCATATCTAATATCACATCCAATAACAATCAAATCAATCAATAACTGCAAATAAATATTTTCCTTCGAGTGAGAAAATCTCACCTTGATTTTAATTCTAATTCCAGCGTTTATTTCGAATGAAATTAAACAGCCGTTTAATTTCACTCCAAATTTTCACTGACCCCGATCGTTCCCAATCCAGTTTCATCGCGAAGTGCTCGACAATACGATTCCGATGCAACTTGTTTCGTAATTTTCTGATAACGTACGAAAGAGTTATTGCATTTAGAAGTTTGTATAAATTAAGATACAATTAATTTACAATTAAATTTACATTTCTAATTCATTTACATCACAGCCGTCCATTTCTCCTTTATCGCATCGTGGCCACCCCCTTTATCTTCTCCAAACACGTTTGCTACTCCAAGCATTTGCACGCAAAAAACCCTACCCATCAGCCGCCTATTTTTCACGAATTATCACCACCCCTCCGATCGACGAAACCCCATCACACCACCACCAGAACGAGGCCAACGCCCTACCCCACACTCGGCTGCAATCTCGTGAAGCTCGGTCCCCCCTAGCGTACACGATACGAGGCCAAACGCGACGTCTTCACGCTCGATTTCTGGCCACCACGTCACGATCCAGGCGATCATCGCCGTATGGATCGATAGAACTCATTCCCCCCTTCATCTTTGCAGTTGGAAACTCGTTGAATCGGTGTGTAGTTTTGAAGAAATTAAAGGAAGAAGTTTGGCAATTCTCGGCCATTGATTTCAAACCGGCGGCTGAAGAGAATTGAAACCCTAGTTTTTTTTCTTGTTTTATTTTGTGAATAAAGGGGGCTATTTATAGAAAATATCGAACACTATTCATTCGGTTTTCCCAAACTCCAATCTACGCGCTGTAACTGGCATTTCTGGGGTTTACCCCACGTTCCGGACACAATGGAACAGGTTTCGGAAGCTAATTCAATCGTCTGTGTGAGATATGGAGAAAAACGATCAGTTTAAATTAAACCGATTTAAATCGATTTCGAGGCGTTTTAAATTGTACCGGACAAACGGTAAATCCAAAAATTACGAAATTTGAAATCTTACAATAATATCACATTACGGATCCGATGAAACTGGTTTCGTCGAAATCCGACACTGTTTGAAAAATGACTATTTTTAACTCGACGATTTAAAATTAAAATGATATCGATGCGTTTCGAGCTGCCACGGTCAAATAATAACTTCGATTGCAACGAAAATTGAAATCCGATAATAACTAACTATTACGGATCCAATGGAACTGGTCTCGTTTAATTCTGAGACTGTTCGAAAATTGGCTATTTTTACAGTCGATAATTAAATATTAAAATATTCCATTTTCACAGATTAACTCCAAATTCGATTCTGAAAGTTCTATAACCTTTCTATAACTCCAGTATGATTAAATAAAATTTTACAAATCATTTTCAATCATTTTAAACTCGATTTTCAATTATCTCTGGAATTTCACTATTTAATTTATCGATTAAATTACCCAGGTAGATCCAATATTCGAAAAATAAATCATTCGACTTCTACATTCCATTTATTAATATTTAAAATCAATTAAATATTCGAATTTTAATTATCAAAAATTCTGGGTCGTTACAGACTTCCCCCCTTAAAAGAATTTCGTCCTCGAAATTACAAGTTAGGAAAAGTGGTCCTTAACTCGTCTATCATTTTTCACAATCCAATAGTTTTATCAATTTTCAATTCATCAAAACAAATCTTTCTATTACAGATTCGTTATCATTCAATCTCGTTTTCCAACTTCAATTATAAGTTTCAAACAACATTGTTTACTTCAAAATTCAAATTCGAGTTTAAATTCAAATTTTAAACTTACAAAATTTTCTCAAAATTTTCTAACGCCCTAAATCTCCGAAAAATTTCGCCAGCGTCTCCTTTGCGCGGCTAATACGGCACGACTACAAAACGTCCCTACGGACTCTCAGATTTCAAAAAGAAAAAGAAAAAGCCAAGCGGCTAGACAAGAAATCATCAAAAACTCATATCGAAATCCAAATACTTACCTTTTTGTCGAGCGATTCAAATTCTCTTCAAAATTAAATTCCAATTCCTTTATACCTGTATATCTACTAGCCATAATATCTAGTTACAACATTCAAATCATTTTGCAAATTCTATTACAAAATTTCCAATATATACTTCTTATACTTTCTTACTTCACTGTTGAAGTTATATCTATTCAATTTCGTTCAATCTTTACCTTTCAATTTCATTTGAATTCAATTCCAACATTTAATTGGATTCGGTTCAATTTCTGAATATTGAATTTTATTGATTAGCTTTCATTCATACTGCACCATTTTAAATTAGTTTCAGTTACTAATCCATTTCCAATTCTAATTCACTTATTCAAATTCGGTTTCAACATTCAGTTTTAATCTTATTCACTTCATTTATTCAAATTTATTTACTCATTCACAAATTCTTTCATTTTCAATTTGAATCTCATTTCTATCAAATTCCAAATATTTTATAAGTCTTCGACTTATTTACATCTTGATTTATAAAATCATCTATACATTCATATTATTAATTCTATTCCTTTATGAATTTTATCTTCAAATATTTTTCTGGAACTTTATTTCAAATTATATCTCACATTAATATTTCATAAATATTTCTACATAGTATCCCAGAGTTTACCAACATTTCAAAAACCATTTTGAAAACAATTCAAATTCCATTTGAATTTCCAAAATAAAAACCCAAATTTTCCAAACACTTTCCATTTAAAACAATTTGGCAGCAATTCCTCTTTTGGAAACCCGAAAATGAACACCAACGATGCTGCGGTCATCATCGAAGTTATTTTCCAGCGACCGAAAAGAGTTTAGAGCTTTTCATCTCTTCCAAAATACTTTTCAAAACCTTTGAAATTCATTTTCAAATCAAAAAGATTTAAACTTTCCAAATCACCAAAATTTTCAAATTCTTTTCAAAACATTTCCAAAAACTTCTCTGGAATTCCGTTTTAAATTACAATTCACATTTATAATTTATATTCTCAAATTTCATTCGTATATGGATTTATCTCTTAACTTTGGAGTTATGATTTCAATTTCTTATTCAATTTCATTGATAATAATTCACTATTATTACTTCCTAACATCCATGCAACCATATACTATAGTACTTTATAGAAAAACATTTATTTTCTATACAAAAATAGTTTTGGGTAAAATTATTTCATTTACCCTATTTAAAACAATACTGTGTCGAATTGCTCTATTCAAGTGTTTAGAGATCCCTATCGATAGAGTTGTACGGACAATACCGACCAGAATCCATATACCACTCAACAAACCAATCATCACAATATAAAACAATTTTATATTCACTAACAAATACGCACTCGAATCTATTATTACACTCAACTCATTCTAGAGTACTACTGACTCTATCTCTAATGAGTAACACCCAACAGAGCAGGGTTGTCGCTTAACCATATGCTCTGATACCAACTGTAACATCCCGGAATTTTCGACTTTCGAAAATTCAACATCGATACTCACTTTATCGACTGCTGAGCCATCGAATGCCGGAAACCCGAAAAGTTATGGTTTTAAGAAAGAAGAAAAAGGTAGAAGAAGAAGATAGAAGAAAAAGAAAGAAAGAAAGAAGAAGAACAACAGAACAAGAGCAGAAACAGAAAACAATATCAGAATCTTACACATCGCAGCGGAACAATATATAATAGATAAATGAATAATCTTTAAACAAAGAACTATATCATTTTATAACATACATCAATCATCAGAGTCACTATACAACTCAGTACAACAATGGACAGTTATATAAACTTGTCCTCATACAGAATACACAGCGGAATAAATACTATCAGATACAAATACTACGACTCGTCCTCCAGCTTATCTCCAAAGCTCCAGAATATCCAGAATATCCTGATAATATGACTCTAGGCTGCCCGTGTGGAAATTGGTGGGCACCCAGAGTTTAGAAGGGAACAATAAACTCCGAGTCAGTCATGGTGACTGGTGTGAGATCGTAAAACAGTTATTTATCTTTAAAATAAACAATAGAAAGATTTAAAGTCAATTCGCAATGCTTTTGGAAAATGAAACTACCATAAGACCTCCCGCCACACACACAATGCAAACGCAGACTTGGAGGAGATTTCTTCTTATGATAGTCAAAGATGCTTACTACGCAAAATCAAATCATTTTTGATATTATTATTAGTGCATAGTGTAGAAAACATTTCGAAAGTATAATATAAATCTTAGCCAGCATAGGTACCATTATAGTATGCTTGCTATAGCTACCATATTAAATGGCAGGTTCTACAACTAAAACCGTACTAGGCTCGTATTGTTTCTTTGGATTTCCAACAAATGGTCAGGCTAAGGAACTTCCTATCCACGATGGGTACGTCCCTGGAATAGACGACCCGAGAAATAACCTAACATTACGGTTAGATCTCTGCCAACACAAGGCCGGGTTACCTCTGCAAAAGTAGGTAACTACTGACACGCGTATGCCATCCCCCGATCGTAACCGATCTTCCCGAGGATCCCCGATTTCCAACAAACCACATAGATAATAATGCAGCAACCACATAGGTTAAGTATCTGGGCTCCATACCATGATACCACCTCTATCCAGAAGGAATGACATACACTAAGGGGCGCTACTCCCTAGAACCTTGCCGCATCCTTCCTGTTTCGACCATTTCTGGGGTGTGAGGCTCGATGAAGTCTCGTCCACAAAGCTACGCTTTCTCAAAAAGCCCTGCTTCGGGTCAAACAAAATGATCAACCTATGATCACAAAGATATAAGATCAAACAAATGATCATATCACAAATGATCAAACACTGATCATTTCACAGCAACACTCAGTATGCCACGTTACCAAATTGGGATATATCGCTGATAAATTTCAACTACATAACCTCTGAGCTCATACGTCTCAGAGAAGGGTGTTAAGCTAAGAGAATAAATTCTCCGCCACCAACAGAAATGTATTTGAAAGAAATCAGCTTCACATCTCAAAGTGTAACGTCAGACACACATCCATACAAGTCTGTTCCGGGATCGAACAGAACCGAAGGCACTTCTCACGAAGCCCTTGCATATCCGGATAATTTCAATCACGTCAGGACTTCCCGTCACTAAGGGTGATAAAAACCTCTAAATCGGAGATCAGCCGATGTAGAGTAACTCGACGGTAATCCTTCCGTTTTCAAAAATATCCGGTCTTCAACACCGGTCTTCAAATGCAATTCATAACGACGTATCACATATTCGGAATGGGTTATACGACCCCATGGTCCTTTCCCGGTTAACCCGAATAGTGAGCGCTTATTCAAAAATAAGTGTGGCATTCAAATTCATTCAATTCACAACAAATACCTATCTAAAGGTAATTATTGATAGTCGGTTATTTAACTATCAATAAAGATGCGCAACATCATCAGATTCCAAATAATTTTCCAAATTATTTAATCTTCAAAAATATCTTTACTAGATATAAAAATTTCCACACTTCAAAAATAAATCAACGTTTATTTTTCTAAACAGTTTCCCTTTCCTTTATAAATTCCATATTGAATTTATATTTCAAAATATCTACTGATATACGATTTTCAAATCGTTTTCAATATTCAATTTCAATTTATCTTTAAGAAGATAAAATCTCAAAACGTTTCATTTCATTTTGGAAATCATTCCATACTTATTTAATAATAAGTATTTCACAAATCATTTATTTTCAACACTTGGAAAATATTCGATATACTTAAATCAAAATAAGTATATATTTCATTCTTTAAGGAAATCATTCTCTTTCACAAATTTTATTTGAGTCAAAACGAATGTTACGTAAAACATCGTTACGACGAATCAAAATCACTAGTATAGGGATTCGAAATTTAGATAGATATATAAATCCCAATACTACATAAAACATTTTCTTTCGAAAATCATTTACTATAACAACAGTGTTATAGTCCATCATTTCCTTATTTCTCGAAACGTCTATTTCAACAATAAATGTTGAAATCTATGATTTCGGTAATTCACACGTTTTAAAACATCTTTTAAAACAATCACTTCATTTCAAATATCGCTTTCCCGAAACATATCCATTTTATTTAATAATATATTCACTGTCCAAAATCGTGAATATACTCCAATAATTACATTTCAATCTTTCCTACACGTTTTATTCCAAGAATTATCCACTATCCAAAATCGTGGATATATCTCCTTTATTAAACTTCTATGTTTAACCTATCAATTTCAATTGGTTTTGGATTTATAAAACAATGTTTATAAATTTCACCTTTTATATTTTATAACAACTTCGATTTGTAAATCTCCTTTATTAACAAATTCGATCAATATTTCATTTGTAGGCAAAAATCCAATTTATAAGTTAATTCCTTATAAATCTTCTATTCTACAATTTCATTCATTTTAACTTCACAATTTATACATCTATAAATATCATATCTTCACAATTTTAAAATTCTATAAGATTCATATCTTCACTTATTAAAAACTCGTTTTAAAATTCCAAAAATTTTAATTGATAAATATATCAATTTTTCTGTACATCTTTTATAATACTTTAAAAATCTCAATTTAACCCATTTTACAATTAAATCAACTTTCATTTCAAAAATCACACTTTGGTTATATTTCACCAAAAATCTTAACTCTTATAACTTTAAAATTCTAGACGTTTATTTTTCTGAAATAAATCAATTCAAAAATTCGATAAAAGTCTACTTTTCAAAAATCACTTTAAAATCTTTTCAAAATAAAAGTCGTTATTTTTACATTTCAAAACTGAATCCGATGATGCAACAACACCAATCAGTCCATCACAACAGTCAATATCATATCTCATCATATGATAACAGAATATATATCAAAATATCTGTAAATAATCAATACGGTGAGGAATCCAGTTGGATCCCTCCAACCTGTTTCCCTGCATCCACAGATGTTAGCACAATACCAATTCCGCTCCAGTACGGAATTATCGCGGTATATGGGTTTTTATAAATCCGCTTACTAACGGCGCAATAGGGTCTCATCCGCTATACGAGGCGGGAAATCAATCAATCCAATATATACATATGCCAATATGTATATACTGCTATATATATAGATATATCCTATCATATCTAATATCACATCCAATAACAATCAAATCAATCAATAACTGCAAATAAATATTTTCCTTCGAGTGAGAAAATCTCACCTTGATTTTAATTCTGATTCCAGCGTTTATTTCGAATGAAATTAAACAGCCGTTTAATTTCACTCAAAATTTTCACTGACCCCGATCGTTCCCAATCCAGTTTCATCGCGAAGTGCTCGACAATACGATTCCGATGCAACTTGTTTCGTAATTTTCTGATAACGTACGAAAGAGTTATTGCATTTAGAAGTTTGTATAAATTAAGATACAATTAATTTACAATTAAATTTACATTTCTAATTCATTTACATCACAGCCGTCCATTTCTCCTTTATCGCATCGTGGCCACCCCCTTTATCTTCTCCAAACACGTTTGCTACTCCCAGCATTTGCACGCAAAAAACCCTACCCATCAGTCGCCTATTTTTCACGAATTATCACCACCCCTCCGATCGACGAAACCCCATCACACCACCACCAGAACGAGGCCAACGCCCTACCCCACACTCGGCTGCAATCTCGTGAAGCTCGGTCCCCCCTAGCGTACGCGATACGAGGCCGAACGCGACGTCTTCACGCTCGATTTCTGGCCACCACGTCACGATCCAGGCGATCATCGCCGTATGGATCGATAGAACTCATTCCCCCCTTCATCTTTGCAGTTGGAAACTCGTTGAATCGGTGTGTAGTTTTGAAGAAATTAAAGGAAGAAGTTTGGCAATTCTCGGCCATTGATTTCAAACCGGCGGCTGAAGAGAATTGAAACCCTAGTTTTTTTTCTTGTTTTATTTTGTGAATAAAGGGGGCTATTTATAGAAAATATTGAACACTATTCATTCGGTTTTCCCAAACTCCAATCTACGCGCTGTAACTGGCATTTCTGGGGTTTACCCCACGTTCCGGACACAATGGAACAGGTTTCGGAAGCTAATTCAATCGTCTGTGTGAGATATGGAGAAAAACGATCAGTTTAAATTAAACCGATTTAAATCGATTTCGAGGCGTTTTAAATTGTACCGGACAAACGGTAAATCCAAAAATTACGAAATTTGAAATCTTACAATAATATCACATTACGGATCCGATGAAACTGGTTTCGTCGAAATCCGACACTGTTTGAAAAATGACTATTTTTAACTCGACGATTTAAAATTAAAATGATATCGATGCGTTTCGAGCTGCCACGGTCAAATAATAACTTCGATTGCTACGAAAATTGAAATCCGATAATAACTAACTATTACGGATCCAATGGAACTGGTCTCGTTCAATTCTGAGACTGTTCGAAAATTGGCTATTTTTACAGTCGATAATTAAATATTAAAATATTCCATTTTCACAGATTAACTCCAAATTCGATTCTGAAAGTTCTATAACCTTTCTATAACTCCAGTATGATTAAATAAAATTTTACAAATCATTTTCAATCATTTTAAACTCGATTTTCAATTATCTCTGGAATTTCACTATTTAATTTATCGATTAAATTACCCAGGTAGATCCAATATTCGAAAAATAAATCATTCGACTTCTACATTCCATTTATTAATATTTAAAATCAATTAAATATTCGAATTTTAATTATCAAAAATTCTGGGTCGTTACACATAGCCAGCAGCTACCCCAACACCGCGAAACAACACTCACATAATCGAGGGGTGCACCCAAATCGCATCACAAAAGTCATAGATATGGTATCGAAGAAGTGTGTCCGCTAGAGGTGGCGAACCTCAATGGCCCGACGCGGCTCCTGTTTTAGTCATGTCAGGGGTCATCCAATATCGTTCTCTTTCTTTAGTCAATGCGCTCATCAAACCATCCACTTCATTCTGGATCAACACTCCGCGTATATTAGTTTTTAAAGTTGTTTTCGGTATCGACAGAGAGTATGTCTATATTCGATCCCGGTCTCTTTAATAACTACGTATTATTACACCGATGGCTCTTTTACATTTTCAAAATAAATTCATAATTGATTATCAAAAATATCATATTCGCTTCAAAATCAAATCCATTTCAAAATCATCATATCTACTCAAAATATACGATTTCATTTCAAAATCATTTTTGCCTCAATATTTCATTTAAATTTCAAAATCGTATCAATGCGATATCACTTTCACTTCAAATAAATCCATATCCAAAATCATATCATATTCCAAAGTTATACCGCTTTCGAAATCATAAGTCTTTTAAAATCAAACACTTTGGAAATCAAAACCTTGAAATTCATAACATTTTGGAATCCTAACCTTTCCTCTTAAACATTTTAGATATTAAAATTTGTATATATAGAAAAATAGTTTATACAATAAAATGGTTTATATAAAATAGTTATAAGTTAAAATAGTTTATAATAAAATAATTTATATTGAAAATGATTTATATTAAGATATTTTATATTAAAATTTATAAAATAAAATATAAATAGCTTTAGATATAGTTTAAAATACTTTATATAAAATAGCTTCCTCAAATTCCACAAAACGATTCACATAAACTCGAATTCCAAAATTAAAATTTAATCAAATCTCAAATCATCAATTTCAACTCGATTCAGCTTCTCAATAAACCATTTCAAATACATATTTGAACCACAAAATAAGCCATTTCAATTTCCATATACCTCAAAGCTTTAAATATTCACATTTCAAAACTAAATTTTGATAATTCCATTTATACCTCAATTTCAAATTAATTTTCAATTCCAAACTCAAACTTGAAATATCATTTCATATAAATTTCCTTAGAAATATTCAGAGTTCGATTAAAAGTCCAATCCTTTAAAACAAATCAACTTTCGAAAATTTACGCCGTATTTCATTTTTCTTAAAAATCTAAACCAAAGAATAATTAAACAATTTCATTTACCAAGTTTAAATTCCAACATCTCGAGCTTCAATTTAAAATAATTCAATTTCCATAAATTGGATTTTTTCATAACTTTTAAATCAAATCATTTAAATAAATTTCAAATCAACGATTTGAAAATTATTAATTTAACCAATCCGGTGTCCGTATGTAATTTTCTATCCTATGGCCAAGTGATTATTTATTTCAATTACATGTCAGGGATGAATATATATTACTTAAACCAATCACAGTGTCATATGCATGTATAACAGGATATATATATAAAATAAACATCCAAACATTTAAATATCAACCAATAGCATCCATCGAAATAAATCATCCAATAGTCAATAGAATTCACGGCAATTTCATAGTTATCAATATCGGGAAATTTGATTTTGATTAAATCCTAATTTCAATTTACTGTCAATTTAATTTTTCCACGGTGAATTCACATGACAATCTATATGACAAATAAATTTTTATCAAACAACGACAAATAAATTCATATCACTTCATAATGTCAAGTTTAACTACCATAAAGATATTCAGTACGTTGTGAGCGTTATAAAACACTCACCTTGAGTTTCGATTTTTAAATCAAATCGAACAACGTTCGATTTAACCTAAAATTTTAACGAGCTCCAAATGTCTTCGGATCTAAACTGCAGCGTAGCACTCGTCGCTGCGATTCCAAAGTCGCCAGTTTCACCCAATTCCGCCCTCGCACGGATGAGATATGATATTTTAAAGTTTGAATACAAATTAAATAAACAATTTCTTTTTTTTTAACCAAAACAAATCACGGCCGTTCGTTCCAGATCCAAAGCCCACAGCCCTTCTTCTCCAATCGCGACCTACAGGGAAAAACGAACCCACACATGCAACAACCGCCTTTCTTCCATACGCACGCAACTAGGAGCGACCGGACGTTGATCAGAGGATGCCATCGCGTGCGCCTCTCCTTGCTCCACCACCGCGCCAAGTTTTGCCACCCCATTCACCACCGTTTGCACGCAAACCAAGAAAAACCGTACACGCTTCCAAGTCAGATCTGGGCGAATCCATGACGTAAAAGCATAGATCAACCGTATGGATTTGAAGAGATCGCCGAGATCTACAACTTTGCTTTTGGAATTTTTTTGATTTCGTTGAACGGATTGAGAGATATTAAGGAAAGAAGTTCGAGCGATTCTGGCCATTGAATAGGTGGTGGCCATGAGATAGAATTAGGGTTTCTGGATTAAAATGACAGTAAAACTGTCTTGGTAAACTGTTTCTGGATTAAAATGACAGTAAAACAGTATATCTATCATTCCCAAGAGACTTTCAATTCTCGCCAGCCAATCAGATATAAAGCCTAATTGATCTTTCCTCAAGTTCGATCTTCGAACTAGGTATCGTTCCTTCCATGATTAAATTACTTCAACACGAGGTTTAGGTTCATCACGTGGAAAACGGGACATTTCTACGGTTGCATAATGTGTGGCGAGTAGAAATGGCTCGCACGTTTGGAGTCGTCGAATGGTGCATGGTAGTTGGGCCTAGCTCCTTCGCGCCGAACAAGACTGGGAGAAAAAGAAAGATGAGGTGTCGAACGGCGTAAGCTTCGCCGGGCGATCTGTTCCTGTCGTTCGGCGCAGATGGAGAAGGAGTAGGGTGGAATTGTAATCGAGGGTGGAGCGCTACTTTAGCCAAACAAACTAAGGCTGAACACTACCCAAATGCCGAACAGTATATGCTTCGAACAGCTGACATGCCGAACAGACACACACGTCGAACAGAATTTAGACCGAACAACATAATTGCCGAACAACTGACATGCCGAATAGTATACGTTTTGAACAACTGACCTGCCGAACAAACATACATGCCGAATACTATATTTTGGCCGAACAGTCCAAATGCCGAACAAAACTTAACCAAACCATATCAAGGCCGAGCAATGCAAATGCCGGACAATTATAAATGCCGACCAATGATAAATGTTGAACCATACTTAGGCCGAACACCATAAATGCCGAACGAACAATTGCCTTGCCTAATCTACACAAGGTCAAAAGATCTAAGCACACCATCATATGACACTGACCCGGATCATTAACTCCCTAGCTTTAGTAGACTTAAATTTGGGTTTGATTAACACTCGTTTTCTGAATTTGAAACTGTAATCACCTCAAGGCGGGCTTTTTGAGACGGTCAGCGATGACGGTCTTCGAAGGCGACGACTCGAAGCTCATTTTTATATCTTTGAAATCTTTAGATTCTTATTGCTTGTACACAATTGCTTGCACTAGTTCACACACCACATGGGGGGAGAACTCGTGTTGCTAACTCTAACATTCGACGTTTTTTGAGTATAGCTTTCTCAAGCACTTTGCCAGGTTCGTTATTTATTGAGGATGTCAAGAAAGTCTAGCTCCGCCACTATATCCGACAGGCCTGGGCCGTCATCAAGGCCAGAAGCTGTTGATACTTCTAATCCGTCGACTTCTCTTGCTCACAACTTAGCACCTGATGCCGGCAGCAATTCTTCTAGATAATTCGATCGATTCACAAGCTTCGAAGATCAACGAAGCCGCTCTCTGACGGATATGCTCCATTCATGGGATCCCTTTCGCCGATGTGTTGGTCCCTTCGCGACACGATCGTCCTCATCTGCCCCCAGTCGGGTATACCGCCTGTAACAAGTTCATGTGTTGGATGGGCAGCGTGCCTCCGTTCAATTTATTTCTCCGGGATGTATTGCAGTATATTGACATAGCTCCGTCGCAGCTGCACCCGAATGGCCATGAGTTTCTATACAGGACCTATTTACTTTTCATGGCCATCTTCTCCAGACCTCCTACCGGTGGCGATATCAGATACATCTATATGATCAAGAGACGGAAAGATAGTCCTTCCTTTATGTTCCTCGAGCTATACCACAAATGCCAAATCTTGACAGGAGCATGCCGTAAATTCGCCCTGTACAAACAGGAATGGTTCTACGTGCGCTGCCCTCCTGGTTTTGCGAGGAGATGGGTTGAAGGCAGTAAGTCTCTCTGCTGAGTCACTATTCGCATTGAACTGGAGTCATGTTTTTCCTAACTCTTTGTTTCATCCTTTCAGGTATCAACCCTCGTCCAGAAGGCCGAGGATATTCTGAGGCTGTTGAAGCCATTAGAGCTCTTCCTGCCGAGGAACGAGACATCCGAACTATCGTCTCATATGAATCATTATCGGGGTTTGGCTTGCTAGCCCCTGGTTGTCAGATCAGCCTTCCAGAAGGTGTCACCATTCCCAAACCTCCGTCCGGTAAAGGGAAAAAACAGGCCGGGTCGTCGTCGCGCCGCACTCCCGATACACATGAAGAAGGTGAGCGCAAAGAAGACGAAGCTCTTGAGACTCAAGGCGAGAATGTGGGTCTCGCTTGGAATCCGGCAGTCGAAGTCCAAGACATTGAAACGTTATCCTCCCCTTCGAAGGGAAAGAAGAAGTTAAAATATAAAGTTCAGAAGGAGAAAGTTGGTGGCACTTCAAAAGTCATGCCTATCCCGCCTGAGAAAGAGGCTTCCTCGCAGCACCTGGAAAGTTCCCTGAGGGGCCTGTCGAACCTGTCTATTCCCGATGATATTCTTAATTACGGGTTTGACCATCCTGAAGCCCTCAAGTTTTCTTCGCCCGCTAAAGGCAACGCGGGAGTTCAACTCCCGACCCAAGGAGACAATACTCCAATTAGCAAAGACAAAAGAACTGGTCCGTCGGGGGAGACACTGGGACACACACGCACATACGCATTCCATCATACACTTCAAGTTTTTTCTTATCTCACGGATTTTTCTTAACTCGTTGTTATCTCCATTCTTTGCAGGTGATATGGGGCGTTCTCACGGACTCGATCGCCTTCATGGCTCTTCCATATTTCATCACTCTGGACAGGACTCTGGTTCAGGCAGACGCAGGGGCAGAGACGATTATGAAGATAGAGACAATCGTCTCCGTGAGTCGTCTCACCGCAAGAAGGCATATTCTCAATCTTCGTAGTCCCGTGATCCTCTTCCTCCAACTGTGCTGGATAAAGAGAAAACTTCTCAGAAAGGTACCACTCTGATGCTCCTCGAGAACAACACTCTGGTTCATCGAGTACGAGGCAAGTTCGGGAACAACGAAAAAGGGGAGAACTTCCAAAGCCTCCTCACCCTACTCCCGCGGTTGATTCAACTATCGCGGAAAAGATGGTCGATCTTCGGGCCAAGTTTCCGAAAATTTGCTTTGATGGTTTGAAGTTCCTCCCAGCTATTCACCATATTCCTGGGCACGTGAAGCAGAGTGCCATTACCTACAATAACGACGTCTATGTTCAACATGACGCGTTTGTGCACTTGGTGGAGAAGATCTCGGAGGTGTCTGTTGAGTGTCAACAGGAGATTGATCGCCTAAAACTGGAGGCTGGCTGCGACAAAAACATCATCGAGCACCAAGACGTAGAGCTCGCTTCGTACAAGTCGAAGCTGGAAGCCGCTGAACAAAGCGCAAAAGATACTGCTGAGGCAGTTAATCGCTTAGAGATGGCTCACAAGAAGGAGCTTGATGAGGCAGTCCAGCGCAGCGGTGCCCTCGCCCTAGAAAAAGACTCAGTCCAAAAAGAGAGGGACGCGCTCGTTGTGCAAGTCAAAGAGCTGAAAGAATTACTCTCCAAGGAGAAGGAGGACAAGGTAGCTGCTCAAGAAGAATCACAGCGATACTGTGATGAAATTGTTGCTACTCGTCTCCTGAAAACGAAGCTCGATGACGAACTTGCCGGGGTTGAGAAAATGAAGGATGAGGCCCGTGAGGAGGGCAAAAGAGAGGCTGCGAAGGAGATTGATTCTCGCCTCGAGGCGGCCGCAGAAGCCGGCAGGGAAGAGGTCAAATTCATGTTTGACCCGTTGATTGCTGAATATGGAGCCCGCGTCCTTATGCATCGCAACTTAACGTTCTTGGGCGACGGCTATCTCGAATCCCTAGCCGAGGCCCAGGAAACTTTGATAAAGATCAAGAAGATCGAGTCGGGCTCCGAAGAGGTCGATGAGGATGCCTTGGTGAAGGAGTTCCTTAGGGGGAATGAGCCATCAGATTTATGCGCAGCATTGGTACTTTATAGCAAAGGCTCTCTCCTTCCAAAAGAGAAAAATGATGAAGCTGACCCGTCTGGGGCCAATACTTCTGCTCCTCATATTGCTGCTCCTACCGCTGCTCAATCGGTCGGTCGGCCGACACTTGATCCATTCGAGCAGCATGCTGGTTATGACCCCGAAGATCCCGGGCTTGGTGCTCATGTGCTATCCCCTATCCTGGAGGGTGAAACCCCACGCGCCACCGACAGCCAACCGGAACCTGGTAGGAAATTCTTCTTTCTCTAAAAGTTGAAAGATCCCGTCATTTTTCAGCGGTGGTTACTCGTTCTAACGCCCATCCTTTATGTTTTCATGTAGGTTGTTCTGACGCCGAGCCAACTCCGAGGAGCGATGACGCCAAGGAGGAGGCATAGAAAGCTAGCGATGCCGTCCACGCGGGAGTGATTCCTGGTCCCGTTGCTCAAGTGATTGGGGCGCTAGATGACGATAAGCTTGACACTTCATCTCCCGCCGAAGGAAGCGACGAAATTGAAATCACTGGCACCTCTGAGCATACTTCACAGGTGAGCATGAAGGACCGCCTCGCCGCAGAGGAGAAGAAAAAGGTCGAGGTCAAAATTGAACCTGAAATTCTGGAACTCACCGATCCTAGGAACAGACCTTTGAAAATCATTCTCCCGGGCAGGTCCAAACCACTGGAAGTCCCATCTCCTACTCCTGACTCCGCTTCTCTAGCAAGCAAGAAATCCAAGAAAAAGCGTGAGGGAGAAGAGTCGTTGGAAAAAACAAAGGAGGACAAGAAGAAGAAGCCAAAGAAATAATCGATACACTCGTTCAACGAGCATTTTGCTTAAGTCTTGTAGTTGTTTTTATCTTTGTAGCTTGTATAGATAAGTTCTCAACTCTGAGTTTTATAGGAGTAACTGTGCAACCCCATTTTGAACTACTGAATGAAGTTTAGTTTCTTTTTGTTTGAATGACTCTCTTGCTTTTTCTTTTGTCTGCTGATTAACTGTAGTCGCAGCTCATGTTTTTATAAGTCGCATCATCTCTCGGTCCATTTTCGTGATGTTCGAACATCTCCA
Organism: Allium fistulosum; assembly: GCA_030737815.1. Lineage (NCBI taxonomy): Eukaryota > Viridiplantae > Streptophyta > Magnoliopsida > Asparagales > Amaryllidaceae > Allium > Allium fistulosum. Next base: position 1,123,728,170 of record CM060902.1, on the reverse strand, counting down.
GACGTGGCATACTTCTTGTTCTACATCTCTCGTGTACTTGGACTTTTCCCTAAATCTGCGCTCCAGGGATTTAGAGTAAGTTGATCCGTGTTCAGGGGATTCGAAGATTTGAAATCGTTTATACTCTAGTTCGCGCTCCGGGGATTTAAAGTGCTCCGCTCCGCGTTTTGGGGATCCGGAGATTTGAAATCGTTTATACTCTAGTCCACGCTCCGGGGACTTAGAGTACTCTGGTCCGCGCTCTGGGGATCCGGATATTTGAAATCGTTTATACTCTAGTCGGCGCTCCGGGGACTTAGAGTACACCGATCCGCGCTCTAGGGATTCAGAGATTTGAAATCGTTTATACTCTAGTCCGCGCTCCGGGGACTTAGAGTACTCCGCTCCACGCTCTGGGGATTCGGAGATTTAAAATCGTTTATACTCTAGTCCGCGCTCCGGGGACTTAGAGTACTCCGATCCGCGCTCTGGGGATCCGGAGATTTGAAATCGTTTATACTCTAGTCCGCGCTCCGGGGACTTAGAGTACTCCGATCCGCGCTCTGGGGATTTGGAGATTTGAAATCGTTTATACTCTAGTCCGCGCACCGGGGACTTAGAGTACTCCGCTCCGTGCTCTGGGGATTCGGAGATTTGAAATCGTTTATACTCTAGTCCGCGCTCTGGGGACTTAGAGTACTTCGATCCGCGCTCTGGGGATTCGGAGATTTGAAATCGTTTATACTCTAGTCCGCGCTCTGGGGACTTAGAGTACTCCGATCCGCGTTCTGGGGATTCGGAGATTTGAAATCGTTTATACTCTAGTCCGCGCTCCAGGGACTTAGAGTACTCCGATCCGCGCTCTGGGGATTCGGAGATTTGAAATCGTTTATACTCTAGTCCGCGCTCCGGGGACTTAGAGTACTCCGATCCGCGCTCTGGGGATTCGGAGATTTGAAATCGTTTATACTCTAGTCCACGCTCCGGGGACTTAGAGTACTCCGATCCGCGCTCTGGGGATCCGGAGACTTGAAATCGTTTATACTCTAGTCCGCGCTCTGGGGACTTAAATTACTCCGATCCGCGCTCTGGGATTCGGAGATTTGAAATCGTTTATAATCTAGTCCACGCTCCAGGGACTTAGAGTACTCCGCTCCGTGCTCTGGGGATTCGGCGATTTGAAATCGTTTATACTCTAGTCCGCGCTCCGGGGACTTAGAGTACTCCGCTCCGCGCTCTGGGGATCCGGAGATTTGAAATCGTTTATACTCTAGTCCGCGCTCCGGGGACTTAGAGTACTCCGATCCGCGCTCTGGGGATTCGGAGATTTGAAATCGTTTATACTATAGTCCGCGCTCCGGGGACTTAGAGTACTCCGATCCGCGCTCTGGGGATTCGGAGATTTGAAATCGTTTATACTCTAGTCCGCGCTCCGGGGACTTAAAGTACTCCGATCCGCGCTCTGGGGATTCAGAGATTTGAAATTGTTTATACGAGTCCGTACGTCGTACAAGATAATGTAGTTCGTCATTCAATTATGAGATATAGAAACGTTAGTGATTCATGGAAAATACGGCTTCAAGCCTTTATTAATGAAAATCAACTAAACTGCTCGATTACAACTTTAAAAAGAAACTAAGTTATGACTGAATGGAAACATGCAGGAAATAACAGTGCCTAAGACAAGAAAGAAAACATGCTAAATGTAATAGTGCCGCAGATGTTCACTGTTCCATGCTCGGGGGAGTGTCGTGCCATCGACGGTCGCTAGCTTGAATGTTCCCTCTCCAAGCTTCCGTTCAATGGCATACGGACCCTCCCAGCTGGGATTCATACATGATGGTACCAGGAAAACTCGTTTCAGAACGAGATCACCCACCTCAAAGATTCTTGGGCGGACCCTGCCATCGTAGTAGCGCTTGACTCGGTGCCTATGCGCTGCCGCCCTTAATTTGGCTTCTTCACGCTTCTCATCGATGCAGTCCAGTGATTCCAGCAAGAGGTTCTGGTTCGTTTTGTGATCATAGTATGTCACTCGGTACGATGGAACTTCAAGTTCCACGGGTATAACAGCTTCAGAGCCGTATGCCAAGGCGAATGGAGTGTGGCCGGTCGCGGACTTGTGGGTGGTTCTATATGCCCATAATGCTATAGGGAGTTCATCTATCCATTTGCCTCCAACCTTCTCCAGACGCTTCTTCAGTATGGACTTGATTATTTTGTTGACGGCCTCGACTTGCCCGTTAGCTTTCGGGTGTGCCACGGCGGCGAACTTCTTCTCAATGTCATACTTTAAATAGAACTCTTTGAACTCTCTGCTTTCAAATTGCATCCCGTTGTCCGTAATGATGGTGCGTGGAAGGCCAAAGCGGCATATAATGTTTCGTACAACGAAGTTAATGACCTTCTTAGAGGTGATTGTGGCCAAAGGTTCTGCCTCAGCCCATTTTGTGAAATAGTCGACTGCAACTATCGCATATTTCGCGCCACCTTTGGATATAGGCAAAGAGCCGATTATGTCGATTCCCCAGATCGCAAATGGCCACGGACTAATCATTTGTGTGAGTTCCGTTGATGGAGCACTCGTGATTTTCGTATATCTTTGACACTTGTCGCATTTTCTTGCGTAGTCCGCGGCGTCCCGGTTTACGGTGGGCCAATAATATCCATAGCGGAGGATCTTCTTTGCTAGCGTTTGCCCCCCAGTATGGTCGCCACATTCCCCTTCGTGAACCTCTCTTAATACCCGCTTTGTCTCATCATGAGCGATGCATCGTAATAATGGGACTGAGAATCCTTTTCGATACATTGATCCATCCTGCATTACGTATCGCGCGGCCTTTCGAAGGACCTGCCGTCTTTCGCTTCATTTTTCTGGTAAAGCCCCGGTCGTCAGGTACAGTTTGAATGGGGTTATCCACGATTCCTTCTCGATTTTTGTTTCCAACATGCAATCGACTTTCATCTCATCTATGGTCGGGACATGCAAGACTTCAACGGGATACAATCCCATTTGCTGTGCATCGCCGGTACTCGCAAACTTAGCCAATAAGTCGGCTTCTTTGTTCAGTTCGCGCGGGATATGCGAAATGTCATAACTCTCAAGATTTGATATTAGTTCTTGGACCCGAACAAGGTACGGAGCAAGCTTTCGTCCCTTTGCTTGGTAGTCTCCCCGCACTTGATAAACCACCAACTATGAGTCACAAAAGATTTCAACTGATTTAATCCCGAGTTCTCCGATGAGCTTCAAGCCCGCAATCAGTGCTTCATATCTGCTTTGTTATTTGTAGCTGGGAAATCGAGCTTCAAAGCATAACAGATTGATCGGTTTTCCGGAGTTATAAGGACTACGCCTACGCCGGAGCAACGGTCGTTTGATGCCCCATCAGTGTATAATTTCCATCGGACGGGGGGAATGACGTCGTGATTATCCGGTTCGATGGGAATGGTAAACTCAGCGATGAAATCTACTAATGCTTGCCCTTGGATGGCTCTTCGTGGTAAGTAGGCGATATCGAATTGGCTCAATTCGATGTTCCATTTTAGCAATCTTCCAAAAGTTTTCGGCCGTTGGAATACCTGCCTCAGGGGTTGATCAATATGAACACTGATTGACTGTGCTTGAAAGTATGGGCGCAGCTTACGTGATGCAATCACCAAGCAATAAGCCAATTTCTCGATTTTAGGGTAATTCCTCTCCGCCCCCGTTAAACGCTTGCTAACATAATACACCGACCTCTGGACTCGATCCTCCTCACGAACTAAAGCCGCACTTATCGCATGCGGGGATATAGCCAAGTATACGTATAACATCTCGTGGTTTACTGGTTTTGATAGCATTGGTGGACTCTCCAGATGCCTCACCAGATCCCGGAAGTCTTCCTCACAACTGGGCGTCCACTCAAAATTCCTCTTTCCTTTCTTTATTATGTCAAAGAATGCGATGCACTTGTCAGTTGCCCTGGATATGAATCGACTTAACGCAGCTACTTTTCCATTTAAGCTCTGCACCTGCTTTATAGTCCTGGGAACTTGCACATCTCGGATAGCTTGTATCTTTTCTGGGTTAGCTTCTATTCCTCTAGCATTGACGATGAATCCCAAAAACTTCCCTGATGCAACGCCGAAGGAACACTTCAGAGGGTTGATCTTCATCCCATAAAACCTGAGTATGTCGAACATTTCAGCTAAGTCTCGAATGTGGTCGTTTGACCGTCGTGACTTCACGAGCATGTCATCCACATAGACTTCCATCGTTCTACCCAGTTGGTCCTTGAACATTCGATTCACTAAACGCTGGTAAGTCGCTCCTGCGTTGTTCAATCCAAAGGGCATCACTACATAGCAATAAAGCCCGACATTCGTAACGAAGCTGGTGTGTTCTTGGTCTGGAATATGCATCGGGATTTTGTTGTACCCGGAGTATGCATCCATGAATGATAACAGCTCGTGTCCTGCGGTGGAGTCGACCAACTGATCGATCCTAGGCAACGGGAAACTGTCCTTTGGACATGCTTTGTTCAAGTCGGAATAATCTACGCAAGTCCTCCACTTCCCATTCGCCTTTTTTACCAGCACGGGGTTGGATACCCATTCAGGGTAGAGGGCGTCGCGGACGAACCCATTTGCTTTGAGTTTGTCCACTCCTCTCCGAGAGCAGCGGACCTCTCCGGGTCCATTCCTCTCCTTTTTTGTTTAACCGGGACGTATTTCGGGTCTATGTTCAACATATGACTCGTGATGGCGGGAGAGATCCCACACATATCAGAATGCGTCCAGGCGAAAACATCAAGATTCGCCCGGAGGAAGTCGCTATGGTCTTCAGTTATCACGGGGCTAAGCTGTGATCCGATCTTTAGTATTCGCGAAGGGTCGTCACGGCTAACTGAAATGTCAATTGTTAATTCAGCCGGCGCTGCCTTCTCTTCCCTGGGTTTCTCATCGTCGTCTCTCGGATCTATATCTCTGAAGATCCGAGAACTATGCCCGAGCCAGGGCTCGGGCACTACTTGTCAATCATCCATATTAAGGATGCGGACGGGATTGTCCGCAACCTTTCCCTTCTCCCTCCGATGGGCCTCTCGGAGCTCAGCCACATAACAGGAACGACCAGCTGCTTGGTCGCCATGAACAATACCTACTCCTTTGTCAGTTGGGAACTTCAAATTTAAACACCACGGGGCTAACACTGCCCTAAACTCAGCCAGGGCCGGCCGGCCCAAGAAAACATTGTATGGAGAATCCACATCCAAAACAACGAAGGGTAGAATTCGCACCCTCCGACGCTCGCCTTGTCCTAGTTCAACTGGTAACTCAACGTACCCCACGGTGTCGGTCGCTGCGCCGTTAAAGCCGTGTATACGAGCCTTGGACGGTTTCAGGTCTTTTGTTTCCAGTTTCATTTGGTCATAAGCCTTCTTGAAGATGATGTTGACTGAACTTCCGCAATCAATCAGAATTCTTTTCACATATGCTGGTCCGATCGTCGTAGATATGACCATCGGGTCGATGTTTGGGGCCTCTACTTGATCAGCATCTCTGTTTCTGAACACTATATCGTCCGTCATTACGCGCTGCTGCTTAGCAGGGGTCCCATCATCCACGTTCGAACAGCACTCAAAATCTGCATGCTTCAGGGAGCTTGCATACCGCTCCATCTCTTGCCAATTCTTATCTGCGGGGTGAGGTCCGCTGATAATTGTATTTATGACCAGTCTGCATACGGTTTGGGCAGGCTCCTCAGGATGACGCGGAGCTGGTGCACGACCTGGGTTGGACGTTCCCTGTCCTCCTTCCTGTGGATCCTTCACAAATTCTTGCAACTTCTTTTGCCTGATCAACTTCTCGATAGCGTCGTGCAGGTGTTTGCATTCTTCCGTATTGTGCCCATAAGTCTCATGGAAGCGACAATATTTCCCGGTCCGCTTCTGTTCCTCGGTTGATTCTTTTGGACGTGGCTTTCTGTACTGAAAGGTATTGCAGGTGGATAGGTAGATGTTCTCAAGCGGCGCGTTCAGCGGAGTATATTCGCTGTAGCTTGGAATTCTCGACTTCCACTTCCCCGCTTCTCTCTTCTTCCCTTGATTTCTTCCTCCAGACTCCTTAGGCTGTCCAGGCTTGTTTTGGACATTGACTTGGACCTTTCCCGAGCTGTCTCCGGACTGCTTCACAGCAATGTTGCTCTTCATAGACTCTTGGACAGGTCCTGGTGCCTTATCTCATCGTACCCACCTAGCTTCCTCTCTTCTTATGAACTGGTGTTCCTTTGAGTAGAAACGCTCTAGCGTGGTCGGAGGCTTTCCTGCCAACCAGTCTCCAAATTCAGACTCCGGATCCACACCTCTCATCACAGCCATTAGAATTGCATGATCATTGGGATTACTGACTTCAGTTGCCGCGGCATGGAACCTTTGTAAATATTCCTTCAATGACTCCCCGGGACTTTGGATTACACTTGACAGAGACATTACGTCCTTCGGACGAGTAGTGTGTATCCTGAACTGCTCAATAAACTTCTTTGCCAACTCCTCGAAATTGGATACAGACCGCGGAGGAAGTCGGGTAAACCACATAGTAGCGATCCCAGATAGAGTAATTGGAAAGCATCTACACTTGGTGGCATCATTTGCTCTAGCTGAATCCATCATCCATTCGTACCTCATGACATGCTGTCTGGGGTCAGTCTTTCCCTCGTACGCAGGGATAGTTGGCATACTAAACTTTCTTGGGTACGCCGCCTGTAACACAACATCCGTTAACGGAGTGTGACTTCTTGACACTCCCAATCATCGTTCGATAAGCCCTGATTTTCTTTCATCAATTGCCTGATCATGGCTATCAGATCTGGTGTCTGTATGGAAGGCGGAAGGTTAGAGTCTGTTCTACGCGCCTGTCCATGCTGATGCCTCCTCTCTTGGCGATCTACCAATCGTGCGTCTTGAGGTTCGACATCGTTAGCGTTTTGATGATCTGGGCCTTCATCCTCCATTTGTACTCCGGTCCTGAAGTTTCCAGCTCTTGCTTGGTCACGGTCTCCAACTGTTTGAACAGCAGCTTCTGCTCGTGCAGCTTCAGTCTTGCGGCGTCTGCGCCTGGGAGGTTCATCAGAGGAAGTAGAGCTGTCAGATGAGGAATAAGGAGCGGGATTGCCCCCAGCATTCTGTTGCTGCTGTTGAGTGAGCTGTGCCATCAGGTTGGCGTTAGCTTGCATTTGCTCTCCTAGTTGTCTCCTGCTTTCCCTGAGCTCTCTCATCAAGTCGTTGAACTCTATTCTGGTGACAACTGGAGTTTGGTCCTGGGCGGCAATCCCTTCACCCGGAATTGCTGGTTGGTTGCTAGGTCCTGCTTGTTGCATGCTAGCAGTCTCGCGGGCATCCGCATTATGAGAAGCTGACCTGGTACGTGGTCCTGCCATTGTAGAGTTATTGGTATGAACTCTGAGTAGAATCAACGGATGTCCTATCAGTGAGTCGGATCTTCTTTGGGGGATTTGTTCAATCCAGTAGCTTCAAAGCAGATCCTTGAGGTCTGAGAATTCAATTCTCGGTGAAAGCACCAAAGTGTTAGCAAAAAAATTGGTCACTAACCTCTTAGAGAAAGATTGTGTAGAGATATAAGTGATGAAAGCAAATTAAACAGAGAAGAGAATGCTACTTTAAATGCAGAAAGTAAGAACACCAAATTTATAGTGGTTCAGCGTAATTGCCTAGGTCCACTTTGAGGTTAAACTTTATTGATCTTCTTAATAGATGATTACAAATACAATTCGTGAATCAAATGCTTGAATGAAGTTGTTAAGTAGAGAAGATGAGTCTCAAAAATGGCAGAGTCTCCCCAGTCTTCTCTCCCCAAAAAAGGATCCTCTTCACTGTGACCCTGCCCCTCTATTTATAGACAAAGATGGGCTGGACTTCCCAAGTGGGCTTGGTAGCCGAACGCTCTAGCCCAGGTGTAGTGTTCGCTGCATGCCGAACCAGGTATGCCGAACGCTTTGACGCCGAACAGTCCTTTCCGTGCCGAACGGTCCCTTACATGCCGAACAGTCCCTTCCATGCCGAACAGTCCTTTCTATGCTGGATGGTTCATTTGATTGTGTGGGAAGTGCTGGATGGTTGCAACTGAGGCCGATCGCAACTCTATCTGAAGCTCTTGGTCGAATGATGCATGCTGGCCGAACGATAGTGTCATGTTGAGTAGTTATGTCCACCGAACGTCTTCTGGATGCCGAGCACTCCTATTGCCGAGTCCTATCAACGCCGAGCGCTAGCTGACGCCGAGCATTGGTTAACGCCGAGTGCTAGTTGATGCCAAGTAGCCTGGTATGCCGAGTACTTCACTGAGTACTATCTGATGCCAAGTGTCATGGATGCCGGGTACACTGGATGCCGGGTACTTCGCCGAGTACCCCTAGATGCCGAACACTCATTGACGCCGAGACCCACTGGATGCCGCGTACTTCGCCGAGTACTCCTAGATGCCGAACACTCTCTGACGCCGAGTGCTACCTGATGCCGAGCACTGGTTGCCGAACACTCTCTGACGCTGAGTGCTACCTGATGCCGAGCACTAGTTGCCTGGTCAAATCTCCAGGAAACAAGATATAAAGCTGATTTCTTTCAAATACATATCTGTTGGCGGCGGAGAATTTATTCTCTTAGCTTAACACCCTTCTCTGAGACGTACGAGCTCAGAGGTTATGTAGTTGAAGGTTACCAGCGATATATTCCCAACTTGGTAATGTGGCATGCTGAGTGTTGCTGTGAAATGATCATTATTTGATCATTTGTGATATGATCATTTGTTTGATCATTTATCTTTGTGATCATTACTTTGATCATTTGTTTGACCCGAAGCATGGCTTTGTGAAAAGCGTAGCTTTGTGGACGAGACTTCGTCGGATCTCACGACCCGGTATGGTCAAAACAGGAATCGTGGCAGCAAGGTTATTAGGGGATAACGCCCCCTTAGTGTATGTCATTTCCTTCTGGATTATGAGTGGTATCATGGTATGGAGCCTAGATACTTACTTTGTGGTTGCTGCAAATTTATTACTTGTGGTTGTTGGAATCGAGGATCCTCGGAAAAAGGTCGCAAACGACCGGGGAATGACATATTCGTGTCAGTAGTTACCCAGCTAGAGGTAACCCGACCTTGTGTAGCAGAGATCCGGTTAGGATCCGGGAACGTCGCTCCAGAGGCGTTCTATTTTAATTGGGAAGTTCCTTTGCTCGTGGAAATCCAAACTCCAATACGAACTTTGTACGGTTTTAGTTGTAGAACCTGCCATTTAATATGGTAGCTATAGTAGGCATACTATAATGGTACATATGCTGGCTAAGATTTATATTGTACTTTCGAAATGTTTTCCTCACTATGCACTAATAATAATATCCCAAAATGATTCGTTTTGCGTAGTAAGCATCTTTGACTATCATAAGGAGAAATGCCCTCCAAATTCAGCGTTTGCATTGTGTGTGTGGCGGGAGGCCTTATGGTAGTTTCATTTTCCAAAAGCATTGCGAATCTGTTTTATTTTCTTTGTGAAAAATAATTGTTTTACGATCTCACACCAGTCACCATGACTGACTCGGAGTTTATTGTTTCCCTTCTAAACTCTGGGTGCCCATAATTTTCCACACGGGCAGCCTAGAGTTATGTTATCAGGATATTCGGGATATTCTGGAGCTTTGGAAGCAAGTTGGATGGCGAGACGTATCACCCATACTATGTATTATTCCGTTGTGTATTCTGTATGAGGACAAGTTTATATAACTGTCCATTGATGTATTGTGTTGTATATTAACTCTGATGATGTGATGTAATGTATAAACTGCTATAGTTCTTTTGGTTAAAGATTATTCATTTATCTATTATATGTTGTTCCGCTGTGATATGTGAGATTCTGATGTTGTTCTGTTGTTCTTCTTTTCTTTTCTTCTGTCTTTTCTTCTACCTCTTCTTTCTTAAACCCTAAGTATTCGGTTTTCCGGCATTCGAGGGCTCGACAGTCGATACAGTGGACGTATTGATGTCGATTTTCGGAAGTCGAAGAATCGGGTCCTTACAGTTTTCATGCTGTTTTAGATGCTGTACAATTACTCACTACAGATATTATCAAGCCAGATAACCATCAATTTAATACTGTTCCAGATCATATTAGAACTTCAAAACGCTACTACCTATACTTTAGAAACTGTGTTGGTGTTATAGACGTTACACAAATAATGGCACACTTACCTGCAGATTGAGTAGTTCCATACAAAGGACAAAAAGGTTATGCCACACAGAATATCTTAGAAGCATGCTCATTCGATTTACAGTTTCTTTATGTCGTGGCTGGTTGGGAAGGTACGGTGCATGATAGTAGTATTTTTAATTCATCTATAACTGATAGAAACTCTAACTTCTCTCACCTTCCACTTGGACAGTATTATGCAGTTGGTTCTAGATATCCAATTCAAACCGGTTATTTACCATTATATCTTAATATTAGATATCACATTTCTCATTCTCATGAAACCGCAAATCAATCAAAATCGATAAATGAAAATTTTAATTTCTATCATTCGAGTTTACATATAGTAATTGAGAGAACCTTTGGAATATGGAAAAAAAGTTTTGTCATTTTGAAGAATATGCCAACATACTCATTTGAAACTCAAGTAAAAAATTTCGTATCTATAATGGTTATACACAGTTACATACAAAAAATACAACATGGATGATCCAGATTTTATGGCTTATGATGATGATCCCGATCTTATTCTAGAGGAATACCAAGAGGAATATTACCGTATGAGAACTGCACCAAATATAGCAACTGAACCGGTACAATAATTTGCGTAGGAAATTAAATGGTTATAATTCAAAATACCATAAGAGATGAAATTGTTATAGCAGGGCTACATTGATTGATTGCATTATTTTATTTGTATTTACTAGTACTACATAATTAATTTGGACGTATTTCAATTTCTGTACTTTTATTTCATTTTAATTAAACTCATATAACACAACAAAATAAATAATTAATTAACTATAAATCAGTTGAAAAAATAATTACAACTTAAATGCCCTACTAAAATGCTTCCCTCAAAAACCCCGTTCATAGCCGCAAACGCATTCCCCGTTCACCAATCTTCCTCAATTAAATACCCCATTACCGTTCATCACAAATGCACCCTAAGTTAGTAATTAGTAGTATAGTGTATTGTGATAACATTTGTATTTGGAAGAGAAGAGCATATTGAGGTATAATTGTTGGTACCAGTAACTTTATACTTATGATATGAGTTTATATTTTACGTATATAGTATTTTTGTTAGAATTCCTCACACATGCTTTATGTTTTGTCCATGTTTTGTCTTTTGTTATTTTGTGACAACCGTTGAGTACTCTCATGAGTAGGATGAGAATCAAGCGTTGAGGATTTTTTTCTTAGCTAACACTAGAAAATTATGGAGGATCATATAGCTTTGTATTTTAGTTTATTTAGCTTATATTAGCATTATAGCACTTGATGTGTCTGAGTCATGTACTGTTTATTCAGTTGCTTATTTTATTACCTTTTTATGTACGAGGAACCACTATGTGCCTTAATTTATTTAGCACATATGGTACTATCCGTTTGTAGTTGTTCATATGTATCTCATATGATGTCCCTTGTGTTTTTGCACTATGTATTTATTTATTATACTTAATCATTTTCATTGTGAATTATAATGTGTGGGTTCACGACCGTTAGTTTTAGTTTATTCAAAGTCTAAACTAATAGGTGCAGCTGCATTAGCCCACTCAAGGTTTACTATCCTTCGCGGTCTTAAGCGAGAAATCTATTTATTACACTCATATTTCCTAAACCATGTTAAAGTCAAGATAACGCAAGCATCAAAGTCAAAAAAACTACTCTCACAATAAGCTTAGGCAACAAGAAGAGGAAGCAAAGAATAAGGCGAAGTCAATAGAGTACCGCGCACAATCATTTAAACACAGACTTGGTACTACAGCCAAAAATGACTACCAAGTATGGGAACCAACATGCGGCCACAATATGTGATTCAATATAAAGAACTGCAACGCAACCCAGAAGTTTCAATCAGATGCAGATACTACGCTACCACACCAAAAGCTGTACTAATGATGCCAGAGTACAACACATCCCTCCTTGAAAGGCTATATACAATTAGGGATGTGTTGCACTCGCATGTTAATGTACAAAAGTAATATGTCTACATTAACAATCTTATATCCAAGGGTGATAGGGATGTACCACCCCTTTTTGACACTAAAGACGGAATAACACAGCAGTCGAACATCAAAGCCAGGCTATAAAGAAGTGCGCCATCATCAGAATAAGGTATAATGAAATGTGCCGCTATCAAGATGTAACAAACACAGGAGCACAAAGAGAAAAACAAAAGAATAAAACTACAATACAATCAAAAGGCCAAATAAACCATAACATTATTCCGAAATTTAATGCACTGCTAGCACTTTCAAGTGCCGATCTACGTTGCGCTTATAGCGGACTCTTTAAGCAGTGCTATGAGGAATCTAAAGTATTCCAAGGACTGCACACATGGGTACCCGGACATCGCTCCACCATAGTACTTTACAAAGGCGCAAGCGACCCTAATCAAGCAACTTGCGCAGATCAACATCAAGAGCGGCTCTTAATACATTCATAAAAGATATTGAGCTAACACCACAGGTCGGGGCAAAACAACTCACCTCCATTTAACCTCAGCACAACACCAAACAAGCATTGCAGATTGGGAAAGACAATTTAACACTAATTATGTCCAGGGAAGTATCATACATTCTAAAAGTAGGAAGAATGGCCCGATGTTAAAAATTTCCTATATACTTAGCCAGTGCAACCTCCTGATAGTTCAAGAGGTGAACACCCTATAATGCATAAAGCAGGGAGAAAATGAAAGCTTGGGCAACTTCGTGAATCACTTCAAATCCGAGGTACCTTGGATTGGAGTAATCAGTGAAAAAAGCTACTTATGCGACCCACTTTGGGATAAGAAGAAACACACCAATGTGGGAGAAAAATAGTATAAAACCATGTCATTGTATAATGGCTTTCTATTAAAGGGCTAGTGGTTATGTTACAATTGAAGAGGTCGGATCTGCGGTGCAATCCTAGATAATGTTGCACCTCTAATTTTAGTTTAACATTACTCGAAAGATTTAATTGGATAGATTAAATAGAATAATGTATAGGGATAAGGAGGATGAGATTTGAAAATTTATCGAGTCAAGCCATAACTAATCAGTTAATAAGATTGTTTTAAAACTTATAAAAGAGGGGCATAAGTGAGAGGGGTAAATTAGGAATAGAGCCTTATTTCATCCCTTAAGCCCTCCTCTCTCATTCATTCTCATTCTACATTCACAAAACAATCAAAAGAAAATAGAGAGGCTGGCCATCAGAAAGAAAGGGAAACCAAAGAGATTCAAGGGAAAAAGCTTTAGGGAAATCAATCTTTATCAAATCTCAATTTTCTATCCAATCTAAGGTGAATAATGGTTAATCGTCTCTATTGCTTGTGCGTGAATTCGGTTATGGTTAATTTCCAAATTGTTTTTGATTATATTGCCATAATATGGATGTTTGATCATTGTTCGGATAGAATAATGATTTATGGAAATTTTTTGGAATTATTATGATAGGTATTAAAGGTGAAACATAGGTTTTTATCTTCAATTGATTTGATTTTCTAGTCCGTAGAATAAAACATTATTTTAGAGAAAGATTTTTAATTTTCCAGGTTAATACGAATATTTTATAAATTTCCTAAGGAGTAAATAGTGTTTATTTCGGGTTTTAATTATTAAAAATAATTCAATAATTATTTTAGTTCTGAAATTTTTATAGGAGAAATAATATATAAATTCTGATTTTTGGTGATTTTTGGGGATTTTTCCTAAGTGATTATTAATTTCTATGAATTTATTATGCCAGAAAAGCATTTAAACTTATATTAATTAAGGGTATTAATTAATTAAGTTGGTATACATTTTTGGAAAGATAAAACCGACATGCGGTAGATTTCTAAAAAGAAATTGGTTAAGTTTTTTTAACCAATAGAAAATTGATAAGGGATTAGAGTTGGTGAAAAGAAATTTCTTTATATAGAAATAAAATAGTTTTCATATTAGTTATGATATTACCATGTCATATGTTAAAATGTTGGATGCCTGAGGATGGCCGATATCCATGTCATTACTATAAAATTCAACATCAACGTGAATAGATGCACATGATATCAACTTATGTTGGTATAGAACGAATTTATTTAGGTTGAAGATATATATATATATATATATATATATATATGGACTTCGACATACCATCATTTCGACATTAGTGATTTTATAACTCACTAGAACCATTTCGATGCCCCTTGTCCTTTTGTTTATAAAACCCATATCATATGGTATTGATGTTGTAAGTCTCCAACTTTGAGACTTATGCTTTAAAGGTTTTAATGTCGCATGTCTTTATTTCCAACAACCTTCAAGTAGTAGCATAGTCACCGTAGCTTTATGAAGCCCATATCAAATGTTTTAAGGCTTAAGTGTCGCAAGTCATCATTTTCGATATCAACTATTTTGCTGCACAATGGTCGAAGTACTAAATTTTCGATAACATAGCTTTTGAAGTGTTGATGCAATAAGTAATTGATTTCGTAATCTATATTGCAGAGTAATTGATGTCATGATTCTTTGATTTCAAAATCAATATGATTTATGAAATATTTTGATTTATGTATTAAAGACGAAATAACCTATGTTTTAAGAAAACCAATAACCTTATGATTTCGGTAGTATAACCTTATAACTTATAAAATTAGAATTTTGTTTTCGAATCTCAGATAGAGGTTTGATATCGTTTTTAATGGCATAGATGCCGTAAGCTTTCTATTTCTAATTATTACATTGACGGCTTGACAAGCCATAAGTTTTATGAGTTTAACCACTTCATTAGAGATACCAATGTATATTATTTTCCATATACCATAAGTTTGAGGGTTTGACAACCTAGTTGGGGATACCAATAGGCATAGGTTTGGCATTTGGGTGAATAATGTTATATTCAAATTTTAAATTGATAATTAAAGGGTTCATAGTCATCCTAGGAAAAATTATGAGACATGTGATGGATAGTCCACATAATGCCAGAGAGGGATAGTCTATATATGGTTCATGATGGGTTCATAGTCATCCTAGGAAAACTATGACATGTGTGATGGATAGTCCACATAATTTAAACAAATGAAACATGTGTGATGGATAGTCCATATAATTTTAATTAGATAAACCACCTGTAATGGGTAGTCTATATGGCCTGGGATTGATAATCCATATTTTGTTTATATGTGAGATGGGTAGTCCACATAAATATAAGACATATAGTCATGTTATATTTAGACGGATAGTTAATTAAATTGGGATGAGTAATCCATTACATGATTTTGTGTAGGGTATGTTGGAAATGTGGATTACGGATCTTAAGGCTGGATTAACACTAGAGGGGGGGGGGGTGAATAGTGTTTAATGGTGAGCCCATGTTTGCAGCAGCTCAGAAAATGGAAATATGCACAGGTCTGAAAACCATCTCGAGTTTAACTTATAGGCATGAAACAGAGGACCAAACGACCTCTGATTGAACTGAAAATTGGTATGCACATAGTAGAAAACATCAACTTTCAAATAAAAAAGAATTAATGAATTCTGACAGGAAATGAAAAAGATACATTGTCTCAAACATGGACTCAGTCCTAGGTACCAAGCTTAAGACGAGTACCCCTTATCGCCCATAAATAGACGGGCAGACAGAGAGAGTCAATGGGGTACTTCAAAATATGTTGAGAGCTTGTGTATTAGATTTTGGTGGATCATGGGAAGACCATTTGCATTTAGTTGAGTTTTGCTATAGTAATAGTTATCAGACTAGTATAGGAATGTTGCCTTTTGAAGCATTGTATGGTAGGCCATGAAAATCATCAGCATATTGGTTGGAGACGAAGACAAATTGGTTCTTGGTCTAGAGATGGTGAGAGAAGCTACGGAAAAGATTGGGTTAATCCGAGCACGGATAAAGGAGGCCCAGGCTCGGCAGAAAAGTTACACATTTAAGAGGTGTAAGGATCTAGAGTTCTCAGTGGGAGATCATGTTTTCATTAAGGTATCACCATTAAAGGGTACAGTACGATTTGGAAAGTCAGGGAAATTGGCACTTAGATATGTTGGACTGTTCCCTATTATAGAGAGGATCAGAAAGCTTGGGTACCAAGTAGAGTCACCGAGTAGTTTGGTAGGAGTCCATAATATTTTTCATGTTCCTCATCTCAAAAAGTTTGTGCATGATCTAGAGACTATTATTGCTCTAACTGCATTAGAAGACTTAGTAGTGGAAGAGGATTTGACTTTTATGAGACAACCAGTTCATTTTGTGGCTAGAGATGAAAAGAGGCTAAGGAACAAGATAGTCAAATTAGTGAAAGTCCAGTGGAGTGACAACGAGAAAGACTATACTTGGGAAACATAGAACAGAATTAGGGATACTTACGCTGATTTGTTATGATGGTATGTTGTGATACCCCACCTCTATACTTACACTAACCAAGGACACTACGGGGTAATTCCGTCGACTAGTACGAAGAATAAGGATGTTGAGGAAATCTGACATATCAAATAGAAGGTTATGCAAGATTTGTGCGAGAACCGATATGCCAGATAGAAGGTCATGCATTTCATTTCAAGAGGAAATCTGACATATCAAATACAAATTCAAAGCTACTACACAGTGGCTATGTGGCCTTCGGAAACAAATATAAAATAATAATAACACAAAATCAGTCACAGATATTCATATCACTAAGGCGGAAATAGATATGAATATAACACATAGAAGTGAACATCAAAGTAGTGGTCATATCAGATCCATTACAGCACAAAAGAATAGGTACAAGTACTAGACAAAAGAATAAGTATACATCAAGGAGTCTTTATCTCGAATGGATAAAAACCAAAACTACTAAGCTAAAGTAGTTAGCTAAAAGTCAGAAGCTAGTTCCTACTAAGAAGTCAAGTGGAAGCACCTGAAACACCTCGGCCTGACCCGAGTATTATTTAAGAGAAAAATAATAAACGGATCAGTCTAGCTATAAATATCATACAAGATGAGATAGGATAAGAGATATGACAAAAATATATGATAACAATAATGTCATATTGTGACAAGTATATATTTGATAGCAATGAAAATCATATAATATCTCAAATCTCCTCAAATATCCAAAAAGAATATCATATTCTTTAGCTTATTCACCAAACCTCAAATATTGACAAAACATATCAATGCAAATCACAAAAATTGGTGAAACACAAATTCCAGAAATCAATAATTAGAAATCCAAAAAACACAAAGGGGGAGGCCTATCACAAACGGGAGCATGAAAACTCACCAACACGTGTATCACAAACGGAACGCTATTCCATGGTCGCTAACCCATCAAATTTGAGCCGAAGCTCCACAAACGGCCCGAAGACCATGGGTCGCTACCCCACCAATTTGAGCCGAAGCTCCACCCAAACGGGGTTTAGTGCCCCCACGTAGACAAAGAGACATCAGACATCGCTAGTCTAAATCACAAAATGATCATCATTGATCGATAAGTGTAAATTACACTAAGCTAGTAAATAAATGAGTTTAGCTTCATGTCCCATAACCACTGGCTTAACTTAAATATTTATGAACAAATTGTATATTTCCACTCGAAAATTGTCATGAGATTTCAGTCGAACAAGTCCAAGAATTAATCGATGAAGTAAACGCAAGCGTTTCATACCACTTGTTTTGCTAAGTTGTTTAATTGGATTTCTCATACGAATGAGGTAAAGGTTTGTATATACTATTAGATTGGAAAACAGATTTAAAAATGAGCTTTGTATTAAAAGTAATGTTGAAATCATTTTTGTGAAAGAGTTTGAGTATTTACTACTAGTATAATAACCTTTGTATTTTAAAGTGACAAATCATAGAAACGATTGTAGAAACCATCTATCACCAAAATCCACATTCGACGACGTGAATTAAAACCATAAAATCGATATCAAATCCATCAATTCGATATTCCCAAAAATCCAGAAAAGAAGTCATTAAAGTCGATAATTAATGACAAAAACTAACTAGATCAACAAAAATCGATAAAAATTGGAAATCAACTCAAAAACAGGCAAAATAGGCAAAATTTAACAGGACCAGACGTCTGGTTGGTTTGGCCAGATGTCTGGCCCGGGGTTTTGTAATCATATGTTTACAGATTTAAGAGTAAATTCGTTTTTATGATGATTTGGATGATGATATGCTTGTATCGCAATTTATTTGATTTAAACAAGGATGTTTAAATATGATTTCTCACGGTTTTAAGGTAAAACCAATTTATATTGATGTTTAAATGCCATGGAAAATTTTTATGTTGTATAAAACATGAATTGGAGTTGGGTTTTAAGTTTGATAATTTTCCAAGCTATGGAAAGATTGTTATGAATTTTCAAAGGAAAATATGGTTATTTGGGTTTATAAATTTGTTTCGGAAAATATATTGAGAATTTGGATCTAAAATTTTGATATGTTAGATAACATGACTAAAGTGAATTTCTAAAAATTTTGGGGATTTTCTAAAGTGATTTTCTATGCAAATTAAATTATTTTAGAAGAGGGACTTCTTTGCAATATTGGTTTTGCTTAAAGGAAGGGCTTATTTGATTAACTTAACCATGGTTTAGATATGAAATTAGCGGCGGTTATTTTAGTAAATAATTTGAAAATTTAAGGCAACCAATCTGGTGTTTACACATGGTAGGTTAGTTAGAAAAAGGTTTTCTTTAATTAGTAGTAAAACAGATTTACCCAGAAAAGTTGGTTTCGCCTTCTTTAGGAGTACCTTTCGACACAGAGCTTCCGCCTTCAACCCAGTTGAAACCTACTAAGCCGAAACCAATACACAATGTATCACAAAGATGGTACGTAGTGGATTGGAGAAAGGTGGAAGGTTTGGTGTCGAAAGCATGGCTTCCGAAGGTGTCGATACCTTGGTTTGTTTTTTTTAAAAAAAGAGAAGTGCCTACCTTTGTTTTAACTAAGCCTTCAGAGGAGTCGAAGCCTATGTTTTCGAAAGGGGTTTTTACAAGCTTTCAAAGGGGTTGCCATTAACTTATGTTTGCCTTTGAATGGGTTCCTTTACTTATGTAATAATGCTTTTGAATGAAGGGGTTTTGACCTAGTCGAAGCCCTGCTGCTGTTCTTTAGCCTTTCGATGGTATTGAAGTCACCAATGCTTTCGAAAGGTATTGTTTGTTTTTAAAGATGTTTTAAGCTACTTCCTAAATACTTTCGGAAGGGTCCAAGGGTTTCGAAGGTAATGGCTTCGAAAGGGGTTTCGACGCTATCCTTCAATGTTTTGTTTTAATAGTTTGAAGCTTTCGAAAGAGATGGTGCCGACACCATCATGTTTTCCCCAATATTTTTATATGATAAAGGATGGTTTCAAAAGAGATGCTTTTGTCTATATTCACTTTGACGCAAATAATATTTTAAGTATAAACCCAATGGTTTCAAAAGGGGAACTTTCAATAATTTTGGAAGGGTTACTTCCAATGCTTTTGAAAGGGGGACTTTCAATGATTTCGGAAGGGTTACTTCCAATGGTTTCGAAAGGAGCACTTTTAATTGGTTTCGAAGCTATGCTTCTAAAATTAAATGTTGATACTTTAATACATTCGAAGGGTTTTGAAATAAGGGTTTTAAAGTGTTCGAAAGGTAGGAGCCTAATGTTTTGAAAATAGATTTTTATGCTTTCGAAGGAGGGTATCCAGTGAGGTCGAAAGCTAGGATTCAAAAAAGTCGAAAGGTTTTGGTTTTCAAAACAAATAACCCAAACTCAATTTCTAAAAGAAAAGCGCATAGCTAAATTAAAGGAGTTTTGAAATGATTTTAAGAAGAAGCTTTCCTTGATAAAATTATAGGTTAAAGGGATTAACCATGTTTTAAGTGAAATGTATTTCAAGGGCATTAATCCCATAGGAGTGGTATTGTTCTGTAATTATGGTTGCTTCGTTAAATAAATATATTCACATTATAATGGACCCATAACTGCATTTTTAGGATAAAGGGCAGAAGAACCATCTAGGTTGACCCAGTAGTGAATATAAATTGATTAAACTCCTGGATGAGTAGATTTGCATCTAAGAGGTCAGAGAGACCAGAATATAAGATGCCTAAATATGGAAGTTGTCAGGGAGACAGGTTCGTAGTGCACCCATGAAAACTATGATTAGGAAGTTATTGGAGTTACCAATAGGTTCATAGTGATCCCATGAAAACTATGTTATAAAGAGTGGTTGGCAGCAACCAATTAGTTTGTAGTGAACCCATGAAAATTATATCCGGATTAAGTTATTGACAGTTGTCAATAGGTTCCTAGTCAACCCATGAAAACTAGGATAAGAGAGAAGTTATTGGAGTAATCAATAAGTTTAGGGGAACCCATGAATCAATTAAACCCACAGGAGTGGCAGTGTTAAGTTAATTGGCAAGGGCCAATAGGTTCATAGTGCACCCATGAAAACTATGAAATAGGACTGGGAGTCCATATATTATACAAAGGTTATTAGTAAGCCCATGAAAACTAATAGGTTAATAGTGACCCTAGAAACTATTAATATGACAAGGAGTCAATTAAATAGAGGATGGGAAATCCAGTATGTTTTAACATGTTTGCTTATCATCATAATATTTTGAAATCACTATGTATTAACCATTGTGGATGCAGGAGCACAGTATATGGTTTTATAAAGATTTTAGGATGCCAGTGAGGGGAAAACCCGTTCCGTTAAGCGGCGTAGTCTCACTAGATATCTAAATGATTTGAGATGGTAGATTATTATTCATACCAGGCTTTATATCGGACTTGAAGTTTATGTTTTCCCCTTAAACTCTTTAGTACTCAATTGATTTTGAGTAGTTTGAGAGTTGAGGTTTTCAGGTACCTCTTTAGACGAATAAGCTTCCGGAGACGTGCATGAGGCATGATAGCTATTTTGAGTTCTCTTTTCTTTTGATTCCGCTGTGTTCTTTGTAATGGCAAAGTTGTTAAATTGCCTATATATATACTCTGATCATACAAGGGGCATCTTCATATGTCACTCTTGGCGTATTATGTTATGAATATATTTTCTCTGGAAGTGATTTACGATTGTGGGATTATGTAATGAATTGGAAATGATTTTACATGGAATGTAATCTTGTTTGAAGTTTTAAATTTTTTCCATATTCATGTGTTTCTGTGTATCAATGAATCTAACACCGCCGTATTTAGTCGTCGAGGATTAATAAGTATGGATGACTGCAGCATCCATAGCTGTTATTTTTGGGCCTCCAAGTAGATTGTTGTCACAAGTTGGTATCAGAGCATAGGTTTATGAAACTTTAAAAGAAATTTAAACCTAAAAAATTTTCAAACATAATCTAATGAATTTGAAAAGAAGATCGGGGTTTGGGTTAACGTTATAGTAACATACTTGTATTTGATATATATATATATATAAGTATGTACTCCCCTCTCTCTTAAACCGTTCTTCTGTATCTTACTAAGGCTCGTATGCATATTTATGAGAAAGAAGATATGGAAGCAGGAATCGGAAATCTAGGTAGAGGAAGCATCACAACCAACAGAAATGCTTGACCTAATACCAGAAGGAACCATGGTCGATAGGCTAATGCTAACCCAAATGCTGAAGCCAATGTTGGTGTTGGAAATCCGCTAGTAGATGTGGGAATGGTGATGCAACGTAGAATGTTGAAGGCATAAGTCGTTCACGACCTAAGGAGTTTATAGGTCGTTCACGACTTAACAAGGTAGAAGTGATGAACGAGTCACGACCTAATGATGAAGAACGAGTTGACTGTGTCAAGTTACGACCTAAGGAAGCATGGGAGCAGGAGCTACGACTTAACTGGAAACCAGGGGAAGGAGTTAACTCGAGTTCGCGACCTAACGAAGGTTTTAAGTCGTCCCAGCGACTTAGTATAACTCGGCAGCGACCTAGTGAAAGCCTACGACTTAGCGAAGCTGAAGGTATAAGTCGTCCACGACTTAACAAAAGGCATGAAGAGGAAGCGAGTTACGACCTAGAAGAATTAACTCGTGAGTCGCGGAAGTTTAACTCGTGAAGTTTTTAAGTCGTAAGTCGCGTAAAGATGTTGCCGTTGATTCTTCTACGAGTTAATCTAAACCATTGATTTCCTTAAGTCGTTGATGCCGCCTGTTTTTAAGTCGCTGAAACCTGGTGCGTTGATTCTTCTACGAGTTAATCTCTGCCGTTGTTTGTTAAGTCGTAAAGCGCATGAGTCTTATGTCGTTAGGTCGTCTACGACCTAAATGTTGTAATAAGTATGTATATTTTTTTGTAAGTCGTAGAACACATTTGTTTAAAGTCGTAAGTCGTAGTGATTGTGTTGTAATCTGCTAAGTCGTAAACGACTTATGGTGAGTCGTCTGTTTTGAGCAAGGTTTTAAATCTCCCCGAGATCAGCCGAGATGTAAATCCGAGATATTAGCCAAAATCCGAGATTTGGCAGCTTGGTTAGTTATAAGTCTTTTAAATATCGCCCGAGACAACCGAGATATTTGCTCGAGATATTGGCCAAAATTCGAGATTTGAAACCTTGGTTTTGAGTTGTTTACTTTTGAGTCTTTTCTTTTGAGTCGTAAGTCGTGTACGACTTATGTTGAGTCGGAGTCTTTGTTAAGTCGGAAACGACTTAGGAGTTAGTGAAATTTCTGTTGTAAAGTTGTTCGCCTATAAATAGGCCGAGAGTCTCATTTGTAAAGTTAGCTGAATATTGAATAAAATTCTCTTTTGTTAGCTTTGTGCTTTCAATTTAAATTGGTAGTTGAGTGTAATCTCCTATCTCCTCTCTCGGATAATCGAGTGCGCTCGATTCAATGATTGTAGAAGCCGATTCGCGGAATCAAGTGCGCTTGATCAACGCTTGAAGAATTGAAGATCTTTGAACCCGGTATCGTGCGCGATCAACGAGTTCGGGATAGCTAGAATTCGGTATCTTCGGATCAACGAATTTGGGCATTTCAGTATCTTCCAATCCACCGATTACTACATTCACCGTTTTACATCGTTTTGATTAATCCGCTGCGTCAGTTTTGGTATCGGAGCGTGTTCTAACCTATCATAGTTAGATCGAGTCTTGGAGCCGAGAATTTGAAGTTTGAAAGTGAATAGCCAAGCTTGGAGTGTTAAGCCGTGATCGAGAGTGAAGTGTTCATCATTGATCGAAGTTGATTGATCGAATTTGTATTGGAAACCGAAACTTTGTCCATCGTGTTCATCGCGATTTGCTAAAAAGTGGAAGTTTTCGATCCGTTTCATTTTGGATCAAAGTCCGAATTGTGTTTGAATTTTGAAGTATTGAAGAGTTTGTAAAGTTTTCAAGTATGCCGCCAAGGAGAGCTAATCGTCACCAAAACGTAGAAGCTTTGTATCGAAGAGAAGAAGCTAATGAGATGGAGCAAAGAATCAATGAAAACTTTAGTGAAAAGCTTAACGAAGGAATTGGCCGGTTAGAGAAGCTTATGACGGAGATGAATCAAAATCGGAGAAGGGTTTCACCAGAATCTAACCATGGGGGAAGTAGAGTCTCACCGCATTCTAATCGAGACAGAAGTGTTGAAAATGATCAAGGGCGTGGGAGGAACGTGAATGATCGTGAATGGAGGAATGTAGATAGAAGGGATGATGGTGGAAGACGTAATGGAAGTAGAGATGTGGGTGGACGAGATAGACAACGATATACATCTGATTTTGAAGAGGAGTATGATGGTGGTAGTGTAAGAGGACAAGGAAGAAATTACTCTGAGTATGATCACAAGTGGGAGTCGGGGATGAAGACTGAAATTCCTGAATTCAAAGGTGGTACGCAAGCAGAGGAGTTTTTAGATTGGGTGGCTAATGTTGAAGAGATTTTTGACTTTAAAGAAGTTCCAGAAAATCGTAGAGTGAAGTTGGTTGCTACGAGGCTGAGAGGTAGAGCTTTGGCATGGTGGCAGCAAACCAAACTTACATGTGATCGGATGGGAAAGTCAAAAGTTGAATCTTGGGAGAAGATGAAGAAATTGATGAAAGCAACGTTCTTACCTTACAATTATCAATCTTTGATGTATCAACGTTTGCAGAACTTGAGACAAGGGACGAAATCTGTGAATGACTATGCTGATGAATTCTATCAACTTATTGCAAGGAATGATATTATGGAAATGAAAGTGTGTACGCTTGTGCACACTAATTGTGGATCGTGTAATATGGACTAATATATGCGGAATGTTATTTACAATTGCTATACAAGTAAATATTCAGTAAACTAACTATATAGCAATTCACAGATATAGAATAGTAAATGCAGTAAACTGTAAAAATCACACCAGGGATTTTTATACTGGTTCGGACCTCCCGTCCTACGTCCAGTCCCAGACTCCTATCTGGATTTTCACTACCAACTACCTCGCTTCACCCGGAGGAACAGGTTTACAACACCCGAACAGCCGAACGGGATTTCGTGCCTCTTACAACACCGAGGACTTCAACAAAAAACAAATACAATTGCCGTTGACAACTTGTGCTCTTGATAACACTGATTTGTCACTTGTAGTACACCCTTCCTATAATCTTATCCTCAAAGTATGTGAATGATGTTTGTGAAGATTGAAGGAAGTATATTACTTAATTGAATCAAAAGATATGAAATAATTTCAATGATTCAATAAGCAATTGAAATGTTTGAGAGTTCAAGACGGAGATCAATAGAATAGAGATTAGAATAATGGAATTGGTTATTTGGAATAATGATTTCATGATGTTTATATAAGAAATAAACAGTTGTAACTCTTTGTGAAAAGATACAAACAAAGGTCATGATCATTGGTGAAGAGAAAGAGAAGCAACCGTTGAAGAAAAGGAAGTGTCTATACGAAAGGTTGCTTTCTGTTTGAAAACGGTTGACAGGTCAAAATGGACCAGTAGACAAGAATTTGAATATATATACGTTATGTACACTTGTGCACGTTATCTGTGCATTCTGGGTAGAAACGGTCGACCCCCTTGTTTTAAACCGGTCGACCGGTTTAGCCCAGACTGCACAGTTAATGTGCACTCATACATATATACATTTATATTCAAAGATTGAAGGTATGAGATTATTTGAGGATAGATTTTAACATAAATAACACTACTAACATACCAAATAATCAACCTCTAATGTATGGAGCTCTTTGTGTCTCTTTAAAACAATGAATAACTTCTTTTTGTCGATCACGGCTTATCCCTTTGTCAGAAATCAAAACTCTATAAAAATCTTGACTCAACATTCTCCCCCTTTTTGATTGATGACAACATATATCTGAAACTCCGAATCTCCCCCTGAATATGTGATCTCCCCTTGAGATTTTGTCTGTATTCTTTATATAAATATATATATTCCTGCAGATAATTGTTAGCACTTTCTCCCCCTTTGTCATCGACAAAAAGGAGTAATAGATAATGGAATAATATAGGAATGTATCAACCAGAATATCCACTTTCCTCTTTTCTTAAGTGGTACCTGCAAAAAATATAATTAAGACCATGGTACCCACTTTTTATAGGGTCCTAAGAGTTAGATCTTAGGAATCCAAACCCATACGGGTCCGGTATCCCCTTTATATACATAATTAGAATTATAATGCACAGTATTCATGAAATTCTGAATATATTTGTTCCTAATCAAATTGTTATTTGTTTTAGGAACCCATATTTTGATAGTCTTGACATTTTTCTTCTGAAATTTCACAACTGGTTTTGGTTTGGAATATAATAAACTAAGATTTTTCTTAGCTCCAGTCTTTTGTACCTTCTTTTTCCTTTCATTACCAAGATGTTTCTTGGTTTCTTGTTTCCTATATCCCAAACCTTGTTTATTTGAAACAGATTGTGAACTTTCAATGATTTTTGTCAAATTTTCTCGACCTTTGTTAAAGTTAGAAACATTTTGAGTTATGTCATCTAACTTAGCTTGTAAGCTCGCCTTTTCTAGGTCTAGATTTTTGACTTTTGCCTTAAGCTCATGGTTTTCAGTAGCGAGAGCATCATTTTTCTCTTTTTGAGTTTCAATTTCTTGACTCAAAAGAGATAATTGAGAGTCAACATTAGATGATGATTCTTGAAGTTTTTCAAGTTCTTCTTCTAATATTTTCTTCTCGTCTTTTAACATATCTCGTTCAAACTCTGCTCTACTCAAATATTCTTTGGCTACTTTTAATTGACGTCTTATGTCTTTATATTTGACTATCAATTCAGAATTTATATCAAGTAATTCATCAAATGTAGGAATTTGTACTTCATCTTCTGTTGCCATAAAACAAACATTAGCTTGTTCATTCTCCTGATCACTTTCACTATCAGATGAGGATGAGTCTGAATCATCCCATGTTACTGAGAAGGCTCGTTTCTTTGACTTGTCCTTCTTATGTTTGAATTTATCATTTTCTGACTTCTTCTTCTGTTCTGGACAATCCTTCTGCATGTGCCCCTTTTTGTGACAGTTGAAACATTCTATAGTAGATGAAGATGGTTTGTTTGATCCAGATTTCCTTTTGTTGTAACGACTGGCTTTTCGATATTTTAGGAATTTTTTGAATCCTTTTGCAATGAATGCCAAATCTTCATCTTCAGAATCTGATTCATTTTCATCTTTCTCAGCATGAAATGCTACATTTTTCTTTTCTTCTTTCTGTTCTTTTCTAGCCTGCAAATTTGCTTCATAGGACATTAAATTTCCTATCAATTCATCTGGCTTCATGATGGAAAGGTCATTAGCTTCTTCAATTGCTAATACTTTTCCTTCCCATTCACTAGTCAGAGAATGTAGGACTGTTGAAACAACATCAAAATCTGAATATTTTTGCCCTAATCCGATAAGTGCATGATGAATAGTTTGAAACCTTGAATACATATCATTGATTGTCTCATTCGGTTTCATTTTGAAATTTTGAAACTGACTCTTCAGCATGGCTATTTTGGCTTGTTTAACCTTGTTAGTACCTTCATGAGTGGTTTTCAGCGTTTGCCAAATTTGATATGCAGTAGTGCAGATACTAACACGATTATATTCATTTTGGTCTAATGCACAAAACAACATATTTATTGCCTTTGCATTTACGGCTGCTGCCGTTTTCTCAGCCGTTGTCCATTCTGAATATTCAGTTGTTGGATTTACTATTTCTTTTTGAGTAGCATTCCAAGCATCATAGCTATTTGATTGCATAAAAAATGACATACGTGTTGCCCAATAGCTATAGTTGAGACCATTAAAGAATGGAGGTCTTTGTGTTGATTGACCTTCCGTGTAAGTGCTAGTGCTAGTGCTTGCGTTATTTGCCATATTACAAGAATATATCAAATAACGGTGTTACGGTTATATGATGACCGTGCTCTGATACCAAATGAAAGTGTGTACGCTTGTGCACACTAATTGTGGATCGTGTAATATGGACTAATATATGCGGAATGTTATTTACAATTTCTATACAAGTAAATATTCAGTAAACTAACTATATAGCAATTCACAGATATAGAATAGTAAATGCAGTAAACTGTAAAAATCACACCAGGGATTTTTATACTGGTTCGGACCTCCCGTCCTACATCCAGTCCCAGACTCCTATCTGGATTTTCACTACCAACTACCTCGCTTCACCCGGAGTAACAGGTTTACAACACCCGAACAGCCGAACGGGATTTCGTGCCTCTTACAACACCGAGGACTTCAACAAAAAACAAATACAATTGCCGTTGACAACTTGTGCTCTTGATAACACTGATTTGTCACTTGTAGTACACCCTTCCTATAATCTTATCCTCAAAGTATGTGAATGATGTTTGTGAAGATTGAAGGAAGTATATTACTTAATTGAATCAAAAGATATGAAATAATTTCAATGATTCAATAAGCAATTGAAATGTTTGAGAGTTCAAGACGGAGATCAATAGAATAGAGATTAGAATAATGGAATTGGTTATTTGGAATAATGATTTCATGATGTTTATATAAGAAATAAACAGTTGTAACTCTTTGTGAAAAGATACAAACAAAGGTCATGATCATTGGTGAAGAGAAAGAGAAGCAACCGTTGAAGAAAAGGAAGTGTCTATACGAAAGGTTGCTTTCTGTTTGAAAACGGTTGACAGGTCAAAATGGACCAGTAGACAAGAATTTGAATATATATACGTTATGTACACTTGTGCACGTTATCTGTGCATTCTGGGTAGAAACGGTCGACCGCCTTGTTTTAAACCGGTCGACCGGTTTAGCCCAGACTGCACAGTTAATGTGCACTCATACATATATACATTTATATTCAAAGATTGAAGGTATGAGATTATTTGAGGATAGATTTTAACATAAATAACACTACTAACATACCAAATAATCAACCTCTAATGTATGGAGCTCTTTGTGTCTCTTTAAAACAATGAATAACTTCTTTTTGTCGATCACGGCTTATCCCTTTGTCAGAAATCAAAACTCTATAAAAATCTTGACTCAACAGGAAACGGAAGAGCAGCTGACATCTAGATTCATTGGGGGATTGAGAATGCAGATTCAGGACATGGTTAATATGTTCGATCCAAGATCTGTAGCGGAAGCACATCAGAAAGCGTTGGCTTGGGAGAAACAGGGACGATGAGGAAGTGGTGTGTTTACTAATTCTAACAATCAAGCGAAGGGTGTTGGTGGAAGTTCTAATGTTTCTAAACCTATCAATAGACCAGTGGTGAAGGAGGTTGAGAAGGCGAAAGTTAACAATGGTTTCAAATGTTACAATTGTCAGGAATTGGGTCATAAAAGCAGTGAGTGTCCAAAACCAAAGAAGAGAACCATGATTGTAGAAGTTGAGGATGAGGATGGTAATGGGGATTGTTCTAGTCCAGTTGAGGAGGATGAGCAGGATATTGCGTCAGGAGATGAAGGTTGTAATCTAATGCTGAGGAGATCGTGTTTAACACCGAAGCAGGAAGAAGCTAGTTGGTTGAGGAGTAATATCTTTCAGTCGACATGTACTATTCTGGGGAAGGTGTGTAAGTTTGTGATTGACGCAGGAAGCTGTGATAATATTATTTCAACCGAGGCTGTGACAAAGTTGAAATTGAAGACAGAGAAACATCCGAGTCAATACAAGTTAGCATGGTTGAGAAAAGGAGGAGAAGTGAAAGTGGATAGACGAGTTCGTGTTCCATTCTCTATTGGGAAGAAATACAAAGACGAAATCTGGTGTGATGTAGTAGAGATGGATGTTTGTCATTTATTATTGGGAAGACCATGGCAGTATGATCGAGCAGTACAACATGACGGTCGGACCAATAGTTACAGTTTTATGTTTGAAGGCACGAAGATTATCCTAGTTCCAAAGAAGAGACCACAAGGAGAAAGTAAGTCAGAAGAAATTGAAGAGCTGAAAACTTTATTATCTTTGAAGGAGTTTGTTAAGGAGGTTGAGAAAGAGCCTGAAGTATTTTTATTGATTGGGCGTGAGAACAAAGAAGAGGTTGAAATTCCAGAAGAAGTTAAACCAGTTTTGAAAGAATTTGACGATGTATTCCCAGATGAGTTACCAAAGGAGTTACCGCCTTTGAGAGATATACAACATCAAATCGATCTTGTTCCGGGAGCAGTTTTGCCACACAGACCACATTATCGAATGAGTCCGAAGGAGCATGAAGAGTTGCGGAGGCAGGTAGAGGAATTGCTTGAACAGGGGCGTGTGCAGGAGAGTTTAAGTCCTTGTGCTGTACCAGCTTTATTGGTACCCAAAAAGGATGGAACGTGGAGGATGTGCACAGATAGTAGAGCATTGAATAAGATCACAGTTAGATACAGATTTCCGATGCCGAGGCTTGATGATTTATTGGATCAAATCAGTGGGTCCGTAATCTTTTCTAAGATTGACTTGAAGAGCGGTTATCATCAGATTCGCATTAGACCAGGGGACGAATGGAAGACAGCATTCAAGACGAGGGAAGGCTTGTATGAATGGCTGGTAATGCCGTTTGGTCTATCAAATGCACCAAGTACATTCATGAGGGTGATGAACCAGATTTTTAGGCCGTACATTGGGAAGTTTGTGGTGGTTTATTTTGACGATATTCTGATCTACAGTGCTAGTACAGAAGAACATGTTCAGCATTTGAAGAAAGTGTTAATTATTCTTCGTGAAGAACAATTCTATGCTGCTACAAAGAAGTGTGTTTTTATGGCGAGGAGTGTTTTATTTTTGGGGTATGTTGTATCAGAGGAAGGAATACAGGTTGACCAGAGTAAAATCGAAGCTATCAGAGATTGGCCGCAACCCAAGACGATAACGGAAGTTTGTAGTTTCCATGGGTTGGCTTCATTTTATTGAAGGTTTATTCCACACTTTAGTAGTGTGATGACACCTATGACTGATTGTATGAAAGGTAAACAATTTACATGGACGGAGGAAGCAGGAGTTGCTTTTGAACGAATCAAGGAGTTGCTGACATCTGCACCAATTCTAGTATTACCTGATTTTCAGCTAGTGTTTGAACTACACACTGATGCATCCAAGGTTGGGATTGGAGGAGTGTTGAGTCAGAAGGGACGTCCAATTGCTTACTTCAGTGAGAAGTTGTCAGGAGCGAAGATGAGATACAGTACGTATGATGTGGAATTCTATGCTGTTGTACAATCTATTAAACACTGGAGACACTATCTATTTCAGAAGGAGTTTGTTCTGTATACTGATCATGAAGCGTTGAAGCATTTGCAAGGGCAAGACAAGATTTCAGCGAGACATGCATCGTGGATTGCATATCTGCAACAATTTACATTTGTTGTGAAACACAAGTCGGGAGTGACGAATCGTGTTGCGGATGCGTTGAGTAGAAGAAATCACTTGTTAACTACATTGAAGGTTGAAGTGACGGGATTTGAAATATTGCCAGAATTATTTACCGATGATCCGTACTTTGCAAAGTTTGTTAATAAAGTCAAGGATGGAGAGACGGATGAGTTCGTGATGGTAGATGGTTTTCTTTTTAAAGGAAGTCGATTGTGCATACCGGAGGGTAGTCTGAGAATGAAGATTATCAAGGAGTTACACGAAGAGGGACATGTTGGGAGAGACCGTACCTTACAGTTGATTTCACAGTCCTACTTTTGGCCATCGATGAGGAAAGAAGTAGAGAGGTTTGTGGAGCGTTGTCATATTTGTCAGGTTTCGAAAGGAACTGCGACTAATGCTGGTTTATATATGCCATTACCTGTACCAGTTAAACCTTGGGTTGATGTGAGTATGGACTTTGTTATGGGGTTGCCGAGAACGCAGCGTGGTAATGATTCCATTTATGTGGTGGTTGACAGATTTTCGAAAATGGCACATTTTATTGCTTGTAAGAAGACGGCGAATGCTGTTCATGTTGCTCAGTTGTTTTTCAAGGAGATCTATCGACTTCATGGATTGCCAGAATCTATTGTGTCGGATAGAGATACTCGATTTCTAAGTCACTTTTGGTTAAGTTTGTGGAAGATGGTGGGAACGAAGTTAAACTTTAGCAGCGCTTATCATCCGCAGACAGATGGACAGACTGAGGTGGTAAACAGATCATTGGGAAACTTGCTGAGGTGTCTTGTACAAGATAATCTGAAGAGTTGGGATGTGAAGTTATGCCAGGCAGAGTTTGCCCATAATCATGCTGTGAATCGAAGTACTGGGTTCAGTCCATTTCAGATAGTATATTCAAGTTTACCAAAGGGACCGTTGGATCTAACTGTAGTGCCACAATCAAAGAAGACAGTTAAGAAAGCTGCTGATTTTGTTGAGGGGTTGGCGGAATGTCATAAAATCGTTCAGGAACGATTGGGGAAAGCAAATGAGAAGTATAAACGATCTGCAGATTTGAGACGAAGGAATGTTGAATTTCATGAAGGAGATCTGGTTTATGCAGTATTAACGAAAGATCGTTTTCCAGTAGGCGCGTATAACAAGTTGAAGGCTAGGAAAATTGGTCCAGTGGAAGTTGTGAAACGAATCAATGAAAATGCTTACAAATTGAAGTTGCCAGAGGACGTATATACGTCTGACGTATTCAATGTTAAACATCTCATACCATATCATGGAGACGAGCTTGTTGTGGATGCAGAAAATACAAATTCGAGGTCGAATTTTTCTCAACCTAGGGAGGATGATGCAGCACAGAATGTTGAAGGCATAAGTCGTTCACGACCTAAGGAGTTTATAGGTCGTTCACGACTTAACAAGGTAGAAGTGATGAACGAGTCACGACCTAATGATGAAGAACGAGTTGACTGTGTCAAGTTACGACCTAAGGAAGCATGGGAGCAGGAGCTACGACTTAACTGGAAACCAGGGGAAGGAGTTAACTCGAGTTCGCGACCTAACGAAGGTTTTAAGTCGTCCCAGCGACTTAGTATAACTCGGCATCGACCTAGTGAAAGCCCACGACTTAGCGAAGCTGAAGGTATAAGTCGTCCACGACTTAACAAAAGGCATGAAGAGGAAGCGAGTTACGACCTAGAAGAATTAACTCGTGAGTCGCGGAAGTTTAACTCGTGAAGTTCTTAAGTCGTAAGTCGCGTAAAGATGTTGCCGTTGATTCTTCTACGAGTTAATCTAAACCATTGATTTCCTTAAGTCGTTGATGCCGCCTGTTTTTAAGTCGCTGAAACCTGGCGCGTTGATTCTTCTGCGAGTTAATCTCTGCCGTTGTTTGTTAAGTCGTAAAGCGCATGAGTCCTATGTCGTTAGGTCGTCTACGACCTAAGTGTTGTAATAATTCTGTATATTTTTTTGTAAGTCGTAGAACACATTTGTTTAAAGTCGTAAGTCGTGGTGATTGTGTTGTAATCTGCTAAGTCGTAAACGACTTATGGTGAGTCGTCTGTTTTGAGTTGTTTACTTTTGAGTCTTTTCTTTTGAGTCGTAAGTCGTGTACGACTTATGTTGAGTCGGAGTCTTTGTTAAGTCGGAAACGACTTAGGAGTTAGTGAAATTTCTGTTGTAAAGTTGTTCGCCTATAAATAGGCCGAGAGTCTCATTTGTAAAGTTAGTTGAATATTGAATAAAATTCTCTTTTGTTAGCTTTGTGCTTTCAATTTAAATTGGTAGTTGAGTGTAATCTCCTATCTCCTCTCTCGGATAATCGAGTGCGCTCGATTCAACGATTGTAGAAGCCGATTCACGGAATCAAGTGCGCTTGATCAACGCTTGAAGAATTGAAGATCTTTGAACCCGGTATCGTTCGCGATCAACGAGTTCGGGATAGCTAGAATTCGGTATCTTCGGATCAACGAATTTGGGCATTTCAGTATCTTCCAATCCACCGATTACTACATTCACCGTTTTACATCGTTTTGATTAATCCGCTGCGTCAAATGGTGTACAAGTTGTTAGCTAATCTTTTGCAAGCTGGGGTTGCTGGTAATATTGGAGGAGCTAATCTTGTGGCTCAAGTTAGGAATAATTGTGCTAAGTTGAGTAGAGACTACACCAGTCTGGGTGGAAAGCCGTTTGCTGGAACGGAGGATGCTGTTGAAGTTGAGAATTGGCTATTGCACTGTGAGAGGATCTTTATTGATCTAGGATTGGATGATGGGAAAAACAGGAGGCTGGCGTAATAGAGTATGCTGCTAAGTTTGATGAGCTGTCTCGATATGGATATGCCACTAAAACATTGACATTAGAAGGATTGAGAGGTTCGTTCGAGGACTGAGAACGAAGCTTGCTAGAATGACCATGACACATATCCGAGAACCTTGTAATGTGGTGGAGATAGTCATTCACTATGAAGAGATGCTGACTGGTTGTACTAGAGAGAAGCCAGTTGAATCCTAGGTCCTCAGGGAAAGAAGATGAAATTCTTTAAGAAGAAGGGAGCCCAGAAAGGTGATACTGCTAAGAAGGCAAAGGCTGATTTAGTGTGCTTCAAGTGTGAAAAGAAGGGTCTTTATGCTCATGAGTGATGGTCAGGTAAGGGAAGAAGGCTGCAAATAAGAAGAATGTGAAGTGCTTCAACTGTGATCAAGTTGGACATTATAAGAACCAGTATCCAGAGCCAGTCCGGCGGACAAAGGAAAGGTCTTTGTTGTTGGATCATCAGCAAAGCCTACAACAGCTGATAAAGGAAATACTGTGATGGAAGGTATGTTTTTGATTCAGAGTATACCAGTTAGGATACTATTTGATACCAGTGCATCATATTCATTTATATCACAATATTTGGTTGATAGGTTATGCTTAGAACCCGCATACCTTGTTACTTCCTTAAGGGTTGCGAATCCAATAAGAGGGTATGCAACTCTGATGATGAGATGTGACCAGTTAGAACTTGATTTGATAAGTCATATGTTTGCATGAAGTCAGTATGTTTTCAATTTCGTAGATTTCGGAATCATTTTGGGTATGATTGGTTAAGAAGGTATGGGGCCAGGATATTTTACCAGGATGGGACGGTATCACTAAGACACCCCGATAGACTTAACCGAATTATATTCTCAGTAGAGAATTCTGACCAAAGTAGTTGTGCTTTGTTAAGTACTATAGAAGTGGGTGAAGAACTAAGTCAGGTTCAATTGCAAGAGAGTTTGCAGATGTCTTTGAGCCAGTCACATGACTACCATCGAAATGAGCTGTTGAGTTTCGGATAGATCTTAGGCCAAGAGCTGAACCTGTGAGCAGACTACCTAGCAGGATGACACCTACTGAGATGAAGTAATTGAAGGTGCGGCTAGTGGATCTAGAAGGAAGGAATTTTATCAGACCAAGTAGTTCGCTTTGGGGAGCGGCCACGGTATTCGTGAAGAAACCAGATGGGTCGTTAAGGATGTGTATCAACTATCGTAAGTTGAACGTGCCGAGAATTAATGATCTATTTGATCAGTTGAGTAGAGCCAGAGTGTTCTCACAGTTGGATTTGGCGACAGGCTTCCATCAGTTAAGAGTGGCAGAGAACAACATTCCTTTGATAGCATTTGAGATATGGTTCGTACGAATGGTTAGTATTGACAAATGCACCTGCTTTCTTTGTGGATTTGATGAACCGAGTCTTCCGGGAGTATTTGGATAGATTCGTGTTAGTGTTTATAGATGACATTTTGGTATACTCTAAGGATGAAAGAGAGCATGAAGGTCATCTTAGAGTTGTACTTGAGATGCTAAGGCAGAATCAGCTAAAGGCAAAGTTTTTCAAATGTCATTTTTGGAAGAAAGAGTATAAGTTTCTTGGTCATGTGGTTTCAGAGAAAGGATTGTTAGTCGATCCAGATAAGATCAAAGCTGTTAATAATTGGAAGAGACCAGAGGCGGTGACCGAGATCAGAAGTTTTCTTGAACTTGATGGCTATTACCGGAGATACATCAAGGATATCTCGCGGATAGTAGGGCCTTTGACTAAGCTTACCAGAAAGGAGGTGAAGTTTGTTTGGTCTGACAAATGTGAGGAAGAATTCCTTAAGTTAAAGCATTTGCTGACCAATGCACCAGTGTTAGTAGTTCTAGACCGAAACCAAGGGTTAGTGGTGTACACTGATGCGTGTGGAACTGGACTGGGAGCAGTATTGATGTAGAAAAGTTATTGCCTACGCACAAAGTAAGATATTCTACTCATGATTTGGAGTTGGCTGCGGTGATCTTCGCATTGAAGATTTGGAGACATTATCTCTTAGGAGAGAGATTTGAGCTATATACCGATCATGAGTCTTTAAGATACTTATTCTCTCAGGAGGAGTTGAATATGAGACAACAGAGGTGGCTGGAGTTTTTGGTTGCTTACGATTTTGGTATAGAATATACCCCAGGGAAAGGTAACAAAGTAGCAGATGCTCTTAGCAGAAGACATCAAAATGTGGTGTTGGCTATGTTGGTAGAATGGAAGGATCTAGAAGCTTTAGCCAGTTGTGGTGTGCAGTTAAGATCGAATCTAGTTCTAGTCAGAGTACTGCCATGTTGTCATGTTTAGAAGTTCAACCAATGTTGATCGAAAGAATTGCTTTTAAGCAAAAGGAAGATCCACTATTAGCCGAGATAATTAGAAGGCTTGAGGTTGGAACTGAGGTCAATGATTAGAAAGATTTTTGTCTTGACCAGAGAGCATGGTTGAGAAAGAAGGGGCGATTATGTGTTTCAGATGTTGAGAACTTGAGGAAAGAAGTTCTTGGAGAATGTCATCGATCCAAGTTTATGATTCATCCTGGAGGGACCAAGATGTATCAAGATATGAAGAGGAGCTTCTATTAGGAAGTTATGAAGAGGAATGTTGGCTTGTGGGTTAGACAGTGTGCAAACTGTCAACAAGTGAAAATCGAACATCAGAAGCTGAGTGGGTTGCTTCAGCCTTTAGAGATTCCAGTATGGAAATGGGATTCGATATCCATGGATTTCATAGATGGGTTGCCAAGTTCAAGCAGAGGAAATGAGAGTGTATGGGTCATTGTGGACAGGTTGACCAAGAGTGCCCATTTCATTCCAGTAAAGTCGACCAGGACGGCACCTGTTTTGGCTAAGTTGTTCATGAAGAACATAGTTAGACTACATGGAGTTCCTAGTAGCATAGTCAGTAACAGAGATGCTTATTCACTAGTTAATCCTGAAAGAGTCTACAGAATGTGTTAGGCATTAAGCTCAAGATGAGTACTGCATATCACTCTCAGACGGATGAGCAGACAGAGAGAGTCAATAAGGTACTCGAGAATTTGTTGAGAGCTTATGTGTTGGATTTTGGTGGATCTTCGGAGGATCACCAACATTTGGTTGAGTTTTCCTATAATAATAGTTATCAGACTAGTATAGGAATGACGCCTTTTGAAGCTTTGTATGAATGGCCATGCAAATCACCAGCATGTCGGTTGGAGACTAGAGACAGATTGGTCTTAGGTCCAGATTTGGTTAGGGAGGCATCAGAGAAGATTGAGTTGATCCGAGAAAGGATGAAGGAAGCTCAATCCAGACAGAAGAGTTACGCAGATAAGAGGCGTAAGGACCTAGAGTTCTAAGTTGGAGATAGGGTTTTCATTAAGGTATCATCAATGAAGGGCGTGGTACGGTTTGGGAAGTCAAGGAAACTGGCACCGAGATATATTGGTTAATTCCAGATTAAAGGATTGGAAAGCTCGCATATAGAGTAGAGTTGCCAAGCAGTATGGTAGGTGTCCATATGTATTCCATGTGTCTCGTCTTCGTAAGTATGTGCATGATCCAGAGGCTATTATTCCTCCAATGGGGTTGGAAGATCTAGTAGTAGAGCCTAATTTGACTTTTGTTAGACAACCAGTTCGGGTTGTTGCGAGAGATGAGAAAAGGTTGAGGAATAAGACAATCAAGTTGGTGAAAGTTCAGTGGAGCGACAACGAGAAGGATTGTACTTGGGAGACAAAGGACAGGATTCGAGATACTTATCCTAATCTGCTTTGAGGGTATGTCTATATCAGATTTATATAGATAATTCCTAGTCAGGTAGACTAGTATGGTTGTTAGGAGTCGTTACAGATGATTGCTATGTTTAGTATTTAGTCCTTACTGAATTTTTAGGATGAAATTCTTTAAGGAGGGGAGCCTGTATACCAAAAGATTGTTATGAATTTTCAAAGGAAAATATGGTTATTTGGGTTTATAAATTTATCTCGGAAAAATATATTGAGAATTTGGGTCTGAAATTTTGATATGTTAGATTACATGACTAAAGTGAATTTCTGGAATTTTTTGTGATTTTTCTAAAGTGATTTGCTATGCAAATTAAATTAGAAGAGGAACTTCTTCATAATATTGGTTTTTTCTTAAAGGAAGGGCTTATTTAATTAACTTAACCATAGTTTAGATCTAAAATTAGCGGCAGTTATTTTAGTAAATAATTTGAAAAGTTAAGGCAACCAATCTGGTGTTTACACGTGGCAGGTTAGTTAGAAAAAGGTTTGCTTTAATTAGTAGTAAAATAGGTTTACCCAGAAAAGTTGATTTCGCCTTCTTTAGGAGTACCTTTCAACACAGAGCTTCCGCCTTCAACCCTGTCGAAACCTACTAAGCCGAAACCAATACAAAAGGTATCACAAAGATGGTACACGGTGGATTGGAGAAAGGCGGAAGGTTAGTTGTCGAAAGCATGGCTTCCGAAGGTGTCGATACCTTGGTTTGTTTTAAAAAAAAATAGAGAAGCGCATGCCTTTGTTTTAATTAAGCCTTCAAAGGAGTCGAAGCATATGTTTTCGAAAGGGGTTTTTAAAAGCTTTCAAAGGGGTTTCCATTAACTTATGTTTGCTTTTGAATGGGTTCCTTTACTTATTAAATAATGCTTTTGAAAGAAGGGGTTCTGACCTAGTCGAAGTCGTGCTGCCATTCTTTAGCCTTTCGATGGTATTGAAGTCATCAATGCTTTCGAAAGGTAGTGTATGTTTTTAAAGATGTTTTAAGCTACTTCCTAAATGCTTTTGAAAGGGTCCAAGGGTTTCGAAGGCAATGGCTTCGAAAGGGGTTTCGACACTATCCATCAATGTTTTGTTTAAATGGTTTGAAGCTTTCGAAAGAGATGGTGCCAACGCCATCATGCTTTCCCTAATATTTTTATATGATAAAGGATGGTTTCGAAAGAGATGCTTTCGCCTATATTCACTTTGACCTAAATAATATTTCAAGTATAAAACCAATGGTTCATAAGGGGGACTTTCAATGATTTCGGAAGAGTTACTTCCAATGCTTTCGAAAGGGGGACTTTCAATGATTTCAGAAGGGTTACTTCCAATGGTTTCGAAAGGGGTACTTTCAATTGGTTTCGAAGCTATGCTTTTAAGTTAAATGTTGATACTTTAATACATTCGAAGGGTTTCAAAAGAAAGGTTTTAAAGTGTTCGAAAGGCAGGAGCCTAATGTTTTGAAAATAGATTCTTATGCTTTCAAAAGAGGGTATCCAGTGAGGTCGAAAGCTTGGATTTGAAGGAGTCAAAAAGTTTTGGTTTTCAAAATAAATAACCCAAACTCAATTTCTAAAGGAAAAACCCATTTTTAAACTAAAGGAGTTTTGAAATGATTTTAAGAGGAAGCTCTCCTTGATAAAATTATAGGTTAAAGGGATTAACCATGTTTTATGTGAAAAGTATTTCAAGGACATTAAACCCATATAAGTGGTATTGTTTTGTAATTATGGTTGCTTCTTCAAATACAAATATATTCACATTATAATGGACCCATAACTTCATTTTGGGGATAAAGGGTAGAAGAACATGCTAGGTTGACCCAATAGTGAATATAAATTGATTAAACTCCTGGATGAGTAGATTTGCATCCAAGAGGTCAGGGAGACCAGAATATAGGATGCCTAAATATGGAAGTTGGCAGGGAGACAGGTTCATAGTGCACCTATGAAAACTATGATTAGGAAGTTATTGGAGTTACCTATAGGTTCATAGTAATCCCATGAAAATTATGTTATAAATAGTGGTTGGCAGGGGCCAATTGGTTTGTAGTGAGCCCATGAAAACTATATCCAGATTAAGTTATTGGCAGTTGTCAATAGGTTCCTAATCAACCAATGAAAACTAGGATAAGAGAGAAGTTATTGGAGTAACCAATAGGTTCATGGGAACCCATGAATCAATTAAACCTACAGGAGTGGCAGTGTTAAGTTAATTGGCAGTGGCTAATAGGTTCATAGTGCACCCATGAAAACTATGGAATAGGACAGGGAGTCCATATATTATACAAAGGTTATTAGTAAGCCTATGAAAAGTAATAGGTTAA
The DNA here is from genome assembly GCA_030737815.1 of Allium fistulosum. Classification (NCBI taxonomy): domain Eukaryota; kingdom Viridiplantae; phylum Streptophyta; class Magnoliopsida; order Asparagales; family Amaryllidaceae; genus Allium; species Allium fistulosum. The sequence continues at coordinate 1,123,688,301 of CM060902.1, read as the reverse complement.
TAGTGACCCAAGAAACTATTAATATGACAGGGAGTCAATTAAACAGTGGATGGGAAATCCACTATGTTTTAACATGTTTGCTTATCATCATAATATTTTGAAATGACTATGTTTTAACCATTATGGATGCAAGAGCATAGTATATGGTTTTATATAGGTTTTAGGATACTAGTGAGGGGCAAATGCGTTCCGCTAAGCGGCATGGTCTCACTAGATATATAAATGATTTGAGATGGTAGATAATTATTCATACCACGCTTTTTGTCTGATTCGAAGTTTATGCTTTCCCCTTAAACTCTTGGGTACTCAATTGATTTTGAGTAGTTTGAGAGTTGAGGTTTTCAGGTACCTCTTTAGACGAATAAGCTTCTGGAGACGTGCAGTAGGCATGATAGCTATTTAGAGTTCTCTTTTCTTTTGATTCCGCTGTGTTGTTAGTAATGACAAAGTTGTTAAATTGCCTATATATACACTCTAATCATACAAGGGGGCATCTTTATATGTCGCTCTTGGCATATGTTGAAATAAATATATTTTCTCTAAACGTGATTTGCAATTGTGGGATTATGTAATGAATTGGAAATGATTTGACATGGAATGTAATCTTGTTTGAAGTTTTAAATTTTTTCCATATTCATGTGTTTCTGTGTATCAATGAATCTGACACCGCCATATTTGGTCACCGAGGATTAATAACTATGGATGACTGCAGCATCAACAGCCGTTAGTTTTGGGCCTCCAAGTAGGGGGATGTTACATCAATCTTGACTTTCTGGGGGACTCGACCAAGATTGACAAAGCTCTCACCTACTTCCGAGCCAAGTGGGATGAGAAGGTTACTATGGAGAATGCATCTCCTTCTCCCTCTGTGCAACTAATTGGGGAGGAGGAGCCCAGGGATGACGAGGCTTCTAAGGATGCCGAAGCAGCTAAAGAGAGTGAGGTCACTTTAAATCGTCATGTAAATACTTCAAACTTTTTGTAAGTGGAATTTAAGATTTTGTAACACCCCTAATTTTAGTTTAAAAATATTTAGGAGATTTAATTGGATAAATTAAATAGAATAATGTAGTGGGATAAAGAAGATGAGATTTGATAATTAATTAGGTCAGGCCTTAACTAATCTATTAATAATATTGTTTTAAAACTTATAAAAGAGGGGAGTAAATGAGAGGGAAAAATTAGGAATAGAACCTTATTTCATCCTTTAAGCCCTCCCTCTCACGTTTGTCCTCATTTTACATTCACAAAACAATCAAAAGAAAACAAAGAGGCTTGTCATAATCAAGGAAGAAAGAAGGGGAAACTAAAGGGATTCAAAGGGAATTAAGAAAGCTATACTCCATGAAATCTCAATCTCAATATCCAATCTAAGGTGAAAAATAATTAACTATCTCTATTTTTTGTGTTTGAATTCGGTTATGGTTAATTTTTGAATTGATCTTGTTTGTTTTGCCATGTTATGGTTGTTTGATCATTGTTTGGATAGAATAAGGATTTATGGAATTTTATGGAACTATTATGATAGATTTTAAAAGTAAAACCTAAGTATTTAATCTCTAATTTATTTGATTTTCTGGTATGTTGTGTATTTTGGATATTTGTTTTTAATTTCATAATTTTCCAAGTTAATATGAATATTTCATAAATTTTCTAAGGAGGAAATAGTGTTTATTTTGGGTTTTAATTATTTTGGTTCCCAAATTTTTACAAGAGAAAGAATATGTATTTATAATGATTTTTGGGGATTTTTTGCAAAATGTTATGATTTTCTATGAATTTAATAAGCTAGAAAAGCTTATAATTAATATTAAGTAATAATATTAATTGATAGGTTGCAAAATGGATATGGAAAGATAAAACTGGCTTACCATAGTCTTTTTGTAAAGAAATTAATAAAGTTTGTTTTTTAACCTATAGAAAATTGACAAGGGATTAGAACTAGTAAAAAGAAATTGTTTTAAAAAGGAAAGAAAATGATTTTAATGTTTATTACAGTAATGCCATCGACGATATGCAGCATCCTTCCTCATATATGACATTCATCATAGGAGGAATGGGCATCTCATGGGTGAAGAGATCCAACATTGATTTCGAAGCTCTACTTTGTTTTCTAAAGCACGACATCCATTGTCCTTTTATTTTAAAACCCATATCGCATGGCATTGATGCCGTAAGTCTTCAACTTTGAAACCTATGCTTCAAAGGTTTTGATGCCACATATTTCAACACCTTCAAGTAGCGGCATAGTCACCGCAGTTTTAAGACACCGATATCACATTCTTTAAAGCTTTGATGCCGCAAGTCATCATTTTCGATATTAACTATTTTGCGACATAATAGCCGAAGTACCATAATTTTGACATCATATTTTTTAAAATATCGATACCATAAGAAATTGATTTTGACTTACTAATATGTCGTAGCTTTTCATCTCCGACATCAAATGTTTTTTCTATTTTCGGCAACCAGGTTATGCGGCTTTGATGTCATAACTCTTTTGTTTCATAAATGATGCTTTGTAGGCAAAGAAGCATTGTTTTCTTTTGCAAACTAAAAGTATGTTTTAGAGGCGAGATAGCCTATGCTTTAAGAAAGTAGATAGCCTTATGATTTTGGAAATATAGCCTTATACTTCATAAATTCAGAATTTTGTTTTCGAATCTCGGATAGAGGTTTGATGTTGTTTTTAACAGCATAAACGCCATAAGATTTCTATTTTGAATTGTTATATTGATGGCTTGGCAAGCCATATGTTTAATGAGTTCAACAACTTCATTGGGGATACCATTATATATTATCTTTGATATGCTATAAGTGTAAGGGCTTGATAACCTAATTTGGGATACCAATAGACATTGGTTAGGAGCTTGGGTGAATAATTTTATATTCAAATTATAAATTTATATTTGATGGGTTCATAGTGTTACATCCAGTCTTATCAAGAACCGCTCAGAGAAAACATGAAAGAATAAGCCGAATATTGCAACAAAGACACCAAAGATCGAGGTCAAACACCACTAACTACCCAAAATCTGGGGAGACTATATGCACCTAGCTAAGCCAACCACATTCACATTATGTCAAATGTCTATATGAATAGGTTTGCATAAGCACATGCCGAGGGTAACCTAGACAGTGCCATGCAGAGCCAAAAGCACACCAAAGTGGCTGTATACAGGGTTATTCAAGACGCGCTTCAACATAGACTAAATTTTATAGACAAACGACAAAGATATGCACTAAATCAACTCTTAGTACGGGGCTGTGCAGTTAATGCCCCGCTATTACCCCGCTATAACCCCGCTATATCTCATAGCGGATTTCTGCCGCTACGATATTTTCATATAGCCCCAAATATAGCCTTTCCGCTTTAAGCCCCGCTATTTCCGCTATATCCCGTTATTTCCGCTATATTCTGATGTTTCCGCTATATCTTCTTTAAAAGAAATGAATTAAAAAATGATATTTATACATTATAAAAATTATGAAATTAATTAATTTAATTGATTTTTTAATATATTTTCAGAAATGAAAATACTCTAATATACTACTAAATTCAATTATGTTATATAACAGTTTTACGTTTATTTATAGTATATTCGCACACGTTTTTATTTAAAATTATTTATGTACTAATTATAATTCAATTGAATGTTAATTTTTCACTTAATTACCATTTATATATTTGTAAAAACATTAAGTATGAGTTTTATATGCTATTTTAGAGTCATCCGCTATATCCTCGTTGTATCCCCGCTATGACTTTTTGCACCTCCGCCGCATTGAGTCTGCCGAGCGCTTTAACTGCACAGGTACGGGGTAGAAGAGTGCTACTCCATTCCGACCCGACTTGTTGTCAGATCAACAATAACAATGTATCAGCAGAGCAATGTGGTCTGAATGCTAGGTAGTATTCACCTTTATACCTCTTCATATGCTTCACTCTGTTGCAATATAACTGGTCAGCAAAAACACGGTTGAGCAAACAAATTGCAACCAACATTCCTTTAAAAACCAAAGCGGATAAGACTATCTCAAATTTGGATTATATTGCCCTAATTTTGGATATTCCGCTCTAATTTTGGAAATTCTCACCCTTACTCAAAATTCCTGCCAAAAACAGGTCAGCAATCTAGTCACATCAAACAAGCAATATGGATGAATGACACCTGGCTGGATCTAAGGGTTAAGGCATAGCGGTAAGAAAGAAATTCTAGTAATCCACGTGCAATTTACAACTATAAATAGGAAAAGCACTGTAGATGAAAGGAACCTTTTCTTTTGACATTTTTTTCTTTTGACCAAACCTTTAAGGTTCTATTGCACTAACGGCCATGAAATTCTGTACCAACATAGCGAAAAAGGAAGAAAAAGAAACTTTTCCCGTGGACGTAGGATTCCTTAAAATCCAAACCACGTAAATCCTGTGTCCTTTACTATTTTCTGTCATCCTGTTAGTTAGCTAACCATTGCATTTTATTTACTTGTACCTGAACAATATGTCAGATAGATTTGACACATTAACAAACAGTTAATGTGCAACTACTTGGTTGTGTAAGCATTCAACAACACAATCACCACCTCATAGTAAAGTTAATGTCAATTAACTCTACTAATTCAAAATTTTCAGAGTAATTAACCAATACATTACTCTAAGTGTAATTGGAAAGTTGAAGGATGAAAAAGTTCCTCAACATCCTTTGGCACTAGAAGGAGGGCTCGAACCTCCATACCCTTGTTCGTCTTCTTAGATCCAGTAAAACACTACATCCCAGATTATGGATCCCACTGATTCTCTTGTTTCCCCAATTCAGGAGCCTTTGCATGTGGTAGCAACGGCTATCCCTAAACCACTCATACTCACAAAAATCCAAGATGAAGCAGGAGCTTCAACTGAGGCTCGAACAGATTCTATCTGGGCAGTATTCCAATCCTTCTCGGACCAGATAAATCGGTGCATGGAAGGATTAGAAAAGACCATATCTCAGCTTGCTAGTCACAAGCCATTTTCTCCTCCTCACTCCACAGGTCACTGCCATAGTTCTATAGTTGTGCTGAATATTCAGCATGGGAATGATAACTGCACTCCCATTGATGGGAACGATGATGCTGGATAAAAAATTAACACTAGATTGAAAAGAAAAATCCAGGCTAACCCCAGGATTAAAACCAAACCCGCTAATATAAACCCTCTGCTCTTGGAGAAGCTGACCCGATCCGCTAGAAGTGATGAGGACACCATGTATGATGGTACTCATCCTAACTCGACCCAAGGGAATATGAGATTCAACAACTCAGAACCTAGGTGGAGCAATTGACAAAGATCTGTCAGTAGAATTCTTGGGAAAGAATAGAGGAAGGAATTTGCATCCCTCTTTGTGAGGCAGTCATCGAAGCTGATTTTCCCGACAATTCCAAAGCCCTGACGATTGACAAGTTCTACGGGACCACTAATCCAGAGGATCACCTGAGCACCTTTGAATATTTCATGGACATCCTAAAGGTTGGGCTAGGACCGGTGTAAATTGTTCCCTATATACTTGTCTGGTGCGGCCTTACGGTGGTTTAGAAGTTACAGATCAAGGGAGATCAAGTATTGGAGGCAACTGTCTACTAATTTCCTAATACAATTCAACTTGGCAAGAGAAGCCTCGGTAGACGTCTATTAACCAAATTTATGGTTAACACTCCGAAAGATACTTCAATTCAATGATTGCTGATTTTCGACCTAAACCTTTCGGTGTGGTTGGTAAAACCGGTCTTCTAGATAAAGAACTTTTGACTTCGAGAGATCTTTCAAGGTGTCATATAGAGCTTTCCTTTGTGTTACATATGATTACTTACCGGTCTTATCCCTTTCAAGTTGATCTTTAGTGCTTCCGAAAGGTTTGGGATTATTGATCTTATTAGTGGTGGTATAAACAGTAAGTCCTTGGATGACATATAAGGGCTTTCGCCCTTACCGAAAGGTTTAACTTCCTATTCGAAGACTGGTTGGGATTTGCCGAAAGGTATGTGAAAGTCTACTGTTGGATTAAACTTTATTCTCCTGAATTCAGGCTTCATCGAAAGGTTTGATCACTCAGGTAATAGCAGCGGAAGGTTTTGGTATTGTAAATATAGAAGGACCTACCAACTTAGTTGAAGAATCTAGCCCCGAAAACCAATGACTCCGAAGTGTTACTACTCTTATTAATTTAGATTAGCTGTAGTCTTCACCGGAAGGTTGGAGTAGAAAAATTGATGACTTTTGAGGGTCGAAGTTACAACTTGATCAAAGAAATTTCTGACCCTGTCAGCCTAAACCTCTTAATTGAGTTAAAACCTAAAAATATGAATCAATACAATGAAGAATTAAACTAGATAATAAGAGATTTAACAAAATGTGAAACTTCCCCTTTTATTATTCAATATTAGCTTTTACAAATCCCCAAATCCATTCTGGATTAGGGTTACAACACATTTCCTTTCATATTCTAAGAATGAGGTGGGAGAGAAAAAATCTATCCTAAAACCGAGGCCTTTGGGTCCTATTTATAGATGTAAGCGGCCCTCCTTTTGGCTTTATGCCTTCGGTTGAGCCGGAAGGTCACCCTTTATGCACAGTGCAAACCTTTCGATGCAGCCGAAGGGTTTCCCTTACTTATGCTACCATGAACCTTTCGGTTTTGTCGGAAGGTTGCTTCTTTGCTTGGCGCTAATTCATGATCACTATCTCCCTTACAAACCTTTCGGCATTATTAAGAAATGTCTTGTATATTTCTCAACCTGTTTGGAAGGTTTGGTGTGCTTTCAAAAAGGTCATTAAACAGTGGCTTTTACTTACTTTGACTCTTTCTTTTCCTTTGAATTCCTTGGATACTGGATGCGAAACCTTTCGACCTTTCGTAAGGTTTTAGGTTAGTGAACTTCAATGGTTGCATCCCATCAGAAGTTCCGAGAGGTTTGAGCTGCGCTCTTCTTTTTCTTGCTTGTCCAGGGGTCCTTATTCTTAGGCGGAAGGTTAATTTTTACTGTAACAATGTCCATACCTTCCCCTGTGTGAAATAAAGGGAGAATGAGGGTTTGCGCAGTTTCATTAAGCACTTCAAGACAAAAGCTCTTCAAGGCGGGGTGACCAGCAAAGAGGTGTTACTGATGGTGGCTCATGGTGGGATAAGACGAGGAACTCCCATGCGGCACAAAAATAGCAAAAAGTTCTATCGAAGCATGAAGGCCTTTTATAAGAGGACAGTTGGCTATATTAGAATGGAGGAAGCCGGGTCTGCAACGCAATCACAAGGAATCTCCGTTCCCAATTATGACAGAAAAAAGTGGCGGACAGATACCACCCACCAGCAAAGCGATAAAAAGAGCCGAACCTCACAGTAGAAAACCCCCTCACTCATTCCCTTGGCTAAATATTTGAAACGACCAATGACGAGCTAGCATATGACCTATAGAATAAAGGCAAGAAGCCAGAACTGAACGAAGGCAAAGCATACTGCAAATTCCGTAAAGCAAATTGTCATCACACCGATAATTGCCGACACCTAATGAAGGAGATAGAAAGGCTAACTAAGAAGGGTTATCAAGCAGTTTCCAATGGGAGCACTAAGAGAACATGACTAACAATTTAACTCCATATCCTAAAGAGCATCTGGCTAACAACCATCTAATCTAATAGCTTCAGTTCATGGAGGACCACACCTTGTGGGGAAATGTTAGAAGGAACATGAGAGATACGTGCATGAACCCAAAACCTAGAGAATGGTCTTCCATGTCAAACAACAACCCAAGCTCGAGATAACCTTCACAGCAGCTGATGCAGCAGGGGTTGTGTCCCCACATCAAGATCCACTCATCATTATGGTGCAGATATAAAAGTTTATCATGAAGAAAATCTTTGTTAATACAAAAAGTTTAGTAAATGCCATCTTCAAATCTGCTTATGATCAGATGAGGTTACCGTCCGAGATCTCGAAACCCTGCCCTAAACCAACCTTCGGCTTCAATAACACTACGACTATTCTAGTGAGGTTTGCATGACTATTGGTCATAGTTGGAAGTGCCCCATTACACAAGTCATTCTATGAGAGTTTCTTAATCATCGATCAACCCGGACCTTAGAATGCTTTCTTGGGAAGACCTACTTTAGTTGATCTAGGGCGATCATTTCTCAAAAAGATTTACCTATGAAATTTATTACCTCAGCTAGGATAGGGTTAGTTAGAGGGGAAAAATTGTTAGCTAAGGAATTATGTCGTGTAACTCTTAACTCTAGAATAAATGTGTTCCATACTATCCTGTTATTTCTTTAGATATTCGTAGTCATACAACTCAGGTTAAATCCGAACATAAAACCATGGTGGTATCAGGTATACAAACTGATGTCACGGCAAATAACTCTGTACCCCTAAAACCCAAAAGAAAAGAGAAGAAGAAATGTATGCACATGGTTGGCACTGATGAATATAATTAAGTTTATGTGTAGTATTTCTCCAAAAAGGCACAGAGATAGGCATCCTTAGTAAACTCACACTCGGAAGTAGAACCAGAATGTGAAATAGATTCAAGGTTAGGGGAAACAAAGAAGGAAATGAAGCCAATAAATGATACTAGAGATGTACAGACAGATTCAGAGGACCCCACAAAGGTGATAAAAATTATGAAGAACCTTAACGCATAAGCCCAAAATGAACTAATAGACTTCCTGAAATGGTCGTCAGATGTGTTCGCTTGGACTTATTCAAATATGGTAGGGATAGCCCCAACTGTCATCTGTCATGCACTAAACATCGACCCAGATGCGCACCTAGTCAGACAAAAGCGTAGAAATCTGGACCAATAAAGACACAACATGTTGCACGAAGATGTGAAGAAATTAAAGGAGAACATGCTTATTAGGAAGTATAATACCCTAAGTGGATTGCCAACCCAGTACCGGGGAGAAAGCTTAACAGGAAATCGAGCACTTGCATAGATTTCACTGATCTCGACAAAGCCTGCTCAAAAGATAGTTTTTATTTGCCGAGGATTGACTAGTTGGTGGATGCAACTAGTGGGCACGAGCTACTCTCATTCATGGATAACTATTTAGGCTACAATCAAATAGCTATGTTTGAACCGAATCAGGAACGCACTAGCTTTGTAACAGATAAAGGGTTATACTGCTATAAAGTCATGCCGTTTGGACTCAAGAATGCAGGGGTGATCCATTAGAGGTTAGTCAATATGATGTTTGTTGAATAGATCAAAAGAATACGGAGGTATACATGGATCATATATTAGTCAAGTCAAAGGCATCATCAAATCATTCTAAAGACTTGGAACAGACCTTCAAAGTCCTAAGTCAGTATCATATGAAGCTAAATCCTATAGTCAGGTAAGTTTCTAGAATATATAGTAAGTGCACGAGGCATCTAAGCGAATCCTGAAAAAATCAACGCCATAAGGAAGATGAAAATCCCAATGAAATCAAAAGATCTGGTGAACTAAAATGGCAGAGTAGCATCCTTGAGCAGATTCATATCCAAGGCTACAGACAAATGCATCCTATTCTTCGACCAAGTAAAGAAGGGGCAAAACTTTATATGGACTGAGGATTGTGAAGTTGCATTCCAAAATCTAAAGGACCATCTGGTCAGTACCCTAATATTATCAAAGTCGGTAACAGGTGAGTATTTATACATCTATTAGTGTTGCAGTGATACGAGAGGATGAAGGGACGCAAAGGCCCAAAAGTAAGCAGTTACCAGGAGCAGAGCTGAACTACTTAGTTGTTGAAAAGCTCGCATACAACCTACTTCTTACAGCAAGAAAGCTGCGACCCTACCTCTAGGCGCATTACATCAAAGTTATTACAAACAACCCTCTTAGACAAATACTGCAAAACCTAGAGACATCAGGTCCCTTGCTAAAGTGGGCAAGCGAACTCAGCTAGTATGACGTAACCTACTGTCCTTGGAAAGCCATCAAAGGTTAGCCGCTCGCTGACTTTATTGCGGAATGCACATTACCATCCGAACCTCAGATAGAAAAGAGGCAAACACCACTACCGTTTTAGCACCTGTTTGTGGATGGAGCATCAAACAAACAAGGATAACGAATTAGGTATGTGTTGATCATGTCGGATGGGCAGAAGCTATACGGGGCAGTGCAGCTCGATTTTAGTGCAACCAACAATATAGCAGAGTATGATGCTCTCCTTGCAGGCATACGAATGGCCTAGGTAATGAAGGTAACACATGTTAAAGTTCACATCGATTCCTAATTAATTATGAATCAAGTGCAGGGCAATTACCAAGCAAAAGAACCCACCCAAGCCAAATACACAATGTTGTTTAAGAAATTACTAGAGTAGTTCGAGCAGTCTGAGATAGAGTAAATCCCTTGTGAAAACAACTCATCTACCGTCTCTTTATAGAAACTGGATAGTAGAAAAACAACCAATGTGATGAAGGTGGTACTGATTAGGCATCAAGAAGAGCCAAGCGTAACAAAATCATATTAAATACTTATCCTGACCCAAGCTAGTGAGCCGCCATCCTGGGCATACAAAATCAAGAGACGACAGAAGGTGAAGAGAAACCGACTAAAAAATCTTTACTTCAACAAGCTAAAGAGGACAACTGGATGACTCCTATCAAACGATATATCCTAAGTGGGTTCTTACCCTTGAACAGGAACGAGGCCCGAAAGTTAAGATACCAGGCCCTGTACTACTCCTTCTTTGATGGCAACATTATACAAGATAGGGTATTTTACCCCTTGTCTTAAGTGTGTTTCCAAGGAAAGGGGAGTACGAGTCATAAGGGAAGTACATGAAGGACAATGTCGCGATCACTCTAGGGGAAACAAATTGGCAAAGAAGGTGTTAAGGCACGGCTATTAATGGCCTACCATGCTTTAAGATGAAAAGGAATTTGTGAGGAAGTGTGAAAGATGTCAGTGGTTTGCCAGTATTCCCAGGTTGCCATCTCATGAGCTACACTCATTCGTAAGTCCTTGGCTGTTTGACATATGGGGTATTGATTTAATAGGACTGCTTCCAATGTCGAAGGGTGGAGCCAGATATGCTATAGTGGACATAGATTACTTCACCAAATGGGTAGAGGCGAAACCCCTAGCAACAATTACTACAAAAAAGATAGTCACTTTTGTATTAAGGAATATAATCATTAGATACGGGATACCTTATAAGCTCATTTTCGACAATGGTACCTAGTTTGAAAGTAAGGAGTTTACGGTGCTCTATGAGAAAAATGACATAATAAAAAGTATATCCTCGATCGCACATCCACAAGCAAATGGATAGGTTATAGCCACGAATAAGACCATCAAAAAACTGCTTAAGGAAAGGCTATAAAAGTCTAATGGAAAGTGGGCAGAAGAACTATCTTTAGTATTACGAGCCTACCGAGCATCGACTAGATCCCTTACAGGTTACACTCCTTTTTCGCTAACCTATAGATATGAGGCCATAATACCCATTGAAGTAGAAATCCCACAGCATAAAAGAGTATCCTATACCAAAGAAAAGAATAAGAAATTGAGAGAGGCTGCCCTAGACCTCATCCCAGAAAGAAGGGATGAAGCAATGGTAGTAGCGGCACATATCCATAAAGAATGGAAAAAGGTTATAATGCAAGACTCAAAGAAAGAAACTTTTGCAAAGGGGGCTTGGTGCTGCGGCTAGTCATGGCCAACACAAAGGATCCAGCAGATAGAGCATTAGGACCAAATTAGGAGGTCCACTTGTTATAGCGAGAGTTTTGGCAAACGGAGCATACCGTTTATCCCGGCCTGATGGCAACCAAGTCCCAAGAACGTGGAATTCAGAGCATAATTTTAGACAAATGAGACATTTGTAATGGATAGTTCACATGAATTTTAATTAGATAAACCATATTTGGTGGGTAGTCCATATGGCTTGGGATAGATAATCCACATATTGTTTACATATGTTATGGGTAATCCACATAAATATAAGATAGATAGCTTGATTAAATTTAGACGGATAGACTATTAATTTGGGATGGACAATCCATTATATGATTTTGGGTGGGGTAAGGGGGTGTATAACACAGTGAAGGAAGATTAGTCAAACTTACCCATGTTGCATGCCTGTAAATGATTATTTTACAATGTTCAAACCATTGTGGTTATAGGTGCATGAATTATAATTGATAATTGGTTAAGATACTGGTAAGGGGCAACATGTTCCACTTTGTGGAGCGGTCTCAATAGAAATCTATTTTGGTTCAAGATGGTAGGTTATTATTCCATTAGGCTTTTTGTTTGATCCATAGTTTTCATTTTTCTCCTTAGACTCTTGGGCACTCGATTTAGTTGGCCGGGATTAAGGGTTTTTAGGTTTCCAGATTAGACAAATAAGCTTCTAGAGACGTGGAAGTGGCAAGCAAGCTATTAGTAAGAGCTTTTATTTTTTGCTGTGTTGTTTATGTTTAAATGGATGTAATGACAAAAGTTATAACTATCTACTATTTGACTCTGATCAACCAAGGGGGCATCTTCATATGTCGCTCTTAGAGTATTTTTTAATAATTATATTTTCTATGAATGAGGGATTGAATTGGATTATGTAATGAATATGAAATATTATTTATGAAATGAAATGTGAAAGCTTATTATTGAATTGAGTTTTAAAAATTTCATATTCATATGCTTCTGATATTATTGATATGATTAACATAGCCGTATTTTTCATTGAAAATTAATACCATGGATGACTGCAACATCTATAGCACTTAGTTTTAGGTCCCAAAATGTGAGATGTTACAGTTTGTTATCAGAGCATAGGTTTATGTAAAAAGTTAAAAGATTAAAAGTTTTTGAAAACATAATCCAATGAATTAGAGAATAAAATTGAGGTATGGGATAACGCTATAGCAACGTACTTGTAAATTTTATATATAAGTATGTGTTTTCCCCTCTCTCTTAGACCATTCTTCTATATCTTATTAAGACTCGTATGTAGATTATGAGAAAGAAAGATATTGAAGCAGGAAACAGAAGAGTGAATCTAGGTGGAGGAAGCACCACGACCAATGGAAATGTTCGACCTAACACCAGAAGGAATCCAGGTCGACAAGCTAATGTTAATGTAGGTGTTGCAACCCCACCAATAGATATAGGAACTGTATCAATTCTTTGTCAATGTGATGCAAGCTGGAGCTGCTGCTGGTTTGGCTTGAGGGAATGCATCTAATGCAGGAAAAGCAATCCCGTGGCGCCTATTGGCAACAACTATGCTAAGTTGAGCAAGGATTACACCAGACTAGGAGAAAAGCCTTTTCTTGGAACTAAAGATGTTATTGAAGTGGAGAACTGGTAGTTGCACTGTGAGAGGATTTTTGCTGATCTAGGCTTGAATGATGAGCAGAAAAGGAGACTGGATTTAAGACAATTATAGGGAGCTGCTTTGTACTGATGGAAAGGAGTGACCGTACGTGTACCAGAGGAGGAATTGACTTAGACTGAGTTTAGGAAGAGGTTTAAGGAAAGGTTCTTGTTTGAGATAGCCATGTCAACTTTGCTCATAAAATTTATGGAATTAGAGCAAGGATAAATGTCTGTTCTGGAGTATGCAACTAAGTTTGATAAGTTTTTTAGATACGGATATGCAATCATTGATATTATGATCAAGAGGAATGAGAAGTTTATCCAGGAATTGAGGTTAGAGATTGCTAGGGCGACTATGCTACATCTTAGGGATCCAAGTAAAGTAGTGGTGGAAATGGCTATAAGCAACGAGGAAATGCTTTCGACTTTTGGGATGGAGCAGTAGGTGGAAACCCAGAGTTCTCAAAGTAAGAAGAGAAAGCTCTTCAAGGGTAAGGGAGCTAAGAAGGGTGGAGCAGCCAAGAAGGGAAAAATGATATCATTTGTTACAAGTGTAACAAGAAGGGGCACTATGCTAATAAGGGTCAATTTGGTGATGGTAAGATGGTTGTGGGAAAGAAGAATGTGAACTGCTATAACCGCAACCAGGTGGAGCATTATAAGAATAAATGTCCAAAAGTGTCCAAGGCGGAAAAGGGAAAAGTCATTGCTTCGAAGCCATCATCTTTTAGACTAATAATAGAGGAGAAGGGAAATGTTGTGATGGGAGGTACACTTTTGATTCATGGTATACCTGTTAGAGTATTATTTGATACTGGTGCATCACATTCTTTTACCTTTTAGTGTTTGGTGGATAAGTTAGATTTAGAACTATCATACCTTGTTACTTCCTTAAGGGTCGCGAATCCAAATAAGAGGGTATGCCACTCTTGGGATGAGATGTGACCATCTAGAATTTGAGTTGTTAGGTCATACTATTGCCTGTAGTTTGTTTGTGTTCTATTTTTTGGGCTTGGGGATTATTTTAGGTATGGATTGATTGATCAAATATGATGCTAGGATATTTTACCAAGATAGGAAAATATCATTAAGATATCCTAATAGTAATGATCGAGTTATATACTCAGTTGAGAATTCGAGTTTAGATGTTTGTGCTTTTTTGGGTGCAATAGAGGTGGAAGATGAGTTGAGTAGGGTTTTAGTTGTAAGAGAATTTGCAGATCTTTTTAAAATAGTTACAGGATTACCACCATGGAGAGCTTTTGGGTTTAGAATTAATCTTGTACCTAGAGCTGAACCTGTTAGTAAACCACCTAGGAAAATGACACCTACTGAGATGAAAGATTTAAAGGTGCAGTTGGTGGACTTAAAAGGAAACAAGTTCATTAGACCATGCAGTTTGCCTTGTAGAGCGATCGCGGTGTTTGTGAAGAAATCAGATGGGTCATTAAGGATGTGTATTGATTATCGTAAGTTAAATGAGAAGAAGATAAGTAATAGATATCATTTGCCGAGATTTGATGATTTATTTGATCAGTTGAGTGGAGCAAAAGTGTTTTCCCAGTTGGATTTGGCGACAGGGTTCCATCAACTGAGGGTGATGGAGGATAATATTCTTTTGATGGTGTTTCAAACAAGGTATTGTTCATGAGTGGTTATTTATGCCACTCGGGTTGACTAATGCTCCCGCTTTCTTTGTGGACTCAATGAACCGAATTTCCGACTTCACTTGGATAAGTTCGTGCTGGTGTTTATTGATGACATTTTGATATTCTATGGATGAAAGAGATCATGATATTCATCTTAGAATAGTGCTTGAGACATTGAGGCAGCACCAAGTAAAGGCGAAGTTTTCGAAGTGTTATTTTTGGAAGAAAGAAGTGAAGTTTCTTGGTCATGTAGTTTCAAAGGAAGGGTTGTCTATGGATCCAGCTAGATATGTAAATAATTGGAAGACACCCGAGACACTGTCCGAGATAAAGAGTTTTCTTGGATTAGCTGGTTATTACCGATGATTCATTAAGGATTTCTCTTGGACACCAGCACCGCTGACTAAACTAACTAGAAAGAACATAAAGTTTATTTGGTCTAGTAAATGTGATCAAGCAGCCTAGAAGTTAAAACATTAATTGACCGGCACCCATGTTAGTTGTGACACATGGCAATCAGAATTAGATGGTGTATACAAATGTGTGTGGAATAGGATTAGGAACTGTGTTGATGCAAAGAGATCAATTGATTGCCTACGCTTCTCAACAGCTCAGACTACATGATGTTAATTACCCAACTCGTGATTTGGAGTGGGCAGCAGTGATGGAGAAACTACCTCTTAGAAGAAAGATTCGAGTTATTTACGAATCATAAGTCTTTGAGGTATTTATTCTCTCAGAAATAATGGAATATGAGAAAGTAGAGATGGCTAGAGTTTTTAGCAGCTTATGACTTTGGTATTGAGTATATGACAAGAAAAGGAAATAAAGTTGCTGATGCACTTAGCAAAAAACAACAGAATGTGGTGTTAGCTATGATAGCGAAATGGAAGGATTTAGAAGCACTGACTACTTGTGGTGTGCAGATTAGATAAACGGTTAGTTATAGTCGGGAAACTGCAATGTTGTCATGTTTGGATGTTCGACCAGTGATGATAGAAAGGATTGCTTCTAATTAGGGAGATGATCCATTGCTAGTTAAAAGGATTAGAAGGCTTGAAGGTGAAACTGAGATTGATGATTTGAAGGATTTTAATCTTAACCAAAATGGATGGTTAAGGAAGATGGGACGATTGAGTGTTTTTAGTTATTAGTGACCTTAGTAAGGAAGTTCTTAGGGATGTCATCGATCGAAGTTTACTATTCATTCTGAATGAACTAAGATGTATCAGGATATGAAGATGAGTTTCTTCTGAAAAGGAATGAAAAGGGATGTAGGCTGATGGGTAAAGTAATGTTTAAATGGCCAGTAAGTGAAAGATGAGCATCAGAAGCCAAGTGGACTGCTTCAATCTTTAGATATACCGGTTTGGAAATAGGATTCTATATCCATGCATATTATTGATGACTGCCAAGGTCGAATAGGGGAAATGAGAGTATTTGGGTTATAGTGGATAGACTGACCAGGAGTGCACATTTCATTGCCATTAAGTCAACCAGAAAGCACCTATATTGGCTAAGTTGTTTATGAGGAACATTGTTAGACTGCATAGAATTCCTAGTAGCATAGTTAGTGATAGAGATACTTTATTTACTAATGAGTTCTAAAAGAGTCTACAGGAAGTGTTAGGTACGAAGCTTAAAATGAGTACTGCTTATCACCGATAGACGAATGGGCAGACCAAGAGAGTAAATAAAGTAGTTAAAGATTTGTTAAGAGCTCGTGTGCTAGATTTTGGTAGGTCATGTGTAACATCCCCCATTTTGAGGTCCAAAACAAACTGCTACGGATGCTGCAGTCATCCATAGTTATTAATTCTCGACGATAAAATGCGGCTATGTTAATCATATCAATTATCAGAAGCACATGAATATGAAAAAATTTCGACATGGTTTAATAACAAATTTTCACATCTCATTTCACATATGATATTTCATATTTATTACATAATCACATTCGTAAACCCACGTTCATAAAATTTATAATTATTACAAAATACTCCAAGAGTGACATATGAAGATGCTCTCTTATTTGATCAGAGTTAAATACTTGACAATTATACAACTTTTCCATTACATCCAAATAGAAAAAAACAAACTACATAGTGGACATATATAAAGCTCCTAATAGCTAGATTACCTCCTACACGTCTCCGGATGCTTATTCATCTAACTGGACACCTGAAAAACCCTTACTCTCAACCTACTCAAATTAATTTTGGGCACCCGAGAGTTTAAGGGGAAAGACAAAAACTTCAGGTAGACAAAAGTCTGGTGTCAATAATAACCTATCATCTCAAACCAATAAATATCTAGTAAGACCATGCCGCTGAGCGGAACGGGTTTTCCCTTCACTAGTATCTTAACCAAAATATATTAACCATATACTATGCTTATGCATCCACAGTGGTTAAAACACAATAATATATGATGATATGCAAGAATGCAATATACCCTGGATTACCCATCCAAATTTATATGACTATCTGTCTAAATTTATAGTTTTTCTAAGGTCACCATGAACCTATTAGTTTTCAATAGGTTCATGGGCTGACTAATAACATATCTTAATTCTTAGGAACAATTTGTCCAACTTCGTAGTTTTCATGGGATCACTAAGAACCTATTAGTTTTCATGGGCTAACTAATAACATGTCTCAATTCTTAGGAATAATCTATCCAACTTCATAGATTTCTAGGGATCACTAAGAACCTACTAATTTTTACTAATAACCTTCCAATTATAGTTTTCATGGGCTTACTATGAACCTACTGGATTCTCCAACAACATCTCTCAAATCATAGTTTTCATGGGATTACTATGAATCTATTGATTTCAATCAATAACATTATCCGAACATAGTTTTAACAGGATCACTAGGAACCTACTGGACCTTTCCAGTAACAGTTTTCATGTCATAGTTTTTATGGGATGACTATGAACCTATTGGACCCTTCCAATAACATCTAAATCAATAACCTTTTGATCAGTTCTGGACATCCTATACTTCTAATCTACCCGATCTCCTGAATGCAATTCTACTCACTCAAGAGTTAATTCTGTTTACACTCACTACTGGGTCAACCTAGTTTGTTATTCTGCCCCACCTCAAAATCCATTTATGGTCATAAATGATGTGAGTATGATAAAAATTATGCGTAATGACTGATCAAATAAACACAAGAACATATAGTATTCATCATTCAATATGCTTAATTAATAATCTTTTTATATCTCATAATTACTTAATCTTAAGTAATATCTTCTTTGGAAATTTTAACTCAATACTTGGGCTATTTCATAATTAAAATCCTTGAAACCATTTTCATAATGATATATGATTAATCCTCTTTAAGTCATATTCAAAACAAGGAAATACATGGCCTATTAAATAAATCAAAACAGATCAACATCGACGACATTGATGATGCCGACATAGAAGTTTAAGGCTCTCCGGCTTTAATAGAATAAACCATATTTCACGCAACATTAAACAAGTCGACCTACATCTGGGTCGAAGACAAAACTTAAAACCTTTATAAGTTATATGGTGCACTGCTAATGATATAGGATCATCGACCCTCTAAAATGTAGGCCTCTTCGCCCCTTTAAAAGAGTTTTAGTTAACAAAAAAAAGCCTCTTCGCCCCTTTAAAATAGTTTTAGTTAACATAAAAAAAAGCCTCTTCGCCCCTTTAAAATAGTTTTAGTTAACATAAAAAACAAGCCTCTTTGGAATTAAAAAGAAGAAGACCGACGTTGATGCTACACTGCATCATTGCCGACTCCATTCAATATAAAATTCGGAGTATATAATGTCACTAACCTTGATACACAATGATACCTAGACCCTCGACATCATTATAAAACTTTCACACTTAAATCACTTCGGCTATTATGCCACTTAATATATAGAGTCGAAGTCAATACAAGCAGCGTCACTGCCTTAGTACGTAAAACAGTCGAAGTGATTAGGTGCTGCACCATTTAAAATAGTGGTGAAAACATGCGACGACGTCTATGTTAACACTAAGCTTTCAAACGTTTAAATTAATCACGACAAGACTATGTCGCCAATGTCTTATGTCGTCTTAATCCACTTCGATGCTATTGAAATCATTCCATATTACCTAAGTAGTTATCATGTGCTTCCTTCTTCATCGTCGTCGACCTTCATGAGTGCAGCCTCATCTTTAAGCTCGATGACGTTATGATAGCATGACATTGTCGTAATTCTTATGAAAACTGTTTTATTACTGCTAAAAGTAATTGCTTTTTGCCAAATCCAATTATTGTCAAAATATGGATGGTTTGCAATAAAACTTTGCATTTTCTTTTCAGATTTACTGCCGCATTCAATTTCCAAAGTCCAAAACATATATTAAATAAGTTAATTAACATCCTTAATTAATTATCCTTTTAAATGCTTATATAGCGCAATAACTTCATAGTAATTCGATATCACTTGGGAATTTTTTTAAAAATTCACAGAAATTTAGAAATATGATATTCTTTAATATATAAAAATTTCAAGGCAAAAATCCACATTTAATTTTAAGTAACTAAAAGCCGAAAATAACTCAATTTCCTCCATAGAAAATTCATAAAATATTCTCTTTAATTTGGAAAATTATGAAATTAAAAATCCATCTCTAAAATAATGTGTTACTTAACATATCCAAAAATTAAATTGTTTAGAGATAAAATTTTAGGCTTACCCTCAAAACCCATTTAAATAATTTCATAAAAGTTGCATAATCATTATTCTATCCAAACAGTGATATAGTCAACATGGCACAACATACATCAGAAACGAATCAATCTAAGCAATATTCAAAAATAGTAGGTATAAAATGAGATGGTGTATTATTATCCACCTTAATTTTGATAATAGAGTTGCGATTTGATGTGTGTTTTAGTTTCCCTATCTTTGCTCTTGAATCTCCTTTAGATTTTTCATGATTTCCCCCTTAGCAATGGTCGGCCTCCTTATATTATTTTGATTGCTTATGTTTTATGAAAGTGAGAATGATTGGGGAGGGGAAGGGTTAAAGGTATGAAAGGTTTTTCTATTCCTAAATTACCCTTCTCATATGTCTATTATTCTTAAGTCACAAAATAATCTTATTAACTAATTAGTTATTTAATTATGGCTCGACCATGTTGATTATCAAATCTCAATTTCTTATCACACTACACATCACATTATTCTATTTAATTTATCTAATTAAATCTCCTGAATAATGTTAACTAAATTAGGGGTGTTACATCATGGGAAGACTATTTGCACTTGGTTAATTTTTCCTATAATAATAGTTATTAGACTAGTATAGGAATGGCACCTTTTGAAGTGTTTACGCCAAAAAAGGTCATAAACCCCGATGTAATGAAAGCACCGGTGTTTACACACAAATCCTCAATATCCAATCACGGATCCAGATAACGTAGAGAGTAAAAATGAAGAAATAGTAAATGTAAAATGAAAGAAAGTAAGAGAAGACACCATATTTATAGTGGTTCGGCTATCTCCGGCCTACGTCCACTTTGAATTGATCCTTTTATTCCTTTTATACTATGATTACAGTTACAATGGAGTGTTATTCAATAGCTAAAATGGCAGAGTTTAGCCAAGATTGAAGATAAAGGAGAGCAAAGAGAAGAAGATTTCTTTCTTGAGCCATGCTCTCTCTATTCATAGGTGGAGATCTGCAAAGATCTTGCTGAAAGTCAAGCAAGGAAGTCTCTTTGTTCATGTGGGCCCATATGCAAATCAATAGGGCCCACCTCCATGCTTTGGGATCAATCAATAAGTCCTTCGTATCGATAATCTCTACATTAGGATCAACTGAGATCGATCATGGTGAAAGATGACAGTGCAAAGTCCTTGCTCTCCAAATTTCATGAAGTTCCAACATGTAGATTGTGAGATATGATCGATCCAAGTTTGAGTTTGCAAGTGTAGCTGATGATTTCGTATCCATCAGACAACCCCGAGTCTTGCGCTGTGATCCATGCTTTATGCTCCATCTTGACCGCTTCGTTCGTATCGATCGATACTAACATGATCAATACAAAACACGGTTCTTAGTGCAATTGCTTCCTTTAGGGTTTGAGATGTTCTGCTTGATACTTTCATATCCATCCAGCATAGCTTCCTCCGTATGTGTCCTTCGTATCGATCGATAAGTGATCGATATGAAATAAGCTTCCAAACCTCTGTAACCATTGCTTTGTATCCATCCTGAGTATAATGTTGAGCTGCACATCATCGAGTTCCCTATTTGCCTTCTGTATCCATCTAATCGATACGCCTATATGGATATGAATGTATCAATCCGAAGTAAACAGCCGTGTTTATCTTGATCGATACGAAAACAACAATCCACACCCATCAACCTGTATACTTCCTGGAGCTGTCTGATCGATATGAATTGTATCTATACGAGATTTATCGATACAAATATTGATCGATCCCAACCAAATGTAAAGAACATGTGTTAATCCAAATCCGTATCCATAGTGATCGATACGAGAGAATCGATACGAGCAAGTTTTTCATGAATATTGATCCATCCATAACTCGAGCATATGAACTCCGGTTGACCTGAAATTCAAAGTGTAGCCTCACTGAGCCTTGTTTTTCATTCCCGACCGATCCTACCTTGATTGGAGCTTGGTCCAATTTTGACGGTAACGGTCATAGCCTTGTTTCCAATCGATCTCCAATCCTAATATCCATCCAATTTAGCCAATTTGTTGATATCCTGGCTTTGACAAAAAAGCAGGATAACATTTGCCCCCAAAAGAATGCCTTGTGGTACGAAGGCATGTTTTGAATAGCTGTAAACATGTGATCTGCAATTCAATTCATTGACTCTCAAGATCATCATTCATGGTCGTTCAAGACCGTTAGTTAAAAATAAGGTCGTTCAAGGCAGAGTTTTTATTACAAAATGAGCGGCGGTCGTTCGCGATCGATAGTCTTCCACGACAGGCGAGGGCCGTGCATGGTCGAGTGTCGTTCAAGACGAGGTGAGATCGTTCAAGATCGTGCGCCGTTCAAGGCATGACATAATCGTTCGAGATCAAATGCTATAAGAAGCACAATATGATCGTTCGAGATCGGATGTCGTTCAACATGTAAAATGATCATTCGAGATCGAGGATT
Organism: Allium fistulosum; assembly: GCA_030737815.1. Lineage (NCBI taxonomy): Eukaryota > Viridiplantae > Streptophyta > Magnoliopsida > Asparagales > Amaryllidaceae > Allium > Allium fistulosum. The sequence continues at coordinate 1,123,666,137 of CM060902.1, read as the reverse complement.
GTTCAAAGCGGATGATGATCATTCGTGATCGAATGTTGTTCAAAGCAGAGGGTGATCGTTCAAGAGCGAGTACCATTCATGGCGGATAGTGGTCGATATGAGATCTACTGCTTGTTCAAAGCATAATGTGATTGTTTGAGATTGAGTGCCATTCATGGCTTTAGATAGGCCCAATCCACTTGTTATTTCTGACGAGGGGGCTTGCTTACATAATTCTATCTCTCCTCTCAGGGTGAGATTCTTGGATTATCATTATCAGATTCCACGTTCAAGTGGGTTCACAACCAAATAGTTCAGTCAAATAAATAAATAAAGTTCAGAATGTCCATAGAAAATAAAGAAAACAAAGGTCCAAACAGTGCGGTGTGTGCGCCTTTTGGGGCCTGACGGTTTGTCGTCATCTAAGAGCATGCCTAGGGACTGTTCATAATCCCATACATGTGTAAGTGACTTGGCCTTTTTATTGGAGAAGAATAATGAAAAAACCTATTATGTGGTCAAGGTTCAAGTCTTGAACCAGCCCCTTATCATCACGTTCAACTGATGATGAGGCGTGACCCCGATCCTAGGTTATTCCTGTTTTTTAATGGTGCAGGCAGGGGTTTTGCCTATTCTGCCTCTGCTCTCCGGGCTCTTACGTACTATGATAGCCGGACATTCCTGACATGATCTTCAATTACATCTTTCAGATGCCTGCAATCATTTGTATTTTGCCCATTTAAATCATGGAACACACAATATCTTCTCGATCTCCTTTCACTATCAGTGGACTCTCGCCTCATCGTCTTGCAGTAGGGAACCTGCCCCCGGGTTTCCAAGTATATTCGTTTGGGAGTTTGAGTCAGTTCAGTGTAGGAGGAGAATCTCGGTTCCCTCTTAGGTTGTCTCGGTACATCCGAACTATCAACATCTTTTCTCTTTCCGTCGTTTTCCTTGGTCCCTCTTCCAAACGGTCCCTCATCTTGAGTAACTTGACATCTTGCTTTTCGGCCCATGCATCTTCTTGCCGCAAGAACCTGTCTGCCTCGTGGTAAAATTCCTCGAGGTTCTGTGGTGGATCCCGTGCTAATGAATCCATGAATTCTGTGTTGTCAGCTATTCCTGATACAACCGCCATCAATACCCTGGATGGATCTGGCCGATCCACTGATGCCGTTGCTGCATTAAATAAGGTAAGAAAATCTCTCAAGGACTCTTCGGTCCTCTGCTTTAGTGACGCCAATGTCATAACATTTTTAGGTCTTGTGATGTGGATCTTGAATTTCCCCATGAGCCGTTCAACAAGCTCGGTCCATGTCCTTATAGATGCATTATCCAACTGCCTGAACCAAAGTGCAGCCAAGTTAGTTAAATATAATGGAACACATCATGCCATTACCTCATTGGATGCCCCCAAGACTTCCATGTGTCGGATGTATCACATCATATGTGTAATTGGATCCAACTTTCCGTCGTACATATCCAACGTGGGAAGCTGGAAGTCTAGCGGGTTCCTTGCGTTTTTGATGTTGGGGGTGAATGGGCTTCTTTTCACATCCTCTAGATTCTTATTCCTCAATCCTCCACGTATGGTTTGTGTGACGATCTCTGCCAATCTGCCATTGTCATTCAAGGGAAGTCCCTGATTTCCTTCAGCTTGCCCCCAAGTCCGCGAGGGAAATCTAACACATACTCTTCATGTTGTGCTATCTCTATGGTCGGTCCAGCATTACACGGGGGTGTTCCACCTAGTTTAGATCTATTCAAATTGGTAGTTGTTTCCTGATTGGGGGCTGCCCCCTGTTGGACGCTCTATCTGATTATCTATTGAGTCCTTCAGATCCAGCCCAATGGATCCGTGCTCCGGCAGCTCCTGCTACTCCTGCCTATCCAAATTGTCTGAGAAGATTCTGCATCATCTCCTCCTGCCTTTTCAGCAACCGTTCCTACATGGAATCCATCGTAGTCTGCATCTCATCCCTTATGATGTAGATGGATGCCTAATCTGCTCTAGCTACGGAGGAAGCCTCTTGACTTCCCTCCTGATAACTCCTTTCTGGTAATGTCCTTCTAGCCGATTGCCTAACCATAGCTTCAGATCCAATCCTTTTCCAAAGTAGCGGGTGATAGAGTTCTCGGTGAAAGCACCAAAGTGTTTACGCCAAAAATGGTCACAAACCCCGAATGTAATGGAAGCACCAGTGTTTACACAGAAATCCTCAATATCCAATCATAGATCCAGATAACGTATAGAGTAAAAATAAAGAAATATTAAATGTAAAATGAAAGAATGTAAGAAAAGACACTAGATTTATAGTGGTTCGACTATCTTCGGCTTACGTTGACTTTGAATTGATCCTTTTATTCCTTTTATACAGTGATTACAGTTACAATGGAGTTCTATTCAATAGCTAAAATGGTAGAGTTTAGCCAAGATTGAAGATAAAGGAGAGCAAAGAGAAGAAGATCCCTTTTTTTGAGCCATGCTCTCTCTATTTATAGGTGGAGATCTGCAAAGATCTTGCTGAAAGTTAGGCAGGGAAGTCTCTTGGTCCTTATGGGCCCGTATGCAGATCGATGGGGCCCACCTCCATACTTTGGGATCAATCAATAAGTACTTTGTATCGATAATTCCTACGTTAGAATCAGCTGAGATCGATCATGGTGAAAGATGACAGTACAAAGTCCTTGCTCTCCAAATTTCATGAAGTTCCAACCTGTAGATTGTGAGATATGATCGATCCAAGTTTGAGTTTGCAAGTGTAGGCTGATGATTTCTTATCCATCATCTCGTATCCATCAGACAACCCCGAGTCTTGCGCTGTGATCCATGCTTTAGGCTCCATCTTGACCGCTTCTTTCGTATCGATCGATATTAACATGATCGACACGAAACACGGTTCTTGTTGCAATTGCTTCCTTCTAGGTTTGAGATGTTATGCTCGATACTTTCATATCCACCCAGCATAGCTTCCTCCGTATGTGTCCTTCGTATCGATCGATAAGTGATCGATACGAATACACTTCCAAACCTCTGTAACCATTGCTTTGTATCCATCCTGAGTATAATGTTGAGTTGCACATCATCGAGTTCCATATTTGCCTTCCGTATCCATCTAATCGATTCGCCTGTATCGATACGAATGTATCGATCTGAAGTAAACAACCGTGTCCATCTTGATTGATACGAGAGTATCGATACGAAAATAACAATCCACATCCATCAACCTGTATCCTTCTTGGAGCTGCTTGATCGATACGAATTGTATCGATACGAGATGTGTCGATACGAATATCGATCGATCCAAACCAAATGTAAAGCGCATGTGTTAATCCAAATCCATATCCATAGTGATCGATACGAGAGTATCGATACTAGCTAGTTTTTCATGAATATTGATACATCCATAACTCGAGGATATAAACTCCGCTTGACCTAAAATTCGAAGTGTAGCCTCACCGAGCCTTGTTTATCATTCCTAATCGATCCCACCTTGATTGGAGCTTGGTCCAATTTTGACGGTATCGATCATAGGCTTGTTTCCAATCGATCTCCAATCCTGATATCCATCCTTTTTAGCCAATTTGTTGATATCCTGGCTTTGACCAAAAAGTGGGATAACACGAAGCTTTGTATGGAAGGCCGAGCAAATCACCAGCATGTTGGTTGGAGACTGGAGACATATTAGTTCTTGGTCCAAATATGGTGAGGGAAGCCACATAAAAATTAAGTTGATAAGAGCGCGGATAAATGAGGCTCCGTCTAGGCAAAAATTTTACGCATATAAAAGGCGTAAGGATCTAGTGTTCTCAGTTGGAGATCATGTTTTCGTTAAAGTATCATCGATGAAGGGTGTGGTACGATTTGGACAGCTAAGGAAACTGGCACCTAGATATGTTGGATCGTTCCCTATAATATAGGGGACTAGAAAGCTCATGTACCAAGTAGATTTACCGAGTAGTTTGGTAGGAGTCCATAATGTTTTCCATGTTTCTTATCTAAGGAAGTATGTGCATGATCCAAAGACTACTATTGCTCCTACTGCATTGAAAGATTTAATAGTGGAACCGAATTTGACATTTATGAGACAACTAGTTCGTGTTGTGGCCATACATGAGAAGAGGCTAAGCAACAAAACCGTCAGGTTAGTGAAAGTCCAATGAAGTGACAACAAGAAACAGTGTACTCGGCAACATAGGATTGGATTAGGGATATTTATCCTAAGTTATTATGACACTATGTTATATACTTGTTATATAGACTTTGTAGCTGGTAGGATATACTAGCATTGTTTGTTACAGTTGTTTGCCTGTTTGACATGCTTATTGCATGGTTCTTACTGAATTTTGAGGACGAAATTCGTTAAGGAAGGAAGCCTGTAACACCCCTAATTTTAGTTTAACATTATTCTGGAAATTTAACTGGATAGATTAAATAGAATAATGTAGTGGGATATGGAGGATGAGATTTGATAATTAATTGGGTTAGGCCTTAACTAATCTACTAATAAGATTGTTTTAAAACTTATAAAAGAGGGGAATAATGAGAGGGGCACGTTAGGAATAGAACCTTATTTCATCCCTTAAGCCCTCGCTCTCTCATTCATTCTCATTTTACATCCACAAAACAATCAAAAGAAAACAAAGAGGTCGGCCATAATAAAGGATAAAAGAAGGGGAAACCAAAGGGATTCAAAGAGCAAAGCCTAGGAAAGCTAAACTCCATCAAATCCCAATCTCATCATCTAATCTAAGGTGATTAATAATTGACCATCTTTATTATTTGTGTTTGAATTCGATTATGTCTAATTTCTAAATTGATCTTGATTGTTTTGCCATGTTATGGATATTTGACCACTGTTTTGATAGAATAATGATTTATGAAAATTGTATGGAATTATTATGATAGGTTTGAAAGGTAAAACCTAAGTTTTTTAATCTTCAGTTGATTTGATTTTCTGGTATGTTGTGTAAAACATTATTTTGGAAACTGGTTTTTAATTTCATAATTTTCCAAGTTAATTGAATATTTTATAAATTTCCTAAGAAGGAAATAGTGTTTATTTTGGGTTTTAATTATTAAAAAATAATTAAATAATTATTTTGGCCTCGAAATTTATATAAGATAAAGAATATGTAAATTCTTATTTCTAGTGATTTTGGGGATCTTTCCCAAAAGGTTATGATTTTCTATGAATATAATAAGCTAGAAAAGCTTATAATTAATACTAAGTAATAATATTACTAGATGGGATCTGAAATGGATTTGGAAAGATAAAACTGATTTGTGTCGGTCTTTCTCTAAAGAAATTGATAAAGTTTGTTTTTAACCAATAGAAAATTGACAAACGATTAGAGTTGGTAAAAAGAAATTGGTTTAAAATGGAAAGAAAACAGTTTTAATGTTTATTACAGTAATGTCATCAACGACATGCGGCATCCCTCATGATATCCGACATCCGTCTTAGGTGGAATGTAGCATCTCGTAGGTGAAGAGATTCGATATTGATTTTAGCGCTCTACTTTGTTTTTTAAAGCGCGACATCCCCTATCCTTTTGTTTTAAACCCCATATCACACGACATTGATGCCATAAGTCTTCAACTTTGAAACCTATGTTTGAAGGTTTTGATGCTGCATATTTTCGACAAACTTCAAGTAGCGGCATAGTCACCACAATTTTGTGAAGCCGATATCAAATGTTTAAAGGCTTTGATGCCGCAAGTCATCATTTTTGATATTAACTATTTTGTGGCATAATAGCCGAAGTACCATAATTTCGACATTATTGTTTTAAAAATATGGATGTTGTAAGAAATTGATTTTGACTTGAGTAGTTAATGTCGTAGCTTGTCAGTTCTGACATCAAATATTTTCCCTATTTTCGGCAACCAGGTTATGCGGCTTTGATGATGTAACTCTTTTATTTCAAAACCGATGCTTTGTAGGCCAAGAAGTATCATTTTTTTGTAGACAAAAAGTATGTTTTAAAGGTGAGATAGCCTATGTTTTAAAAAAGTCGATAACCTTATGATTTCGACACTATAGACTTATATTTTATAAAATCAGAATTTTGTTTTCGAATCTCGTATAGAGGTTCGATGTCATTTTTAACAGAATGAATGCCGTAAGCTTTCTATTTTGAATTGTTATATTGATGGTTGGACAAGCCATGTGTTTTATGAGTTCAACAACTTCATTAGCGATATCAATGTATATTATTTTTGATATGCCATAAGTGCAAGGGCTTGACAACCTAATTAGGGATACCAATGGACATAGGTTGGGCACTTGGTTGAATAATGTTATATTCAAATTATATACTGATTTTTGATGGGTTCATAGTCATACTTGGAAAACTATGAGATGTGTGATGGATAGTCCACATAATACCAGAGATGGATAGACTGTATATGGTTCAAGACGGGTTCATAGTCATCCTAGAAAAACTATGATATGTGTGATGGATAGTCTACATAATTTTAGATATGTGAGACATGTGGGATGGATTGTTCACATGAATTTTAAATAGATAAACAATATATAACGGGTAGTCCATATGGCCTGGGATAGATAATCCACATAATGTTTACCTGTGAGATGGATAGTGAGATTAAATTTAGACGGATAGTCTATTAAATTGGGATGGATAATACAATATATGATTTTGGATGGGGTAAAGGAGTGTATAACATAATGAAGACAGATTAGTCAGACTTACCCATGTTGTATGTCTACAAACGAATATTTTACTATGTTCTAACCATTTGTGGTTGCAGGTGCATGAATTTTAATTGACATAATTGGTTAAGATACTAGTGAGGGGAAAACCCATTCATCTCCACGGCGTGGTCTCACTAAATATCTATTTTGACTCGAGATGGTAGGTTATTATTCATACTAAACTTTTTATCTGACCCGAAGTTTTTGTATTTTCTCTTAAACTCTCTGGTACTCATTTGAGTACGCCAAGAGTAAGGGTTTTCAGGCTTCCAGATTGAACGAGTAAGCTTTCGAAGACATGTAGGTGGCAAGCTAGATATTAGTAGGAGCTTTTATTTTCGCTTTTGTTTATGTCTAAATGGATGTAATGACAGAAGTTATAACTGTCAAGTATTAGACTTTGATCAACCAAGGGGCACCTTCATATGTTGCTCTTGGAGTATTTTTAATAATTATATTTTTTTTAAACGAGCAATCGAATGAGATTATGCAATGAATATGAAACCTTATTTATGGAATAAAATGTGAAAGCTTATTATTGAATTGAGTTTTAAAATATTCATATTTATGTGCTTCTAATATTATTGATATGATTAACATAACGGCATTTTGTCACCGTAAATTAATACCGTGGATGACTGCAGCATCGTAGCACTTAGTTTCAGGCCCCAAAATGGAGGATGTTATAGATTCTTCAATATGCAATGAAATTTAGCTAGTTAATCTTTTTTTTCATGGTAGATTTCCTTTATTGCCATTCTATTTTGTTACTGTCTTATGAATGACTGGGTCATCTTTGTTGTTTTTTGTTTGTTTGTTTTAGTCTTTTGAAGAAGTTTTGTTTACTAAACTTCTGAAGGAAAGCAGGGATAGGCTCAAAACTAAAACCGTAATCATCTTGATCTTAGTGCTGTGGCTATCTGTAGGTGTGAAAAAGAATTAGATGAGTTTTTTTACAAAACTTAAGGACGGATCCCAAAGGTTGCTCTCCAAGATTGATCAAGTAGTTAAAGAAAAGGAGGCACTCAGTGACTTTGTGCTATGCCAATAGCAATACAAACTAGCAAGTGGTTTTTTCTCACTCGATAGCCCTCACTTGGAATGGTTTAGGCATAGGCTTAGAAATTTACATCAGGATTGAGTTCTGCTTACTTTTGTTATTTTTTGTATATTGTTTTGTTGGATTTATCGCCTGATGATGTAGTTAATAATACATGTTCCTATTTTGAATTTAACATTGCGCATTCTGATTTTCTTTGAGTCAAACTTCTAATCGTTACCCACTAGGTTGGTCCTCATGGGCTTTCATCCGATTAACGAGGTCCTTGAGTTTAGCATTCCTTCTACTCGCATCGTTCATGGCCTCGATGATGTGAATGTGCCTGAATTCAAGATTCAAGTGTCGGCTCCTACAACGGCCTTGGAAGTGGAAAATATTTGACTTACAATTGCTATTGAAAGGCTTGAGAAAGACTTAAAGGAGGCCCATGTAGTGCTTAAGGACTCAAAAGAGTCACTGAGCCATCGGCACCAACTTAATGTTAAACTACATGAAGGGATTGCGAGAGCTGAATCGAAGTTAGATGAAATGCAGCAAACGTTAAAAGACAGCGAGACACTTTATGATGTCATTTATCAAGCAGAGATAGCAAAATTGAATAAGACCACAAAAGATCTATCTACTCAACTTGCCCGCCAAATTGAGGGAAATGAATGTACCGAAGAAGGAAGAATGTTAGAAGGATCCAGTTTGGATTTGGTTCTTGATTCCCCTAGGGGTGTGAATCCTTCTTTGGTGAACGAGCGAAAGAAGAGGGCGGAGTCAAAGATGCTTTCCTATCCGTGGAGGGAAGGATGGAGGACTGATGCTCTTTGGTATTTTGTTGATTTTACCAGAAATACCAAGATAACTAAGGCTCGGCTAATTGATACTATAGAAAACACAAGGAAGGAAGCTATAGTCAAGGTTTATGAGCTTAAAGATTCTTTGAGTGAGGTTCAGGGCAGGATCGCCTCCTTTTAGAAAAACTTAGACGAGAGAAAGCTAGAAACAAGATTGGGCAGATTTCTTTGCAACGCGCAATGGATGTCTTCGGCTGCTTCCACTGTACGCTTAACCTGAGCTTCCTTTCCAATATTGAAGGATTCGAGGTGATCATGGAAGAATCAATAGATCACTGCGCTGGTGCTTGCTATGATCCTCGTAAGACTATATGCATTAGCTTAGAGCCGCCCCTGGCCGATATGCCTTAGGTGTGTTTAGTATAGTATTTTAGGAACTTGTAACTAAGAATGACCTTGTAATCTTATTTTGTTTGATACTTTCTCCGGGTTATACATATTATGTAAATTAAGGTTCATTTGCAAAGTTTATGAATTTCTTATAAGTTCTTTACTTAGGTGTACTTCTTTTTAATTTTTCTTTTTATGGACTCGTTTGATTTTCTTCCTACTTCTTTTGATCAAGATCCGGAGTTAGCTTCCCTTAAAGGAAAGCTTAATTCTATGTTAACCAGGATCACAAAATCAGAAGGTTTGTTAAGGGACGCCAGAGGCGTATATAGTGTTGTATATATAAACAAAATTAAGGCCTTAGAACGTAAAGTTGAAGAGTTAGATGAGAAAATCACAAGGAAAATTAGCATTGAGGACGCTCCTTCCACATACTCAACTCAAGGTGCAGTTTTGAAACCCGGTGCTACTCCTACTCCCCTACCCGAGGCAGTCATTGACGTTGTTCTTACATGGAAGAATGAATTGAAAAATCATCATGAGGTCGAATTTTCCAATTTAAAAGATCCTTATTTTGAAAGTGGTCGGAGACTGCCGGTAGTGGTGGCTCGCCTTATATTTCTACTATGCACAAACTTTTTGGTCCTTACACCAAAAAATCTAGTAAAACACAAGAACTTTTGGACGAGATTGATCGGATCAGGGGAGTGGCTATGAAATTTGTGAATGGCCTTGAAATTTTTTTAATTTTCATTAGATTCCAAGGCTCTCCTTGATGCTATTGCTACTTTCCAAGATGGGTTAAACAGGGCTTCCTTGTTGGAGCAACTTCATAATGAGAAGGTAGGAAGGGTATGAGGGAGATTGCTGTGAAGTGTGCAATTAACATTTTCACTCGCTTTTGGTCAGCGCTCGATCTGACCTTTCTATACAATTATGAGGATTATGAATTTGATCCACAAGGTTATTGTGATACTTAGTGCCATGCTAATTATGAGGATGAAATTATTTAAGGAGGGGAGTCTTTAATGACCTTAATTTTGATTAACATTATTTAGAATATTTAATTGGATAAATAAAATTAAATAATGTAGATAGTTAAGGGATTGAGATTTGTTAATTAAGGAGAAGCCGTGCCTTAATGAATGTGTTAATAAAAGGGAAACTAAACAAAATTAAGGAGGAGGAATATGATAAGGGTAAAATGGGAAAAGCCTTTATTCCTATACCCTAAACCCTTCTATTCTTCATTGCTCACTCATTCTACATTCACAAACTAAACACAAATAATATTTAGCTTAGGCCGGCCACAATCAAGAGGATTCAAGGAGAAAATAAACTAGGATTCAAGTAGAAGGCTTAAAGAAATCAATCTAAGGGCATATCTCAACCTTCTTAACACAAAACAAAGGTGAATAATTAGTTTGCATCTCTATTTTTGATGAATGATTTCGGTTTAAAGGTAAACCTATTTTCTTTAGCAAGTATATGCCATGTTATAGTGATTAAAAGATTATATGCTTTAAGTTGATGATTTATAGAGATCTAATAAGGATTTTATGATATATTTAGATTAGTAAACCTATCATATGACATCCAAATGAGTTGCGTCTTTGATATATGGTCAAAAATATTATTTTAGAAGTGGGTTTCAAGTTTCATAATTGCCTAAGTGATTATGGATTTATTATGAATTTTCTATAAGAGAAAACAGTTAATTTTGGGTTTGTATTATTTAAGGCAATTAAATAAAGTTTTCGGGTCTAAAATTTATATATGTTAGGAAGCATATTTAATGTGAATTATTGTAATTCTTGAGGATTTTTCTTAAGTGATTAACTATGGTTTATAAATTATTTAAGTAATAGGACTTAAATGATTTAAACGTTTTATTAAGGAGAAGGGACTAAATGTTAAATTATCTCAAAAGGATTCAAACTTGTTTCGGCGGAAATTTTTAAAAGAGAAGTTGATAACGTTTTATCTCCAATAATATTTTGACATCTATTGATGGTAGATGAAAAGTATTTTCTTTAATGAGTAAAAATGTTGTTTTCATACAAATCACATCTTCGCCACTTAACCCTTCTAGCTTTCGCATCATACACCCATCTCTAACCCTTCTACATCCATTCGGCACCAATATACATGGTATCAAGCTATTGGCACGAAGTGTATTGGATCTATGGAAAGGTAGCAAAGGTGTCGAACATATACCTGCGTTAGGGGTGAAGTTATCTTTCCAGATTTCGAATCTATAAACCTGCCTTTGATTTAATATCTTCAAAATGGTTGCCACTTTGAACCCCTTAGATACCCTAGTTGTCGCACCAATTCATTTACCTTAGTTAGAGGCTACTTTTTGTAACCTTGAAACAAGTTATGTGAAAGGGGGGCTTTCGCCTTCATACCTTCCACTACCAATGAAGCTACTTCCCCAATGTTTTTGAATGGATAGTTTCAAAGCTACCCTCTTCTCCAATTCTTTTATTTGAGAACCAATGCTTTCAAAAGAGATGCTTTCATCTTTGTTCCCTTTAAACTTATAGTTTTATTAAGAATTGAATTCAATGATTTCGAAAGTAATACTTTTAATTGGTTTCGAAGCCATGCTTCCATAACTCCTTACTTGAACCCAATTCTTTCAATAGGTATGTTTTTAAGTGATTCGAAAGGAATGTTTCCAAATGTTTCGAAAGGTATTTTTTAAGTGATTCGAAAGGAATGTTTTCAAGTGTTTTGAGAGGTAAGTTTAATTGTTTCGAAAGAGGATGTCTAAGGTTTTAAGTAATGATTTCGAAAGGGGTGATTTCAATGATTTCAAAAGGGATTGTTTAAGGTTTTAAACAATGGTTTCGAAAGGAACGTTTTGCCTTTATAGCCTAATGCTTTCTAAGTTGAAAAGGGCTTTAACTTATTTTAAAGGGATAGATAACCCTATTGATTTTAGGTTTTCATCGTAATGCATATATCTTGGCATAAGTATTTTGAGTAAGCAAAGGGTATAATTTTCTTGTTTTAAAAGATATAATTTCAAGGGTAAATCATTTTTAAAGATTGTTTTCAAGGAAATGAAATTTGAATAGGGTGGTCAACCCAGATATCTGCTAAAACAATGACTCGAATGTTAGAAAACCAGATGGGACTGGTAGAGGGTCGCGCCCTATATTTAGCTTGTAGCCCCTAGCTAATATAAGTCCAAAATTCCAATGTGTAGGGCTTGGTCATAGGTTAGACTAAAATGATGTTACACACAGAAAGGAATTCATAGAGTAGAGATAGGTTATTGGTGAGCCCACAAAATCATTAGGCTAAGTTGACCATAAGAGAAGTAATTTAAGGATAGACAGTCTAGTGTTGTGTCTAACAGATGTTAGAATATTTATTATGTCTGGTAGGCCCAAGTCAACTAGTGGTTAATAGTCAGCCAAATAAAACTATAATGTTCGAATAGATAGTCCATTGATTACCTAATTTATATGCATATAAGTTATTGCTATTGTTAAAATCAGTTTGATTGCAGGATTTTGATTTGCAAAAGTTATGCTTTTAAAAGGATTTAGTGAGGGGAAACCCGTTTTGCTAAGCGGCATGGTCTCACTTAATATCAGTAAACCGAGATGTATAGAATTATTCACACCAGGCTTTATGTTTGACTCAAAGTTTATGTTTTCCCCTTAAACTCTCGGGTGCTAAAAATTTAATTTGAGTAGATTGAGAGTTAAGGACTTTTTAGGTTTAGTAGGTTGGATGAATAAGCTTCCGAAGACGTGTAGGAGGCAAAGCTAGCTATCTAGGAGTTATTTAGTATTATTTCCATTGTGATGTATTTAAGACCGATAGGGTTTATCTATCTAGTACTCTGATCATCCAAGGGGCCATATTCATATGTCGCTCTTGGCATAATTTGTAATAATTATATTTGATCAAAATTTGGGAATCACTTTTGGGATTATGTAATTGAATATGGAAATATTGATTTGAAATGTAATCAAAAAGGCTATTTTGAAATCTGTGTTTATTTTATTCCATATTCATGTGCTTCTGATATTATGGATACCATTAACATTACCATATTTCATCACCGAAAGTTAAATACTATATATGACTGCAGCATCTGTAGCACTTAACTTTGGGCCTCGAGATAGAGGACGCTACATCGATGTAGGTCCTCCATTTTCCATTTGGTTTCTTTATAAGCACTGGGTTAGCGATCCACCTTGGGTAATATACCTCCTCGATGAATCCATTTTCCTTCAACTTTTTGACTTCTTCATGCAGAGCACTTGTCTTTCTTGATCCCAGGTTCTGCGCTTTTGTCTGACTGGATGAGCCTCAAGATCGATGTTGAGTGCATGACAAATGATGGCTGGGTCTATTCCTACCGTATCTAAATGAGTCCAGACAAATACATCTACTGATCTCATAAAGAATTCTATTAGCTCAACTCGGGCTTCTGCACTAAGATTCATCCCTATCTTCGGATTCTTTATGGGATCTTTCAAATCTATTCATACATCTTCGAGGTCATCTACCATCTTTAACTCTTTCTTTATTGCCCCTAATCTCAGGTCTATCTCACTTTGTGCTTCCTCTACTGGTTGTAAGGTGACCAAGGATGCCTGTTCTGGGCTTCTTTGGAGAAGTACTGTGCATAGATTGAATTGTATTAATCTGTACCAATCATGTGCATATATGTTCTTTTTTATTTCTTTATAGACGTCGAGGTTGCAGGATGGTCTGCCTCAATATCAGCTTTGATACTTTGTACCGATGCAGTTCTTTGAACTGATTTGGTTTCTTGCTTATTACTATTATTGCAAATATCAGAAGGGAAACGGAATAATTTCGAACAATCTTATTGCTAGAGTTAAGAGTTACATTGTATAGTTCCCTAGCGAAAAATTGTTCTTCCCTCACAGACCCTATCCCCACAGGAGTGTTGAATTTCATAAGTATGTCTTTTTAAGAGATGATTGCCCCCAATTCCATTAGCACATGTCTTCCTAGGAAGGCATTGGATGATGGCGGCTGGTCAATGATCCTGAAACTTGCAAAGAAGGATTTATGCAGAGGTGTTATTCTAGTTGTAAGGAGCAGGTGTGCTGACCCAACGAGAATGGTTGTTGTATTGTTGAAGCCATAAATCAGTTCGGGACTAGGCTTCAAAATTTCAAATGGAAGCTTCATCTGGTCGTATGTTGACTTGAAAATTACATTAACTGAACTTCTAGAATCAACAAATACTTTTTTCATGGTGCAGCGTGAATCCGCATCATGATAATATTTGGATCCTGATATGGGAATACGACCCTTACAACCTCAGCTGCCGTGAAAAAAATATCATGTTCTAGTCTCTATTTGACATGGAAAATCGTCTTTTATCGTAACTTGACTTTCTACACATATCTCTCTTGTGCTTTTTTGCTTGCCCTGGCAATGTGTGGTTACTCATGAATTGAGGCTATAGTGTTAGAGGGGTTTCCTGCTTGGTTTTCGTTTTGCGAAAGGGTGAGGTCTTCGGTTCTATTTTCACTGTCAGTTTTCTGAAAGCAGCCCAGGTATCCTTTTTGGATCAGTCTTTCTATCTCGTTCTTCAAATATCTGCAGTTATTTGTATAGTGGCTGTTGGTTCTGTGAAAGTGGTAGTATGCACTGCCTTGATTCTATTCTGCTTTCTTCCCTTGTTTGGTACATTGTATGTAAGCTAGGCCTTGGTCATTTCATTTATCTAACCAGGAGTGTGAGTCAGGGGAGTTTCTATGGTGAAGTTGAGTTCCTTCTATCGTTTCGCAAGCAGGTTATACCCTTCTGTCCCTCTTTTATTGTCATAGCTGGGAGCATAAGTTCTTCGTAATAACCGCCCATTTTAAGGCCCAAAACTAAGCATATGCGGATGCTTCAATCATCTATAGTGTTAATTTACGGTGATAAAATGCAACTATGTTATTCATATCAATAATATCAAAAGCACATGAATATGAAAATTTTCAAACACATTTCAATAATAAACTTTCACGTCTCATTTCATAAATAAAATTTCATATTCATTACATAATCACATTCGATTCCACATTTAGAATAAATGTAATTATTACAAAATACTCTAAGAGTGACATATGATATTGCCTCCTTGGATGATCAAAGTATAATACCTGACAGTTATAATTTCTGTCATTACATCCATTTAGGCACAAAACAACACAGCGAAAAATAAAAGCTCCTACTAATAACTAGCTTGCCTCCTACATATCTCTAGAAGCTTATTCGTCTAACTTGGAGAGCCTGAAAGCCCTTACTCCCACCTACTCAAATGAGGACCTGAGAGTTTGAGGGGAAAAATAATTTTCGGGTCAGACAAAAAGTATGGTTTGAATAATAACCTACCATCTCAAACTAATATAGATATCTAGTGAGATCATGCCGTAGAGCGGAACGGGTTTTCCCTTACTAGTATCTTAACCGATTATGTTAATCAAAGTTCATGCACATGCAACCATAATGGTTAGAACATAGTAAAATAATCATTTCCAGGCATGCAACATGGGTAAGTCTGACTAATCTGTCTTCACTGTGTTATACACTCCCTTACCCTACACAAAATCATATAATGGATTACCCATCCCAATTTAATTGGCTATTTTTCTAAATTTAATCTGACTATCCGTCTAAATTTAATCTGACTATCCGTCTTATATTTACCTGGACTGCCCATCTCATATATAAATATTATATACGTTATCTATCACAGGCCATATGGACTACCCATCACACATTGTTTATCTAATTAAAATTATGTGGATTATTCATCACACATGTCTCATTTGTTTAAAATTATGTGGATTATCCATCACATATATCATAGTCCTCCTAGGATGAATATGAACCCATTATGAATTATATAGAGACTATCCATCCTTAGCATTATGTGGACTATCCATCACACATCTCATCGTATTCCCTAGAATGACTGTGAACCCTTCAATTACTAATTTATGATTTGAACATAACATTTTTCACCCATGTGCCCAACTTATGTCTCTTGGTATCCCCAATTAGGTTGTCAAGCCCTTAAACTTATGGCATATCAAAAATAACATACGTTGGTATCTGTTAACCCACTTATGAACCAAAGAAGATTAGAATTCAACTGGGCTTAGTAGATTCGAATAAAGATGAAATGGCATGAAAAATGGGAGGCATACTTAAGGGACAAGAGAATTAAGCTCATGAAGTTTGGTTGGAAAATTGGCTAAGTCCTTAACTTGTCCCAAGTTAAGGACTTGGGTCAACTAGTTGGAAAGTTGACCAAGTCCTTAACTCTTCACGAGTTAAGGCCTTAGGCCAATCCTTAACTGGTTAGAACATTGGCCAAGTCCTTAAATCATCCTAAGTTAAGGTCTTTGGTCAATTGGTTGGAAAATTGGCTAAGTTCTTAACTCGCCCCGAGTTAAGGAGAACATTTAGACTGAGACAGAATGACTTGAAATTTGGCGAAAACACTTAGAAAAGGCAAAAGAAGGACTTGGAAAATTTTCACCATGATTGGGCCAAAGCACCTTTACTCATCTCGAGATAAGGCCGTAGGTTGAGTCCGAACTATGGATACTTGTCCACTAACCTCCATGACTTCATACACTAATTATGCCACTTCATTGATTCGTGACCAAGCGATTCTCCAATGATTTGACGAGTTACTCTAAGGATTTTCTAGGACAAAGGCCAGAAGATGGATATGTAAGAGATCGCAAGACTTAACTTGAAGGCGGTGGAAAAAATGTTCAAATGACTCAAGAAAAAATGGGAAAGTGGAGCAAGTAAAAAGTTGGACAAAACACCAAGATCCTTAACTCGTCCCAAGTTAAGGCCTTAACTCATCCCGAGTTAAGGATTTGAATCGGGATGACTTGGGTCTTCCAGTGTGACTTCGCGCTATCTCCTGGACTTCATTGCTCTTAGACCTTTGACTCGATGCTGCCTAATTCCTCTATAAATACCAACCTAGCTGCTTCCAGAAAAGGATATTCTTCTCTCTGTTGGATCTCCATTAACACTCTTAGACTTGGAGTTTCATCATTTTTCACTTCTTATCTCTTCCAAACTTATTCAAATTCATTATAACTTAGATCTAGGGAGAAACTGGTTGTAATTCGAAGAGACGACAACTAGCAATCAATAATAAAACATGATTAAAGTGGACGTATGCTGAAGATTACACCGAACCACTATAAGAACTTCTGTGTGTTCTTGTCTATTTTCTATTTTTTGTTTTACTTTTATCTGAACTGGTGCTTTCATCCGATTTCCGGCTATTGATCCATTTTTTTGGTTACATTTTGGTGCTTTCACTAAGAACTTAGAGCCATATTTGAAGACTTGATGCTTGAATATAAGATTTGGATAAGATGAAGAGGCATAATACTAGTCTAACACTGGAGCAAGTCAATCGGAGCTTGCAGGTAGCCAAGAGATGTCCTTAAATTCACATCAATCCATCTACGTGACTTGAGATGAGAATGAGAGGATAATGAAGGAAATGCAAGATGGGATAATGGCTAGGCAGTGGGAAATGTTAGAAGGGTTCACAGCTAGGCAGCAAGAGATTCTAGAAGGGTTCCCCCAAAGGATGGGACTTTAGGGAATTGTTAGAGTTGTAGGAATTCAGACAAGTGCCTGATTGACTTGCATTTTGGAGTAGAGCAACGTTGGAACAATGCCCCTATGAATAGAACAACCGATACTTAGGGGCAATGTTGGAACGGTTGTCGAAATGCTGTGAATTGATAATGTTGAAGCTAGGTAAATGAATCTGAATATGATTGATCAAAGACCGGAGGAATATGTGCCAGAGCTTTATGGAAGGGATGGAGGTCAGAATGGTAATGCATAGTTAGAGGAGTACATGCAAAAATCCCCCCATGAGAACAGGGGAAAGAATGTAGTTGGTGGTCTGAGACTTCTGTTGGATGACAGAGGGAAACAGAAAGCAGATAATGATGGTGGATAATTGACATGGCTAAGGAGAGGACCGAATTTCTCAACTCATCAGAAGCGGGCTAGGTGAGAACCTACTGATCAAGAAAAAAGATTCGGAAAGTATTGCATCTTCCATGAGCTAGATGGACATGAAGTGAACGAGTGTAGACACCTTCGCGACATGATAGAAGAAGTGGTTCGGAGTAATCAGCTGCAATAGTACGTAGAGAACCGAACCGAAATGGTGTGAATGGAGCAACCATCATCTATAGCACAAACATCCAGATATAACTAGGGATCTGGTCCAAGAATAATAATCCCATGATCGGGATGATCGGGTGTCAAGTTCGACTCTCACACTCTGCTTTTTCTTACTTTGGATAATTCGGACAATAATAATTCCGGACCACTTAGATGTGCATAAAACCTAGATTGGTCACTAATTTTGCTCTAAGTCGGATGTCTAGGATGACAGCTTAGCATAATAATAACCCCAGACCGCTTACACGTGTACGAGACCTAGATTGGTTTCTAGGCATGCTCTGGTCAGATGTCCGGGATAAACACTTAGGATTTCTGTCATTTGATTTGAAAATTTGACTTTTGAAAAATCCACATTGAATGTGATGATTGATATCGATCGCTTTTAAGTCCCATTCGGAGAGATGGGGCGAGAGTGAAGGGTCCAAGTCCACTTGCCAAAGAGCAAGCGGATGGTCTTGTATGATATTGATCACTTTAAGTCCTGACCAGAGAGACAAGACCGTAGTTTAGGGTGCAAGTCCCTTCGCCATAGAGCGAGCAGATGGAATTGTATGATATTAGTCGCTTTAAGTCCCGACCAGAGAGACGGGACCAGTGTGCAAGAAGTAAGTCACCTCGCTAGAGAGTGTGTGTGTGTATGGGCTTGCTTGTCGTTGAGTCCCCTTCCAGAGAGTGAGTGGATTGGGCTCAGCAAGGACCCGAAGAGGTCAAGAGTTGGTCCCCCTATCGAAGGGTGACTGGATGGGCCTACTCGGTCGTTGGAATCCTTGTCGGAGAGCAAGTGCGTCGGACTTAGCAAGTGACCACCAAAGAGATTAAACCATAGAGTGGATGAAAAATGGTCCGAAGGGATGAAGTCCTAAATTGGAAGATGAATTGTCCAGTGAGACCATGCCCTGGAGTGGATGCAAATATGATAAAAGGATTTGGACGCCTTGCAATCGGAGAAAGTAAGATAAGCCTTGGACGAACATAAGATGATTTGGATTTGAGAGATGGTATTTCCAGATGATAGATCAGGATAAATGGATATCCAAAGAGCTCAATTATCGAAGATTGATTGAAGGAACTTGTTATTCAGCAAAGCGCACCTTACATTCGAAAGGCATACTTTGGGGGCAAATGTTAACCCGCTTTTGAACCAAAGCAGGTTAGATTTCACCTAGACTTAGTAGATTCAAACAAGGATGAAACTTCTTGAAAATTGGAAGGCACACTTAAACGGACTAGAGAATTATGCTTAGGAAGTTTGGTCGGAAAATTGGCTATGTCAATAACTCGACCCGAGTTAAGGCCTTAGGTCAACTGGTTTGAAAATTGGCCAAGTTCTTAGCTCATCCCGAGTTAAGACCTTGGGTCAACTGGTTGGAAAATTGACTAAGTCCTTAACTCATCCTGAGTTAAGAAGAGCATGGAGACAGAGACAAAATGACTTAAAATTTGGCGAGAACACTTAGAAAAGGCAAAAGAAGGACTTGGAAAATTTTCACCATGAATGGGCCAAATCACGTTAACTCATCCCGAGTTAAGGCCATAGGTAGGGTCTGACCTATGGATACTTGTCCATTTACCTCCATGACTTCATACACCAATTATGCTACTTCATTAATTCTTGACCATGTTAATCTCTAAGGGTTTGATTAGTTACTCTAAGGATTGGTTAGGACAAAAGCGAGAAGATGGATATCCAAGAGATCGCAAGACTTAACTCGAAGATGATGGAAAAAAGGTTCAAACGACTCAAGAAGAAAGTGGAAAAGTGGAGAAAGTAAAAAGTTGGGCAAAACACTAAGACCTTAACTCTTCCCGAGTTAAGGACCTTAACTCGTCCCGAGTTAAAGATTTGACTCGGGATGACTTGGGTCTTCCGGTGTGACTTCATACTATCTCCTAGACTTCATTGCTATTGGGCCTTTGACTCAATGCTGCCTAATTCCTCTATGAATACCAAACTACATGCTACCAAAAAAGGATCTTGTTCTCTTTGTTGGATCTCTATTAACACTCTTAGACTTGTAGCTTCAACAATACCTTCTTCACTTCCGATCTCTTCCAAACTTATTCAAATTCATTGTAACTTAGATCTAGGGAGAAACTAGTTGTAATTCAGAGAGACAACAAATTGCAACCAATAATAAAACTTGATTAAAATTGAAGTAGGCCGGAGATTACGCCGAATCACTATAAAAACTTCTGTGCGTTTTGTCTATTTTCTATTTTTTTCTTTTACTTTTATTCGAATAGGTGCTTTCATTCGATTTTCGGGTATTGGTCCATTTTTGGGTTAATAGTATCCCCAATGTAGTTGTTGAACTCATAAAACATATGGCTTGTTAAGCCATCACTATAACAATTTGAAATAGAAAGCTTACGGCATCCATGCCGTTAAAAACGATATAGAACCTCAATTTGAGATTTGAAAACAAAATTTTGATTTTATAAATTATAAGGATGTACCGCCGAAATCATAAGGTTATTGATTTTCTTAAAATATAGGCTATCTCGCCCTTAAAACATAACTTTTAGTTTGCATAAAACAAATCTCCTCAGCCTACAAAATATTGATTTCGAAATCAAAGAATCATGGCATCAATTACTCTACAATATAGATTATGAAATCAATACATAAGTTTCCACGGTCTATCCTACTCAGCTAATTCGGGACAACTCTTCTCCATTGGGTATAGGCTCTCTCATCATAAAGCCTTCTTGATAATCATCTCAAAGCCCTCATCAACATGACCAATCAATCGCTTCCCAAGATGATCAATCAACCCTCCTTTTTGTGTGGGGTATCAACGGAAAATAGACCATACTTCGATAGCACATCGAATTCTGCCACATACTCCAACACAGACATATCACCGTACTTTAATTGGCGAACTCTCTATCCTACAAAGACTTCAGAAAAGTCGAGATATATTTTCTTTTTAAGCAAACAATTAACTAATCCCAAGTACATCGGTCCTCGGGAATCGAAGCTATAGAAACACTCCACCGGTTCATTGTTCATCCTTGGAGTTGTCTAGAGGTTAACTTCTACCTCATGGTATCATCTTACTCCAAGTCATCAAAGATCCTCTTGCAAGTGACCATCCAAACTTGCCTTTCAATAGCCGACTCCATTCCAATGGACGGTCAGCCTCCTAGACTCTTGTAGTATATACACAGCTCGACAAAGTAGACTCTAACCATTTACACTTGAGCACCATAATCATCCAGAACAAGTTGGGCATTCCGGGAAATGATTCATACCATCTCTGCAAACATGTACTATCAATCAAGTTAGTGACCCTAATCCTGCCCAATCATTAACTCTGAAAATAGAGTCAATAGAAGTATTTCTCGCATGTCAGATCATTCCTATTCTACAATAAGCATGATCGGTCCTCATAAAGAAAACTACATCAATAGTGCTCATGTCTGCAACACAACTATATACTATATATGCTACTACATAGTTTTGAAAACAAAAATATATAACAAATACGAGCTCTCTCGTAACACTCTAGATCCAGTTTAAGGTGACCACTCCTACCCTATCTCTATTGGATCATAGTATCAACTCAAGTTAATCTTGTAACTCGAGCTCTGATAACGATCGCCCTATACCTATAGTGCAAAACGGTTGTCAAAGGAAAAAAAAGATGTAAAGAAGAGGAAATAGAAGAGAAGAAAATGGAAAAGAAGAAAAACGAAACATCAATAACCGAATAACCTGTCGTATATATCAAATTGGATTAGAGTAAATATAATAACAACCACATAAATAAAACAGTCGAGACATCGATAAAAATTTGAACTAATCATTAGAGTATAAAATCCATAGAGTTATACAATATAGTAATAAAGTTTATACAACTGATATAAAAACTCAACTGATAACTGTGTCTATAATAATAAGTCAACACTGTCGAGGCTCCATAGTGTCACATAGCAGAATATACAATAAAAAACTCACATATAAGTATGAGTAATTGTCACCTCCTGCTTGTCCATCTGTAGAACTCAATATATCATCCACACCTAGTCTCAAATCTACTAATTTAAGAGTACCCGAGATAATAAGCAACAAAGCATAAAACTTTTGGTCAGATAACAGTCTGGTATGAGCGATAAACAATCTCAAAATACTATAAAAGTTGATATAGTATATGGAACAGAGGATCTACAAATCATACTTAATCTGTCCCTGCAACCAAAGAGTCAATACATAACATAAATAATATGCTACCCTACAAAATCATAAAAAGATACTCAGTATCTATTGGGGTACCTAGGTATCTCCATCCACAATACCTACTCCATACTAAGTAAACTGTCCAGGTGTCTAGGTATCTCCATCGACAATACCTACTCTATACGAAGTAAAGTCGGGGTGTCTAGGTATCCCTACCACAATACCTACCTTGTGTGACATCCCTAGGATAACAAGTGGATAGTGAAGCAACCATAACAAACATAGCATCCATCAAACAACACTAACTATCACCAAGTGTGCTCAAGATATATGATAACTAGTATGACCCGCATAATGCGAGGGACTAGTGGAAAGTACCAGTTCTTCATCATACTCTCGTATCTCATAGCCAAAAGCTGGATATGTGTCTCACGGCCCAAAGCTGGACACTAGACCCAAAACCATAGGTCCAAGGTATACGGATCCCACCATGATCCATGCGTGTCCCCACTATACAATATGTGATATCCCGGAATTTTTAAATAATGTAAAATGTGATAATCTCCTTGATTTAATTAATTAAATTGCCAAAATTGTTATTTTCAAATAATAAATAATAATGTGGTGTTTATATATATAGATGAATGGATTTTAAAATAGAACAATTATTTTCAAATCTAAGAATGTGTTTATTTAAATATATATATATATATATATATTTGAGTTGATTTTAAATTGAATTTGAATTTGAATTGGATTTAAATTTGAATCTTTAAAGATAATGATTTTAAATATTTTGGATTTAAAATTATATGAAATAAGTTTTATTTAGAATAAGATTTGTTTTCTCTAAAATGATTTCATTTATATAAATTTGGAAAGTGTTTATTTAATAGTAAATTAAATACAAAAGTTTTATATTAGCATTCAAAATGGATTAAAAATATTATATATGATTTTATTTAGAACCTAATTGGTTTTTATTTTATTTCTTTTAAAAGGTTTTACTTATATAAATTTAGAAAAGCATTTATTAATTTAGAAATGTACTTATTAAATAGGAAATAAATACAAAAGCTTTTAAATCATTTAAAAATAATATAAAAATGTATTATTACAAGTGTTTAATTATAAAGGCTTATGATAACATGTGTTAAGTGAATAAGTAGAGTAAAAGACAAGTGTCACTTGTATTATAATTTTCTTTTATTTTTAATAAAACCTAATTTAACTTATATAAACTTATACCTTTTCTCTTCTTTTCTTTTTCCTATCTTCACATTCTAAAAACAAAGAAATAGTATGTAACTTAAAAACAAACTAGCAAAGAAATCTTTTCTCAAATTCAAACCTATAACAAAAATTTGTGACAAAGCTAAAGGGCAATCTTCTCCAATCTGAAATTAAAAGCAAGCTTTCCAAGATCATCTCAGTATCAAGCAACTTAGATCAGCAACATTTCAAGTTTTCAAAATTTCAAACCTGCTTCAAAAACTACTCTGCTCATAATTAATTTGTGAGTAAACTTAACCCATGAATTAGTTTTAAAACTGATGTTTGTGTAATGTCTTGTGTAAATCCTGTAATGCATGTTATAATCTATGTTTGCATGCCTGATAAAATCTGAAATCATGTCTATATGAATGTATATTGGTATGCAAGTTGGAAATCTGCTCTGTTTATTTTCTAATAGGTTCCATATTAAAAAATTTAATTTCTCTTCTTGTAATCTCTCCATCTATCCTCTGATAGTATTTGGTTTTCAAACAAAAATTGTTTGTTTAAACATGATTAAGTTTTTTTTTTAATTTTAATTACATGAATTAAGTTAGAAATTTCTGGAAATTTGATAATAATAGTGAACACTTAGAAATGGGTTGAATTGAAACCCAATGATTTGTAAATTCAAATACATAATCAGAATCTCCGAAGCAAAATAGGATTTTTAAAAAAAAATCGTGAATTTTAGGTTAGTATTTTAGGAGCAGTTCGAAGTTGAACAGGAAATGGATTTCGACCATTTTCTAGCGATCGACGAACACTTGGTCATCGAGGTTTTCGTCGGAGCTTGTTTGTTGATTGGGGATGTCGGGAAAAATGGTAGAAGTGTTGATAGATGGCCGTGGCGACGGCGATAGGTCGAACTAGGTTTTAAACCTAGTTTTTGTTGAGGTCGGAAATAGGATCACCGCGGAGTCTCTGGTGATTCGAGTTGCTCGAAACTTTGGGGAATGGTGGCGTAGAAGCTCGGTAGGGTGTGGCTGGAGTTACTCGACCTCCGGTGGTCGGAATAGCTTGGACGAGGAGTTTTCTGGTGATAGTTTTGAGTTCCAAGTTTGTCTAGGATGCTCGATTTTGATCAGGGGCTTATGCTTGTGGATTGGTGGTCGGGATGGATTGCAGCGATGATGGGTGATGTGCCGGAAGGTTCGTCAGGGGTCGGAGGTGATTCTGGAAATGGTGCACGTGCACGGTGGAGGTCTGTTGTGTCTGTGAGTTTTGGTTGTGGGATTACTCGAAGGGGAACTCGGCTTTTTGGGTATTTGACTCGAGTTTGTACTCGAGTGTTTTGTGGGTGATAAGCCTACAGTTTTTAAAACTTTAAAATTTAAACTAAGTTGTTGAAAATGGGGAAAGAAGGAAGAAACTAGGTTATGACCCGAGTAGTCTTCGGGTTTGACCCAAAGGAAGTGCTAACAGTTTTAAAAAGGATTTTTAAAACAAAGATTTTTGAAATTTAAATTGAAATAGTTTTAAAACTCTTACTTGATAATGTTTAAAGCATTTAAAGGTAAGTATGATTCGATAACTTTAATATATCAAGATAAATGATTATTTTATTTTAAAACTTAATTAATGATTTAATTAAGTAAAGTTAATTATTAAGATAAGATGTTTTAATGATAATTAAGGCATTAATAAGATAATGTTTTATCTTAAGATAATTAAGGTTTTAATGATTTAAGATTAATTAAGTTAATTAAGAAAATTTAAGTATAATTAATAAATTTAAAATTGAGGGTTATAATTAATTAATTAAAGGTTAATTAATTGTAATTAAAGATTATTAATTAAGTAATTAAGATTGATTAATTAATGATTAGAGATTAATTAATTTAGTAATTAAAGATTAATTAATTAGTAATTAGAGGTTAATTAAATGGTAATTAGGGATTAATCAAATGGTAATTAAGGATTAAACAAATGGTAATTAAGGATTAATTAAATGGTAATTAAGGATTAATCAACTGTAATTAAGGATTAATCAACTGGTAATTAAGGATTGATTAATTTGTTATTAAGGGATATTAAATAATAATTAAGGTCTATTAATTAATTGTTAAATAATAATTAATTTGTGATTAAAGATTAATTAATTAGTTTATAAGGTGATTAAGGAGTGATTAATTAATTAAATGGTTTGTAATTAATTAATGATTGATTAAGCATGATTAGGTGATTAACTCTTAAGAAATTAATTTAATTTAATTTAATTAATTATGATAGGATTAATAATTCTTGCTTATGGATTATTGTTTGAGTAGAATGTCTAGATTGATTGATGTCTATTGAATGATAATCTATGTTATTCTATGATGTGATATTGGATATATCTGTGATAAATGGGTGATATTTATCTGTGTTAATGCTGTGTGAATTCAAGTATTGTATTGAATTAAATTGTTTAACTTTAAAACAACTTGGCCTTTAAGATACGTTTGGATTTCGATGAGACCGGGATCGGATATCAAATTTGATTATCCTAAAACCACATCGATCCAAGTTAAACGATAGGTCGTGACATCTCAAAGTGAAGATCGAGATGGAGTTTCAGAGTGCAAGGGTTATTGTCGTTAACTCTGAGGGTGAATCCAAAATGAGTGTAACGAGATAATGCCTTCGGTTTCGTTCGAACCCGGAACGAACTTGTATGGATTGAATGCTTTCAGAACATCGTCAGGAGGACGATGAGCATTCTAAGATAGAAGTGTTCTTGTAAAGGTAATCGTAGCCTCAAGCCTCATCAACCGGGAATGGCTAAAACAGGGGAGGTGCACGCAAGGTTAAGTGGGTAGCACCCAAGTAGGATAAGATTTTCCCCTGTCTAGAGTCCCTTTTTATTCGGCTGTGTTGGCGGTTGCTAGCTATAACCGCGGGGTTGTCTTATTCGGACTATCTAGTAAGGGATAGCTCCGGCTTTGTGTTGCAGGGGATTGGGAGTGATCCTTGGTACGTTGATCTAGGCCACGTACTGTGACGGGCGGTACCCCAGTAGCCTTGCCATTGTATGGAATCCAATCTCCAATAAGTGCCCTCGGATTTGATTGTAAACCTATATATGCTGGAATTTAATAGATGTAACAATTTCAGCTATGTGATTATTTACTTGAAAACCGTAGACACTATTATAATATAACTGGATTTCCTATCAATGTTTTGGTTATCGTAAGGTAAAAACTTTTCTGTGTTTATGTGCGGGAAGTCTTACGAGATACCTTTTGTTTTCAAAGGTTTTTCAAGTTAAACAACTTAACCGTTTACTCACACCAGACCCATGTCTGACCCGGAGTTTATTTCTGTTTTCTTAAACTCTTGGGTACTCAAATTTTTACGAGTAGCCAAGGGATTCAGGTTAGTTTTGACGAATTCTGGAGGAGATTTGGAGCAAGAGGCTTCCGCGTGTAGATATATTATGGTTCCGCTGTGCTAGTGTTTGTGTCTGTATCTCTGAGTTGTATCTTGAGTTGTATTGATAGACAAGCCTTTATAACTGTCTAAACTGTGATGTATAAGCTGTGTATCTCTGATATATATATGATACTATGTAATATCTTATGTGATTAATATAATTTATTCGTTCCGCTGTGAGATTCTGATGTTGTTTCGTTCTTTCTTTTCTATCTTTTCTCTTTTCTATCCCTTTCTTTCTTAAAAATGATGCGTCTTTCTGTGGACTGAGAGACGGGTCGTTTCACAATAACCCTGCTTCGAGTACAAGAGAAAACACTCCGATCATCAATGATCCCTTAGCACATTCACATCAAGCCGAGCCCAACTGGCTCAATACAATTTCGACTATTGGGAACCCACCTTGTTCCTCCACTCCACGACTCCCAAAATGAGCCTCTTTGGTACCTACTCCCTACATGAGTCACAAATTAAAGAAATGGAGTGTCTAACCTTCAGCACCTACTACCCCCATGAGTTACAAACCAAAGGTACAAGGTTTTTCCATCATGTTGTACATCGCCATCCCCCATGATGCGAATGAGCCAACACCTCCAACATGATCCATAGAGTCTTGAACTATCTACCTCGGAACCTACTCCCAACACAAGCCAATAACCGAAGTACCAACTCTCATGTTGAAGCGTCACACCATCACCTCGCTATCCTATTCGCTTACCCGTAAGCAATAACATAATAAACCATCAAATCTTGCAACATGAATTCTCAACAACATTCAAGCCGAACATCGGACAAATCGCTAATCAACGATAGTGACGGACATTGACCACTCTACAATGGTCAATACCAACCACTTTGGTCTTGTACTTAACTAAATGGGTAAGTACAAACCAAATGGAAATGTCCAACATCCATTTTGAAGCCTAAAGCCTCATCTTCTACCTCAGATCCACTGGCACGTATCCTAATCCTCATCTACAACTCATCTCGTTCATTAGGTTTCAATGTGTGCAAAACCCCAACGTACAAGATATTCCTCTAAATCTCGATCACCGCTAATCTACGTTTTCAACCAAAATAGCCAAACAACCAAACATACATCCAACAACCATATATACATTTAAAACTACATATATACAACATTTATAGTCCATCCATACCAACCAATGTGGAAAATATATCAATAATAGCTAAAATCTAATTAATTCCCTAACTATGGCATGTTGATCAAAATTATATGATATTCTTTATAAATCATTTTAAAATAATGTTATTTTCTTTTATAAAAATCTCATATATATATATAAGTATAGAAAAATCACATTTTAAAACCAAAAATTATTCCCAACCGTCCATCTAATACTATACAACCAAATATAGTATGGTGAGAGACCATATCACTCACCTCCATAAAATCTTTCCAAACCAGTGCCAAAATACAGATCTCTCCATCATGAGCGCAACGCAAGAAACTGCATCTAAGACAGACCTCGTATTCAAAAGATATGGATATAATAAGAATCTAGATTAACTAGATAATTAATTAACCAATTTAAATAACTAATTACCTTGTTTATATTTAATCCATCTTGTTCCTACATCTCACCTGTACATGCGCACAAGATGGTCGCGCATATTCGGTTTCCATCCCCCATGGTTTCTCACTCTATAATCAATGAAATCTCTATCTGACTTTGCCAAATCACCCCTCTTCGCGATCTCTTCAACCTAGACTAAAAAAATTACAGTCTGATGACTCCATACAAATCACATTCTCCATAACCTGACAACGACGTGGTGAAAATCACGAATAGCTAGAGTCGACCGCTCATCGCCAAAATTTGAGGAGAGGTGTGCTCGGCATAAGAAACACAAACGTGAAGCTCTCCTCGCTCCGATCTCAATGGGTCCGACCTCGTAATTTGTCGTCAAGTGGGTTGATGGATTTTGATTTTTGAAATAATAAGGGGAGCGACCATTGTTCTTTGATAGAACAGTAAAATAAGGAATCAGATCAGGGAGGGAAAATGAATTTGAGATATTTATAATATTATTCTATCCTCTTTATTTAAATTCTCAAATAAATGGTCATACGTTTCGAGCCTTTACGATCACATGACACATCAGATCGCCATGAAACTCATCTGCAAACATCACTTCGCTATCTAAGACTACGTCCCGGGATGCTATTTTTGCATATTTCAAGATTATAACAACATCGAATCGTCCTATCTTCAAATATAATGAACTTATACTCATTCTAACTCGCAACATCAATCCGAACTCATCAGGGTCTTAAGTCTTGATTTGACCATATGCGAAAAATCATATTTTTGGGCCTTCATTTAATTAACGATTAAATATTTAAATCAATTATTAAATATTTGTTCGTTAAAAATTCTGGTCATTACAAATAGCCTAGCATTACAACATAAAGGTAAGGAACTGGACCA
This sequence comes from Allium fistulosum, assembly GCA_030737815.1. NCBI lineage: Eukaryota > Viridiplantae > Streptophyta > Magnoliopsida > Asparagales > Amaryllidaceae > Allium > Allium fistulosum. Next base: position 1,123,636,642 of record CM060902.1, on the reverse strand, counting down.
TTGGGATTGGTGATCTCATTCTCAAATGAATTTTCCTTGGTCTAGTGTACTTGGGCCCGACCTAAATGAAGGTCTGTATGTTATCGAACACAAGCTTGGAGATGGAACATTCAAGCTAGCGACTACCGATGGAATTTCACTTCTGAGGGCATGGAATAGCAAATATTTATGATGCTATTTCACTTGGAACTATCTTTGTACATATCTTGTTAATCTCAATGTAAAAAGGCATGATTTGCTGTTCTTGTGAATATGAAATGAACTGGCATTAGGGGTCGTTTGCATTCTTACCAACTAAATCTTGCGCTCTAAATAATGGCATAATCGAATGATACATACTTGTATAATACATGCATGTAGGTACATGGAGATACGTGCTAGTCTAACTTTGCAGTCCATAATTGGACATGAGGAACATGGCTGTCCCTGACATCCGGAAAAGATGCCGAATAACTCGTTTGACCTATAGTTTGGACATTAGAGTATAAACACATAAGGGATCGAATGAGACAATTCACCCCGAGAACCGTTGACCGGAGTTGGAAAATTAAACGATTCACATCCCAAAAAAGCTATTGCCGGAGTTTTCCAAATTAAACGATTCGCATCCCAACCAAGCTTTCGCCTAGAGTGTGGAGGGATGCAAAATCCTCGCCAGGAGAACGATGAGGTTATAGATCCACACCTGGAGTTCCACAAAATCTTCCCCAAGTATCTAAGAATTGGACACTTTAACCATAATTTCAAGTGATCAATCCCGATCCACGCCTAGAGTTAGGCAACATCGGATGAAACAATCCACCAAATGGATACTTTAACCACCACCCTAGGTGATCAACCCTGGTCAACGCCCAGATTTAGATGAGATTGAGTAATTATATCTGTGAAATGGATGTTCAAACTGCCGCTCTAAGCAATCAATTCCGGTCAAGACCTGGACTTAGGCTTGGCCGAGCAGGGATTCCCAAAGATAGGCATCCAGGCCACTATTCTCCAAGATTGGAAATAATGTAATTTCGAACATTATTGTTGGTTAAACATAACTAAACTAAAAGATAAAGAAACAAGCTATTGATTTGGCTGGATAATGATATGGAAATGATTCACACACATGTGAGCAACGATTACAAACACATTTCTCAACGCCTAAACAAATTCACATGCTGCTTAAACAAAATGCGAGGGCTGTACTCGCATAACTTCATCCTATTTACTTAGTTTTGTTAACAAAACAAAAGATGACAAAAACAAGGAAGGATGCTACTAATCTTCTTCCTCCTCTTCGACTCCTCCTTCTTCTCATTAAAAGAATCCGTTCCAAACTCACCAGGCTTCTTCCTACTTATATCTTTGCCTTTATGGCCCTTCGAAAGGTCCCTCCCTAAGAACTCAGGAGGCTTATTCTGGACACCTCCAAAAGTAGGGATGGTAACGGGAGCGAAGATAGGCTGATCGGACAACAAGATGGATAAGGGAGGAGGTATATCAACATCATTCTCTTTCTTGATCTCCTTAGCTAGCAAAGACTTGAATTTGGAGCATCACTTTCATAGTGGGCCCTAAGGGAGGATCGGACGCCACAATTATGGTGACGTCCTCCACTTCCTGAGCCCCATGGTCAGCACCCCCAGTTTCTTCATTCAAAGCAGGATCATTTCAGCACGGGGACCATAGGCATTGCTCATATAAGAAGTTGGGATTGGCATCGGGCATATGCGATGACCGATTCGGTCAAAGTGGCATGAGTCCTAGTGTTACGTCTTCCTCAGGAAATGGAATGATGGAAGTCTGACCTGAAACTTGAGAAATATAAAAGAAGAGTTTAGTGACGTCGACTAGTTTTATACGAGCCATCTCAAATATGGGCGACGTTAATGATATACCTCCGGAAGGTGCAGATTCGTTGTGAGCCTGTGTATCGCCTGAATATCCCTCCAAAATAAGAGACAAAATGAGCAGCTTCAGAAGCGATGGCTAATCAGGATTATATTGAGCATCAAAGAAGATGCCGAAGTAGTTGAGACTCCAGAGACTGTAGAATACAATAGACTATGATTTTTGTTTGATGATAATAAACATATATATATATATATATTCGCTTAAATGTATTTGTTATTTTACTATTTTATTTTTCTACATAATTAAATAAATATTAGTTGAATAAAATAAATAACTCAGAATTCTTATTTATACAAATATTTTATTCAAACAAATTTGAGCTCTCACTACATTTACACATTTTCAATTACAATACAACTTCAATCACAGTTTTACATACATATTTCACTTCACTGCATATTTACTCATCACTCGTATTTATAACTATCTGCAAAATAAACACTGATGCGGTAAATTTGAAAAAGAAATAATTTGCAGTGCACAATGAAGTGTGTTTTTGAAAATATTGTTTTTCGCAGTTATTTGGGTTGTTCGTCATCATTTCTTTTAACTCATCTTACACGAACAACTTGTGACATGCACAGTGTATCACTATACATGCCACAAGGTCGTGCACACCGATATACACTTGCTTGTTAAAATTGCAGGGACAGGTGAGCACAAGGTCAAACCCGAGCCAAGACTGGATTCAACTCAGGTGCAATACAAATAATTGAACACTTACATGAAAATATACAAAATGTTCAAAGTGCACCAGATCAGAATTCAGGCATAAGTACATGGCAGTGCATATGTACAAAGTATGCATGAAACGTTTCAGTATCGACACAGTCAGTTAGCATGCAACATGAAAACAAGCCAATGGAGTCAAGGCATTATAACTCAAACAAAAACCAGACCAAATTTCAAATGGAACAAGACCCAAATGTACAAAGGCAACCAGACTCAAAATGAAAACAACTTGACATCATATCAGTTCAAGAACCAGACAGACTCAAGTGGAACAAGGCTACAATAATACACACACACCAGACCTCAAATGGCACAAAGTCACAATGCAAACACACATGCAAAGCTTCAGACATGTCAGACACAAATGGGTGAACATGAATAGAAAGCAACAAAGTTACAGGAATGGTCAGGTGCAAGGCATGGTCAGGTGCAAAGAAACAAATGAAAACAACATGTTCAGTTCTCCAAATCAATGTCCACATGAACATACACCAGAGTACATGGAAAGCACTTGATGTTCTCATGCAACTAGAGGACATGGAAAGCACTTGAAGTTCATATGCAACCAGAGGTACAAAGCAAAATGTTCAAGCAAAATGGATATGCAAGTTCGGTTACAACATGACAAAGTGGTGAATCAGACCAAAATGGAACTGGACAGGTAAAATGGATGTAGAGCAACAAGCTAGCATTTCAGGCATTTCAGACATGCTCACAAGTCAAGTAAGAGCAACAAGCTATGCAGATTCATGAAGATACAACATGATAACAACCTCAACCAAACAAGTGCACCAGAACTAGACATATCAAGCAAACTATGGACAAAAATGCAAAGCAACCAACATGAAACCGAACCAGACCAGGTGTGAACATGTACAAAGTAGTGAACCAGTTCTATTTATATGCAACAACAATGAGCAGTGGAGACATCAAGCCAACCAAGTGCATAGGCACAACAATCATACACATATATACATACATACATGTATGTATGTATATACATGGTGACACACAAATATACAACAAAAACAGTGGAGTAGGAGTGTTCAAGAAAATCGAAAATATTAGTAGCAGTAACAAAGTCAAGAGGGTAACAAGTCAAGTCAAGATTATCTAAATTTCAAATGCCAAAGTCGTAGCAGAAAAGAACGGAACCGACTCAATTATGTTTAAGCATATTCGAATAAAGTCAACTGATGAACAAGTTAGAATGCATCAGAGATCGTTTGATTACAAATCAACGCAAGTGATAAAATCACGAAAACTTCAAACCAAAAATATACAAACGAATTAATAGGGTTTCTATCCCTATAATTTCAACCCAATTCATCACTGGTAGGAATCATTCGAGTTCGTGACAAAAATTCAGAGAGTGTACTTTGAATAAAATCACAAACAAATCCAAAACTCGAATCAAGTCAAGCATAATCAAAAATCGAAAAAGGGAAAATCACATACAAATTCACAACATCCATTCGAGCTCGACAAAATTGAAGCAACCGTGTGCACTCAAGCTAGGGATCGATTGACGAAGCAAACCAGAGTTGAAATCATCACTTCAATCAATCTAATTTTAAGCGGCAACTTCAATTTGAAATAAAGCCCTAATTTTACGAAGCCCTAAATTCCAGTTTGCAAAGGAAAGAAGGCGGCTGAAAAACAAAAGAAAAGGGAGACAGTTTTTCTCAAGTTATATTTTATTTGGGCCGGTTTTAAATTGTGTTGGGCTTCAGTTATAAAATAGGGTTTTGATATTTTTTCTCTATTTTTATTTGTAATCAACTCTTTTAAAATTTTACAACTTTCTAGTTGTGTAACTAGGTACAAACTTCGGGGCGTAGTTTGAGAATTCGCAACTCAGTGGCTGAGTTGTTGCAGGGTTTTGAGCTTAGAGTTAGGTTAATCAAGTTAGCGGGTATCGCAAGTTTACATATGTTTGTAAGTGTCTGATTACTTAATTACTAGTACAAACCTTGGGGGCAGCACGTAGGCAGGTTTTTGCCAAAGCTGGGTAAATCTGTGTGTGATTTTTACTACATTACTTTCTGTTATTATTTTTATTTCCGCATTAATTTTAGTATCACCTTATTCACCCCCCTCTATGGTGAAAACGATCCTACAAAGACCACTACAGAAATGGGGATAATAGCAGGGCCAGAAAGAGAAGTTACGATCTTGGAAATTATCGGTTTCGTAGTCAGAGGAGCACTAACATCTGCCATTGAGTCATGAAGAGTGGAACCGGAACTCTCACTAAAGTTCTTTTGGACCTCAGCAAATAACTTTGGATGAAGGATAAGCATACTAATTTTGAGCACCTTTATATCTACTTCATCCAGATGGTCGAGCTTTAACCCATCTACATCTGATCTCAGCCCAACCAGAGAGCTATAATTCTTGATTCATAATCTCCATCCATGACAGGACCAAAGCTTTGGGATATCCTTCTTTAGGCCACTTCAATTTCTTGAGCTTAATCACACTTGGATTATAAATTATGAGTATGGGATTGAGCTCATCTTTTACCCACTTCTCCACAGCTTCAAGTTGCCTCTCGACATCTTTGCTTGGACCTATACATCATCTCTCACTTGGCGAGCATTTAACAACTTCTCACAATAGCCCAGGGCTTGGACGAGGCCATCATATTTCTCCTTTTTCTTTTCTTCCAGCCTTTTTACAGCACCTCTGATTCTTTCTTAAGCCGTTCGTTCTCTAGCAACAAATTGTGGCTCCTATGATGAGTGGCCTTAATTTGCTTTTGTTGATTCTAGTGCCTTACTCTGCAGACTTGTTCAGGCCATTCACCTACTTCTTGGGTCCGGCTAATGATGCGATGAGCTCTTTAACTTCCATCTCAAAGTGAGAGATGATGTGTTTTTCTTGCTCTTTTTCTAGTTTTATTCCATTGAGCTCAACTTAGGCACCTTTAGAAATAATCTCGGCTAACCATCTCCATTTGAAATATTGATCGTACATGTCATCGACGTAAGCTACGGCATCAGTTCTAACATGCTGAGGGATGTCCTTCAAGTCGGGAGAACATGACATCATCAAAAAAGATATTCAAAAAAGTACACTTCAAAGCGTCCATATGAGGATTTGAAATACTCCCTTCTCTATTTGAACTGATCTCTTGTCACGTCTCGAATGAGGAATATAAGAAGTTATAGAACCCGATGATTGCTCGAAACGTCGCAACATATAAAAGGATGCCGTCAGCTATGTCGATAAAGGAACATAAGTAAGAGCGTGGAGTACTTTGATTGATGGGGTATAATCGGCTCACGTAGAGTGTCAATCCATGCTGTGTGGAAAGGGTGAGCGAGACCTGTATCGCGGGCAAGACTCGCGAGATGTACAGACTCTGTTCTATGGTCTCGGCCTGAGCCCCTCCTTGGATCAGAATCATAAGAAGAGCCATGAGGGTGACCATATGACCCATGTTTCCTATGCTTGTTTCCCTGGCTTTTGGTAGTATTGTACATACCTTTGCGCTCCATTGAATCTGCAAGTGAAACGAAATGAGTTAGCACTAACAGGATATGAACATGATGCGAACTAAGCAAGGTGCAGTGTTGTGTAAATGTGTGTATGTGTCCTAGTGTCCCTCATGGATCGTAGACTTGTAGTTTGCTAACAAGGGTGATTTCCCATGTGCAAGTGGTAGGCACTTCATTTAATAGACATACGGGGGATCCAAAATCCTCGTTGTTGATATTGTTCAAACCGAAGGAACTGAATTCATCTGGTATCGGTCCGAAAGTCCTATAGATATTCCCGAAAGGTTGAATATGAGTCTCCTCTATCGTGGTGGCTGGTGGAGTTCATATGGATACATGAGGTGAGATGATTTTTATCTGTGGTTGATGGGCTGTGAAAAATTCTTGATCGTCATCATCACCATCACTGGAAGATTCACGGCCAATATCGGCATCATTGTTGTCTTCACCGTCACTCTCGATTTTAGCATGTTCACTCCTCGCTCCTCCACAATCTCCAGCCTTTTGGTTTGCTTCGGGATCAACAATAGGGACCAAAAATGGAAGCATCTTATGGCCTCTAGTAGCATCCTTGGTGGTGTTTTATTCTTGTAAGGAGTCATCATCGTCATCATCCTCCATAGCATTCATAATGTGACCGACACTATGGCCTTCTTCTAATAAGTGATAAGTGCACAAATTCTCATCTATAAGGAGTGTTTTCATTTCCGTCTCTTCAAGCTGGGCTTGGTGTAGATCAACTAGAGTTCTCACTAAAGCAGCACCGCCAGGCCTTCTCGAATTATCTGGAAAGGCAATGGATGATGATCGAAATTTCTAAAGATGTAAAATCTGCATCAAAAAAGAGGGATAAAAATCAGGCTTACCTCCAGATATCTACCTTTAAGCATAGCCAGTTGGACAGAACAAATTAAATTTGTCCTTGAAATAGCTTAGCATTTTCCAGAGGCCCACCACTATTCAAAAACTCCCCAGAAGGATCTAAATATGTAAGAGAGGGAGATCCTTTTCGACGTTTGAAGTTATACAACTAGCAAATCTCCTGAGTGATGGGCTCACGATTCAAGTGGCGGGTGAAAATAATATAAATGCTATTCATAAAAGCATAGCTATTGGGATGTAATTAGGCCGAAGCTAGTTTCATGAATTGCAGAATTGTACGAATGGAATTGTTGAATGGTGGAATACAACCAGCTATGAACATATACAAATTGTAGGCTTTATATCCTACGGGTGGGAAATGCGCTTGTTGATGACGTAACGAAACCAGCACATCTTCATAATGGATACCATGCATCCCATACATCCTCTTGAGAGACCCTTCATCAACCTTCTAAGTAGGGGAATCTTATGCGTCATTTAAGATAATCGCATCAACCATGTCAACATCGGGGGTAGCCCCTACCGCAAGCTCTTCAGCCTACGCAAAAGGAACCATCTGAAGAGGCTATCCCACATAATGGTTAGTTGATTGAGGTCCAGACTATGTAGGAGTATGTCTTGATGTGGAAGTGTAGTAGAACTGGATTCTGTGTCAGATTCGGCATATGCAGGTTCCGGAGGACCTATGGCCATAGCGGAGAGACGCAAGGAGTGTCTGCGATCGATAACTATCAAAGCTTTACATAAGAAATGTCAAGCACATTAAAAGCTATGATCATCATGCTAGAAAAAGAACCCTGTATCATGAAACCTGATGGGTATCAATGTGTGTTGATCAATTAGATCTCGTACATTGATGGAAGGCAATAATGTGTTGTTAAAGAAGTACATTGTATGAATTTGAAATTGTGCAGTGTGTGCATCTAATGTTCATGCGAGTTAAATTTATTTACATCCAGGCATCGATTTACATCCAAAGTGGCCATCACCGGAGATCGTCTCAGTGAATAACAAATCATAAACCATGGTTTGACCAAGCTGCTATGGAACTCCACATGAGTATTTGAGAACATTGAGTCAAATTTACGCAACAAATTCATAATTACTCTTCAAAATTCTAAATTGTCAACCTGTCACGAGTAAATAATGAAGTTTAGTTTTTAACTAATTATCTTTTAAAGATAAAATTAATTTTAATAAACTATTAATTAATTATAGGGTTAATTATTTATTTATTTAATTAATCAAGTGTTTAATTATTTTTAATTATAAATTAATTAAAGTTTTAAATTATTGTTAAATTATTTGTTTAAGGTTTAATTTATTATTTAAGTTTTAATTAAATATTATTTTATTAATTATTAAGATTTATTAATATTTAATTATTAATGAAGGTTTAAATTATTATTTAAAAATTAATAAAGGATTAGTTAGGGTTTAATTATTTACATACTATTAATTATTGTTTAATTGATTATTTAAGGTTTAATTATTTCCTAATTTATAATTAAATTACGGTAAGAATTAATAAAGATTAATTATGATCTAAAAAAGGGTTCGACTTGTAATTAATTTTTTTAAAAAGAAGTTTTAAGATTTAAATCCTTTGTTTGCTAAGAATTAAATTGTTTTTAAGGTACTTCTTTTTCAAAGATGGTTTGAACGCAAGGGATTTAAATATCAGTACCATTAAGTAAAAAACAACTGTGAATGAACTACAATGTGATTGGTTGTATTGTGTGGACATTTAATAGCAGAATAAATCCTCATTCTGCTATAAATTGATTGTTTAATTATTTGGACATTTGATTGAAGAATAAATCCTCATTCTGCTATATGTAGTGAATTTTTTGGACATCTAATTAGCAATACAAATCACCATCATGCTATTGTGTTATTTGGACATGTATATGCCAGTTAGTTTATATTGACATGTTATTCCCTGATTTGGATATAAAGTGTATTTACATATATGTTGACTTATGTTAATAAACTGTTGAATGGCTTGAAAGTGAAACTGAAATTAAATGGTAACTTTAACCGTTACCATTAGGATTGCTAGACCTCCTTTTGAATTTATAAAGTATGATTTTGAATTAACTCCAATTCTTTAATCAATTTTAGGGTTTAAAGTTTAAATGATTTTTAAGTTATATAATTATTTAATAAAGGTATTTATAAATAATAACTTGTTTATAAAAGGGGTTTTAGTGAATAAAAGGGTTTATTTAAAGTGATTTTCAAAAGATGTTTTGGAAACGATATTTGTAAAGGATTTTTCTTTAAGAAGGTTTATTAAAGCATTTTAAAAATAGGAAAATGATTTATAAATGATTTTATAAATTGCAAAGGTATTTTTAATTACGAAGTGAGCTTTTAAGAATGGAAACTTTTTATGAAGGATAAGTGGGTTTGTTTTATAGGAAGAACTTTTTTTAAACAGAATTTGTTTGGTCATTTAATATGTTATGTGAAGAGAGGAAATCCCTTATAAAGTTTGGCAATATACTTATATCATTGAGATAAGTATATAAATATTTTCCAGTATAAAAGGGATGTAAGGGGTTTTAGGAATAGTGTTTTGTAAAAGATCTTTTGATCAAATGTTTATAAAGTGATTTTAATTAATGAAAGATTAATTAATAAAGGCTTAGTGGATCCCATGTGGAATTAAATCCATGTTTGATTGTTTGTTTATTTGATAGTTAAATAACCTACTATCAAAACCTGGACCAAAACGCAACTTTGGAAATATCTAGGAGAAACACGTGAGTTATATGGCACAGTCATCCCTAATGATGTTGTACTGTGCGTATAAATCTCGTTTCGTTCTTCTAGGATAGATGATAAGGAAATCCATGCACAAATGGTTAGGAGGTGAACTCCGCTCTTATCTTTTGTTTGCTTATTTCCTAAAGAACTAGGGTTGAGTTTATCGAAAACTTTCGGAAGTTGTTTCGAAGAGACCGAATCAGATATATTATCGGAAAACCACTTCGATCCAACTCAAGCGTTTAGAAATGAAGACATCTTGAAGAGTATGGAACCAAAGACGGAGCCATTGAAGTGAAAGGGCTGCTTGTTATTAATCCTGGGGATTATTCCAAAATGGATGTAGTAGAAGTATGTCTTCGATTTGTTCTTATCCTGGACAACTTGTATGCATGAATGTTGGCACTGCATTTTTTCTTGGAGGGCAGTGTTAGCATTCCAAGTGGGATTGCTATTCAATAGGTAAGTGTAGCCTCAAGCCTCATCAACCGGGAATGACTAAAATTAGAGGAGATGCAGCAAGGCTATGTGGGTCGCACCCATTAGGGTATGTCGTCACCCTTCTAGATCCATCTACATATTTATGGATTGGTTGCACATAAGATCTCAATATAAAGGTTTGCAAAGAAACCGGGTGATGACATATTCAGTACTATCTAGTAAGGGGTAGGCCGGTCTTGTGTTGGCATGGGATCCTGGCGAGGTCCTCGGTACATCTTCTAGAGGTGTACCATGATAGGCGGTACCCTGGTGCCTTGTCATAATATGGAATCCATTCTCCAATAAGCGCCATATGGTTCTGATTGTGCCTAACTATGTTGAAATGTGAGATGCAAGCATTTCAGCTATTTTCATATTTTACTTTGACCTAGACATTATTATAATTACTAATTTTCTATAAAAATTGTGTTGGTTATCGTAAGGTTAAACCCGTCCGTCTTTATGTGCGGCTTGTTTTTACGAGATAACTTTGATTTTAAAAGGGTTTTAAACATAATAATTTAATTGTTTTGAGTTTACTCACACCAGACCCATGTCTGACCTGGAGTTTTTCTTTTCTTTTCCTAAAATTCTTAGGTGCTCAAATTTTTATGGGCAACCAAGTAGTTCAGGTTTTCCACTGATGCATTTTGGAGGAGCCTGGAGTAGGAGGCTTCATCAATAGCTAGTTATTATCTTATTTTCGTTGTTTATATATATATATATATATATATATATATATATTGTATCAGTTAAGTAGGGACAGGCAGTAATAACTGTCCTAGTGTAGAAGTTGCATTGGTATGACTTTGATGTATCGTTTTGGACATGACTTTGTAAAGAATTATGTTGATTAATATATATTATTCTGTTGCGTTGTGAGATTATGTGTTATTTAGTTTCTTCTCATCTTCTATCATCTTTCTTTCCCATAATGGTTGGTCTTCCAGCACTTGAATGCTCAACACGCAATATAGTGGACATATTAGTGTCGATTTTCGATGGTTGAAAACCCCATTCGTTCCGCCCGTCGTCAATAACGGCCTCTCGCAGTCCACCACTATTCCACACCCCTTCAGCCAATCAATTCCTAGACACTAATGTAGAACCTAATTAAACCTAAAGCAAATCAATAGTAAATAAACAAACATACCAATAACCATGACCCGATAAGACACTACGCCATAGATTGCATACTGCAACACACACGAAGTGATGCAGGAAGTGCCAAAAAATGTTGCTATATGCTAAAAAAGGGCAAAGGCAACACTTTCTCGGTGATGCATTTTGCCGCGTTGCCGCAGACCTCAAAGGCAACATTTTGACTAACTAAGGCAACATAAGAAATATTGTTGCAATAGAACCCTATTGGGGTCTATAGCAACATCCATAGGTGTTTGTAGCAACATTCCAAAATGTTGCTATAGATATTAACTTTCTGAATTTGTGGGGCCCACAATGTAGAGCATATTTGATTTTTTAATATAAATATTTATTTAATAAAATGCTATTGCACAGAATTTGATATTCAAACAGTAATTTATTTAAATAAATATTTTATTTCAACATTTGAAATAGTACAAATTCCTGACTCCACTATTTTACAATTCAATGATATATAACACTGATATTCATATATACAGATATTCCTCACTACATCACTCAGTTCACTCATTACATATGCAGTTTCAATTTATACAGACACCGACACTGACAAATATATGACGACCCGAGTGCCGAGCCGAAGGCGAGCCGAGTAGCGGGTCCGGGCGCAGCGCCGGCGGGGGTCCGGGGCACAGCAGTCCCGGCGGGGATCGACCTATAATTCAAGTGGGCACCGCCCGATTCATCCGATTTCGGAAGATCGATCCTTCTTTGAAACCTGTCTTCAAGCTCATGCACTCATAACTCATGCACATTTGATTTGACTCTATCTTCAAGCTTGTATCCAACTGTCCAGTCTTCAATACCTGTCACATATAATTCAAAAGCAGTAATCTGGAAAATAATATTTAACTCGAACAGAAAATGAAAATATTTTTGTTATATTATTTGCCTCAGGTATTTGGGTTGTTTCTTTTCATATTTTTTTCTAACAAGGACCAAATATTTGCACGGACAACCTATGATATACGCAGTGTATCACTGCATATATCACAAGGCCGTTTCCCATTTTTTATCTCATGGACGATTGAAAATTCCCACAAAAATGGGCATGGCAGAAAAACCAGTGCAGCAGCAAAACAGTGCACAAGTCAGCTATTCACAAGTGCATAAGCCAAACATGAATGCAACACATGGATACAAGACAGTATGGAAGACAGCAAGCAACAGTTTAGGCAAAAATGCACAAAGGATAAGGCAAGTGCACAAAGTAGTACTCAACACAGCAAGCAACATAACATGACCAAGAAATGCATGTACATGGATGAACATACATGCATCATAAGGCTTGGTACAAGAAACTACTCAAGTGCAACTACTCAAGTGCAAGTTCATACTCAAGTGCAGCCAGATATGTAGACAAACCAAAAAAAATGGACACGGCACAAGGTCAAACCCGAGTCATCGACTGGATTCAACTCAGGGGCAAGCAACCAACAAAATAAACAAGAACCAGGTTCAGCAAAATGTAGACAAGCCAGTGCAAGAAACACAGCAGTACACATAGGCAGCCCATCAAGCAAAAACAGTGAATGCATCAGGCAGAAAGGTATGTGAGCAAGGTACAAAGGTATGTGAACAAGTTTAACAAAGGTTCAAGTTCTGGTTTAACAAATGCAGTAGAAAGGAGCTAACAAGCTCAGATCAGAAATCAAAAACAAGCCAGTGAACCAAAATCCAACATACCAAATAATATCACATCGCAATTCATCATCGGCAAAGCAAAATCAAGCCAGTGAACCAAAATCCAACATACCAATACATCATCGCAATCCAACATAGCAGATTTCTCAAAGTCTAACAGAAAGATTAAACTCGAGATTAGGAAATAAAGCATATAAATAAATCCCAATTCATCATCGACAAAAGCGTGCGAGTGTAACCAAAATCGAGAATAATCAAGTAAACCAGAAGGCAGAATACATACCAAATAATATCACATCGCACCCGACGACGAAGTCAAAGCAATTCGAGCAATCAATCAAGGAGAACGAAGGAGAAAGCTACCAGGAACGTTTCTCACACTAGATTCGATCAATCAGAGCATCAAAGCAACTGGAATCGCGTGCCCTAGTTTTCACAGAGAGGAACGAGAAAGAAAAATCGCGTGCCCTAATTTTCACACGGAGGAGAACGAGAAAGAAAAGTAAAGCGGGAAATGGAAATTGCTAAGGTGTGGATTGATGGTGTGGATTGATGGTTGAGATTTTGTTTTAAATGATGGTGTGGATCGCTGAGGTGTAAAATTTTATTAATTTTTTTAATTTGAATATATTTATAGCTACTGCAACATTTTGCTAATATCTATGCTAACGCATTGAAGTGAATGTTACAATAGACAAAAATCAGCATAGATATCGTTACATTGTAGCTAGCAACACCTTGTAATTTCGTTGCAATAGGCCATCTATGGCGTAGTGAGACAAAGTTTTGACAAACCGTGTATAAGCTAAGTGTAGACAAACCATGTGGTAACATTTTGCATTTTGAGGCCCGAAACTAAGCGCTAAGAATGCTGCAATCATCCATAATATTAATTTCCAATGTCAAAATATGGGATGCTACACATGTATTGTCTAGCTGAGCCCCCAACAAGATTCGTCATAATTTAAAGGTGGGTCGACAATTTTAGGTCCCAATCTATAAAATGAAGGAATATGAAACCTCGACGTCAAATAAAATACGTATGGAATCTCCATAAGTGGAAAGCATACTCTAGATAGTAATGCCCTTTCCATTCTCTTTCGTCGATGGAGCATTCGACGAAATTGAAATGACATTCAACACATATGCTTCAATTATCTACCCCTACTCAACTAGTTTGGGACAATCCTTCAACATTAGGTACAGGCTCTCACATCATAAAGCCTTCTCGATCAACTTCTTGAAGCCTTCGTCGGTATGACCGATCAATCACTTCCCAAGATGATCACTCAACCCAATGATAAACTTTTATACTTCCTGAGTGGAGTATCAATACAAGATAGACCGTACATCGATGGCACATCGAATTTGGTCATATACTCCAACACAGACATATCGGCTTACTTCAAGTCAGCGAACTTCTTAAACAACATTGACTACTGAAATTCGAGATAAAATTCTTCGAAGCTAACTATGAACTAATCCCAAGAAAAATGGTCCTCGAGAATCGAAGCTATAAGAGAACTTCACCAGTTCATTGTTCGTCACTGAAGTCATCTAGGGGTTAACTTCTACCTCACTATATTATCTAGCTCCAAGTCATCGAAGATCCTTTCGCAAAGATCATCCCGTCTTGCACCTCAATAGCCAACTCTGTTTCAAAGAATGCCTTCCTAAACTCACATAGTCTTTATACAGCTCGGAAAAGTTGACTCTAGGTGTTCGCACTTGAGCACCATAATCATTTAGAGCAACTTGGGCATTTCAGAATAATGTTTCGCACCATATCTATGAACATATTCTGTAAATCGAGGTTAGTGGTCCCCGTTCTTGCCCTCTCCTCAACCCCAAAGAGGAGTCAATTGCAGCATTTCCTATATGCTAGATCATTCATATTCTATAATTAGAAGGATCGGTCTCTCATAATAATAAAAACTGCCTCAATGGTACTCGTCTGTGCGGTACAACTTATATGCCAGTATATAGTTTTGAAAATCAAAATATATTACAAATACGCACTCTCTCATATATAGGTATACTCTCGATCCAGCCTAAGGTGAGAACTCCTACCCTATCTCCACTAGATCACAATATCAACTCAGGTTAATCGCATAACCTATGCTTTGATACCAAATGTGACAACCTCCCTACGCCTTCCTTGCTTATATAATAGAATAGCGCATTGCCGGAGCATCCGGTTGATGTAGGATTGTTGTCAAGGGAAAGAAAAAGAAATAAGAAGGGGAAATAGAAAAGAGGAGAAGAGAATAAAAGAGAAGAGAAGGAAATAAAACATTACACAATCACATAATTTGTTGTATATCTCATAGCGTATCAGATAAAATATAATAGTCATCACAGATATAAAACAGGTGAGACAGTAATAGCTACATGAACTATAGAATTAGAGTATATAGGTTTGAAGAGTTATATAAGACAGTAATAGAGTTTACACAACTAATAAATAAACTCAACTGATAAACTATCTTTAATAAATAATAAGTTAACACTATCAAGGCTCCATAGTGTCACACAACGGAATAAACAATAATAAAATCAAAATATAACTATGAGAAAGCGTTGCCTCCTGCTAGTCTATCTGTACAGCTACGAATGCTGTTTACACCTCCTATCCAGTCTACTCATTTAAGAGTACCCAAGATAATAAGAAGTAAAGCATAAAACCTTGAGTCAGACAATAGTCTAGTGTGAGCGATAAATAATCTCAAAAACTATAAAAGTCGATATAGTAAACGGAACAGAGGGTATGGAGAATCATACCTGACCTGTTGCTGCATCCACAGATTTAGCACATAACATCGAATATATGCTACTCTATGATAGTCATCATGGGTGTACTCTGCATTAAAGTACTAGGGGTGTCTAGATATCAGCATCGTTAATATCTAAATCGTGTGACATCCTTAAGGTGATAGAAACAGTCAAATAAACATGGCATCCATCATCCATCCTCACATTCACTCACTCAATGCGTTGGATATATGATACTCATATGACCCCATCATTAGGTTAAGGACTACACAACGTCCTAGTTTCACAGTGCTTGAATCCATGCCCCTTAGTTGGCCTCAGATGGCTAGGAACCATGCCACTTGTCTAATAGTCTAGGGAACGAATCACTAAACATCCTCCGATCCAGGGCGCACCCTTTAACCCATATGAGCATCCTCATATACCATTCTTTACGAGTATACTGAAATATACGAATATCAAGGATTTCTTTGTACACGTCATCCGTAACAGAGCTCATTTTGGAACTATCCTTATAGCTCATATCTAAAGTTGTTGTGGTTCGGAACTACTCTAGACAACCATAGAATGTCATGCGCCCCATAACCCTCCTCCGTCAGTTCCATCATTCGACTCGTCGTCTCCTACTTTGCATCCTGAAGTACAACTATACATCATTGAAGCTGTCACATCCCATCATGGAATCATCATCTTCGAGTCATTAAGTCATCGCGTCGAAGCATCACGTCTTTGCTTCAGCGCCAAAACCACTCGTTGAACAGCAGTAACACCTAAATTTAACGAACGAACCATCACATCCTTCTCATCGAAGTTGCTCCATCATCCATGTTAAAATTGGTCAAATCGGCCATCATCATTAGTGGTAGATATCAACCACTCCATAGTAGTCGATAATGACCACTTTGGTCATGTACTTAACCAAAAATGGATAAATACAAACCAAATTAAAACATCTAGCATCTTTCCTGAAGTCCAAAGCACATACCAAGTCTGTTGTCCTTCATCTTCAGATTAGTGGGCACGCACCAATACTTCTCCACATATTTATCCCATCCATTCAAGTTCATCATCATTTGTGTGCTCAATCGACATGCTTGAAACTCTATCACATCATCTGAGTCCCCATCGTGTGTGCATTTAATCGATACAACCCAAATTCTATCTGATGGGATTTTCCTACATCACCTTCGAACGGTGTTTCCAACCAACTAACAACAAGCAGACATGCAACCAACAAGCATAGAAATGTCTATAATAACCTAAATATTTCTATCATAACACAATACAATCCATCCAAAGCAACCAATATGGTATAATATAGGATTAATATCAAAATAGCTTAAATCTATCAATATCGTCAAAATAGTCTGTAAATGGGAAAAGCGTGATATTTAATTTAAAACCAATTTAAAACACTTTTAATTAATTTTATAAAATAAGATATAAGTTTAACTATTTTAGAAATCATATTTTAAAGTTAGAAAACATTTCAAAACGTCGTTTTAATACTATAGTAACAATCATAGTATGGTGAGAGATAATATCGCTCACCTTAACCAAATGTGTCCAAACTATTGTCAAGTCTAGAGCTCCATCACAAGCGCAACAAAATGAATAGCGTCCAAAAAGGACCTTGTATGCAAAAGATATGGAATACATAAGTTTAGGATTATTTAAATGGTTAATTAACTTAATTAATAATTAATTTAAGCTAATCACCTTTTACTCATCTTCCTCAATCACCTAATCAAAACCTGTACGTGCATATCTAAGAACCCACTTCAGTATCGTGCATCTTTCGCAATGATACAGAACAATGGTTAACAGAACTAAACGTCGTTCATGCCGTTGAACTCCTATTTGAACATCAAACCCATCGATGCCAAAGCCGCCCGCTCCCATGCCCCTATCAAGATGCGACTCCTACCTCTCCACCTGTTGCTCGTGACATCGCTAACCCCAATATGCAATCAGACCTCGTCATAGTTTCACCACCGATGCGCCTCTCCACTCTAAAGCCAACGTTGGCTTCCATCTACGACTATGCCGCTCGAGAACCAAAACTCTAATTTTCAACGCCCCCCTCGACTATCCCCAAATGCGCCCAAATCCATACCGGGGATGCTCCTCCTCCCCAGGAATCCATTGAGCCACGACTCCGAGTAAATCAATCAATTTTGATTTTTGAATAATAATGGTGGAGGCGACCATGTTTTACTGGAGATGGAGATGGAATAGGAAATGGCCAATAGAAATGAAGGATTTTAAATAATTTAAATAATATAATAATTCTTTTATTTGATTTTCTCAAATAAACGGGCATGCCTTTCAAGCTCGCATGATCAAACGGTGCGTTCGATTGTGACGAAACTCATATACATACATCACCTCATTTTTCTGGTCCCGATGGTACAAATTTTGTTGCTATCAGAGACCGCGCTACGGGATGATAATTTCACACTTTTCGAGATCGTTCTGACTATCGGATCGTCCAATCTCCAAATATAGCGATCCTTATACTCATTTTAATTCGCAACGTCAATATGGACTCAACGGAAGTGGTCTCGAGTCCTTATTCGATCGTATGCGAAATATCATATTTTGGAAATCGTCAATTAATTAACGACTCAATATTTAAATCAATTATTCAAATATCAAATCGCTAAAATATGGGTCATTATAAGAATTCACTAGTAAATTAGGAATCTTTGTCACTGACTATACTACTAGGAACTCCATGTAGTATAACTATATTCTTCATGAATAACTTAGCTAAAACTGGTGTCGTTCTTATCGACTTGACGGGTATAAAGTGTGCACTCTTGGTCAATCTATCCACACTAACCCAGATACTTTCATTTCCTTGATTCGACCTTGGCAACTCATCTATGAAATCCATAAATATAAAATCCTATTTTCATACTAGCATATCTAAAGGTTGAAGCAATCCACTAGGCCTCTGATGTTCGGCTTTTACTTGTTGACAATTCAAGCATTATTTCACCCATACGCCTAAATCCCTTTTCATTCCTTCCCAGATGAAATTTCTCTTCATATCTTGATACATCTTTGTTCCTCCAAGATGAATAGTAAACTTCGATCGATGACACTCCCTAAGGACTTCTTTCCTTAGGTCTCCCACGTCTAGAACACATATGTCATTTCTTCCTCAACCATCCATTTTGGTCAAGGTAAAAATCTTTCAAATCATCGGTCTCTACTCCACCTTCCAATTTCCTAATTCTTTCAGCTACTAATGGATCATCTCTTTGCTTAGAAGCAATCCCTTTGATCAATACCGGTCAAACTTCCAAGCAAGATAAATTGTAGTACTCTGACTAGAACTAGCAGTCGATCTTAACTGCACACTACAAGTAGTCAATGCTTCCAAATCTTCCACTCGGATATCATTTCTAACACTGCATTCTGATGTCTCCTACTAAGGGCATCTGTAACTTTGTTTCCTTTCCTCGGTGTACTCAATTCCAAAGTCATAAGAAGCTATAAACTCTAACCACCTCTACTGTATTATATTCAGCTCTTTCTGAGAGAATAAGAATCTTAACAACTTGTGATTCGTAAACAATTCGAATCTCTCTCCCAAAAGATAATGTCTCCAAACCTTCAAAGAAAATATTACGGCAGCCAACTCTAAGTCATGAGTTAGATATCTGACTTCATGCGGTCTGAGCTATTGAGAACATAGGACCTTATCCCTCTACATTAACACAGCTCCTAATCATGGTCCACGCGCATTAGTACACCTCTAAATTTTGATTTCCATCCGGGACTACTAACACATGTGAAGTGGTCAATAAAATTTTCAGCTTCTGGAATGCCTCCTCACATTTATCGGTGCAAACATACTTTACGTACTTCCTTTTTAGCTTAGTTATCGGCGTTGTTATATGAGAGAAATCCTTAATGAATCTCCAGTAGTAGCTAGCTAGTCTAAGAAAACTCTTTATCTCAGCCACTGTCTCGGTCTCTTCCAATTATTAACTACTTCTATCTTAGCTGGATCTACTAACAACCCTTTTTCTAAGACTACAAGATTAAGAAACTTCACCTCCTTCTTTTAAAAATGACACTTCGAAAACTTTGTTTTTAACTGATGCTGCCTCAGTGTCTCAAGCACTATTCTAAGATGATCTCATGATCTCTTTCATCCTTAGAATATACCAGAATGTCATCTATAAATACTAACATGAATTTATCCAAATGCTCTTAGAAGATTCAGTTCATTAAATCTACGAAGAAAGAAGACGGATTAGTTAACCCGAATGGCATGACTAACCACTCATACCAACCATATATTTTCTAAACGTCGTCAATGGAATACTATCTTCCACCACCCTTATTTGATGGAACACTATCACAAAATCTAATTGAGAAAATACTTTGGCTCCACTCAACTGATCAAATAAATCGTCAATTCTCGGCTAAGGATATCGATTCTTTATCGTCTTTTTATTCAACTTACGATAATCGATACACATCCTTAACGACCCGTCCCGTTTCTTTGCAAACATCGCGAATGCTCCCCAAGGCGAACTACTTGGTGTAATAAAACCTTTTCCTCCTAAGTCCACCAGCTGCACATTTAACTCCTTCAAATCGGTAGGTGTCATTTTGCTAGGAGGTCAACTTACGAGTTCAGCTCTAGGTACAAGATCG
This sequence comes from Allium fistulosum, assembly GCA_030737815.1. NCBI lineage: Eukaryota > Viridiplantae > Streptophyta > Magnoliopsida > Asparagales > Amaryllidaceae > Allium > Allium fistulosum. Next base: position 1,123,616,117 of record CM060902.1, on the reverse strand, counting down.
ATTCAAAACTCAATTGCTTGTTTCGGTGGTAGTCCTATAACTGGCTCAAAGACATCTACAAATTCTCTTATGACAAAGACTCGATTCAACTTATCTTCCTCCTCCATTGCACCCAACAAAGCACAAACATCAAAACTTGGATTCTCCACTGAGTATATTATTTGGTCACTACTATTAGGGTGTCTTAGTGATATTTTCCTATCCTGGCAAAATATCCTAGCATCATATTTACTTAACCAGTCCATATCCAAAACAATCCAAAAGCCTACGAAATCAAATATGTGCAAACTGCAAGAAAATATATGACCTAATAATTCAAGCTATAATTGATCACTTCATATCCCTAAAGTTGCATATCCTCTTATTAGATTCGTAATCCTTAAGGAAGTAACTAGGTATGAGGGTTCTAGGTTAAGCTTATCTACCAAACAATGAGATATAAAAGAATGTGATGCACCGATACCAAACAGTACTCTAACAGGTAAGCCATGAATCAAAAGCATATCTCCTATCACAGCTTTCCATTTCTCCTCAGTTGTTGGTCTCGAGTTAGCTACTTCCAAGGCAAACACTTCCTTCTTCAACCTTAGCTGGTTCCTTGCAATGGTTCTTGTAATGCCCGATCTAGTCACAGTTAAAGCACTTGATTCTTTCCATCATTGGAACAACATTCAATTGCAAAATACCCTTTCTTGTCACACTTGTAACACATAACCTTGGACTCCCTTTCTTCGTAGCTCCACACTTCTGAGCTTTTTTTTTATGAAAGAACTTCCTCTTTTGATTTCGTCCACCCTGATTCTCTGCTGGCTTGTTATTATTGAAAAAAACAAGCATCTCTTCACTTCTCAAAGCCATCTCCACGACTACATCATATGGATCACTAAGATGTTGTAAAGTTGCCCTAGCAAGCTCAGGTCTCAGTTCATGGATGAACTTCACATTCCTTTTGATCACTATATCCACGGTAGCATACCCATATCGGGACAACTCATTAAATCTGGTTGAGTACTCAAGCACCATCATATCATCTTGCACCAACACAACAAACTTCCTTAACAGATTTGACTTAGCGATCTCAAACATAAACCTCTCTTCAAACCACCACCTGAATTCAGCACATGTCAATGTTTCCTTAGCCACTCTAATAGTAACACTGTTTCACTAGTATAATGTAGCTCCTTACAATTGCGTGGACGCCAATCTCCTCTTTTGCTCATTGTTCAAACCAATATCCGCGAAAATCCTTTCACAATGAAGAAACAAATTCTCCACTTCAGTTGCGTCCTCCGTTCCAATAAAGGATATCCCTCGAAGTCTTACACAGTCTCTACTCAAAATAGTGTAATCGTTGACATCTAGGGAGTCTTGATTCACTCCTCTAGTATTTCTACTAACTAAACCAACAGCAGCTCCTACTTGCATCATGTTGACAATGAACTAATACATTGCTACTGTAGCAATCCTGGCTCGGCCTTCGAAAATCGGCACCCGTACTTTACTTGTACTCGAATGCCGCAGATTCAAACGCCGAATCTGGCTCGCCGGAGCTTATAACACATTAAGTATAACAACACAACAGAAGAAAGAAATTAATGATATCATATACATCACAAATGATATAATATCCAGAATATGATATACAACAATGATATCTATATGATACAAGAATATCAGAGACAAATAATAATGTTACAGTGGAAACAACAGAAGTGATAACTCCAAATGATCTTTAAAAGGGAATGAGTCCAACAACTCCAACATCAAGCTCGAACCATCATCACGATGCACAAAGAGAAGCAAGGACGGTCGTGCGCGAGTGAACTCCAAAAACTGAACTAGCTCCCGATAATCTACTAAACCTGACTATTTGAAAAACCCAACTTTAGACTGCCCGTGTGGGAAATTATGGGCACCCAGAGTTTAGAAAGGGAACAATAAACTCCGAGTCAGTCATGGGACTGGTATGAGTAACAAAAATAGTTTATCTTTAAACAAACAACAAAGGAATTTTAAACATTGAAATCTGCAATGCTTTTTGGAAAATGAGACTACCATAAGGCCTCCCTCCACACACACAATGCAAACGCAGAATTGGAGGAGATTTATCCTTTTGATAGTCAAATATGCTCAATACGAGAAAACTCTTTGATATTATCACTAGTGCATAGTGTGAAAGCATTTCGAAAATACAATATTAATCTTAGCCCACATAGGTACCATTATACTATGCCTACTATAGCTACCATTTTAAATGGCAGGTTCTACAACTAAAACCGTACAAGGCTCGTATTGTTTCTTTGGATTTTCCAACAAATGGTCAGGCTAAGGAACTTCCTATGCCACATGGGAACGCCTCTGGAGGGACGCCCCGAGAACCTACTTGGCTCTCTGCCAACACAAGGCTGGTTACCCCCTCCCGGGTAGTAAACCTGAGATATGCCAACCCCGGTCGTTTGCGACCTTTATCCGAGGGCCCTCGATCACAAAGCAACAATCACACAGTAAATGAGATTGGAGCAACCACATAGGTAAAATATCTGGGCTCCATACCATGATACCACCTTTTCCCAGAAGGAATGGACATACCCTAGGGAAGCTACCCCTGAAACCTTGCCGCATCTTTCCTATTTCGACCATTTCCGGGGTGTGAGGTCCGATGAGGTCTCGTCCACAAAGCTACACTTCTTCACAAAGCCATGCTATGATCAACAAATGATCAGCAACACACAGCAACACTTAGCATGCCACACTACCAAATTGGGAGTATATCACTGATAACCTTCAAATACATAACCTCTGAGCTCGTATGTCTCAGAGAAGGGTGTTAAGCTAAGAGAATAAATCTCCGCCACCAAACAGAAATGTATTTGAAAGCAATCAGCTTTATATCTCAAAGTGTAATGTCAGACATACAACCATACGAGTCTGTTCCGGGTTCGAATAGAACCGAAGGCACTTTATAACAACCCGCATATTTGTCGATTTTATATTTAAATATTTTATTTAAACATTTTATCGTTAGTCGGATTTTAATCCGAAAAGATACTTTTTGCATACGGTCAAATTAGGACTCAAAACCACCTCCATTGAGTTCAAAATGACGTTTGCGATCTTTTTGAGTGTAAACTTCGATATGTTTGGATATAGTGAAATTTTCGTCACTTTTTGCTTTGAGCTTTTGGTTTGGGCTGAACCACTTCTAAGTCAGTCTCAACCCCCTCTCCTCTTCACAAATTCCTTCTTCATTTTCCTAACACTTAAAGCTTCTTCAAAAATGGTGGAGGGAATGTGAAATTAAAACTCCAAAGTCTTAATCTTCATTGCTAATCCAACATCTACTCCAAATTCAAGTGACATTGATTCAAGCTTGTGGTTGATTCATGCTTTGCTCTCAAGCTTCATCTTCATCAAATTTCGTGAAAAGGTGAGATTTTTATCTTACATTCTTGCCTATAACTATCTTGGACTGTTGGGAACGAGTTCCCATCACTTTAGCATGTACATTTGCCTTTGGTTTGGATTGGATTGGTGAAAAACCCCAAATTTTAGTGTTTTGGCAAAAATCTGGCATAAGGTCGTTCTGCCTTGCCTGCTGGTTCGCGTGAAAAAGCCTCTGCCTGCACTTAGCTCGTTCTGGGCTTAGGTCGTTCGCCCTTAGCTCGTTTACCCTTTAGGTCGCTCGGCGATCTAAAACATCGCTAGGTCGTTCCCTAGCTCGCCATCAATAGGTCGGTCTCCTTAGGTCGTTTGTACCTTAGGTCGTTCGCCCTATTAAGTCGTGCACATTTTAGGTCGCGTACCACATTAGGTCGCGTACCACCTTAGGTCGCGTACCACTTAGGTCGGACCATTAGGTCGTTAGGTCGCATGACCTCAATTCTGTTAGGTCGCCTGACCTTAATTTCTTTAGGTCGTTAGACCTTACTCCCTTTAGGTCGTTCGACCTCACCACTTTAGGTCGCTTGAACCTTAGGTCGCTCGACAAGGAGCGTTTAAGTCGCTCGGGCCTGTTACCCTTAGATCGCTCGTAGATAGGTCGTTCGCCATCGTTAGGTCGCCCTACCTGGTTGAGACCTTTGGTCGCTCGCTCGAGTCACTTGGCCTCACCACATTAGGTCACATGACCTCGTTTCCACTAGGTCGCTCGATCTGTTCTACCCTTGGTCACATTGACTTGTAGGTCGTTCCATTGCATCTTAGCTCGACCGTGTTAGGTCGCGCCACCTTACTGTGACGATTTTTGTTATGTCGTAGGGGAAACTTCCACTTTGATGCATTTTTGAGCTGATTTCCTTGGATTTCATTCACGTCTTCGAACGTGAATTTTTGTGACTTGTGGATTCAACAATCAATTTCTGTGATTTGTCACTTCAAAAATATGAAGCTTTCAATACAAGTAGTAAATATCAAAACTCTTTCATCAAAACAATTTCAACACTATTTTATTACAAGACTCTTTTTCCTAAACCGTTTTCCAATCTATTAGTATATACAAGCCTTTACTTCACTCGGATGAGAAATCTAATTAAACGGCTTAGTAAAACTGGTGGTATGAAACGCTTGCGTTCACTTCGTCGGTTAATTCTTGGACTTGTTCGACTGAACCTTTTGTGACAATTTCTTAGTGAAGATCTACAGCTTGTTCGTAAATATTTAAGTTAAGCAAGTGGTTATGGGACATGAAGCTAAACTCATATATTTACTGGCTTGGTGTGATTGACACTTCCTTGATGATCATGACGATCATTTTTGTGATTTAGACTAGCGATTGAGCGATGTCTATTTGTCTGCGAGGGAGATTAGACCCCGCTTGTGTGATGTTTCTACTCACATATATGGGGTAGCGCCCAATGGTCTTCGGGCCGTTCGTGTGTCAAAGGTCTTTGGGCCATTCGTGTGTTCGAAAAATTATATGGTTAGCCTCCATGAGATAGCTTCTCGTTCGTGTGATAGGCCTTCCCCCTTTTTGTGATTTCTGGAATTTGTTCTGGATTTCGTGTGTTGATTTCTGGAATTTGTGCTTCATCAATTTTCGTGGTTTTCATTGATATGTTTATCAATTCTTGTGCATTGGCGAATTCGTGTGTCATTACCTTTTTGTGGATTTGGATCTTTGAGAAGATTCTTGTGATATTGATTAATCTCTTGTTGATTATAATTTACATACTTGTAGTAGTATGCCATTATGGTTATTATATGTTTATGCCATATCCCTTATTTTATATCATGTTATCTGATATTTATAGCTAGACTGATCCGTTTATTATTTTCTTATGAAATAATACTCGGGTCAGACCGAGATGTTACAGTTGCTTTTGCTTGACTTCTCTCCAGGAATCTATTACTCTGACTTTTGGCAGACTACTTAGATTAGTAGTTTTTGTTGTATACATTTGAGATACCGACTCATAGATGTATTCTTTTGTGTAGCACGTGTTGCTATTCTTTTGTATTATCGTGGATCTTTCTGACCACTACTCTGATGTACACTTTCATGTGTTATATATATTCATATCTTTTTCCGCCTTTCTGATATGGATGTCTGTGACTGATTTGTGTTATGTTTATTTCTATGTTTGTTTCCGAAGATTTTATATAGCCACCGTGTGATAGCTTTGAGTTTGTATCGGTATGTCGGATTTCCTCCTTAAATGAAATGCATGCTATACTATCTGACATATCGGTGCTCGCACAAAGAAGTTACATGGATGGTCGCTCCTCAACAGCCTTATTCTCTGTGCTAGTTGACAGCATTACTCCTTAGTGTTCTTAGCTAGTATGGGTATAGAGGTGGGGCGTCACAGCTTGGTATCAGAGCCAAACTTCGGAACAATGTAGAATAACTTAACAAGGATCATCGTCCTAAGTCCAACTTAGGAGTCGTGCCTTAGGATTTAATTCGAGTCTTCGTACCGATTTGTCCTATTTCCTTTTATGTATCCTTGTTTTATCTATCAAGATTTGCTTGATATTTACTTGAAGAATAACTTTTCTTCTTTTCTCTTCCTTAAAGAAGAGAATGTCTAGACCAGGCCATCCCAGAGCTGGACCATCTACTGTTACTCCCCAGGATGGAGTTTTTATGACCGCTCAACAGCTTCTTGATTTAGTAAAGAATGCTCAAGTAGCTGGTCCTAATCAGGAACCTACTCATCCTAAGTCTGGATTTGCACGTTTGTGCAACGATTATACCAACTTGGGTGGGAAACCGTTCAAAGGTTCCAAAACTATTATTGAAGTCCAGGCTTGGTTAAGAACATGCGATAGAACCTTTTCTCGCATGAATCTTATCGATCTTCACCGTGTTCAGATGGCCTCCAGTATGCTCCAAGAAAGAGCATTGGACTGGTACGAACTTCTTATTTCTGAAATTAATGAAGCGGATCTCACCTGGGAGAAATTCCGGGAACGCTTCGAATTAAAATTCATACCAAAAGCAGAGAAAGTGACATTGGCTCATCGTTTCATAGACCTTGTTCAAGGTGAATCCTCTATGACAGATTATGCCGCATCCTTCGAGTCACTGTCCAAATATGGGGTTGAATATATCAACACCCCATTGAAGAAGAACCAAAGATTCGTCTATGGTTTAAACAAGAATCTCAAGAAGCCATTACTTCTAAAATTAGAAGTTTCTTTCGACTAGCTCGTTGATATCGCTCTTCGTCTTGAAGTGGCAGATAGGGAAAGTGATGTTGAAGTGGTGGGTGCTAAACCAAACTTCAACAACAAGAAAAGGCCAAACAAATACAAGGGTCCTTATCCCAACAAAAAGGGTAAGCAAGCAACTCCTGCTGCAAAGACACTTTCCCCTAGTGATGGGAAATGCTTCAATTGTGGTGCTAGGGGCCATTTTGCGAACAAGTGTTCAAAGCCCCGTTCTTGTCGCTATTGTAAAAGTCCAGATCATCATATACATCTATGCCCTAAGCTTCAAGGCAAGGAGGGAAAGTTAAACGTTGCTCAAGCCCCTGGCAACACATCTCGCAGCCAAGGTATGTCTCATTCTGTCCTTGATGGCATTATTATATTTCATGATCAACCTATTAAAGTTCTCTTTGATACGGGTGCATCCCATTCTTTTATATCAAAGGAACTTGTCGATACTTTTTCCTTAAGTGTTGTTGCTTTAATGACTTCTTTAAGAATTGCGAATCCGGTTGGTGGATCCGCAACTCTTAGTTTGCTTTGTAAAGATGTAGAGATTATTTTGTGTGATTTTCCTTTCCTAGCCGATTTGCATGTCATGCGTTACTTAGGCTTTGGAATGATTTTGGGTATGGATTGGCTTAATCGTTATGAAGCTCATATCCTATGTCCTGAGTGGACTATTTATCTCCGACATCCACAATCTGTAAAACAGATTTCTATTATTCTTAAAGATTCGGATTCCACCTTAGCTGCATCTTTATATTCTTTAAATCCTCGTGATGATGATAATGATGATGAGGAAGATGTCATTTCTCGTATTCACGTCGTTCGTGAATTTTCCGACATATTCGAGCCCGTTTTAGGATTACCACCTAAACGAGCAATTGAGTTCAGAATTAATCTTATACCTGGAGCTCAACCTAGTACTCGTCCTCCTTATCGCATGTCCAATAAAGAGAATGAAGAGATGCGCAAACAATTATCCGAATTAGAGACGAAGCAATTTATTCGCTCTAGTTCCTCGGCTTGGGGAGCTTCAGCAATTTTCGTGAAGAAATCCGAGGGTACACTTAGGCTTTGCGTTGACTACCGCAAGCTTAATGATCTTACTATTAAGAATAAATATCCTTTACCTCGGATTGATGATCTATTCGATCAGCTTAGTGGTGCTAAAGTCTTTTCACAATTGGACTTGGCTACCGGTTTCCATCAGCTTCGTATTGCAGAGGATAGTATTCCTTTGACTTCGTTCCGTACACGTTATGGATCCTATGAATGGTTAGTTATGCCATTTGGTTTAACGAATGCTCCGGCTTATTTCGTTGACCTTATGAATCGAGTTTTCAAAGATTTCCTCGACCAGTTTGTTCTCATCTTTATTGATGATATTCTTGTGTATTCTAAAACTGAGGAGGAACATGAAAAGCATCTTCGGATTATATTGGAAACTCTTAGGAACAATCAATTAAAAGCAAAATTTTCTAAATGCCACTTTTGGCAATCTAGTGTGAAGTTTCTCGGTTATATTATTTCCGAATCCGGAATATCAGTGGATCCTTCAAAGATTGAAGCGATTCAAAATTGGAAGAGACCGGAGAGCATGACTGAAATCCGTAGCTTTCTCGGATTGGCAGGTTATTACTGCCGTTTCATAAAAGACTTTTCTAAAATTGCCGTCCCTCTTACTGGCTTAACAAAGAAAGGTGTTAAATACATTTGGTCGGACAAATGTGAAACTTCTTTTCAGAAATTAAAAGAACTCCTTTCTGATGCTCCTATTCTTGTTATTCCGAAGGGAATCAAGATTTTGTTGTTTATACCGATGCTAGTCGCGTTGGTTTGGGTGCCGTTCTTATGCAAAAAGAACGTGTTATTGCTTATGCTTCTAGGAAATTGAAGCCGGCTGAGACTAGATATGCCACACATGATTTAGAACTCGCGGCTATCGTCTTCGCCCTTCGAATTTGGCGACATTATCTTTTGGGAGAGAAATTTATACTTTATACCGATCATAAGTCTTTGAAATATTTATTTTCTTAAAAGGAACTTAATTTACGTCAACAGCGTTGGCTCGAATTCCTTGCCTCTTATGATCTGGATATTCTTTATACTCCCGGAAAGGGAAATCGAGTTGCTGATGCTCTTAGTCGTAAGCAACAAGCGGTTGTTTCTATGATCATATCCGAATGGCATGATCTCGAGGTTTTATCCACTTGTGAGATTAGAGATCGTGTATCCGATTTATGTTCATCTCTGGTTTTATGTAGCCTTAAGGCTCATTCCTATCTTTTAGACCGCATTCTTGAAGCTCAAAGACTAGATCCCGAATTGGCACTTCTTGGCCAAAATGTTAGGGATAAAATTGATGTTGAAGGTTTGAAAGACTTTGATGTTGATTCTCGTGGCGGCATTCGAAAATTTTGTAGACTGATCGTACCAAGTATTAGTGATCTTCGTAGAGATATTCTAGAAGATTCTCATCGTTCTAAATATTCCATTCATCCCGGTAGTAGTAAAATGTACGCGGATATGAAGCGACTTTATTACTGGGAGGGAATGAAATTTGATATTGCTAACTTTGTTAAGTGTTGCATGACTTGCCAACTTGTCAAGGTTGAACATCAAAGGCCCGGTGGGTTATTGCAACCATTGGAAATTCTAGTCTGGAAGTGGGATCAGATTTCCATGGAGTTTATTGATGGCCTTCCCCGTTCTCGTTCGGGTCATAATAGCTTGTGGGTGATTGTTGATAGACTTACTAAATCTGCCCATTTTATTCCTGTTCGGTCGAACTGAACCGTTCCTCTTCTGGTCAAACTCTTTATCAAAGAAATTGTTAAATTGCATGGAGTTCCTTCTTCCATTGTTAGTGATCGTGATCCATTGTTTACTAGTGGATTTTGGAAGAGTCTTCAAAAAGCTTTGGGAACGAAAATTAATTTTAGCACCGCTTATCACCCCCAGTCCGATGGACAAACTGAGCGTGTGAATCAAACACTTGAAGATCTTCTTCGTGCTTGTGTTCTTGACTTTGGGGGAAGTTGGGAAGATCATATTTCACTTGTTGAATTTTCCTATAATAATAGCTTCCAGTCTAGTATTGGTATGGCACCTTTCGAAGCACTCTATGGAAGGCCATGCCGATCTCCTTCTTGTTGGCTTGAGGCCGGTGAGAAGCTGGTTTTAGGTCCAGATTTTATTCGGGATTCCACAGAGAAGATTGATCTTATTCGACATAGGATGAAAGAAGCCCAGAGTAGACAAAAATCCTGTGCCGACAACCGAAGAAGAAAATTAGAATTCTCTGTGGGAGATCTTGTATTTATTCGTGTTTCACTTATGAAGGGTGTTGTACATTTCAGTCGATCGGGAAAGTTAGCGCCTCGATACATTGGGCCATTTCCTATCACTGAACGTATTGGTTCCATGGCTTATCGCCTTTCTTTACCGGCTCAGTTTTTTTCCATGCATGACGTGTTTCACGTTTCCCAATTACGGAAATGCCTTCGGGATTTCGATTCTATTCTTGAGCCCGGTGTTGTGGAAGAGATTGAAGTTTCACCTAATTTAACTTATGAGCAGCATCCTATTCGAATTATTGCTTCGGAGGTCAAACAACTTCGAAATAAAGATGTTCCGCTTGTTAAAGTTCAATGGTCCTCAAATCCTAAGGATTGCTCTTGGGAAACTAGAGAATTCATTGAGCGTACACATCCGGACTTGCTTTCTCATGCTCTTTGAGGTAAACTTCTTATTTCAAATTTCTTTTGTGTTAATATGCTTTTATGGTTGTTACTTTTTATTTCCATCTTATATATTGCGAGGACGCAATTTCTTTAAGGAGGGGAGCCTGTAATAACCCGCATATTTGTCGATTTTATATTTAAATATTTTATTTAAACATTTTACCGTTAGTCGGATTTTAATCCGAAAAGATACTTTTTGCATACGGTCAAATTAGGACTCGAAACCACCTCCATTGAGTTTAAAATGACGTTTGCGATATTTTTGAGTGTAAACTTCGATATGTTTGGAGATAGTGAAATTTTCGTCACTTTTTGCTTTGAGCTTTTGGTTTGGGCTGAACCACTTCTAAGTCAGTCCCAACCCCCTCTCCTCTTCACAAATTCCTTCTTCATTTTCCTAACACTTAAAGCATCTTCAAAACTGGTGGAGGGAATGGGAAATTAAAACTCCAAAGTCTTAATCTTCATTGCTAATCCAACATCTACTCCAAATTCAAGTGAAGACATTGATTCAAGCTTGTGGTTGATTCTTGCTTTGCTCTCAAGCTTCATCTTCATCAAATTTCATGAAAAGGTGAGATTTTTGTCTCACATTCTTGCCTATAACTATCTTGGACTGTTTGGAACGAGTTCCCATCACTTTAGCATGTACATTTGCCTTTGGTTTGGATTGGATTGGTGAAAAACCCCAAATTTTAGTGTTTTGGCAAAAATCTAGCATAAGGTCGTTCTGCCTTGCCTGCTGGTTCGCGTGAAAAAGCCTCTGCCTGCACTTAGCTCGTTCTGGGCTTAGGTCGTTCGCCCTTAGCTCGTTTACCCTTTAGGTCGCTCGGCGATCTAAAACATCGCTAGGTCGTTCCCTAGCTCGCCATTAATAGGTCGGTCTCCTTAGGTCGTTTGTACCTTAAGTCGTTCGCCCTATTAAGTCGTGCACACTTTAGGTCGCGTACCACCTTAGGTCGCGTACCACTTAGGTCGCGTACCACTTAGGTCGCACCATTTGGTCGTTAGGTCGCATGACCTCAATTCTGTTAGGTCGCCTGATCTTAATTTCTTTAGGTCGTTAGACCTTACTCCCTTTAGGTCATTCGACCTCACCACTTTAGGTCGCTTGAACCTTAGGTTGCTCGGCAAGGAGCGTTTAAGTCGCTCGGCTTGTTACCCTTAGGTCGCTCGCAGATAGGTCGTTCGCCATCATTAGGTCGCCCTATCTGGTTGAGACCTTTGGTCGCTTGCTCAAGTCACTTGGCCTCACCACATTAGGTTGCATGACCTCGTTTCCACTAGGTCGCTCGATCTGTTCTACCCTTGGTCGCATTGACTTGTAGGTCGTTCCATTGCATCTTTAGCTTGTCCGTGTTAGGTCGTGCCACCTTCCTGTGACAATTTTTGTTATGTTGCAAGGGAAACTTCCACTTTGATGCATTTTTGAGCTGATTTACTTGGATTTTATTCACGTCTTCGAACGTGAATTTTTGTGACTTGTTGATTCTACAATCAATTTCTGTGATTTGTCACTTCAAAAATATGAAGGTTTCAATACTAGTAGTAAATATTAAAACTCTTTCATCAAAACTATTTCAACACTATTTTATTACAAGACTCTTTTTCCTAAACCGTTTTCCAATCTACTAGTATATACAAGCCTTTACTTCACTCGGATGAGAAATCTAATTAAAGGGCTTAGTAAAACAGGTGGTATGAAACGCTTGCGTTCACTTCGTCGGTTAATTCTTGGACTTGTTCGACTGAACCTTTTGTGACAATTTCTTAGTGAAGATCTACACCTTGTTCGTAAATATTTAAGTTAAGAAAGTGGTTATGGGACATGAAGCTAAACTCATATATTTACTGGCTTGGTGTGATTGATACTTCCTTGATGATCATGACGATCATTTTTGTGATTTAGACTAGCGATTGAGCGATGTCTCTTTGTCTGCGAGGGAGACTAGACCCCGCTTGTGTGATGTTTCTACTCACATATATGGGGTAGCGCCCCATGGTCTTCGGGCCGTTCGTGTGTCAAAGGTCTTCGGGCCATTCGTGTGTTCGAAAAATTATATGGTTAGCCTCCATGAGATAGCTTCTCGTTCGTGTGATAGGCCTTCCCCCTTTTTGTGATTTCTGGATTTCGTGTGTTGATTTCTGGAATTTGTTCTGGATTTCGTATGGTGATTTCTGGAATTTGTGCTTCACCAATTTTTGTGGTATTCATTGATATGTTTTATCAATTCTTGTGCATTGGTGAATTCATGTGTCATTACCTTTTTGTGGATTTGGATCTTTGAGAAGATTCTTTTGATATTGATTAATCTCTTGTTGATTATCATTTACATACTTGTAGTAGTATGCCATTATGGTTATTATATGTTTATGCCATATCCCTTATTTTATATCATGTTATCTGATATTTATAGCTAGACTGATCCGTTTATTATTTTCTTATGAAATAATACTTGGGTCAGACCGAGATGTTACAGGTGCTTCTGCTTGACTTCTCTCCAGGAATCTGTTACTCTGACTTTTGGCAGACTACTTAGATTAGTAGTTTTTGTTGTATACATTTGAGATACCGAATCATAGATGTATTCTTTTGTGTAGCACGTGTTGCTATTCTTTTGTATTATCGTGGATCTTTCTAACCTCTACTCTGATGTACACTTTCATGTGTTATATATATTCATATCTTTTTCCGCCTTTGTGATATGGATATCTGTGACTGATTTATGTTATGTTTATTTCTATGTTTGTTTCCGAAGATTTTATATAGCCATCGTGTGATAGCTTTGAGTTTGTATCGGTATATCGGATTTCCTCCTTAAATGAAATGCATGCTATACTATCTGACATATCGGTGCTCGCACAAAGAAGTTACATGGATGGTCGCTCCTCAACAGCCTTATTCTCCGTGCTAGTTGATAGCATTACTCCTTAGTGTTCTTGGCTGGTATGGGTATAGAGGTGGGGCGTCACACACTTCCAAAGAAGCCGTTGCAATCCGGTATTCACAATCCCAATCGGATTTCCCATCACTTAGGGAATCTCTATACCGGCACGACTCAGTGCAGAGACAATCGACGGGTTATCCTTTCATTTTCGAAAATACCCGGTCTTCACCACCGATCTTCAAATGCAATCCATGTATGACATATCATTATTTGGAATGGGTTATATGACGCAATGGTCCTCTCCCTGCTAAACCGAATATTGAGCGCAATATTTTAAAAACATATGGATAATGTAATTTCAAATAAGTCACAACTTATTACCCAAAACTTCTCTTTCAAATGGTTTAAACAAATTACCATTTTAATCTTTTACACAAAAAGATTCATCTCACAAGGTTCACCCTGTTACACAAAGATTCATTCACATTATTTTTCAAAACAGTTTTCCTTTCAAATTGGATTAACTCGTCCAATCTTTAAATCAAAGATTTAATTAATAGCTTTCAAAACAACTCGACCTTTTATACAACAGGTACACCTTTCCAATTTCAAAACAAAATTCAACAATCTTTCACAAAGAGTTATTCATAACTCGGAAAACCATTTTCATTTCAAACTTGAAATTCTTTTGACACAAATTGGAAATTCATTCCTTATATGAAAGCTTCTATTATCTTAAACAAATAGTTTTTATTTCGGAAAAATCCGATTCATTTATCCAAGTTAAACCCTTAGGGTTAAATTCAAACTCTCAAAACCATACTTTTAAAATGGTTTAAATTCATATAAACACATTTATAACATCTTAACCATAATTTCCAACCATTGAATTCAATTCCAAATTTTGAATTCAAATTCAAATTAAATTATTTAAATTGAAAAACTTTACCAAGTTATTCAAAATAACTTTTATCATAAAAACTTCTTTTCAAAAGCTTTAACATTTAACCCAAATTCATTTCCAAAATCAATTGAAAATAAAATTTCAATTTCAAGAACATTAAATTTAAATCATCTGTGACTTAATCGATTTCCATGTGAAATCCATATTTGTGTGTGTAAAAGTGTGGTCCAGGGGTTTTACACAGTAGTGCAACATTACAAATCATCACATCATCATAGATTTAAGCATATCAATATCGATAAGCGGTATATTCCTATAACGCTTATCTTCCATTTACCAATTCACAGATAAATAATATACATTCATCACAGATGAAATAAATTTCATTCATCACAGCTTGAAATAAAATAAATTTACATCACAAAGCATCACACAGTAGAGAATATCAAACAATTCACAGCATTCAATAGAATACGGTCATCCATAAGTAAAACCAATTAAGATATCTGATTAGCTAAACCAGATCATTTGCCCATGGATAATTCCTAGTCAGGGTTAATTAATAATTAATTAACTACAAACATTTAATTAATTATTCTTTAATTAATCACTAATTACCCTTTAATTAATTACAAGTTAATTAATCATCCTCTAAGTACTAATTAATCACCCTTGATTAATTATGCTCTAATTACATTAAGTAATTATCCTTAATTAATTACACAAATTAATTATTCTTAACCAATTACAGTAATTAACCTTTAATTACTTCATAAATTAATTAACTAAAATTAATTACATTAATCCTTAATTAATTACATTAATTAATTACTTCATAATCACTTATCATTGATTAATTAATCTTAATTAATCAACCCTTAGTTACATCATTAATTATATTAATTAATGATCTCTAATTACTTCTTTAATTAATTACTCTATTTACATTAATTACATTAAGTAACTAATCTTTAATTAAACCCCATTTATTAATCACTCTTGATTAATCTTATTCAGTAATTAACTACTCTTAATTACTCATTAAATAAATTAATTACTCCTTAATTAATTATCTTTAATTAATCCCTTGCACAAAGTAATTGAATCCAAATTACTTCCATTATTAAATCATCTTCCACTAATTACATCCAGTAATTACCCTTAATTACTTTTAAGTTATTTAAACAATTTGGATTTTAAAATTTTATTTATGTCTAAACTGAATTCTAATTCAAACTTGGATTACATTTACTTTTTGATTTAACCTCAGTTTTAAACCTTACTTCATAAATTTAAATTTGGTTTTAAAATTCTCAAAACAAAAACTGTTTCAGGTTGAAAGCCTGTAACCAAAATTTTTGACCCAAGATCCATTGTTCCCTGCTTCGAGTAAACAACTCGATCTACTCGAGTACGGCACGCGAGAAAACCAATTCTTCCCAGGCAAACAAATTCCCAGATCACAAAGTGCTCGTGCACGTGCACATCGTCTCTGGCGACCTCCGACCAACTTCGACGATCCCGTCCTGACGACGAACTCGTCGGCAACGAACCCCAATCGTTCGAATCACTCCATTACTTCAAAATTCGAATTTGAGTTCGAGTTAAAATCTGGAACCACCCATACATCACAACCCACCAGCCTGTCAACGCTTCGTTCTCCGAACTCCGACCACTAGCCAGTCTGCAACTTCGGCCATCGACTCGTCAACCCACCAGCCACCAGTGCCTAAAACCTTGAGCAACTCGATGCTCGAACGAAGATGAACGAATCGAAAAAACAAACTCCCCTAAAACTAGGTTTACGAAAGAAAAACGTTAGCCGTCGTCGCCACCATGGACGATGCCACCTCCGACTATTTTTCTTCGACGCCCCCTAGGCTTCTTCACCTCCACGAACAACCCCGACACCCCAAGTTCCTCGTGTCGCCGGAAATTGGTCACAATACCAGTTTCGATCATCATTGAACTGCTCCTAAACCACGCAACTAAAAATCATCAAACACATCTTAAAAATCATAATTTTAGGCAAGGATTCGAATCATATACTTGAATCAACGTTTTGTTAAATTCGAAATTTTCAAATTTCAAAGTTTCTTCTGAATTTTTTTTATTTTTTTCTCCTGTATACATCTGTACTTCATAAATCTATTTTTAGATTATCATCTATGCCTAAACACACCTATTTTGTTTAGGATCCAAAGTCTGATATGGATTAGAAAACAATAAATTAAATTTTCTTGTTGTCTGTACTCTGTGAAGCAAACAAAGGAGAAATATACACTGATACATGCATAGACACAGAGCAAATTTTCAATATATATACTCAAGTTTCAATGGCTAGTTGTTATTCACCTTAAACATTTTAATTCCAGAAGTTTTCCAGGTTGAAAGTTGAAATCCTTTTTGAATTTGAAAAGTTGAAACCTTGCTTAAGTTTGCTACTGGAAGTCTTCTTCTCAATCTTAGATTTCCTTTGAGTGCTTTGATATTATTTTTTCTCTGAGATGTTTGTTTAATTGTAGGATGATATGGCTTCAGGTTTTCTTTTACTCAATTGTGATGGATGAACGAAACTGAGGTGATATGGTTGATATATATTGTTTCAGCTGAAATGTAGTTTTGTACAACAGTGTCTATATTTTGTACAAAATTTAACAGAGATATTTTTCTCCTGGTGGCTGCAAATCTTGTTTCAGTGGGCTGATGAGATATATTGTGGTGTACTAGAGATATTTGCATTAATTACCATGTACAAATATACTTATCCTTATTTGATTTTGTACATAGATATTTATACTAGTATCTTCTTTTGCAAGCCTACATCCTTATATATATTTTTTCTTTATTATGCAGGTTACTTGAACATGAATGTTTTGTTTGCTTGTTTACTTGTTTTATTACTTGCATATTGTCACATCTTGAAATTTTCGACTTTCGAAAATTCGACATCGATACTCACTTTATCGACTGCCGAGCAATCGAGTGCCGGAAACTCCAATAGTGAGGGTTTTAAGAAAAAGAAAAAGTAGAAGAAGAAGAAGAAGAACAACAGAAAACACATCAGAACAGAAAACAATATCAGAATCTTACACATCGCAGCGGAACAATATACAATAGATAATTACTAGTCTTTTAAAACAAAGAACTATATCATTTTATACATTCATCAATCATCAGAGTCAATATACAACTCAGTACAACAATGGACAGTTATATAACTTGTCCTCATACAGAATACACAGCAGAATAAATACTATTAGATACAAATACTACGTCTCGTCATCCAGCTTATCTCCAAAGCTCCAGAATATCCTGAATATCCTGATAATATAACTCTAGGCTGCCCGTGTGGAAATTGGTGGGCACCCAGAGTTTAGAAGGGAACAATAAACTCCGAGTCAGTCATGGTGACTGGTGTGAGATCGTAAAACAGTTATTCTTTATAACAACAAAATAATTTTTTAAGTCAATTCGAAATGCTTTTGGAAAATGAAACTACCATAAGACCTCCCACCACACACACAATGCAAACGCAGAATTGGAGGAGATTTCTTCTTATGATAGTCAAAGATGCTTACTACGCAAAATCAAATCATTTTTGATATTATTATTAGTGCATAGTGTAGAAATCATTTCGAAAGTATAATATTAATCTTAGCCAGCATAGGCATTCCGCACTTATGCCTACTATAGCTACTATGTTCAATAGCAGGTTACCGCCACATTCCATTGCAGGTGATACAACTAAAACCGTACAAGTCACGTATTGTTTCTTTGGATTCCCAACAAATGGTCAGGCTAAGGAACTTCCTATCCACGATGGGTACGTCCCTGGAATAGACGACCCGAGAACCTAACCGGATCTCTGCCAACACAAGGCCGGGTTACCTCTGCAAAAATAGGTAACTACTGACACGCGTATGCCATCCCCCGATCGTCACCGATCTTCCCGAGGATCCCCGATTTCCAACAAACCACAAAGAAATAAATTTTGCAGCAACCACAGAGGTTAAGTATCTGGGCTCCATACCATGATACCACCTTTATCCAGAAGGAATGACATACACTAAGGGGCGCTACTCCCTAGAACCTTGCTGCATTCTTCCTGTTTCGACCATTTCCGGGGTGTGAGGCTCGACGAAGTCTCGTCCACAAAGCTACGCTTTCTACAAAAAGCCCTGCTTCGGGTCAAACAAAATGATCAACCTATGATCACAAAGATATAAGATCAAACAAATGATCATATCACAAATGATCAAACACTGATCATTTCACAGCAACACTCAGTATGCCACGTTACCAAATTGGGATATATCGCTGATAATTTTCAACTGCATAACCTCTGAGCTCGTACGTCTCAGATAAGGGTGTTAAGCTAAGAGAATAAATTCTCCGCCACCAACAGAAATGTATTTGAAAGAAATCAGCTTTATATCTCAAATTGTAACGTCAGACACACAATCCATACAAGTCTGTTACGGGATCGAACAGAACCGAAGGCACTTCTCACGAAGCCCTTGCATATCCGGATAATTTTCAATCACGTCAGGACTTCCCGTCACTAAGGGTGATAAAACCTCTAAATCGAAGATCAGTCGATGTAGAGTAACTCGACGGTAATCCTTCCGTTTTCAAAAATATTCGGTCTTCAACACCGGTCTTCAATTGTGATTCATAACGACGTATCACATATTCGGAATGGGTTATACGACCCCATGGTCCTTTCCCGGCTAACCCGAATAGTGAGCGATTATTTAAAAATAAGTGTGGCATTCAAATTCATCCAATTCACAACAAATACCTATCTAAAGGTAATTATTGATAGTCGGTTATTTAACTATCAATAAAGATGCGCAACATCATCAGATTCCAAATAATGTTCCCAAATTATTTTATCTTCCAAAATATCTTTACTAGATGTATAATTTCCACACTTTAAAAATAAATCAACGTTTATTTTTAAACAACTTCCCATTTCTTTTTATAAATTCCATAGTGAATTTATATTTCAAAATATCTTCTGATATACGATTTTCAAATCGTTTTCAATATTCAATTTCAATTTATCTTTACAAAGATAAAATCTCAAAACGTTCATTTCATATTGGAAAAGCATTTCCATACTTATTTAAAAATAAGTATTTCACAAATCATTTATTTTCAACACTTAGAAAATATTCGATATACTTAAAATCAAAATTAAGTATATATCTCATTCTTTAAGGAAATCATTCTTAAATCACATTTATTTGAGTCAAAACGAATGTTGCGTAAAACATCGTTACGACGACTCGAAATCACTAGTATAGGGATTCGGAATTTAGATAGATATATAAATCCCAATACTATATAAAATATTTCCTTTCGGAAATCATTTACTATAACAACAGTGTTATAGTCCATCATTTCCTTATTCTTCGAAAACGTCTATTTCAACAATAAATGTTGAAATCTATGATTTCGATAATTCACACGTTTAAAAACATCTTTTAAAACAATTAACTTCATTTCATAATATCGCTTTCCCAAAACCCTATCCATTTTACTTAAAAATATATTCACTGTCCAAAATCGTGAATATACTTCACTAACCACATTTCGGTCTTTTCTACACCTTTTATTTCAATAACAATTCGCTATTTAAAATCACGAATATATCTTCTTTAATGTCCTTCTATATTTAATTTATCAAATCCAATTGATTTCGAATTTTATAAAACAACGTTTATAAATTCTATTTCCATTTTATAACAACTTCGTTTTATAAATCTCATTTTTATTCACAATTCGATTCATAACTCAAACTTTATACCAACAATTCATATTATAAGTTAATAACTTATAATTCCTTTATTTTCAAAAATCGTTCCTTTAAAACTTTACAACTGAAATGTTTATTCCTTTAAAAATCATTTTTACATCGTTTCCATTTTATAAATTTCTCAATTCTTTATTTCAAAAGAAATTACTTTTTTTGTTAAAATTAACAAAATCCTAACCTTTATAACTTTAAAGTTTTAACGTTTATTTATTTAAAATAAATCAATTCAACAATTTAAATAAACGTATTTTCAAAGATCACTTTTAAAAATTCTCTTTTAAAATCAACATCGTTATTTTTTTAAATTTCAAAATTTAAATCTGATGATGCAACAGCACCAATTCGTCAATCACAACAGCAAACATCATATATCAATATGATAACAGAATATACATCAATATCTGTAAATAAATAAATACGGGTGAGGAATCCAGTTGGATCCCTCCAACCTGTTTCCCTGCATCCAAAGACGTTAGCACAATACCAATTCCGCTCCAGTACGGAATTATCGCGGTATATGGGTTTTTATAAATCCGCTTACTAACGGCGCAATAGGGTCTCATCCGCTATACGAGGCGGGAAATCAATCAATCCAATATATACATATGCCAATATGTATATACTGCTATATATATAGATATATCCTATCATATCTAATAGCACATCCAAATAGAAATCAAACAGTCAATAATAACTGTAAAATCAAATTTCCTTCGAGTGAGAAAATCTCACCTTCGCTTTTAATTTGCAATCCCTTTTCCTTCTCGTTTTCTTCACAGTTCTAGACCTTGTATAAATAATTATACACTTTATTAATATTCGAAATAAATCGAACAATTAATTTTTTTTTTATTATTAATGATTTCATTTAATCTAATAATTCGATTCTAGCAACTTTTCCATTTTAAATAAATCATTTTATCCAATAAATTAAATTTCTAACAAATGTTCTTTTACAAAATATTTTTCATTCGAAACAAATTTTTTAATTCAACTAACAATTTATTTTAAGCAAATTTTCTTTACTGTAAATATATCTTTTCACCTTTCATTTCAATATCCATGTACAAACTATTTCACTGTTTAACTATTTAATTTAAAAACAAAAATCTTTTACCTCATTATAAACATAAATTTCTTATTTCTATATTATCTATGTATAAATTATTTTTAAATTAAAATAAAGATAAAAAACAAAATACCTCACTGCACTTGAAACCCAGGCTCGACCATTTCGACAGTCTCCTCCTTCACCTCTGACAAAATCGAAGGCGCTGCTTGTCGAATTGCCTCGCGACTCCAGCCTACCGCTCCCATCATCGAACTGTATCCCCGACTCGAACACGCCGAACCCCAGCCCTCACCTTCTGCTCAGACCATCGTATTGCTGCCGCTCGTCAGAGCACCACGCGACTCGCGACGCTCTATGAACCCAGGCCACCATCACGACCCCCTTCTATCTCGGCCTCCGACATCGCCTGCTCGACCGTGCCTTGCGACCAACCTCGCAGTCGCTTCGACCATATCTGCGAACAACCCTCGCGACCTCTCGCGATATCCTGAAGCCATCGCACTCGAGCGTCGAATACCCCTCTCGAGATCACCCCTCTGCTTAAACGATCGAACTCCGTTCGATTCGCGACCGTGATTTACAACCACTCGGTCGCCCCTATCGATTTCGAGAAAAGAGGAATTTGGCAATTAATTTTTTAATGGATTCGATTTGGGATAAAATCTGAAAAGGGGGAGGATATGTTTTTATCTCGACAGCCATTTCCGTTTGATTTTTATGAAGAGGGAGGGGAATTTAAAATCATAGGAGGCATGGTGTACACGATTAAATTTCGTGATTCTCGGCTTGAATTTAGGCGTGGATGAAGGAGATGAACGTGTGGTGATGTTGACCATTTTAACTTTAAATTCAAATTTAAATTCGATAAAGATTTTTAATGCGTTTACACGCCGTACGATCACGTATTGACTCCGAAAAATACGAAAATTGAAATCCGACAATTATTCAAAATTACGGACCCAATGGAACTGGTTTCGTCGAATTCCGAGACTGTCTGAAAAATGACTATTTTTAAATATCGATTTGAACAACTAAATTCAAAACTGAATAAATCGATTTTAGATTCGATTCTGAAGTTTTAATTATCTTCAGTATAATCAATATAAATTTTAGAAGCTTTTGAAATATTTTTCTTCAGCTTAAAATTGAAGATTCAAAATTTTTTTATCTAGTCCAATAGATTAAATTTTATAATTTAATCGCCAATTTCAAAGTTATATCGGGAATTCAAATTAAATCATCGTTCAAATATTTAAAATTAATTAAATATCCTCAATTTAATTCGTTCAAAATTCTGGGTCGTTACAAACTTCCCTCCTTAAAAGAATTTCGTCCCGAAATTACAAGTTAGGAAAAAAATGATCCTTAACTCGTCTACTATTTTTCACAATCTAAATAGTTTTATCAATTTTTCAAAACAAATCTTCTACTAAAGATTCGTTATCATTCAACTACATTTCAACTTCAACTCTAAGTTTCAAAACAACATTGTTTAACTTCAAAATTCAAATTCGAGTTTAAATTCAAATTTTAACTTTCAAAATTTCTCAAAAATTTTCTAACACTCGAAATTTTCGAAAAATTTCGCCAGCGTCTCCTTTGCGCGGCTAATACGGTACGACTACAAAACGTCCCTACGGACTCTCAGATTTCAAAAAAGAAAAAGAAAAAGCCAAGCGGCTAGAGAGAAATCATCAAAAACTCATATTAAAACTCAAATACGTACCTTTTGTCGAGCAATTCAAATTATCTTTGAAATCAAATCCAATTCCTTTATAACACCTGTATATCCTACTAGCCATTATATCTAGTTACATATTCAAACATTTTGCAAATTCTATTACAAAATTTCTAATATCAACTTCTTATACCATTTCTAGTTTACTATTGAAGTTATATCCATTATCATTCAATTTTACATTTCAATTCATAATTACTGAATTTAATTCGTTCCAAACCTTATTAATTTGGTCAATATTCAATTAGTTTCACTTACTAATTTTTAGTTTAATACTTCACAAATCAAATTCAATTCCAGTTCTATTTACTTTACAAATCAAAAATGAATTTTAACATTCAATTTCATTTCCTTGTACTTACAATTGCAAATTTATTTATTCATTCACAAATTCTTTCATTTTCAATTTGAATTCTCATTTCTATCAAATTTCAAATATTTTATAAGTCTTTGACTTATTTACATTTTGATTTATACAAATCGCTTCTACATTCATATTACTAATTCCATTCCACTAATAAATTTTAATTTCGATCATTTTCTTGGAATCCCATTCCAAGTTATAAATTCGTTCACAATTTATATTTACACTTTTAATTCATATATGAATTCATTTCCTTATGCTTCCAGTTCATATTTAAAATTTCATTCGTTAAATGGATTTTTATTTAAACTTTAAACTTTACAAGTTATCAATTTCATAATATTTTATAAATATTTTTATATAGTATTCCAGAGTCTTTTCAACATTTCAAAGCTATTTTGAAAACAATTCAAATTATCCTTTGAATTTCAAAAACAAAACGCAAATTTTTCAAACAACTTCCTTTTAAAACAATTTGGCAGCAATTTCTCTTTTGGAAACCCGAAAATGAACACCGGTGATGTCGCGATCATCATCGGAATTATTTTCCAGCGACCGAAAAGAGTTTAGAGCTTTTCATTCTTCCAGAACACTTTGCAAAACCTTTGAAATTCATTTTCAAATCAAAAAGGAATTTAAACTTTTCAAATCTCCAAAATTTTCAAATTCTTTTCAAAACATTTCCAAAAACTTCTCTGGAATTCCGTTTCAATTATAAGTCACATTTATAATTTACATTTTTTAATTTCATTTGTATATGTATTTATTTCTTAACTTTGGAGTTACGATTTGAATTTCTTATTCAATTTTAGTGATGATAATTCACTATTATTACTTCCTAATATCCAAACATCCATATACTATGATAATTCATAGAAAAATCATTTCTTTTATATACAAAAATAGTTTTGGGTAAAATTATTTCATTTACCCTATTTAAAACAATACTGTGTCAGTTTATCTTGTTTAAGAGTTTAGAAACCCCTATCGATCACAGTTAGCTAGACTGCACCGACCAGAATCCATAAACAATCAACCGATAAGTCAACACAATACAAAACAATTTCATATTCACTAACAAATACGCGCTCATATCTATTATTACACTCAACTCATTCTAGAGTACTGCTGACTCTATCTCTAATGAGTAACACCCAACAGAGCAGGGTTGTCGCTTAACCATATGCTCTGATACCACTCTGTCACATCCTGAAATTTTCGACTTTCGAAAATTCGACATCGATACTCACTTTATCGACTGCCGAGCAATCGAGTGCCGGAAACTCCAATAGTGAGGGTTTTAAGAAAAAGAAAAAGTAGAAGAAGAAGAAGAAGAACAACAGAAAACACATCAGAACAGAAAACAATATCAGAATCTTACACATCGCAGCGGAACAATATACAATAGATAATTACTAGTCTTTTAAAACAAAGAACTATATCATTTTATACATTCATCAATCATCAGAGTCAATATACAACTCAGTACAACAATGGACAGTTATATAACTTGTCCTCATACAGAATACACAACGGAATAAATACTATTAGATACAAATACTACGTCTCGTCATCCAGCTTATCTCCAAAGCTCCAGAATATCCTGAATATCCTGATAATATAACTCTAGGCTGCCCGTGTGGAAATTGGTGGGCACCCAGAGTTTAGAAGGGAACAATAAACTCCGAGTCAGTCATGGTGACTGGTGTGAGATCGTAAAACAGTTATTCTTTATAACAACAAAATAATTTTTTAAGTCAATTCGAAATGCTTTTGGAAAATGAAACTACCATAAGACCTCCCACCACACACACAATGCAAACGCAGAATTGGAGGAGATTTCTTCTTATGATAGTCAAAGATGCTTACTACGCAAAATCAAATCATTTTTGATATTATTATTAGTGCATAGTGTAGAAATCATTTCGAAAGTATAATATTAATCTTAGCCAGCATAGGCATTCCGCACTTATGCCTACTATAGCTACTATGTTCAATAGCAGGTTACCGCCACATTCCATAGCAGGTAATACAACTAAAACCGTACAAGTCACGTATTGTTTCTTTGGATTCCCAACAAATGGTCAGGCTAAGGAACTTCCTATCCACGATGGGTACGTCCCTGGAATAGACGACCCGAGAACCTAACCGGATCTCTGCCAACACAAGGCCGGGTTACCTCTGCAAAAATAGGTAACTACTGACACGCGTATGCCATCCCCCGATCGTCACCGATCTTCCCGAGGATCCCCGATTTCCAACAAACCACAAAGAAATAAATTTTGCAGCAACCACAGAGGTTAAGTATCTGGGCTCCATACCATGATACCACCTTTATCCAGAAGGAATGACATACACTAAGGGGCGCTACTCCCTAGAACCTTGCTGCATTCTTCCTGTTTCGACCATTTCCGGGGTGTGAGGCTCGACGAAGTCTCGTCCACAAAGCTACGCTTTCTACAAAAAGCCCTGCTTCGGGTCAAACAAAATGATCAACCTGTGATCACAAAGATATAAGATCAAACAAATGATCATATCACAAATGATCAAACACTGATCATTTCACAGCAACACTCAGTATGCCACGTTACCAAATTGGGATATATCGCTGATAAATTTCAACTACATAACCTCTGAGCTCGTACGTCTCAGAGAAGGGTGTTAAGCTAAGAGAATAAATTCTCCGCCACCAACAGAAATGTATTTGAAAGAAATC
Organism: Allium fistulosum; assembly: GCA_030737815.1. Taxonomy (NCBI): domain Eukaryota; kingdom Viridiplantae; phylum Streptophyta; class Magnoliopsida; order Asparagales; family Amaryllidaceae; genus Allium; species Allium fistulosum. The sequence goes on along the minus strand of CM060902.1, from coordinate 1,123,590,211 downwards.
AGCTTTATATCTCAAATTGTAACGTCAGACACACAATCCATACAAGTCTGTTCCGGGATCGAACAGAACCGAAGGCACTTCTCACGAAGCCCTTGCATATCCGGAAAATTTTCAATCATGTCAGGACTTCCCGTCACTAAGGGTGATAAAACCTCTAAATCGAAGATCAGTCGATGTAGAGTAACTCGACGGTAATCCTTCCGTTTTCAAAAATATTCGGTCTTCAACACCGGTCTTCAATTGCGATTCATAACGACGTATCACATATACGGAATGGGTTATACGACCCCATGGTCCTTTCCCGGCTAACCCGAATAGTGAGCGATTATTTAAAAATAAGTGTGGCATTCAAATTCATCCAATTCACAACAAATACCTATCTAAAGGTAATTATTGATAGTCGGTTATTTAACTATCAATAAAGATGCGCAACATCATCAGATTCCAAATAATGTTCCCAAATTATTTTATCTTCCAAAATATCTTTACTAGATGTATAATTTCCACACTTTAAAAATAAATCAACGTTTATTTTTAAACAACTTCCCATTTCTTTTTATAAATTCCATAGTGAATTTATATTTCAAAATATCTTCTGATATACGATTTTCAAATCGTTTTCAATATTCAATTTCAATTTATCTTTACAAAGATAAAATCTCAAAACGTTCATTTCATATTGGAAAAGCATTTCCATACTTATTTAAAAATAAGTATTTCACAAATCATTTATTTTCAACACTTAGAAAATATTCGATATACTTAAAATCAAAATTAAGTATATATCTCATTCTTTAAGGAAATCATTCTTAAATCACATTTATTTGAGTCAAAACGAATGTTGCGTAAAACATCGTTACGACGACTCGAAATCACTAGTATAGGGATTCGGAATTTAGATAGATATATAAATCCCAATACTATATAAAATATTTCCTTTCGGAAATCATTTACTATAACAACAGTGTTATAGTCCATCATTTCCTTATTCTTCGAAAACGTCTATTTCAACAATAAATGTTGAAATCTATGATTTCGATAATTCACACGTTTAAAAACATCTTTTAAAACAATTAACTTCATTTCATAATATCGCTTTCCCAAAACCCTATCCATTTTACTTAAAAATATATTCACTGTCCAAAATCGTGAATATACTTCACTAACCACATTTCAGTCTTTTCTACACCTTTTATTTCAATAACAATTCGCTATTTAAAATCGCGAATATATCTTCTTTAATGTCCTTCTATATTTAATTTATCAAATCCAATTGATTTCGAATTTTATAAAACAACGTTTATAAATTCTATTTCCATTTTATAACAACTTCGTTTTATAAATCTCATTTTTATTCACAATTCGATTCATAACTCAAACTTTATACCAACAATTCATATTATAAGTTAATAACTTATAATTCCTTTATTTTCAAAAATCGTTCCTTTAAAACTTTACAACTGAAATGTTTATTCCTTTAAAAATCATTTTTACATCGTTTCCATTTTATAAATTTCTCAATTCTTTATTTCAAAAGAAATTACTTTTTTTGTTAAAATTCACAAAATCCTAACCTTTATAACTTTAAAGTTTTAACGTTTATTTATTTAAAATAAATCAATTCAACAATTTAAATAAACGTATTTTCAAAGATCACTTTTAAAAATTCTCTTTTAAAATCAACATCGTTATTTTTTTAAATTTCAAAATTTAAATCTGATGATGCAACAGCACCAATTCGTCAATCACAACAGCAAACATCATATATCAATATGATAACAGAATATACATCAATATCTGTAAATAAATAAATACGGGTGAGGAATCCAGTTGGATCCCTCCAACCTGTTTCCCTGCATCCAAAGACGTTAGCACAATACCAATTCCGCTCCAGTACGGAATTATCGCGGTATATGGGTTTTTATAAATCCGCTTACTAACGGCGCAATAGGGTCTCATCCGCTATACGAGGCGGGAAATCAATCAATCCAATATATACATATGCCAATATGTATATACTGCTATATATATAGATATATCCTATCATATCTAATAGCACATCCAAATAGAAATCAAACAGTCAATAATAACTGTAAAATCAAATTTCCTTCGAGTGAGAAAATCTCACCTTCGCTTTTAATTTGCAATCCCTTTTCCTTCTCGTTTTCTTCACAGTTCTAGACCTTGTATAAATAATTATACACTTTATTAATATTCGAAATAAATCGAACAATTAATTTTTTTTTTATTATTAATGATTTCATTTAATCTAATAATTCGATTCTAGCAACTTTTCCATTTTAAATAAATCATTTTATCCAATAAATTAAATTTCTAACAAATGTTCTTTTACAAAATATTTTTCATTCGAAACAAAATTTTTAATTCAACTAACAATTTATTTTAAGCAAATTTTCTTTACTGTAAATATATCTTTTCACCTTTCATTTCAATATCCATGTACAAACTATTTCACTGTTTAACTATTTAATTTAAAAACAAAAATCTTTTACCTCATTATAAACATAAATTTCTTATTTCTATATTATCTATGTATAAATTATTTTTAAATTAAAATAAAGATAAAAAAACAAAATACCTCACTGCACTTGAAACCCAGGCTCGACCATTTCGACAGTCTCCTCCTTCACCTCTGACAAAATCGAAGGCGCTGCTTGTCGAATTGCCTCGCGACTCCAGCCTACCGCTCCCATCATCGAACTGTATCCCCTACTCGAACACGCCGAACCCCAGCCCTCACCTTCTGCTCAGACCATCGTATTGCTGCCGCTCGTCAGAGCACCACGCGACTCGCGACGCTCTATGAACCCAGGCCACCATCACGACCCCCTTCTATCTCGGCCTCCGACATCGCCTGCTCGGCCGTGCCTCGCGACCTACCTCGCAGTCGCTTCGACCATATCTGCGAACAACCCTCGCGACCTCTCGCGATATCCTGAAGCCATCGCACTCGAGCGTCGAATACCCCTCTCGAGATCACCCCTCTGCTTAAACGATCGAACTCCGTTCGATTCGCGACCGTGATTTACAACCACTCGGTCGCCCCTATCGATTTCGAGAAAAGAGGAATTTGGCAATTAAATTTTTAATGGATTCGATTTGGGATAAAATCTGAAAAGGGGGAGGATATGTTTTTATCTCGACAGCCATTTCCGTTTGATTTTTATGAAGAGGGAGGGGAATTTAAAATCAGAGGAGGCATGGTGTACACGATTAAATTTCGTGATTCTCGGCTTGAATTTAGGCGTGGATGAAGGAGATGAACGTGTGGTGATGTTGACCATTTTAACTTTAAATTCAAATTTAAATTCGATAAAGATTTTTAATGCGTTTACACGCCGTACGATCACGTATTGACTCCGAAAAATACGAAAATTGAAATCTGACAATTATTCAAAATTACGGACCCAATGGAACTGGTTTCGTCGAATTCCGAGACTATCTGAAAAATGACTATTTTTAAATATCGATTTGAACAACTAAATTCAAAACTGAATAAATCGATTTTAGATTCGATTCTGAAGTTTTAATTATCTTCAGTATAATCAATATAAATTTTAGAAGCTTTTGAAATATTTTTCTTCAGCTTAAAATTGAAGATTCAAAATTTTTTTATCTAGTCCAATAGATTAAATTTTATAATTTAATCGCCAATTTCAAAGTTATATCGGGAATTCAAATTAAATCATCGTTCAAATATTTAAAATTAATTAAATATCCTCAATTTAATTCGTTCAAAATTCTGGGTCGTTACACATATGTATTTTGTTTTGTTTCTTTTCCTTTTATTTGCTTTATTACTTAGTGATATAAGTGAGCTTCTAACTTTGTTTTATTTTTCTTTTATTTTTGGTAGTCTATTTGTATTGCATTGTTTTGTATGGATTTATGAGATTAAAATTTATATATTTACTTTATTTTGAAATGTAGATGAATTTCTATATTTTATTTTGTTGTTAAAATTTTAGCTAATGCTCTTTTTTATATTTTTATATCTTATCTTTTATATATTGATTTCTATTTTTAGCCTAAATTATTATTATTATTATTTTTACTTCCATTTCTATTTTAAATATTTATTCTAAATTTTACTGTAATACTTATTATTTTATTTTTATTTCTATTTCTAATATAGATCATCAATCCCAAATTTTATCATTATAATTTATCTTTAAATCATTTAGTTAAATTTTAATTCAAACTCAATATATATACATATATTGTGACGACCCGGAATTTTTGAGCATTTGAAATAGGAATATTTAATTAATTTTAAATATTCAAAAGATAATTATTAATTTTAATTTCAAATATCATTATTTATTAGATAAGTAATTGTTGAATTTAAATTATTGAAATTGGTAAATTATTGAATCTGGAGCTTTAAGCCTGTTAAAAATAATTTAAAGGATTGTAAAGATTGTATTGATAGTACTGAAGATAGTAAAAGTGTTGAAACTGAATTTGGAAGTGTTTTGTTAAGTTTTAAAAATATATCGTTGAAATTGAATTCAAAAATAGTCTTCCGAGGCACAGTCTCGGAATGCGACGAAACCAGTTCCATTGGATCCGTAATATTGTATTATTATTGGATTTCAAGTTTCGTATTTTTCGGAGTTGTTATGTGAGCACACGATGAGTAAACGCGTTGAAAATTAAATCGAATTCAATTTAAAATTTAATTTTTAAATTTGTCAACATCAGCACGTTGTCTCCTTGAATCATGCCGAAGATCACGAAATTTATCGTGCAAAGCTTACCCCTTCGTTTCAAAGCATGGCCCCGTATCCTTTTCTTTCGTTCAAATCAAAAACAAATCCATCGTTCAAAGAAAATAAAAATAAATGGTCGCACACTTCTTATTCAAATCGAAACAAATTCGTCTTCCTCCGAAAAACTTCAGTGTCGCGAGTTTCAAATAGAGCATAGGCCTTTGTTCAATCTAGGGTTACTTGATTTGGGGCTTCAAGATTTGCGTGAAAGGGCGACAGCCTGGGCTGGAGGCAGGCTTTCAGCCGACTCGCGAGGATGAGGGTCGCGATGAGGGTAGTGGTATCGGTGAGGAACGCATTCGCGAGTGGGTTTCCAGGGGATGTTGGCGATGGCGACGTCGCAATGATTCTAGGGTCTTGCGAGTTCACGATGGTGATGCTGAAGGGACGGTGGAGACATTTTGGGTTGCGCACGCGTGAAGGGCAGATGCGAAGGCTCGGGTGATGGTCGAGGCGGTGACGTTCCGAGCTGGGTAGTGGCTAGGGTTTCAGTAGCTTTGAGGTAATCGCTGTTTATTTCTTTTGATTTTTAATCAAATTAAATTACTGCATATATGAAATTATGTAAGCCTTCGAAGATAAAATTTGTTAATGTCGAAATTTTAATAGTTACTGTTATGCAGTTTCAGTTTAATATGTAAGTTGGGAAATTTAAATGCGGTATATATATATACTATAAAGGTAGTTTTATTTAATAGAACTAATTTAATTATTTTAGTACTAAAAATAAGGTATTAGCGGAAATTTAGTTTTAAATCTAATGGATTGTTTGGTTAGTTCAAATGAAATAATTAGTTAATTAAAGTTATTTAAATGGAAATTTATCATCAATTAGTTCAAATATTTATAAAATCATATAATGTCTATTCAAGGTCTTAAACGTGAAGAAAACAAGCTGGATTGGAATTGGATTGCCAAACAAATTAAAGGTGAGTTAATCTCACTCGGTTAAATTATAATTTAAATTTAATTGGTTAAATTTAAATAATTGGTTGAATGATTGATTTGGTTTGATGTGATACTATATATATAGTAGTATATAGCAATACATACATATTGGCATATGTATATATTGGAGTTGTTGATATTCCCACATTATATAGTGGATGAGACCCTATGCGCCGCATAATAGCGGATGATATTTTATAAAACCCATATACTGCGATATTCCACCTCGAAGAGGAATTGGTATTGTGCTAACATTTGTGGATGCAGGGAAACAGGTTGGAGGGATCCAACTGGATTCCTCAAAATATTTAATTTTGTTTAAATATTCTGTGCTATGATTGTCGATATCCTGTGATGATTTATATTGGATAATCTAGTTGGATTGAATTTCCCAGTATAATGAGTTATCAAAAGCAATTGAATTGGATTTTTGGAAAGAAATAAAAGACTAAAATTTAAGTTAAGTAATTCTAGTGAATTCGAATAAATTAAATATGGAAAAGAAGAATTTTAAATAAACAGAGAATATTGAATTTAAAGAAAACTTATGTGATGTTATTTAAAGGGATAAATAATTTATTTTAATTCAATGTTTAAATGTAATTAAAAAGAAAGAAAGAATTTGGGAAATCTGAAACTTGTGTCGGTTTAAAGATTTTAAATCATAATGAGAAATAAAATCTGGAAGTTAATGAATTTGGAAATAAATGGATTAAGTAAGGAAATTTATTTCAAAGTAAAATAAATTGGGAAATCAATTATAAATTTGATTTAAATACTTTGGGATTTGGAATTTAAAAGAGAAGTGAGATTTTGAAATTTATAAACTGGGTTTATAAAGTGAAATGGAATATCAGGGAATAATTGAGAATATAAATTCAAGGTGGGAATTTATAAAAGAATATGAATTGGTTTAAAAATAAATGTTGATTTATTTTTAAAAGATGGGAATGAGAAGTGTATTTCTCTGGATAGCCAAGTACGTTTTCAAAGCAAATTTTAATATAAGTTAAAAGTTCTAATTTGTGTAAAAAGGCATGTTTTAGGAAATTGATTTTTTTCTAAAGGTTAATTTCCAAAGTAGTATTTTCAAAAAAATCTATTATTGTAGTAATTATATAAAAGTGATTTGGTATTATGTTTTAAAAAGAGAAATTTAGTTTATATTTGAAAAGTGGTTTCATTTTAAATATTCCTTAAGTATATATTTTGTTAAGGTATTAAAGTAGTTTTTAAATTTCAATATTTTAAAGTATATTTATAGTAAAGTGTTTTTAAAATTATTTTAAAATCTAAAAGTATTTTGTACTTGGTGATTCAGTGGAAATAATTATTTGGGAAATGTATTCCGTAAGCGGAATCTGTTTGAAATTGTTTTCAAATGAGCTTTGAAAATTTGGAAATATATCTTGGAAAGATATTTGGGCAAATAAATAATGTGGGAAATTATTTATTGTGTGATGGTTGCTTGTGGATGTTAATTGATAGTTAAATAACCGACTATCAATATTGGCCAAATGCGCTGATCGTTTCGAAGAGACCGGGATCGGGTTTGCTACATTACAGCGTGATAGGGGGTTCTCGCTTTGCGTTAGGTGGCGAACGGGAGACTCTTACCCCTACATGTCCCAACTGTAACGACCCGACTTTCCAGTCCCAGAAAATCGAACCATTTGTGTTAAAGAAGAAGAGGTAGAAGAAGAAGAAACAGAAAATCAACAATAGAATCTCACATCGCAGCGGAATAAAATATAATATATACAAAACAGATCTTTACTCAAACAGAAAAATATATCTGTTTATACAATATATTACAGAATCCAACATCAGAGTTCATCACATCAATGATATACACCCAGTATACACAGCGGAACAATAAACAAATACGGAAGTACGTATCGCCATCCAGCTCGTCTCCTGAGCTCCACAGCTACAATCTGAACCGAGATAAACAGGTTTAGGATATGATGCTGTGGAGTTCAGGAGACGAGCTGGATGACGATACGTACTCACGTACTTGTTATTATTTTTCCGCTGTGTATTCAGTTGTATGTTATGGATGTTGATGTACTCTGATGATGTATTCTGATGATGTATTATATAAACAGATATAGTTTTTGATTTGTGTAAAGATCTGTTGATATATATTATATTTTATTCCACTGCGATGGTTAGATTCTAATGTTGTTTTTTTCTATTTTTCTTCTTCTACCTCTTCTTCTTAACTAAAATGGTTCGATTTTCCGGGTCTGGAAAGCCGGGTCGTTACAGTGGTATCAGAGCGAAGGCTAGCGATAACCTTGGCTCTGGTGGGAATTTTGAGAGCATTAATAGTATGAGCGCGTATTTGTTAGTGAATATAAAATGGTTTTGTATTGTGTTTACTTATCGGTTGAGTGTTTATGGATTCTGGTCGATGTGTGGGACGCCACAATATCGATAGGGGTTTCTAAACTCTTAAACAAGACAAACCGACACAGTATTGTTTTAAAGAAGGGTAAATGAAATAATTTTACCCAAATTATTTTTGTATAAAAAGGAAAGTTTTGTAAACTATTCTAGTTAATATATATATATATATGGTTGTTTGGATGTTAGATGTGATAATATTGGATTATTATCATTATTATATGGAAACTTAACTAGAAATTGAAATTTATAGCCAAAGTAAAGAATCAAATTTTATAATAAAATAAAATTTGAAATATAGATTATAAATGTAATTTATAAATTGGAATAAACTCCATATCCAAATGAGATAGTAATTTAAAATAGAATTCCAGAGAAAGGTTTAAATTTAATTGGATGGGTTGGAAATTTGGAATTTTTAAGAAAGGACTTAAAATTCCTTTGGATTTGAAAACGGTTTTCAAGGGTGTGGGAGAAATAGTAGTGATACTATTTTGGGAAATATTTGAAATGATTTAAAGTGATAAAAGCACTAAACTCTCTTGGGTCGCTGGAAAATAATTCCGATGATGATCGCGACATCATCGGTGTTCATTTTCGAGTTTCCAAAGAGAAATTGCTACCAAATTGTTTCAAATTGAATTTGTTGCGAACTGGGTTTGATTTTAGAATTCAAAAAGATAATGGAATTTACCAAAGGAGTTTGGATATAGTTGATTTCAAAAAGGGATTTTGAAATTTTGAAAATTTGTGTATACTCTGGAATCTTATTTTGGAATATTTATAGAATAATAATAATGAAAAATATATACTTGACTAAAATTTAATGTATAATCTGGAGTAAAGGGTAAAATGTGAATGGGAAAAAGTAGTCAAGATGGACTAAAAATAATTAATGTTTGGAAATAAAATTTATTGGTTAAATAATGAATTGGTGAATGAATAAATGGATCAACTATTGTACTTATAAAGTGAAGTTGATATTAATAAGAAGAAATTGGGAAATTGTAATCCGGCAATTAAAATTTAACTTAAGTAAATGAAAGTGAAGGAAATATATTTGAATTTAACTTGAAATAAGTTATATAAATTGAAATTGAAATTGAATTAAATTGGATAGAAATAAATTCTACCGAGTATAGATAATATTTAATGAAATAAAATTCTACTCAAACAGATAAATATGAAAATCCAAACTTTGGATATAAAATAAGATTGAACTCAAGGAAATCAAATAGAATGGATTTCAAGTTAAATGAAAGGAAAATCAAATATGGGATTTGATTAAAAGAAAATGAAATCAAGGATTTGAACGGAAGTTGTTGAATAAAATAAACTTAAGTTATTGGGTGGAATTGTTTGAAGAAAATAAATAACTTGAGTAAAATTTTGTGATGGTTATTTGATATATTGGTGGCTGAGTTTAATAAAATGGTTTGGAATCAAACTCTTTGGATATGGAAGAAATACAATGGAAGTTGTGAATAAATTTAAAATGGAATAGGTTAAATGTAAATTTATTGGATTTAACCTAAATGGTTCTAAAGCAGAAGTAATCATTTATTCACATTGATATTGTCGAATTGTATTAGAAAATGGATCGTTTGAGGTAAAACGAGGTTAAATAAAATTCTATGAATTGATAGAAAGGAAATAAAATTGATTTTAGGAATCAATTGTAGTAAATGTGAGTTAATATAAGCAATATAATTGATTTTTAAATCAATCGTAATAAATACGTATTCATTTGGATTAAAATGAATAGAATGTAAGTAATGAAGTGTAAACCATGTAAATGGAAGCATTTAATTTGTGTTGGGCCTAATAAATTCACTTATGGAAGTGTTTAGTGAATATTGCTTATGTTGTATGTGTTAGCTAATGAAATTAATTGAAATGATACCAAACTTTGGATATTTGTCACTAACCTGTTTAAGTTGAGTTAGTACAGGTTCGGGAAAACCGTTTGGCTGGATTTGACTGCGCTAATTGCTTAAATAAATAACCGCTTGCGTAAAAATGCTAAATAAGGTACGCCTACGCAATAAAAATAGGAAATATGAACTGTTTTTTTTGTTTTCCGGCCGGGTGGGCCGATGTATATATATTTGTGCATCCTGCGATATCGCAGAAGTCCCTCCGTACAAAGGAGACTCTGTCAAAATTTTCCATAAATTTTGGAAGTAAGAAAATTTTTGAAAATTTTCATTTACGATAAATGATTTAAATTTGTTAAGCAAATGAAATTAAAACTGGATATTGAAATCTAATTCAAATGTGAATGTAAGGTGAAGTAAAATCAAAGGAACTAAAGAAAGTAAAGTTCGTAAATAAACTGTTATTTGAGGTTTAAATTAAATAGTAAGTGAAACTAATCCATATTCAAAATGGAAGCCAATTTGAGTTTAAATGAAATTGTAAGGGCTAAGTAAATAGTAATTAAAATAAACTTCAATGGGAAAGTGAAAATAAATATAAACTTCAAAAATGAAGTAAAACAAATCCAAGAAGTATATAAAATGTTTATATTGGACTTAAGAAATGAATGGTGAATTCTTAAGTAAATTTGGTATGGAGGAAAATTATTCTAGGTGAATAATTGAATGACGATTAAAATTTGAAGATGTGAATGGGATAAGTGTGATAAGTGAATAACAATCAAATGAATGTGAATAAAAAGGAAATTGATATAATTGATAATCAATTGGAATTTATACGTAGGATGTACGTATATTATTTTATTCGCATAATGATTTGATCCGGATTCGAGCACAGAATTTCGAGGTAATTATACCGATCCGAGTTGGGATTTTTCACTCGATTTTCGACGGTGAACCTGGATATGGATTGTTGATTGATTCTGGATATTCTCTATCATAGTTTGTGGCTATGCAAGGAAAATGACGGTTTCTGATCAAGAAACCAGATTTGAGTCCGCACTAGGAAGTCGGGTGGGCGATACTAGTTCGGAAGTGAAATTGTGTGATCGATTGAGCGATCGAATGTGATATTGCGTACGGATGATATATGTGCATCGTACGGGCTGAGTAAGACAAATATTGTAAATTTGTAAAGGAAAGTATAAAATGACTTTGGAATTGTGATTGAATGTTATTGCTTAGTAGAATATACAGGTGTATAAAAGCAATGGATAAATTGGGATTTTTGATTTTTTTTTTGAAGATAAAATTTAATGGCCCGACAAAAGGTATGTATTTGAATTTCTATATGAAATTTGATTGGGTTTTTGATCCAGCCACTTGGCCTTTTGTTTTCTTTTTGAGATTGGAGGGCCGTAGAGCCATTTTGTAGTAGTACCGAGCTAGCCGCGCAAAGGAGATGCTGGCGAAATTTTTCGAAAATTTAGAGAGTTAGAAAAATTTTGAGAAATTTTGATAAGTTAAAATTTGAATTCAAATTTAAATTTGAATTGATAAGTAGGTGATATGGGTTGAACTTATGAATAAGTTTGGGAAGTTAAAAAAAATGATTAGTGTATCATTAATAAAAGATTGTTTGGGTATTGTTAAAACTGTTTGAATTTGAGAAATAGTAATGGGTATTGGATCATTCTTCCTAACTGGTAATTTCGGGGACGAAATTCTTTTAAGGGGGGAGGAATGTGACGACCCGGAATTTTTGAGCATTTGAAATAGGAATATTTAATTAATTTTAAATATTCAAAAGATAATTATTAACTTTAATTTCAAATATCATTATTTATTAGATAAGTAATTGTTGAATTTAAATTATTGAAATTGGTAAATTATTGAATCTGGAGCTTTAAGCCTGTTAAAAATAATTTAAAGGATTGTAAAGATTGTATTGATAGTACTGAAGATAGTAAAAGTGTTGAAACTGAATTTGGAAGTGTTTTGTTAAGTTTTAAAAATATATCGTTGAAATTGAATTCAAAAATAGTCTTCCGAGGCACAGTCTCGGAATGCGACGAAACCAGTTCCATTGGATCCATAATATTGTATTATTATTGGATTTCAAGTTTCGTATTTTTCGGAGTTGTTATGTGAGCACACGATGAGTAAACGCGTTGAAAATTAAATCGAATTCAATTTAAAATTTAATTTTTAAATTTGTCAACATCAGCACGTTGTCTCCTTGAATCATGCCGAAGATCATGAAATTTATCGTGCAAAGCTTACCCCTTCATTTCAAAGCATGGCCCCGTATCCTTTTCTTTCGTTCAAATCAAAAACAAATCCATCGTTCAAAGAAAATAAAAATAAATGGTCGCACACTTCTTATTCAAATCGAAACAAATTCGTCTTCCTCCGAAAAACTTCAGTGTCGCGAGTTTCAAACAGAGCATAGGCCTTTGTTCAATCTAGGGTTACTTGATTTGGGGCTTCAAGATTTGCGTGAAAGGGCGACAGCCTGGGCTGGAGGCAGGCTTTCAGGCGACTCGCGAGGATGAGGGTCGCGATGAGGGTAGTGGTATCGGTGAGGCACGCATTCGCGAGTGGGTTTCCAGGGGATGTTGGCGATGGCGACGTCGCAATGATTCTAGGGTCTTGCGAGTTCACGATGGTGATGCTGAAGGGACGGTGGAGACATTTTGGGTTGCGCACGCGTGAAGGGCAGATGCGAAGGCTCGGGTGATGGTCGAGGCGGTGACGTTCCGAGCTGGGTAGTGGCTAGGGTTTCAGTAGCTTTGAGGTAATCGCTGTTTATTTCTTTTGATTTTTAATCAAATTAAATTACTGCATATATGAAATTATGTAAGCCTTCGAAGATAAAATTTGTTAATGTCGAAATTTTAATAGTTACTGTTATGCAGTTTCAGTTTAATATGTAAGTTGGGAAATTTAAATGCGGTATATATATATATATATACTATAAAGGTAGTTTTATTTAATAGAACTAATTTAATTATTTTAGTACTAAAAATAAGGTATTAGCGGAAATTTAGTTTTAAATCTAATGGATTGTTTGGTTAGTTCAAATGAAATAATTAGTTAATTAAAGTTATTTAAATGGAAATTTATCACCAATTAGTTCAAATATTTATAAAATCATATAATGTCTATTCAAGGTCTTAAACATGAAGAAAACAAGCTGGATTGGAATTGGATTGCCAAACAAAATTAAAGGTGAGTTAATCTCACTCAGTTAAATTATAATTTAAATTTAATTGGTTAAATTTAAATAATTGGTTGAATGATTGATTTGGTTTGATGTGATACTATATATATAGTAGTATATAGCAATATATACATATTGGCATATGTATATATTGGAGTTGTTGATATTCCCACATTATATAGTGGATGAGACCCTATGCGCCGCATAATAGCGGATGATATTTTATAAAACCCATATACTGCGATATTCCACCTCGAAGTGGAATTGGTATTGTGCTAACATTTGTGGATGCAGGGAAACAGGTTGGAGGGATCCAACTGGATTCCTCAAAATATTTAATTTTGTTTAAATATTCTGTGCTATGATTGTCGATATCCTGTGATGATTTATATTGGATAATCTGGTTGGATTGAATTTCCCAGTATAATGAGTTATCAAAAGCAATTGATTTGGATTTTTGGAAAGAAATAAAAGACTAAAATTTAAGTTAAGTAATTCTAGTGAAATCGAATAAATTAAATATGGAAAAGAAGAATTTTAAATAAACAGAGAATATTGAATTTAAAGAAAACTTATGTGATGTTATTTAAAGGGATAAATAATTTATTTTAATTCAATGTTTAAATGTAATTAAAAAGAAAGAAAGAATTTGGGAAATCTGAAACTTGTGTCGGTTTAAAGATTTTAAATCATAATGAGAAATAAAATCTGGAAGTTAATGAATTTGGAAATAAATGGATTAAGTAAGGAAATTTATTTCAAAGTAAAATAAATTGGGAAATCAATTATAAATTTGATTTAAATACTTTGGGATTTGGAATTTAAAAGAGAAGTGAGATTTTGAAATTTATAAACTGGGTTTATAAAGTGAAATGGAATATCAGGGAATAATTGAGAATATAAATTCAAGGTGGGAATTTATAAAAGAATATGAATTGGTTTAAAAATAAATGTTGATTTATTTTTAAAAGATGGAAATGAGAAGTGTATTTCTCTGGATAGCCAAGTACGTTTTCAAAGCAAATTTTAATATAAGTTAAAAGTTCTAATTTGTGTAAAAAGGCATGTTTTAGGAAATTGATTTTTTTCTAAAGGTTAATTTCCAAAGTAGTATTTTCAAAAAAATCTATTATTGTAGTAATTATATAAAAGTGATTTGGTATTATGTTTTAAAAAGAGAAATTTAGTTTATATTTGAAAAGTGGTTTCATTTTAAATATTCCTTAAGTATATATTTTGTTAAGGTATTAAAGTAGTTTTTAAATTTCAATATTTTAAAGTATATTTATAGTAAAGTGTTTTTAAAATTATTTTAAAATCTAAAAGTATTTTGTACTTGGTGATTCAGTGGAAATAATTATTTGGGAAATGTATTCCGTAAGCGGAATCTGTTTGAAATTGTTTTCAAATGAGCTTTGAAAATTTGGAAATATATCTTGGAAAGATATTTGGGCAAATAAATAATGTGGGAAATTATTTATTGTGTGATGGTTGCTTGTGGATGTTAATTGATAGTTAAATAACCGACTATCAATATTGGCCAAATGCGCTGATCGTTTCGAAGAGACCGGGATCGAGTTTCCGTATACCGGGATTCTAGGTCTGGAGACTCGAATACCACTTCGATTCGGTTTGTACATTTCGTGTAACGTGTTCGGAGTCGAAGATGGAGCTGTGAAGTGCAAGGGCTAGTCGCTACTAATCCTGAGGATATTTCCAAAATGGATGTAGTAGGAATAGTGCCTTCGGTTCCGTTCGAACCCGGGACGGACTTGTATGGACGAATGCTTTCGTGACATCGTCAGGTGGACGATGGGCATTCTAAGGGATATGTGCTATAAAGGTATCGTTTAGCCTCGAGCCTCATCAACCGAGAATGACTGAAAATCAGGGGTTATGCAGCAAGGCTTCGTGGGTAGCCCCCCCTTGAGAGTAAGGTCATCCCTGTCTAGATGTCCCTTTTATTTCGGCTTAGTGTTGCGGTTGCTGATCCCAACCGTGGGGTGATCTTATTTGGAATTATCCAGTAAGGGATGATTCCGGCCTTGTGTTGCAGGGGAGCGGGCGTACTCCTCGGTACTGTGATCTAAGCCACGTACTGTGACAGGTGGTACCCCAGTGCCTAGTCATTCGTTGGAAATCCATTCTCCCTACGTGCCTTGTACGAGTTTTGTTTGTATTACCCACTTTGTGGCTAGTATGCCGGAATTTAATAGATGTAACAATTTCGGCTATTTTAATAAGTATTTGTAAATAGACACTATTATAATATCAGAGGATTTTGATAAAAGTGTTTTAGCTATCGTAAGGTAAAAACCCGACATGTTTATTTGTGGCGTGGTCTTACGAGATGCTTTTTTTTTCAAAGGATTTTGAAACTTTAATAATCAATTTGAGTGTGATTTTCTCACGCTGGTATTCCAGACTGACTCGGGTATTGTTTTATATGATGCTCGGGTCAGACCGAGATAAACAGGTTTAGGATATGATGCTGTGGAGTTCAGGAGACGAGCTGGATGACGATACGTACTCACGTACTTGTTATTATTTTTCCGCTGTGTATTCAGTTGTATGTTATGGATGTTGATGTACTCTGATGATGTATTCTGATGATGTATTATATAAACAAATATAGTTTTTGATTTGTGTAAAGATCTGTTGATATATATTATATTTTATTCCACTGCGATGGTTAGATTCTGATGTTGTATTTTTCTATTTTTCTTCTTCTACCTCTTCTTCTTAACTAAAATGGTTCGATTTTCCGGGTCTGGAAAGTCGGGTCGTTACATATATACATATATATTCAAATTATTATTAAACAATTTACTTGAAATTTAAATCCAAATCGCATATATACAATATTTAAATTCATATGATTTAATATATATTCTATTTGAATTGGGGAAACTCGCTTCAATTTACAATTATTTTTACAATTTTAATTCAAAAATTCAATTAATTATCAATTTAAATTAATTTAAAATCCGGAGTCGTTACAGGTTCCCCCCTTAAGAAATTTCGTCCTCGAAATTTTCCAGGGAGACACAAAGATAGATGAAGAATATTTCATCAAATTAACTGAACGTCTATTCTGCATTTGGCTTACCAAATCAGAATATCAATAAAAGATACGAGAACGAATCTTTTTAATGTTTTCACAAGATACTCGGGTTATCCAGATCTACGAATTATGTTGGGGCATCGGTTAGTTCGAAGGGATAACTAACCATTCATAGAACATATCCGGACCCAAAAATATACAAATATATGGATACAATTTCAAAACTTTTTAATTTAGAAACCAAATTATACCTATCAACCATAGCAACCAAAGCAACCAACTCATCAAAACAAACAATTCTGACCTATTTGGAGTTTATGTCCCATGCAAATATATCAAATCTTCTTCCTGGATCTACCAGGAACCACCGAAGAATTGAAAAGAGATGTTGAATAAAAGAGATTGATAGAGAAAAGATTGTTTCCTTGTTTCCTTGTTGTTACAGGGTATTGACCATTTATAGTCGTATTCCCTTGTCCCCTATCTCATCCTCTTCTTGCACTCATACTTACTATCAGTGGATAGTAAGAGAATTTACTGAGGCTTTCGAACGGATATCTTAGGGATTACTCATTCTAGGGTATACTTCACCCTATCTCTAATGAGTTACTTAATGTGTTATACTCCTGAGCTAAAGTTCAACAAAGTTCAACCTTAGCTCTGATACCAAATTGTAGCGATCCTGACTCGGCCTTCGAAAATCGGCACCCGTACTTTACTTGTACTCGAATGTCGCAGATTCAAACGCCGAATCTGGCTCGCCGGAGCTTATAACATATTAAGTATAACAACACAACAGAAGAAAGAAATAAATGATATCATATACATCACAAATGATACAATATCCAGAATATGATATACAACAATGATATCTATATGATACAAGAATATCAGAGACAAATAATAATGTTACAGCAGAAACAACAGAAGTGATAACTCCAAATGATCTTTAAAAGAGAATGAGTCCAACAACTCCAACATCAAGCTCGAACCATCATCACGATGCACAAAGAGAAGCAAGGACGGTCGTGCGTCAGTGAACTCCAAAAACTGAACCAGCTCCCGATAATCTACTAAACCTGACTATCTGAAAAACCCAACTCTAGACTGCCCGTGTGGGAAATTGTGGGCACCCAGAGTTTAGAAAGGGAACAATAAACTCCGAGTCAGTCATGGGACTGGTATGAGTAACAAAAATAGTTTATCTTTAAACAAACAACAAAGGAATTTTAAACATTGAAATCCGCAATGCTTTTTGGAAAATGAAACTACCATAAGGCCTCCCGCCACACACACAATGCAAACGCAGAATTGGAGGAGATTTCTCCTTATGATAGTCAAATATGCTCAATACGAGAAAACTCTTTGATATTATCACTAGTGCATAGTGTGAAAGCATTTCGAAAATACAATATTAATCTTAGCCAGCATATGTACCATTATACTATGCCTACTATAGCTACCATTTTAAATGGCAGGTTCTATAACTAAAACCGTACAAGGCTCGTATTGTTTGTTTGGATTTTCCAACAAATGGTCAAGCTAAGGAACTTTCTATGCCACATGGGAACGCCTCTGGAGGGACGCCCCGAGAACCTACCTGGCTCTCTGCCAACACAATGCCGGTTACCCCCTTCCTGGGTAGTAAACCTGAGATATGCCACCCCTAGTTGTTTGCGACCTTTATCCGAGGGCCCTCGATCACAAAGAAAAAATCACACAGTAAATTAGATTGGAGCAACCACACAGGTAAAATATCTGGGCTCCATACCATGATACCACCTTTTTCCAGAAGGAATGGACATACCCTAGGGGATCTACCCCTGAAACCTTGCCGCATCTTTCCTATTTCGACCATTTCCGAGGTGTGAGGTCCGATGAGGTCTTGTCCACAAAGCTACGCTTCTTCACAAAGCCATGCTTTGATCAACAAATGATCAACAAATGATCAGCAACACACATCAACACTTAGCATGCCACACTACCACTGAGCTCGTACGTCTCAGAGAAGGGTGTTAAGCTAACAGAATAAATCTCCGCCACCAAACAAAAATGTATTTGAAAGAAATCAGCTTTATGTCTCACAGTGTAATGTCAGACATACAACCATACGAGTCTGTTTCGGGTTCGAACAGAACCGAAGGCACTTCCAAAGAAGCCCTTGCAATCCGGGTATTCACAATCCCGATCGGATTTCCCATCACTTAGGGAATCTATATACCGGCGCGACTCAATGCAGAGACAATCGACGGGTTATCCTTTCATTTTCGAAAATACCCGGTCTTCACCACCGGTCTTCAAATGCAATCCATGTACGACGTATCATTATTCGGAATGGGTTATATGACGCAAAGGTCCTCTCCTGGCTAAACCGAATAATGAGCGCAATATTTTAAAAACATATGGATAATGGAATTTCAAATAAGTCATAACTTATTACCCAAAACTTCTCTTTCAAATGGTTTAAACAAATTACCATTTTAATCTTTTACACAAAAAGATTCATCTCACAAGGTTCACCCAGTTTCACAAAGATTCATTCACATTTTTTTTCAAAATAGTTTTCCTTTCAAATTGGATTAACTCGTCCAATCTTTAAATCAAATATTTAATTAATAGCTTTCAAAACAACTCCATTTCGACCTTTTATACAACAGGTACACCTTTCCAATTTCAAAACAAAATTCAACAATCTTTCACAAAGATTTATTCATAACTCGGAAAACCATTTTCATTTCAAACTTGAAATTCTTTTGACACAAATTGGAAATTCATTCCTTATATAAAAGCTTCTATTATCTGAAACAAATAGTTATTATTTCGGGAAAATCCGATTCATTTATACAAGTTAAACCCCTTGGGTTAAATTCAAACTCTCAAAACCATACTTTTAAAATGGTTTAAATTCATATAAACACATTTATAACATCTTAACCATAATTTCCAACCATTGAATTCAATTCCAAATTTTGAATTCAAATTCAAATTAAATTATTTAAATTGAAATACTTTACCAAGTTATTCAAAATAACTTTTATCTTAAAAACTTCTTTTCGAAAGCTTTAACATTTAACCCAAATTCATTTCCAAAATCAATTGAAATTAAAATTTCAATTTCAAAAACATTAAATTTAAATCATTTGTGACTTAACCGATTTCCACGTGAAACCCATATTTGTGTGTGTAAAAGTGTGGTCTAGGGGTTTTACACAGTAGTGCAACATTACAAATTATCACATCATCACAGATTTAAGCATATCAATATCGATAAGCGGTATATTCCTATAACGCTTATCTTCCATTTACCAATTCACAGATAAATAATATACATTCATCACAGATGAAATAAATTTCATTCATCACAGCTTGAATTAAAACAAATTTACATCACAAAGCATCACACAGTAGAGAATATCAAACAATTCACAGCATTCAATAGAATACGGTCATCCATAAGTAAAACCAATTAAGATATCTGATTAGCTAAACCAGATCATTTGCCCATGGATAATTCCTAGTCAGGGTTAATTAATAATTAATTAACTACAAACATTTAATTAATTATTCTTTAATTAATCACTAATTACCCTTTAATTAATTACAAGTTAATTAATCATCCTCTAAGTACTAATTAATCACCCTTGATTAATTATGCTCTAATTACATTAAGTAATTATCCTTAATTAATTACACAAATTAATTATTCTTAACCAATTACAGTAATTAACCTTTAATTACTTCATAAATTAATTAACTAAAATTAATTACATTAATCCTTAATTAATTACATTAATTAATTACTTCATAATCACTTATCATTGATTAATTAATCTTAATTAATCAACCCTTAATTACATCATTAATTATATTAATTAATGATCTCTAATTACTTCTTTAATTAATTACTCTATTTACATTAATTACATTAAGTAATTAATCTTTAATTAAACCCCATTTATTAATCACTCTTGATTAATCTTATTCAGTAACTAAATACTCTTAATTACTCATTAAATAAATTAATTACTCCTTAATTAATTATCTTTAATTAATCCCTTGCACAAAGTAATTGAATCCAAATTACTTCCATTATTAAATCATCTTCCACTAATTACATCCACTAATTACCCTTAATTACTTTTCAGTTATTTAAACAATTTGGATTTTAAAATTTTATTTATGTCTAAACTAAATTCTAATTCAAACCTGGATTACGTTAACTTTTTGATTTAACCTCAGTTTTAAACCTTACTTCATAAATTTAAATTTGGTTTTAAAATTCTCAAAACAAAAACTGTTTCAGGTTGAAAGCCTGTAACCAAAATTTTTGACCCAAGATCCTTTGTTCCCTGCTTCGAGTAAACAACTCGATCTACTCGAGTACGACACGCGAGAAAACCAATTCTTCCCAGGCAAACAAATTCCCAGATCACAAAGTGCTCGTGCACGTGCACATCGTCTCTGGCGACCTCCGACCAACTTCGACGATCCCGTCCTGACGACGAACTCGTCGACAACGAACCCCAATCGTTCGAATCACTCCATTACTTCAAAATTCGAATTTGAGTTCGAGTTAAAATCTGGAACCACCCATACATCACAACCCACCAGCCTGTCAACGCTTCGTTCTCCGAACTCCGACCACTAGCCAGTCTGCAACTTCGGCCATCGACTCGTCAATCCACCAGCCACTAGTGCCTAAAACCTTGAGCAACTCGATGCTCGAACGAAGATGAACGAATCGAAAAAACAAACTCCCCTAAAACTAGGTTTACGAAAGAAAAACGTTAGCCGCCGTTGCCACCATGGACGATGCCACCTCCGACTATTTTTCTTCGACGCCCCCTAGGCTTCTTCATCTCCACGAACAACCCCGACACCCCCAGTTCCTCCTGTCGCCGGAAATTGGTCACAATACCAGTTTCGATCATCATTGAACTGCTCCTAAACCACGCAACTAAAAATCATCAAACACATCTTAAAAATCATAATTTTAGGCAAGGATTCGAATCATATACTTGAATCAACGTTTTGTTAAATTCGAAATTTTCAAATTTCAAAGTTTCTTCTGAATTTTTTTTATTTTTTTCTCCTGTATACATCTGTACTTCATAAATCTATTTTTAGATTATCATCTATGCCTAAACACACCTATTTTGTTTAGGATCCAAAGTCTGATATGGATTAGAAAACAATAAATTAAATTTTCTTGTTGTCTGTACTCTGTGAAGCAAACAAAGGAGAAATATACACTGATACATGCATAGACACAGAGCAAATTTCCAATATATATACTCAAGTTTCAATGGCTAGTTGTTACTCACCTTAAACATTTTAATTCCAGAAGTTTTCCAGGTTGAAAGTTGAAATCCTTTTTGAATTTGAAAAGTTGAAACCTTGCTTAAGTTTGCTACTGGAAGTCTTCTTCTCAATCTCAGATTTCCTTTGAGTGCTTTGATATTATTTTTTCTCTGAGATGTTTGTTTAATTGTAGGATGATATGGCTTCAGGTTTTCTTTTACTCAATTGTGATGGATGAACGAAACTGAGGTGATATGGTTGATATATATTGTTTCAGCTGAAATGTAGTTTTGTACAACAGTGTCTATATTTTGTACAAAATTTAATAGAGATATTTTTCTCCTGGTGGCTGCAAATCTTGTTTCAGTGGGCTGATGAGATATATTGTGATGTACTAGAGATATTTGCATTAATTACCATGTACAAATATACTTATCCTTATTTGATTTTGTACATAGATATTTATACTAGTATCTTCTTTTGCAAGCCTACATCCTTATATATATTTTTTCTTTATTATGCAGGTTACTTGAACATGAATGTTTTGTTTGCTTGTTTACTTGTTTTATTACTTGCATATGTATTTTGTTTTGTTTCTTTTCCTTTTATTTGCTTTATTACTTAGTGATATAAGTGAGCTTCTAACTTTGTTTTATTTTTCTTTTATTTTTGGTAGTCTATTTGTATTTCATTGTTTTGTATGGATTTATGAGATTAAAATTTATATATTTACTTTATTTTGAAATGTAGATGAATTTCTATATTTTATTTTGTTGTTAAAATTTTAGCTAATGCTCTTCTTTATATTTTTATATCTTATCTTTTATATATTGATTTCTATTTTTAGCCTAAATTATTATTATTATTATTTTTACTTCCATTTCTATTTTAAATATTTATTCTAAATTTTACTGTAATACTTATTGTTTTATTTTTATTTCTATTTCTAATATAGACCATCAATCTCAAATTTTATCATTATAATTTATCTTTAAATCATTTAGTTAAAATTTAATTCAAACTCAATATATATACATATATACATATATATTCAAATTATTATTAAACCATTTACTTGAAATTTAAATCCAAATCACATATATACAATATTTAAATTCATATGAGTTAATATATATTCTATTTGAATTGGGGAAACTCGCTTCAATTTACAATTAATTTTACAATTTTAATTCAAAAATTCAATTAATTATCAATTTAAATTAATTTAAAATCCGGAGTCGTTACAGGTTCCCCCCTTAAGAAATTTCATCCTCGAAATTTGCCAGGGAGACACAAAGATAGATGAAGAATATTTCATCAAATTAACTGAACGTCTAT
Organism: Allium fistulosum; assembly: GCA_030737815.1. Taxonomy (NCBI): domain Eukaryota; kingdom Viridiplantae; phylum Streptophyta; class Magnoliopsida; order Asparagales; family Amaryllidaceae; genus Allium; species Allium fistulosum. The sequence goes on along the minus strand of CM060902.1, from coordinate 1,123,567,258 downwards.
TCTGCATTTGGCTTACCAAATCAGAATATCAATAAAAGATACGAGAACGAATCTTTTTAATGTTTTCACAAGATACTCGGGTTATCCAGATCTACGAAGTATGCTGGGGCATCGGTTAGTTCGAAGGGATAACTAACCATTCATAGAACATATCCGGAACCAAAAATATACAGATATATGGATACAATTTCAAAACTTTTTAATTTAGAAACCAAATTATACCTATCAACCATAGCAACCAAAGCAACCAACTCATCAAAACAAACAATTCTGACCTATTTGGAGTTTATGTCCCATGCAAATATATCAAATCTTCTTCCTAGATCTACCAGGAACCACCGAAGAATTGAAAAGAGATGTTGAACAAAAGAGATTGATAGAGAAAAGGTTGTTTCCTTGTTGTTACAGGGTATTGACCATTTATAGTCGTATTCCCCTGTCCCCTATCTCATCCTCTTCTTGCACTCATACTTACTATCAGTGGATAGTAAGAGAATTTACTGAGGCGTTCGAATGGATATCTTAGGGATTACTCATTCTAGGGTATACTTCACCCTATCTCTAATGAGTTACTTAATGTGTTATACTCCTGAGCTAAAGTTCAACAAAGTTCAACCTTAGCTCTGATACCAAATTGTAGCGATCCTTACTCGGCCTTCGAAAATCGGCACCCGTACTTTACTTGTACTCGAATGTCGCAGATTCAAACGCCGAATCTGGCTCGCCGGAGCTTATAACATATTAAGTATAACAACACAACAGAAGAAAGAAATGAATGATATCATATACATCACAAATGATACAATATCCAGAATATGATATACAACAGTGATATCGATATGATACAAGATAATCAGAGACAAATAATAATGTTACAGCGGAAACAACAGAAGTGATAACTCCAAATGATCTTTAAAAGAGAATGAGTCCAACAACTCCAACATCAAGCTCAAACCATCATCACGATTCACAAAGAGAAGCAAGGACGGTCGTGCGTCAGTGAACTCCAAAAACTGAACTAGCTCCCGATAATCTACTAAACCTGACTATCTGAAAAACCCAACTCTAGACTGCCCGTGTGGGAAATTGTGGGCACCCAGAGTTTAGAAAGGGAACAATAAACTCCGAGTCAGTCATGGGACTGGTATGAGTAACAAAAATAGTTTATCTTTAAACAAACAACAAAGAAATTTTAAACATTGAAATCCGCAAGGGTTTTGGAAAATGAAACTACCATAAGGCCTCCCGCCACACACACAATGCAAATGCAGAATTGGAGGAGATTTCTCCTTATGATAGTCAAATATGCTCAATACGTGAAAACTCTTTGATATTATCACTAGTGCATAGTGTGAAAGCATTTCGAAAATACAATATTAATCTTAGCCAGCATATGTACCATTATACTATGCCTACTATAGCTACCATTTTAAATGGCAGGTTCTACAACTAAAACCGTACAAGGCTCGTATTGTTTGTTTGGATTTTCCAACAAATGGTCAAGCTATGGAACTTTCTATGCCACATGGGAACGCCTCTAGAGGGACGCCCCGAGAACCTACCCGGCTCTCTGCCAACACAAGGCCGGTTACCCCCTTCCCGGGTAGTAAACCTGAGATATGCCACCCCCAGTTGTTTGCGACCTTTATCCGAGGGCCCTCGATCACAAAGCAAAAATCACACAGTAAATGAGATTAGAGCAACCACACAGGTAAAATATCTGGGCTCCATACCATGATACCACCTTTTTCCAGAAGGAATGGACATACCCTAGGGGATCTACCCCTAAAACCTTGCCGCATCTTTCCTATTTCGACCATTTCCGGGGTGTGAGGTCCGATGAGGTCTCGTCCACAAAGCTGCGCTTCTTCACAAAGCCATGCTTTGATCAACAAATGATCAACAAATGATCAGCAACACACAGCAACACTTAGCATGCCACACTACCAAATTGGGAGTATATCACTGATAACCTTCAACTATATAACCTCTGAGCTCGTATGTCTCAGAGAAGGGTGTTAAGCTAACAGAATAAATCTCCGCCACCAAACAAAAATGTATTTGGAAGAAATCAGCTTTATATCTCAAAGTGTAATGTCAGACATACAACCATATGAGTCTGTTCCGGGTTCGAACAGAACCGAAGGCACTTCCAAAGAAGCCCTTGCAATCCGGGTATTCACAATCCCGATCGGATTTCCCATCACTTAGGGAATCTCTATACCGGCGCGACTCAGTGTAGAGACAATCGACGGGTTATCCTTTCATTTTCGAAAATACCCGGTCTTCACCACCGGTCTTCAAATGCAATCCATGTACGACGTATCATTATTCGGAATGGGTTATATGACGCAAAGGTCCTCTCCTAGCTAAACCGAATAATGAGCGCAATATTTTAAAAACATATGGATAATGGAATTTCAAATAAGTCATAACTTATTACCCAAAACTTCTCTTTCAAATGGTTTAAACAAATTACCATTTTAATCTTTTACACAAAAAGATTCATCTCACAAGGTTCACCCAGTTTCACAAAGATTCGTTCACATTTTTTTCCAAAACAGTTTTCTTTTCAAATTGGATTAACTCGTCCAATCATTAAATCAAATATTTAATTAATAGCTTTCAAAACAACTCCATTTCGACCTTTTATACAATAGGTACACCTTTCCAATTTCAAAACAAAATTCAACAATCTTTCACAAAGATTTATTCATAACTCGGAAAACCACTTTCATTTCAAATTGAAATTCTTTTGACACAAATTGGAAATTCATTCCTTATATAAAAGCTTCTATTATCTGAAACAAATAGTTATTATTTCGGAAAAACCCGATTCATTTATACAAGTTAAACCCCTTGGGTTAAATTCAAATTCTCAAAACCATACTTTTAAAATGGTTTAAATTCATATAAACACATTTATAACATCTTAACCATAATTTCCAACCATTGAATTCAATTCCAAATTTTGAATTCAAATTCAAATTAAATTATTTAAATTGAAAAACTTTACCAAGTTATTCAAAATAACTTTTATCTTAAAAACTTCTTTTCGAAAGCTTTAACATTTAACCCAAATTCATTTCCAAAATCAATTGAAATTAAATTTCAATTTCAAAAACATTAAATTTAAATCATCTGTGACTTAACCGATTTCCACGTGAAACCCATATTTGTGTGTGTAAAAGTGTGGTCCAGGGGTTTTACACAGTAGTGCAACATTACAAATCATCACATCATCACAGATTTAAGCATATCAATATCGATAAGCGGTATATTCCTTTAACGCTTATCTTCCATTTACCAATTCACAGATAAATAATATACATTCATCACAGATGAAATAAATTTCATTCATCACAGCTTGAATTAAAACAAATTTACATCACAAAGCATCACACAGTAGAGAATATCAAACAATTCACAGCATTCAATAGAATACAGTCATCCATAAGTAAAACCAATTAAGATATCTGATTAGCTAAACCAGATCATTTGCCCATGGATAATTCCTAGTCAGGGTTAATTAATAATTAATTAACTACAAACATTTAATTAATTATTCTTTAATTAATCACTAATTACCCTTTAATTAATTACAAGTTAATTAATCATCCTCTAAGTACTAATTAATCACCCTTGATTAATTATGCTCTATTTACATTAAGTAATTATCCTTAATTAATTACACAAATTAATTATTCTTAACCAATTACAATAATTAACCTTTAATTACTTCATAAATTAATTAACTAAAATTAATTACATTAATCCTTAATTAATTACATTAATTAATTACTTCATAATCACTTATCATTGATTAATTAATCTTAATTAATCAACCCTTAATTACATCATTAATTATATTAATTAATGATCTCTAATTACTTCTTTAATTAATTACTCTATTTACATTAATTACATTAAGTAATTAATCTTTAATTAAACCCCATTTATTAATCACTCTTGATTAATCTTATTCAGTAATTAACTACTCTTAATTACTCATTAAATAAATTAATTACTCCTTAATTAATTATCTTTAATTAATCCCTTGCACAAAGTAATTGAATCCAAATTACTTCCATTATTAAATCATCTTCCACTAATTACATCCACTAATTACCCTTAATTACTTTTCAGTTATTTAAACAATTTGGATTTTAAAATTTTATTTATGTCTAAACTGAATTCTAATTCAAACCTGGATTACGTTAACTTTTTGATTTAACCTTAGTTTTAAAACCTTACTTCATAAATTTAAATTTGGTTTTAAAATTCTCAAAACAAAAACTGTTTCAGGTTAAAAGCCTGTAACCAAAAATTTTGACCCGAGATCCTCTGTTCCCTGCTTCGAGCAAACAACTCGATCTACTCGAGTACGGCACGCGAGAAAACCAATTCTTCCCAGGCAAACAAATACCCAGATCACAAAGTGCTCGTGCACGTGCACATCGTCTCTGGCGACCTCCGACCAACTTCGACGATCCCGTCTTGACGACGAACTCGTCGACAACGAACCCCGATCGTTCGAATCACTCCATTACTTCAAAATTCGAATTTGAGTTTGAGTTAAAATCTGGAACCACCCAGACATCACAACCCACCAGCCTGTCAACGCTTCATTCTCCGAACTCCGACCACTAGCCAGTCTGCAACTTCGGCCATCGACTCGTCAACCCACCAGCCACCAGTGCCCAAAACCTCGAGCAACTCGATGCTCGAACGAAGATGAACGAATCGAAAAAACAAACTCCCCTTAAACTAGGTTTACGAAAGAAAAACGTTAGCCGCCGTCGCCATCGTGGACGATGCCACCTCCGACTATTTTTCTCCGACGCCCCCTAGGCTTCTTCACCTCCACGAACAACCCCGACACCCCCAGTTCCACGTGTCGCCGGAAATTGGTCACAATACCAGTTTCGATCATCATTGAACTGCTCCTAAACCACGCAACTAAAAATCATCAAACACATCTTAAAAATCATAATTTTTGGCAAGGATTCGAATCATATACTTGAATCAACGTTTTGTTAAATTTGAAATTTTCAAATTTCAAAGTTTCTTCTGAAATTTTTTTATTTTTTTCTCCTATATACATCTGTACTTCATAAAACTATTTTTAGATTATCATCTATGCCTAAACACACCTATTTTGTTTAGGATCCAAAGTCTGATATGGATTAGAAAACAAGAAATTAAATTTTCTTGTTGTTTGTACTCTGTGAAGCAAACAAAGGAGAAATATACACTGATACATGCATAGACACAAAGCAAATTTTCAATATATATACTCAAGTTTCAATGGCTAGTTGTTACTCACCTTAAACATTTTAATTCCAGAAGTTTTCCAGGTTGAAAGTTGAAATCCTTTTTGAATTTGAAAAGTTGAAACCTTGCTTAAGTTTGCTACTGGAAGTCTTCTTCTTGATCTCAGATTTCCTTTGAGTGCTTTGATATTATTTTTTTCTCTAAGATGTTTGTTTAATTATAGGATGATATGGCTTCAGGTTTTCTTTTACTCAATTGTGATGGATGAACGAAACTGAGGTGATATGGTTGATATATACCGTTTCAACTGAAATGAAGTTTTGTACAACATTGTTTATATTTTGTACAAAATTTAACAGAGATATTTTTCTCCTGGTGGCTGCAAATCTTGTTTCAGTGGGCTGATGAGATATATTGTGGTGTACTAGAGATATTCGCATTAATTACCATGTATAAATATACTTATCCTTATTTGATTTTGTACATAGATATTTATACTAGTATCTTCTTTTGCAAGCCTACATCCTTATATATATTTTTTCTTTGTTATGCAGGTTACTTGAACATGAATGTTTTGTTTGCTTGTTTACTTGTTTTATTACTTGCATATGTATTTTGTTTTGTTTCTTTTCCTTTTATTTGCTTTATTACTTAGTGATATAAGTGAGCTTCTAACTTTGTTTTATTTTTCTTTTATTTTTGGTAGTATATTTGTATTGCATTGTTTTGTATGGATTTATGAGATTAAAATTTATATATTTACTTTATTTTGAAATGTAGATGAATTTCTATATTTTATTTTGTTGTTAAAATTTTAGCTAATGCTCTTCTTTATATTTTTATATCTTATCTTTTATATATTAATTTCTATTTTTAGCCTAAATTATTATTATTATTATTATTACTTCCATTTCTATTTTAAATATTTATTATAAATTTTACTGTAATACTTATTGTTTTATTTTTATTTCTATTTCTAATATAGACCATCAATCCCAAATTTTATCATTATAATTTATCTTTAAATCATTTAGTTAAAATTAAATTCAAACTCAGTATATATACTGTTCAGTAAAAATCATTTCTAAAGTTCTTGCTAATAGACTTAGTTTAAAAATGAATGATTTAATTGATTGTTCACAATCGGCTTTTATTAAAGGGAGAAATATTACTGATGGAGTGGCTGCTGTTCAAGAATATATTAATTTCTGTTGTAAAAATAATATAACTTGTGCGATTTTAAAACTTGATTTTTCCAAAGCTTTTGATTCTATAGATTGAGATTTTCTTGTAGATATTTTTCATGCTAGAGGTTTTGGTCAAAGATGGATTAGTTGGATTTTGACCTTGCTTAAAACTGGAAATTCTAGTATTATGGTTAATGGTATTCTAGGTAATAAAATACAATCAAAGAGAGGTTTAAGGCAAGGGGATCCCTTATCACCTTTATTGTTTAACTTAGCCGCTGATGTTTTTTCTAAAATAATTAAGAGAGCAGTGGATAATGGATCTCTAGGAAGTATTGGAAATGACATTTCGCGTAATGGTATATCGGTTCTGCAATTTGCGGATGACACCTTACTTTTTTCCTCTCATCTTCCTAGACACATTATTACTCTCAAGTTTATTCTTTACAGTTTTGACCTTTTATCTGGTTTAAAAATTAATTTTGATAAAAGTTCAGTTCTTGTTTTAAATGATTTTGAAAGAGTAGAAAACTTAGTTTCTAATACTCTAAATTGTAAAAGTATGAATTTTCCTTTCGAATATCTAGGGTTTGTGATTAGACCTTCAAAACTCAAGCATGATGATTGGCTTATTATTATTGACAAAATTAAAAATAAGATTTCTAATTGGAATGGAAGATTTCTATCTAGAGCAGGTAGGCTTGTTTTACTAAACTCGGTTTTATCAGCTTTACCGATCTATTGGATGTCTATGCATCTGTTTCTAGATTGGGTTATTGATAAAATCGATAAAATTAGAAGAGATTTCTTATGGAGTGGGGATAATATTAATAATAATATAAAATGTCTAGTAAACTGGGAATCTGTTTGTAAAACTAAAAAGGAGGGTGGTTTAGGAGTTATTAATTTACACAACATGAATTTGTCTCTCTTAGGTAAATGGCTTTGGAAGTTTAAAGATATAAATGATAATGCTATTTGGAAAGAGATCATTTCCAAACATTATTATAACGGTAATTTCAATTTACATCAATTTGATTTTTCTTCTTCCCATTATTTTTCTAATTTTTGGAAAAATATTTTAAAGTGTTTTGAAATCTTAAACTTAGGAACTAAGACTATTGTGCATTCAGGAAATTGTACTTCCTTTTGGCATGATAGTTGGATTTCGGTTTTGCCTCTCAAGTTTGATTTTAAGGAATTGTATGATATTTGCAACTTTAAGTATGCTTTAATTAAAGATGTGTATTCTCCGGGAAATGATCCTCCTTGGAATTTCAGTTTTAACAGTATTTTAATAGGTTCTACCCTTAGACAACTTTCTTTGCTTTAAGCTAGATTAGAGCTTTATAACATTGATATTGATAATGATTTTATTAGTTGGGAATGGGATAAGAGTAAGAAATATACTCCAAAATCTTTTTATAGATTTATTAATTTTTTGGGTACTTTAAATAACTCTTTTAAATACTTGTGGAAATGTAATGCTCCTCCTAAATCCAAAATTCACATGTGGTTAATTCTTCATGGAAAACTTAATACAATAGAATTTTTAAAGAGAAAAAACATTCATAATGATAATAAATGTTATTTTTGCAATCTTCATCTTGAGGACATAAATCATTTATATTATGAATGTTTGGATTCTAATTACATCCTTAGTAATACTTTTAAATTTTTTAACTTTAATATAATTAATAAAATTTCGGATTGTGAATTCTACTGGATAAATTATAGATTCAAATTCAATAAAAATATTAGATTTTTACTAGATACTTTATTTATTATTATTAGTTGGTTTATTTGGTTTGAGAGAAATCAAAGAATTTTTAATAATTCTAATAGTCATCTCAACAAATTGATTTTTTCAATATCCACTTTTCGTCTTAATTGGATTTCTAATCCCAAATATAAATTAGCTAAAAATATCCATTTCAAACGGTATCTTAGCAAGGTTAGTTTTAATATTAATTTTTTTAATCTTAACAATAGCTTTTATAACAATAATAATAACATTATTAATGTTTTTTCTAATTCTTATGATAATCTCACCTTAAATCATAGTTTTCTTATGAATTAAGATATTTTAGTCTGATCTGTCGTTTATGTTTACAGCTTTTTGTTCCTTTATTTTTTGTCCTTTTTGTCTTATTTAGGTTTTTATTTCATTCCTTTTAAATACATATATATGTATATTTACTATATAAATATACATATATATATGTATCATTCTAACTTTTTTCCTAGTCTTGTTTCAGATATAGATTTTGGGGGATTGTGTATTAGGTTCTTTTTATAGGTTTCTCTCATCTTCAGTTTGCTGGATATCAGATAGTAGAGAGGTTACCAGAGCAGATTTTATTCATCCAGGACTTCTTGCTGATATTCCCTCAGATATAGGATTCGGCTATCTTCGTTATGGAGTACTTTTTCAGGATGTTCTATTTCTCCAGTTTGGCACTCCTTCTTCTTTTTCAGAGCATTCAGAGTGGTCTCCTATTTTTAGCAGATCCTCTTCAGAGCTTCCACTTCTTCTGGTTCTGACCTTTTGGAGCTTTCTTTTTGTTTTAGCCTTCTTGGTACTTCTAACATCTTAATATCGGGTGGTGGCCATGCCGGAACTTGATATTGAGGTGAGATGGGTGGTGGCCTTGCCGGAACTCATCTTAGGAATACCTGAGATTAGCTAGCTTTATTTATTTTTTTTGCTCATGTTACCTGCCAGGCATGTTGGCAGCTCCTTATATTCATGTTATATATATATATTCGCATGTGTGCTCTCCTCTATGCGTAGAGGATCACACATTTTTCTCAAAAAAAAAGTATATATACATATATATTCAAATTATTATTAAACCATTTACTTGAAATTTAAATCCAAATCACATATATACAATATTTAAATTCATATGATTTAATAAATATTCTATTTGAATTGGGGAAACTCGCTTCAATTTATAATTAATTTTACAATTTATTTCAAAAATTCAATTAATTATCAATTTAAATTAAATTAAAATCCGGGGTCGTTACAGCTCCCATATCAACCGATGGTGTTCTTGCACCCACACTTGCAACTGTTTGTCGACCCGAATTCCTTCTGGTATTGGGCCTGACATTTCCATTAGTAGTGATGCTTCCTCCACCGAGATTTACGCTTTCGTTTCCTGCCTCCATATCTTACTTTCTTAACTCTACATTTGAACCTTAGTAAGATACGGAAGAACGGTCTAAGATAGAGGGAAAATAGAGATAAGACATATACTTATATATAGTAAATACAAGTACATTCCTATAGCGTTATCCCAAACCCCAAATCTTATTCTCTGATTCATTTGGATTATGTTTTCAAAACTCTTTTTAAGTTCAAATTTTTTTTAGTTTTACATAAATCAATGCTCTAATGCCAAGTTGTAATATCCCCCAATTTGAGGCCCAAAGCTAACCGCTACAGATGCTGCATTCATCTATAGTATTAATTTCTAGTAACAAAATGTGGCATGTTAATTGTATTGTTAATATCAAATACACATGAATATGAAAATTTTAAAACAAAATTTTAAACAAAATTTTACATTTCTTTCCAAAAATAATATCTCATATTCATTACATAATTCCAAACGTTGCCCAGGTTCAGATAAATATAAATATTACAAAATACTCCAAGAGCGACATATGAAGATGACCCCTTAGTTGATCAGAGTTACTAAATAGGCAGACATGTCTACTGTCGGTACATACATATAGTCATTGAAACATCAAAAAAATGAAATAAATATATAGATGTTCTCCTACATAGCTATCTTTGCCTCCTACATGTCTTTAGAATCTTTATTCGCACAAACCTACTAAACCTATATACCTTACTCTCGAGCTACTCAAATGAGTACCCAAGAGTTAATAGGAAAAACAAAAACTTTAGGTCAGACAATAAGTCTGTGTGAATAATAATATGTCATCTCGGTTAATAGATATCTAATGAGACAACGCCACTAAGCGGAACTGGTTTTCCCCTCACTAGTAGACTCTTAATATGCGTTAATCATAATCATGCTCTGTAGTCACAATAGTTAAACAATAACACTATAACATCATAAACATATGCATGCATGCTACTTGGGTAATCATGACCAATCTATCAAATCGGTTGACTATTCGTCCCAATGTTTAGTTTTCACAAGGTGGCTACAAACCTATATCACTGGCTCGAGCCTACCGAATATACCAAATGTTCTAACTTACTATTAGAGGAAAACTGGACGGTCTAATCGAAACTTGCAATTTCTAGGGTCTACTGATACTAATGTTTGCGGGCTCACCAATAACTAACTCATCCCCGAACATTCCTTTCTGTGTGTAAACCTACTTTTCGTCTTACCCTTGACAAAGCCTTACACACTGGAATTTTGGACTTATATACCCATCTGGTTTTCTAATCTCCGAGTCAATTCATCCTACCATATTTTATCTAAATGTGGTAAGAATAATAATTCTTTAGTTAAATTTTGGGTTAAATACCCTTCATATTTCCTTGAAAACATTTATCCTTATAATTAGTTCAACCTTGAAATCAATCTTTTAAAACAAGAAAATTATAACCCTTTACTTGAACCAAAATATTATGCCAAGATATATATGCTTTCGTAAAATATATTAATGAATTTCAAAGACACTTAGGGGTCATCATCTCTTAAAACCATAGGCTATAAAGCCAAGACTAAGTAAAGTTAAATTATTGACAAAACTCGATGTTAACGCAAAAATTGGTCAATAACACCCAAATCCAGATGAAAGCACCAACCAACAGGCACAGATAATAGATAGAATGTATGTAGAGAGTATAAATATGAAGAACAGTAGAAATGAAAAGGAAAGCAATAATAATAGAGGATTTATAGTGGTTCGGCTGACTCTGGCCTACGTCCACTCTAAAAAATTCCTTTTTATTGATGTCAGAGTCAATTACAGTTACAATCAAGAGTTTTTAAAGCAATAACGGCAGAGTAGCCTTAATGGGTAAGTAGGAAGAAAACAGAACAAAGATCCTCTTTTCTGAAGCCCCATATACTGTATATATAGGCAAAACCTAAGTTACTGGGCCTCCTGAGTGGTCTGGGCCCACCAGGACCATAGCCGATCCCAAATTCACCATTATGACCGACCCTAAACTCCAAGCATGTCGATTCGATCATGTCCCGGGGGTGACTCGAAGTGAACATGCATAGGACTCAAAGTAACTCATGCTAAGACCCGAAGTATCATTGCATTGACCCCTTGCCTTCAAACACCGATCCCAATGTGCCGCCGACCCGCCTTCCTATGCCGACCCGTGGGATATGCTAATGCCGAACAAAGTAAACAACTCACACTTAACCATGCCGATCCAATCTCACCGATCCCAAAACAGAGCTACCAACCCGAGTATGAAACTCACCGACTTGGAGTAAACCAAAGATGCCGATCCCCTAGAATGCCGGTCCAATTTCCAAATGCCAACTTGAGTAGAATGGAGTGCTGACCGGGAGCTACGAACGTCTCGGCCTGAAGCACTCCTCGAAGCCGATCCACTTCTGCTGATCCACTCCAATATGACCGATCCAGATTACCACCGAGCCACTTCAACTCGACCGATCCAGCTTCCTGCCAATCCACTCCAACATGACCGATCCAGATCACCACCGAGCCACTTCAACTCGACCGATCCAGCTTACTGCCGATCCAATCTAACACGACCGATCCAGATCACCACCGAGCCACATCTGCTGACCCACTCAGGCCGATCCACTCATGACTTTCCATCCTTGACCGAGCCATACTAGCCTTCATACCTCCAATCCTTTCCTAACTCAATACTCGTTCGAGCCCAATCATATCTTCTATAACTATCGTCTTGTGGCCGGGTACCACTGTTGATTTTAGTTAAATCCGCCTGTCTACGGCCTTGCCAAAAGGCGGGTTAACACTCGACGTCATTCTCGCCACTAGGGGTCTTCACCCCTCTTCAATATAGAATATGTCAAAGTGTTTGTTTTTATAAAACTATGTATTTGAAAATAGCCTTGTCGTATGACATAGTGTCGAGTTCCATGGATTTGCATAGATTGGGGCTTTAAAACTTAATGTTAAGGGTGGAGACATTTATAATTTTCAGTGACAATGTCTAAAGACAATAGGCGGTGTCACTATGGCTATTACTATAAAACACGACAATCATTAGAGCCAACAAGGGTAAAATAAGCAGTGTCATTGACAAGGAACAAAGGTGGCAAGGATAAAGTCAACAATAATGGCATGCGAGAAGGTGAAATGCGGTGACAAAATATTGGCGGTGTCACTATAGAGTTACTAGTGGCATCGCGCCTTATGATTGGTGTCGATAGTAATAAAACATGTGGTAAACATATGCGGCGTCAAAGTGTTAAAGGAATAAGCGGCTTCGTCCATGTCGATGTCATGGTGTCATCTTCGATGCTTGCTTCGCACTTCAACCAAGTCCGGTACATTTCATACCAACCAAAGTTGATATCCTATGCATCTCACTTGGTTGACGTCGAAGGTCACATATGCGGTATTGTGAATGGCAACGACACTAGCCTCGACGTGGCAATACTGTAATTAACATAAAAACCGATTTCTTGGTATAAAAAGTAGTTTCTTTTCACCAACTCCTTTTATTTGTCAAAATCTTATTGGATATTAATTCTCTTTAACAATTTCTTTTTGGAAAATCTGCCATAGACCAAAACATCATTCCCAAAAAGTTTGCAAAACCCTTAACCTTATGTTAATTTCCTAATATAACAATTAAGCCCTTCTAACAAAATAAATTTATAATCCATCGTAAAATCTTGAGAAAAATCCCCAAGAATCACAGTAAATCCAACTTATTATTTTCTTCAACATATAAAATTTCAGGTCCAAAAACATAGATTAATTATTTTTATTAACTAAACTTGAATTAAACAATTTCCTAAACTTAGAAAATTCACCAAATATTATCATTAATTTAGGAAATTCTGAAACTTAAAACCCACTTCCAAAACAATGTTTCTAACATCGTATTAAAATTTCAAGTCATTTCAGTGTCATATGATAGGTTTTCCAACTCAAACATATCAAGTAATTTCATAAATTCTATAATTCATCAAATAGCCTATAATCATCCCAACATTCGAACATGGCATAATAAACATCCAAATAATTCGGGTTAAATCCTAAAACCAAATCAAATAAACATAATATGAGATGAGTATCATTATTCACGTTGAATGGCATAAGGATTTGAGATTTATATTTAAATTGGATTCCCCTAAGCTTTAATCTTGCTTTTCTAACTTCTCTTCTTTTGAATCTCCTTGGTGATGGTCGGCATTAGCTTTCTCTATTTTTGTTTTTATGTGAATGAATTTTGGGAGGAAATGAAAATGAGAAAACATGTATTAAGGAAATATGCTCTTCCATATTTTTCCCTCTTCATATCCTCTTTCTTATTAATGTTCTAATTAATCTCATTAATCAAGGCATGACCTATAATTAATCAAATCTCATTTTCCTTTATCATCCTACATTATTTTATTTTATTTTATTTGTCTAATTAAATTTCTAAATAATGTTAATCAAAATTAGAGGTGTTACTAACATTCTTACTTCTTGGGATAGAGACGAATTTCCATACCTCGAAATTTGGTGGTAAGTATATGATTAAATATCTTCCATATACTTAATTTATCATGACCCTTTTATCGAAATTAACTTTCTTATATTTATCTTATTTCCGACATTTCGACTTCTCTATCATTCGCCTAGAAAATCAAATTCTAGATCTCGCAGATAGAGGAAAGCCTACTCAATTGGCTTTTAGTGCCAAATACAAGATGTCTTACTTCCAATAAAATGTGTCAATGTTTGAGAATAACTTATTTATATTTGTTTGGCTACTTAATGGCACAGACAAAGAGATCCCTTGTATTTAAACCATTTTTTATAAAAGAAAACTGCTTTTTAACAATCCGACCCATGGAAATAAAGTAATTAAAGATAAAAACCCCTTTATTTAATTAAATAGAAATAATTTTAAACCTTTATTTAATAATAATTAAATCTTAAATAAATTTTAACATAATTAATAATTAAGAAATAATCAAACCCTTCCTGATTTATAATTAAACCTTGATTAATTAACCATTAATTAATAATTAAACGTTACTTAAATAATAATTGACTAAATAATTAACCCTTACTTAAGTAACTAATTATAATTATCTTACTTAATAATTTAGTACTAATTACCTTCTCTTAACTAATAATTAAGTGCTAATTACCTTTACTTAATTAATTATTTTACTTTTTTTATGATTAATATTTACCTTTTAATACTTATAATATGTTGAAATGCTTTTCAAATACTTAAAATGAAAACACTTTTAATTTAGCCAAAAGTTTTCGTTTTACGAACTACATCCATAGCGGCTATCACTATGGATACCTTAATTTCAAAACTAGTTTTACATACCAAATACCCTTTATAAACCTTACCCTTTATCTTTAAATTACTTTGTAAACTTAGTATAAAATTTTGTGAAAATAAAAAGTAAAGTTTGAAAACTTGTAAAACTTTTCTAGAAAATAAAGCAAGCAAAACAAGTTTAAACCAAGGGACCTCGTTGTCACGCATCTACAAGTTCAAGTGCTAATTTTTCTTTAGCATACAACATTATATACATAAGCACCAACATATATATATATATAACTTCATTCAACAAGTAAAAACATAACTTGTAAACCATAACCTAACTTTTGACTTCCTTTTCTAAGTCCATAACAACCATCACATATAGATGCATACATGTAAAAACAATCAACATTGTTTCTCACCCAAACAACCAATAATGTGCAACCAAGTTAAGCAACAAAATAAAGTTTAAAACTTTAACAAAAAAGATGAGTTTTACTAACCAAAAAATCACCCGAAACAAGTCAAACTACCACTACAACTTGTATTGACCCTAGAACTTGATTTTTTTTGGAAAAAGTTGGATTTTCAACCTTGGGAAGTGAATCTTGGCTCGGCCTAGAGGGGTGTAGGGCTTACATTTGAAAATAAGATGGTTTAGGAAGGGAAAAGAGTATTTTTGAATAATTTTTGAAGTAGTCGAAGTATAAAAGTCAGGACTTTTGTTTTGAAAATTTTGTAAGGAAGCCATGAAGTATGGAAGAGAGCTTTGAAAAAATGCTGAATTTGAAAATGAAAAATGAAGTGAAAATGTAAAGTAGAATAAAAGAAATTGGTTTTATACAAAATGGAATATGTGAATTACCAAAATACCCTTTGGTCCATACCCTCCACTCTCATTTTGCCACCTCATCACACCCCTTCCTGGAGTTGTCGCTCATGCGGCACATCAAACCCATATTGTCCATCATTTCATCACTTCTTAGTACTGTGATGTGTTATATAATGTGACGTTACCTTTTTAAGATCTTTTCTCTTATATATTTTTTTTTCAAAATTCAAATTTAAAAAGAACAGTAGAACTACCTTTATACTTAAGTAAGTATTTAACCTATTTACTCAAATTGTTTTCATATGTTATTTATATAAGTGTGTGTATATATCTACTCTTGTGTACACAACGTTTTCGACAACTTTTAAACGATGAAAAGTCGAAAATCCGAAAAGCGGTTTCCAGTCATATTTCCAATTTTTCTTCGAACTATCTATTTTTGTAACCCAATTTTGAAAACAATTTCACCATCACTAGTTATTATTTAAAAGAGGTATATCTGATTTATAAAATCCAATAATTAACTATTTAAAAATATATTAAATATTCATATTTAAAAGGAATTAAATTACCGATCGTTACATTCTACCCCTTAAAAGAATTTCATCTCGAGATTATCACACAAAAAATAACTCAAAATAACACAAAAGGCATATATATATATAAATAAATATATATATATATATATATATATATATATATCATGAAACCCATGCAAAAGATACACACTAAGCAACTATATTACAAACAGTACATACAAAACCCATACAACAAGTAACAACTATCCTAGCATCAATTCAGGATAAGCTTCCCTCATACTATCCTTCATCTCCCAAGTACAATCTTTGGTATCTTCACTCCACTGAATTTTAACCAATCTCACTACCTTATTAAACAACCTCTTCTCATCCTGACTCATAATGCGAACTGGATGTCCGATCACAGTCAAGTTCGGTTCCACCTCCAAATCCTCTTGAACAGACGGCTCCACAATAAGCGACGGGTCATGCACATACTTCCTCAGATGGGATATGTGGAAAACATTATGGACCCTCGACAACCTCTCTGTAACTCAACTCTGTAGACAAACAGCCCAATTCTGTCCAGAATTTGAAAAGGTCCAACATACCTTAGCGCTAACTTCCCGCCTCTCCCAAATGAACAATTCCACTAATTGGCGAATCTTCAAAAACACAAAATCTCAAACTGCAAATTCCAATTACCTTCGCCTCTGATCTGCATAACTCTTTTGTCGATCTTGAGCTTCTTTCATCCTCCTCTTTATTACTACAGCCTTCTCCATATTCTCTCGAATCATATCGGGTCCAAGCACTAGTCGATCCCCAGTCTCCACCCAACATGCTGGTGACTTACATGGCCATCCATAAAGGGCTTCACAAGGTGCCATGCCAATGCTGGCTTGATAACTGTTGTTGTAGAAGAATTCCACCAAGTGCATATGATCTTCCCATGATCCTCCAAGGCCTAAGATGCATGCTCTCAATAGATCCTCCAAGATTCGGTTAACCCTCTCAGTTTGACAATCGTTTTGAGGGTAGTAGGCAATGCTTAGACTTCTCTTTGTTCCCAAAGCTACTTCTAACGCTTCCCAAAACTGGCTGGTAAAGATGGGATCTCGATCTCTTACAATACTAAATGGGACCCCATGTAATTAGATGATTTCTCTTACATAAATCTCAGCCAATGATGTTGTAGATCTTGTTGGCTTTACCAAAATAAAATAAGCTCTCTTGGTTAGCCAATCCACAATGACCCAAAAACCTTCATTATCTTTTCCAGATCTGGGTAATCCATCAATGAAATCCATTAATATATGTTTCCATTTCCAATTGGGAATATCCAGTGGTTGAAGTAGCCTAACAGTCCTTTGGTTATCACCCTTGATTTGTTGGCAGTTCGCACATCGGCTAACATAGATAGAGATATCATCCTTCATCCAGGGTCACCAAAATACTCTCTTCATATCTCGATACATCTTATTGACCCTAGGATGGATACTTCACTTAGATTTGTGGAATTCTATCAAAACTTCCTGTCTAAGTCCATCAACATCAGGAATGCACAACCTTCCATTCATCTTCAAAACACTCCGACTATCAATCTTAAAATTTGAACATCTACCTTCTTTGACTCCTTACATTAGTTCTTCCATAAGACTATCTTTCTTTTGTTTGTTCAAAATCATTTCCTGAAGAGTCGAAGTAACCTCCATGAGAGTCAAAACCGCATTCCTAGCCAGAGCATGTTAGGGCAAATTTTCATCTACACCAAAGTCCCAAGGTCTGAAGGTATTGCTTCGAAAGCTAGTTGAAATATTGAACCCGATGAAGGGATTATCGTTATGTGATTTAATCAAGCTTAGTTTATGAAATGTTGGATCGTAAAGTCTCGATAGTAAATGTAGAGAAGATAAGTGCAAAAATTAAATAACACCGACAATTTTATAGTGGTTCGAGCTGAAATTCCCTACATCCACTATCTTTTCCTTATTTAGTCACTCCTATCTAGCCGAGTGGCTTATTACATTGAGTTTATGTATTTCCGCCATTAATGGGTTTGTAAATAGAGCTCTAATATAGGGAAGTACGATATTATTTTATATCTCAATCAAGCTTTTAAATCTCCCCGAGATGGCCGAGATGAAAAATCCGAGATATCAGCCAAAATCCGAGATTTGGCAGCCTATTTAGTTATAAGTGTTTTAAATATCGCCCGAGATAGCCGAGATATTTTCCCGAGATATTGGCCAAAATCCGAGATTTAAAACAATGATCTCAATTCTACTTCATGCCAGAAGATCCTTGCGCCTTGGTATTGTCGCCTATTTATAGCCAATATATCGTACGTCATTGGTGGAGAGTCTTCTCCTTGGATTGTTGGAGTGGCCTATTGAGCGGCTGCGATTTGAGCTTGTTCTGAACATCTAACGGTGCTACATATGAGGTGCAGATTGGTGTCTTGGATCTTGTGTAGGTGGCCTCTTGTATCTAAACCATGCATTGTCTCGTTAGCCATCTCGACTGTTGATTCTTGTTATATTAAGCTGAAATTTTGGGCCTTGTACATACTGACGGGCTTTGTCCTTTGGCATACCAACTTATCCTTTTCATACAAGCCGACTTTCTTGGTTTTATATGTCTAGGTAGCATAACCTCTCTTTATGCACATAGTTAGTTGGTTTGGGACTTACTTGGGA
Source organism: Allium fistulosum (assembly GCA_030737815.1). NCBI lineage: Eukaryota > Viridiplantae > Streptophyta > Magnoliopsida > Asparagales > Amaryllidaceae > Allium > Allium fistulosum. The sequence goes on along the minus strand of CM060902.1, from coordinate 1,123,548,296 downwards.
AGATAACCGTTATTTTTGTTGTTGAGATATTTGGATGTAATACATACCCCTAAAAGTTCACTTCATATAATAGATATGGAGTAGACTTTGATGTAGATGACGTAATTTATTTTCCTTGATTATCTTTCGAGTTCGGTCTTCATTATGTGTATAAAAGGGGGTACGATATTGATTTCTAGTAGATTGACTTGGATATTTAAAGTAAAAATCTTAATTTATGTTAGAAAACTGAACTATCTTGCTTGAAATCAAATTTTAATTTTGGGCCGAAGGCATGGTTTTACCTGGACTGTGAGCTCCATATTATTTTTTCAAACTGTGCTTATCAATTGAAGCCATCTAGACTAAGTGATAAACAAAATTGTCTGAATGCCGAGAGGTGAAATCTAATTTGAGAGCGTGAGGTCAGAACTTCTAAAAATTGTTCTTTCCACTAAATGTTAAGCGAAGTTGTTTGAGCGCCGAGAGGCAAAATCTAATTTTAGACCGTGAGGTCAAAACTTTTGAAAATTGTGCTTGCCACTTTAAATCATTTAAGCTAAGTGGTAAGTGAAATTGTTTGAGCACCAAGAGGTGAAATTTAATTTGCGACTATGAGGTTAAAACTTTTGAAAATTGTGCTTTCCACTTGAAGCCGTCTAGGCTAAGTGGTAAGCGAAATTATTTTAGTGCAAAGAGGTGAAATCTAATTTAAGACCGTGAGGTTAAATTTTTTGAGCACTGAGAGGTGAAATCTAATTTGATACCGTGAGATCAAAACTTTTGAAAATCGTGCTTTCCACTTAAAGCTATCTAGGCTAAGTGGTAAGCGAAATTGTTTGAGCGTCGAGAGGTGAAATCTAATTTGATACCATAAGTTCAAAACTTTTGAAACATGTGCTTGCCACCTAAAGCCATCTAGGCTAAGTAGTAAGTGAAATTGTTTGAGTGCCGAGAGGCGAAATCTAATTTGAGACCGTGAGGTTAAAACATTTGAAAATTGTGCATGCCACTTGAAGCCATCTAGGCTAAGTGGTAAGAAAAATTGTTTGAGTGGCGAAATCTAATTTTAGACCGTGGGGTCAAAACTTTTGAGAATTTTTCTACCACTTGTAGCCATCTAGGCTAAGTGGTAAGCGAAATTGTTTTGGTGCCGAAAGGCAAAGGATGAACTATACGGTAAGATCAAGGTGGCACTTGTCTATAAGACCTATAAAAAGGGAAGCCGAGATCTGATTCTGAAAGGATGGGCCCTGATCTTGCATTAAATGCTTATGATAATTGTCATGATTCTATTGGTTTCTTTGGAAAAGCGTTTTCCTGTTTCCTGGGGATTTGACCAGGCAACTAGTACTCGGCAATAAGTGCTCGGCATCAGAGAGCGACCGGCATCAAGGAGTGTTCGGCGAGGCACTGGCCATCCAGGAGTGTTCGGCGAAGCAACTGACATCCATGAGTGCTCGGCGACAAGTGTGCTCGGCATAGTACTCGGCATCCATTAGTGTCCGGCATCGAGACTGTTCGGCGTACCAGAGTACTCGGTGTCAAGGCTGCTCGGCATACAGGAGTACTCGGCATCCCATGGTGTTCGGCGAGGCACTTGACAGCCAGGAGTGTTCGGCGAGGCACCCAACATCCAACGAGTGCTCGGCGACAAGTGTGCTCGGCGTCAAGACTGCTCGGCATACGAGACTGTTCGGCGTACAGGAGTACTCGGCGTAGTACCCGGTGGGATTAGGAGTACTCGGCGTAAGGGCACTCGACGTCAAGAAGAGCGTTCGGCTTCAACTGATTAACATCCTACACTTCCCAAACATCAACCACCTCGTTCGGCATAGAAGGGATGGTTCGGCGCAGAGCGTTCGGCCTCAACAGACAACCATCCTACACTCCCCACGACACCAACATACCGTTCGGCATAGAAGGGATGGTTCGGCGCAGAGCGTTCGGCGAACCTTGCTCGGCATACGGCGAACACTGTACTCGGGCTGGAGCGTTCGGCAATCAGCCCACTTGGGAAGTCCAGCCCATCTTTGCCTATAAATAGAGGGGCAGGGTCACAGTGAAATGGATCCTTTTTTGGAGAGAAAACACCGGGGAGACTCTGCCATTTTCAAGACTCATCTTCTCTACTTAACAACTTCATTCAAGCATTTGATTCACGAATTGTATTTGTAATCAACTATAAAGAAGATCAATAAAGTTTAACCTCAAAGTGGACGTAGGCAATTACGCTGAACCACTATAAATTTGGTGTTCTTACTTTCTGTATTTAGATTAGCACGGTCTTCTCTGTTTAATTTGATTTCATCACTTATATCTCTTCACAATCTTCTTCTACGAGGTTAGTGACCAATTTTGGTGCTAACACTTTGGTGCTTTCACTGAGAGTCGAATTCTCAGACCTCAAGGATCTGCTTTGAAGCTACTGGATTGAACAAATCCCCCAAAGAAGATCCGACTTACTGATAGGACATCCGTTGATTCTACTCAGAGTTCATACCAATAACTCTACAATGGCAAGACCACGTACCAGGTCAGCTTCTCTTAATGCGGATGCCCGAGAGACTGCTAGCGTGCAACAAGAAGGACCTAGCGATCAACCAGCGATCCCGAGTGCAGGGATTGCCGCTCAAGAACAGACTCCAGTTGTCACCAGAGTAGAGTTCAATGACTTGATGAGAGAACTTAGGGAAAGCAGGAGACAACTGGGAGAACAGATGCAAGCAAATGCCAACCTGATGGCACAACTCACTCAACAGCAGCAACAGAATGCTGGGGGCAATCCAGCTGCTTATTCCTCTTCTGACAGCTCTACTTCTTCTGATGAACCACCCAGGCGTAGACGCCGTAAGACTGAAGCTGCAAGGGCGGATGCTGCTGTTCGAACAGCAAGAGACCATGACCAAGCCAGAACTGGAAGCTTCCGAACCGGAGTACAGATGGAGGATGGAGCTCCAGATCATCAAAATGCTAACAATGTTGAACCTCACGACGCACGATTGGCAGATCGCCAAGAAAGGAGGCATCAGCATGGACAGGCGCGTAGAACTGACTCCAACCTCCCAGCTTCTATACAGACACCCGATCTGACAGCCATGATCAGGCAACTGATGAAAGAAAATCAGGGCTTATCAAATGACGACTGGGGAGTGTCAAGAAGTCATACTCCGTTCACGGATGTTGTGCTGCAAGCGGCATATCCCAAGAAGTTTAGCATGCCAACCATTCCTGCATACGAATGAAAGACTGACCCCAGACAACATGTAATGAGGTATGAATGGATGATGGATTCAGCCAGAGCAAATGATGCCACCAAGTGTAGGTGCTTTTCGATTACTCTATCTGGGATCGCTACTATGTGGTTCACCCGACTTCCTCCGCGATCCGTATCAAGCTTCGAGGAGTTGGCAAAGAAGTTTATTGAGCAGTTCAGGATACACACTACACGCCCGAAGGACGTGATGTCTCTGTCAAGTGTAATCCAAAATCCCGGAGAGTCGTTGAAGGAGTACTTACAAAGATTCCACGTTGCGGCAACTGAAGTCAGTAATCCCAATGACCATGCAATTCTAATGGCTGTAATGAGAGGTGTAGATCCGGATTCTTAGTTTGGAGACTGGCTGGCAGGAAAACCTCCGGCTACGCTAGAGCGTTTCTACTCCAAGGCACACCAGTTCATAAGAAGAGAGGAAGCTAGGTGGGTACGACGAGATAAGGCACCGGGACCTGCCCAAGAGTCAATCAAGAGCAACATTGCTGTGAAGCAATCTGGAGACAATTCGGGAAAGGTCCAAGTCAATGTCCAGAGTAAGCCTGTGCAGCCCAAAGAGTCCGGAGGAAGAAGTCAAGGAAGGAGGAAAGAAGCGGGAAAGTGGAAGTCGAGAATTCCAAGCTACAGCGAGTACACTCCGCTAAACGCCCTACTTGAGAACATTTACCTATCCACCTGCAATACTTTTCAGTACAGAAAACCACGTCCAAAAGAATCAACTGAAGAACAGAAGCGGACTGGGAAATATTGCCGCTTCCATGAAACTTATGGACACAACACGGAAGAATGCAGACACCTGCATGATGCTATCGAGAAATTGGTCAGACAAAAGAAGTTGCAAGAATTTGTAAAGGATCCACAGGAAGGAGGACAGGGAACGTCCAACCCAGGTCGTGCACCAGCTCCACGTCATCCTGAGGAGCCTGCTCGGACTGTTGGAAGACTGGTCATAAATACAATTATCGGCGGACCTCATCCCGCAGATAAGAACTGGCAAGAGATGGAACGATATGCAAGCTCCTTGAAGCATGCAGATTTTGAGTGCTGTTCGAACGTAGAGGACGGGGCCCCCGCTAAGCAGCAGCGCGTGATGACAGACGATATTGTGTTCAGGAATAGAGACGCTGATCAGGTAGAGGCTCCGACCATCGATCCCATGGTCATATCTGCAACGATCGGACCAGCATATGTAAAAAGAATTTTGATTGATTGTGGAAGTTAAGTCAACATCATCTTCAAGAAGGCCTATGATCAGATGAAGCTAGAGACAAAAGACTTGAAACCATCCAAAGCTCGTATCCACGGCTTTAACGGCGCTGCGACTGATGCAGTAGGATATGTCGAGTTACTAGTTGAACTGGGACAAGGCGAGCGTCGGAGGGTACGAATTCTACCCTTTGTAGTTTTAGATGTGGACTCTCCGTATAATGTTTTCTTGGGTCGGCCGGCCCTGGCTGAATTTAGGGCGGCACTAGCCCCGTGGTGTTTGACTTTGAAGTTTCCGACTGACAAAGGAGTAGGCATTTTTCACGGTGACCAAGCAGCTGGTCGTTCTTGTTATGTGGCCGAGCTCCGAGAGGCCCACCGGAGGGAGAAAGGAAAGGTTGCGGACAATCCCGTCCGCATCCTCAATACGAATAATTGACAAGTAGTGCCCGAGCCCTGGCTCGGGCATAGTTCTCGGATCTACGGAGATATAGATCCGAGAGACGATGATGAGAAACCCAGGGAAGAGAAGGCGGCACCGGCTGAATTAACAATTGACATTTCAGTTAGCCGTGACGACCCTTCGCGAATACTGAAGATCGGATCACAGTTAGGCCCCGCAATGACTGAAGACCTTATCGACTTTCTCCGAGCAAACCTTGATGTTTTTGCCTGGACGCATTCTGATATGTGTGGGATTTCTCCCGCCATCACGAGTCATATGTTGAACATAGACCCAAAATACGTCCCAGTCAAGCAAAAAAGGAGAGGAATGGATCCGGAGAGATCCGCCGCTCTTGGAGAGGAGGTGGACAAACTCAAAGCAAATGGGTTCGTCCGCGACGCCCTCTACCCGGAGTGGGTCTCCAACCCCGTGCTAGTAAAGAAGGCGAATGGGAAATGGAGGACTTGCGTAGATTATTCCGACTTGAACAAAGGATGCCCTAAGGACAGTTTCCCGTTGCCTAGGATCGATCAGTTGGTCGATTCCACAGCAGGACACGAATTATTGTCATTCATGGATGCGTACTCAGGATACAACCAAATCCCAATGCATATTCCGGACCAAGAACACACCAGCTTCGTTACAAATGTCGGGCTGTATTGCTATGTAGTGATGCCCTTTGGATTGAAGAATGCTGGAGCAACTTATCAGCGTTTGGTGAATCGAATGTTCAAGGAACAGCTGGGCAAAACCATGGAAGTCTATGTGGATAACATGCTCGTGAAGTCACGACGATCAAACGACCACATTCAAGACTTGGCTGAAATGTTCGACATACTCAGGTTTTACGGCATGAAGATCAACCTGTTAAAGTGTTCTTTCGGCGTTGCATCAGGGAAGTTTTTGGGATTCATCGTCAACGCTAGGGGAATCGAAGCCAACCCAGAAAAGGTCCAAGCTATTCGAGATGTACAAGTGCCCAGGACTATAAAGCAGGTACAGAGCTTGAACGGAAAATTAGCTGCGCTGAGTCGATTTATATCCAAGGCAACTGACAAGTGCATCCCATTCTTTGACATAATAAAGAAGGCAAAGAGAAATTTTGAATGGACGTCTAGCTGCGAGGAAGCATTCCAGAATCTGGTAAGGCATCTGGAGAGCCCACCAATGCTATCTAAACCAGTTGACCATGAGATGCTGTACGTTTACGTGGCTATATCCCCTCATGCGATAAGCGCAGCTTTGGTTCGTGAGGAGGATCGAGTCCAGAAGCCGGTATATTATGTTAGCAAGCGTTTAACGAGGGCAGAGAAGAATTACCCTAAAATCGAGAAATTGGCTTATTGCTTGGTGATTGCCTCACGCAAGCTGCGCCCATACTTTCAAGCACATTCAATCGGTGTTTATACCGATCAACCCCTGAGGCAGGTACTTCAACGACCGGAAACTTCTGGAAGATTGCTAAAATGGAACATCGAGTTGAGCCAATTCGATATCGCGTACTTACCACGGAGAGCCATCCGAGGGCAAGCGTTAGCAGACTTCATCGCTGAATTTACCATACCCATCAAACCGGACGATCACGACATCATTCCCCCCATTCGATGGAAATTATACACTGACGGTGCATCAAACGACCGTTGCTCCGGCGCGGGCGTAGTTCTTATAACTCCGGAAAACCGATCAATCTGTTATGCCCTGAAGCTCGATTTCCCGGCTACGAACAACGAAGCTGAATATGAAGCACTGATCGCTGGCTTGAAGCTCATCAAAGAACTCGGGATCGAATCGGTCGAAATCTTTTGTGACTCGCAGTTGGTGGTTTACCAAGTACGAGGGGACTACTAAGCAAAAGGACGAAAGCTTGCTCCGTACCTCGTTCAGGTCCAAGAACTACTATCAAATCTTGAGCGTTATGACATTTCACATATCCCGCGAGAACAGAACAAAGAAGCAGACTTGTTGGCCAAGTTCGCAAGTACCGACGATGCTCAACAAATGGGATTGTATCCCGTTGAAGTCTTGCATGCCCCGAGCATAGACGAGATGAAAATCGATAGCGTGTTGGAAACAGAAATCGAGAAGGACTCGTGGATAACCCCATTCAAACTGTACTTGACAACCGGGGCTTTACCAGAAAAAAGAAGCGAAAGACGACCGGTCCTTCGGAAGGCTGCGCGGTACGTAATGCAGGGTGGATCCATGTACCGAAAAGGATTCTCAGTCCCATTATTACGGTGCATCGCTCATGATGAAACAAAGCGAGTCTTGAGGGAAGTTCACGAAGGGGATTCTGGCGACCATACTGGGGGGCAAACGCTAGCAAAGAAGATCCTCCGCTATGGATATTACTGGCCCACCGTAAACCGGGATGCCGCGGACTACGCAAGAAAATGCGACAAGTGTCAAAGATATGCAAAAATCCCGAGGGCTCCGTCAACGGAACTCACACAAATGATCAGTCCTTGGCCATTTGCGATCTGGGGAATCGACATAATCGGCTCTTTGCCTCTATCCAAAGGTGGTGCGAAATACGCAATAGTTGCAGTCGACTATTTCATGAAATGGGCTGAGGCAGAACCTTTGGCCACTATCACCTCTAAGAAGGTCATTAACTTCGTTGTACGAAACATTATATGCCGCTTTGGCCTTCCACGCACCATCATTACAGACAACGGAACGCAATTCGAAAGTAGAGAGTTCAAAGAATTCTGTTTAAAGTACGGCATCGAGAAAAAGTTCGCCGCCGTTGCACACCCAAAAGCTAACGGACAAGTCGAGGCCGTTAACAAAATAATCAAGTCCATACTAAAGAAGCGTCTAGAGAAGGTTGGAGGAAAATGGGTAGATGAACTCCCGACAGCATTATGGGCGTATAGAACTACCCACAAGTCCGCGACCGGCCACACTCCGTTCGCCTTGGCATACGGCTCTGAAGCCGTTATACCCGTGGAACTTGAAGTTCCATCGCACCGAGTGACATACTACGATCCCAAGATGAACCAAAACCTCTTGCTGGAATCACTGGACTGCATCAATGAAAAGCGGGAAGAAGCTGAATTAAGGGCTGCGGCGCACAGACATCGAGTCAAGCGCTACTATGACGGCAGAGTCCGCCCAAGAATCTTTGATGTGGGAGATCTCATTCTGAAACGAGTCTTCCCGGTACCATCACGCATGAATCCCAGCTGGGAAGGTCCATACGCCATTGAACGGAAGCTTGGAGAAGGAACATTCAAGCTAGCGACCGTTGATGGCGCGACACTCCCCCGAGCATGGAACAGTGAACATTTGCGGCACTATTACATTTAGCACTTTTCCCTTTCTTGTTATAGGCACTATTGTTTCCTGCATGTTTCCATTCAATAATGACTTAGTTTCCTTTTAAAGTTGTAATCGAGCGATTTAGTTGATTTTCATTAATAAAGGCTTGAAGCCGCATTTTCTATGAAGTTTCTATATCTCTTAATTGGATGATAAATTACATTATTCTGCGCGACATACAGACTCGTACGAACGATTTCCAATCTCCGAATCCCCAGAGTGCGGAGCGGAGTACTCTAAGTCCCCAGAGCGCGGACTAGAGTATAAACGATTTCCAATCTCCGAATCCCCAGAGTGCGGAGCGGAGTACTCTAAGTCCCCAGAGCGCGGACTAGAGTGTAAACGATTTCCAATCTCCGAATCCCCAGAGTGCAGAGCAGAGTACTCTAAGTCCCCGGAGCGCGGACTAGAGTATAAACGATTTCCAAATCTCCGGAGCCCCAGAGTGCGGAGCGGAGTACTCTAAGTTCCCAGAGCGCGGACTAGAGTATAAACGATTTCCAATCTCCGAATCCCCAGAGTGCGGAGCGGAGCGGAGTACTCTAAGTCCCCGGAGCGCGGACTAGAGTATAAACGATTTCCAAATCTCCGGAGCCCCAGAGTGCGGAGCGGAGTACTCTAAGTCCCCAGAGCGCGGACTAGAGTATAAACGATTTCCAATCTCCGAATCCCCAGAGTGCGGAGCGGAGTACACTAAGTCCCCGGAGCGCGGACTATAGTATAAACGATTTCCAATCTCTGAATCCCCAAAGTGCGGAGCGGAGTACTCTAAGTCCCCAGAACGCGGACTAGAGTATGAACAGTCTCAAGTCTCCAAGTCCTCGGAGCACAGTGCCAGCAGACCAAATAAAGACAAGAGAATCATTCAAACAAAAAGAAACTAAAATTTTATTCAATAAGTCCAAAATGGGGATACAAGATCACTCCTACAAAATTCGGGCCTATACAAACTACAAGTTGTGGAAGATAAAAAACGATTACAAAGCTTAGTCAGGAAACTTGTTGAACAAGTGCATCGATTATTTCTTCGACTTCTTCTTCTTGTCTGCCTTTGGTGTTTCCGACAACTCCTCTCCCTCACGTTTTTTCTTGGACTTTTTGCTTGCTAGAGAGACGGAGTCAGGAGTAGGAGACGGAACATCTAGTGGTTTGGACCTGCCCGGGAGAATGATTTTCAGAGGTCTGTTCCGCGGGTCAGTGAGTCCCAGGACTTCAGATTCAACTTTGACTTTGACCTTTCTCTTCTCCTTGTCGGCGAGACGGTCCTTCATGCTCATCTCTGAAGTATGTTCAGAGGCGCCAGTGATTTTAACTTCGTCGCTTCCTTCGGCAGGAGACGAAGTATCAAGTTTGTCATCATCAAGCGCCCCGATCACTTGAGCGTCTGGACTGGGAGTCACCCCTGCGTGAGCGACATCGCTTGTTTTCCCTGCTTCCTCCTTGGCGTCATCGCTCCTCGGAGTTAGCTTGGCGTCAGAATGACCTGCACGAAAATATAAGAAGTGGGCATTAGAACGAATAACCATTGCTGAAAAATGACGGGGTCTCTTCGACTTCTAGAGAAAGAAGAATTTCCTACCAGGATCCGGTTGGCTATCGGTGGCGCGCGGGGTTTCACCCTCCAGGATAGGTAACAGCACATGAACGCCGAGCCCGGGATCTTCGGGATCATAACGGGCATGCTGCTCGAATGGATCAAGCGTCGACCGACCGGCCGATTGAGCAGCATGAGGAGCGGCGATGTGAGGAGTAGTAGCGTCGGCCTCTGACGGGCCAACCTCGTCGTTCTTCTCTTTCGAAGGGGAAGAGCCTTTGCCATAAATAGCCAATGCTGCGGATAAATCCGATGGTTCATTCCCCCTCAGGAACTCCTTCACCAATGCATCCTCGTCGATTTCTTCGGAGCCTGACTCGACTTTCTTGATCTTTATCAGAGTTTCCCATGCCTCAGCCAGGGATTCGTGGTAGCCATCACCCAAGAATGTTAGGTCACGGTGCATAAGGACGCGGGCTCCGTACTCGGCGATCAACGGGTCAAACATACTTTTGACCTCTTCCCTGCCGGCCTCTACGGCCGCCTCAAGGCGAGAATCAAGCTCCTCCACAGCCATTCTTTTGCCCTCCTCACGGGCCTCATCCTTCATTTTCTCGACCCCGGCAAGTTCACCGTCGAGCTTTGTCTTCAGGAGTCGGGTAGCAACAATCTCATCACAATACCGCTGTGATTCTTCCTAAGCAGCTATTTTGTCTTCTTTCTCCTTGGAGAGTTGTTCTCTCAGCTCTTTGACTTGAGTAGCGAGCGCGTCCCTTTCTTTTTGGACAGATTCTTTTTCTAGGGCAAGGGCGCCGCTGCGCTGAACTGCTTCGTCAAGCTCCTTTTTGTGAGCCACCTCTAAGCGAGTAACTGCCTCAGCAGTATCTTTTGCGCCTTGTTCAACGGCTTCTAGCTTTGACTTATAAGAGGCGAGCTCTTCGTCTTGGAGTTTGATGATTTTCTTATCGCTGTTAGCCTCCAGATTCAGACGGTCAATCTCGTGTTGACGCTCGACAGATACTTCCGAGATCTTCTCCACCAAGTGCACGAATGCGTCATGTTGAACATAGACGTCATTGTTGCAGGCAATGGCACTTTGCTTCACGTGCCCAGGAATGTGATGGATGGCCGGGAGGAATTTCAAGCCGTCAAAACAGATTTTCGGAAACTTGGCCTTAAGGTCGACCATCTTTTCCGCAACAGTTGGGTCCACGGCAGGAGTAGGAGGAGGAGGCTTAGAGAATTCCGTTCTTTTACGCTGCTCTCGAACTTGCCTCGTACTCGATGAACTGGAATGTTGTTCTCGAGCAGCGTCAGACTGATAGCCCTTCTGCAAAGACTTCTCTTTATCCAGCTCAGTTGGAGGAGGAAGATCGCGGGACTGGGAAGATTGAGAGTGTGCTTTCTTGTGGTGAGACGACTCGCGCGGACGATTGTCCCTATCTTCGTAATCACCTCGGTCCCGGCGTCTGCCTGAACCGGAATCCCGTCCGGAGTGATGGAATATAGAAGATCCCTGAAGACGATCAAGTCCGTGTGAGTGGCCCATATCACCTGCAAAGAAGGGAGATAACAACGAGTTAAGGAGAATTCACGAATTAAAAAGACTTGAAGTATATTATGGAATGCGCATGTGTGTGTGTGTCCTAAGTGTTCCCCCCGACGGACCCGTTCGTTTATCTTTGCTAATCGGAGTGTTGTCTCTTTGAGCCGGGAGTTGAACTCCTACATTGCCTCTAGCGGGCGAAGAGAATTTGAGAGCTTCAGGATCATCGAACCCGTAATTAAGTATGTCTTCGGGAATAGAAAGGTTCGATAGACCTCTCAAGGAACTTTCCAGATGCTGCGAAGAAGCCTCTTTCTCAGGAGGGGTAGGCGTAAATTTTGAGGTGCCACCAACTTTCTCCTTTTGAACCGTGTATTTCAACTTCTTCTTTCCCTTCGAAGGGGAGGATGATGTCTCAATATCCTGAACTTCGATTGCCGGATTCCAAGCGGGACCCACGTTCTCGCCCTGAGTTTCGGGGGCATCATCCTCTTTGCGCTCGCCTTCTTCATGCGTGTCGGGAGCGCGACGCGATGACGGTCCGGCAAGTTTTTTCCCTTTACCAGATGAAGGTTTGGGAATTGTAACACCTTCTGGAAGGCTGATCCGACGATCAGGGGCTAGCAAGCCGAACCCCGACAGCGATTCATTTGAAATGATAGCTCGGATATCTCGATCCTCGGCCGGAAGAGCTCTAATCGCATCGACAGCATCAGAATATCCTCGGCCTTCCGCGCGTGGGCTGATACCTGAAAAGATGAAACGGAAAGTTAGGAAAGACATGCTCGGGTTAAATACGAATAGTAACTCGGCAGAGAGACTTACTGCCTTTAACCCATCTCCTAGCGAAACCGGAAGGGCAGCGCACATAGAACCATTCCTGTTTGTACAGGGCGAATTTGCTACAGGCCCCTGTCAAGATCTGGCACTTGTGGTATGGCTCGAGGAACATGAAGGAAGGGCTATCTTTCCGTCTCTTGAACATATAAATGTATCGGATATCGCCGGGGGTTGGAGGTTTGGAGAAGACGACCATGAAAAGTAAATAAGTCCCATATAGAAATGCATGGCCATTCGGGTGCAGCTGCGACGGAGCTATGTCTATATACTGCAGCACATCCCGGAGAAATAAATTGAACGGAGGCACGCTGCCCATCCAACACATGAACTTGTTGCAGGCTGTGTACCCGACTTGGGGCAGATGAGGGCGGTCGTGTCTCGAAGGAACTAACACGTCAGCAAAGGGAATCCCGTGAATGGAACATATCCGTCGCAGAGCGGCCTCGTTGATCTTCGAGGCTTGAGAATCGATCGGATTGTCCAGTAAGATGGTTGACTCCAGAGCATCGGGCGCCAAGTTATGAGCGGGAGAGATTGACGGGTTGGAAGCATCTGTGGCTCCTTGCCTTGCTGATGGCCCAGGCCTGTCAGATATGGTGGCAGAACTAGATTTTCTCGACATCCCGAATAAATAATGAACCTGGCTAAATGCTTGAGAGAGCTATACTTAAAAAACGTTGAACGTTAGAATTAGCAACACGATTTTTCCCCCATGTGGTGTGTGAACTAGTGCAAGCAATTGTGTGCAGGCAATAAGAATCTAAAGGTTCTAAAGATGTAATATTTAGCTTCGAATCATCGCCTTCGAAGACCGTCATCGCTGACCGTCTCAGAAAGCTCGCCTTGAGGAGATTACAGTCCCAGATTCAGAAGACATATGATTTCTAAAGTAACCGGCTTAAAGTGTAGTTAGACACTTATCCTGTTCGGCATTTTTAATGTTGTTCGGCATTTGTATTGACCGGCTAAAGACATTATCCGGTCCATGAATTGTCCAGCAATTGCTTTGTTTGACTAAAGTAATGGTTCGACCTAAGGGTTGTTCGGCTGAAGTCAGTGTTCGGCATGTCAGTTATACTGTTCGGCTAAAGTCATCATTCAGCATGTCAGTTATACTGTTCGGCTAAAGTCATCGTTCGGCATGTCAGTTATACTGTTCGGCTAAAGTCATCGTTCGGCATGTCAGTTATACTATTCGGCTAAAGTCATCGTTCGGCATGTCAGTTATACTGTTCGGCTAAAGTCATCGTTCGGCATGTCAGTTATATTGTTCGGCTAAAGTCAATGTTCGGCGTATCAATCGTATTGGTCGGCTAATGTCATCACTCGGCTAAAAGTGGTGCTCCGCCACGATTTCAACTCCACCCTACACCTTCTCCATCCACGCCAAACGACAGAGACGGATCGCCCGGCAAAGACTACGCCGTTCAACACCCCATCTACCCTTCTATCGTTCGGCACAGAGGAGCTATCCCCAATTAGACAACTCAAAACGAGCAAACCACTCCTACTAGCCACGCGTTTACAACTAAAGTCCATAAGATGAACCTAAAATGGAAGTAGTGCAATTGTTAGAGGAAGGATACCTAATTCGACGATCGAAGTTGAGAATGGATTATATAGGCTTTATATCTGGTAGGATGGGAAGAGTTGAAAGTCTCTAAGGAATGGCTGAAAAGAAGGCGTAAAGGGAAAAAAGACGGTGAGGACCTGGTTATATAGAGGGAGGTAGAAGTTGAAGAGGCTATACCCGGTAGAACCGGTCAACACCGAAGGGTTCGGCATCGTAGCAGTGTGACGTTCGGCACACGAGGTACGTTCGGCTTCGAGCGTATCGTTCGGCATCTAAATCTCGTTCGTCTTGCACCTCCTTCGCTAGCATTCTCGAGAAGGTACCTCCGAGGTAGATTGTACCAGATTCAAAGCGCATCACGTTCGGCCACGCAATACACTTTGGGGGGCAAGTGTTTCCTGGGGATTTGACCAGGCAACTAGTACTCGGCAATAAGTGCTCGGCATCAGAGAGCGACCGGCATCAAGGAGTGTTCGGCGAGGCACTGGCCATCCAGGAGTGTTCGGCGAAGCAACTGACATCCATGAGTGCTCGGCGACAAGTGTGCTCGGCATAGTACTCGGCATCCATTAGTGTCCGGCATCGAGACTGTTCGGCGTACCAGAGTACTCGGCGTCAAGGCTGCTCGGCATACAGGAGTACTCGGCATCCCATGGTGTTCGGCGAGGCACTTGACAGCCAGGAGTGTTCGGCGAGGCACCCAACATCCAACGAGTGCTCGGCGACAAGTGTGCTCGGCGTCAAGACTGCTCGGCATACGAGACTGTTCGGCGTACAGGAGTACTCGGCGTAGTACCCGGTGGGATTAGGAGTACTCGGCGTAAGGGCACTCGGCGTCAAGAAGAGCGTTCGGCTTTAACTGATTAACATCCTACACTTCCCAAACATCAACCACCTCGTTCGGCATAGAAGGGATGGCTCAGCGCAGAGCGTTCGGCCTCAACAGACAACCATCCTACACTCCCCACGACACCAACATACCGTTCGGCATAGAAGGGATGGTTCGGCGCAGAGCGTTCGGCGAACCTTGCTCGGCATACGGCGACCACTGTACTCGGGCTGGAGCGTTCGGCAATCAGCCCACTTGGGAAGTCCAGCCCATCTTTGCCTATAAATAGAGGGGCAGGGTCACAGTGAAATGGATCCTTTTTTGGAGAGAAAACACCGGGGAGACTCTGCCATTTTCAAGACTCATCTTCTCTACTTAACAACTTCATTCAAGCATTTGATTCACGAATTGTATTTGTAATCAACTATAAAGAAGATCAATAAAGTTTAACCTCAAAGTGGACGTAGGCAATTACGCTGAACCACTATAAATTTGGTGTTCTTACTTTCTGTATTTAGATTAGCACGGTCTTCTCTGTTTAATTTGATTTCATCACTTATATCTCTTCACAATCTTCTTCTACGAGGTTAGTGACCAATTTTGGTGCCAACCTTTTCTCTATCCCAAGATGATTCGCATTCTGATACTGCCATATTTAATCTACGATTAGGATCTAACCGACTAGGCAATCTCCACTGTTGGTTCTGCGATTTAAATAAACCCATTTTCTTTTCTGCCTCTTTCTTACTCATATTATCAAAAACTTTGCTCACTATTAAAGCTTGGAAATCTTCTCAAATTACTGCAAGTTCTTGGCTTAAACAGTAAGTCCCTGATCATTTCTATGATTTTATTAGTATTCTTTACCGCTATCAATAATTGCAAGCATTTTTAAATTTGCAAAAGGATCGATTTTGATTACTACTATCAGTGTTTGATTTCGATTTGAAATATCATTCGATCAGTCAAACCATGATGCCCATTGTCTATAGATTAAGATTTCATCTCCAAATCAAATCTTTCGCTAACTTAAGTCGATAATTGCTTGATCAACGATTTGGTTATTTGGTGGAATTCTAAATTTTGAACTTGGGCTAAAAGATTTAATTATAGACCTAATTACCCTTTTGGAACTATAGGACTTTAAGCATTTCTGGTAGAGTTTTCGAAATTATTATTGAGTTTTTGGTTTAACATTGGTCTTTTCTAGACCCTTTGATGGATAAACCAATGACTTATCAAAAGGGGTTAGAGAACTGGATTGAGAGCTATGGAGTTGAGGGTGTTTAAGTCAAGGCTCCAAGTCTAGATGACGATTGGAGTGAACCCCCTAAATGGTTCTTCACTTAGACCTTAGGGCACTTAGCAAACAAAATATCGCTTTCCCGTGCCCCTTTGTTTGTTGACATTCTTGAATATTATGGACTTAATCTAATCCAACTTAGGGTTGTCTCGTATAGTACTCTATCCGCTTTAGCTTTCTTATACTAGAAGAAAGGGTACCAAAGCATGACCTCTTATGAAATTCATTACTTGTACAACTTGCATAAGTCACCAGTAAGTCTCCTGTTCCCCTGTATTTTCTTAAATTCTGGAAGAAAATGCCCTTGATCAAACCACTTAGCAAAGTGATGGCTACCCATTGGTTTTATGTGAGAAAAGATGATCCTCGCATCGTTACTGAGCTACCTGAGATTTGTAAGTTTTCGAACCCTTCTCGTCTGAAATGCCCTTGCTTATAAACTTTGATCATATCATTCTTTAATATATTCTTACCTTTTGAATCCCTCAGCTATACTCAGGAGGGATAAGACCCCGACCCTCAAGAATCTTTATGACGCTAGGTATGAGGAAGTGATGAAAATCCTATAGGGGGAAAGACTTAAGCATGTAGTCCTTACCGAGGCCAATCTCAAGGCTAGCGGGCTACTATCCTCCTCTACTAAGTTCCGTGGATACGATCTTCCTTCATTCGAAAATATGTCCTCAGATATAGTTGATCTATGTGATTCTAAAGAGCTCGCCTGCTCTTATCTCAAAAATACAAAGACCGAAAAACAAGACGCTGCTCCCGAGGCTAGACTTCGGCTTTAGTTAGATTACAGTACACACTTTTTGGATGTAACTTTCATGAAATATAAAATTGCTCATCTAAACCATCTTCTCATTTTATGGGGTAGTGTCTTCTGATGATGTACTCAAAATAGGCGAGTTACTATTGAACAAACCATCCTCTTACATCCATATTCGATTGAAACCAGTTTTGAAGGATCTGTTTGAATTAAGAAATGGAGAAAACAAAATAATACCCCTCCCATAAAAATCATGCCTGCCCCGGATGCCCTTACTTTAGCTCGTTCTCTGAGGGATTAGGTTAATCAGGTGGGTGAGGTGACTCATTTCTCTATTGATTCCCATTTATCCAAGGTTGTAGGGAACTCTCGAGTGGAGTTAGCTGATGATATGGGCAGTTTTGGGAGTACGATGAGTGTGGGGATAGAGGATCATCTTTGGGTATAGATCTTCATTTCCTTATGAAATATCTATCTCTTTAGATTTCATACGAACCTCCTTTCTTCAGGTTTTTAGCTGACTTCTTGGTTCTGCACTGAGGATTTCAAAAGTTGAGTGGAGATTAGAGAAGGCTAAGACTATTGAAAGACAATTGTTGAATTCAAGGAGGAGGCTGAGAAGGATGCTTAGGCCAAAAGGAAAAAGCATCTTCTGAAAATGAAGGCATCCGAGACTAAAATCGCTGATTTAGAGAATACTTTAAAGGATCTAGAGACCAAGCATCAAAAGACTAAAGATGAATTAGCAGAAGCCAAGGAGAAGATGATCCTAGTTATCAGGGAAGTGGCTGAACATATAGTTGCCACCGAACCTTTCAAAATTATTTACAATGCCTATGAACATAACCGAGACAATGGCATGATACATTCTATAGGCTTTAATCCCAACGGCAAGATTATTGAGGGGAACTTCTCCGTGAAATATGAAAAAGCATGAGCTTCAGCAGGTGTAGGATCCTCAATACCGGTAGAGGAGAATGTTGATAGAAGAGAGGTACACCATTAATCTAAACCTTAGAAATCCTCTGCTAATAATGTTTAAACTTTTGATTTGTAATAATTCTAGTACATCTCCTTTATACTTTTGCTTGTGGTAGCTGATGACTATGGTAGTACTTTTTTTTATGTTGGATTTATGATGAATTATTTCCTTACTACTTTCGTTGCGTCTGTTCTAAAGTACTTTTCTCTTTAACATGTTTAAACACTGAAAGTCGAATTTCACCTCTCCCTATGAAGTATTATGGAAGAGGAGCCAAACTAGCAACTTGAGATTGCTAGCAAACATAGGTTCCCTTAAAACCCAACTAAAATCTAGTAGATTAAAAAATGTAGACTTGTCCAATAAGATCGAGGAAGTACAGGAAACATATGACCAAACTTGTGCCAAATCACTTAAGTCCCTCAAGCTTGGGGGTTCTAGGTTTACTAACCAAATCTTGGATCTTCTAGGTCAATTAAATCTTGCTTTAGACGACCAAGACGAGGTCTTTCAAGAGTTTGCTCAACTCAATAAACTGCATCTGTGGGACCCTCAATTGAAGAACAAAAGGTTATCTTTTCTCATAAGATTCTATGGTCCAAATCTAACTATAACTCCAAAGGCTCGTCCTGGTTATCGGGGTGTCACTCCATCCCCTTTAGTTATTGCCGAGGAGAAGACTCCTAAAAGTGGACCTATTTTGGAATATGTCCCTAATGTATTCCGAGAGCTGACCTTAGGCTGTCCTATTTCGGAAGGACATCTCTTTCTCCAACATGGCCAGACCTTCGAGGTCCCTTGCTGATACTAAGTAGACGCCTTAAGGTTATTTTAGTTACTAAGGAGAAATTTGCTTGTCTTAGAGAACCATGAATTCTACCCCTCTTATTTTTCACTGTCTGTATTAATTTTCTATGGAATGAAATCGAACTATTTTTATGATGATCCGTCTTTTTTAATTTTAATTTTAATCTCTTTTTAGGGGCAATCATGTCCCAACTGCTTAAGACTGGAAAGAGATTGTGCCTCCGTGTAATGGAGTCTTGGTGATAAGATGACCGAACTGACGAAATATAATATTGATCTCAATACTAACATCTATTCCATCTTTGAAGACAATGACTCCTTAAAATGAACTCTTGAGGAGCTATTCAAGAATATGTCTGCCATCCCGACGGCAGTGTCGATCACTGGTCAAGCATTGTAATCGGTTATTTCAAGATTATGGGTGTCTGCGTCTATTCTTAGACAGCAGTGGATGAAGCTCATGGAGAACTTTCAGCAATCATAATACAAGAACTTGAAATTGAAAATAAATGTACTAATGAAGTTACGGTTGCAGCCTTTTCAGCTCGTAAAAGAGGTAGAGGTTATGCTACCATGGGGCTTCCTTTTTCTCATAGGACTATGGTTGTCTCTGCTCGGATTTGAGTGTGTGTGGGAGTTTTAGGCTTGCTTTTGAAAAGAAGATGGTGTAGGAAGGGAAAAGAGTATTTTTGAATAATTTTTAAAGTAGTTAAAGTATGAAAGAAAGGAATTTTGTTTTGAAAATTTTATAAGAAAGCCATTGAAGTTTGGAAGAGAGCTTGGGAAAAAACCGATGAAGTTGAAAATGAAAAAAAAATGAAAATGTGAAGGAGAAAAAAAAAAGAAATTGGTTTTATAGAAAATGGAATATACGAATTACCAAAATACCCTTTGGTCCATAACCTCCACTCTCTAGTTGCCACCTCATCACCACCTCCTTGTCTTGCTGCTCACGTAACACATCAAACCCCCCCTTGTCCATCATTTCATCACTCCTTATGCTATGATATGTTATATAATGTGACATTACCTTTTCAACTTCTTTTCTCTTTTATATTTTTTTTCACAATTCAAATTTAAAAAGAGAAGTCAAAATACCTTTTCACTTAAGTAAATATTTAACCTATTTACTTAAATTATTTTCATTTGTTATTTATATAAGTGTGTGTATATATCTACTCTTATGTACACAACATTTCCGATAACTTTTAGACGATGACAAGTCGAAAATCCAAAAAGCAATTTCTGGTCATATTTTCGATTTTTCTTCGAACTACTTTTTTTGTAAACAAATTTTGAAAACAATTTCACCATCACTAGTTACTATGTAAAAGATGTATATTTGAGTTATAAAATCCATTAATTAATTACTTAAAATATATTAAATATTCATATTTAAATGGGATTCAATTATGGGTCGTTACACATAATTTTTAGAAATTTAGATCCGAGGAGAGATTTGAATTTAATTTAGGTTTGATTTTTGATTTACAATTTACCATGGCTGGCAATTTGATTTGATACTTTTCTTCTTCTCCTATTACACTCTGCAATTCTCCATATATATGTATATGTATATGTATATGTATATGTATATGTATATGTATATGTATATGTATATGTATATGTATATGTATATGTATATGTATATGTATATATAATAGTTTATATAGATTTTGAATTTGAGGAGAAGAGACAATGGTAGAGCTTTGCCATTGCTTTAGAAAATATGAGGAGAATAGTGAGGGGTTAGGCCTATATTTATAGGGGTTTGAATCAATGCCAACTATAAGATTAAATTATACTAAATCCGGGTCGTTTAGCTTAGGTTTAATTCACAACTGTCGACCTACAAGCAGTCGATTGCTTTGATACCACCGGTCGACCGCTAGCGGTCGACCAGTCCCAATGATGGGTCGACCGGTTGCCTATTAATTTGTTTCCTATTATATGTTTTATTTATTACATACTATTTTTAATTGACCTACTGTAACATTAATCCTGCTTAGTCGTTAAGTAAATGTTAATGTCAATTAACATAAATTAATTACATTTATTTCCTTAATTACATATATAATTATTTCTGATTTGGAATCTTCAATCGTTAATTTTTTTGTTTGAACTCCATTTGAAAAAAAAATGTACATTGATCAGAAAATCGCTACGAACACAATAGTGCAAGTTTCGTAGCGAAATTCTAATATTTGTTAAATTTCCATTTTCTGCTTTAATAATTTTTAAAGTAATTTCTTTATAATTAATTATCATTCAACTTATGAAGTGTTACAACCTGTTCTATTGGGTTAAGAGAGGGAATCTAGTGGAAATTCTAGAAGGAGACTAAGACTAGACGTAGGACGGAAAATCCAAAACAAGTGTAAAAATCTTGTTGTGATCATTTTATTTACTTTATTCCACTACATTATATACTTAGTTATATTTAATAACTTATTAGTTAGTACTTTAATAAATTAGGTATATTGAATTACTTGGCAATATACATTGATCTGACCCCTTAGAACTTTTAGATGGGACATCAACTTCAATCAGTATCATTGCTTTAGTTCCATAAGCCAGTATGAACGACGTATGTCCAGTTGCGAATTTTTTGGTTATTCGATAAGCCCATAATGCCAGTGGTAACACATCAACCCAATTCCCTTTCGCTCATTTAAATTTTTTTGATGGTCTTATTCATCGCCTCCACCTTTTCATCAGCTTATGCATGTGCTACTGCTGAGAAACTTTTTTGGATTTGACATTGAGGATAGGATTTTGCACTCTCGAATTGGTTTTCTTATCTATAATGATCTTTAGTAGTGCTCCAAACCTGCAAAAAATGTTCTTGATTACAAAACTAATCACTTTCACCAAACTTATTATGGTGAGTGGATCTCCATCAACCCATTTTGCAAAACAATCTACTTCAACGATCACATACTTGCTCCTTTACATGCCATTAGTAGCACTCTAATAATATCAATTTCTCAAGCCATAAATTACCATGGGCTAACCATTTATGCAAGCTTACTTGATGGGACTCTTGGTATCCCACAAATATATGACACTTGTCACACATCTTGGAGCACTCCATTACATCTCGGTTGATAATTGAAAAGAAATATCCATAGTGAAGTACCTCTTTTGCCAAATTATTCACCCCTCTTGTGATCTCCACAACTTCCATGATAAAAATCCTCTAGTATTTTTCTTTCTTCTCCCTTGTTGATAAACCTTGGCAGGGGGTTGAGAGTTCCCTCTAAAATAGTATTCCGTCTGGCATAATGTAACATGGTACTTTACGTAAAAGCTCATGTTGTTCATTCTTGCTTTTTGGAGAAGTTCTCTTTGTTAAATACTCCTTAAACGGAGTCATCCAGGACTCCTCCTTGAATTCCATGACACCATCTCCATCTAATCTACACTTAGACTCATCAATACTCTTATTGGAATAATTCACAATAGTTGCGCAGCTTAGCCAGTTTGGCTAAAAAATACGCATTATTGTTTTCCACTATGTGGACATGCATAATCATGTGTTGTTCAATCTCATCTAGTAGTTCAAACACCTTCAATAGATAAGGGGTGAAACATGCATCGTTATCCTAAAATTACTATATTACTCGACAAACCACCGATTGGGAGTCACTGAATATATGCTGTGTATGTATTCCCAATTCCTTCGCTACCTTGAGTCCCACAATTGATGTTTCTTATTCCACTTCATTATTTGTAGCATGAAACTAAAGTTTCAAAGCATATCACACCCTATAATATTTTGGAGTTACCAAGATTATACATGCTCCAGAATCATGGTCATTGGATGCTCCATCAACGTACAATCTCCATTAAGAAAGTTCAACCACCTTCTTCCATTTCATCATCTCAGATAGTAAATTATGCAATGAAGTCTGTTAATTTCGTCCATGGATCACCTTACTAGGATGATAAGTTATTTTGTACCGACTGATCTTAGTATTCCACTTTAATAATCTCCCTGAATTCTCATGGTGATGTAATATCTGTCTAAAAGGTTGATCTTGAAAAACCCTTATTGGATGAGCCTGGAAGTATGGTTGTAACTTATTCGATGCTATCACTATGTAGTAGGCTAGCTTCTCTAGTCTAGGATAATGCTTTTCCGTGTTTGTAAACCGCATACTGATATACTATATCGGCCTCTTGACATTTTCCTCGTAATGCACCAATGTTGCACTCAATGCATGTATCGGTACTACTAGGTAAATGCGCAAACCTTCTTCTTCCAAAGGCTTCGACGGAATCGGTTGTTTTCGAAGATTTTCCAATAATTGTTGAAAAGTAGCTTCATATTTATCTGTATATATCGAAAATTCCCCTTTCCTTTTTCAATGCATCAAATAATGGTATACATTTGTTAGTTGCTTTTAAGATGAACCTACTTAAAGTGACAACCTTACAATTCAAGCTCTACATTTCCCTCCTAGTTCTTGGGCCTATAACTTGTTTCGATGCTTTATTCCACTCTAGATTAGCATCTATGCCCCTTGATTTCACTATAAACCCTAAAAACATTCCTAATGCAACTCCAAAAGAACACTCCAATGGATTCAATCTCATTTCACACTTTCAGAGCATATCAAATATCTTTGATAGATCTTGCACATGGTCTGTCAATCCCTTTGACATTATTAGCATATCCTCCATATAGAAAGCCAATGTCCATCTGATTTGTTCCAAGAATCTTGTTGACCAAATGATGGTAAGTAGATCTAGTGTTCTTCAAATCAAATAGCATAACCTTATAGCAATACAAAGCCAAATCTACGATGAGACTTATATGCTCCTGATTTGGGACATGCACTGCAATCCGATTATAGCCCAAATAGGCATCCATAAAAGAAAATAGACCATGTTTGATAGTTCCATCCATGAGTGGGTTGATCCGTGGAAGCGTAGAGCAGTCCTTCAAGCGTGCATTATTCAAGTCTGGGTAATCAATACATTTCCACCACTTCATATTAAGCGTCCTAACCATAACGAGATTCACTACCCAATTTAGGCAAAGTGCTCCGTGGATAAAGTTATTTTCCAACAACATATCCACTTCTTCTTTCAGTGCACCAGATCTCTCCAGTTCCATTGCGCGTCTCTTCTAATTCATAAGTATAAACATTAGGCTGACATTCTATAATGACCTGCAAATTTAACGCTGCAAAATAGTTAAAATTAATTTAAAATGGATATTTGATAAAAAGGTGAAATTAGATATTATGTTTAAAAACCGTTGTGATTTTCTTTCCTAGCCAATTAGTTTGATATATGGTTTTGATGCATTTTGAGTTACGATTTGTGAAATAGAGGCATTATAGTGTTTAAAAATACATACATAGTTATTTCGGACCAAACTGGATAAACATCCCTAATCCAGGCTAACTACATATAAATGAGGCTATGAAACCTTAGTCGTCATATCTATCTCCACTTTTCTTTACTAATCTCGAAATCACCTTAATTATCTCTAATGGCAATTAGAAAACTAATTAAAAAGCGATTAAAAATTAAAATGTCCAAACCCGATCGAATTATATATGGATTCGAAATTTTCAACGAGACAAAGATGAGTTTGAGATTCGTTTTTCCATCTGACACTCCAGTTGATCGAAAATCGATGACATAGTCTCAACCGTCCATAGGCTATGTTTTGGTTCAATGGTGAAACAGCGTCCAATCGGTGATCGAAAGGAAACATTTAATTGGGAACGAGAAATGGAACAAATCCATACTGGCCGATAGTCACAGATTGATAAAAGTGGACTAAAATAATTCAAAAAGGACGAAAAACCCTAGGGGACGGCGGTGGTTGGAGGCATCAGAGGCTGACGAACTTTAGTATAGGGTGGTACTGGTGATGTTCATGGTAGTGGTGGAGTCAGATTAATTGTTGGTGGCCGGAACGACGTCGGTGGCAATGCAAATATGGGGTTGATAGGTTTTGCTATGTTAGTTACATGAAGGTAGAGGTGCGTACATTTTAAGTTGAATTTAATATTATTTAAATATGGGCAAACTAATAATTTAATATATTTTTTAAATTCTTCATAGCTCTCACATATGAACTCTGATCTATGTAATTAAAGCCCTTAGCAGTTCTATAGCGGTGGAAGTGCAAAAAGTTATAGTAGGGATAAAGTGGGGATATAGTGGAAAATAGTAGAGGTGCAAAAAGCTTCGTTAGATATAAAACCAAATATTTAAGATTAATTTATTCTCATTCTCACATCATTTGTGTAGGAAAAAGAAATATTTTTTAATCTTATATAATAAACTGAACAATATCATGATTAATGTAGAACAGATTTGGTGATAATAATAGATTTCAAATTTATATTAAGCACTTATGCCTTAAAATTAGGCATTTACCCAAGCTTTGTTGATTTGTTTTGAAATAGAACTGGTCAAATCAACCTTCATATATTAATGTGGATAAAGCAGGTGCTAAAAAGCCATGATTTAGCGGGTTAGCATAAAATAGCCGGGCTTGAAACAGATATACTATTTAATAGTGCAAAATAAAAATAGTGTAGCGGTCGAAGAGCGCTACGTGTTATAGCAAAATTTTTGTGAGGCTTCAGCGGGGCTTTAACTGCATGGAATCAGATTCATGCGTGATTTCTTTCATTGGACTTGTTACAAAATTCTAAACCATATGGCACTAGGTTTTTTGAGTTTGGAGATTTTTCGAAAAAACGCATTGGTATGTATTATTTATTTATTAAATCGAATTTTAGATAATAAAATAAATATCTACTGATAAAATATTATAATTATTGATATCTATTATGACATATTAGTGATTGTTTGGATATCTATTTTGGATATGTTGTGCCATGTTGATTATTTTATTACTGGGTGTTTAATTGTAATCAATTGTAGATATAAATTTTAATGAAATTGACTGAGATAAAATGGATAAAATTGGTTAATAATGCGAAGATTGGTTAAATAAATGATAAATATGGTGATTTATGGATTTTGTATTATGTTTGTCAGTTATAGTGGCTTATTCAATTAAATGAAATTAATGGAAGAAATTTAATAAGGTTATATTTATGAATTTCTAGGAAAATTCATAAATAGTAACAAAAATATATTTCAAGATAGGTTTTTCATCAGTGATGAAATTGAGGATAAATTTCCCATTTGTAGAGTTTCTGGTTTGCCTTACACTTATTATGATTATTGTCCTATCATTCTTACGTGTGATCATCATAGAATTGTTAATAGTGCTTTTAAATTTGGAAAAATGTGGTTATTAGAATCCAAATATTCAAATTTAATTAATAAATGGATGTCAATGAACTTTTAAAATATTAGAAATACGGATAATTTTGGAAAAAAATTTGTTTTAAAACTTAGGGGTCTTAGGAACTTTCTTAAAAATTGGAGTAAGAATGTTTTTGGTAGTATTAAAATTAAAAAAGAAAACATTCTTTTTGAAATGCTGAAAATAAACAAGATAGAAGAAACTAGACAACTAAATCTAGGTGAGCATAACATTCTAGCTAATTTAAAAGAAGAGCTTAATTCAATTTTAGAAAAAGAAGAGATTATGTGGAAACAGAAATCTAGAATTCAATGGACTAATGAAAGTGATAATAATACGAAATTTTTTCATAATATGACTAATGGTAGAAAGCATAGTAATACGATAAATTTTATTTTTGAATAACGTGGAAATGGTCGATCAAAGGGATCTGAAAAAGGCATTTACTGATTATTATAGAGATACTTCTGATAATAAGAATAAGCATAGAATTAACGTCAGATGGAATGACCTTTATCCTACCGAATCTAGAATTGACCTTTCTAAGTTTGATAATCCTTTTTCTGAAGTGGAAATTTTGAACGCTATTAATGACATGCCTAGTGATAAAGCCTCGGGTCCCGATGGGTTCCTTATTTTCTTTTACAAAATATTTTGGGATGTTTTAAAATTCGATTTAATTAGTATGTTTAATGAATTTTATAATGGGAAATTACAATTAGGAAGATTTTGTTTTGCAAACGTAATTTTATTACACAAAAAATAGGTGCTAATAATTTAAAAGATTTTAGACCAATTTCTTTAATTAACTGTTCTATTAAAATTATTTAAAAAGTTTTAGCTAATAGACTTAGTAAAAGAATGAACGATCTAATAGATTGTTCACAAACTGCTTTCATTAAGGGTAGAAATATTACTGATGGTGTGGCTACTGTTCAAGAATACATTAATTACTATTGTAAGAATAATATTACTTGTGTGATTCTAAAACTGGATTTTGCAAAAGCTTTTGATTCGATGGATTGGGATTTTCTAGTTGATATGTTATTGGCTAGAGGTTTTAGTCACAAGTTGATAGGATAGATTATGACTTTGCTTAAGACTGGAAATTCTAGTATAATGGTTAATGGTATTTTAGGGAATAAAATTCAATCTAAACGAGGTTTAAGGCAGGGTGATTCTTTATCGTCTTTTTTTAACTTAGCCACAGATGTTTTTGCAATGATAATTAAAAAAGCAGTTGGTAATGGATCTTTAGGGATTGTTGGTAGTGAAATCTCGCGCAATGGTCTCTCTGTTCTTCAATTTGCAGTTGATACGTTATTATTTACCTCTCATTTTCCTAATCATGGCATTACCCTTAAAATTATTTTATATAGCTTTGAACTTCATTCAGGACTCAAAATTAATTTCGATAAAAGTTATGTTTTAGTATTAAATGATGTTGATAAGGTTGAAGGATTAGTTGCTAATACGCTTAATTGTAAATTTATGACTTTCACTTTTGATTATCTTGGTTTTTTGATTAGACCGACTAAACTTAAACATGATGACTGGTTAATTATAATAGACAAAATCAAAAAAAGAATTTCTAATTGGAATGGGAGGTTTTTATCGAGAGCGGGTAGATTAGTTCTCATTAACTCTATTTTATCTACTCTTTCGATCTATTAGATGTTTATGCATCTTTTTCCGGATTGGGTAATTTAAAAATTTGATAAAATTAGAAGTGTCTTTTTATGGAGTGGAGATAATTCTAACAGTAGTATTAAATGTTTTGTTAATTGGAAAACAGTTTGTAAATCTAAGAAGGAAGGTGGTTTAGGAGTCATTAACTTGCGTAACATGAATTTGTCTTTGTTAGGGAAGTGGTTAGAGAAATTTAAGGATGTTAATGATAACTCTATTTGGAAAGAAATCATTTCTAAACATTATTATAATGGTATTAAAAATTTATACCAAATTACACCTACAATTTTTAACAAGTAGTCTACTTTTTGGAAATCAATTTTAAAATGTCATGAGATTTTTAACCTTGGTACTAATACGATTATACATTCAAGAAATAATACTTCTTTTTGGCATGATCATTGGATTTCTATCATTCCTCTTAGGATAGAATTTAAAGAGCTTTTCGAAATTTGTAACTTTAAGAATGCTTTAATTTTAGATGTTTTTGCTCTGGATAATGATCCCCCTTGGAATTTTAGTTTTAATAGAATTTTAGAAGGTACAACTCTTAGGCAACTTTCTTTACTTTATGCTAGATTAAATTTATACAATATAGATAACGAGAATGATAATAATAACTGGGAATGGGATAAGAGTAAGAAATTTACTTCTAAATCTTCTTATAAATTTCTTAATTTCTCGGGCGTAGCTAATAACTCTTCTAAACTTATTTGGAAAATAAATGCTCCTTTTAAATCAAAAATACATATGTGGTTAATCATGCATGGAAAACTAAATACTATTGAATTTTTAAAATAAAAAATATGCAAACTGATAATAAATGTTCTTTTTGTAACCTTTATTTTGAAGATATTAAACATGTGTATTATGATTGCATGGATACTTATTACATTCTGAATAATACTCTTAAAATCTTTAACCTTAGTCTTACAACTAAAGTTAATGATTGCGATTATTATTGGAATAATTTAAGATTTAAGTTCAAAAAGGAAAATAGATTTTTACCTGATACTTTATTCATTATAATTTGTTGGTATATTTGGTTTGAGGGAAACTAGAGACTTTTAAACAATAATAATAGTTATTTTAATAAATTGAATTTTATAATGTCATCATTTTGTTTTAAATGGATCTCAAATCCTAAATATAGATTAGCTAAAAATAATCATTTCAAAAAATATCTTAATAAGGTTAATAATAGTATTAATATATTTAAACGTAATAAAAATATTTTTAATATTAATAATTACAGCATTAACATTTTCTCTAATTTGAATGATGATTTTATAGAACAGAATAATGTTCTTTAGATTGAAGAAACATAAGGATAATTTTAAATTGTTTGTTTTTTTACATCTTTAGTCTTGGTTAATATGCTGCATAATGGGCTTGGATTCTTTTTTAGTATGTTTCTTATTTTGTTGCTTTTCCGTCTCATAATTATAGCTATAGTATAATTACTTTTACTTCTTTAATACTATATGTATATAAATTTCATTTATATACATATATGTGTATTATTCTTATATTTTCTTTAGTTCCTTTTACAGATATAGGTCTAGGCCAGAAATAGTCCTAGATGACTATTTGCAGGTTCTCGGGTTTGCTGGTGACAGGATTATAGCGAGATGTTCTTCTTTGATCATCCGAGTTCACTGTGAGGTGTTATTCCCAGTTCTTCTGCATCTACAAGGTGGCATTCTTCATTCTAGATCACTCTTTTTTGTAGTGAGGCGTTCTTTCCAGTTCATCTGCGTCTACAAAGTGGCGTTCTTCATTCTAGATTATTCACATTTGCAGTGAGACGTTCTTTCTAGTTTTTCATTACAGGCCATGGATCATTCACATTTTCTAGTTCTTCCACGTCTCTCTCTCAACTAGAGCTAACTATTGATATCATCAGCACTGAGTTGCTTCATGATTTTTGGGCACTTTTAACACCTCATTACGGTCGGTGGCCTTGCCGGAGCTCAATATTGAGGTGTAATGGGCGGTGGCCTTGTTGGAGCACATTTTAGTTGTACCTGAGTCCTTTTTATTATTTTTGTATTATGATTAGCTTCCTGCCAGGCATGTTGGCCTCACCTTTGTTTTTAGTGATATATACACACATGTGTGATCTCCCCTATTTTAGAGGATCACAAATTTCACTCAAATAATAACGGAAATATATTTTAAACTAAAATTGGAAAGTTTATTATTATTATTTAAATGAAATAAGATTTCATAAATAATAATACTATTGGTTTGGAAGGTTTTTTTATATAAAATATGATGTCTAGAGAGAATTGAACTAATGAGATAACAACAAAATATTTTGAACTGTATTACCATTTCAGAATTATTATAGTTATGAGATAAATAAAAGGTGCTTTTATAATAAACAATAATAAAAGTGATTTTATATTTAAGAGAAAACAATGGTTGTAAATATGTTGTTCTGAATGGATGTGATATGTAAGTAAGGTTGATTTCGTTTATCACATATGTTGTTTTATGACGATGAGATTATATTTGGATGTGTGCAGGATATCTCGCCATTATTACTATGTGTATGTAGTTAACTATGGTTTTATTGTTGGTGTTTGTGTTACTAATATAGTGGATTAGTATACATTTAATTGGTTTATACTTACATTGATAGTGTATTACTAATAAGGAATAATTAGTATGTGAGTATATGCATGCTGTGACTGACTTATTTGAGGTTTGGGGTTGACATTATGTGTTGTCAAATAATTGTAATATTTAATGGCTAACTGTGATATTATTGTTGTTACCCCATGTTTTGATGATTGATTGGAATGGTTTATTAACTGTAATGTAACAACCCTGTATTTTTCAAATATTTTTAAATTGATTTTTCCAGATTCAAAAGCTTTATTTATGAAAAAGAATAAATTTTGTTATTTTAAGTATAAACTTTGATTTTGATGTGGATTTGAATTCCAAATATGACTAAATTTAATATTTCCAGAAAATGTGAATTTTGGTCAAATAGTCAAACTTTGACTTTTAAATTTAAATTTTAAATAGTTTGAAATTATAAATTTTATCTTTTATTATGAAAATAGATTTAATAACTTGAACACTACTTTTCGTTTCGTTGGAAACGGAGTTAAAATGTAAAAGTTATGTACATTTCAATTTTTAGTATAATTTGTTTTATTGTGCAATTTTGCCTATTTTAAATTTTATAAATCATATTTTCTTTCTTATATTTTATTTTAATTTGTGTCAATATTTTTATTTATCTATATTCTCATCTCTAAATATTTTAAAAATAATAATAGAATTTTTCCAAATTTTACTATGATGATTTCCTATTTTTAAAGGCTGTTTTCCTATTTTCTGCTATTTTCTTCATTAGAAATTATATGTAAATTAAATTTTAAATGTTTATTTTGTGAATATATTTTTATTTTATGTTATTATTTATGTTTAAAAATATATTACAAGCTCATATGAATTTTCTAAAAATTTATTCTATTCAATTCCAAATTTTCTAGACTAGTTTACTATTTTAGCTATTTTCTTAATTTAACTTTATATAACTGATAAATATTTATATAAATTATTATATTTTGATAAAATTTCGAAATTTTATCTGGGATTAATATTTTTTTCCAGAAATATAAAGTTATAAAAAGGAATTAAAGATATATGAAGAGTTTGATACCTTTTGTGTGCTTAGTCCTTTTGAATTCTACCGTTTCTTTTTCAATCAATACATCTTTTATTCTATTTTGCCATAACTATTCCTCATTATTTTTTTTAGCCGACTTCCTCCTGTTATTCAAGAATTTTAAAAGCTCCAAAACCCTAAAAAAAATCATGGCCTCCATCTTGCAAAAATTTTTGGTAATCTCCCTCTTTTCTTTCTACTTTTTTCTTACTTTTCTATGCAATTTTGTCTTGATCTCTTCACATGTTTGCTTGGCCTAGCCTCTACCACCTTCATCCCCATCATCACCTCCTCCATCTACTATAGCAAACACTCCCTTCCCTCTGACCAAGACAGGCCATGACCTTCCACTTGAAGCCATCACCACAAAATTCCACAAAACGTTGCCTAGACCACACATATCCTCACCTACCCTCCATATCTTGCTTTGGCCACCCCCTTAGCGACCACCACCACTTGCTACATGACCTTTGGCTGCTGTTGCACCATCACCCTCCACTGTTCAAATCTGTACCATGCAAGGGCCGAGCCCCACTTGCCTTTGGATGAGCCAAAAATGCACAAAAACTCCACTTATTTCGCCTTGACCCTTTGTCTTATTCATATGTAACTCCTACCATCATCATCTCCTTGTTGCCATGCTATTTTGATGCCATAAACTGAGATTATGTCCAGCTATGGCTGAGCAAAAGATCCCCTTGGTCAAGCTCTTGAATGGTTAAAGAAAGGTCGAATCACTTTGCCCTTTGTTGCTTTTTATTTCAAGTCATTTCGATATTGTTTGTGTTACATATTTATGTATACATTGTCTTGTTTTGTTTATATGTATACAAGGCAATTATATTTAGCTCTCCACTCTCAAATCATATTCATGTTGTCATGCCTTCAAAGATTCTATGTTGTGTGTTTGGTCGTCATCTCCAGCTTAAACAAGTGAGTTATTCTCACCAGACAATATGTACCTATATAACTAGTAAATTGACACCCTGTGAATCTGTAGAAATATATTATCATGTTATACTTGACTATATTATGATCATATGATGTTTATACACCTGTTATATAATATGTTACTGTTATTTAATGTTATTCTATTATTTATATCAGTTATCACCATTGCAAGTTCCCTATAGACTAGAATCACTATGGGTTGAAATGATACATACCCGAACGGACTTTAGAATAGGGAAAAATTGTTATGGGCTGAAATGATAGGCCTGAACGATTTTTATTTAATTTATTTTAACTTGGGATTGCGGGTTTGAAATGATAGAACCCGGATTTTTCTTTTTTTAACTACGGATTGAAATGATACATATCCGTATCACTTGACCTAGGTTTGAAAATTTTATACAGGCCCGTGGTTATTTTATAAAGTGTTTTGGATATTTTTAAGTATTTTAAAAAATTATAAATTTATGAAATTTGATTTAAATAGATTTTGAAATGTTTTAAAATAAAGAAATTATGATTTTTTTTCCATGTGTTAAAAATGTAATTATTGAATGGTTTAACTGGATTTTTGAAATATAACTTAAGTTGGAAATTTGGAATTTTGGTTAAAAATGATATTTAAGTTATATAAATAAAATGGATATTAAATTTTATTTGGAAATGGTAAATATGATAATTTGATTAAATTTGAATTTAAGTGATTTATTAAAGTATTATTGATTTTTCTATGAATTTAAGTGGTTAAATAAGTGAATGTTTAAATGTGATCTTTTAAAATATAACTTGACTAGGAAATGTGAAATTTGGTTTTAATTAAAGGGTTAAGTTAATTAAATAAAATTGGAAATTTAGTTAAATTTGTGAAATGGTAATTTAAATTTGAAGTGTTAAGTTATTTGTTGAAATGTGAAGAATTGGAAACTTTTACACTTAAATTTATTAAGTAAATTGTTGAAAATTGGATTTTATTATAAGAAATTTATTATGAAAAGATATATGTTAAACGATATGTAAATGAACATTTTAAATGTTAAAATATGATTTTTAAAATGTTTATGTATTTTAAATTAAAGTTATTTAATTGCTGGAAATACACTAACACCTGAAATTTACTTTTAATAGCATTCAGAAATGCTATAGATTCTGTTTTGAACTAAAATTGTGTAAAAAGAGCTATTACAGCATTTCTGAAATGTTGTAGTTGCTGTAATTGAACTTATAGGCTAATATTGAACTCAGGTCTATTATAGCATTCTCTGGAAATGCTATAATGGTCTACAGTCTTTGCTGAAACCAAATTTAATCCCTGTTTTGAAATCTGAACTACAGCAGCACTTCTGATATGCTGTCTTTTCTGTTTTGAACTATAATTCAACTAAAACTGAGTTTTAACAGCAGTTTTAAGTGCTATCTTTTCTGAATTAAAAATGTTTTCAAATCTAACCTATAGCAGTTGTTTTTAAATGCTGTGAAATGCTGAAATTTTAATAATTAGGGTTTTTGACTTAGTAAACGAACGCAGAATGGTTTGAAACTTTGGAAATTGAATACTTGATTTGAAAATATAATAATTACACTTTTAAAAGGTTTAAATGAATTATTTGATTGGAATATAAACTATTTAAAAGGTGACTTGAAATGATAATAAATGAAGTATACCTTTAAATTTAAAAGGTATTTAAAGTTGAATATTTAGATTTGAACTCAAATGATATTTGGAATATTAAAATGATTTGAAATGATATGATATTTTAAAGATATGGAAATGGTTTGGAATTGATTTAATATTTATTTTGATAAAGAATTGGATTTGAAATGATATTCTATTTTGAAGTATAAACTGTTTTTAAACTTATAACCACGGGTTATTATAACGTTGGGTTGTTAAAGAGACCGGGATCGAATATGGACATACTCTCTGTCTTACCAAAAACCACTTTGGCAACTGTGTACGTGGTGGAGATTCCAGAATGAAGTAGGATGGTGGCGACGTTCTTAAGGTATGTTACGTGGACCCAACTCCCATGAGTTGGCATAAGGTGGCTAAAACAGGAGCGATCTCGGACCAGTGAGGTAGCACCTCTTCTCGGACACATTTCTTCGATATTATACTCTTACTTGTGATTGATTAGATGGCCATCCTCTGATTTGGGAGTGTTGTTCGAGGTGGAACGGTAGTGGCTGCTATGCGTATCCATCAGTCCGTGTGCGTAATTGGTATATCTACCCTGGCATTGCCTAGTTGTGCCGTGTCACCTACCATATCGAGCTTTACTACGATTATGATTTTAAGATCCGACCGCGTTAAGGTTCTCCATCCCCTTAACACTATTTTCTATATGATTATACTTTACTTATTTAGACACTATTATAATATCGAATATTACTACATAGTTGATAGTTTAACGGATCCTTAGAGGATGGGCGGTCCCAAGCATCTTCTAAGTTACTTGTACTCTTATTACAGTTCTCTTGAGTTGGTTTACATTATATAAGTATATATTGTCCTGACTCGAGTGTTTTGTGTTTTGCTTTACGCTCGGGTCAGCCTAAGTTATTCACAGATTTGGATTTACACTCGCTTGGAGATTTGAATCGCTGGAGATTATCTGCTTGTCTTGTCCTATCTATTTCAGTTCCGTTGTTCTACTCAGCTTGTACTTGGTTATTTTATTGAGACTTTTGTTGTATTCTATTTCTTCTGTTATATCTCATGTAACTCTGATATATTTATATAGTAGCTTCATGAACTACTATTTCTTGTACTTCCGCTGCATTATTTTACTCTGTGTCTGTGATCTGTGATTATATTTATTACTGTATATTCTGAGATTTGCCAAATTTTATTTACAACGTGGTATTTTGAGCAATTCAACTCCGGCATGAGTGTCTACCTATACACTTATAATGGATGCGAATGGTTGAAAATATCAGGTCGTTACAGTTGGTATCAGAGCTTTGGCTTTGAGGCAAAACTTAGAATGTATGGTAAATTTATTTACAGAATCACTTTCGTTCGAGTTTGAATCTTTTCCTCTTGATTCGAATTTCCTTTGAATTTTTGGAACGTTCCCTGCGGTTCCAAAATTCATTCTTGTCCCTCACTATTCATCTTCTTTTGACTTTGGAGTATCACATAACTCCACTTCGAATGATCTTTATAGTGAATTGGCTGTCTCGCCAATATTCTAATTTTCTGGTAAAGGGGGAAACTCCTTTACAAATTTGCATCGATTCACCAGAGATTTATATCTATCCTTGATTTAGATGCTAATATCTTTTGTTATTCCAAACTCTATCTCTTGAGATCGGATGTAGATTTACCCCAGAAAATCCACATTTGATCTTATTCATTAAGTCACGGTTGACCCGGTTAAGGTTGTCCGCGATTTATCTAAGCTTACCCATCTCTCTACTCTGTTTAACCATCTTGTCTTTTGTTTCTAAACTATCTCCAAACATTTTAAATTGTACTTGTAAATCTATGTTTTGTTTTATAGATTGTGTTGTTTGAGTTGTTGATGTTGATTTGGGTTTCCGATCGATTCGTCTGATCAACGCTATCGATAGGATTTCTAAAACACTTTGACAGAACAAACAGACACAATATTATTTTAAAATTTGGTTAATGAAATAAATTTTGAGATATAAGTAAATTTATGGAACTTATCATTTATAGTTCTATAAATGAATTTATAAATAGTTGTTTATAAATTTATTTGGGAACTGAAATGAATTTAAAACAAGAAATTTAAGAATTTAATTTCTGATGGATTTCAAACCTTGTATTTAAAGTTGTAAAAGGATATATTATTTAAAGTATTTCTAAGTAGAAATATGTTTCTAAAGGATTTTAAAGTTTAAAAATTTAGTGCTCTTCTCTTTGTCGCTGGAAAATAATTTCGGTGATGACTACAGCATCATCGACATTCATTTTTGAGTTTTGAACTGAAGAGACCGTTATGTAGTCTTACTACAGCTTTGTTTTAAAAGATTTAATTTATTTGAATTTCTAAATATGATTTGATTTATAATATATATAGATATATGATTTAAATTGATTTGACATATTATGTACATATATTTATTTATCTCTAACTGGTTTAAAGGAAATCGGAAATTAATTCTTACATTTTTTTCTTCTTAAAGAATAATTTCAATTATAAAAAGAAAAATCAAAAATTTGGATAAATGATTCAAACTTGAGATAATTGAATTGGAAAGTTTTACTTGTATAACACACAATTTCATTCTAATATAACTTACCAAAATTACACAGTAGTTGAATATGAAATTGGATAATATACAATATAGAAAGGATTTTTATAAATAAAATTTGTGTGGTTATAATAAATGTTATACACTTAAATTTTAGTTATAAAAAATTAACAGAGGTAAATAGTGAAAAAGGGATTTAAAGAGATTTTATTTAAATAACTTAATAATCAAATTTGATTTAATATGGAACCTTAAGTCTAACCTACGAATTTTAATAAAGGTTATTTCCTGAAATGAATATGTTGTATAATAAATAATGTATCTTTGAATAGATAAAATAAAATACATTTGAATTGGACTTTTGGTAATAAAGTTTATTTAACTTGAATTCATAGTTTAATTGATGTCTAAATGAATAAATGTGTAAAGAAATTTGATTGTTATATTTGCTATGATAAGTATTTTATTTATGAAATAGATATGTCTTGAAAATGAATAATTATGATAGTTAAAATGTATTTTAACATCACTAAATTTGATAATTGAGAATTTGGTTTTCAAATGGAAATTTTAAGTGTAACTTATTGAAGGAATATCTATTTATGAAATGAGAATTTTAAATAAAGTGTTAGGTTGTTTGTTAAATGAAGAGCTAAGTAAAATAATGAACTTTTGACTTAATAAATGTAGTATAGTTTATTTCGATATTCCATTCATAAAAGTATGTTTTAATAAGTCTTAAGTTAAAAGATATCCAAATGAATATTTCTGGAATAAAACTGATTTGAAATGCTAATATATCTACTGTAGCATTTTATAAGTGATGTTGTTTTGAAAATACAATGTTTTGGAAATTTTTATAATTGAATGAACTTAGAAATGTTACAACTTTTAAATGAATTAAAATATTTTAAATGAAGATTATTTTAAAAGGTGTTATGATTTTCTAAGTATTATGTTTTTTTAGAATAACATTTCCAAGTGTTATGATCTTAGTAGTATGATTTCCAAATGATAAACATCCCTAAATTGTTATGATTTCAAAGCATTATGGTTTCAAATTATTATCTTATTTTGTTTTTCAAACCATCTTTTGGTTGTCCTTATTTTCCCTCATCTTGCTACAGGCTGGTATAAGCATCTTTCTATAATCTTTCTGTTTAGAAATCTTTCTGTAATCTTTGATAATCTTTGTTACTCATCCGGATTTGAACACTGTTTTCCATTCATAGACCGTCGATCAAGTGAAAAGGGAGATTCAGACTCTAGAGGATTTTTTCGTGTTTGTGTTCTTGATTTGATCACCTCCATCTTGTTAAACTTACCTATAACAATAGTTATCAGGCGTAATTTAAATCTCCTTGTCATCTTATTTTAATTTTATTTCACTCTATCTTTTCTATGCTTTCCCGTACCTCATTCCTTTTCGAGGATGAAAAGCTTTGAGTGGGGGAGAGTGTAACAACCCTGTATTTTTCAAATATTTTTAAATTGATGTTAGGTGTGTTTCCAACCCCATCAGAAAAGAAGGAGCCAAGCCTCTCCTCCCAGATGTCAAACCAACTCCAACCAACCTCGCTACTTGCCTACCGAACCAGACGAGGCCGGACCAGTTCTCTACTTGCCTACCGAACCAGACGAGGCCGGACCAGTTCTCTACTTGCCTACCGAACCAGACGAGGCCGGACCAGTTCTCTACTTGCCTACCGAACCAGACGAGGCCGGACCAGTTCTCTACGTGCCTACCGAACCAGTTGCCACCGAATCAAAGGACAACCTACCTCCGGACCAACCCTCTACGTGCCTACCGAACCAGTTGCCACCGAATCAAAGGACCACCTACCTCCGAACCAACCCAGCTCCACATCCTACCGAACCAGCTGCCACCGGACCGAGGCGTCCCGAACCAAGACCATGCCGAACCAGATGTGCCAGGCCAGATACATCAGCCCAGGTCCACCAGCATCTATATACATCCAAGACCCCTGCCCCCAACCTCACTCTATAAATAGAGGGGCAGGGGTACAACAATGGGGAGAAGGGTTGAGAGCTCAAGCACGGAAGGAACTCTTCAAACAACTTCCTTTTACTTACACCAAAGCTTTGTACTTGTAATCATAACAAAAGAAGAGAAATAACATATAAAGTGGACGTAGGCACATTCTGGCTGAACCACTATGAATCTGCGTGTCTTTTTACATTTTAGCCCCTGTTTTTTACGTATTTGCATAAGTCGCTCAAATTACTAAGAATAACATAAAATCTACTAAATCAAACAACTTTGAGGTGTTTGTCCATTTTTTGTGCAAACATTTTTGGTGCTTTCACTGAGAACTAGAAGCTCGAAGCTTCAGCTTCATCCGCTTAACAAGTTTTCCTAACAGCCTCGTCCGCCACTTGGAAAACATGCCTCCCAAACAGAGAAAAGATGTTAACAAAGGAAAAAACATCGCATCCAACAGTCTTCCAGATCCAGCTGTCACGAATCAAGTAAATCGTCCTCCTCCAGCAACGGTAACAAATGAAGGACAGGCTAACCCAACCACTCCTGCCACAGAACAGCCTGCAGCAATTACTAGGGCAGATTTGGACAGAGTTGTTGTTGAAGTAACTAACCGCTTCACGTCCCAGCAGGAAGCCTTGGTGGACCATCTCATGTCACGCTTGAGGGACGCTGAAGAATCCAACCGCAACACTGAATCATGGGGCGAGTCCCAGTCTGGAGGATCTCAGAGACAGCAAAGGTCTTCCTTCTTCGAAGAAGCTAACGGCAGAAGTAGCCGTGGTAGGAGCCGAGACCGAGCACAGCCCGAAGTTAGGCCTGAGGAAACGTTTGGTACCGAACCCAACGGGGAAGGTACCGGGCGAAGGTCAACTGTAGCTGAGCCTGTCATGCTGCCTAACCATAGAAACACCAGTGAACGGGGCCGAACTAGAGTTCAGCCCGGAGTTGGACCCGAGGAAGTGCTTAGATCAGAACCCAACAGGGGAAGATCAAGGCAAGGGCCGACTGTGGCTGACCCAAGCATGCTCCCAGAAGATCAAAGGCAGCCACTGGAAAATATGAGGAATGATAGACGATACCATCCCTACAGGTCGTCTGGACGGAATCAATCCCACAGAACAGAACCAAACTCATTTCTATCTGCTCCAAGTTCTGATGAAAGGATGGCACGCTTATTCAGAGAGTGTGTCCAACGGGAGCAAAGAGATCGAGGGATAGGCGCTAGGGTAACCAGCCCTTTTGCCCGCAATATCGAAATTGCTATCACCCCCCGAGAATGGAAGATGCCAACAATGGAACCCTACAAAGGAACCTCCGATCCCGTTGTACACTTACAGAGGTACACGCAGCATATGCTCATGAGTGGAGCAACAGAAGGAGTACTGTGCAAATGCTTTCCACTCTTCTTAGCAGATCTTGCTACCTCCTGGTTCTGTCATCTACCCCAAGGATCCATCAGCTCATGGGAGATGTTGAAAGAAAAATTTATCAGTCAGTTCCGCATCCATGTGCAGCAACCTAAGGACGCTTATTCCTTATCCAGCGTTAAACAGAAACCTGGAGAAAAGCTGCAGCAATACCTAACCAGATTCAACGCCGCAGCAGCCGCAGTTCAAGATGCCGATGAAAAGCTTATCCTAATGGCCCTCTGCAGTGGGGTACATCCGGACACTAAATTTGCTAGAAGATTGACAAAAGAAAAACCAGCTACTTTACCCGATTTCTTCCATGAAGCCGGGAAATACATGAGGCTTGAGGATGCTGCCATTGAGGGGCAGTCAGGACAGCAAAGTAAGACGACCCATGGCAACGCCCCTGCTGTGGCGAGGGACGTTCGAAGAAATGATTCCAGAGACAATGCTTGGGGCAAGAAGGTAGAAAAGCGCCTATATCGGCCAGGAGATTCGACACTTACACCCCTTTGAACGAAACCGTCGAAAATATCTTCCTTGCCACCCAAGGCGAAGTTAGATACAAACGCCCACCATACAAGAAGGAATCAGATAACGCACAGAAGTCTGGAAAATTCTGCCGCTTCCACGAATCTCACGGACATGATACCAACGAATGCCATCATCTCCGAGATCTGATTGAGGAACACATCAGAAGGAAGAAACTGGAACGTTATGTAAAAAGTCAAGACAGGACTCCAGCTCCTGCCAATGAAAACCCAAGGCTACCCTCACCAGGGACCGACAGAGGAAACCGCAACGCTAGCAGCTCTAGTCAAGAGAAGATAGTGGTCCATACCATCTCAGGAGGTCCGCACATCGCAGACAGAAGTTGGAGAGAGATGGAAAGATATGGGAAGTCGCTTAGAGACAATAAAGGCTGTGTCAATACGGTTATAGAAGAGCGCCACCCAAAGCGGAAAGAAAGTGATGACATCACATTCAGTAAACGCGACCTAGAAGGAAGACAGTACCCTCACATGGATCCCATGGTTATCTCTGCCCGACTCGGTCCCGCCGAAGTTTACCGAATCCTGGTAGACACTGGAAGCTCTGTAAATATCCTGTTCAAACACGCATTCGACAAAATGAAGCTATCAATGAAGGATGTATCTCCCTGCGATAAACCACTACACGGTTTCACTGGAGATGCGAAGATGCCCCTCGGGCAGCTGGACCTCTTTGTTGAGATTGGAAGCCATCCCTGCTCCATTGTAAGGAAACAGACGTTTGTGCTGATAGAAAACCATTCGGCCTACAACGCCTTCTTAGGAAGAGCAGCCTTGTCTGACTTCCAGATTGTCCTAGCCCCATGGTGCCTGAAAATGAAATTTCCAACAAACAATGGGGTAGAGGAAGTGGAAGGAGACCAGGATATTGCACGAGACTGCTATATAACCGAACTTCGCAACAACCACAGGAAAGATAAAGGGAAAGGTGTAGAGATTGCCCTCTGCACAAAAAGCCTTGAAGCATAGCAACTAAAGAAAGCCCCTCCTCTTCGATACACCAGCGACCCTTTCAATGAATTAGACCCTAGGGACAAAGAGGAGGAGGCCACCGCCGAGCCTGCAGAAGCTATGGAGTTTATATCTGTAGACAGGCACGACTCAAGTAGGCTACTGAAAATTGGGTCCCAGCTGAAGGCTGAATTGAAGGAACAACTCATTGATTTTCTCCGCCACAACTTGGATGTGTTCGCTTGGTCACACGCTGACATGACCGGAATCTCCCCCGACATAGCATGCCACGTATTAAACATTGATCCTACCAAGGCGCCTGTAAAACAAAAAAAGAGAAGTATGGGGGCAGAGCGATCAGCAGCCCTCGATGAAGAAGTAAAGAATCTACTCGCCAATGACTTCATACGAGAAGCCGTTTACCCAGAATGGGTCGCCAACCCGGTACTAGTAAAGAAGGCTAATGGGAAGTGGCGGACCTGCATTGACTTCTCCAACCTAAACGACGCCTGCCCAAAGGATTGCTTCCCGCTTCCCAGAATCGACCAACTTGTAGACAGCACAGCCGGGCACGAACTCCTATCTTTTATGGATGCATACTCAGGATATAACCAAATTCCTATGCATGCTCCCGACCAAGACCACACTAGTTTCATCACCGACCGGGGTTTATACTGCTACAAAGTGATGCCTTTCGGACTTAAAAATGCAGGAGCCACCTACCAGCGCCTCGTCAACAAGATGTTTGCAGGGCTAATAGGACAAACTATGGAAGTATATGTGGACGACATGCTGGTGAAATCGCGGAAAGCCAAAGATCACGTAAGCCACCTAGGCGAGATGTTTCAAGTACTTCGGCAATATGGAATGAAGTTGAATCCACTAAAATGCTCCTTCGGTGTGTCGTCAGGGAAATTCTTAGGATTCATCGTTCATGCCAGAGGGATAGAAGCAAACCCTGAACAAGTCCGAGCATTAAGGGACATCAAGATACCTTCCACCCGAAAGGAGATGCAAAGCCTAAATGGAAAAGTGGCCGCCCTAAGCCGATTCATCTCCAAAGCAACGGACAAGTGCGTCCCCTTTTTCGAAGCTCTAAAGAAAGATAAAGGAAAGTTCGAATGGACGGACGAATGCTTAACCGCTTTCCTTAACCTAATCGAACACCTCCAGAAACCACTGGTACTCTCGACCCCAAGCGAAGGCGAAGAATTATACCTATACCTTGCTGTGTCATCTCACGCTTTAAGCGCTGCCTTGGTAAGGGAAGACAACCGCACGCAACGACCAGTTTACTTCGTCAGTAAAAGGTTTACTGGGGCAGAAGTCAGATATCCTAAACTTGAAAAGTTAGCATACTGTTTACTAATTACTTCACGAAAACTACGTCACTACTTCCAATCCCATTCCATCAAAGTTCTGACCGATCAACCACTGAGGCAGGTACTCCATCGTCCCGACACCTTCGGGCGACTACTTAAATAGTGCATTGAACTAAGTCAGTATGATATCACCTATCACCCTCGCACCGCCATCAAGGGACAAGCCATGGCTGATTTCATTGCAGAATTCACTACCAACGAAGATAAGGAGCAATTGGAAATAGCAGAAGATATCAAGTGGAATCTCTTTGTGGACGGTGCATCTAACGAACAAGGCTCGGGGGCAGGTGTGGTAATAATCACTCCCAGGGGAAATAAGCTGCACTATGCTATAAGGTTGGAGTTCGCTGCCACCAACAACGATGCCGAATATGAAGCGGTGATAGCTGGACTAGAAATTGCCATAGAAATCGGAGCCAATTCTTTGTGTCTTCACAGCGATTCTCAGCTTATTGTTAATCAAATACTAGGAGAATTCCAAGGTCGAGAGGAACGACTCATAGCATATCTAAGGAAGACCAAGTTGCTTCTCAGCCGATTGGATCAGTACTTAGTCAAACACATCCCTCGGGAAGAGAACCAAGAGGCCGACGAATTGGCAAAGCAAGCGAGTATGAGAGACATCGCCGTCTTCGGGGCAGTAACAATCTCAAAGCAAACGGTCCCAAGCTTTGAGCAAGTGAATCTGATAGCCGCAGCCGAAGAAGCAACTTGGATGACTCCCATCCGAGACTACCTACAGAGTGGCACACTACCCAACGGGCGTAATGAAGTCAAGAAAATCTTGAGGAAAGCGTCCCGCTATACAATACAAGAAGACATCCTCTATCGGCGCGGTTTCTCTAACCCATTATTAAGGTGTGTCGCCGAAAGGGAAGCCAAGGAAATCTTATCCAACATCCATCAGGGGAGCTGTGGAGATCACACCGGGGGTCAAACATTAGCAAAAAAGATACTCCGATACGGATATTTCTGGCCCACCTTAAGCAAGGACGCCTTAGATTTCGTCAAGAAGTGTGACAGATGCCAAAAATTTGCTAAGATCCCTCGGCTACCAACAACCGAGATTACTCAGATGACCAGCCCTTGGCCCTTCGCGATATGGGGAATTGACTTAATCGGCGAGCTACCAATGGGCCGAGGCGGGGCCAAATATGCTATAGTGGCAGTTGATTATTTCACCAAATGGGTGGAAGCGGAACCTCTAAATAAAGTATCTTCAGCAAAAGTTATTAACTTCTTGATCAAAAATGTTCTATGCAGGTACGGAGTCCCACTCAAAATCATATCAGACAATGGACTTCAATTTGACAGCGAGGAATTCGCCAACTGGTGCCAAGAACACAGAATTCATAAAAGCTTCTCATCCGTGGCATATCC
This sequence comes from Allium fistulosum, assembly GCA_030737815.1. Taxonomy (NCBI): domain Eukaryota; kingdom Viridiplantae; phylum Streptophyta; class Magnoliopsida; order Asparagales; family Amaryllidaceae; genus Allium; species Allium fistulosum. The sequence continues at coordinate 1,123,504,352 of CM060902.1, read as the reverse complement.
CCAGGCAAACGGACAAGTCGAAGCAGTCAACAAAATTCTGAAAACTCTAATAAAAAAGAAGCTCGAAAAGTCAAAGGGCGCTTGGGTGGATGAACTTCCTACGGCACTATGGGCCTATCGCACATCTTTCAGAACATCGACAGGGCACACTCCTTTCTCTTTGGCATACGGATCGGAGGCTATGCTCCCAGTTGAAACTATTGTGCCTTCCCATCGTCGGATCCACTATAACCCAGAAGAGAACGAAGAACTCCTTCACATGTCTTTGGATCTAATCGAGGAGAGAAGAAACGATGCAATCCTCAAAACAGCAGCCCACAAGCAAAAAGTGGCAGCACAATACAACTCCAAAGTCAAGCATCGTACCTTGCAAGAAGGGGATCTTGTCCTCAAGCGAATCTTCCCTCGCCCCGGAGCACTAGACCCAATCTGGGATGGACCATATGTAATTCATAAAGATCTCCAAAACGGAGCCTATATTTTGTCAACAGTGGACGGAGAGGTGTTCCAGAGGGCATGGAACATCCAACACCTCCGTCGATACTTTTCTTAACTTGTATTGCCCATATGAAGTGAATTAACAAAGAGAATCAGTGGACGTAGGCATTTTCGTGCCGTACCACTTTAAAAAACCTTGTCTCTTTTTTAACTTGTTCCTTTGTATCTTGGCTGCTTGTTAACTTTATCCTTTTCTGTTGAACAAAATCCTGAGTATATAGCATTTCTGTTCAAAGCACTCCACAATGCAACTTCACGTGGACAATACCCAACAGGTACTATGCGAATCTATGCCCTCGCCAATGAGACACTCTCGCTCCAGCATCCCTCTGCTGCGGGTTAACTCATTGCTCGCGACGGCCCTTAAAGCCAAATGTAATGAGCCGATTATAAGCCACCGAGAAGGCCGACTATAGCCGAGGCAGCTCATTACGGCGTTAGGCTCGCCGGCAACTGTGAACCGACTATAAGCCCCAACATAAGGTGTGGCCAGCCAGGGGCAGTTCACAGTTGATGATCGGCACCCACGCTAGCCGGCCACAGTAAATCGAATAATACCCACGATTACGGGCCATAATGGCCCGGGTAGTTACTGTGCGCGATCTCGGCTCCGATGTGTCTTAAATGCGGCTGTGGTAAAAAAGAATTAACTCCCCGCGGAGGCGTAAGATGGGTGACAAATGTCTCCAAGACCCACAGCTAGGGAAAGTGACTACAAAACCCGTTTGCCACGAACTTAAGCGCATCGAAGGCCTTCCGTGATTGGAAGTTTTACCTTTTTTTACGTATTTCAATTTTACTTAAAAAGCTTATTTCCTATCCCCTATAACAATCCCTAAAGTACATGATACAGAGTAGGAGATACTCGCCAATGGGTGTAGGGACTCACAGTGGCAGGACATTCGGCTACATTCCATGCTCGGTTCTACAAGATATTCAAGACTGCCATCTACGATTAAAACATGAAAGGCGGTATTTTCTTCTTTTATGTACAAATACATGACTATAATTTGTTCACACCACACGCTAACATTGCAAGTCATAAAATTATGGTTTAGAACCAGAGTCTAACATCAAACACAATTTAATTACAAGAATATACATAGCTAACATTTCTCATACGATATGTCGAAATAACAACAAATATTCAAGAAACGACAAAATCAGCTTAAGTTAAAAAAAAAAATTTACACGTCAAGCATAATGTTGATTGTCACAAGTAGCAAGAATTACAACTTAGGAGTTACTCTACTGTCTTAAGACTAACATATACAACCATGCCAAGCCTACAAAAAGAATTTTCCAGGTCTAATCAGGGAGCCGGTTGCATCGGAGTCTTGTCCTTGCTCTGTTGCCCGCCTGTCCGGTCATAAAAAGGATTCATTAGTAATAAGCAACCAAGTTAATCGGTAAGCTGAAAAGGAAAACTTACCAGCATAAGCTTACTGGCCACTCTGGTCGTCATCATCCACTTGCACCCCTGCCTCCTCAGCAGCGAGCAACCGCATACCCTCCTTCACTGCCGCCTTCTCCCCCTTGGCAAACTGGGCAGTGACCGCATCCATGCTGAAGGCCACGCCACCATCTTTATCCGCGTCGGCCTTGGCCTCTTCCAAAGCCCGAAGATAGATCTTAGCCATGACCCTGGGATAGTCATCCATCCAAGAGAGATTGCCCTGCTTCCAAGTTCGGAAATACATGTCCTGGAGCATGTCATCCATCATTCCCTCGTTCTCCTCAAACTCCCTCATCTGGGCCTCGGAAGCCGACAACCTTTCGACGGCAGCATCTCTCTCCAATCTGTATCTCGAGCAATCAGCCTGAAGGGACCTCCGCATCACCTCCATCTCTTCCCTCAACTTAGCTTGAGCAAGCTCTGCAGCCTCAAGTTTCTCGGACAATTCCTCCACCTGCTCGAGATCCGCTTTCCGAACCTCATCCACCGTGGCAATAGCCATGTCAATCCGCTCTTTGCAAGTAGCTTCCATTTTCCGCAATTCGGCCCGACTGGCCTCTTCCATGGTTTTCCTTAGTCGCCCAGTAGCAGCCTCATGCTGAGAAATCTGAATAGCCTGATCCGCAAGCTGTTTGGCCTGATCCGAAACCACCAATCGAAGTCGGATATTGGCGCTCCCAATCTCCTCTCCGGCCTTAACCAGCCGAGCATGATGCCCCATCAGCCTCTTGGTCTCCTCTGCCACCCGATCAATATTAGCCTTGGCCTCATCTCCCATAGTGACTATACGAGTAGTGAGTAAATCGAGATCTAAGGACTTGGCTTCATCAAGTACTCGCACCATGGGGTTACGGGGGAGAAGGTGTTCACCAGTGACTTCGTCAAAAGTAATATCATGAGAGCTTGGATCCAGATCAGGATGACCCGCAAATGGGTTACGAGCCAAGTCGGGACGGTCGATATGAATAACAGAAGGGTTTCCGGACGGGTGCGGAGAAGGTGCAAACTCGCTACCCTCCTCAGTAATATCATGAAGAGGCTGAGCCGGAGGCTGAGGACCGGGCGAAGTTTCGGATAAAGGATGACTCCTCTTCCTCTGCTGAATACCCTCTTCGATTACCCTAAGAAGAGGACGGTAGCCGACTACATCCCCGGAGCGTTGGGTTGAGGGCTTCGGTTTAGCAGAAATTTTGGAAAGTTTATATTGCTCAAGCCTGTGTCGAAGGTCTGAAGCTTTGGACGTCTTGCCTGCTCCTGATATAAAGAACAAGTGTCACAAACTTACATTACTATACGATTCGAGAAACGCGGTAAATTACAAGTTAAAAAAGGAAAAGAAACACAGCTGTGGTTGTACAAACCCTGGGGAGGAGTGGGATACTGCAATAAGTCCTGGATTTCATTCCAGGACGGGAGCGGGTCATAAAATATTCCTAAGTCCCTATCATTAATGAAGCATGCGGGAGTCAAGAGTTCACCTTGAGTCGTCGGAGCCACCTTGGCTGGAATGGTCGGAGAAGACTCACTTGCACCAGTCCTGGCTTTGTCCGCCTTCCCGGTCTTCTCTGCCAAAGCCGGATCCTCATCCAACCCCTCAAAAGCCTGGTGGAACGCATCATCCGTCCACTCCTGAATCTCGCCCGCTTGCCCAGGAAGTAGGGCCCCGATGCCATCGCCACCTTTGTCACCATCCCGACCATCTCCACCCTCACCTCTTTCCTCCTCTAAGTCTTCCTCCTCCCGGGTAAGTGGACAATTGCTGGGGGAGGGACCGTCCGATTTCTTGAGTTTCTTACCTCCGACAGCTGGAGGTTTTGTGAAAGGTTTCCTCTTGCTACTCTCTGCCGTAACACCTTCCTTGGCCTGAGCAGCCGCCCTCTCCTCCACCGTTTCCCTCAACTTAACAACAGACTGCTGCGGAAGGATTAAGTTATATTCAGAAGAATCGCATTTCTAATCAAGAAGGCAGATGATCTATATTTCCCAAGAATGGCTTCTATCTCAGCCGCCGTCTGAACCAGGCGGTCAGTCTCCACAACCGGAAAGCCACCTGTCGCTAGCAAAAATGAGAAAGTATGAGAAGAAGCATCGCAATCGGAATAGAAATTATAAGTAAAAGCATCAACTTACATCCAGAGGTAAAGCGCCGGATTGAAACGGAGTCGTCCCTAACAAAGATACACTCTTTCTTGAACATGCTGAATTTAGAGTACAGATCCAAGACCGGTTTGAAGGTCACGGCTGACTCCAAGCTAATGTATGGGGATCCTTTCTTGTAGCCTCTCAAATTATATAAGTACCGGATCTCCCGGTTGGAAGGAGGGCGCCCGTACTTCCTCTGAAAGATGACGAAAAGGCTCGCCAGTATGGCATAAGAGTTGGGCTGAAGCTGGAATGGGGCCACCTTTAGATACGTGAGGAAGCTGACTACCCAAGCATTGAGAGGCGGGATAGCACCACACATACAATGGTACCTACTATAAGCAAAGTACCCTTCGGGAGGATTGTATGGCATGACTCCGGGGCCCGGCAACAGCATGAGGGCTCTATCGATCCCAAAGGAACGAGATATAACATCGAGCTGCTCCTCTTTGAGAGAGCTAGGAAAGCAGTCAGGCGGGGAATCCAGCAGCTCCTGGGGACCATGTCCATCCACTAATGACCTTGGGGCGGGCCCATGACGCTCCGATTCCGACTGAGCTGGGGGCACAGCAGAAGAACCTCCTTCGCCCCTAGACTTCTTCTTATCTGACCTGGTTTCGACTCTTCGAGACATTTATCTACGACATAAGAAAAGCATGATATTAGCACAAGGAGTATGGGAACATAAACGCATAGTTATCAAGTGCGATTCAGTGTTTAAATCTTCAAGTTCCATTCGGTTGGTCAAACTTTCGAGCCTCGTTCGGCATTAACTCATTCGGCATTTTCGTGTTCATTCGGCAAAGAGATATATACCTGACTCGGCACGAGATAGATTCGGCAAAGGTTTGATTCGGCAAAGGTTTGATTCGGCAAAGGTTTGATTCGGCAAAGGTTTGATTTGGCAAGAGTTGATTCGGTAAGGAATAACGAAGGAATGTAGCCCCTATTTATAAACATACCCAGAATAGCCGAACCAGATGGTTTGGCACTCGGAATCGAATAAAGCTATACCGAATCCACACAAAAAAAAACAACAAACAAACAAAGCGTGACATATGCCGGCATATGCCCCGCTTTGGGGGGCAGATGTTAGGTGTGTTTCCAACCCCATCAGAAAAGAAGGAGCCAAGCCTCTCCTCCCAGATGTCAAACCAACTCCAACCAACCTCGCTACTTGCCTACCGAACCAGACGAGGCCGGACCAGTTCTCTACTTGCCTACCGAACCAGACGAGGCCGGACCAGTTCTCTACGTGCCTACCGAACCAGACGAGGCCGGACCAGTTCTCTACTTGCCTACCGAACCAGACGAGGCCGGACCAGTTCTCTACGTGCCTACCGAACCAGTTGCCACCGAATCAAAGGACAACCTACCTCCGGACCAACCCTCTACGTGCCTACCGAACCAGTTGCCACCGAATCAAAGGACCACCTACCTCCGAACCAACCCAGCTCCACATCCTACCGAACCAGCTGCCACCGGACCGAGGCGTCCCGAACCAAGACCATGCCGAACCAGATGTGCCAGGCCAGATACATCAGCCTAGGCCCACCAGCAGCTATATACATCCAAGACCCCTGCCCCCAACCTCACTCTATAAATAGAGGGGCAGGGGTACAACAATGGGGAGAAGGTTTGAGAGCTCAAGCATGGAAGGAACTCTTCAAACAACTTCCTTTTACTTACACCAAAGCTTTGTACTTGTAATCATAACAAAAGAAGAGAAATAACATATAAAGTGGACGTAGGCACATTCTGGCTGAACCACTATAAATCTGCGTGTCTTTTTACATTTTAGCCCCTGTTTTTTACGTATTTGCATAAGTCGCTCAAATTACTAAGAATAACATAAAATCTACTAAATCAAACAACTTTGAGGTGTTTGTCCATTTTTTGTGCAAACAATTGATTTTTCCAGATCCAAAAGCTTTATTTATGAAAAAGAATAAATTTTGTTATTTTAAGTATAAACTTTGATTTTGATGTGGATTTGAATTCCAAATATGACTAAATTTAATATTTCCAGAAAATGTGAATTTTGGTCAAATAGTCAAACTTTGACTTTTAAATTTAAATTTTAAATAGTTTGAAATTATAAATTTTATCTTTTATTATGAAAATAGATTTAATAACTTGAACACTACTTTTCGTTTCGTTGGAAACGGAGTTAAAATGTAAAAGTTATGTACATTTCAATTTTTAGTATAATTTGTTTTATTGTGCAATTTTGCCTATTTTAAATTTTATAAATCATATTTTCTTTCTTATATTTTATTTTAATATGTGTCAATATTTTTATTTATGTATATTTCCATCTCTAAATATTTTAAAAATAATAATAGAATTTTTCCAAATTTTACTATGATGATTTCCTATTTTTAAAGGCTGTTTTCCTATTTTCTGCTATTTTCTTCATTAGAAATTATATGTAAATTAAATTTTAAATGTTTATTTTGTGAATATATTTTTATTTTATGTTATTATTTATGTTTAAAAATATATTACAAGCTCATATGAATTTTCTAAAAATTTATTCTATTCAATTCCAAATTTTCTAGACTAGTTTACTATTTTAGCTATTTTCTTAATTTAACTTTATATAACTGATAAATATTTATATAAATTATTATATTTTGATAAAATTTCGAAATTTTATCTAGGATTAATATTTTTTTCCAGAAATATAAAGTTATAAAAAGGAATTAAAGATATATGAAGAGTTTGATACCTTTTGTGTGCTTAGTCTTTTTGAATTCTACCATTTCTTTTTCAATCAATACATCTTTTATTCTATTTTTCCCTAACTATTCCTCATTATTTGTTTTCAGCCGACTTCCTCCTGTTATTCACGAATTTTCAAAGCTTCAAAACCCTAAGAAAAATCATGGTCTCCATCTTGCAAAAAAATTTGGTAATCTCCCTCTTTTCTTTCTACTTTTTTCTTACCTTTCTATGCAATTTTGCCTTGATCTCTTCACATGTTTGCTTGGCCTAGCCTCTACCACCTTCATCCCCATCATCACCTCCTCCATCTACTACAGCAAACACTCCCTTCCCTCTGACCAAGACAGGCCATGACCTTCCACTTGAAGCCATCACCACAAAACTCCACAAAACGTTGCCTAGACCACACATATCCTCACCTACCCTCCATATCTTGCTTTGGCCACCCCCTTAGCCACCACCACCACTTGCTACATGACCTTTGGCTGCTGTTTCACCATCACCCTCCACTGTCCAGACCTGTACCATGCAAGGGCCGAGCCCCACTTGCCTTTGGATGAGCCAAAAATGCACAAAAACTCCACTTATTTTGCCTTGACCCTTTGTCTTATTCATATGTAACTCCTACCATCATCATCTCCTTGTTGCCATGCTATTTTGATGCCATAAACTGAGATTATGTCCAGCTATGGCTGAGCAAAAGATCCCCTTGGTCAAGCTCTTGAATGGTTAAAGAAAGGTCGAATCACTTTGCCCTTTATTGCTTTTTATTTCAAGTCATTTCGATATTGTTTGTGTTACATATTTATGTATACATTGTCTTGTTTTGTTTATATGTATACAAGGCAATTATATTTGGCTCTCCACTCTCAAATCATATTCATGTTGCCGTGCCTTAAAAGATTCTGTGTTGTGTGTTTGGTCGTCATCTCCAGCTTAAACAAGTGAGTTATTCTCACCAGACAATATGTATCTATATAACTAGTAAATTGACACCCTGTGAATCTGTAGAAATATATTATCATGTTATACTTGACTATATTATGATCATATGATGTTTATACACCTGTTATATCATATGTTACTGTTATTCTGTTATTTATATTAGTTATCACCATTGCAAGTTCCCTGTAGACTAGAATCAATATGGGTTGAAATGATACATACCCGAACGGACTTTAGAATAGGGAAAAATTGTTATGGGCTGAAATGATAGGCCTGAACGATTTTTATTTAATTTATTTTAACTTGGGATTGAGGGTTTGAAATGATAGAACCCGTATTTTTATTTTTTTAACTGCGGATTGAAATGATACATATCTGTATCACTTGACCTAGGTTAGAAAATTTTATACAGGCCCGTGGTTATTTTATAAAGTGTTTTGGATATTTTTAAGTATTTTAAAAGATTATAAATTTATGAAATTTGATTTAAATAGATTTTGAAATGTTTTAAAATAATGAAATTATGATTTTTTTTCCATGTGTTAAAAATGTAATTAATGAATGGTTTAACTGGATTTTTGAAATATAACTTAAGTTGGAAATTTAGAATTTTGGTTAAAAATGATATTTAAGTTACATAAATAAAATGGATATTAAATTTTATTTGGAAATGGTAAATATGATAATTTGATTAAATTTGAATTTAAGTGATTTATTAAAGTATTATTGATTTTTCTATGAATTTAAGTGGTTAAATAAGTGAATGTTTAAAAGTGATCTTTTAAAATATAACTTGACTAGGAAATGTGAAATTTGGTTTTAATTAAAGGGTTAAGTTAATTAAATAAAATTGGAAATTTAGTTAAATTTGTGAAATGGTAATTTAAATTTGAAGTGTTAAGTTATTTGTTGAAATGTGAAGAATTGGAAACTTTTACACTTAAATTTATTAAGTAAATTGTTGAAAATTGGATTTTATTATAAGAAATTTATTATGAAAAGATATATGTTAAACGATAAGTAAATGAACATTTTAAATGTTAAAATATGATTTTTAAAATGATTATGTGTTTTAAATTAAAGTTATTTAATTGCTGGAAATACACTAACACCTGAAATTTACTTTTAATAGCATTCAGAAATGCTATAGATTCTGTTTTGAACAAAAATTGTGTAAAAAGAGCTATTACAGCATTTCTGAAATGCTGTAGTTGCTATAATTGAACTTATAGGCTAATATTGAACTCAGGTCTATTATAGCATTCTCTGGAAATGCTATAATGGTCTGCAGTCTTTGCTGAAACCAAATTTAACCCTTGTTTTGAAATCTGAACTACAGCAGCACTTCTGATATGTTGTCTTTTCTGTTTTGAACTATAATTCAACTAAAACTGAGTTTTAACGGCAGTTTTAAGTGCTGTCTTTGCTGAATTAAAAATGTTTTCAAATATAACCTATAGCAGTTGTTTTTAAATGCTGTGAAATGCTGAAATTTTAATAATTAGGGTTTTTGACTTAGTAAACGAACGCAGAATGGTTTGAAACTTTGGAAATTGAATACTTGATTTGAAAATATAATAATTACACTTTTAAAAGGTTTAAATGAATTATTTGATTGGAATATAAACTATTTAAAAGGTGACTTGAAATGATAATAAATGAAGTATACCTTTAAATTTAAAAGGTATTTAAAGTTGAATATTTAGATTTGAACTCAAATGATATTTGGAATATTAAAATGATTTGAAATGATATGATATTTTAAAAATATGGAAATGGTTTGGAATTGATCTAATCTTTATTTTGATAAAGAATTGGATTTGAAATGATATTCTATTTTGAAGTATAAACTGTTTTTAAACTTATAACCACGGGTTATAATAACGTTGGGTTGTTAAAGAGACCGGGATCGGATATGGACATACTCTCTGTCTTACCGAAAACCACTTTGGAAACTGTGTACGCGGTGGAGATTCCAGAATGAAGTAGGATGGTGGCAACGTTCTTAAGGTATGTTACGTGGACCCAACTCCCGTGAGTTGGCATAAGGTGGCTAAAACAAGAGCGATCTCGGACTAGTGAGGTAGCACCTCTTCTCGGACACATTTCTTCGATATTATACTCTTACTTGTGATTGATTAGATGGCCATCCTCCGATTTGGGAGTGTTGTTCGAGGTGGAACGGTAGTGGCTGCTATGCGTATCCATCAGTCCGTGTGCGTAATTGGTATATCTACCCTGGCATTGCCTAGTTGTGCCGTGTCACCTACCATATCGAGCTTTACTACGATTATGATTTTAAGATCCGACCGCGTTAAGGTTCTCCATCCCCTTAACGCTATTTTCTATATGATTATACTTTACTTATTTAGACACTATTATAATATCGAATATTACTACATAGTAGATAGTTTAACGGATCCTTAGAGGATGGGCGGTCCCAAGCATCTTCTAAGTTACTTGTACTCTTATTACAGTTCGCTTGAGTTGGTTTACATTATATAAGTATATATTGTCCTGACTCGAGTGTTTTGTGTTTTGCTTTACGTTCGGGTCAGCCTGAGTTATTCACAGATTTGGATTTCCACTCGCTTGGAGATTTGAATTGCTGGAGATTATCTGCTTGTCTTGTCCTATCTATTTCAGTTCCGTTGTTCTACTCAGCTTGTACTTGGTTATTTTATTGAGACTTTTGTTGTATTCTATTTCTTCTGTTATATCTCATGTAACTCTGATATATTTATATAGTAGCTTCATGAACTACTATTTCTTGTACTTCCGCTGCATTATTTTACTCTGTGTCTATGATCTGTGATTATATTTATTTACTGTATATTCTGAGATTTGCCAAATTTTATTTACAACGCGGTATTTTGAGCAATTCAACTTCGGCATGAGTGTCTACCTATACACTTATAATGGATGCGAATGGTTGAAAATATCGGGTCGTTACATGTAACAACCTTGCTTTCTACGTCGTAAATAAAATAAATTTAACTTAAAATAAAATTGTTCGAATTCAATCTTCAATCATTTTTATTTTTGAAGTAAACATTTGTAACGACCCGTAGAATTCGATAATTAAATTTATTGATTAAATAAATTTTGGAATTTAATGTTGTGAAAGATTTAAAAATTTGAGATTTATTAATGAGAAAATAACTAGAATGAAATGTAATGATGTTAATTTAAGATAATTGATAACTACATTAATGTAATTTCAATTGATTGAAATGATTGAAAGGTTATAATTGGCTATAAATTGTAAGTAAAGAAATGGAATAAATGTTATATTAATTGATGAATTAATATGTAATTAATTGTAATTGGATAAAATCAGTGTTGTGTATGTAGTTATAACATTTGTTTGAAGATAATAAACTTATAAATGTGATTTGATTAAGAAAAGGTGACAATTGTTATTTGTTACCTATTTATTAATCTGTTGAGTTAAATTTGAAATCAATTTCAATTAAATGTAATTAAATATTACGTTAATATTAGTTAAGATGATAATAGTAAAATGTGAATGTAATAAAATGTATAGTAATGTCAATTATATTCATAAGGCAATAATTATTTAATAATAAGAGTGAAATTAAGATAAATGGATTTATTGGGATTTTTAATTATAGTTAATGAATTTACAGTTGAAACTGAACACTGTAACTAGTGTAATATTTAACATTGAATTGATATGGAAACTTGTTTTAAAAAGATTATAAGTTACTAAGTAATCAAAAATGATAAAATTTGTTAATTATAAAATTTGAATTGAAAAAGTGATTTAATTAATTTAATATTAATTTATTTAATTAACGTGAAAATAGCCATTTTGGCCACTGTCTCGGATTTCGATGAAACCAGTTTCATCGGGTCCGTAACGGTGAATTATTGTAAGATTTCAAGTTTCGTAGCGATCGGACTTGTCGTTTGATCGTGCGAGCTTGAAACGCACTGAATCAATTTAATGAAATCAATTTGAAATAAACTGATTATAAAAGCTAACTTCTTCATACAATGGAATTAGGACTTGAAACCTGTTCCATTGAGTTTAAAATTATCGAAAACATCTATTTTGATATATGGGATGACCCATTTTCGTTTCGGAAGCAAAATGGGCTTTCCGGGTTGTTATTTTCGTTCGAATCAATTCGATGTGTTCATTCTTTCTTGTCGAGCCTTGTTTATATAAATAGCCTTGTTTCTCAAACCCTAGTAGTCTTTCAGTTTCCACTGTATGTAAACTTCCATCTGCATATCTCCTTCTTCTAATGGCAGAAACCAATTCAAATTCAAAACCCTAGATCCAATTTCCAAATCAATTTCAAATTCTAAACTCCTCCAAACCCTAACATATTATATACCATTTTGAAGCTCTCAACAATACAAATCAACGACAAGTGTTCATTTTCATAAATTGTGCTCGAGTCATTCTGGAATCATGGTCAAAGGTTCAAAATCGCGAATTAGGGTTCGATTTGGGGACTTTTGATTTCGACGTTAATTGGAGAAATTGAGTTATGGGTATCAAAGAGCTTGTCGATAGTGGCAGAATGGTAGTGTTTGGAGGTTGTACAGACGTTGGCGGTGATCGAATTCCTTAAATTAAGGTTTAATAACCTTGGCGGCGACGGAAATTGGGGAGGCGCTACAGGCGGTCTTAGGCGGCGGTGAGGGTGCCGGAGGGAAGAGGATGGTGGCGTGAGTCAATTGCAGGTGGTGCGAGTTTCCCAGGTGGTTGGAGGCGTGCATGATGGTCGGTCAAAGGTGGCGGTTAGTGGGTGTGTCATGCGATTTGTTTTGAGAGAGGGATGGTATTTTGACTGTGTTTTATTATTATTTTATTTTAATTTTAATTTTTTCAAACTTCTAATGTGAATAACTTTCACATATGAAGTCGAATTTATGTGCGTTGTTCTGGTGCGATCGTATCGAAATTTCGGACATTTTGGACCTTGTTTGGGCAAATTTGGAGACTGTTGAATTTTGGGCCTTTATTTGGATTTCTAATTAATTTGAAATCAAAGGTGAGTGTTTTGACCCACTCATAACTACTAGATTTTCTTATGTTAGTTAAATTAAATTTATAATGTAATTAGAAATTTATTGGTTAATGTTTGGTATATTTAAATTGTCATTCCAGTTAAATATGACTTTTATTGCATTTAATTGTCATTTACTTAATATTGAATTTAATTGTCTATTGAATACCTGTAGATGATAATAAGTTAATTAATGTTATTTGTGGATTGATTGAATGGTGATTGTGATGTATGTTTGATTGTTGATATTGGATGACTGGATGTTATATAGTTATATTGTTATAACACTGCAAGTTCCCCATGGGTTGAAATGATACATACTCGAATGATCTAATAGATTAGAGGAAATCGTTATGGGTTGAAATGATAGACTCGAGCAATTTCATGGATTTGTAATTAAATTTGGGATTGCGGTTGGAATGATATATATCTGCAAATATAAAATAATTGCGGATTGAAATGATAAATATCCGTATCACTTGACCGTAGGGTAGAAAATTATATACGGACACTGGATTGGTTAAATTAAATGATTTTAAATCCTTAATTTTTGAATTCAGTTAAATGATATTTGGAAATAAAATTGGATTTATATAAACTGAATTATTTTCAAAAACCCAAGCTTTAAATGTTGAAATTGGAATTGGTTTAAAAGAATTGTTTAAAGAAATTAAATTGAAATTTTGAAGTTGGATTTGGAAGTATAAATGAAATATATCGAAATTGAGTTATTAAAATACTTGAATATTTAAGCTTTGAAATCTACTAAATTTATAATAGTTTAAATTTATAGTTCAAACATGGATTTATAATCAATATTGATTAAATGGTTTAAACAGAAATCTAAATTGAAAGACAAAATTGAGTTTGTTGATTTGAAAGCTGGACATGGGCCAGATGTGTTGAAATGAAAGAAATAGTTTAATTTTGATATTAATTTCAAATTTCTTATTTTTAATATAAACTATTTTAAAACATATTATTTTAAATCTTGATTATGAAGATCTTCAAACTATTAAACTAATTTAATCTATTTTATCTATTTAATCCGATTTAATCTATTTTAAATCTATTTAAATCTATTTAATCTATTTTAAATCTATTAAATCTATTTAAACTATTTTAAATTTATGCAAACTATGCTAAACTATTTAAATTATTTATAACTATCCAAAACTATTTACTAAATTTCAGACTGTATAGAGTGGAAGTGGTTATATTTAAATCCTTGATTCAAAAGAAAATATGATTAAAAGATGTAATAACCTAAGTTGGGACTTAAATAACATATTTTGAGTAAATATGATGATTTTGAAAATATGATTTCGAAAGTGAATATGATTTCGAAAGTGATATGGTTTGAATTGAATATGATATTTTGGTATCAATATGAAATGGTTTGGAAATTGTTTGCACAAAAAATGGACAAACACCTCAAATTCGTTTGATTTAATTGATTTTATGTTGTTCTTAGTGATTTGGGTGATTTATGCAAATATATAAAAAGCAGGGACTAAACGGTAAAAGACACGCAGATTTATAGTGGTTCAGCCAGAATGTGCCTACGTCCACTTTATATATTATTTCCCTTTTCTAGTTCAGATTACAAGTACAAAGCTTAGATACAAGTATCTGAAAGTTGTTTGAAAGTTCTCTCCGTGCTTGAGCTCTCAAAACTTGTCCCCTGTTGTTGTACCCCTGCCCCTCTATTTATAGAGTGAGGCTGGGGGTAGGGGTCTTGGATATGCATAGCTGCTGGTGGGCCTGGGCTGATGTGATCTGGCCTGGCACGTCTTGGTCCGGTAGCACTCTGGTTCGGCTATGCATGGAAGTGGGGTTTGAACCGGTAGTGAGGTTGGATCAGTGAGGTTGGTTCGGTGGTGAGGTTGGTCCGGCAGTGGTAGGGAGTAGGTTGGTTCAGTAGTGAGATGGAGTAGGTTGGTCCGGCAGTGGTAGGGAGTAGGTTGGTTCGGTAGTGAGATAGAGTGGGTTGGTCCGGAAGTGGTAGGGAGCAGGTTGGTTCGGTAGTGAGATAGAGTGGGTTGGTCCGGCAGTGGTAGGGAGCAGGTTGGTTCGGTAGTGAGATAGAGTGGGTTGGTCCGGCAGTGGTAGGGAGCAGGTTGGTTCGGTAGTGAGATAGAGTGGGTTGGTCCGGCAGTGGTAGGGAGCAGGTTGGTTCGGTAGTGAGATAGAGTGGGTTGGTCCGGCAGTGGTAGGGAGCAGGTTGGTTCGGTAGTGAGATAGAGTGGACCGGTGGAGCTTTGATTCGGTGGTTCTGGTGGAAGAGTTGGTTTGCTTTAATTTGGAGGGTGGCTGGTCCGGTTATTCTGGTACGGTGGTGAGAATTCGCCCAACATTTGCCCCCCAAAGTGGGGCGTATGTTGGCATATGGCTTACTTTGTTTCTTGGTCATCTTCATTCGGTCCCTGAGTGCCGGTCCAGTTGGTCCGGTGTCCTTTATTTGCCTATAAGTAGAGGTGTTATGCCTTCGCCATTCCTTATCTAGTGAGATAGCCGAACCAACTAAGTGCAGAATGAAGCTTGACCGAATCAATTGAGCACCGAGTCCTACTTAACTGCCGATCCAGGTGAGTTTGCCTCTGCCGAACGAACTTTTAGGGCTGGAATACTGAATGAACTCGGGGCGTTTTAAGCACCGAATGAACTCGAAGCCTTTGGGCTACCGAATGACCAAATCATTTTCATACTTGTAATGCTGAATGAGCTTCTATATTTGGAATGCCGAATGAGCTTTCACATTTGGAATGCCGAATGAGCTTCTATATTTGGAATGCCGAATGAGCTTTCATATTTGGAATGCCGAATGAGCTTCTATATTTGGAATGCCGAATGAGCTCTTGGTTGGGCTTTACTGAACGAATTCGGGGATTCCGAGTGTTGAATGAACCTTCTACCGGATGGAATTTTATACCTGAATCACTAGTGAAACTCTAGATTACATAGTTTATGTGTCTTAACGATATACTTTCTTGTGTCTGCAGATAAATGTCTCACAAAGTGGAAACCCGATTAGAGAAAAAGAGATCTCATGACAGAGAAGAGCCTTCCACCGTGCCCCCAGCTCAACCAGGACCTGTCCGTCACGGTCCCACCCCGAGATCATTAGTGGATGGATACGGTCCTCAGGAACTTCTTAACTTGCCTCCTGATTGCTTCCCTAGCTTACTCAAGGGCGAGCAACTCGATGTTATATCCCGCTCCTTCGGGATTGACCGAGCACGCATGTTATTGCCGGATGCGGGAGTGATGCCGTATGATCCTCCCGAAGCATATTTTGCCTACAGAAGATACCATTGCATGTGCGGTGCCATCCCCCCTCTCAACGCCTGGGTAGTCAGCTTTCTCACATATCTAAAGGTAGCTCCATTCCAGCTTCAGCCCAACTCTTATGCCATTCTGGTGAGTCTCTTTGTCATCTTCTAGAGGAGATATGGGCGTCCTCCTTCCAACTGGGAGATCCGGTATTTGTACAACTTGAGAGGTTACAAGAAGGGGTCTCCCTACATCAGCTTGGAATCGGCCGTAACTTTTAAGCCGGTCCTGGATTTATACTCCAAGTACAACATGTTTAAGACGGAATGGTTCTTTGTCAGGGATGACTCCGTTTCTATTCGGCGCTTTACCTCCAGATGTAAGCCAAAGCTTTATTTTTAATTCCCGTTCTGGTTGCAATACTCTTTCTTATGTGTTTTTATTTTTTGCTAGCGACAGGTGGTTTTGCGGTCGTGGAGAATGACCGCCTGGTTCAGACGGCAGCATAAATAGAAGCTATTACTAGGAGAGATAGGTCGGCTGCCTACCTGATCAGGAACGCTACACTCTTGGAGTACAGCTTGATCCTTCCACAGCAGTCCGTGGTCAAGCAGAGGGACACGGCTGAAGAGAAGGCTGCCCAAGCTAAAGAAGGGGTCGAGTCGAAGAGCAGTAAAAGGAGGCCCTTTCCAAAACATCCAGTTGCCGGGGGAAGAAGCTTAAAAAGTCTAATGGTCCCTCTCCCAGCACATGTCCAGATATCCCAAAGGAGGGAGAGGTGGAGGAGGAGCAAGGCGAAGATGGAGGAGAAGGCGCCGGAGGTGGCGACGGTGTCGGGGCTTTGTCTTCTGGGCAAGTAGGCGAGATGCAAGAGTGGACGGATGACGCTTTCCGCCAAGCCTTCGAAGGTCTGGAGGAGACAGAGAAATCTAAGAGAGCCGATAAAGTTGGGACCGGCGTTGATTTATCTTCCGGGAGCGCCTCTACTGAAGCAACTTCGGCAGTTCAAGGTGAATTTCACTTTACTCTTTTAATTCTTGAATGATGGCTCAATACATGTTGGTGACACTTGGTTTTCATATCAGGAGCAGGTAAAACGGCCAAGACTTCAGATCTTCGGCACAGGCTTGAACAATACAAGCTCTCCAAAGATTCCGCCAAGCCGAAGCCTCCGACCCACCATTCCGGGGATGTAGTCGGCTACCGTCCTCTTCTCGGGGTTATTGGAGAGGATATTCAAAAGAGAAAGAGGAGTCGCTCCCTATCCGAGCCTTCACCTGGTCCTCAGCCCCCAATTCAGCCTCTCCATGATATCACGGAGGAGGATACTGAGTTCACACTCTCTGCGCACCCGTCTGAAAATCCTACCGTTACTCAGATTGATCGTCCTTGCTTGGCTCGTAATCCATTTGCGGGTCATCCTGATCTGGATCCAAGTTCTCATGATATTTCCTTCGACAAGGTTACCGGTGAGCACCTTCTTCCTCGCAACCCTATGGTAAAGGTGCTTGATGAGGCCAAATCCCTGGACCTTGATTTGCTTACTACTCGGGTTGTCGCTATGGGGAATGAAGCTAAAGCAAATATCGACCGGGTTGCTGAGGAGACCAGGAAGTTGATGGGGCATCATGCCCGATTGGTCAAGGCCGGGGAGGAAATTGGGAGTGCCAACATAAGACTGCCGTTAGTGGTTTCCGACCAGGCCAAGCAACTCGCTGATCAGGCCATCCAGATCTCTCGGCGCGAGGCCGCCTCCGGACGTCTAAAGAAAACTATGGAAGAGGCCAGCCGGGCCGAACTGCGAAAAATGGAGGCTACTTGCAAGGAAAAGATCGATATGGCCATTGCCACGGTGGACGAGGTTCGGAAAGCGGATCTTGAGCAGATAGAGGAGTTATCTGGGAAGCTTGAGGCTGCAGAGCTTGCTCAAGCCAAGTTGAGGGAGGAGATGGAGGCGATGCGGAAATCCCTTTAGGCTGACTGCTCGAGATACCAATTGGAGAGAGATGCTGCCGTCGCAAGGTTGTCGAATTCCGAGGCCCGGGCGAGGGAGTTTGAAGAGAACGAGGGGCTGATGGAGGGGATGCTCCAGGATATGTACTTCCGTACTTGGAGGCATGGTAACTTGTCCTGGATGGATGATTACCCTCGGGTTATGGCTAAGATCTATCTCAGGGCTCTAGAGGAGGCCCAGGCTGAGGCAGATAAGGAGGGTGGCGTGGCCTTTAGGATGGATGCTGTTACCGCCTAGTTTACCAAGGAGGAGAAGGTGGCGGTGAAGGAGGGCATGCGGTTGCTTGCAGCTGAGGAGACAGGTGTGCAAGCAGAGGATGATGATCAAGTTGATCAAGGAGCATATGCTGGTAAGTATTCCTTTCTAGTCTTTCCGTTAACTTGGTTGCTTATCACTAACGAATTCTTTTTCTGATCGGACAGGTGGGCAATAGGACAAGGATAAGACTCCGACGCAGCCGGCTCCCTGATTAGACCTGAAAAATTCTTTTTGTGGACTTGACATGGTTGTATATGTTAGTCTTAAAACAGTAAAGTAACTCTTAGGTTGTAATTTTTGCTACTTGTAATAAATAGCTCTATTCTTGACGTGTAATTCTTTAACTTAAGCTGATTTTGTCGTCTTTTGAATATTTTTTGCTATTTTGACATGTTGTATGAGAAATATAGCTATGCATATTCTTGTATACAAATTGTGTTTGATGTCAGGTTCTTGTTTAAAACATAATTTCATGACTTGCAACGTTAGCGTGAGGTGTGAATAAATTATAGTCATGTGTTTACATATGAAAGAAGGAAATACCACCCTTTATATTTTGCTTGTAGATGACAGCTTTGAATATCCTGTATGACCGAGTAAGGGATGCGGTCCAGTATCTTGCTGTGAGTATCCGCTTCTATTAGTGAGTGTCTTATGTTTTGTGTCCTGTACTTCAGGGATTGTTACAGAGGATATGAGAAAAGTTTCTTAAGTAAAATTGAAATATGTGAAAAAGTAAAACTTCCAATCACGGAAGGCCGTCGATGTGCTTAAGTTCATGGCAAACGGGCTTTGTAGTCACTTTCCGTAGCTGTGGGTCTTGGAGACATTTGTCACCCATCTTACGCCTCCGCGGGGAGTTAATTCTTTTTACCACAGCCGCACTTAAGACACATCGGAGCCGAGATCGTGCACAGTAACTACCCGGGCCATTATGGCCCATAATCGTGGGCATTATTCGATTTACTGTGGCCGGCTAGCGTGGGTGCCGATCGTCAACCGTGAACTGCCCCTGGCTGGCCACACCTTATGTTGGGGCTTATAGTCGGTTCACAGTTGCCGGCAAGCCGAACGCCGTAATGAGCTTCCTCGACTATAGTCGACCTTCTCGGTGGCTTATAATCGGCTCATTACAGTTGGCTTTAAGGGCCGTCGCGAGTAATGAGTTAACCCGCAGCAGAGGAATGCCAGAGCAAAAAGTGTCTCATTGGCGAGGGCATAGATTCGCATAGTACCTGTTAGGTCTTGTCCAGGTGAAGTTGCACTGTGGAGTGCTTTGAGTGGAAATGCTATGCGCATAGGATTTTGTTCAACAGAAAAGGATAAAGTTAACAAGCAGCCAAGATATAAAGGAACAAGTTAAAAAAGAGATAAGGTTTTTTTAAAGTGGTTCGGCACGAAAAGGCCTACGTCCACTGATTCTCTTTATTAATTCACTTCATATGGGCAGTACAAGTTAAGAAAAGTATCGACGGAGGTGTTGGATGTTCCATGCCCTCTGGAACACCTCTTCTTCCACTGTTGACAAAATATAAGCTCCATTGTGGAGATCTTTATGAATTACATATGGTCCATCCCAGATTGGATCTAGTGCTCCGGGGCGAGGGAAGATTTGCTTGAGGACAAGATCCCCTTCTCGTAAGGTACGGTGCTTGACTTAGGAGTTGTATTGTGCTGCCACTTTTTGCTTGTGGGCCGCTGCTTTAAGGAATGCATCATTTCTTCTCTCCTCAACTAGATCCAAAGACATGTGAAGGAATTCTTCGTTCTCTTCCGGGTTATAGTGGATCCTACGGTGGGAAGGCACGATGGTTTCGACTGGGAGCATAGCCTCCGATCCGTATGCCAAAGAGAAAGGAGTATGCCCTGTTGAAGTTCTGAAAGATGTGCGATAGGCCCACAGTGCCGTAGGGAGTTCATCCACCCAAGCGCCCTTTGACTTTTCGAGTTTCTTTTTTATTAGAGTTTTCAGAATTTTGTTGACGGCTTCGACTTGTCCGTTTGCCTGGGGATACACTACGGATGTGAAGCTTTTGTGAATTCCGTGCTCTCGGCACCAGTTGGCGAATTCCTCGCTGTCAAACTGAAGTCCATTGTCTGATATGATTTTGAGTGGGACTACGTACCTGCACAGAACATTTTTGATCAAGAAGTTAATAACTTTTGCTGAAGATACTTTATTCAGAGGTTCTGCTTCCACCCATTTGGTGAAATAGTCGACTGCCACTATAGCATATTTGGCCCCGCCTCGGCCCATTGGTAGTTCGCCGATTAAGTCAATTCCCCATACTGCAAAGGGCCAAGGGCTGGTCATTTGTGTAATCTCAGTTGTTGGTAGCCGTGGAATCTTAGCAAACTTCTGGCATCTGTCACATTTTTTGACGAAATCTAAGGCGTCCTTGCTTAAGGTGGGCCAGAAATATCCATATCGGAGTATCTTTTTTGCTAAAGTTTGCCCTTCAGTGTGATCTCCGCAGCTTCCTTGATGAATGTTGGATAAGATTTCCTTGGCTTCCCTCCCAGCGACATACCTTAATAACGGGTTAGAGAATCCACGCCGATAGAGGATGTCTTCTTGTATTGTGTAGCGGGAAGCTTTCCTCAAGATTTGCTTGACTTCATTACGCCCGTTGGGTAGTGTGCCACTTTGTAAGTAGTCTAGGATGGGAGTCATCCAATTTGCTTCTTCGGTTGTAGCTATCAGATTCACTTGCTCAAAACATGGGGTCAGTTGCTTTGAGATGGTTACTGCTCCGAAGATGGCGCTGTCTCTCACACTTGCTTGCTTTGCCAATTCGTCGGCCTCTTGGTTCTCTTCCCGAGGGATGTGTTTGACTAAGTAGTGGTCCAATCAGCTGAGAAGTAACTTGGTCTTCTTTAAATACGCTATGAGTCGTTCTTCTCGAGCTTGGAATTCTCCTAGTATTTGATTAACGATAAGTTGAGAATCGCTATGAAGACACAAAGAATTGGCCCCGATCTCTAAGGCAAGTTCTAATCCAGCTATCACTGCTTCATACTCTGCATCGTTGTTGGTGGCAGCGAACTCCAACCTTATAGCATAGTGCAGCTTATTTCCCCTGGGAGTGATTATTACCACACCTGCCCCGAGCCTTGTTCGTTTGATGCACCATCCACAAAGAGATTCCACTTGATGTCTTCTGCTATTTCCAATTGCTCCTTATCTTCGTTGGTAGTGAATTCTGCAATGAAATCAGCCATTGCTTGTCCCTTGATGGCGGTGCGAGGGTGATAGGTGATATCATACTGACTTAGTTCAATGCACTATTTAAGTAGTCGCCCAGAAGTGTCGGGACGATGGAGTACCTGCCTCAGCGGTTGATCGGTCAGAACTTTGATGGAATGGGACTGGAAGTAGTGACGCAGTTTTCGTGATGTGATTAGTAAACAGTATGCTAGCTTCTCAAGTTTAGGATATCTGACTTCTGCCCCCGTAAACCTCTTACTTACGAAGTAAACTGGCCGCTGCGTGCGGTTGTCTTCCCTAACCAAGGCAGCGCTTAGGGCGTGAGATGACACAGCAAGGTATATGTATAACTCTTCGCCTTCGCCTGGAGTCGAGAGTACCAGTGGTTTCTGGAGGTGTTCGATTAAGTTAAGGAAAGCGGTTAAGCATTCGTCAGTCAATTCGAACTTTCCTTTGTCTTTCTTTAGAGCTTCGAAAAAGGGGACGCACTTGTCCGTTGCTTTGGAGATGAATCGGCTTAGGGCGGCCACTTTTCCATTCAGGCTTTGCATTTCCTTTCGAGTGGAAGGTATCTTCATATCCCTTAGCGCTCGGACTTGTTCAGGGTTTGCTTCAATCCCTCTGGCATGGACGATGAATCCTAAGAACTTTCCTGATGATACTCCAAAGGAGCATTTTAGAGGATTCAACTTCATTCCATATTGGAGAAGTACTTGAAACATCTCGCCTAGGTGGCTTACGTGATCGTCGGCTTTCCTTGACTTTACCAGCATGTCATCCACATATACTTCCATAGTTTGCCCTATTAGCCTTGCAAACATCTTGTTGACGAGGCGCTGGTAGGTGGCTTCTGCATTTTTAAGTCCGAAAGGCATTACCTTATAGCAGTATAAACCCCGGTCAGTGATGAAACTAGTGTGGTCTTGATCGGGAGAATGCATAGGAATTTGGTTATATCCTGAGTATGCGTCCATAAAAGATAAGAGCTCGTGCCCGGATGTGCTGTCTACAAGTTGGTCGATCCGGGGAAGTGGGAAGCAATCCTTTGGTCAGGCGTCGTTTAGGTTGGAGAAGTCAATGCATGTTCGCCACTTCCCATTAGCCTTCTTTACCAGCACCGGGTTAGCGATCCATTCCGGGTAGATGGCTTCTCGTATGAAGTCATTGGCGAGTAGATTCTTTACTTCTTCATCGAGGGCTGCTGATCGCTCTGCTCCCATACTTCTCTTTCTTTGTTTTACGGGCACCTTGGTAGGATCAATGTTTAGTACGTGGCATGCTACGTCGGGGGAGATTCCGGTCATGTCAGCGTGTGACCATGCGAATACATCCAAGTTGTGGCGGAGAAAGTCGATGAGTTGCTCCTTCAACTCTGCTTTTAGTTGGGACCCAATTTTCAACAGTCTACTCGAGTCGTGCTTGTCTACAGATACAAACTCCATAGCCTCTACAGGCTCGGCGGTGGCCTCCTCCTCTTTGTCCCTAGGGTCTAATTCATTGAAAGGGTCGCTGGTATACCGAAGAGGAGGGGCTTTCTTTAGTTGCTATGCTTCTAGACTTTTCGTGCAGAGGGCAACCTCTACACCCTTCCCTTTATCCTTCCTGTGGTTGTTGCGAAGTTCAGTCACATAGCAGTCTCGAGCAACGTCCTGGTCTCCTTCTACTTCCCCTACTCCATTGTCCGTTGGAAATTTCATCTTTAGGCACCATGGGGCTAGGACAATTTGGAAGTCAGACAAGGCTGGCCTTCCTAAGAAGGCGTTGTAGGCCGAGTGGTTTTCTATTAGCACAAACGTTGTCTCCGTACAACGGAGCGGGGATGGCTTCCAATTTCAACAAAGAGGTCCAGTTGCCCGAGAGGCATCTTCGCATCTCCAGTGAAACCGTGTAGTGGTTTATCGCAGGGAGATACATCCTTCATTGATAGTTTCATTTTGTCGAATGCATGTTTGAACAGGATATTTACTGAGCTTCCAATGTCTACTAGAATTCGGTAAACTTCGGCGGGACCGAGCCGGGCAGAGATAACCATGGGATCCACGTGAGGGTATTGCCTTCCTTCTAGGTCACGCTTACCGAATGTGATGTCATCACTTTCTTTCTGCTTCGGTTGGCGCTCTTCTATAACCGAATTGACACAGTCTTTATTGTCTCTAAGCGACTTTCCATATCTTTCCATCTCTTTCCAGCTTCTGTCTGCGATGTGCGGTCCTCCCGAGATGGTATGGACCACTATCTTCTCTTGACCAGAGCCGCTAGTGTTGCGGTTTCCTCTGCCGGTCTCTGGTGAGGGTAGCCTTGGGTTCTCATTGGCAGGAGCTGGAGTCATGTCCTGACCTTTTACATAGCGTTCCAGTTTCTTCCTTCTGATGTGTTCCTCAATCAAGTCCCGGAGATGATGGAATTCATTGGTATCATGCCCATGAGATTCGTGGAAGCGGCAGAACTTTCCAGACTTTTGTGCGTTATCTGATTCCTTCTTGTATGGTG
The DNA here is from genome assembly GCA_030737815.1 of Allium fistulosum. NCBI lineage: Eukaryota > Viridiplantae > Streptophyta > Magnoliopsida > Asparagales > Amaryllidaceae > Allium > Allium fistulosum. Next base: position 1,123,480,296 of record CM060902.1, on the reverse strand, counting down.
GGCGTTTGTATCTAACTTCGCCTTGGGTGGCAAGGAAGATATTTTCGACGGTCTCGTTCAAAGGAGTGTAAGTGTCGAATCTCGGTCCTGGCCGATATAGGCGCTTTTCTCCCTTCTTGCCCCCAGCATTGTCTCTGGAATCATTTCTTCGAACGTCCCTTGCCACAGCAGGGGCGTTGCTGTGAGTTGCCTTATTTTGTTGTCCTGACTGCCCCTCAACGGCAGCATCCTCAAGCCTCATATATTTCCCGGCTTCATGGAAGAAATCAGGTAAAGTAGCTAGTTTTTCTTTTGTCAACCTTCTAGAAAATTTAGTGTCCGGATGCACACCACTACACAGGGCCATTAGGATAAGCTTCTCATCGGCATCTTGAACTGCGGCCGCTGCGACATTGAATCGGGTTAGGTATTGCTGCAGTTTCTCTCTGGGTTTCTGTTTGATGCTGGATAAGGAATAAGCATCCTTAGGTTGTTCCACATGAACGCGGAACTGACTGATAAACTTTTCTTTCAACATTTCCCACGAGCTGATGGATCCCTGGGGTAAATGATAGAACCAGGAGGTAGCGAGATCTGTTAAGAATAGTGGAAAGCATTTTCACAGTACTCCCTCTGTTGCTCCACTCATGAGCATATGTTGTGTGTATCTCTGTAAGTGTACAACGGGGTCGGAGGTTCCTTTGTAAGGTTCCATTGTTGGCATCTTCCATTCTCGGGGGGTGATAGCAATTTTGATATTGCGGGCGAAAGGGCTGTTTACTCTAGTGCCTATCCCTCAATCCCTTTGCTCCCGTTGGACGCACTCTCTGAATAAGCGTGCCATCCTTTCATCAGAATTTGGAGCAGATAGAAACGAGTTTGGTTCTGTTCTGTGGGATTGATTCCGTCCAGATGACCTGTAGGGATGGTATCGTCTGTCATTCCTCATATTTTCCAGTGGCTGCCTTTGGTCTTCTGGGAGCATGCTAGGGTCAGCTATAGTTGGCCCTTGCCTTGATCTTCCCCTGTTGGGTTCTGATCTAAGCACTTCCTCGGGTCCAACTTCGGGCTGGACTCTAGCTCGGCCCCGTTCACTGGCGTTTCCGTGGTTAAGTAGTATAACAGGCTCAGCCACAGTTGACCTTCGCCCGGTACCTCCCCCGTTGGGTTCGGTTCCAAATGTTTCCTCAGGCCTAACTTCGGGCTGTGCTCGATCTCGGCTCCTAATATGGCTGCTTCTGCCGTTAGATCCTTCGAAGAAGGAAGATCTTTGTTGTCTTTGAGATCCTCCAGACTGGGACTCGCCCCATGATTCAGTGTTGCGGTTGGACTCTTCAGCATCCCTTAAGCGTGACATGAGATGATCCACCAAGGCTTCCTGCTGGGACGTGAAGCGGTTAGTTACTTCAACCACAACCCTATCTAAATCTGCCCTAGTAATTGCTGCGGGCTGTTCTGTGGCAGGAGTGATCGGATTAGCATGTCCTTCATTTGGTACTGCTGCTAGAGGAGGACGATTTACTTGATCCGTGACAGCTGGATCTGGAAGACTACTGGATGCGATGTTTTTACCTTTGTTAACATCTTTTTTCTGCTTGGGAGGCATGTTTTCCAAGCGGCGAACGATGCTGTTAGGAAAAATGTTAAGTGGATGAAGCTGAAGCTTCGAGCTTCTAGCTCTCAGTGAAAGCACCAAAAATGTTTGCACAAAAAATGGACAAACACCTCAAAGTCGTTTGATTTAATTGATTTTATGTTGTTCTTAGTGATTTGGGTGATCTATGCAAATATATGAAAGTAGAGACTAAACTGTAAAAGACACGCAGATTTATAGTGATTCAGCCAGAATGTGCCTACGTCCACTTTATATATTATTTCCCTTTTCTAGTTAAGATTACAAGTACAAAGCTTAGATACAAGTATCTGAAAGTTGTTTGAAAGTTCTCTTCGTGCTTGAGCTCTCAAAACTTGTCCCCTGTTGTTGTACCCCTGCCCCTCTATTTATAGAGTGAGGCTGGGGGTAGGGGTCTTGGATATGCATAGCTGCTGGTGGGCCTGGGCTGATCTGATCTGGCCTGACACGTCTTGGTCCGGTAGCACTCGGGTTCGGCTATGCATGGAAGTGGGGTTTGAACCGGTAGTGAGGTTGGATTAGTGAGGTTGGTTCGGTGGTGAGGTTGGTCCGGCAGTGGTAGGGAGTAGGTTGGTTCGGTAGTGAGATGGAGTAGGTTGGTCCGGCAGTGGTAGGGAGTAGGTTGGTTCGGTAGTGAGATAGAGTGGGTTGGTCCGGCAGTGGTAGGGAGCAGGTTGGTTCGGTAGTGAGATAGAGTGGGTTGGTCCGGCAGTGGTAGGGAGCAGGTTGGTTCGGTAGTGAGATAGAGTGGGTTGGTCCGGCAGTGGTAGGGAGCAGGTTGGTTCGGTAGTGAGATAGAGTGGACCGGTGGAGCTTTGATTCGGTGGTTCTGGTGGAAGAGTTGGTTTGCTTTAATTTGGAGGGTGGCTGGTCCGGTTATTCTGGTCCGGTGGTGAGAATTCGCCCAACAGAAATGTAAAAGGACTATCCTGTGTGTAATAAGCGTTTGGTTGTTAAAGACACTGGGATCAGATATTGTCATACTCTCTGCCAATACCAAAAACCACTTTAACAACTATGTACGTGGTGGAGATTATAGAATGAAGTAGGATGGTTTGGCGAACGATTCTGTATGAGGTATTTATGTAGCCCTGACTCCCATGAGTCAGCTTGATGTGACTAAAACAGGAGCTATAACTGGGCCAAGTGAGGTCGACCTACAATCAGACATGCTTCTTCAATACCATATTATGACTTTGTGATTGATTTGGTGGCCACCCCTTGATTTGATCATGGGAGTGTGTTCTGAGGTGGGCGGTAGTAGCTGCTATGCGTTACCAAAAGCCCGGTTCTGCAAATAGAATTCTACCCTTGCATTGCCTCGCGTGCCTTGTCACATGCCTTCTACGAGTTTGGTTTGTGTCGTACCTATGGAGTGCTCCCTGATAGCCTACCAGTTTATGGTGGAGTTTACCGTATCTATATAGACTACGCCATTATATAAAATATGTTAAGGGGGATATGGGTAACGCCTTAACGCTATTTTAATACTTTCTTTACTATAGACACTATTATAATAGCGTATTTTACTATGTATGTAGATAGTTGTAACAGCCTGAAATTTTCAACCATTCGCATCCATACATGTCGGATTTGAATTGTTCAAAATATCAGATTGTTAATTTAATTTTGGCAAAACTCAACATATACAGTAAATAAATAATCATAGAATCACAGACACAGAGTAATATAACAATAATGCAACGGAAACAAAAGAATAGTAGATCATGAAGCTACTATATATATATAACAGAGTTAAACAAGATACAACAGAAGTCATGAATACATAAATGTCTCAATACAATAGTCAAATACAAGATCTGAATACATCACTGGAATCAACTGAATAACTGAAAGCTGGATAGATAGCTGGATCTCCAAGCGAAGCTCCAACTCCAAAGGTGAGTCTCAAATGCTATATCACTCAGTCTGACCCGAGCGTAAAGCAAAACACAAAACACTCGAGTCAGGATTAACATTCTTATATCAATAAATCCAACTCTAGTGAAATATCAACTGAAATACAAGTAACTCAAAAGATGTTTGGGGATAACCATCCTCTAAGGATCCGTTAAACTATCTACTATGTAGTAATATAAGCTATTATAATAATGTATATAGTAAAGTAAACTATTAAAATAGCGTTAAGGCATTACCCATATCCCCCTTAACACATTTTATAGTGCCAATAGTCTATATAGTACCGTAATACCCCGTAAACTGGAGCTACCAAAGGATACTCCATAGGTACGACACAAATCAAACTTGTAGTAAAGCACGCTAGGGTAGGTGACACGGCACAACAAGGCAATGCCAGGGTAGATATACCAATTACGCATCCGGACTGGTGGTAACGCAGAGCCGCAGCAATCGCCCAACTCGAGCCACACTCCCAAAAATCTGAGGTGCGCACCAAATCAATCACAAAGTAATAGAATGGTATACCATGGAGTGTGTCCGATAAGAGGAGCTACCTCATTGGCCCGAAGTCGCTCCTGTTTTAGCCACCTTATGCTAACTCACGGGAGATAGGTCCACGTAAATATACCTTAGGATCGTCGCCACCATCCTACTTCATTCTGGAATCTCCACCGTGTACACAGTTGTTAAAGTGGTTTTCGGTATCGACAGAGAGTATGCCCATAACCGATCCCGGTCTCTTTAACAACCAATCGTTATTATAACACCGCAGTCATTTCAAAATAGTTTATACTTCAAAACCAAAATATCATTTCCCTTTTCAAAACCATATCAATACGATATCATTTCCATTTTCAAAAATATTCACTTCCAAAATCATAGTACTTTTAAAGTTATAACACTTTCGAAACCAAACATTTGAAATTATAATACTTTGGAAACCATAACACTTCCTTTAAACCGTTTAGATATTAATAATACTATATATAATAAAATAGTTTATAAAATAAAATAGTTATAAGTTAAAATAGTTTATATTAAAATAATTAGCATATCAAAATAGTTTATATTAAAAATAGTTTATATTAAAAATAGTTTATATTAAAAATAATTTATATTAAAATAATTAGTATATCAAAATAGTTTATATTAAAAAACGTTTATATTAAAAATAATTTATATTAAAATAATTTATATAGTAAAATATGTAAATAGTTCTAAATATAATTTAAAATTACTTATATAATAAAATAGCTTCCTCAAATCTCACAAATCGATTCCAAATCAACTCAAATTCCAAAATTCAAATTTAATCCAATCTCAAATCATCAAATTTCAATTCAATTCAGTTTCTCAATAAACCATTTTAAATTATCGATTTCAAATACATATTTGAACCATAAAATAAGCCATTTCAATTTCAATATATTTCAAAGCTTTAAATATTCAACATTTTCAAAACTAAATTCGATAATTTCATATGTATATCAAATTCACTTTATTATTATTTAGTTTTGAATATTTACTTAATCATTTCAATAACATCTAAATACAACTTCAATTTACAAATTGAAATAAACAAAATATCCCATTTAAATTTATATAAGTTTGAAATATTCATTTAAGTCACTTTTAATCAAATCCAAGTTATAAAATCATATCTTTAAAATTTCAATTTTTAATAAATTTTAAATCAAAATTATTTAAGTATAATTCTTAAATAAATATAATTCCAAATCAATTTCAAATTTATCTTTTCAACCTGAATCATTACAAACTCTATATTTGAAAATATAAATTTTAAATAAATACTTAAACATATTTTATATCAACTTTATTAATCAACTTGAATAAATCTTTAAAATCAATATTTATTAAAAACATGTATTTCTTTTCGAAATCATAGAAATCATTTCCAAAATATTTATATATAGACCAACGGTGTCTGTATATAATTTTCTATCCTATGGTCAAGTGATAAGGATATTTATCATTTCAATCTGTAATTTAAATATATACGGGTATATATCTTTTCAACCCGCAATCCCAAATTCAATGCAATGAAAATCGCTTGGGTTTATCATTTCAACCCATGACGATTTTCTCCTATTCTAGAAGATCGTTCGGGCATGTATCATTTCAACCCATAGGGAATTCTATACTAACAGGGAACTTGCAGAGTGATAACAGATATGATAATAATAACAAACTGGCATATATCATCAATATAAATAACAGATAATGGTGTCAGATGTCACAGGTGAACAGATACAGATAATAGCATATATAACTATGTAAATAACTAACAGCAGCATATTTCAATTGACGTTTCAATTGAAATCAAATTTAATAAATATAAGAACGTTAACCGTGAGTGATTGCTCACCTTTCGAGGCCATAGAGATTTGACAACAGAACAAGCTACGAATTCCAGAGCAAAGCAAGATTGGCACGAATTCGACAAAGCTGATAGATAAGAATTGATGAAAACGAATCTAATCAGTTTGATAGAAAAAGAAATTATATATATATTATTATTATTATTATTTTCTTGAAACCAATATTAAATTTAAGACAAATATTAAAATAATATATATATATATATAAAATAAAAATAAAAAATCATTGTTTTAAATTCAACACATATATTAAAATCAAATATAATATATTTTGAAATAAATATTTATATACATATATAAACCTATCACATGTACATATATACAACATAAAACAACAGTCTTATATAAACTATATATATACCTTTAATATCTAACAAGATATAACTTATGTACTACTATATACACATATATATAAACTCATGTACTTATTATATTAAAAATCAGTTTAAACATATATATGAGAGCTGGCATAAACACACAGACATAAATATATCTAAAATACTAACATACCCTATATGTATAACTAATATATAAGCTGATATATATACTCTTAAATGTTTCCTTTCAAAATTTCTTTTGAAATACGTATTGGACACAATGTACATATAAGTTATTTCATAATCTGTTTTAAAATATCACTTTCACAGCTTATATGTGATAACTAACTTATCTCTTTAAGTAAACCTGTATATATTTACCGCAGTATACAACTAACTTATACTTTGTAACACCATATATATATACTTATATATGTGAACTCTTCAGATCAGATGTATACTAATACGTTATATAAAAAAAACGTTGATTTACAAAACATACAGAAATTAAAACTAAATCTGCTGCATCAAAACTTTATATATATAAACTATATTTCTTTCTCTTCTTTTCACAGCAAGATCAAAACCAAATAATATACCATATATAACTATATACATGACTCATATATATATAATATTCTTATACATATCTATCATATATAGAGTATAAGAAAAAAAAATATAACAGTATGTAATACTTATACCAGAGAAGGAAGAGAACTAAAAGGGTGAATTGTGCTCATGCACTATCAGGCGGGTGGGGAAGACGATCGGTGGTCGGCACAGGCGGTGATGAGGAAGAGGGGAGCAAGGTTGCTGACGGCAGGCACTGAGTGGAGGAGCTCGGCTCGGATTGCTTTGGGTGTTCATCAGGGGTGTGCCTGGTCGACAGGGAATGGCGGGGTCGGAGAGGTGTGGCTGGTGGCGTGTCGTGCTATGGTGAAGACGGGCTGAGGCGGATGACGCGGAGGCGGTTGTGGGAGTGAACCGTGGGCGGAGGAGATGCTTCTTGGCTGTGGTGATGGGTTTTTGTGAACTTAGGGTGAGGGGCGAGAGGAAGATGAAGACGGAGGGGGAAAAATGGTGAGAAGAAGATGAAACAAATATATGCGTTTTTTTCCTTTTGAAAGAATGAATTGTTAGAGGAAGAAAGGAATGTGAATAATGGGAACTAGCATATTACGTTGAACGTTGGGTGTGACGCCCCACCTCTATGCTCACAATAACAAAGAGTATTAAAAGAAATACTGTCTGTTATTACGAAGAATAAGGCTGGATAGGAGCGGCCATCCATAGTTGGGCCTTACACCAATATTGGTTACCTCGATAGGAGTGGTATATATTTTTATTTTTCATCTCTTATTTTTTTACTCCCATCGACATACCCAATTCCAGTATAAAACGAACTACAATGGTTCATAATAGTTTAGGACAATTTATATAATAATAACACAGATAAGCTAAATGCGGAACACAAATAATAAAAGTCTCATATATATATAACTGATGTCAGTTACAATACATTTGACACAGTACATATGATACAACTACAAGTGTCGACTCTGGAAGTTATGTATACAAGTATATTATCGATTAATATACATGAATACATATCGACCTAGATCAGATACACTGACTACTACAAAATGACGACGACTACTCCAAAGGATATGGAGAGACTTCATAGCTCAAGCAGCAACCCAAAGCAAGATATCAACAACCTGAAATAACTCGGTCTGACCCGAGTATTAAATTCAAAAGAAAATAATACATGGGTCAGTCTAATTCAAACTCAGTTATTAATGCATAGAAGTAATAATAATTAAATTACAAATAGACGACAGTCACAAAAATCCCGTCTATCCAACCCTTCAATAAGAGAATCGGATAACGGTAGATATAACACTAAACAGTGTTAATCAACAAATCAGCAAATTCAAATCATCAACAAAGATAGATAAAAAGATTATCAATGAAGATAATATGCAAACCACAGAATTGCCTAAACAAAAATTAACAACAAAATCTAATTATTAATAAATAACTAGAAACTCATAATCTAATTATCAAATAGATAACTAGACAAATCTCAAAATGATCAGACAAATCTCAAAATGATCAATTCAAACCAAATCAAATACAATTTCCAAATATTGAGTTGAACACAAACGATTCAAATAATTGAAATATCAATTAAACGTCAATTCTGTGTGGCTACAGTGCACGCACGCGTGCACTGCCTCGCCACTACAGCATGAAATACACAAAAGCTCAATGAACTTTAAAAGTAAATAGCACCATCTCGAGATCAAGTTCAAGTTAAACAACTCAAACTCAACTGGACCGTGCCATCAATACGACATGAACAATGTCAAGATGAACGTTTAAACAATCCAATGTCAAAGCCAACAATTAAATGCAATACGTCTCAAAGAGTAATACCAGAAACCAATTGCATGAAAACTGCATCAAGTACACAATACCAACCAAGAAGTATATATGTGTACAACTCGATATGCAACTAAGGTTGCAGTGAAACTACCATTTCGAATGCCCAACACAAATGAACAAAGACAAGCTCAAGTCAAGTCAAACCCAGTACTACCAGAATCAAAACCGAAGTCAGAAGAGAAATATGCAAAGTCAAAACTGTCAAGTACAACTGACTCGACAACAAGAACACAGACTCGACCAAATCACTCCAATTGAACCGATAACAGGACAACAGTTTCCAACATACAGTGACACAAAAGTATAGCCATAACAGTTCAAAACAGTGAACCAACAATGCATACAAGTTAGCATATATGCACAACATGTTCAACCAGGAGCATATGCAATGAACTGGAGGCAACCGGAAAATATGCAAACAACATATGTGGTTCAACTAAATCAACATCACAGGGATGTAACGAAATGCCAGACATCAAGTAGATGATCACAGACATCAAACCAGATGTTAACATGAATAAACAATGTCAAGCTTAAATGTCGAAAGCAAATATCTTCACAAAATCAACTACGAACAATGCTGAAGTCATCAGAATTCACAGAACCAAAATGCCAGTAAAATCAATTCAACACCGTAGGTGTCAAGAAATCAAACGAGTAAAAATCGAGCCATGTGAATTAAGTAACCCAAAGTATAGATTCTAATATGCATGCATACACACATACAAGTGTATATATGCACACATATTAATTCACACTAGTATAAACACACTGCAAATATAAGTGCAGACAACTACAAAATCGAGTCAGGATGCCCGTTCGAACAAATCATGTCAGAGCCAGCAATTGAAATGCAAACTGACTCGATGGCTCAACAACAACACACCGCAACCAATTACAGTGACAGGAATGCAAACAAATGTCACTGGGTAATGAAAGTGTCAAACTTATAAAGTAACTCGATAGCAAAGTAAACAGCATATGCAGTGATACATAAAGAACAATATGAATGTGTGTGCATATAAATGATGTATGTAGTGATAACTAACATCACATCTCGAATGGTACATGTGTAGTGACAAGAAGCACTACAATGACAACCCAATCTACTATGCAACCTAAACAGTATGTTGAAAAATCAAGACAGAGGAGATTACAAACTGTAGCTCAAAAACCTAAAGTGTCAATGACCACTCAAACCAGTTCAAACATGAAACAAGACCAACTACAGATCAATTGCCAGTTCGAACACTACAACACCAACATCTACAACAAGATGAAGGTGCAGTAATGTATCAAGACTGAAGCAACCCGAGCACGGCCGAAGCCAGTACACAAACTGTATGAAATACTCAAGTACAAGCCGAGACAAAAATCAAATTTAAATAGTCAATGTCGAAGCCATTAAACAGCTGATAAAATCGAACAAGGTCGAAGTCGACAAAACCAAAATCATCACAGCTTAATCATCAAGCCAACAATTCACCAATCATATAAAATCGATAAAGTCATAACATCAAAGCCGAGGCCAACAAAGCATACCGAAGTCAAAGGAAATCAACACTGATAAAATCGAGTCGAAGCCGAAGGCAATGAAGACACTCGACGCCTTGACAATCGAATTAAAAAGTTAGTGAAACAAAATGACCAAGGTACGATTTTATACGAATTGAAGAAGTAAAAAAAATCATCTCAAACATTCAATAAAAATCAAGTGGCCGAGATAAATTATTGACAATTTCAAACAAGTATTAGAAGAATGAAATTAAAGGGATTCAAACCCTACAAACTTAAGCTTGAACCGGATGCGAGTAAATCAGATTACTCACCTTCTTTCACGAAGCACAAGTCAAAGATCGACAGTTGCGAGCCGGAGCCATGAAAATTGAAGGAAGGAGTTAAAGTCGAGGCCAACAAGGAATCGAGCAGTTCGAGATCGAAACCCTAGCCACCATTATCGATTTCCTTTTTTGCTCTCGTCTGTTTTGGGCTTGCGAATCAAAATGAAAAAGAGGAATGGGTGTAAATGATTTTCACGGCAACAAAAACAAAAAAAAGAAACGTGGGCCAATTAAATTTTAAAGTCCGCATAACCGCTTAACCCATTTTTTTAAAGAATTTCAACCGACAAAAATCCCAACAGCAATTAACAACCAATTTAATCGTCGTTTGACGATAATTAATTGTTACTAAACTCTGGGTTGTTACATTGGGAATAGAAAGGTTCAAAAGTTGAAATGATAATTGCTTATGGCTATTCGTTTTCTCAAGGAGCAACGAAAAGACATAGGGTCCAAATACGGAACCGATATGCAGTCATTTCCGTAGATTTCGCCGTCTCCCAGACGTCAAAATACAGAATTGAATATACCATAGAAATCAGCATGACGAGACGATTAAAATGGTATACTGATATCAGTGGTACGATCATTCTATCAAAAGTCGATAATCTGTACCGAAATGCTGCTATTTGACCGAAAATAAGATCGACGGAGCAATAATAGTCAAAATTTGACAAAACGGAAGATGACGTCTCACTTAGAAGATGATTTACAAATTTTTTATGGAAAAATATTCAGGTTTGGAAAATATTTTATTACCATCAATTTTTAACTGATTGGAATTGAAATAGAATTACACAAGAAAATAAACTTCCATATTATCTGATGAAAATTTACCATTTTCTATGTTTAATTAGACGTATTCCAAATATTAAAGTTTTATTTCAAAATATTATTGTTTAAAATTTCACAAAATTTCAATTAATTAAATTAATAAAACCACCAAATTTTACTGGTCGTTACAATAGTTTAACGGATCCTTAGGAGATGGAATCTCGAACATCTCTTAAGTTATTGCACTCACGTTTGACACTGGACAGAAGATGTCAAACCCCGTAAACATCTCTGACCCCGTCACACTCATATTTATTTACTGTGATTTAACTTACATAGAACTTTTAGTTCTGGCTCGAGTGTTTGGTCTTTTCAATTCGCTCGGGTTAGTCTAAGCTTTTTAGTGTATCGAAGATTGCTTTTGGAGGACGAAGACGGAGATTTGTGTACTAGTATTATTTATTTTATATATTCCGCTGCATCATGTGTTCCGCTGCATTATTTATTTATTTCAGCTGTATTTACTCTGATTTTGTATTATAACAGTGTAATCAAATGTTATTTCTAAAACAGCTTCATGAACTGTTTATTTGATTATTATATTTTGTCATTCTGCTGTGAGATTCTATGTTTCGTTTTTCTTTCTTTCTCTGCTTTTTTTATTTACTGCATAAACAATCCTCCCTTTTTGAATGGTTTGAGCCTGACATGTGTGGTTAATTGTCGATTTAAACCATACAAAAAGGTGGGTCGTTACATTTGGTATCAGAGCTTTGGTTTAGCGATAACCTTAGCTTTGTGGGGTCTGACTCATTAGAAATATGGTGATAATACCCTAGAACGAGTCGTTGAGTGTATATATGAGAGAGCGTATTAGTTAGTGTTATAAAGGTTTTTATATTGTGTTAATTTGTTCTGTTTATTATTTATAAATTCCAGTCGGTACATAGGACGTGATGGCATTGATAGGGATTTCTAAACACTTAATAGGGCAAACCGACATAATATTTGTTTTGAAATATAGGTAAATGAAATAATTTTACCTAGTATTGTATTTGTATATAAAAGAATAATTTAATAAAGTTGGATGTGATATATTTGTTTGTTAGGAATTGAAATTTTAGAATATTATTTGCAAAATGAGATTATAAATAAAATGAATATAAATTGAAATTCGAGAACTTAAGTTCCGAGGTTTTGAAAATTTCTTTCAAAGGTTTTGGAATATGATATTAGTATTATTTGGAAGTATTTTCTGATATAAATATTTCAATGTGATTTGAAAGAAATGTTTAAAGGAATTTGGAAGGAATTTTTTTTTCTGTACTCCCCTCTTTGTCGCTGAAAAATAATTTCGGTAATGAGTGCACGCACCATCGACGTTCATTTTCGAGTTTCAAAGTGGAAAGACTGTTGTAGTAGTTTTACTATACATTTGTTTTGATAAACAAACTTGATTTTTATTTCTAAATATGATTGGATATATATAAGTTATGAGTGCGTGTGTGTGTGTTAATTTAAAATGATTTAAAATGTAACCCGGTATTCAGTTCTTAAGTTTCTGTAAATTAGTAGTTTCAATTATTGAAATAGGATGAAACCTTAACTATTTTAATAATTGGAAACTTCTAAATGAAAATAAGAAATTTGATGCTAATTGATAAATGAAATAGATAAGAAATTAGAAATTTGTAACTTACAGGTTAAGGAATATTGAAATTCTAGAAGATGTAATTATTAAACATTTTGTTTACTAAAGTGAATGAGGTAACTTGTGTAACTTTCAATTGCATTCTTAAAACATATATATATATATATATATAACTTACAAAAATATTTAAAAGTTGAAATGTTAATAATGTAATAGAATATTATACAAGTAAAACCTAGGAAATGAAAGCTTTCAATGGAATTATGTCTATAAATGAAGAATTAAGATGTATAAGAATGTTATAAACTTAAGTTAATAATTTGAAATATTACTAATTAAATTATAGATAAGTGAATACTGTAAGTAAATAATTATAAACTTAAGTTAACATTTTAAGCTATTTATAATCAGATTGAATAGTAAAGGTGAATCATTTATAAATTGAATGATTATAACTTCAGAAAATGTTGAATGATTTTGAAATGGATTTAATATTCAGTAATACTATATATATGGAAGAAATAAATGTGAAAAAAAAATCTATTAATGATGAATTAAATTGTAAGGAGACTTACATAATAATGGATAATCTAAAAAATTGAAATGGAAATAACTTATGTAAGCAATGAATGTAAAGTAATGAAACGAGAAAATGCATTGTATAAATGAATGAAGGATAATTGAATTTTTGTAAGTAATGAATGTAAGTAATGAAAATAGCATTATATGAGTGAATGAAACTAAGGAACAGTAAATGATGTGAAAGGAGACTAATAAGAATAAACTTAAACGATATTTGAAATTATTGTTTGTTTTGGCTTATGGGATCTTTGGGAAAGGATACTTCTAATTGGTAAGGTTGTATGAATAATCTATTGAGTTTTATCTAAGACTGTTGAATGTATGGTATACTTAGTAGTTTATTTATCATTTTATACAATTAAAGTTCTGAACCCGAACAAACCATTTGTTTTAGTTGTTATGAATAGATGGTTGATTACTTTGATTGCATGTGATGATTGTATGGTTTTCTTTGAAAATGATTGTTGTTATGTTGTGTTAGTTTGTTTTTTATTGATTGGAATGACTAAACATTTCTCTTTTACTTAATTATTAACCTCTTTGGATTATATAAGTGAAATACAGGTTTATAGAAGCAATAGCTACTGCTTTTGTTTTGGTAAATAAAGCGTTGTTTGCCTAATAATTTGAAAGAATTGCTTTAAAAAAAATTGAAAAGAAATAAGGTATGTACTCCCCTCTCTGTCACTGGAAAATAATTTCGGTGATGAGTGCACGCATCATCGACATTCATTTTCGAGTTTCGAAGTGGGAAGGCCACTGTAGTAGTTTACTGCAGATTTGTTTTGATAACAAATTTTAAATTGTTTTAAGTATAATTAGAAATATAGTTGTAAGTATATACGTTTATCTATTATTTTAAAATGATTTGAAATTAACCCAGTATTTAAATTCTTAAGTTTCCATTAATTAATAGTTTCAGTTATTGTAGTGAATTTGAACGTAAGTAATTAATAATTGAAACCTCTAAAGGAAATAAGAGATTTAATGCTAAGTTTAAATAAAAAGAAATTAAAGGATAGGTTATAAATGAAATAACAAGAAGGTTGAAATTGTAACCGATTAATAATTGGAGTCTTTAATTAAAATAAGGAATTTAATGCTAGGTCATGAATGAAATTAAAGGTAATTTGAAACTGTAACCTTTGAAACAAAGAATAATATTTTTGAACATTTAGTAAATTAAAAGAAATAGAAATAAACTTGGGTAACTTTCTATTGCATCCTTAAAGCATATATATAACTTACCAAAGGATTTAAAAAGTTGAAATGTTAATAAGAAGATGTAATAGATATTATACAAGTAATAAATTTGAGGTATTGCAAGTAATTAATGAAATTCCTTAAATAAATAAGAATTTGATGTTGAAATGGTTATAAACTTAAGTTATAATTAAAATGTACTATGATAAAATATAATAGGAATGTAAGTATTATAAATAAATGATAATAAACTTAAGTAAATGATTGAAGCTATTTATTAATAAAATAAGCAGAAAGATGAATACTGAAGAAGGAAAAAAAGGATAAACCATTATATGTATAAAGAGGAAATCAAGCAACAATATATGGAATGAAATTAATAATAATGAACTTGATCTATTGTTTGAATTTGTTGTTTGTTTAATTTATGGTTGTTTGGGCAAGGATACTTTACAATTGTTTGGATGAATAAACAATCTATTTAGTTCGCCTAAGACTGTTGAGTAAAAGGGTACACTTAATAGTTTATTTTCATTCCGTACAATTTGAAGTTTTGAACCCAAACAACTATTTATTGTGTTTGATATGAATGAATGATTGATGTGTGTTGACTTATGTGATGGTTGTTTGCTTGTTGCAAGTGATGGTTGCTATGATTGATTGTTGTTATTGATTTAAGCAACTCCAAATATTTCATTTTATATAATTGTTAACCTCTTGGATTATACAAGTGAAATATAGGTTATGGAAGCAATTGCTACTGCAGTTGGTTTCATAAATAAGCGTTTGATTGCCCGACAAATAGGTACGTTTTCGAATTTCAGTTTTAGTGTATTATATTATTTTCCCTTGTTGGGATATATTATTTTTTGAAATTGTAAGTTATATATTCTTATATTTGATATTATATTTTCTCCTGAGCCTCTCCGTACAAAGGAGACTCTGCCAAAATTTTCTGTAAATTTTGGACTTAGAAAATTTTGAAATTGTTTTTCCCAAACTTTATTAATTTGAGTATAAAAAGATTCAATGGTTATAAATTGGTATATTTTATTTAAATTAATTAATTTTGTAAAATTTATTTATTTATAAACCTAATATTTAAATATGATATATTGATTTCTTAATTCTTCTTTTCCCTACTTTTCCTTTTCGGGGATGAAAAGTTTTGAGTGGGGGAGAGTGTAACGACCCGTGAATTTCGTTAATTAAATTTGTCATATAAATAAGATTTTGGAATTAAATCTACAAAGAAATATAATTGTTATAATTTGTAAATGAAGTAAATGTTAAAAATTAACATATGAAATATTTTATTTATTAAAATAGACCTAATTCAAAAAGGTTGAATTGAATAAATCTTATTTATTGGAACCTAAAATTTTTGGTATGCAAATTTATAATAAATGAGTTATTGCAAGAAATTGAAATTTGAATGAATGAAAGTAGTGAATGGATTTTACCCGGATGTAATTGTATATGCGGAGTAAAGGAAAGTATTAAATTGTTTAATGTAATAAAACCTTGAAACGGTAGTTGATTGTAAATTAAGGAAACGTGTTTATGCAAGTTAATATTTAACTAACTTGAATGAACGTTACAATTTAATTGAAATTCAAATATTATGACTTAGCTATAAATGGAATATAATATAAACAAATACAATCAATGTTAGAAACTAAATGTAGCAGTGTAATTAAAATTAACAATTTAAAATGAAATTGCAATTAATGGAAATAATGTGAATTGTCATACTTGGTTATAAGTTAAATATAAGAAACTGGTGGGAATGTAAATTTGTGAATTAATATTGTTATAATAATGGAAAGTGTTAATTGTTGCTCTTGAGCATAAAATTTAAAATAAGTAATGTGACGACTCGGGTTTTGCCCGCTCGAAAATCAACATCCGTACTTCACATTGTACTAGAATGCCGCAGATTCGACCGTTCAAATCCGATTCGCCGGAGCTATAACACAATTAAGTAAATAACACAGCGGAAGAAAAGAATAATACATTGATATACAATATCTGATACAACAGAGTGATACAATGAATATCAATATACATCAGAGATATGATACAAGAAATAGCAGCGGAAAAGAAAAGATAACATCAGCAACGGATAGAATATCTCCAATAGAAGTGATAACTCAAAAAGCCACGCTTTGGGTCAACAGATGATCAACCTATGATCACAAAGATAAATGATCAAACAAATGATCATATCACAAATGATCAAACACTGATCATCACACAGCAACACTCAGCATGTCACATTACCAAATTGGGATATATCGCTGATAAATTTCAACTACATAACCTCTGAGCTCGTACGTCTCAGAGAAGGGTGTTAAGCTAAGAGAATAAATTCTCCGCCACCAACAGAAATGTATTTGAAAGAAATCGGCTTTATATCTCAAAGTGTAATGTCAGACATACAATCCATACAAGTCTGTTCCGGGATCGAACAGAACCGAAGGCACTTCTCACGAAGCCCTTGCAAATCCGGATAATTTCCAATCACGTCCGGACTTCCTGTCACTAAGGATGATAAAACCTCTATATCGGGGATCAGCCGATGCAGAGTAACTCGACGGTAATCCTTCTGTTTTCAAAAAATATCCGGTCTTCAACATCGGTCTTCAAATGCTATCCATATACGACGTATCACATATTCGGAATGGGTTATACGACCCAAAGGTCCTCTCCCGGCTAAACCGAATAGTGAGCGTAATATTTAAAAACATATGGATATGGGATTTCAATTAAGTCACAACTGAAAACCCAAAATCTTTCTTTTCAAATGGTTTCAATCGATTACCATTTCAAATCTTTTAAACAAAAAGATTCAATCTTTACGGTTTAAACAGTTTCCACACTTTAATCTTTTAAACAAAAGATTCATTCACAGATTTTCCAAATTAATTTCCATTTCAATTCGATTAACTCGTTAAACCTTTAAATCAAAGATTTAACTTATAGCTTTCAAAACAATTTCATTTCGTATGATTTAAACCAATCATTATTTTAAATCTGTTAAAGATAACAGATTCAAATCATAGCTTTTCAAAACAATTCATTCATAACTTGGAAAACCATTTTTCAATTCAATCTTGAAATTCCTTTAATTAAATTGGAATTTCATTTCTTAACTGAAAGCTTTTATCTTTTGAAAACAAATAGTTTTATTTCAGAAAATTTGATTTATTCATACGAGTTAAAGTCTTTGGGTTAAATTCAAATTCTCAAATCAATATTTTAAAATGGTTCAAATTCATAGAAAACACATTTATAATATCTTTGATCCCTAGTTCCAAATCATAGGATTCAATTCCCAACTTGAATTTAAATTTAAATCAAATTATTTAAATTTTCAAAACTCAATTAAGTTATTCAAAATAACTTCTATCTTTGAAATTCCATTTCAAAAGCTTTTCACTTTAAATCCGAATTTCTAATTTCAAAATCAATTGAAATTAAAATTTCAATTTCAAAAACATCAAATTTAAATTATCTGTGACTTAACCGATTTCCACGTGAAATCCATATTTGTGTGTGTAAAAGTGTGGTCCGGGGGTTTCACACAGTAGTGCAACACAATAAATCATCACATATCAAAATACAGAGATATAGTTGATAAGCGATATAACTATAACGCTCATCTTCATTCACAGATCACAGATATATATCACAGATAAGTAAATTACAGATCACAACATAAATCAGGATGTATCACAAAGCATCATATATCAGGGATATCAAACAATCAAGTCATTCAATATAATCTAAACATCCATAAGTAAGATCAGTTAATTGTTTGATTTATTCAAATCAGATTAATAAATTACTAATCCTGGTTAATTACAAATCATTTGATTAATTCTTTCTTTACTCATTAATTAACCATTTATAATTTATATATCAACCCTTTAATTATAATTCACCAACCTTTAATTATCAAATAACTAATCTTTAATTATTTAATTCACCATTTCATTGATTATCTTTAATTAATTAATTTAACCCATGATAAATCAATTACCGTAAATAATAATTTTCCCTAGTTGATTATCTTCATTAACTAATAACATTTCTTTAATTGCTTTCTTAAGAAATTTTCTTAGATTAAATCATCATTTAATCATTTCTAATTATTAATTAGTCTAAATTATTTATTCATGATTTAAATAAATCATTCTTTAATTTCCTTATTAATTTTAATGAATTATAAATCATTGGTCCTCATCTATTTTAAAGATAAAACATTTTAGAAACTTCCGTTTAAAAACACACTTTAACAATCAAAATTGTTTAAATCATTTTATATTTTAAAAACTTTCATTTCAAAATTCAAACTATTTAACCATTTTAAAGTAGTAAAAGAAGAAAAATAAATTCAAAAACTTATTTTATTTCAAACTAAATTCCAAACTTGAATTCATATTTAAACTTAGTTTTAAATTCCAGAAATAAACAGGCTTTTACAACCTGAAACCAACATTCTACCCGAACTACCCTGTCCCTACTTCGAGTTTTACCCAGAGATACTCGAGACTGGCTTCGAGTTTTCTCCAAACTAACCCGTTACACAAATTTTAAAATTTTATTTTAAGTGTTAGAATTTGACCCGGTATATACTTGAAAACACTCGAATTCAAACTCGAGCCAGAACCCAGTTTTCCCGAGATCGACTTCGAGTCTCCTTCTTCTTCCCAAAACAGATCATTCTGACACACCAGTATACGCGTGCACGTGCACGTGGACGCGGCGGCGCTCCGGTCATCGGCGAGACCTTCAACAAGTCGCCGTCCAACCCCGCATCAACCCCCAACCATCAAAACGTTGCCATCTTCTCGAATTCGAAATCGAGACCATAATCGAAACCTGGAACAAACGAAATCCTCCTCAACCAAACCTGTCAACGCGACATCTTCCTAACCCCGACCATCGTTCGCCACCAAACTCCGGCCACGACACCATCACCCACCCAGCCATCACCTCCAAAGGCCACGTGCAACTCGATGCACGAACGAGACCACTTCGACCAAATTTTCGATCACAGTCCAAACTAGGTTTAGGAATTAGATCGACTCGCCACCGTCGCCACAGTGGACAATGTCACCTCCTACCATTTTTCCTACCACCACCGTAGGTTCGACCATCACCATGAACAACCCCGACTTCCAAAACTCCTCCGGCTGCCTAAAATCGATCGAAACCCACTTTTCGTTCATCTTCGAACTGCTCTTAAACCCCCCATCTAAAAATTATGATTTTAACTTTAAAAATCATGTTTTAGTGTATGAATTCAGTTTACATACTTGAATCCATGAATTACGAAGTTTGAAATTTGACTTATTTAAAAATTGGTTCAGCCATCTTGGTTTCCAGAGCTATTAACAGGTTATTTTGACTGGAATATTTTTTTTTTCTTGAGTATTCGTTATAACAAACCATTTCCGTTTAAGACTTAAGTTCTAACAAAGATTTGATCAAGAGAGATTGATTCAAGACTGGATTTAGAACCTGGGTAAATAAAAAATAACAGAGCACATATATTTAACAGCATGCTCCCATCCACAAATACAAAGGAATTTTCCAATATATATGCGCAAATACAAACTTATATTAGGCATTTATCAAGCAACCATATTTATACTTGAGTTTTTTCTTAAAAAAAATGTTACTCACCTTACTACCAGGAGAAAGAACAGAGCCTTCCTTGAACAGGCTTAAAAGTTGCAAAGTTGAAATCTTTCACTTTGATCTCTGGTTTTGCATTTGAATTTGTGTTGTTGTTTTCAGCTGAAGCTTTGTTTTAAGTATAAAATGGTTTTACTTCATTCATTTTTTCTTTTCCTTTCAGTTTTTAAATGGACGAAATGAAATGAGAGGCTTGATACAAGGAAGAGAATTTACAGGGTTATTATATTTTGTACAAACACCAGAGATATTTACTTCGTTTTGTAGGCTGAAATGATATGTCTTGAGTACTAGAGATAATATCATTTAATGCTAAGGTACTTTATCAAGTTTTCAATACTATTTCCTTTATCTTGTATGTACAATCTTGTATATATTGTCATACTTTGTTTTCGGCTGAGAAAATACATAGGGTGTGCCTGAGAGGATTGGGTAATAAATGCAATGTTCTATTTATTTTTTTTCTTGCCTGAGTCTTACTTTACAAGCCACAAGCCTATTTTATATTTTTACTTTGCTTTTAATCTTATTGTTGCTCTTAAGTTTACCTGCATATCATATTCGAACATGATTTTCTATGCAGATATTTGTTAGGCTGGGAAGTCTTCATTCTTAGCTTGCATTCCTTTCTTATGTGCTATACAAACATGCTACTAGTTTGACAAAAGAATGTAGTGTAAGTGAAATGTTATTCCAACATATTGTTTGATTATAAAATGCATTCGTTTTATTATTTACAAAACTATGGAATTTACTTGTATATATTTTATTTTCCTTTCTTTCGTCTTATTATTTTTGCATCTATTTTATTTGTATTATATCGTATTGATTTATCAAGATATATGTATTTACTTTATATTTATAATTCCAGATTTACTCATATATATATCCACATATATACAATATTTTAAAGTTACAAAATGATTTATACCAAACTTAGTTTAATTCGGGGAGACTCGCAATCCATTTATCGTTTTATTTCACAAATATCAACTCAAAAATTAATAAATTATCATTTTAAATATTTATAAAAATTCGGGGTCGTTACAGACTTCCCCCCTTAAAAGAATTTCGTCCTCGAAATTGCCAAGGAGATACAAAGATAGATGAAGAACAATTCATCAAATCAACTGAACATTTATTCTGCATTTGGCTTACCAAATCAGAATATCAATAACAGATACAAGAACGAATCTGTTTAACAAAATACTCAGGTTATCCAGATCTATGAAATATGCAGGGGCATCGGTCAGTTCGAAGGAATAACTAACCATTCGTAGAATATATTGGGACCCAAAAGAATAGACAGATATATAGATACGATTTTAAAATTTTTAGTTTAGAAACTAAATTATACCTATCAACCATAGCAAACAATTCATCCATACAAACAATTCTGGCTCAGTTGGAGTTTATGTCCCCATTTTTATATATCGAATTTATTCCTGGATCTACCAGAAATTATCGAAGAATTGAGAAAAGATGACCAACAAAAGAGATCGATAGAGAAAAGATTGCTTCCTTGTTGTTACAGAGTATTGACCATTTATAGTCGTATTCCCTCTGTCCCATATCTCATCCTCTTCTTACACTCATACTCACTATCAGTGGATAGCAAGAGAATTTACTGAGGCATACAGACGGATATCTGAGGATACTCATTCTAGAGTTTACTTCACTCTATCTCTAATGAGCTACTTAACGTGTTATACTCCTGAGCTAAAGTGCAACCTTAGCTCTGATACCACATGTGACGACTCGGGTTTTGCCCGCTCGAAAATCAACATCCGTACTTCACATTGTACTAGAATGCCGCAGATTCGACCGTTCAAATCCGATTCGCCGGAGCTATAACACAATTAAGTAAATAACACAGCGGAAGAAAAGAATAATACATTGATATACAATATCTGATACAACAGAGTGATACAATGAATATCAATATACATCAGAGATATGATACAAGAAATAGCAGCGGAAAAGAAAAGATAACATCAGCAACGGATAAAATATCTCCAATAGAAGTGATAACTCCAAAATGATCTTCAGACAAGAATGAATCCACAACTCCAAGATAAGCAACTCCGATGAATGAACTAGCTCCAGATAATCTACTAAACCTGAATATCTGAAAAGAAACCCAACTCTAGACTGCTCGTGTGGAAAATTATGAGCACCCAGAGTTTAGGAAGGGAACAATAAACTCCGGATCAGTCATGGGACTGGTGTGAGCAACAAAAACAGTTTTATCTTTAAACAAACACAAAGGGTTTTAAACATTGAAATCCGCAATGCTTTTGGAAAATGAAACTACCATAAGACCTCCCGCCACACACACAATGCAAACGCAGAATTGGAGGAGATTTCTTCTTATGATAGTCAAACATGCTTACTACGCAAATCATTGGATATTATCATTAGTGCATAGTGCAGAAACATTTCGAAAGTATAATATTAATCTTAGCCAACATACGACCAGTATCGTATGCCTACTATAGCTACTATGTTCAATAGCAGGTTACCGCCACATTCCATAGCAGGTTATACAACTAAAACCGTACAAGGTTCGTATTGTTTCTTTGGATTTTCCAACAAATGGTCAGGCTAAGGAACTTCCTTCCGCCGCATGGGAACGCCTCTGGCGGGACGTCCCGAGAGACAAACTGCTCTCTGCCAAACAAGGCCGGGTTACCCCTGTAACAGGTAACTCACGAATATGCCACCTCCCGGTCCTTTGGGACCTTTATCCGAGCGCTCGATATCCAACATCACACATATAAATACATGTATCCACATGAGTAAGTATCTGGGCTCCATACCATGATACCACCCCTTTCCAGAAGGAAATGACATACCCTAAAGTGCGCGACCCTCATAACCTTGCCGCAACATTCCTGTTTCGACCATTTCCGGGTAGTGAGGTCCTGACGAAGTCTCGTCCACAAAGCTACGCTTTTTCAAAAAGCCACGCTTTGGGTCAACAGATGATCAACCTATGATCACAAAGATAAATGATCAAACAAATGATCATATCACAAATGATCAAACACTGATCATCACACAGCAACACTCAGCATGTCACATTACCAAATTGGGATATATCGCTGATAAATTTCAACTACATAACCTCTGAGCTCGTACGTCTCAGAGAAGGGTGTTAAGCTAAGAGAATAAATTCTCCGCCACCAACAGAAAAGTATTTGAAAGAAATCGGCTTTATATCTCAAAGTGTAATGTCAGACATACAATCCATACAAGTCTGTTCCGGGATCGAACAGAACCGAAGGCACTTCTCACGAAGCCCTTGCAAATCCGGATAATTTCCAATCACGTCCGGACTTCCCGTCACTAAGGATGATAAAACCTCTATATCGGGGATCAGCCGATGCAGAGTAACTCGACGGTAATCCTTCCGTTTTCAAAAAATATCCGGTCTTCAACACCGGTCTTCAAATGCTATCCATATACGACGTATCACATATTCGGAATGGGTTATACGACCCAAAGGTCCTCTCCCGGCTAAACCGAATAGTGAGCGTAATATTTAAAAACATATGGATATGGGATTTCAATTAAGTCACAACTGAAAACCCAAAATCTTTCTTTTCAAATGGTTTCAATCGATTACCATTTCAAATCTTTTAAACAAAAAGATTCAATCTTTACGGTTTAAACAGTTTCCACACTTTAATCTTTTAAACAAAAGATTCATTCACAGATTTTCCAAATTAATTTCCATTTCATTTCGATTAACTCGTTAAACCTTTAAATCAAAGATTTAACTTATAGCTTTCAAAACAATTTCATTTCGTATGATTTAAACCAATCATTATTTTAAATCTGTTAAAGATAACAGACTCAAATCATAGCTTTTCAAAACAATTCATTCATAACTTGGAAAACCATTTTTCAATTCAATCTTGAAATTCCTTTAATTAAATTGGAATTTCATTTCTTAACTGAAAGCTTTTATCTTTTGAAAACAAATAGTTTTATTTCAGAAAATTTGATTTATTCATACGAGTTAAAGTCTTTGGGTTAAATTCAAATT
Organism: Allium fistulosum; assembly: GCA_030737815.1. NCBI lineage: Eukaryota > Viridiplantae > Streptophyta > Magnoliopsida > Asparagales > Amaryllidaceae > Allium > Allium fistulosum. The sequence continues at coordinate 1,123,455,789 of CM060902.1, read as the reverse complement.
CTCAAATCAATATTTTAAAATGGTTCAAATTCATAGAAAACACATTTATAATATCTTTGATCCCTAGTTCCAAATCATAGGATTCAATTCCCAACTTTAATTCAAATTTAAATCAAATTATTTAAATTTTCAAAACTCAATTAAGTTATTCAAAATAACTTCTATCTTTGAAATTCCATTTCAAAAGCTTTTCACTTTAAATCCGAATTTCTAATTTCAAAATCAATTGAAATTAAAATTTCAATTTCAAAAACATCAAATTTAAATTATTTGTGACTTAACCGATTTCCACGTGAAATCCATATTTGTGTGTGTAAAAGTCTGGTCCGGGGGTTTCACACAGTAGTGCAACACAATGAATCATCACATATCAAAATACAGAGATATAGTTGATAAGCGATATAACTATAACGCTCATCTTCATTCACAGATCACAGATATATATCCCAGATAAGTAAATTACAGATCACAACATAAATCAGGATGTATCACAAAGCATCATATATCAGGGATATCAAACAATCAAGTCATTCAATATAATCTAAACATCCATAAGTAAGATCAGTTAATTGTTTGATTTATTCAAATCAGATTAATAAATTACTAATCCTGGTTAATTACAAATCATTTGATTAATTCTTTCTTTACTCATTAATTAACCATTTATAATTTATATATCAACCCTTTAATTATAATTCACCAACCTTTAATTATCAAATAACTAATCTTTAATTATTTAATTCACCATTTCATTGATTATCTTTAATTAATTAATTTAACCCATGATAAATCAATTACCGTAAATAATAATTTTCCCTAGTTGATTATCTTCATTAACTAATAACATTTCTTTAATTGCTTTCTTAAGAAATTTTCTTAGATTAAATCATCATTTAATCATTTCTAATTATTAATTAGTCTAAATTATTTATTCATGATTTAAATAAATCATTCTTTAATTTCCTTATTAATTTTAATGAATTATAAATCATTGGTCCTCATCTATTTTAAAGATAAAACATTTTAGAAACTTCCGTTTAAAAACACACTTTAATAATCAAAATTGTTTAAATCATTTTATATTTTAAAAACTTTCATTTCAAAATTCAAACTATTTAACCATTTTAAAGTAGTAAAAGAAGAAAAATAAATTCAAAAACCTATTTTATTTCAAACTAAATTCCAAACTTGAATTCATATTTAAACTTAGTTTTAAATTCCAGAAATAAACAGGCTTTTACAACCTGAAACCAACATTCTACCCGAACTACCCTGTCCCTACTTCGAGTTTTACCCAGAGATACTCGAGACTGGCTTCTAGTTTTCTCCAAACTAACCCGTTACACAAATTTTAAAATTTTGTTTTAAGTGTTAGATTTGACCCGGTATATACTTGAAAACACTCGAATTCAAACTCGAGCCAGAACCCAGTTTTCCCGAGATCGACTTCGAGTCTCCTTCTTCTTCCCAAAACAGATCATCCTGACACACCAGTATACGCGTGCACGTGCACGTGGACGCGGCGGCGCTCCGGTCATCGGCGAGACCTTCAACAAGTCGCCGTCCAACCCTGCATCAACCCCCAACCATCAAAACGTTGCCATCTTCTCGAATTCGAAATCGAGACCATAATCGAAACCTGGAACAAACGAAATCCTCCTCAACCAAACCTGTCAACGCGACATCTTCCCAACCCCGACCATCGTTCGCCACCAAACTCCAGCCACGACACCATCACCCACCCAGCCATCACCTCCAAAGGCCACGTGCAACTCGATGCACGAACGAGATCACTTCGACCAAATTTTCGATCACAGTCCAAACTAGGTTTAGGAATTAGATCGACTCGCCACCGTCGCCACAGTGGACAATGTCACCTCCTACCATTTTTCCTACCACCACCGTAGGTTCGACCATCACCATGAACAACCCCGACTTCCAAAACTCCTCCGGCTGCCTAAAATCGATCGAAACCCACTTTTCGTTCATCTTCGAACTGCTCTTAAACCCCCCATCTAAAAATTATGATTTTAACTTTAAAAATCATGTTTTAGTGTATGAATTCAGTTTACATACTTGAATCCATGAATTACGAAGTTTGAAATTTGACTTATTTAAAAATTGGTTCAGCCATCTTGGTTTCCAGAGCTATTAACAGGTTATTTTGACTGGAATATATTTTTTTTTTCTTGAGTATTCGTTATAACAAACCATTTCCGTTTAAGACTTAAGTTCTAACAAAGATTTGATCAAGAGAGATTGATTCAAGACTGGATTTAGAACCTGGGTAAATAAAACATAACAGAGCACATATATTTAACAACATGCTCCCATCCACAAATACACAGGAATTTTCCAATATATATGCGCAAATACAAACTTATATTAGGCATTTATCAAGCAACCATATTTATACCTGAGTTTTTTCTTAAAAAAAATGTTACTCACCTTACTACCAGGAGAAAGAACAGAGCCTTCCTTGAACAGGCTTAAAAGTTGCAAAGTTGAAATCTTTCACTTTGATCTCTGGTTTTGCATTTGAATTTGTGTTGTTGTTTTCAACTGAAGCTTTGTTTTAAGTATAAAATGGTTTTACTTCATTCATTTTTTCTTTTCCTTTCAGTTTTTAAATGGACGAAATGAAATGAGAGGCTTGATACAAGGAAGAGAAGTTACAGGGTTATTAAATTTTGTACAAACACCAGAGATATTTACTTCGTTTTGTAGGCTGAAATGATATGTCTTGAGTACTAGAGATAATATCATTTAATGCTAAGGTACTTTATCAAGTTTTCAATACTATTTCCTTTATCTTGTATGTACAATCTTGTATATATTGTCATACTTTGTTTTCGGCTGAGAAAATACATAGGGTGTGCCTGAGAGGATTGGGTAATAAATGCAATGTTCTATTTATTTTTTTTCTTGCCTGAGTCTTACTTTACAAGCCACAAGCCTATTTTATATTTTTACTTTGCTTTTAATCTTATTGTTGCTCTTAAGTTTACCTGCATATCATATTCGAACATGATTTTCTATGCAGATATTTGTTAGGCTGGGAAGTCTTCATTCTTAGCTTGCATTCCTTTCTTATGTGCTATACAAACATGCTACTAGTTTGACAAAAGAATGTAGTGTAAGTGAAATGTTATTCCAACATATTGTTTGATTATAAAATGCATTCGTTTTATTATTTACAAAACTATGGAATTTACTTGTATATATTTTATTTTCCTTTCTTTCGTCTTATTATTTTTGCATCTATTTTATTTGTATTATATCGTATTGAATTATCAAGATATATGTATTTACTTTATATTTATAATTCCAGATTTACTCATATATATATCCACATATATACAATATTTTAAAGTTACAAAATGATTTATACCAAACTTAGTTTAATTCGGGGAGACTCGCAATCCATTTATCGTTTTATTTCACAAATATCAACTCAAAAATTAATAAATTATCATTTTAAATATTTATAAAAATTCGGGGTCGTTACAAGTAATTTAAAGCAAACATTTGATTAACCAATGCCATAATATTTATTTATAGTAACTCTGTAAATTAAGGTTGTAGTGTAAATGGCAGTTGATGAATAACCAAATTGAATACAATCCATTGATTTGAAATGACTGTTAGGTTATAATTGAATATAAAATTAAAATAGAAACGTAAACTTAATACAAGATAGTAATTTGGGTAATAAAAAGGGATGAACCCAAGAAATAAGTTACAGAAAATATTTAATTGTAATTAATGTATATACTTAGCAAAAATATAATAAGTGTAGTACAATCCAAATTTATGTAAGCAATGGTGAAGTTCTAATTGATTGAAATTGGTAGAATTGGAAATGGATTAAAGGTTATATACATTGATGTAATAATACATAATGAATTGTAGATGACAGGATAAATTAGAATTACATGAAAGGAATTTAATTTAAATGTAATAAAGTGGATTTATTTGGGAAATATTAATGTGCCTAGATATAGCCTTTGCTAATTTAAATCAATAATGAATAAACTTAATAAAAGACCAATTTATGAAAATGAATGGAAATCGGGATTTATTTATTTATTTAAAATTAAGGTTAAATGATTGAGTTTATTGAAATAAGTAGAATTAAACGTTAAATTTTTCGTTAATTGAAATGAAGATGGAATAAGAAAATATTAATGCAATAGTTTGAATCAAATGATAAATCCATCTATTTGACAATAATGAATGAATATAATTTTTTATTGATGTAATTGAATGGAAATTTTTGAAAATTTATTTACATATTCTGAATTCAATAAATTGAGGTTAATACTGAAACCGATAAGATACTTAACTTTAAATTGACTTTTAATTTGTTTAAAACCATCGTAAATGACTGAGAAATTGAGAATAATAAGAATGGACAATTTTAGAATTTAAATTGGAAATTTGATTTAATTAATCAATTATTAATTTGTTTAACTTCTATAAAAATAGCCATTTTGGCCACTGACTCGGATTTCGACCAAACAAGTTTCATCGGATCCGAAACGGTGAATTATTGTAGAGTTTCGAGTTTCGTAACGATCGGATTTGTCTTTTGATCGTACGGACTCGAAACGCCTTGAAATAAATGCAATTGAAATCAATTGAAATCAATTTGAAATTTTTGATTTTAGCATAACTCCTTCATACGATGGAATTTGGACTTGAAACCTTTTCCATTGCGTTTAAAATATTTTGAAACATCTATTTTGATATAAGGGTTTATTCAATTTCGTTCTGGAGACAGAACGGGCCTTTTTGGGCCACTTTGGTGTTAGCGCGTAAATCTATCTTATCCATCCATTCAAATGTCAACCCTGCCTATATATATCCTATTATAAACCCTAGTCTCCCTAATCTTCATTTGTCTGTTCGTATAATTCATCTTCTCCTTCTCAATGGAAGATAAAACCTAATTCCCAAATTTCAAATCTAATTTCAAAAAAAAAAAGAGAAAAAATTGCAAACCTGCAGCAGCACGAGTCGCGCTTCGGGTTTCAAAGGGAAAAACCCTGGAGCTACTTCGGGTAACGAAGAAAATGACTCTGGTCTCCGGGTCGTTTTGGAAAAAACTCAGAGCAAGCACCGGGGATTTGAGGCGGCGGACCGAGTTGAACTCGAAGTCGATCCAGGACCAGAATTTTCCAATCTTCAAATTTTCATAACTTTTGCATACGGACTCGGATTTGGACGCGGTTTCTTTTGTTAGGATCGTATTAAAATTTTGGACCTGATGAAGCTAGTTTGGACGAATTCTGAGACTGTCAAATTTTTGGGTTTAAATTGAATTTAAATTCAATTTAAATTCAAAAGGTGAGTGTTTTAACCCACTCACAACTTCTAAGATTTCTTATGTTTATTAAATTAAATTTTGATGTGATTTAAAATTTATCTATGATTGTTTGGGCATATATTTAATCATCATCTCAGGTAGATAGCATTTAGTTAAATTAAATTGTTATTTAATTTTATTATTGCATATAATTTGCCAGTTAAATTTATTTATTATTGCATATAAACTGCCAGTTGAACAGTTATTAATTTTCATTGAATATAAACTATTCGTTGATGCCTGTTATATTTTATATGCTTTATATTGATGTTTTGTTTAAATTGGATGATGATTGTAATAAATGGTTGTTTATTGATATTTGGATGAATGGATGCTATATTTTATATTGTATAAACTGCAAGTTATTATGCATTTTCATTTCCTCCGGGATTGCGGTTTGAAATGATATATAACGGTAAACTTTTATTTTTAAATTACGGATTGAAATGATAAATATCCGTATCACTTGACCATAGGATAGAAAATTATATACAGGCACCGTGGTCTATATATAAAATATTTTAAAGTGATTTTCTATGGTTTGGAAAGAAATATACGGTTTAATAAATATTAAATTTTGATATTATATAAATATTATTTTATATATAGTTAAATTCTAAAATTTAAGCTATGTGTAACTTTATGATGTTTTAAGTTTGATTTACGAATATTTCAAGTTTGAGATTTATTTAAGGGATATTGAATTTATTAAATAAATATTTCTAAACTAAATAATAGTGAATTGAATTAAGGTATATATAAGATTATCAAATTTGGTTGGGAATTTTGGAATATTTAAAGATTGGAAATATATCAAAATTGAAATGTTTTATTGAAATTAAGGTATTATTGTTTTCAAAGTATTGGTTTTTCGAAGTTGTTATAACTTTGAAAGTAATATGGTTTGAAAAATGAATTTATTTGAAATAGAATTTATTTAAGAATTATCTATGAATATATTGATGGGAAACCTATTGAAATTTAAAATTTAGAATATGACTTCAAAATGTGGTTTGGGTTTAAGATGATTTAAAAGAATATTTCAAGTTATCTAAATTAAAGAAAGATTAGTGATTGTAAAATGGGTTTTATTTAAATAATATATTATTGAATTGTTTTGGAAATGGAAAGGATATATTATTGAATTGGGTTTTGAAATGGAAATAATACATTGATAATTTGGGTTTGAAATAGCAAAAATATTTTGGTTTTAAAGTATATACTATTTTGAAGTAAAGGATGTGTTTTGAAATGGCAAAAATATTTTGGTTTTAAAGTATATACTATTTTGAATTAAAGGATATGGTTTGAAATGGCAATAATATTTTGGGTTTTGAAGTATATACTATTTTGAAATAAAGAATATGTTTTGAAAGGGCAATGATTGTGTTTTTAAAAATATATATATTTTTAAATGACCATGGGGTTATAATAACGATTGGTTGTTAAAGAGACCGGGATCGGATATGGACATACTCTCTGTCGATACCGAAAACCACTTTGACAACTGTGTACGCGATGCAGTTTCCAGAATGAAGTAGGATGGTGGCGACGATCCTAAGGTATATACGTGGACCCAACTCCCGTGAGTTGGCATAAGGTGGCTAAAACGGGAGTGATTGACGGACCAAGGAGGTAGCACCTCTGATCGGACACACTTCTTCGATACCATTCTATTACTTGTGATTTATTTGGTGGCCACCCTTCAATTTTTGATTTGGGAGTGTTGTTCGAGGTGGGCGGTAGTGGCTTCTATGCATCACCACCAGTCCGGATGCGTAATTGGTATATCTACCCTGGCATTGCCTAGTTGTGCCGTGTCACCTATCATATCGAGCTTTACTACGAGTTTCTATTTGTGTCATATCTATGGAGTATCTTCTCGTAGCCTCTCGGGGTATGCAGGTACTGTATAGACTATTGGCATTATTTTGTGTTAAGGGCTATATGGGTAAACCCTTAATGCTATTTAAAAGTATGTTTATTTTATATTAGACATTATTATAATAGCGAATATTACTACATAGTAAATAGTTTAACGGATCCTTAGGGGATGTGAATCCCGAGCATCTCCTAAGTTACTGCACTCACGTTAGACACTGGATAGGAGATGTCAAATCCCGTAAACATCTCTGACGCCGTTCCACCCATATATTTATCATTGATTTAACATACATAAGATCTTTTAGTTCTGACTCGAGTGTTTTGTCATTTCAATTCGCTCGGGTCAGCCTGAGCATTTCAGGATTTGAAGGCCCTATGTCTGGAGGACGAAGAGGAAGATTTTATTACTACTATTTATTATATTCCACTACACCATTGTATTCCACTGCATTAATTATCATTCTATGGTATGTGTAACTCTGATATGTATTGTATAAGTATAATCAAATGTTTTGTAAAACAGCTTCATGAACTGTAATTTGATTATTATATTTTATCGTTCCGCTGCAAGATTCTTTTTTGTTTCTTTTATTTCTCCACTTTTTCTTATTTACCCCATAACAATCCACCCTTCTGTATGCTTTAAGTTGGCACGTATGTCTTCTTAAGCGTAAAAAAAGGTGGGATGTTACACAATCGGTGTGTAAAATGACGTTTGGTTGTTAAAAAGACCGGAGCCGGATATGGGCATACTCTCTGTCGATACCGAAACCACTTTAACAACTGTGTACGTGGAGTGATGATCCAGAACGAAGTCATTGGATTTGGCGTCATTTGCTGGATTTGAAGAAAGAGAACGATGATGGATTAGCCTCGCACTTGTGCCAATTTGAAATGACTAAAACAGGACGGCTTGACAGGGCCAAGTGGGCTAATTACCCCGAGCGGACATCCGTTCTTCGATTTCTTGGACTTGGTCCATATTATTACTCTTATTGTTGGTTTCGATTAGTGCACCTTGATTGGGATAGCCTCCCTTTGACTCGATATGGGATGGATGGATGCGGTGGGCGGTCATAGCTATGATGCGTTACCACCAGCCCTGCGACCCGAACTGGTAGTATCCTACCTTGGGCATTGCCTCACGTGCCTTGTCATACTTTTATCCTTAAACGAGACCCATACGATTTTGGTTTAGTGTTGTCGTATCACGAGGCATCCCTATCCACCGACCGTTACTGGTGTTTTATATGCAAACTGTACGACAATGCTTAAAAACGCGTTAAGGGGGATCAATGTAAAGCCTTAACGCTAAGAAATATATTTATTTTATTGATTAGACATTATATATGTACCGTATTCTATTACATATAAATATTGTGACAAATCCTTGGTGGATGGAAAATCCCGTAACATCTCTTGAGTTATTGTACGCACGTTATACACTGGATAGGAGATGTGAAAACCCGTAAACATCTCTGACGCTGTTACACTCATTTTATATGCGATATCGATTTGACTCACATGAGGATATTCTAGTCCTGACTCGAGTGTTTTGTCTTTTCATTACGCTCGGGTCAGTCCTGAGTTTTTCAGCTTACTCCAGACCTATTCTGGAGGACGAAGATGAAGATTTGGTATACTATTACTGTTATTATTCCTGCATCATGTTGTCTGCTTCATTACGTATGTATCTCTGATGTATATATAACTCTGATAAATGTTGTATTGAATATAATCAAATGTATTGTATAAACAACTTCATGAACTGTTTATTTGATTATTATATTTTATCGTTCCGCTGCGAGATTCTGTGTTTGTTTTCTTCTTCCTTTCTCTTATTCTCTTATTTACCCCATTAACAATCCTCTCTTCTGAATGGTTTGAGTTGACATGTGTGGTCTATTGTCGATTTAGACTGTCCAAAATGGTCGGTCGTTACAGTAGAGCTTGTCAATAGTGGTGGAATGGTAGTGGTTGGAGGTTGTACAGACATTGGTGGTGGTCGATTTCCTTAAATTAGGGTTTAATAACCCTAGTGGCGGTGGAAATTGGGGAGGCGCCAGAGGCGGTCTTGGGCGGCGGCGAGGGTGCCGGAGGGAAGAGGATGGTAGCACGACTCGATTGCAGGTGGTGCGAGGTTCCCAGGTGGTCGGAGGCGTGCGTGATGGTTGGTCAAACGCGGCGGTTAGTGGGTGTGTCGTGCGATCTGTTTTGAGAGGGAGATGGTATTTCAACTGTGTTTTATTATTATTTTATTTTAATTTTTTCAAACTTCTAATGTGAATATCTTTCACATACGAGGTCGGATTTACATGCGGTTTGTTCCGGTGCGATCGTATCGAAATTTCGAACATCTTGGATCTTGTTTGGGTGAATTTAAAGACAGTTGAATTTGGGCCTTTATTTGGATTTCAAATCAATTTGAAATCAAAGATGAGTGTTTTGACCCACTCACAACTACTATATTTTCTTATGTTAGTTAAATTGAATTTATGATGTAACTAGAAATTGGCTAGTTAATGTTTGGTATATTTAAATTGTCATTCCAGTTAAATATGACTTTTATTGCATTTAATCATCATTTAATTTAATATTGAATTTAATTGTCTATTGAATACTTGTACATGATAATCAGTTAATTGATGTTATTTGTTGATTGATTGAAATAGAAATTGTAATGTATGTTTGATTGTTGATATTGGATGACTGGATGTTATATGGTTATATTGTTATAACACTGCAAGTTCCCTATGGGTTGAAATGATACATACCCAAACGATCTGATAGATTAGGGGAAATCGTTATGGGTTGAAATGATAGACTCGAGCGATTTCATGGATTTGTAATTAAATTGGGGATTGCAGGTTGAAATGATATATATCCACAAATTTAGAATAATTGCGGATTGAAATGATAATATCCATATCACTTGACCATAGGGTAGAAAATTATATACAGACACTGGATTGGTTAAGTTAAATGATTTTAAATCCTTAATTTTTGAATTCAGTTAAATGGTATTTTGAAATAAAATTGGATTTATATAAACTGAATTATTTTCGAAAACCCAAGCTTTAAATGTTGAAATTGGAATTGGTTTAAAGGAATTGTTTAAAGAAATTAAATTGAAATTTTGAAGTTGGATTTGAAGTATGAATGAAATATATCGAAATTGATGTATTGAAATACTTGAATATTTAAGCTTTGAAATCTACTAAATTTGAAATAGTTTAAATTTACAGTTCAAACATGGATTTGAAATCAATATTGATTAAATGGTTTAAACGAGAATGTAAATTGAAAGACAAAATTGAGTTTGTTGATTTGAAAGCTAGATATGGGCCGGATGTGTTGAAATGAAAGAGATAGTTTAATTTTGAAATTAATTTCAAATTTGTTATTTTAATATAAACTATTTTAAAACATATTATTTTAAATCCTGATTATTAAGATCTTCGAACTATTAAACTAATTTACTCTATTTTATCTATTTAATCCGATTTAATCTATTTTAAATCTATTTAGTCTATTTTAAATCTATTTAATCTATTTTAAATCTATTTAATCTATTTTAAATCTATTTAATCCATTTTAAGTCTATTTAAACTATTTTAAATTTATACAAACTATGCTAAATTATTTAAATTATTTGTAACTATCCAAAACTATTTTCTAAATCTCAAACTGTATAGAGTGGAAGTGGTTATATTAAAATCCTCGATTTAAAAGCAAATATGATTAAAAGATGTAATAACCTAAGTTGGGATTTAAATAGCATATTTTGAGTAAATATGATGATTTTGAAATGAGGGTTTAACCTATTTTGAAAATATGATTTCGAAAGTGAATATGATTTCGAAAGTGATATGGTTTGAATTGAATATGATATTTTGATATCAATATGAAATGGTTTTGGAAATGTAAAAGAACCATCCGGTGTGTAATAAGCGTTTGGTTGTTAAAGATACCAGGATCGAATATTGTCATACTCTCTGCCAATACCGAAAACCAATTTAACAACTGTGTACGTGGTGGAGATTCCAGAATGAAGTAGGATGATTTAGCGAACCATTCTGTATGAGGTATTTACATAGCCCTGACTCTCGTGAGTCAGCTTGATGTGACTTTAACAAGAGCTACCTGGGCCAAGTGAGGTCGCACCTCCGATCGGGAATGCTTCTTCAATACCTTATTATGACTTTGTGATTGATTTGGTGGTCACCCATTGATTTAATTATGAGAGTGTGATCCGAGGTGGCTGGTAGTAGCTGCTATGCGTTACCACCAGGCCGGTTTTGCAAACGATAGAATCCTACCCTGGCATTACCTTGCATGCCTTGCCACATGCCTTATCGCGCCTTCTATGAGTTTGGTTTGTGTCGTACATATGGTGCTCTCTAATAGCCCACCAGTTTACGGCGGAGTTTACAGTATTTGTATAGACTACGACATTATATAAAATGTGTCATGGGGGAAATGGGTAACACCTTACTGCTATTTTAATACTTTACTTTACTGTAGACACTATTATAATAGCGTATTGTACTATGTATGTAGATAGTCTGATGGATCCTTAGGAGATGGAATCCCGAACATCTCTTAAGTTATTGCACTCACGTTTGACACTGGATAGGAGATGTCAAACCCCGTAAACATTACTGACGCCGTCACACTCATATTTATTTACTGTGATTTAACTTGCATAAGTTCTTTTAGTTCTGACTCAAGTGTTTTGTCTTTTCAATTTTCTTGGGTCAGTCTGAGCTTTTTAGTGTATCGAAGACTGGTTTTGGAGGACGAAGACGGAGATTTGTATACTAGTATTATTTATTTTATTTATTTATTCCGCAGCATCATGTGTTCCGCTGTATTATTTATTTATTTCAGCTGTATGTACTCTAATTCTGTATTATAAAAGTGTAATCAAATGCTATTTGTAAAACAACTTCATGAACTATTTATTTGATTATTATATTTTGTCATTCCGCTGTGAGATTCTGTGTTTTGTTTTTCTTTCTTTCTCTGCTTTTTCTTATTTACCGCATAACAATCCTCCCTTTTTGAATGGTTTGACCCTGACATGTGTGGTTTATTGTCGATTTAAACTGTCCAAAAAGGTGGGTCATTACAATATTTATTTAATTGAAGTCTGGATAATAAAATATTTTTGTTTTAATAAATTGAATTAATTTAATAAATTCTTTTCGGTCTATAATATAATAAAATATTTAATTGGATATAAAATATTTTTAAAGCGTAAAACATTGTTATGTGATTAAAATAGTGGAAATAAATAGGCGAGCATCGAATTGAATGAAATTGGGCTGTTACCGAAATATATTCAGTATAACGAAGTGTAAATTAATTTAAATAAAATTGAAATTAATTTACAAATAATTTGAAAGAGTTATTTAAAAGGAAAAGGGAGATAAATGAATTAGTTTAAATTAAAAGCCCAAGCCCAAAACATTATTCGTTGATCCAAACCCCTCTTCCTATTCTCAAACAAAGTAAACCCGACTCCATCCTTCCATCGCAACCCTAGAACCCCAAATCGGAAATCACGATTAATAAAAAAAGAAAACGATGATGCTCGAGGTGCTGACGACGTCACGTGGGGGGAGAGCATCGGTGGCAGTTGCTGGTTTGGGGCTACGACGAGGCACTCAATGGCTAGTAGGGAATGGCAGGGAAGGCGATGTCACGGTTGGGTGTTGCATAGTTGGATCTGTAGCGACTGATGGTGGAGCAAGCATCAAATGCTTTCAGAGGAGGCATCTTGGTGGTGGGCTGACCTTGTGGGGGGTTGTGCGTGAATTATGAGATGCATATACTGTTGGCGACCAGGGTATTGCAAGGCAACCTGAGGCACAAAGTGAAGAAGTCTTGGGTAGCAATCGATTGAAGTGAGTTTTCTCACCCATATCTATATCTTCTCCCTTTTCATTGTATATATATTTATCCTGATAAATTGATTGCATTGTTTGGTTGAATTGATTGAGATTATCGATTTAATTGCTTGGTTGCAATGTTTGGTTAGGATATTTGATTGGTTGTGTGATATTGTATGAATTTGGGTTTGATGTTGAGATTTTGTGTTTATTGGCTTGTCAAAATGCAATGGAGACGTTGTCCATTTGCATTTTGAATTGTTTAGTTTATTTATATTATGTGTGCATTGTGTAGATGGCCAAAATTCGACTCGGTCATACGGTAAAATTTATATTGATGATCTGTTGTGATTTCAAATAATTTTGCTCCATGATTTTTATTTTAGATGATTTATTGATTATCCCATTTTTAAAATATTTTTGGAAACTTTTGGAAATTATTTATGGCATTTTAAAATTTACATGAAGTGTATTAATAAACAAATAAAAGTGGATGCAAAATAAAACGATTTGTTGGAAATTGTTTGGAAATAAAAGTTGTAATACAAAATCATCAGATAAATCATCAGATATTATTTTGTATTTGTTGGATATTTTGGAGATAGGTTAGGAGTTTGTAATATGGTCTAAATGTGACTCTTTAGAGCTTAGTAGTCGAGAGTTATATTACTCTCCAAGGGCCACAATCTAGAGATATGTTGGGATTTATAGATTTATCCTCTTAGGACTAACTAGCAAAGTTATATTATTATTTACTCTTAGGGCTAGTAGTTAATTGTTATGCAGTATGCTCTCAGTAGGATGTATGGAGTCGAGAGTACTTATTATTATTACTCTCATTAGGACTCATCTTGTTGAGAGAATTTCATTGTATCCTCTAAGGACTAACTTGTCGAGTATCTTATCTACTCTTAGGGCTAGTAGTCAAGGACTATTATATTGAGATGCTCTTATGAGGACCCATATAGTCAAGAATAATCATTCCCATAGGACTCATTGAGTCGAGAGAATTAGTTATCACCCTCAAAAGGACTTACCAAGTAGATAGCATTTGTTGTCACTCTCATTAGGACTGCTACAGTCATAAGTACTAGTTATTACTATCATTGGGACTTGTTTAGTCGTGGGTATTTGTTGGAAATCTATGTCATAGGGTTCACGCCACTATGGAGAACGTGTGAATTAGACCCACCAGATAGGATAGTTATCCAACCTAGAGGTCCTGATTACAGGGTCGCACGTTGGATTCATGATGTCACCTTGTTGAATTTGTAGGATGAGTGTTATTCCTTTCATTAGAGTCATTTCCCCGATGTCACTTAAGGACCAGTCTATTACCAAGGGAAAGTACGAATCATGGCCAAGGCTCAACGTAGCCTGACTGTGTTTATGAAGAGCGATGGATACAAGTGTCATGATTCTGGGAGTAACTTAGGGACTATAGGAAATGGGCTGCAGTCATTAGCATTTCCTAAGTGCTACAATATGTCAGTCTCCCGTCTAGATGACTTAGGTTAGTCCATTGTTTGCGAGACACTTGATATTATCACCTCATTAGAGACAATAATCATATGACATTAAAGACTAGCTACGTGTTGGTTTGTTATTTGAGATACCCTAGCCTGAGACAACTACGTGTTGTCTATTTATGACACTAAGAACAAGCTGGGAGCTTGTTAATCATCCTTTTATAAGATCCTACGGCTGAGAGATCTCCTTTTTTCCGATTTATTGTTTCTATCTCTTAAGATTATTCAATCGAGAGTTTGCATCTCTAACGACTGGGGGCGAGATATATGATTTTGTATATTGATTTTTTAATTGGCTTTGATATGATTTGAGTTTATATTTCTTGATATCTCCAAGGGCCTAATAGTCAGAAGTTATTACTTCAGTTAAAACACTAGGTTGATATAATATTTGGATATTGCTTTTGATATTTTATATGAGTTGTGCTTTGATTGGGATTTGAATTTCTTGCAATCTCTAAGGACTAACAGTCGGAAGTATTTACTTCTATCAGGACTGATAGTTGAGGTAGAATTTTTGGATTTTAATTTCTGTATTTTGTATAGATTTTGCTTTATTGGGTTTCCACATTCCTTGATTTATATTCCATGACTTAACAATCCAAAGTTATTACTTCCATTAGGGTTGTAAGTCGAGATTTGATGCTTTGATTGTTTGTTTGGAATTATGCCTTCCTAATTTATATTTATTGAGCTTGATAGTTGGAAGTTTACATTTCCGTTAGGACTGCAAGTCAAGACAGATATTTTGGTTGTTGACCGTTGGATTTAATTTGATTCGGGATTCATTCCTGTATTATGGATTTTATACATACGTTATTTGCTTATCTATAGAATTTTGAGATATTGGTGGATTTGATTGTTGTCACCCGATTTAAAGATGTCATGGTTCTTACTTGTTTGCATGTATTCCTTGGGTGATATTTGGAATGTACGACATGGTATATTTTTATAATAATTTTGTGATGAATGTTTCGTTGAATCATATTCGTACTTTGCTCTTTATTATGCTTATTATTATGTACTCACCTTAGATTTAGATATAATCTGACCCGTTTATTATTTATATAACCGAGACTTTTCAAGTATAGGGACATTAGCCATTTTGGATGATGGGGATTTAGAGGAGACAATATATATTTATTATAACGTATTTTGAGATTATGACCATGTATATGTTCTATTTGAGTTTATTTGTTTTAATGAGATGGCCAACAATTGTGTATAGTGAACTCGACTTGGTATATATTGTCATATTGAGATAGACATCATTTTGTATCAGTTTGTTATATATTATATTTTTCTACTGCGATCTGTGACTCTATGTTCATTTGTACATGTTGTATATTGTTCTATCCTGGTAAACCCATGTGTTTATTGCTTTGTATCGATATCAGATATGTATGGATATGTTATACGAGATTTTAAATACGTTTAGGTGTTAGCCCAAGGGAATATTCATGTGTGGTTGCTCCTAACAAGACTGGTTCTCCATATTACAAAACATATTATTTTATAATACTCTTAGATGGTATAGAGGTTGTAGTAGTTGCATTGATTGCATTAATTTGTAGTAGTTGCATTGATTGCGTTGGTTGTAGTAGTTGCATTGATTGCGTTGGTTGTAGTGATTGGATTGGTTGCATTAGTTTCAATGGTTACATGAATGTTATGGTTGTTATGTGCTAAGACTATATGAATGAATGAAAAGAGTAAGAAACAAAACATTGTGGGCTTGATCCCACAAAATGGGTGTGAAGTTACAAATAGGAGCATAAGAGGGAATGAAAATTGGATGCAGGCTATGTTATGGATAGCTAATTTGGTATATCCTTTTATACCGTTGTTACGTTGTTCTCAAGTTGGTGATAATTGATGTATATAAAGTGTAAAGTGATGTGATGATGTCGAACGATTATTGTATTAATGAGCTAATGTTTATTTATTTCGATGATTGATTCCACTGTGAGGCTTCCTTTTTGTTTTTGTAGTTTTGGAATTTTTAATTTTAAACAAAAGATCCACTACTTTTAATATCAAAAATTAGTTACAATCATATTTTGTGGAATCTATAATTGATTTTAGAAATTGAATATAGTAGGGCATTAAACATACAGTGCATGGCATACAACATCAGGAAAAATCCTACACATGTCAGAATGAGTCCATGCGAACACATCACGGTTTACCCACAAAAACCTAGTTAGTTACTTCTTCATCTTTAAGCTGAATTGAGATCCAATTTGACAATCTTAGTTGGATCATCATCATTCATTTGAGTTTCTTCCATCAACTCCATCGATCCTTCCCTTGGCTCATCTGTCTCTTCGGGTGGGTCTATAGCTTCATACTTATAGCGTGAACTCGAGCTAAGGCTTGAATGGTAATTTCTATGCGTCTTGTATTTTAATAAAGAGAGCCTTCACTGGATGTTTTCATTTTTTTCTATATCATGCTTTCCTTAGCTCCACAATGTAACATTCCATTCCAGTACTTTGTCACCTTGAACCATCCAGTAATAACCCATATTTTACGTAACGGAGGGTCGTAAAATATTATTTTTAAATTCCTATTTGGTCATATGACACTATAACTTTAAAGGATGTTAAGTAGTGACATTTTTTACCTTAAGAAATTTTATTGGACAATTTACACCTGATAACTTGAATGGCTATAGCTTTTGATAGCTGAATTAAGGCCTAAGACCACTTTCATTGGAAAGATTTAATGGTGTCACTTTCCGTAGACTGGACATAATAGCGATTTGGACTAGGATATATGGCTGTTCGAAGTTTGATAGTTTTTAGAGAACCTTAATGGGTAACTAGTGAGATTGGGGATATGCACACTAACATATTTCAGGTTTTTAGCTACTAGAGGTTGAAATAAACTTCCCCAAATCATTCTTCCCATCTTCCAAATAGATCTAAGCCTCCATTAACCCTTTCTTTACATCTCTCCTCCAATTCAAGTCTAAACCATAATTTAAATGTTGATTAGTAAGAGGATTAGTTAGAGATCTTCAAATCTGTATTTTTTGGAAGAGAAATAGGGTTTTTGCTATTCATTTTCGAATTCACCTCGATTTTTTTTGCAAAACTTAGATTTTAGGGTTTGGTAAGTGATTTTTCATCTCTCATCTTATTATATACGTATCTACAGGTTTTAACATGTTTTGGATCCATTTTTTTTAAGTCAAAATTAAGTTTTTTTGCTGTTTTAAAACCATACCTAAAGTAAAATCGTGAGTAAAGTGATTTTAGGTGTTATAATCATGTTATTTAGATATGTGATTGCCTTGATATATGTTAGGCTATGTTTTAAATACATTATATGATGGTTATCATGATTTTTTGTGTTTTTTGCATACTTGAATGTTGTTTAATGTGTGTGCAATGTTCATGTGTATGCCTGAACGGTTGAAAATGCTCATCGAAGTGAATTAGAGGTAAGAGCGTATAACCGGGCTTTATCGAATAGGCTCAAGGATGTTAGGAGTTATATCAGTATATTCGAAAGGCACACTGTTTGAGGAATGGAGCGTAGCGATGAAATCGATCTGAAATTAGAGTTTGGAGAAACTATAATATTTCTGTTCGGTAGCATTTTTTTCAGTGGTAGGGTTTGTTGAGTCAAGATTTTTATATAGTTTTGATTTCTGACAAAGGGTTAAACCGTGATCGTCAAAAAGAAGTCATTCATTGAGACACAACGAGCTTCATACATTAGAGGTGGATTTTTTGGTATGTTAGTAATATTAGTTATGTTAAAATCTATCCTCAAAATAATCATGCATCTCAAAAGAATCGATGTATAAACGTTTTGGATGACAGCGCACATTCACTGTGCAATTTAACAGCGACCGGTCGACCGGTCCAAAACCAGGCGGTCGACCGTCCCTGTGTAAATTGCACAATGAACGTGCACACATGCACATAACGTCTATATATTTGAAATTTTCGTCTACTGGTCATTTTTGACCTGTCGACCGTTTTTAAACAGAAAGCAACCTTTCCCAAAAGACACTTCTTTCTTCAATGGTTGCTTCTCTTTCCTTTCATCAATGATCACATCTTTTAATGGCTACTCTTCACAAAGAGTTACAACCATTTATTCTCTATATAAACATATCTAAATCATTGATTGAAATACAACAATTCTTTGCTTTAAAATTCTGATCTTAAATTCTAAATACTCTTGCATTCTAAAAGCTCTCTACTTCAAATTGCTTATTGAATCATTGAAATTATTTCATATCTTTTGATTCAAATAAGTAATATACTTCCTTCAATCTTTACAAACATCATTCACATATTTTGAGGATAAGATTATAGGAAGGGTGTACTACAAGTGACAAATCGGTGTTGTTAAGAGCACAAGTTGTCAACGACAATTGTATTTATTTTTGTTGAAGTCCTCGGTGTTGTAAGAGGCACGAAATCCCGTTCGGCTGTTCGGGTGTTATAAACCTGTTCCTCCGGGTGAAGCGAGGTAGTTGGTAGTGAAATCCAGATAGAAGTCTGGGACTGGACGTAGGACGTGAGGTCCGAACCAGTATAAAAATCCCTGGTGTGATTTTTACTGTTTACTGCATTTACCATTCTATATCTGTGAATTGCTATGTAGTTAGTTTATTGAATATTTACTTATATAGCAATTGTATATAACATTCCGCATATATTAGTCCATATTACACGATCCACAATTAGTGTGCACAAGCGTACACACTTTCATTTGAGATTTTACTATCCATCCGGGTTCGTTTGTTAAATTCTCAGATTTCTCTAGTTATCGTATTTTAGATTTAGCAAGGGATACCGACATTGAAAACCTAATTGACTATGATCAAAACAATGTGGAAATTAACCATGTCATGATCAAGTTATTCTATGCTAATCTAAATATAGAGAAAAACAAACCCGCAAATCCCAATTATTGTCTTTGGTCTGTTGTATGTGGCAAAGAAGTGTTTATCTCATGTGATAGGATGGCAAGTGTTCTTGGTTCTAGGTTTATTGGTGAAAAATTCTCAAATGACTTTTGCAATATTCATGTCCGTAATCAAATTAGTCATCAATTTACTGAAGATGACAAGGATAGCACTAAGTCTATTGGCTTAAGGCCGTCTGCAAGAATTCTTCATCATACTCTTATGCACTCCCTTTTCCCAAGAACTGGAAATTTTGATGCCGTCTATAAAGAAAATTTCAAGGCATTATATGCAATTTATGGGGGTATTCGTATAAACTGGATTGGTATGATCTTTGATGAGATCTTGAAAGTAAATGATAGCTCTAGACCACACTTGTTTTATAACGAGTACATTATGCGACTCTTGCTCGATTGTGGCATTGAACCACCAAAGTCTTCTATTTCCAAACCAAAAGCCATCAACAAAGCTTCGATTGCAAGAATGAAGCTTCCAGCTCCATACTTCAATATTATGCCTTTTGAACAATGGAAAGACCAAGGACATAGAGAGGCTTCCTCCCGTTCATCCCGATCTAAACCTGGAGAAGTTAAACTTTTAAGATCATCTTCCTCAACAAAAGAATCACTTAACACTATTGCTCAAAATCAATTTCTTCTAGAAGCCCGACTTAAGCGCATGGACACCAAAATGGATAAACGATTTAACAAACTTAAGTCGTTCTTCAGTTCTATATGGGAAGCAATATCATGTGGAGCATCATCCTCATCCATGCCAACTCAAGACCCTGGCAAGCGCCCAGCTCCTCCTACCTTTGCTTGGACATCCTCGGAGGAGGGTACAAGCTCGGGAACGAGTCATGGACGTGGATACGGAAAATCTCAGCTTGTTGAAGAAGAAGAAGAGGAAGAAGAGGAGGGTGAGACAGATTCAGATTGAATCCTTTTAGTCTATGTCTTTATTTACTATTATGTGTAAATTATGACTTAGTTCTTGCTTTAAGACATTATCTGGCACTTGTACTAAATAGTGTCGCATTTTAATTCGTACTAGACTCTTTGGCATTATCCTATTATGTGACTCTTAACTCTTGATCTATGGAAGTAGTCTTATTTTGCTTATACTCTGAATTATATATTTTATATCCTATATTTTAATAAACTCCTTTTTGTCGATGACAAAGGGGGAGAAAATTGTGCTAACAGTATATATGCAAGAAAATATAGAGTTACAGGCACAATCTCAGGGGGAGATCAAATACAGGGGGAGATTCATAACTATGTTGTCATCAATCAAAAAGGGGGAGAATGTTGAGTCAAGATTTTTATATAGTTTTGATTTCTGACAAAGGGTTAAACCGTGATCGTCAAAAAGAAGTCATTCATTGAGACACAACGAGCTTCATACATTAGAGGTGGATTTTTTGGTATGTTAGTAATATTAGTTATGTTAAAATCTATCCTCAAAATAATCATGCATCTCAAAAGAATCGATGTATAAACGTTTTGGATGACAGCGCACATTCACTGTGCAATTTAACAGCGACCGGTCGACCGGTCCAAAACCAGGCGGTCGACCGTCCCTGTGTAAATTGCACAATGAACGTGCACACATGCACATAACGTCTATATATTTGAAATTTTCGTCTACTGGTCATTTTTGACCTATCGACCGTTTTTAAACAGAAAGCAACCTTTCCCAAAAGACACTTCTTTCTTCAATGGTTGCTTCTCTTTCCTTTCATCAATGATCACATCTTTTAATGGCTACTCTTCACAAAGAGTTACAACCATTTATTCTCTATATAAACATATCTAAATCATTGATTGAAATACAACAATTCTTTGCTTTAAAATTCTGATCTTAAATTCTAAATACTCTTGCATTCTAAAAGCTCTCTACTTCAAATTGCTTATTGAATCATTGAAATTATTTCATATCTTTTGATTCAAATAAGTAATATACTTCCTTCAATCTTTACAAACATCATTCACATATTTTGAGGATAAGATTATAGGAAGGGTGTACTACAAGTGACAAATCGGTGTTGTTAAGAGCACAAGTTGTCAACGACAATTGTATTTATTTTTGTTGAAGTCCTCGGTGTTGTAAGAGGCACGAAATCCCGTTCGGCTGTTCGGGTGTTATAAACCTGTTCCTCCGGGTGAAGCGAGGTAGTTGGTAGTGAAATCCAGATAGAAGTCTGGGACTGGACGTAGGACGGGAGGTCCGAACCAGTATAAAAATCCCTGGTGTGATTTTTACTGTTTACTGCATTTACCATTCTATATCTGTGAATTGCTATATAGTTAGTTTATTGAATATTTACTTATATAGCAATTGTATATAACATTCCGCATATATTAGTCCATATTACACGATCCACAATTAGTGTGCACAAGCGTACACACTTTCAGGGTTCTCGGGTGTGCTTCGGGTCAAGGAAGGGTGTGTTCAGGATGTGCTTTTGGTTTGGGAAGGGTGTGCTCAGGGTGTTCTTTAGGTTGGTGGTGGGGAAAACCCGGACAATAAATCTGTCCATTGGTGTTATTCTTGGTGATCGAACAAGAAACTAGTTCAGGGGAAGTGTGCGGCGTTTCGGGTCTTGCTTCGAGATAAGGTAGGTTTTGATTCGGGACTGGATATGGTGTTTTCTAGGTGAGATTGGATTGGTGGAAATCTTTGGTTGCTTTGGGTCAGAGAGTGGGTTGCTTTGGGTTTTCAGGATAGTTACTCCGGGTTTTCTCAAGAAGTGACCTGAGCCAAAAGTATGAATTTTTGTAATTTGTTCTTAGGCGAAGGAGAACAACTTCGGGATAACTCAAGGTGAATTTGGGGATTGTGTGGTGATTAGTGAACTGATGGCATGGCACTTCGACGTGATGACGACTTCATAACTTTGGTACGATGACTCTATGACTTATGATGAGGTCAAGAGGTGTTTTGATGATGACTTAACGATGGAAGTTATGATGGTGATCCACAATGACAAGTTCAACAAGGAGGGCTTGTGAGTAGAAATTACAACTTTTTTCTACTATGGAGATAGCTGGGATGGAATAAGGATTGAGTTCCACTGTGGAGATGCGTGCAAAGGGATCATTAATAACTCATGGGTTTCTCGTGTGCTTGTACAAAAGGGGTACATGAGGATGCCCACCTAGATTACGACTACGTCTAGATCTTACGATTACCTTGGACTTTAAGATTGCGAATCTAGTTTATAGACTTATGAAGTGGCATGGATTCAAGCACCAAAAGAACCCGGGATTTGATTGAGTCCCTGGTTATGATTGTGTCATATGAGTTATTATGTATCCAATGCACATGTGGTGAGGATTGTTTGATGGATGTTATGTTTTTCATGGTTGTTTATCACTCTAGTGTGTAGCATGATCTATCTATTTCCATTGTATACCTAGGCATTGGATACTATATTTTGATTATAGTACACTCATATGATGATTACAGTAGATTATCATATATCGACTATTATGTGCTAATTCTTTGGATGTTGGGATAGATCAGGTTTGATTCCTCATGTCCTATGCCCCTACTTACCCCTCCTTACTATATATGATTTTGTAGTATTTTTAAGATGAGGTATCACTCCCATTAGACTATTGTTTGACCCATTGTTTTATTCTTTACTTCTTATTAAATCGGGTGCTCTTAATGAGTAGATTAGGGATAACATGCCCGAATTGTGCATGGAGCTATATGAAGAACGAGTAGGAGGTTATGCTTTCATATACCTATATTTTAGAGCTTACCATCGCTTAATCCGTTGTGTAGTACCGTGGACCTATACCGGTACTTGTATTACTTTAGAGACAATTATAGGTTTTGTTTTGGAGATTTGGGATGTATTAACTCTTTTATTTCAATTTTTTTATAATCCATGAACCCGTTGCACTCCGATGTTCTTATTTATGGTTCATTTGATTATATTACCGTCTCACCTGTTTTACATCTATTTTATTATATTATATTTTTTCTACACACTGTGAGATGCTCTATAGGTTCTGTGCTTGGATTTCCATTACTTTACAACCTTGGAAATTTTCCTACATCGGCTGGGTACCCCACAGCATACACTACAAGTATATTGGGTACCGTAGGTGTATACTGATTGCCCCGTTTGGTATTAGAGCTTAGGTTGTGCAGACAACCTAAGTTGATACTTGGTTCCATTAGAGATAAGGTAGGAGCTACCGCCTTAGGATGGATAAGCAATATATGAGAGAGTGTAGCTTGTTATTTAGATTTTATTAATAACTATAGCTTATTTACTTTGATTTTCTATGTGATAAGGATTGTTAGTTTTAAAGTTATGCTGAAATATATGCCTGCAACTAAGAATAGGAATTGTAAATATGGTTTGGTTGATTGAAAAGAATTAAATGGTAAAGATAGCAAGAATAATATGATTTTGTGGTCTTATATATGATGCTTCATATTTATACTTGCTATTATAATTATTAGATGCCTGGAAAAATAAATGTTTATTCAATATAGTAATGCTTTGAATTGAAATGATGATGATGGCCTGGTAGCCTTTATTACTATTTGTAAATGATTGGTGGTTGAATTGTTTGATATATAATTGTTTGAAATGGATGAATATTGGTTGAAAGGTATGCTATATATGTTGTTATTGATTGTTTGGATGAGGAAAAAATCAAATTATAATAAGTAATTTGAATTATTTATATGAAAAATATGATATAAATATTTAAAGCTAGTATGATGTTTTAAGAGAATTTTATTTTGAAATATATTTGAATTTAGTTTTGAAAGAATTTGAAATTTATTTATTAAAAATGAGGTTGATATGTGTGTGTGGGGGCGCGCACGCGTGTGGATTTTATATGAATTTATCTTGTATTAAGAAGGAATTTTAATTATTTTGTAATAAAAAAATGCATGTATATATTTATATATCGATTTCAAAAAGATGTGCAAATATTTTTATTTGAAATGATTTTTCTCCGGTTTATAAATTTGAAATAGATAAATTTTATTGGATTTTTATGCCAAAGAAATTTTAGTTAAAGTATTTTTGAATTGAAAATAATGGAAGTTAGGTTGAATTTGAAAACTATATATATATATATATATTTCTTGAAAGATTTTCTTTAAAATGATTTTGAACTATCTGACATTAATAGAATTTGAATTATTTTCAAGTGGAAAACAATGGGATTTCAATTAAAATTAAATTTCTATATAAATACTTGTATTTGGGTCTTGAAGTAGAATTATAAAATCAAGGTTGATTTATTTTAGAAATAGTTTGAATTTAAACCTTAAAGGTAGAATGGTTTATTCGTATAAGCTTTTCTATAAAAAGAAGTATGGAGAATTATTCGAAAGGTTATTCTACAGGTTTTGTATATGTTAGTGAGATTTTTCATCTCACAACACCAAACTTCCAATTGGGTAACTACATTTCTGATTAACCTATTAAGTGTGAATCAACAAATTCAAGTAATATTAAATTTGCCTTTAACGAAGTGATTATGTTAGGGAATGCTTACACAATCAAGAAGAGACACTTTAACTATTTGTTAAAATGTCTGGGTTGGTTTTCGTACTAAACTTTGCAAAATTAAAAATAAATGGAATCTACTACAAATGGAAAACAATAAGTCCAGTAAAGCAAAGGACACAGAGATTTACGTGGTTTATATTTTAGAAAATATTGCGTCCATGGGTCAAATCTTTCATCATCATCCTTCTTCCTCATACAATCATTTTAATGGTAGAAAGAGTACAAGAATGTAAGGTTATTTTTCAGAGAATTCATCAAGAAGAACCCCCTTATCTGCTATAGTGCTTTTCCATTTTATAGCAGAAAATCTTTCGCAGATTATTGGCGTTGTTTTTCTGCATCTTTCCACCATCGTTAGATGTTGCCACATGTCCTTCTTCTATTGATTGTTAGAATGTGAATAGATTGCTGACGTGTTTATTAACGGGAAATTTTTCTTTAGGTGAGAATATCTGAATTTAGGTAGGATGCTTTGAATTTGAATGCTGTCTTCATTGTCCCTTTGGTGGGTTGTATTGTCATTTGCTTTTGTGCTATGTCATATACATCTTGGTGGCGTACTTCTATACGTTGCATTTGGATAATTATGAAAATTAAGAAACATGGTCATGTTGTTATGTAACAGCCTTGTTTTTGCTTGTTTTAAGTTGACATGTACAGTGCATGCCAACCTAGTTTGGGTCGGACAATATATGCAGTGATATGTCGACTCAGTTTTGCATCATAGGAGCCGCTATTCTTGCTCATTAAGGCATGGTGGCTTAATGAGTAGCAGTGCAAGCTTTTAAGATGGTTCGTGGCCTAGAAGGTGGCGGTGCCATTTGAAGGTATGATGACGCTGCCTTATACGAGGATGGTGGCCCAGTCAAGGGTACGGACTACGTTGAATTTAGTAAGTTTACGATGTTATTTTTGCTTTATGGCAATGCAGTTCTTGTTTATATTTTTGGTTTGTTTTGATTGTCATAAAGTATCTTATTTCTAAACGTGCGTAGTTTTTTATATGATTCGTGTTTACGTTTATCGTAACTTCCTATGTGACTATGCGGTTTGAACTCGCTTCGGTGCTATAATATTCATTGTAGTGTTATAATTATTCTAAATGCTTTAGATGTACGCATTACCCTTCATATTACAGTTTGTTTTACTGTTCAAGGGAACTACCACATTATTGTTTTGACCGACCTTATAACCAAGTTCATTTATTTTTGCTAGATTCGAGTATAATGTCTTTTAAGGATCCGTTAAACGATTTTTTAGGTCGTTTCCTTATATTATGTAGTTCGTTGGTTAATCGGGTTGTGCCCTCGTATGTTGTGATCGAAAATAGTTGTAAAACTTGCCCCCTAGTTCGCGCTGACACTTGTTAGCATGGCTTTGTAATCTACTACTCCCATTCTTCAGCCTGTCTAATCCTTTAGTAGTATTGCATTTAATGTTTCTTACATTCATCATTATACAGGTGGTTGTGCTTCTCAAGCATGATCAGACACGTCATTTCATTTTTCAAGAGATCTGCTAATTTTTTTGTGAAGATCCTCTTTCATCGTTACTAACTAACTGTCTTAATTAAAATCATTATTTGAATTCAAGGGTTGAGATTGTTAGTTCCTGAGGAGTTGGTTTTGATGACAACAACCTTAGAATAGATTATAAAATATAAATACTAACATTACAAGTTTAGATATATATGTATATGCAGGATCTAACCATGCAGGTACCAAGAATGAAGACTGTACAGTATAGAGATTCAAGATATAGAGATAGAAGACTCATGAGTATCAAGATTATCAAGAGTTCAAGATTTCAAGGTTAAGTTTGTTTTATTAGGAATATTTGTTAAAACTCGTAGAAAAGCACTGGCATCTTAATATCCAATTTATTCGTGGAATGGAATCCACTTCGAGCCCGTTAAAGGGATGGAACCCTAAGTAGGATGGAACCTACGAAAATCTAGTGGGACATTGTTTTGTATCCACTAATTTTAATTCAAATGATTTTACAAAATTATCTTGTTTTCAAAATGATTTCAAAACTTTCCTTTTAAAAGATTCAAAACTCTCTATCCTGATTTTAAATAATTTTAGCCTCAAAAACATCTTTATTTTCAGAGTCAAAATTACTCCTGATTTTAAACTATCTTTTCAAATAAAATATTTAACTTTTAAATTATTTATACTTTGATTTAAATTATAGTTAAATAATATGTATATATTGGTCTTTATATTTACTTATGAATTTCAACTAAAGTCAAGTATATTTATAAAGTTTAAAATAATTTTAATATAAGATAGAGGTTATTTTCAAAGAAAATCAAAACACC
Organism: Allium fistulosum; assembly: GCA_030737815.1. Classification (NCBI taxonomy): domain Eukaryota; kingdom Viridiplantae; phylum Streptophyta; class Magnoliopsida; order Asparagales; family Amaryllidaceae; genus Allium; species Allium fistulosum. The sequence continues at coordinate 1,123,428,307 of CM060902.1, read as the reverse complement.
AAAAATCCCTTTGGGATGTCGACATGCCCAAGTACCCCATGTCGACATAGTGTCAGTTGGTTTCAAAATTCAAATTTCAAAAGAAGTGTCTATTCGCCATAACTCTTCATGAATGGTCATGGCTGTTGCTCTTCTATAAATAGGGTCAGTTTCAATGAATTTTTAATCATTTTTTTCTGGTTTTCACTCCTCTTCTTCTTCCACATTTCTTAATACAAAATCATACCATTACTCTACCGAAATCAACATCGAATCATACTCGATTACTTCTAGTGTGATTCTCCATCACTATCTCTACAAAATCCAAGTTCTAATCTGAGTTATAGACTTTCTGTAATCAATCGAGCGAGAGAAGGTGTGATTGTAGCCTTGGAAATCAATCAAAAGGAAAACGGTGTAATTGTAGCCCTGGAAATCAATTGGGTGAACTTGTTGCCCCGGAAATCAAGTATCTCTACCCGAAGGATTGTTATTCTGGAGGGTGTACCTCGTAGCCTTGAAACCGAGGGTTGTAATTGTTGAATTGAGTTTGAAAGGAAATCCGTACTTAGTTGTGCGGGACTGGATGTAGGGTAACTCCGAACCAGTATAAAATCTGGTGTGTTCTTTCCTTTACTGCTTTTACTTTATATTTGCATCTGTGTTTGTTTCTGTGTTCATATCTGTGTCTGATTAGTGCATACATTGTTAACAAATTAAGATAAACTCAAAAAGATTAACAAATTTCTTAAAACACTATTCACCCCCCTCTAGTGTTAATTCTAGCCTTAAGATCCTTAATCCGCATTTCTCACATTTGGTATCGGAGCTTTGTTTTCAAAAGTTTCATTATCTGAATTTTGAAAATTTTCAAAATGGCTACTAACACTAGTACTGCTATTACCACCAACACTAGTTCATTTGTAGAAGGTCAGTCTACTGCCAGACCACCACTTTTTAATGGCAGTAACTATGCATATTGGGCATGTAGGATGAAAATATATTTACAATCTGTAGGATTAGATACTTGGAATATCACACAAACTGAATATTCTGAACCCACAACTAATTTTGCACAGTGGACCACTGAGCAAAAGACTGTTGCTCAAAATAATTCTAAATCAATGAATATTCTGTTTTGTTCACTTGAAAGAAATAAATTTAATAGAGTGTCAGTTTGTAAGTCTGCATATGAAATCTGGAAAACTTTGCAAGTAACTCACGAAGGAACAAGCAAAGTTAAACAGACCAAAATTTCCATGCTCACAAATCAGTTTCAGTTATTTAAAATGAATACTAATGAGTCTATTTCAGATATGTATAGTCGATTTCAAGATATTGTGCATTCTTTAATATCTTTGGGAATGAATTTTCGGAAGAAGATCAAGTCAGAAATTTTTTGAATTCTCTCACTCCAAAATGGGATCAAAAGACACTTGCAATTGAAGAGGCAAATGACATCAGTACTTTAAAGAAAGAAGAATTGATTGGAAATCTAATGTCGTTTGAAGTTCAAATGATCGGGAGAAGAGAAAGCAAAGCATCTGAAAAGAAATCAATGGCATTGAATGCATTAACCGACGGATCAGATTCAAACAGTGATAATGATGAAGAGACAACATTTATGACCAGGAATTTTCGGCAATTTCTGAAATACAGAAAGATGAATAATCTCAAGAGAAACAACTTTAAGAATTTCGGTAATCGGACTACAGTACCAAACTTTATCAAATGCTTCAATTGTGACGAACCAGGTCATATCAAAAGAGACTGTCCGCATCCAGATAAGCAAAATTCTCCTACAAACAATGATTCTGCAAAGAAACGGAAACGTGCATTCACTGCTACTCTAGATGACTCTGACTCATCCTCCAGCGACGATGAACAGAAGAAAGATAATTCAAATCTATGTTTCACAGCAATTCTCGATTTAGTCGATACCAAAGACACGGACTCTGAAAAAGGTACACGTTTACAATACATTGGCTGAAATTGCATGCTTGAATTGATTGATTGATTAGTTGTTTTTGAATTGATTGATTTTGAATTGATATGTTGTTTGAATTTTAAAATTTATTTTCTATTTTTTACTATTATTTTATTATTTTTATTATTTTTAACACATTCTGAAATATATTATAATATTTTAGAAATATAGACATTAATAATAATATTTATATATATGTATATTAGATAACTTAGGAAAAATCATGTCATGAAAATTCAAAGTCACATGTCGACATGGCCCCTACCATGATGTCGACATGCCTACTTGAATTTTGAATTTCAAATTTTGAATTCAAATGTTTGAATTTTCCCTCCACCTTTTTACTTCATTTATTTCTCTGAAAAGATACCTTTTGACCAGAGAATATTCCCTTTGAAAGTCTATTTATTCACTATCTTTTATCATATCCTTTCACTTTCATTTTCAAATTCAAACTCTCTCTTCATATCTTCAAACTCTCTACTCTCTACTCTAATGGCTTCTTCAAGCAACCCCTCAACCATGAGAATTTCCAAAAAAATCAAAGAGCAATTATTCAATGATCCAGAGGCAATTAAAGCATACATCAATTATTCTAATTATGCCAAAGTCCATCCCGGAAAATTTGCTATTTTTAAGATTTTTCTTCTTATGAAATTGATTCTCTTTTTGCAAACAATGGTGTTTTAAGTCTTATTGACTCTTCTCAAAATGATTTTGTTTGATATCCTAATCTTGTCAAAATCATTTATGCTAATTTAAACTGTGGTTTTTATATTGGAAATGAGAATGAAATTTGGAGTAATGTCAAAGGCACTCAAATTGTTTTGAATTGTGACCTTTTGGGTACCATTCTCAATTGCAAAAGCACGGGAATGGATCTTTCTAGTTTTCAAATCGATGAACATGAACGTGAGACATTTCATCATATTTTTGAAGGAGTTGAAAACTTTGAATTTAAGAATCGAAACTTTCGTCCTAAAGCAAGAATTTTCAATCTTCTTTTACAACATACTTTGACCCCAAGATCGGGAAATTTTTACAATCCTACTTCAAAAGTGTGCAAAGCACTTTTTACTATTTTCGGAAATTATGATATCAATTGGGCGCAAGTTATTTTCGATGAACTTCATCCTAAAAATTTTGAAATGGGAGAAAGCACTTTATATCATGGAATTTACCTTACTCGAATTTTCAACTATTTTGGAGTAAATTTCAAAGGAGAAGAATTTATTTCAAGAAAAGTTTTTAATATCTCAAACATTTCTCTCATGAAAATCCCATATGTTTTACAACCTTATGAAACCCTTAACGAAAAGGAAGAGCGTTTGGCTCATGAGGAAATGGAAGAAGAGGTAGAGGAAGAAAGAGAAGAAGGAGATGAAATGGAAATTGAAGAAGAAGAAGAAGGTGAAACCTCTTTGGAAAGCATCGAATATCCTTCCAATCCTTCCAACAAAACCCTTCTCAAAAACCAAAAGATAATTATGGAGAATCAACGGATTTTAAAACGATCCGTTGGTAAGAAATTGGATAACATTTCTTCGAAGATGAACAAGTTCTTTTCAAAAGTTAGCAAGAAACTTGGACTATCTTCATCATCATCATCTTTTAACTAGTTTTATCTTTTAGTATCTTATTGTATTTGGCTTAGTTTGTTTTTCTTTCGAATGTTTGTGTAGGTCATTATGCTTAATCTTTGTATTATCGTAATGAAATTGAATTTCCTTTCTGTAATCTATCTTATCTTATCTCCCGAATAAATGATAAATTTATATATATATATACACAATTATTCACAAAATCAAAGTGGTCATAAATTTTCACTAACCCATGTCGACATCCCCTAGAAGACCATGTCGACATGTACTGGTCAGAAGTGATTATTGATTTTGAATTTGAAATTGAATAACTACCAAATGTCTATTCATTTCAAACGAATTTCTACACCTATATATACATTTTTCTTCTAGAAATCTTCACCAAAATTTATTTCTCATTATCTATATCCTTCATTTCTTTCTCTAATTCAATTATGGCTAATCCTATTCATAATCTATCTGAAAATCTTGAAGAAACACTCAATTCATTCAAGAATCTTCTCTCTTTTATTCTACGAAACCAGCGTCACTTGGAGTTGAGTCAAATGCAGATGATCAAGGAGCAAGAAAGGCATTTCGATGCAATACGATGGATGATCTCCTCTCTTCACAAGGATGATAATGAAGAACATCCTCATGTCTCTCTCACCAATGACAATGAGAATTGGGATGCAATTAAAGCAGACCCTATATTTGGAGAAGATGGATGGGTAGATGTTCCTCGAAACGTTTAATTTTCTTTCTTTGTTTGATTTGTTTGATTTAATTTGGTTTGATTTGATACTTTGTGTGGATTGATTTTATTTGGTTTGAAGTTTGGTGTGTGAAACATATATATATACACTGAAATGAATATAGTCTTTAATTAAGTTATTATGCTCATAAGTATCATTATTTCTTAATCTATATATTATATATTTCGTTGTATAGTTTATCAATGCAGGTACTGAAGTCCAAGAATAAGGGGGAGTAAGTTTTTGTTGATGACAAAGGGGGAGAAATATAAAATAGGGTAGTTAGGCATAGAATAAGGGGGAGTTGTTAGTTTTAGGGGGAGTTATTAGGATAGAAGGAATATTTTATAAACAAAGGTTATCATCATCAAAAAGTGGGAGATTGTTAGTTCCTGAGGAATTGGTTTTGATGACAACAACCTTAGAATAGATTATAAAATATAAATACGAACATTACAAGTTTAGATATATATGTATATGAAGGATCTAACCATGCAGGTACCAAGAATGAAGACTGTACAGTATAGAGATTCAAGATATAGAGATAGAAGACTCATGAGTATCAAGATTATCAAGAGTTCAAGATTTCAAGGTTAAGTTTGTTTTATTAGGAATATTTGTTAAAAATCGTAGAAAAGCACTGGCATCTTAATATCCAATTTATTCGTGGAATGGAATCCACTTCGAGCCCGTTAAAGGGATGGAACCCTAAGTAGGATGGAACCTACGGAAATCTAGTGGGACATTGTTTTGTATCCACTAATTTTAATTCAAATGATTTTACAAAATTATCTTGTTTTCAAAATGATTTCAAAACTTTCCTTTTAAAAGATTCAAAACTCTCTATCCTGATTTTAAATAATTTTAGCCTCAAAACATCTTTATTTTCAGAGTCAAAATTACTCCTGATTTTAAACTATCTTTTCAAATAATATATTTAAATTTTAAATTATTTATACTTTGATTTAAATTATAGTTAAATAATATGTATATATTGGTCTTTATATTTACTTATGAATTTCAACTAAAGTCAAGTATATTTATAAAGTTTAAAATAATTTTAATACAAGATAGAGGTTATTTTCAAAGAAAATCAAAACACCAAAAATCCCTTTGGGATGCCGACGTGCCCAAGTACCCCATGTCGACATAGTGTCAGTTGGTTTCAAAATTCAAATTTCAAAAGAAGTGTCTATTGCCATAACTCTTCATGAATGGTCATGGTTGTTGCTCTTCTATAAATAGGGGTCAGTTTCAACGAATTTTTAATCATTTTTTTCTGGTTTTCACTCCTCTTCTTCTTCCAAATTTCTTAATACAAAATCATACCATTACTCTGCCGAAATCAACATCGAATCATACTCGATTACTTCTAGTGTGATTCTCCATCACTATCTCTACAAGATCCAAGTGCTAATCTGAGTTATAGACTTTCTGTAATCAATCGAGCGAGAGAAGGTGTGATTGTAGCCTTGGAAATCAATCAAAAGGAAAATGGTGTGATTGTAGCCTTGGAAATCAATCAAAAGGAAAATGGTGTGATTGTAGCCTTGGAAATCAATTGGGTGAACTTGTTGCCCCGGAAATCAAGTATCTCTACCCAGAGGATTGTTATTCTGGAGGGTGTACCTCGTAGCCTTGAAACCGAGGGTTGTAATTGTTGAATTGAGTTTGAAAGGAAATCCGTACTTAGTTGTGCGGGACTGGATGTAGGGTAACTCCGAACCAGTATAAAATCTGGTGTGTTCTTTCCTTTACTGCTTTTACTTTATATTTGCATCTGTGTTTGATTCTGTGTTCATATCTGTGTCTGATTAGTGCATACATTGTTAACAAATTAAGATAAACTCAAAAAGATTAACAAATTTCTTAAAACACTATTCACCCCCCCTCTAGTGTTAATTCTAGCCATAAGATCCTTAATCCGCATTTCTCACAGAGATCATTTAACTTAACTTGTACTTAAATCCTCTTTTATCTTCTATATCGCTTTTACTTACTCAACAAAAAGGAAAAGAAAAGAAAACTTTAGTGTTGGGCGTGTTCTCACCCAGAAGACCTCGAGACTAAGAAGCTTGATCCATTCGGCATACCCCATTCAGCATACCCCATTCGGCATACCCCATCCGGCAGACCTCATTCGAACTCATTCGGCAGACCAACCTCTCCTAACTCCATAACCGGACCAACCTTCCTAACTCCCACCGAACCACCTCCTGCCGAACCAACCGGACCAACCCTCCTGCCAAACCAACCGGACCAGCCCATGCCGAACCATCTCCACACCGGATCAACCTCACCATCCCACCACTGGTCCAAGCAACTGCCGGTCCATTCTACACTCCAACCGCCTCCGAACCAAGCAATGACGAACCAAGACGTACCAGGCCAGATCACATCAGCCCAGGCCCATCAGCAACTATACACATCCTAGACCCCTACCCCCAGCCTCACTCTATAAATAGAGGGGCAGGGGTACAACAATGGGGACAAGTTTTGAGAGCTCAAGCACGGATAGAACTTTCAAACAACTTTCTTTTACTTGTATCAAAGCTTTGTACTTGTAATCAGAATAAGAGAAGAGAAATAACATATAAAGTGGACGTAGGCACATTCTGGCTGAACCACTATAAATCTGCGTGTCTTTTTACAATTTAGCCCCTGTTTTTTATATATTTGCATAAATCGCTCAAATCACTAAGAATAACATAAGATCTACTAAATCATACAACTTCGAGGTGTTTGTCCATTTTTTGTACAAACATTTTTGGTGCTTTCACTAAGAGCTAGAAGCTCGAAGCTTCAGCTTCATCCACTTAACAAGTTTTCCTAACAGCATCGTCCGCCACTTGGAAAACATGCCTCCAAAACAGAGAAAAGATGTTAACAAAGGAAAAAACATCGCATCCAGCAGTCTTCCAGATCCAGCTGTCACGAATCAAGTAAATCGTCCTCCTCCAGCAACGGTAACAAATGAAGGACAGGCTAACCCAACCACTCCTGCCACAGAACAGCCTGTAGCAATTACTAGGGTAGATTTGGACAGAGTTGTTGTTGAAGTAACTAACCGCTTCACGTCCCAGTAGGAAGCCTTGGTGGACCATCTCATGTCACGCTTAAGGGACGCTGAAGAATCCAACCGCAACACTGAATCATGGGGCGAGTCCCAGTCTGGAGGATCTCAAAGACAACAAAGATCTTCCTTCTTCGAAGGAGCTAACGGCAGAAGTAGCCGTGGTAGGAGCCGAGACCGAGCACAGCCCGAAGTTAGGCCTGAGGAAACGTTTGGTATCGAACCCAACGGGGAAGGTACCGGGCGAAGGTCAACTGTAGCTGAGCCTGTCAAGCTGCCTAACCACAGAAACACCAGTGAACGGGGCCGAGCTAGAGTTCAGCCCGAAGTTGGACCCGAGGAAGTGCTTAGATCAGAACCCAACAGGGGGAGGTCAAGGCAAGGGCCAACTGTAGCTGACCCAAGCATGCTCCCAGAAGATCAAAGGCAGCCACTGGAAAATATGAGGAATGATAGACGATACCATCCCTACAGGTCATCTGGACGGAATCAATCCCACAGAACAGAACCAAACTCATTTCTATCTGCTCCAAGTTCTGATGAAAGGATGGCACGCTTATTCAGAGAGTGTGTCCAACGAGAGCAAAGAGATCGAGGGATAGGCGCTAGGGTAACCAGCCCTTTCGCCCGCAATATCGAAATTGCTATCACCCCCCGAGAATGGAAGATGCCAACAATGGAACCCTACAAAGGAACCTCCGATCCCGTTGTAGACTTACAGAGGTACACGCAGCATATGCTCATGAGTGGAGCAACAGAGGGAGTACTGTGCAAATGCTTTCCGCTCTTCTTAGCAAATCTTGCTACCTCCTGGTTCTGTCATCTACCCCAAGGATCCATCAGCTCGTGGGAAATGTTGAAAAAAAAATTTATCAGTCAATTCCGCATTCATGTGGAGCAACCCAAGGACGCTTATTCCTTATCCAGCGTCAAACAGAAACCTGGAGAAAAGCTGCAGCAATACCTAACCAGATTCAACGCCGCAGCAGCCGCAGTCCAAGAAGCCGATGAGAAACTTATCCTAATTGCCCTCTGCAGTGGTGTGCATCCGGACACTAAATTTGCTAGAAGGTTGACAAAAGAAAAGCCAGCTACTTTACCCGATTTCTTCCATGAAGCTGGGAAATACATGAGGCTTGAGGATGCTGCCGTTGAGGGGCAGTTAGGACAGCAAAATAAGACAACCCATGGCAACGCCCCTGCTGTGGCAATGGACGTTCGAAGAACTGATTCCAGAGACAATGCTGGGGCAAGAAGGGAGAAAAGCGCCTATATCGGCCAGGGCCAAGATTCGACACTTACACCCCTTTGAACGAGACCGTCAAAAATATCTTCCTTGCCACCCAAGGCGAAGTTAGATACAAACGCCCACCATACAAGAAAGAATCAGATAACTCACAGAAGTCTGGAAAATTCTGTCGTTTCCACGAATCTCACGGACATGATACCAACGAATGCCATCATCTCCGAGATCTGATTGAGGAACACATCAGAAGAAAGAAACTGGAACGTTATGTAAAAGGTCAGGACAGGACCCCAGCTCCTGCCAATGAAAACCCAAGGCTACCCTCACCAGGGGCCGACAGAGGAAACCGCAATGCTAGCAGCTCTAGCCAAGAAAAGATAGTGGTCCATACCATCTCAGGAGGGCCACACATCGCAGACAGAAGCTGGAAAGAGATGGAAAGATACGGAAAGTCGCTTAGAGACAATAAATACTATGTCAATTCAGTTATAGAAGAGCGCCACCCGAAGCGGAAGGAAAGTGATGACATCACATTCGGTAAGCGTGACCTAGAAGGGAGGCAGTACCCTCACATGGATCCCATGGTCATCTCTGCTCGGCTTGGTCCCGCCGAAGTATACTGAATCCTGGTAGACACTGGAAGCTCGGTAAACATCCTGTTCAAACACGCATTCGAAAAAATGAAGCTATCAATGAAGGATGTATCCCCCTGCGATAAACCACTACAAGGCTTCACTGGAGATGCGAAGATGCCCCTCGGGCAACTGGACCTTTTTGTTGAAATTGGAAGCCATCCCCGCTCTGCTGTCCGGAAACAAACGTTTGTGCTAATAGAAAACCAGTCGGCCTACAACGCCTTCTTAGGAAGACCATCCTTGTCTGACTTCCAAATTGTATTAGCCCCATGGTGCCTAAAGATGAAATTCCCAACAGACAATGGAGTGGGGGGGTGGAAGGAGACCAGGACGTTGCTCGAGACTGCTATGTAACTGAACTTCGCAACAACCACAGGAAGGATAAAGGGAAGGGTGTAGAGATTGCCCTCTGCACAAAAAGCCTAGAAGCATAGCAATTAAAGAAAGCCCCTCCTCTTCGATATACCAGCGACCCTTTCAATGAATTAGACCCTAGGGACAAAGAGGAGGAGGCCACCGCCGAGCCTGCAGAGGCTATGGAGTTTATATCTGTAGACAAGCACGACTCGAGTAGACTATTGAAAATTGGGTCCCAACTAAAAGCCGAATTGAAGGAACAACTCATCGATTTTCTCCGCCACAACTTGGATGTATTCGCTTGGTCACACGCTGACATGACTAGAATCTCCCCCGACATAGCCTGCCACGTATTAAACATTGATCCTACCAAGGCGCCTGTAAAACAAAAAAAGAGAAGTATGGGGGCAGAGCGATCAGCAGCACTCGACGAAGAAGTAAAGAATCTACTCGCCAATGACTTCATACGAGAAGCTATCTACCCGGAATGGATCGCCAACCCGGTGCTGGTAAAAAAGGCTAATGGGAAGTGGCGAACCTGCATTGACTTTTCCAACCTAAATGACGCCTGCCCAAAGGACTGCTTCCCACTTCCCAGAATCGACCAACTTGTAGACAGCACAGCCGGGCACGAACTCCTATCTTTTATGGATGCATACTCAGGATATAACCAAATTCCTATGCATGCTCCCGACCAAGACCACACTAGTTTCATCACCGATCGAGGTTTGTACGCTATAAGGTAATGCCTTTCGGACTTAAAAATGCAGGAGCCACCTACCAGCGCCTCGTCAACAAGATGTTTGTAGGGCTGATAGGACAAACTATGGAAGTATATGTGGACGACATGCTGGTGAAATCACGGAAAGCCAAAGATCACGTAAGCCACCTAGGCGAAATGTTCCAGGTACTTCGACAGTATGGAATGAAGTTGAATCCACTAAAGTGCTCCTTCGAAGTGTCATCGGGAAAATTCTTAAGGTTCATCGTCCATGCCCGAGGGATTGAAGCAAACCCTGAACAAGTCCAAGCACTAAGGGATATCAAGATACCTTCCACCCGAGAGGAAATGCAAAGCCTAAATGGAAAAGTGGCCGCCCTAAGCCGATTCATCTCCAAGGCAACGGACAAGTGCATCCCCTTTTTCGAAGCTCTAAAGAAAGATAAAGGAAAGTTCGAATGGACGGACGAATGCTTAACCGCTTTCCTTAACCTAATCGAACACCTCCAGAAACCACCAGTACTCTCGACCCCAAGCGAAGGCGAAGAATTATACCTATACCTTGCTGTGTCATCTCACGCTTTAAGCGCTGCCTTGGTAAGGGAAGACAACCGCACGCAACGACCAGTTTACATCGTCAGTAAAAGGTTTACTGGGGCAGAAGTCAGATATCCTAAACTTGAAAAGTTAGCATACTGTTTACTAATCACTTCACGAAAACTACGTCACTACTTCCAATCCCATTCCATCAAAGTTCTGACCGACCAACCACTAAGGCAGGTACTCCATCGTCCCGACACTTCCGGGCGACTACTTAAATGGTGCATTAAGCTGAGTCAATATGATATCACCTACCACCCTCGCACCGCCATCAAGGGACAAGCCATGGCTGATTTCATTGCAGAGTTCACTACCAACGAGGATAAGGAGCAACTGGAAATAACAGAAGATATCAAGTGGAATCTCTTTGTGGATGGAGCATCTAACGAACAAGGCTCGGGGGCAGGTGTAGTAATAATCACTCCCAGGGGAAATAAACTGCACTATGCTATAAGGTTGGAGTTCGCTGCCACCAACAACGATGCAGAATATGAAGCAGTGATAGCCGGACTAGAAATTGCCATAGAAATCGGAGCCAATTCTTTGTGTCTTCACAGCGATTCTCAACTTATTGTTAATCAAATACTAGGAGAATTCCAAGCTCGAGAGGAACGACTCATAGCATATCTAAAGAAGACCAAGTTGCTTCTCAGCCGATTGGATCAGTACTTAGTCAAACACATCCCTCGGGAAGAGAACCAAGAGGCCGACGAATTGGCAAAGCAAGCGAGTATGAGAGACATCGCCATCTTCGGAGCAGTAACCATCTCAAAGAAAACGGTCCCAAGCTTTGAGCAAGTGAATTTGATAGCTGCAGCCGAAGAAGCAACTTGGATGACTCCCATCCGAGACTACCTACAGAATGGCACACTACCCAACGGGCGTAACGAAGTCAAGAAAATCTTTAGGAAAGCGTCCCGCTACACAATACAAGAAGACATCCTCTATCGGCGGGGATTCTCTAACCCGTTATTAAGGTGTGTCGCTGGGAGAGAAGCCAAGGAAATCTTATCCAACATCCATCAGGGGAGCTGCGGAGATCACACCGGAGGGCAAACATTAGCAAGAAAGATACTCCGTTACGGATATTTCTGGCCCACCTTAAGCAAGGACGCCTTAGATTTCGTCAAGAAGTGTGACAGATGCCAAAAATTTGCTAAGATCCCACGGCTACCAACAACTGAGATTACTCAAATGACCAGCCCTTGGCCCTTCGCAATATGGGGAATTGACTTAATCGGCGAGCTACCGATGGGCCGAGACGGGGCCAAATATGCTATAGTGGCGGTTGATTATTTCACCAAATGGGTGGAAGCGGAACCTCTGAATAAAGTATCTTCAGCAAAAGTTATTAACTTCTTGATCAAAAATGTTCTATGCAGGTACGGAGTCCCACTCAAAATCATATCAGACAATGGACTTCAGTTTGACAGCGAGGAATTCGCCAACTGGTGCCGAGAGCACGAAATTCATAAAAGCTTCTCATCTGTAGCGTATCCCTAGGCAAACGGACAAGTCGAAGCAGTCAACAAAATTCTGAAAACTCTGATCAAAAAGAAGCTCAAAAAGTCAAAGGGCGCTTGGGTGGATGAACTCCCTACGGCACTATGGGCCTACCGCACATCTTTCAGAACATCAACAGGGCACACTCCTTTCTCTTTGGCATACGGATCGGAGGCTATGCTCCCAGTTGAAACCATCGTGCCTTCCCATCGTAGGATCCACTATAACCCAGAAGAGAATGAAGAACTCCTCCACATGTCTTTGGATCTAGTTGAGGAGAGAAGGAATGATGCAGTCCTTAAAGCAGCGGCCCACAAGCAGAAAGTGGCAGCACAATACAACTCCAAAGTCAAGCATCGTACCTTACAAGAAGGGGATCTTGTCCTCAAGCGAATCTTCCCTCGCCCCGGAGCACTAGACCCGATCTAGGATGGATCGTATGTAATTCATAAAGATCTCCACAACGGAGCCTATATTTTGTCAACAGTGGACGGAGAGGTGTTCCAGAGGGCATGGAACATCCAACACCTCCGTCGATACTTTTCTTAACTTGTATTGCTCATATGAAGTGAATTAACAAAGAGAATCAGTGGACGTAGGCATTTTCGTGCCGAACCACTTTAAAAAACCTTGTCTCTTTTTTAACTTGTTCCTTTGTATCTTGGCTGCTTGTTAACTTTATCCTTTTCTGTTGAACAAAATCCTGAGTATATAGCATTTCTATTCAAAGCACTCCACAACGCAACTTCACCTGGACAAGACCTAGCAGGTACTATGCGAATCTATGCCCTCGCCAATGAGACACTTTCGCTCCATCATCCCTCTGCTGCGGGCTAACTCATTGCTCGCGACGGCCCTTAAAGCCAACTGTAATGAGCCGATTATAAGCCACCGAGAAGGCCGACTATAGCCGAGGCAGCTCATTACGGCGTTAGGCTCGCCGGCAACTGTGAACCGACTATAAGCCCCAACATAAGGTGTGGCCAGCCAGGGGCAGTTCACAGTTGACGATCGGCACCCACGCTAGCCGGCCACAGTAAATCGAATAATACCCACGATTACGGGCCATAATGGCCCGGGTAGTTACTGTGCGCGATCTCGGCTCCGATGTGTCTTAAGTGCGGCTGTGGTAAAAAAGAATTAACTCCCCGCGGAGGCGTAAGATGGGTGACGAATGTCTCCAAGACCCACAGCTAGGGAAAGTGACTACAAAACCCGTTTGCCACGAACTTAAGCACATCGAAGGCCTTCCGTGATTGGAAGTTTTACCTTTTCACGTATTTCAATTTTACTTAAAAAGCTTTTTCCCTATCCTCTATAACAATCCCTAAAGTACAGGATACAGAGTAAGAGATACTCGCCAATGGGTGTAGGGACTCACAGTGGCAGGACATTCGACTACATTCCATGCTCGGTCATACAAGATATTCAAGACTGCCATCTACGATTAAAACATGAAAGGCGGTATTTTCTTCTTTTGTGTACAAATACATGACTATAATTTGTTCACACCACACGCTAATATTGCAAGTCATGAAATTATGATTTAAAACCAGAATCTGACATCAAACACAATTCAATTACGAGAATATACACAGCTATATTTCTCATACGACATGCCAAAATAACAGCAAACATTCAAAAGACGACAAAATCAGCTTAAGTTAAAGAATTACACGTCAAAAATAAGACTATTTTTTACAAGTGGCAAAATATTACAACCTAAAGGCTACGTTACTATTTTTCGACTAACATATACAACACTGTCAAATCCACAAAAAGAGTTTTTTCAGGTATAATCAAGGGGCCGGCTGCAGTGGAGCTTTATCCTTTCCCTGTTGACCCCCTGTCCAGTCAGAAAAAGGACTCATTAGCAATAAGCAACCAAGTTGATGAAAAAACTAAAAAGGGTGACTTACCAGCGCTTGCTTCCTGACTATCCTGATCGTCATCCTCTACCTGCACGCCTACCTCCTCAGCGGCAAGCAACCGCATACCTTCCTTCACCGCCACCTTCTCCTCCTTGGCAAACTGAGCAGTGACCGCATCCATGCTGAAGACCACGCCACCATCTTTATCTGCATCGGCCTTAGCTTCCTCCAGAGCCCGAAGATAGATCTTAGCCATGACCCTAGGATAATCATCCATCCAAGATAGGTTGCCCTGCTTCCATGTTCGGAAGTACATGTCCTGAAGCATTTCATCCATCATCCCCTCATTCTCCTCAAACTCCCTCATCCGGGCCTCGGAAGCCGACAACCTTCCCACAGCAGCTTCTCTCTCCAAACGGTATCTCGAGCAGTCAGCCTGAAGGGATTTCCGCATCGCCTCCATCTCCTCCTTCAGCCTAACCTGAGCAAGCTCTACGGCTTCAAGTTTCCCCGACAGCTCCTCTACCCGCTCAAGATCCGCCCTCCGAACCTCATCCACTGTCGAGATGGCCATATTTATCTGTTCCTTGCAGGCGGCCTCCATCTTCCGCAGTTCCGCCTTACTAGCCTCCTCCATAGCCTTCCTCAGCCGCCCGGAGGCAGCCTCATGCTGGGAAATCTGAATGGCTTGATCAGCAAGCTGTTTCGCCTGGTCCGAAACCATCAACCGTAATCGGATGTTGGCACTCCCAATTTCCTCTCCAGCCTTAACCAGCCGGGCATGATGCCCCATCAGCTTCTTAGTCTCCTCCGCCACCCGATCAATATTAGCCTTGGCCTCGTCTCTCATGGTAACTATCCGAGTAGTAAGAAGATCAAGATCTAAAGACTTAGCCTCATCGAGCACCCGTACCATGGGATTGCGGGGAAGAAGGTGCTCGCCAGTAACCTCATCAAAAGTAACATCATGGGAACTTGGATCCAGATCAGGATGACCCACAATTGGATTACGAGCCAAGTCAGGACGGTCGATATGAGTAACAGAAGGGTTTCCGGACAGGTGCGGAGAAGGTGCAAACTCGCTATCCTCCTCCGTGATATCATGAAGAGGCTGAGCCGGGAACTGAGGACCAGGCGAAGGTTCGGATAAAGGACGACTCCTCTTTCTCTGCTGAATACCCTCTTCGATAACCCCGAGAAGAGGACGGTAGCCGACTACATCCCCGGAGCGGTGGGTCGAAGGCTTCGGCTTGACAGAAGTTTTGGAAAGCTTGTATTGTTCAAGCCTGTGCCGAAAATCTGAGGCTTTGACCGTTTTACCTGCTCCTGATATGAAAAAATAGTGTCACAAGCATATATTGTTCTATACTTCGAGAAAACACGGCAAATTAAAAGGAGAGAAACACATCTGTGGTTGTACAAACCCTGGGGAGGAGTAGGATACTGCAATAGGTCCTGGATTTCATTCCAGGACGGGAGCGGGTCATAAAATATTCCTAAGTCCCTATCATTAGTGAAGCATGCAGGAGTCAAGAGTTCACCTTGAGTCGTCGGAGCCACCCTGGCTGGAATGGTCTGGGAAGACTCGCTTGCACCGGTCCCGGCCTTGTCCGCTTTCCCGGTTTCCTCTACCAAAGCCGGATCTTCGTCCAGCCCCTCGAAAGCCTGGTGGAACGCATCGTCCGTCCACTCCTGAATCTCGCCCGCTTGCCCAGGAGGCAAGGCCCCGATGCCATCGCCATCTTTATCACCTTCCCGACCATCTCCACCCTCGCCTCTTTCCTTCTCTATGTCTTCCTCCTCCCGGGTAAGTGGACAATTGCTGGGGAGGGACCGTCCGACTTCTTGAGTTTCTTACCTTCGACAGCTGGAGGTTTTGTGAAAGGTTTCCTCTTGCTACTCTCTACCGTAACACCTTCCTTGGTCTGAGCAGCCGCCCTCTCCTCCGCCGTTTCCCTCAGCTTAACTACTGACTGCTGTGGAAGGATTAAGTTATACTCCAAAAGAATCGCATTTCTGATCAAGAAGGCAGATGATCTATACTTCCCGAGAATAGCTTCTATCTCAGCCGCCGTCTGAACCAGGCGGTCAGTCTCCACAACCGCAAAGCCACCTGTCACTAGCAAAAATAAGGAAGTATGAGAAGAAGCATCGCAATCGAAATGGATATTATAAGTAAAAGCATCAACTTACATCCA
Source organism: Allium fistulosum (assembly GCA_030737815.1). Taxonomy (NCBI): domain Eukaryota; kingdom Viridiplantae; phylum Streptophyta; class Magnoliopsida; order Asparagales; family Amaryllidaceae; genus Allium; species Allium fistulosum. The sequence continues at coordinate 1,123,411,802 of CM060902.1, read as the reverse complement.
GAAGTAAAGCGCCGAATTGATACATAGTCGTCCCTAACAAAGAACCATTCCTTCTTGAACATGCTGAATTTGGAATACAGATCCAAGACCGGCTTGAAGGTCACAGCTGACTCCAAGCTAATGTATGGGGACCCCTTCTTATAGCCCCTCAGGTTATATAGATACCGGATCTCTCGGTTGGAAGGAGCACGACCATACTTCCTCCGGAAAATGACGAAGAGGCTCACCAGTATAGCATAGGAGTTGGGTTGAAGCTGGAACGGGGCCACCTTAAGATATGTAAGGAAGCTGGCTATCCAAGCGTTCAGAGGGGGGATGGCACCACACATGCAGTGGTATCTGCTGTAGGCGAAGTACCCTTCAGGAGGATCATACGGCATAACGTCTCTCCCAGGCAATAGCAAGCGCGCCCTATCGATTCCAAAGGATCGGGAAATGACATCGAGCTGCTCCTCCTTGAGGGAACTAGGAAAGCAATCAGGAGGGGAGTTCAGAAGCTCCTGAGGGCCGTACCCGTCCACTAGTGATCTCGGGGCAGATCCATGACGTTCTGGATTCGGCTGAGCTGGGGGCACGACAGAGGAACCTCCTTCACCCCCGGATTTCTTTTTGTCTGATCGAGTTTCCACTTTATGAGACATTATCTACAACACCGGAAAAACATGTTGTTAGAGCAAAGGAGGTAAAAAAGTAAGTATATAATATGGAATTTCACTCATAAAATCAGAATGTTCAAACTCCCGTTGTCGTTCGGTAAAGTAAATGCAAAATTCTCAAGGCCGTTCGGTAGTTCTCATATCCATTCGGCATTCCCAACTCCATCCGTTTATACAGATATACAACTACCTTCGATAAACCATTTGTCCAACATAGAAAGGATCTCACCTGATTCAGTGAATATAGGGAAATTGATTCGGGCACCACGATTGATTCGGCTATCACTTTGATTCGGCTACCAGGTTGGTTCGGCTACCACGTTGATTTGGCTACCACGTTCGATTCAGCTACGAAGTTTGATCCGGCAAGAGCAAATGTTTAGTTCGGCAGGTAGGAAATAGCAAAGGCGTACGGTCCCTACTTATAGACAAAAGGACACGACCGGACCATCTGGTTCGGCATCCAAGGACCAATTGCAAATGTCAAACAAAGCACGCCATATTCAAGAATATGCCCCACTTTGGGGGGCAAATGTTGGGTGTGTTCTCACCCAGAAGACCTCGAGACTAAGAAGCTTGATCCATTCGGCATACCCCATTCGGCATACCCCATTCGGCATACCCCATCCGGTAGACCTCATTCGAACTCATTCGGCAGACCAACCTCTCCTAACTCCATAACCGGACCAACCTTCCTAACTCCTACCGAACCACCTCCTGCCGAACCAACCGAACCAACCCTCCTGCCAAACCAACCGGACCAGCCCATGCCGAACCATCTCCACACCGGATCAACCTCACTATCCCACCACCGGTCCAAGCAACTGCCGGTCCATTCTACACTCCAACCGCCTCCGAACCAAGCAATGACGAACCAAGACGTACCAGGCCAGATCACATCAGCCCAGGCCCATCAGCAACTATACACATCCTAGACCCCTACCCCCAGCCTCACTCTATAAATAGAGGGGCAGGGGTACAACAATGGGGACAAGTTTTGAGAGCTCAAGCACGGATAGAACTTTCAAACAACTTTCTTTTACTTGTATCAAAGCTTTGTACTTGTAATCTGAATAAGAGAAGAGAAATAACATATAAAGTGGACGTAGGCACATTCTGGCTGAACCACTATAAATCTGCGTGTCTTTTTATAGTTTAGCCCCTGTTTTTTATATATTTGCATAAATCGCTCAAATCACTAAGAATAACATAAGATCTACTAAATCATACAACTTCGAGGTGTTTGTCCATTTTTTGTACAAACATTTAGCAATTTTCGACTTTACCTCAATTTCCTTTTATCAAGCTTTGATTATTATTAATCTGCAAGATTTTTATTTTCATTTCTCTTATTCTTTTGTTTTTTTGGATCTTAGGTGGTCAGTTAATTGATTTGATGAAATTTCTAGTTTAAACTGGTATATATATTTTTCTTTATAATTTTGGGGAGATCATTTCTAGGGTTTCATTAGTTTGTTGCTCGATCCCCAGATCGTTCATACAACTTTGTGCATTTTCAAATTTTTGAATAGAATCTTGATTGTATTTGTTTAATTAATTGGTTTTATTCTTTAATTTGAAGCACCTTTTAAATACATTTACCTATCTACAATTTAAATTGAAGTGGATTTTGTAATTGGTTTTAATTTATCTTCCTTTTAGCTATCAATGTCCTTCAACGATCTTCCTAGTTCATTGGGTCATGACTCTTCCTTTTTAAACCTTATTTTGACCAACTATGAGGGAAGTTAGGTTGAAGAAATCTTGAATAAGTTTGGATCTTGGGCTACAAATTTAGGTTTCCTACACCCTCGGGGCGTAATCATCTGGCCCCAGAGGGTTTTATTTCACTTACTTAGGAACACATTCGTCGTGGCCTTGATCTTTCTCCTCACCCCATCATTAAAGAATGGTTGGCTATGGTCGGTTTGTCTCCCTTTTAGTTAGGCCCCATATCTTACCACCTCCTAATATGCACTTACATCTTATACGTCGAAAATTCAACTCCTCCTTCTTGTCGTGAACAACTTTTTTATATTCGTTGCATAAGAGCCTAACCTTGGGATGTGTCGGGTTCTATTATATTCAAGCTACCAAATCTCTTTTTCAACAATTTCGCCCAAAATTTATAGGCGGGTGGACCAATTTTTCTTCGTTCAAACTAGGTTAACCTCATTTCCTCGTTTGGGGAACCTAGTATTGCCTTGCTCCTTTTTCCACATTACTGCTCCTGAGATTGCTTTTACCGACTTTGATTTTCTTTGCTTTTTAGTTAATTTTCATAATTTTTTGAAAAGAAAACGAGAGCTCTTTTTATGTCGTAGGGAAAAAACGATTAGTTGTAGTGTGGGGGCTTGTAAGTGTTCAAACCTTTTCATAGAGGTCCTTCTATGCAGACATAACTTCCTTCGTCCTTATCACTATGTTTGTCGTTCTATTTTTGTTTATGATTTTGATACAGTTGCACCGAGTGGTACATTTAGTTATATGCATTTTTGTATTTATATCTTCCTTTTCTTTGTCACACACATTTGGCTACATTTGGTTTATTAAACGTATTGTTATTTAAACCACGCAAGTACCATGTCTTCAAATTTGGTAGCTATGTTGAAGAAAAGGAAAGATACACAGAAATTTAGGGACAATCTGACTGTGTTAGAAGGCCCACCCAGGAAATAAAAAGTCGATCCTCCTTCTTCTTCTTAAGCCATCCTGCCTGCTACAATTCAGGTGTCTCCTATTAGCGCGCTTCCATATTTTCCCACTTCCAACCTATCTCGGTTGAGGGCGCCATCCTTGAATTGATTGAACTAACGGGCCACCTTTTCATAGACGATGTGACTCCTTTTCCCACTGCTTTGATGGTGTCTCCTTCTCCACTTATTGAGGACCGTTTTCTAGCTTTCATAATGGTATTTTTCAAGTAAGGTTGTTGTTTATCCATTAGTTGACTTAATTTAGTGGAAATTCAGAAGCATTTCTTATGCTTCGTTATGTCATTATATTCAGGGTATGGCCTCTATGATGGAGTGGCATAAACGACTCCTGGATCTGGAAGCGGCGTCGGTCAGGGATCAGGTGGACATTACTCGATTGATATTGGACATCAAGGTAAGGGTGTGGAGGGAGAGGGAGGCCAAAAAAAGATTAGAGGAGGTCACCAAACAGCTTGACGGTTTTAACAAGAGACTTAAGGGATCTAAGCAGCTTGCCTCCAAGGCATGGGAAAAAGTTGGTAGGTGGATGGAGAGAGAGCAAAGGATTTCAAGAATAAACTCTTTGAGACGGAGAAAGATCTTGATGCCACCACCTTTAATGTTTTATACAAGGTTTATGCTTAGGTGAAAAGGAAGTTTTTCCAGATCAGCCTAATGAGATGAATGCAGAGGTTAATTTGGATTTTCTTGGTGACCCCATAGCCATGAGACACGCCTTGGATTACTGCATGAGGAAGTGGTCCTAAGAATGCTGAGGGATTCCTGATTCCCCTTTTGAGGCGGTTTAGGTGGATATGGAGCTTGATGATTCTGTTGTTGAGTAGAACCCAACGAATGCAGGAGCGCAGTCTGGACTTAAACTGCAAAAATCTTATGATGATTGTAGTAATAAATGTTTGACCATTCTCACTATCTTGTTTTGTGTTGTTTTCAACTTGGTTGTTCCATCTTATATTTTGTATATGTACATGGTGGTTTTATAAAATGTTTGTTGTTCGTCTTACTATATTTTTATCTTGTTTTAGTACGCGCAGTAGTGTATTTCGAACTTGTGTTCTCCTTCCTTTTCCTTCTAGGTAAGGGAAGTAGGTACTAAGGAAACTTTGTGGCTGAAGTCTTATGAAGGGGATAACTTAGTTCAATATTTAAGGAAACATATCGAGTGTTTAGAAAAGTAAGATGGAGAGGTTGTCAACGAAAAGTGACCTTGTACATAGAAGGGAAAGTGAGTTTGAAAGGCCGATAGTGCAATTAAAAGAGTCTCAAGGGCTTTTGTTTAGGATTACCCGGGTCATTCTTAAGAGAAATGAACTTTGTGACTTCGTACTGCATAAATAAGGCTCTTCACTAAAGAATGAGCCTCTTCCTTTAGGACATCCCCACCTGTTGTGGTTCAAAAATAGACGTAGTCGTTAACAAGTGTAGCATTTGTTTCTATGTATCTTCAACCCATAATTGAATAAGATACTTTCTTTGTTATATATATAATATATTTATTTGTTTTGCTTGACTATTCATTAGTTTCCTTCTTGTTTACCTCATATATATTTATTTTAGGTTGCTGACACAGCGGATTAATCAAAACGATGTAAAACGGTGAATGTAGTAATCGGTGGATTGGAAGATACTGAAATGCCCAAATTCGTTGATCCGAAGATACCGAATTCTAGCTATCCCGAACTCGTTGATCGCGCACGATACCGGGTTCAAAGATCTTCAATTCTTCAAGCGTTGATCAAGCGCACTTGATTCCACGACTCGGCTTCTACAATTGTTGAATCGAGCGCACTCGATTATCCGAAAGAGGAGATAGGAGATTACACTCAACTACCAATTTAAATTGAAAGCACAAAGCTAACAAAAGAGAATTTTATTCAATATTCAACAACCTTTTACAAATGACCATACATGCCTATTTATAGGCTACAACTCAACACAACAGAAAACTTCAAAAATATTACAAGTACTTAGGTCGGAAACGACCTATAGACGACTTACGACCTATCTAAGGTCGGCGACCTAAGACAAACAACACAATACAAGCCTTGTCGACTTACAACATACAGGTTACGACCTAAAAAAATTACAAATGACTCAAAGACAAACGGCTCATCATCAATGGTTCAGATTTACGCGGCATCAGGATCCTCGGCTACAAGCTTTCGCGACTTAACACCCAACGACTTAAGATATCAGCGGTAGAGATTAACTCGGCAAGAGAATCAACGGTAAAAACTTTAGCGACTTGAAACATGCGCATCCTAGAACAGCGTCTTAAAGAGATCAACGATCTTCATACTTCAACGACTTAAAGAATGGACGGCATCCGTAGCTTTGCGACCTAAAATAGATGGCTTCAGAAACTTCGCGACCTAGGCCTTGCGACTTAAGACGTCGCGACTTATCTTCCCAGATTACCCAGCGACCTATCATAGGTCGTGACCTTTTCTTGCGACCTAGTATAGGTCGAATCAAAACTCCGCGACCTAACTCCTTGCGACCTAACTTAGGTCGTAACGTCTTCCTACGACCTATCATAGGTCGTGACTTGTTAGGTCGTAGCACCCTCTTAGCTCGTTCCAGTGCTCTATTTTCCCACTCGCTAAGTCGTACACGAGTTAACAACATGTTAGGTCGTTCCAGTATCTCGTTAGGTCATTGAAGCGACCTAAAGGCCTTGTTAGGTCGTATGCGCCCTAACACTTCACCAATTTGGGCTGTACAACTCTTTAGCTTGCTTATCGACTTATCATAGGTCGTTAGACCACTCTTCCCAGCATCACTCGCTTCCTACTCTAACTCCTTAGGTCGTGAGCGACCTACGAACTCCTTAGGTCGTGAGCGACCTATGCCTTTAACATTCTGCGCTGCATCATCCTCCCTAGGTTGAGAAAAATTTGACCTCGAATTTGCACCATCCCCCTCTACTATGAGTTCATTTCCGTGGTATGGTATGAGATGTTTAACATTGAATATGTCAGACGTATACACATCATCTGGCAGTTTCAATTTGTAAGCATTTTCATTAATTCGCTTCACAACTTCCACCGGACCAATTTTCCTGGCTTTCAACTTGTTATAAGCGCCCACTGGAAAACGATCTTTCGTTAATACTGCATAAACCAAATCACCTTCCTGAAATTCAACACTCCTTCGTTTCAAATCTGCGGATTGTTTATACTTCTCATTTGCTTTCTCTAATCGTTCTTGAATGATTTTATGACATTCTGTCAGCCCTTCAACAAAATCAGCAGCTTTCTTAATTGTCCCCTTTGAATGTGGTATCACCGTTAAATCCAACGGTCCTTTCGGTAAGCTCGAACAGACAATCTGGAATGGACTGAACCCAGTACTTCGATTCACAGCATGATTATGAGCAAATTCTGCCTGGCATAAATTCACATCCCAACTCTTCAGATTATCTTGAACAAGACACCTCAGTAGATTCCCCAATGATCTGTTCACCACCTCGGTCTGTCCATCCGTCTGCGGATGATAAGCAGTACTAAATTTCAGCTTCGTTCCCACCATTTCCACAAACTTAACCAAAAGTGACTCAGAAATCGAGTATCTCTATCCGACACAATAGATTCTGGCAATCCATGAAGTCGATAGATCTCCTTGAAAAACAATTGAGCAACATGAACAGCATCCGCCGTCTTCTTACAAGCAATAAAATGTGCCATTTTCGAAAATCTATCAACCACCACATAAATGGAATCATTACCACGCTGCGTTCTCGGCAACCCCAACACAAAGTCCATACTGATATCCACCCATGGTTTTACAGGCACGGGTAACGGCATATATAAACCAGCATTAGTCACAGTTCCTTTCGAAACCTGACAAATATGACAACGCTCCAAACCTCTCTACTTCTTTCCTCAACGATGGCCATAAGTAGGACTGTGAAATCAACTGTAAGGTACGGTCTCTCCCAACATGTCCCTCGTCGTGTAACTCTTTGATAATCTTCATTCTCAGACTACCCTCTGGTATGCACAATCGATTTCCTTTAAAAAGAAAGCCATTAACCATCATAAACTCATCAGTCTTTCCCTCCTTGACTTTATCCACAAGCTTTGCAAAGTAAGGATCTTCGACAAATAGTTCCGGCAACATTTCAAACCCCGTCACTTCAACCTTCAGCGTAGTCAAGAAATGACTCCTCCTACTCAAAGCATTAGCCACTCGATTCGTCACCCCTGACTTGTGTTTAACAACAAAAGTAAACTGTTGTAGATATGCAATCCACAATGCATGTCTTGCTAAAATCTTATCTTGCCCTTGCAAATGCTTCAATGCTTCATGATCAGTATACATAACAAACTCCTTCTGAAATAGATAGTGTCTCTAGTGTTTAATAGATTGTACAACAGCATAGAATTCCACATCATACGTATTGTACCTCATCTTCGCTCCTGACAACTTCTCACTGAAATATGCAATTGGACGTCCCTTCTGACTCAACACTCCTCCAATCCCAACCTTGGATGCATCAGTGTGTAGTTCAAACACTAGCTGAAAATCAAGTAATACTAGAATTGGTGCAGATGTCAGCAACTCCTTGATTCGTTCAAAAGCAACTCCTGCTTCCGCCGTCCATGTAAATTGTTTACCCTTCATACAATCAGTCACAGGTGCCATCACACTACTAAAGTGTGGAATAAACCTTCGATAAAATGAAGCCAACCCGTGAAAACTACGAATTTCCGTTATCGTCTTGGGCTGTGGCCAATCTCTGATAGCTTCGATTTTACTTTGGTCAACCTGTATTCCTTCTTCGCCATAAAAACACACTTCTTTGTAGCAGCATAGAATTGTTCTTCACGAAGTATAATTAACACTTTCTTCAAATGCTGAACATGCTCTTCTTTACTAGCACTGTAGATTAGAATATCATCAAAGTAAACCACCACAAATTTCCCAATGTACGGTCTGAAAATTTGGTTCATCACCCTCATGAATGTACTCGGTGCATTCGATAGACCAAACGGCATTACCAGCCATTCATACAAGCCTTCCCTCGTCTTGAATGCTGTCTTCCATTCGTCCCCTGGTCTAATGCGAATCTGATGATAACCGCTCTTCAAGTCAATCTTAGAAAAGATTACGGACCCACTGATTTGATCCAATAAATCATCAAGCCTCGGCATCGGAAATCTGTATCTGACTGTGATCTTATTCAATGCTCTACTATCTGTGCACATCCTCCACGTTCCATCCTTTTTGAGTACCAATAAAGCTGGTACAGCACAAGGACTTAAACTCTCCTGCACACGCCCCTGTTCAAGCAATTCCTCTACCTGCCTCCGCAATTCTTCATGTTCCTTCGGACTCATTCGATAATGTGGTCTGTGTGACAAAACTGCTCCCGGAACAAGATCGATTTGATGTTGTATGTCTCTCAAAGGCGGTAACTCCTTTGGTAACTCATCTGGGAATACATCGTCAAATTCTTTCAAAACTGGTTTAACTTCTTCTGGAATTTCAACCTCTTCTTTGCTCTCACGCCCAATCAATAAAAATACTTCAGGCTCTTTCTCAACCTCCTTAACAAACTCCTTCAAAGATAATAAAGTTTTCAGCTCTTCAATTTCTTCTGACTTACTTTCTCCTTGTGGTCTCTTCTTTGGAACTAGGATAATCTTCGTGCCTTCAAACATAAAACTGTAACTATTGGTCCGACCGTCATGTTGTACTGCTCGATCATACTGCCATGGTCTTCCCAATAATAAATGACAAACATCCATCTCTACTACATCACACCAGATCTCGTCTTTGTATTTCTTCCCAATAGAGAATGGAACACGAACTCGTCTATCCACTTTCACTTCTCCTCTTTTTCTCAACCATGCTAACTTGTATGGACTCGGATGTTTCTCTGTCTTCAATTTCAACTTTGTCACAGCCTCGGTTGAAATAATATTATCACAGCTTCCTACGTCAATCACAAACTTACACACCTTCCCCAGAATAGTACATGTTGACTGAAAAATATTACTTCTCAACCAACTAGCTTCCTCCTGCTTCGGTGTTAAACACGATCTCCTCAGCATTAGATTACAACCTTCATCTCCTGATGCAATATCCTGTTCATCCTCCTCAGCTGGATTAGGACAATCTCCATCAACATCCTCATCGTCAACTTCTGCAATCATGGTTCTCTTCTTTGGATTTGGACACTCACTGCTTTTATGACCCAATTCCTGACAATTGTAACATTTGAAACCATTGTTAACCCTTGCCTTCTCAGCCTCCTTCACCACGGGTCTACTGATAGGTTTAGAAACATTAGAACTCCCACTAACACCCTTCACTTGATTGTTAGAATTAGTAAACACACCACCTCCTCGTCGTCCCTGCTTCTCCCAAGCCAACGCTTTCTGATGTGCTTTTGCTACAGATCTTGGATCGAACATATTAACCATATCCTGGATCTGCATTTGTAATCCCCCAACAAATCTAGCTGTCAGTTGTTCTTCCATCTCCATAATATCATTCCTTGCAATAAGTTGATAGAATTCATCAGCATAGTCATTAACTGTCTTCATGCCCTGCCTCAAGTTCTGCAAACGTTGATACATCAAAGATTGATAATTGTATGGTAAGAACGTTGCTTTCATCAATTTCTTCATCTTCTCCCAAGATTCAACTTTTGACTTTCCCATCCGATCACGTGTAAGTTTGGTCTGCTGCCACCATGCCAAAGCTCTACCCCTCAACCTTGTAGCAACCAACTTCACCCTACGATGTTCTGGAACTTCCTTGAAGTCAAAAATCTCCTCAACATTAGCTACCCAATCTAGAAACTCCTCCGCTTGCATACCACCTTTGAATTCAGGAATTTCAGTCTTCATCCCCGACTCCCACTTGTGATCATACTTAGAGTAATTTCTTCCTTGTCCTCGTCCTTGTCCTCGAACACTACCACCATCATACTCCTCTTCAAAATCAGATGTATATCGTTGTCGATCTCGTCCACCCACATCTCTACTACCTTCTCGTCTACCACCATCCCTTCTATCTACATTCCTCCGTTCACGATCATTCACGTTCCTCCCACGCCCTTGATCATTTTCCACACTTCTGTCTCGATTGGAATGTGGCGAGACTCTACTACCCCCATGGTTAGATTCAGGTGAATCCTTTCTCCGATTTTGATTCATCTCCGTCATAAGCTTCTCTAACCGGCCAATTCCTTCGTTAAGCTTTTCACTAAAGTTTTCATTGATTCTTTGCTCCATCTCATCAGCTTCTTCTCTTCGATACAAAGCTTCTACGTTTTGGTGGCAATTAGCTCTTCTTGGCGGCATACTTGGAAACTTCACAAACTCTTCAACACTTCAAAATTCAAACACTTTTCGGACTTTGATCCAAAATGAAACGGATCGAAACTTCCACTTTGTAGCAAATCGCGATGAACACGATGGACAAAGTTTCGGCTTCCAATACAAATTCGATCAATCAATCTTCGAACAAGCTCTTCTTACTCTCGGCCGTGATAAACAACCTCCACTCTTCACTTCGAGCTCGGCAAATCTCTTTAAAAATGATTAGGCTCCAAGTCTCGATCTAGCTATGATTGGCTAGAACAAGCTCTGATAACAAACTGACGCGGCGGATTAATCAAAACGATGTAAAACGGTGAATGTAGTAATCGGTGGATTGGAAGATACTGAAATGCCCAAATTCGTTGATCCGAAGATACCGAATTCTAGCTATCCCGAACTCGTTGATCGCGCACGATACCGGGTTCAAAGATCTTCAATTCTTCAAGCGTTGATCAAGCGCACTTGATTCCGCGACTCGGCTTCTATAATCGTTGAATCGAGCGCACTCGATTATCCGAAAGAGGAGATAGGAGATTACACTCAACTACCAATTTAAATTGAAAGCACAAAGCTAACAAAAGAGAATTTTATTCAATATTCAACAACCTTTTACAAATGACCATACATGCCTATTTATAGGCTACAACTCAACACAACAGAAAACTTCAAAAATATTACAAGTACTTAGGTCGGAAACGACCTATAGACGACTTACGATCTATCTAAAGTCGGCGACCTAAGACAAACAACACAATACAAGCCTTGCCGACTTACAACATACAGGTTACGACCTAAAAAAAATACAAACGGCTCATCATCAATGGTTCAGATTTACGCGGCATCAGGATCCTCGGCTACAAGCTTTCGCGACTTAACACCCAACGACTTAAGATATCAGCGGTAGAGATTAACTCGGCAATAGAATCAACAGTAAAAACTTTAGCGACTTGAAACATGCGCATCCCAGAACAACGTCTTAAAGAGATCAACGATCTTCATACTTCAGCGACTTAAAGAATGGACGGCATCCGTAGCTTTGCGACCTAAAATAGATGGCTTCAGAAACTTCGCGACCTAGGCCTTGCGACTTAAGACGTCGCGACTTATCTTCCCAGATTACCCAGCGACCTATCATAGGTCGTGACCTTTTCTTGCAACCTAGTATAGGTCGAATCAAAACTCCGCGACCTAACTCCTTGCGACCTAACTTAGGTCGTAACGTCTTCCTGCGACCTATCATAGGTCATGACTTGTTAGGTCGTAGCACCCTCTTAGCTCGTTCCAGTGCTCTATTTTCCCACTCGCTAAGTCGTACACGAGTTAACAACATGTTAGGTCGTTCCAGTATCTCGTTAGGTCGTTGGAGCGACCTAAAGGCCTTGTTAGGTCGTATGCGCCCTAACACTTCACCAATTTGGGATGTACCACTCTTTAGCTTGCTTATCGACTTATCATAGGTCGTTAGACCACTCTTCCCAGCATCACTCGCTTCCTCCTCTAACTCCTTAGGTCGTGAGCGACCTACGAACTCCTTAGGTCGTGAGCGACCTATGCCTTTAACATTCTGCGCTGCATCAGTTGCGCTCACTTCTCAGACCGAGGCTATTCAAACTGACTTTCCTGAGAGTCGTTGTCCTTCATGTGCCATTCATACTCCTCATTTGAAAGAACCAGCGTCTTCATTTATCATTGAAGACTATGAAACCCACGTCAAAGAACTTGAAGCTGCTAACAAATTTCTTATTAAGGAACAAGTCATTGCTGATGATGCTCGAAAGGAATTACATGTTCGGTATGATGAATAAGCGTGAGAGTTGGAAGAGTATAAACAAGCTACTCTTTGGCAGCATGCCTACATCACAAAGAAACATTCGAAGGTACCCAAATTGCAAGAGAAGCTCGTGTCTGCTCTGAATCGCATTATTGAATTGGAGGGATTGCTAAAAGACGTGGAGAGCTATTATAGGGTTATTAATGAAGAGGAGATCATGAAACTTAAAAAAGAAAATGATAAAATGTCTCAACAGGTCGCTATCTAGCTATTTAAAGAGGATGACCCTAATACCTCTTGCCCACAAGCGGCTCCCGCACCTCCTTCGAGTATTGATGAGGATGAGGTTTCTTAATGAAAGAAGCATTTTATGGCATATTACCAGAATAAAGTTGATGAGTTAAAAGATTTCTATAAAGAACAACTGAAGGATTCAACCAGTTGTGTGAAGGTAGAGAAACGCTTTTCGATTTACAACTTGTTTGGCTCACTTTTAAAGAAAATAAAAAGACAAAAGTGGAGGTCTTGGACAATTTTGAGCATGTGCGCTGCACTACTATTAAGCGTATTAATGGCCTTGAGGAAGAGGTATTGTGCTTAGATCCTAACACACTGACCTTGGCTTCCTCTTCCTCCCATCCTGCCTCCCTTATGTATGCACAATCTAATTTGGTTAAGAATCTTAAAGAGGAAAGGTTAAGCGTGTTATGGCAAAAATTTCCCTAAAATGTGCAGTCGACTTCTTCATGCATTTTAAACCGACCTTAGACTTTAAGTCTTCTCTATAATCTACTCGGCTATGTATTTAACGAACATTACCTTGGTAACCACTAGTCGGATGCCATGTACGATCCCCATGTTACTTTTGGTAGAGCCCGGCGCTGCTCGTTAGTGGTAATTACTTCTCCATCCTTTTAACTCTAGAGAAGACTCTGCGCAACCCCTTGTGCTCGTCTCTCGAAGGCAGGTTGGCACTCAAAGGTGTCCATATGGCAGAAGGGTTATCGTTAGTGACCTTTTTAACTTGGATTTAGATTGGTCATGTAATTTTTTTGTAATTGTAGCTGGTTAAATGAATGTAATTTCCATATCGTTAAACTCAAGTTCAGACATCCTATGTTCGTGCATGGTATGTAAAGAGTGGGTTTAGATAAAAATAGATTATAACTTTTGTTTTTACCTAGCAAGCTTTGTGTAGATTCTGAGATTGTACCTGACTCGTTTGTTATTCTGTATTCCATACATCGTCTTTTTCTGCCATTTTTGATTGACTTCCAACGCAGGTACTTATGCCATTCAGTTCATACTTTTTGAACTTGGTTATATATATGTATGTACATATGTATGTATATGTATGTATGTAATATGTATATAAGTCATGCGCTTGGCATGGTCTGCTACATTTTTAGTGCGGACTAAGGGTGTTTTTGACTGAGAAGTTAGGTCATGTATTTACAACCCTTCTTAATTTATGCCCATGGTTTTTTGTATTGCTTAAGGCTGTTTAATATCCTTACATCCAGTGTAATTATTTGGCTAAAAATCTAAGTCGTGTGTGATACAACTCAATGTTGTTAGCTATGGTAGTAAAATTAACACAAGGAGATGTTTATACTGGTTCGGGTCATCTAATATCCCTACATCAAGTTCATTGTATTATTACTTTTCATAATAATAACAATACTTGTTATTTTGCTATACAATTAATACTGCTTATACAAAGTAATGCCTAAGATGCTTGGAATTCCAAGTTCAATGAACCAGATTTCCATCAGGTCTTGAGAGTCGGTAAGCCCCATTAGTAAAGACTTCTACTACAACCAATGGGCCTTCCCAATTTGGACATAGAGTACCATCTATTGGGTTCTTTGTGTTGGCCATCACTCTATGTAGTACTAGATCCCATTTGCAGAAGTTTCTCTCTATGAGTCTAACGTTGAAATTTTTGTCATCTTTTGTTAGTACATGGTGGATCGGACTGCTGCATTGTCTCTTCTTTCTTGAATAAGATCGAGGACAGCTTCTTTCAATTCCTTGCTATTTTGCCACATATGATAATCTTTTATGTGGTGGGATCTTTATCTCAACTGGGAGCATTGCTTCATAGCCATAGGTTAAGGAGAAAGGTGTGTGGCTAGTTAGGGATCTGGATGAGGATCTGTAAGCCCACTGTACTAGGGATTACTCATCTCCCCACTTTCATTTAGCCTTCTGCAGCCTTTTCTTTAGCAGTTTCTTAAAGGTCTTGTTTGCTGCTTCGACTTTCCTATTGGCCTATGGTGCATGATAGAAGAGTAACTTTTTATTGTCAAGTATCTTTCACAAAGTTCTACAAACTCCTTACTCTCAAATTGGGTTTCGTTGTCAGAAATTATTTTATATAGGATCCCAAACCTAGTAATTATATTCCTCACAATAAAAGTGACATCTTCTTTGCAATAACTGTAGCAAAGGGTTTTGCTTCCTCCCACTTGGTAAAATAGTCTATTACCACTATGGCATATTTTGTCCCTCCTTTAGACATAGGAAGTGGTCTTATCAAGTCTATGCCTCATATGTCAGACGACCATGGGCTAGCTAATGAGATGAGCTCATGGGAAGGTTGTCTTAGGTTGATGGAAAATATTTAGCATCCGTTACATATTCTAACGTATTCTTGTGCTTCTTGAAGTGTGGTGGACTAGTAATAGTTGCATCTTAGCACTTTCTTTGCTTACTTAACTCCTCTAGAATGGTCTCCGCACTGATCTTCATGTACTTCGCCCAAGACTCATATTCCTTCCTCTTTGGAAACACGTCTAAGATAAGGGGCAGAGTATCCTTTATTGTATAATATGCCATCAAAGAAGGAGAAATATGAATCTTGATATTGAATTTTACGAGCTTCATTCTTGTTTGGGGGAAGGATTACTCTTGCCAAGAATTGTTTGGTGGGGGTTATCCATGAATCTTCCTTTATATATGGAGGGATAGGGGCAGGTGGAGTCTGCCTTCTATTTTCAACTGCTTCTTGGCCTTGATCTTATCCGGCCGTAGCTTGTTGTGCCCTAGTTAGGGCCAGTAATTTGTTTTACTAATGCTTGGTTCAGCTTGATGTCCTATTGGGACAACTTTTATTTTATGTGCTACTTTAGAGCTAGCAAGTTTAGCCAATGAGTCCGTAGAAGAATGTTTTAATATGGGATTTTCTCTATATCTAATTGATCAAACTACTCTATCAACCTTTTGGACAGTTCTACATATTTACCTAAGGTTGGCTATTTCATTTGGTAATTCCCCTATACTTGATTTATAGCTATTTAGGAATCACTATGAATTTTAATATTGGTTACTTTCATTAACTAAGCCATCCTTAAGCCTATAAGGAGGCTTCATATTCTTCCACATTATTGGTAGCTTTGAACCCAAGTTGCACTTCCCAAATAATTTATGTTCATCTGATTGATCAATACATATCTATACGTTCCCCCTGTTCATTTGATGCCCCATCTACGAATAATTGCCAGAACTATGGAGTGGGCGTCTCTTCCTCATATTGTGGCTTAGTAAGCAGCGTGCATTCCACTACAAAATTTGCTAATGCTTGTCCTTTGATTGCTTTTCTTGGGCAGTAGGAGATACCATGCCAACTAAGCTTCATTGTCCATCTTAACAAGCGTCCCGATGTCTTTGGCTTATACAGTATTTGCTACAACAGTCTGTCTGTGAGGACTTTGATGGGATGAGCTTGAAAGTATGACCGTAATTTTCTTGCTGTGAGGAATAGGTTATAGGCTGACTTTTCAATGACTGAGTAGTTGAGCTCTACTGCAAAAACCCGCACCTTTTGACACACCGATCCAAAGCCTAGGGTGACTTTCAAACTCGCGTCATGCCAAAAAGTACAAGATGTTGGGTTTTTAAAACATTACAGTGCATAATTATAAGGGTAAATTCTAAGACATTCTACACTTTTAGAATTCACAGTGGAAGGAATTAAAATATAAGTACATAAATTAGACATTTTAGAAAAACAGTCTCCAAAATACTTGTTTTATGTATACACTATCTCCAAAGTACAACATAAACTTAGCAAACAATTAATACAATAGGTTACTACATGAGAACCAATGAAAAATATGAGAACTCGAACGTTGAGCTTCCTCCACCTTGAACTATGCCTGATAATCTACTAACCTATTATCCTATGTTATGGGAAAATGAAAATAAGGGAGTGGGTCAGACAAAATGAGAAGACCGCCCTACACCTCCAATGCTTATGTAACCGTATAACACGTTGTTGGAGCATCCAGCCGATGCAGGATGATGGTCTAAGGAAAGAAAAGAAGCAAAGAATAGGAATATAAGAGAAAACAATAGAAGAGAAGAAGAGAAGAAAAACTTGCCACATTATAAAGTCATAGAACCTATCGCATATCTCTCATCGCATTGAATAAAATATAATAGTCATTATAGATACAAAACAAACAAGACAGCAGTAACTACTTGACCATAAAATCAGAGTACATAGGCTCATACAATTATACAAAATAGTAATAGAATTTATACAAATGATAAATAACTCGACTGATAAATTGTCTCTAATAGTAGGATGTCGAACACTGTCAAGGCTCCAAAGTGTCACATAGCGGAATAAGCAATAATAAGCCCAAAATATAAATATGAGAAAGCGTCGCCTCCTACTAGTCCATCTACACAACTTTGTATGCTTTTTAGACCTGTTATCTAGTCTACTCATTCAAGAGTACACGAGATAATAAAAAGCAAAGCATATAACCTCGGGTCAGCCAACAGTCTAGTGTGTGCAATAGACAATCTCAAAATACTATGAAAGTAGATATAGTATATAGGACAAAGAGAATCATACCTGACCTGTCCTTACATCTAATCAATTAGACTAAAACATAAGATATATGCTACTCTATCATAGTCATCGTGGATGTACTATACATCAAAGTATTATCGAGTGTTCGAGTATCTACATCAATGATAACTACATCATGTGACATCCATTGAGTGATAAACAGCCAAAGAAAATATAGCATCCATCATCCATCATCCATCCTCACATTACTCACTCAATGCATTGGATATATGATACTCACATACTTCATCTCGTCATCAAGGACTACTCAACGTACATGGTCACTCGATCCATAAGGTTATAAACAAGTTTTAGCGTTAAGGAACGATCTACCTCTTAGACTCATGTTGTCTTTATTCAACTAGGCAAAGCCGACTTTAGGCACATGCACTTGAGCATCATAATCATTTGGAGTAACTTGGACACTCCACAATAATGTTTTGCACCATCCCAACAAACATATTCTGTAAATCGGGGTTAGTGGCCCCTGATCTTGCCCACTCCTCAACTCTAGAGATGGAGTCAATAGTGGCATTTCTCGTATGCCAGATCACTCTTAATACATAAAAGATTGATCGGTCTCCCATAAGAAAAACTGCATCAACGGTACTTATGTGTGCAATAAAACTTATATACTATATATAATACTATATAGTTTTGAAAACCAAAATATATAACAAATACGCACTCTCTCGTATATATGTACACTCTATATCCAGTCTATGGCGACAACACCTATAATATCTATACTGGATCACTGTGTCAACCTAGGTTAATCATGTTACCTAAGCTCTAATACCAAATGAGACGACCAGCCTACACCTCCAATGTTGATATAACCGTATAATGCATAGCTGGAGCATCCAGCCAGTCCAGGATGATGGTCTAAGGAAGACGAAGTAAAGAAGAGGAATAGAAGTGAAAACAATAAAAGAGAAGAAAGAGAAGAGAAAAGAAACCTACCACATCATACATTCACAGAACCTGTCGCGTATTTCACATCGCATCGAATAGAATATAATAGTCATTACAGATATAAAACAAACAAGACAACAATGTCTACATGAACCATAGAATCAGAGTACACAGGCTCATACATTTATACAAAACAACAATAGAGTTTATACAAATGATAAAAAGCTAAACATATAACTATCTCTAGTAGTAGGAATTCAAACACTATCGAGGCTCCATAGTGTCACACGATGGAATAAGCAATAATAGGCCCAAAATATAAATATGAGAAAGTGTTGCATCCTACTAGTCCATCTACACAACTCCATATGCTTTTTACACCTGCTATCTAGTCTACTCATTTAAGAGTACCCGAGATAATAAGAAGCAAAACATAAAACCTTGGGTCAGACAACAGTCTTATGCGTGCGATGGACAATCTCCAAATACTATGAAAGTCGATATAGTTTACAGGACAAAGGGTACGGAGAATCATACCTGACATGTCCCTACATCCAAAGAGTTAGCACATAACATAAGATATATGCTGCTCCACCATAGTCATCATGGGTGTACTACACATAAAACTACTAGTGGGTGTCCAGGTATCTACATCAAAGATAACTACATCCTGTGACATCCATAGAGTGATAAAAAACCAAAGCAAACATATCATCCATCCTCATATCACTCACTTAGTTTGTTGGATATATGATACTCACATACTCCATCTCATCATCAAAGACTACTCAACATCCTCGGCCACTCGATCCATCAGGGTATAGATAAGTTCTACTGTCAAGGAAGTCTACCATGTCATCACTATGTCCTCACGTCAACGCACTATAGTATATAACCCTATCAAGGTCCTAACATCAAGGACTCTAGGGTCTGAGCAGATCAGGTCCTAATGTTAAAGAATTCTAATCATCTCATGTACCCTTATCTCATGAGTGTGCCTCATCATATCGAGTATCAATAATCCCTTTACACATGTCATCAATAGCAGAGCTTATCCTAGACTATCTCTACGACTCCAATCATGAAGTCATCACAGTCGGAAACTACTCTAGACAACCATCATTAGTCATAGAATCTCGTCATATATCCTGTAAGCTTCCTCCAACAATCCCCTCAATATGACTCATAGCCATCTGCTTTGCACCTTGAAATATAGCTATCCCATTATTGAAGCCATCACTTCCCATCACGAGTTATCATTATCAAGTCCCAAAGTAATCATGTCAAAGTGTCAAATCCTCGCTTCACCACCAAAAGCACTCGTAGAAGAGCTATAACGTTGAAATCAAATGTCGAACGAACGAACCATCATGTCGTGCTCCGCAAAGCCTCTCCATCGTCCGCATCAAAAATAGGCCAAATAGGCCATCATTATTAGTGGTAGATACCGACCACTCCAGAGTAGTCAATAATGGTCACTTCGGTCGTGCACTCAACCAAAGATGGCTAAGTACTGACCAATGAAAACATCCGGCATCCATCCTATAGTCCGAGGCACATACCCAAGTCCACCATCTCTCATCTTTAGATCGGTCAGTACTTACGAAACTCTATGCATGAAATTATATCATATGTGATATTTTATAACACTATATTGCATACGATCGACGGTTTCAACCAAACTATGCAAACAAGCATACATACAACCAACAAGCATACATACATCTATCATAGCATGTGTACAAATATAACATCTCTATAGTTACCAATAGGGGGATTCATATCAAAAGTAGCCTAAATCTAGCAATTTTATAAAAATTGTCCATCAACTAGACAAAGTGTGATATTTAATTTAAAACCATTTTAAAACACTTCTAAATTAAGATGTAGGTTTAAATATATTTAAAAATCATGTTTTAAAGTTAGAAATCATTTCAAAACGCCATTTTTATACAATACTAACAATCATAGTACGGTGAGAGAAAATATCACTCGCCTCAACAGAAGCCATCCAATCTAATGTCAAATCGAAGAGCTTTCCATCACGAGCATGACGCAAGAAAGTGCATCCAAATTGGACCTCGTACATAAAAGATACGGGTTTTATTAGAAATAAGATTAATTAAATAATTAATTATATTTAATTTACTAATTACCTCTCATAATCCTTCTTCCCCCAATCAAAAAATCCCCTACCTGTACATATCATGCATACACACCCATACACGCATACCCTCTCTCCTCCTTTATCCTTCATTTCTCGAGAATCATTGCACCGTCAATTGTATCGCACCACACTTCGTTTCCCCTTCACGTCAAACCCCTTAAATCGAACCCCAGCTCCCTCCTGCAATTTGCATCCTGTAGTCGCACAACCTCTGCTCTATTGTCGCAATTTCCTCGCCCAGGCTTGAGCTCCAGTGGTTAGTGCTGGGAGATGCACATCGCGAATAGAAGTGCAATGGCACAAACCTTGTCACCTAACTCCATATATTCCTCCTCCACGACCTAACCCTAGTTTCGCGTCCATACACGGCCACCACCCCAATCACCATAGCATGTGTCACCGTCGCCACCGATGCAAAGCACTTCTTCATACGAGTTTAAAGGACCTGACCTCATGATTTATCGTTGAGTGAAACTCTCGATTTAATTTATTAGAGGGTTTAAGGGAGGAGGTGGCCATATTTCTTTCACAGGCAATGTAATAGTGAATGGATGAGAGACGGGTAGATTAAGATAGTGTACATTTACATTAATATAATATATTACTTATTTGATTTCTCAAATAAATCGTCGTACATTTCGAGCTTGTATGATCACACGACGCGTTCGATTACAATGAAATTGTACATTACCTCATTTTTTCGGTCATAATGGCATAAATTTCATCACTATCCGAGACTGTGCTCTGGGATGATAATTTCATGCATCTCTAGATCATTTTGGCCTTGAATCGTCCAATCTACAATATAGCGATATTTATACTCATTTTAATTCGCAACGTCGATCCGAAAGATATGGAAGTGGTCTCGAGTCATAATTTTGATCATATGCGAACAATTGTATTTTTGGACCAATTAATTAATGATTCAATATTTAGATCAATTTTTTAAATATCCTATCTTTAAAAATACAGGTCCTTACACAAAAGTCTGGTGAATGAGTACAAGTTTCACATATGGTGATCATGTGCAGTTAGCTTTAATCTACCCTAAACCACCTAGGGTGTGCTACAAGTGTCCATGAATTCCTAAGGTCTATTGCCTAAGAGTTCTTATCTAATACAATGATTGAAATATGGGTCGAACCTCACATTAAGGATCGATCAACGCTTATAGAGCTAACCAATAAGGAAACAACACCCACATGCTACAGTCGAAATCAATTTCCACTATTATCACCCCATAATGCTACTGTGGGAACTACTCTCCTATTAATACGATTTCCTATAACCCAATTACACATGGAGGGGGAGAACCCAAAATGCTAAATAGTCGGGGTGTCTCATCGTCTGCACCCATGTCCATCTCTCGATCATAGTGTTTGCCTCTTACTGCATGCACCAGTGTCCACCTTTATCACATCACGTCAGAACCGTGTATACATGAACTCTGTTGTGTCGGGCCGCTTCTCCCTATATCGTCACTTGTGTTGGGCCTGACTAAGACTAAATAGAATCCCTTGTTGATACTGGGCCGCTTTTCTAATTATTGCCTCTTATCGTACCAGGCCTGACTATGTCTTACTATAATAGAATCCCCCATTGCACCGGGCCGCTTTTCTAATTATTGCCTCTTATCATATCGTGTCGGGCCTGACTATGTGTTACTGTAATAGAATCTCCCGTTGGTGCCGGGCCGCTTTATAGTTATTGCCTTGTTGTCGATTACTCGACCCCAATTGGGTAAACGACATATACCCAACACCAAAATGACCTAGCGTCCTCTCATAGGGAACTAACTTCCCTACGGTCTCTAGCATACTTAGTTGGCCAAAAATATGCTTACACAAAAATTAACAACTTATATAATTTTTATCATGAATTATATGATTTTTATTACCAACCTGGGCCTTCGGTCGAGGTTCAAAATCTGCTTTTTACATGTTTATCGGTCGACCACTCGGGATGAGTGGTCGTTCGGTTGTAGGCTAAAATTTAGGGTTCATTAATTTTCTGAAGTTGATTTTACTTTGGTTAATTTCATTTGTCGATTATAGTTTATAGTGAACCCTAATCATTAAGTTTGACTAGTCTATATTTCTCAATTTCAACTGTTCAATCTAGGGTTTGCAAGTTTTAGGGTTTATAGATTTATTAATTAATGGGTATACCGAGTTTATAGATTTGAGAATTTACAGTTAAGTAATTAAAGGGTGTGCTAGCATAAACATTGGATTTATCAAATTACAATGATTTCAATTTCTACCCTAGATTACAGATTTTAGTTTGGGGTTTTACGGTTTTTATTTTAAATAACTAAGACCCTAAATCAAATAGAATGGATTAAACCTAACTATAATAATCATCTAATTAAATTTGTTCCCACTTACCTTACGCCTAAGCTCTTCCAATTTGCTTTGCTTGGGAATTGCCCTCTAAACGCTTGCTCTACCTAGATTTGATTTGTTGTATTTCTTCCACTTTGATTTTAATTTTATTTTGAAAAAATTTAGGTTTGTAGAGGAGAAGAGAAACTAACATAGTTTTGGTACACTGACAAATTTTGTAATGAATTGAGGTTTAGGTTAGGTGTATATTTATAAGGGATTTGGTTTAACTCTAACCATTGATTAACCCTAGAAGAACCTTTGTTTTTCATCCTAAGCGCTAATCAATTACTTCGTCTCCATTTAAAAATAATTGGTTAAATCTAGGCTTTTGAATTAGTATATTAAATCTGAATGGTTATCTAGTTAACACTTCCTTAATCATTAAGTTTTATTTATTTCCTTTAACTCCTTTCCTCTTTCTATGTAAAAAAACATTTTCGTTATCCAAATTAATGTAATTACAATTCCAATCAATGCCATTGAATTATATATATTTATACATATATTATTAGTCATTGTAGGGAATCTTAGCATAAAAATATATATATACGTATATATCTAGACAATGATTAAAAACTTTATTTTTATTATTTTTTCAATATTTAACTAGTATTTATCTTTCCAAAACTAAGTTATTAGACTTTCCCTATTCCTTACAATGAAAGAAATAACATACCTATTTAATAATAAATTTCATTACTACTTAATTGATATTACTTTAGAAAGAAAGAGACAACATTGTATATGTATGTATAATTACTTAAAATAATTAGAAACTTTATTATCCATCACTTAATTGCACCATCAATTTTTAGTTGATTAATATTATGCTTCAAAGTTCAAATTGGATTCACCCATTTTACTTTATTTTACTTTTATATTTTATTTTTTTAGTAATAAGGAGATAAGGTGCTCTACATTCCTTTTTAAAATAATGGTATATTTCCATATTGTGTTACCTCTATCTCTACAATATTACTTGCATCCTTATTTTCCTTAAACATATTATTATCACTCTTTTCTAACATTAGCAACATGCATTTAGTAATAAATTGCTCCATTAATCCAATTAATATCATTACCTATGTGCATGTAAATATATTTCTTTTAAGATAACATTTAATTTTATGTATATTCACTTTTCAAACATATAATATTAGATATATTCATTTTCTTTAAAGTATTTTATTATATTTTGTTTCTAACATATGTAATTTATATTAATTACAGTAGTAAATTCTATAAAAGGTTAATTAATGCTCTCTCTCTTTGCATTAAATATATTCTTCTTATTCTTTAATGTCCATTGATAATATTGTATTCTTTTTAAATATATTGATATATTCTTTCTTTCTCTTTTTTCCTAGTATACTCAATCTATTAAGTATAGCAATAATTTCATCATTAATGTTTTCCCCTTGAAGCATTTTCACATTTGTGCGCATAAATACTTTTCCATTCTTCTCTTTTAAATGCACATACATCATTGTATCCTCTCTCTCTCTTTTTTCTTTCTTTCTTAAAGTAATTCATACATACTCAACTTATTTCTTAACAAATAAGTTTTTCTTTGTTCTTATATTAATTCTTAAACTTAGTCTTTCCAAATAGGCATAAAACATGAAATGTGTGCTATGGTAAACATTTTGTATCTTCTTCATAGGGTATTTGTTTCTAACAACTTATATATGGATCTGGTTACAAAATTCTTCTTGATACAATAGAAAAGTCAATTCTCTGAATTCCTTCATTTATAGAATTTTATTATTTCATCCTTTTATGTGAAATTACATTTTTACCCTTATTAATATTTTAGTTTATTATTAAAATTTCTGTGGTATTACATTCTCTCCCCCCACAAAAAGATTTTGTCGATGAAATCTCTATGGATGGAAAATTGTAACTTGCATATACAAAAACCAATATCTACAATCATCTACTAACCATCAACCACTTGCAATCATTCTACTTAGTTTAAATTTTCTAATGCAGCATGGACATATTGCTATGGAATGCAGATGTACCTATAACTAATGCAAAATTAGGCAGTCTCCTACACTAAAGGACCTCCTACAATGCAAGTGGTTATGCTATGCATCCAAAATGTATGCAATATCCTATGGAAATATACTTGCAATTCTACATGTATGCACAACCATTCCATCTATATGCAATGTCCATATGCATAATGCTCAATAAGATAAACTACAACCAAGCATCCATATGTATAATATCCAATAATCTAAACGATATGTAAGAGATAGTGCAAATGTGTCTGTAATACCTAGAGGGTATACTGTCCTAAGTGTATAAAGAAACAATCTAAACAATACATCCACAGCATCCATCACCCATAACATGTCCTATTGACATGTTTACAACCATTCCTACCATCTAAACATTCCTACCTATGAAATATGCTAAGCTAAACACTAAGCGCCTAATTAACTATACTAACTAAATGGAAACATACCAAAAAAGAGCTTAGATGGCTAACACGGATTTCCTCCTAGGCCTCCCAAATACTCTTAACTGGACCGTTCTTCTATCTTAAATTATTGACTTTACTACTGACATGTGAACTCAATCTAAACCGCTAAAAATGTACGTGCATAGGTAAACCTCTATAGTCCTTGCTGCTAACTCACCTAAACTAATGTCGCTATACACCATAACTAATAACTTAAGCATAAGTATGTTCTTATCGGAACGCAGCCATATGCAACCTTCAATGCACATACACATAACCTTAAATCATTCCAGTAGTAATTGCTTAAGTTAATGCCCCATGATAGTTTTATGAACAAATAGTGTCCTTTTTATCTAAGGGATGATTGAAAGAAATCATACCATTTTCTTCTCAAAGTCTTATGAAAATCTTCTAAATCTCATTTTCCATAAAAGTCTCCTCCACATCTTTAATGCATGCAACTGTAATATTATATATATATATATATATATATATATATTTCTCAGTGGGAACCCAAATCTTTGACTTCAACTTTATCTAGAATATCCTTTGTAGTTTGAATTTCCAAAATTTTTACCATTCCCTAATACCATTTTAACCCAATAGACATAATGACCAAAACTTTAGTTCATACTTAGGGATTTCTGCATTTTAATGCTTTGGAATTACATCTTCCCCAAAAGGAAGTGTGAACTTTATAACTTTCCATAAATTATCTAAAAGAGGACTTGTGTTATATTTGAAATTACAAGGAATAATCTTTTTTGTTTTATTGAAATAGACGGTACAAAGTACGGTAAACATCCCTATTTTGTACATCTCTTTTGGGTATATATTCCTCGTTTTTCAAACGATGTACTTTTATACTAAACTGGATAATTTTGGAAATTTACATTACTGCACACTTCATTTGAATAAATTAAAATACTACTTAAATCTCACTCTAATTTATAACAACTTCTAATTATATCTTCTCGACCATGGTTACCCAAAAAAATTTAAGAATTCTTATACAACTTTCGTAATGAAGTTTCTCATTAATTTGGGGACTACTTCCCCCTTATTTTTCGTATTCAAGTAAGTGCAATACTTAACCCAAAGGTTTACATATGCCTACGAACACATCTGTTATGAGGTAAATCCAATAACATGTATATTTTCGCACTCCTGTCCACTTTGTCCGCCCGTAGCCTTCACAGAAACAAGACAACGCCTGGACCGCCCATAACTGACAAGTATCCTACCCTCACCTATTTGGTACCGACCTTGCTGCTATAGTGCTGACCCTACATTTACCGTTCCATTTAGATTGCCTAATGTAATCGAGGAATTGCTCATTTGTTACTTAACGCTCCCTATAAGGATTGAAGTAAACCATACTTGGCCCTTTAACACTTCAAGCCGAAAAACTTCTTACATCCGCAGTATTCTTTGATGCAATTAAAACATCTTGACTTACTCTTTCCTTATTGTGAAATATGTTTACCCAAATCATACTTTCCAACTTTCTTGTGCAAAATTTTTACAATCTAAACCATACTTAAGTAGAAAGACATAGGTGTCTTTCGTTCTTTACTATTATAGGAAGTTTGACATAGTGCTATATCCCTTCAATTCAACAGTTGAATGGAAAGGTTGCTAAATTCTCATTTTAGCTTTTTATCTCTATCCCAACCATTCCAATGCTTCTATATTTCCATAGTCAATTCTATATTTGTGGGCTTTTTAATCCTTTTTATCTAACTTCAATTTAACTCTTTTCTTTTAAGTTTAAGTGATAATCATAGTACTTTCATTTTTCCATTTAAATCAGAACCTATTTATTTAACATAATTTCCACAAAACTAGTAAGTTTTTAAAACTTTAAAGCTCACTTTTCATTTTTAACAAATGCATCCATTTTACTAAGACCATGACATTTCTTTAATTAAATTAGCAAACGGTGAAATTACTGAGCAAAATGTCTATAAAACACACCATTTTTATAAAAAAATCTTTCATAAATAAGAAATTTTTACAAAAGCATATTTTTAAAGATAATTTGGCATTTTTAACTTCTTATTATTATTACTTAGAGTTTGACAGAGACATCGATAAAAGACATTTTCAAGTATTAACCATTTCTTATTTATAAAAGAAGTCCAAAAATTAAGTCTTATATACTTCTCATTTTTTTTTTCAAAAGTTCTATTATTAAAAACAAAGTACACATTGGAGGTAAGTGTAACAATGTGCCTAAGAGACAAAAAAAAGTTTTATAACAGTTATTAAAATCCACTTTTCATCTAATTCTCTAATTTTCCTTTTTAAACAAATTTTATAAAGTTTTTTTGATTATTTTATATAAATCATAAACCAAAATTTTTTACTATTAAAAATATCGAACATCTACTGTTTCTAACCTATATAAAACATTTTCATTGGTTTATCACTTAAACCGGAGTAGACAATAACAACCAATTACCTAAGCCCACTTATACCTAACAATGCTTTAAGTGCATAAGGTTTTCATCCTTTTTTTTAAAGACTGTTAACTCAAGTTTATTTTCCAATACGATGTCCAACTTCAATATGGAAATACTCTAACCATACCCTTAAGTAAATAGGAGTCCTTGCAACTACTACCAATATGAGAATATGGTTTCTACTTTAACTAGGGAATTTGCCTTAAATTTATAAAGTCCTCCTCATGTCCCCTTTATACTATCAACATCACATTCCTATTATATGAGTCTCGCAGTACTAATCTTCTTCATCCACCCTTAAATTTATAATTTACTTGCAATTGCTAGTTGCTGTAGAAAACCTTCACTAGCCTTTCTAGAGTCATTCCTCTAAAACTTATACTCATTCTTACTATTTGTGATTGGGAATTATTTTCAACTTTCCTAAGGATAGTATAGGCATGAATAAAGGGAACTACGATATATAGGTAAAATTTTTGGAAAGCTTTTTGAAAACTTTTGTGTATATATATGCATATTTTCCAAACCTATTTTTGTGAAAACATTTTGGAAAATATTTTAAAAACCCACTTTTTTCAAAATCCTTTCAAGTATCTCAAAATGTGCCCGAATCATATGGATCTTAAACCTCAGCTTTGATACCAAATGTAATAACCTGCACCTCCCGACACACCGATCCAAAGCCTAGGGTGACTTTCAGACTCACGTTAAGCCAAGAAATATGAGCTATTGGGTTTTTAAAACACTACAGAGTATAATTAATAGTAAATTCTAAGAAAATCTACACTTTTAAATCTCGCAGTGGAAGAAAATATAAGTACATAAATTAGACATTTCAAAAAAACAGTCTCCAAAATACTTGTTTAACATATACACTATTTCCAAAGTACAATATAAGCTTGGCAAACATTTAATACAATAGGTAACCACATGATAACCAATGAAAAATATGAGAACTTTAACATTGAGCTCCTTTCTCCCCGAATTATGCATAATCATTTGCTATTCTATTATCCTGTGGTGGGAGAAAATGAAAAGGAGGGAGTGGGTCGGATAAAAGTCCGGTGAATGAGTACAAGTTCAACATATGGTGATCATGTGTAATTAGCTTTAAATATAACCAAACCACTTAGGATATGCTACAAATGTCCATGAATTCCTAAGGTCAATTGCCTAAGGGTTCTTATCTAATCCAAGGATCGAACCTCACACTAAGGATCAGTCAACGCTCCTAGAACTACCCAATAAGGAAACACTGCCCGTAGGCTACTATGGAAATAATTTTCCACTAATATCACCACATAATTCTACTATGGGAAATGCTCTCCCATTAATACATCTTCCCATTACCCAACTACGCCCGGAGGGGGAGAACCCGATATTTCGACTCACGGGTGTGTCTCATCGCTACACCCGTGCCCACCTCTTGATCGTAGCGTTTGCCTCTTCTTGCATGCGCCGGTGTCCACCTATATCACATTGCATAAGAACCCCTGCTAGTGCTAGGCTCCTTATACTGTCTCTTATTGTACAACGTCGGGCCCGACTAGTCTGAATAGAATCCCCTGCTAGTGCTAGGCTGCTTTTCTAATTATTGCCTTTTGTCGTACCGCGATGGGCTTGATTATGTCTTACTATAATAGAAAACCATGTTGGTACCAGACCGCTTTTCTAATTATTTCCTCTTATCGTACCATGTCAGGCCTGGCTATACTTACTATAATAGAATCACCCGTTTGTACCGGGCCATTTTTCTAGTTATTTCCTTTTTGTCGATTGCTCAACCCTCAATTGGGTAAACAACCTATACCCAACACCGAAATTACCTAGCGTCCTCTCATAGGGAACTAACTTCCCTACTGTCTCTAGCATACTCGCTTTGCCCAATATACGTTCACACAACAGTTAACAACTTATATAATTTTTATCACGAATTATATGATTTTTATTACCAAATTGGGCCTTCAGCCGAGGTTCAAAATATGCATTTTACATGTTTATCAGTCGAGCGATTGCGGTCGATCGCTCAAGATGAGTGGTCGACTGGTCGTAGACTAAAATTTAGGGTACATTATTTTTCTGATGTCAATTTTTCTTCGATTAATTTCGTTTGTCGATTGCAGTTTACAGTGAACCCTAATCACTAATTTAGCCAGTCTATATTTCTCAATTTCAATTTCATTTCAATTTCAATTGTTCAATCTAGGGTTTACAGGTTTTAGGGTTTGTGGATTTATTAATTGAAGGGCATACTGAGTTTATAGATTTTAGAAGTTACTATTAAGTATTAAAGGATGTGCTAGCAAAAACATCAAATTTATCAAATTACAGAGATTTCAATTTCTACCCTAGATTATAGATTAGTGTTTTACAGTTTCAATTTTAAATAACTAATACCCTAAATCAATTAAAATGGATTAAACCTAACTGTAATAATCATCTAATTAAATTTATCCATACTCACCTTACGCCTAAGATCTTCCAGCTTGCTTGAGATTCGCCCTCCATACGCTTGCTCTTCCTAGATTTGATTTGTTATCTTTCTTTTAGTTAATTTTCATTTAATTTTGAAGAATTATAGGTTTGTAGAGGAGAAGAGCAACTGACAGAGTTTTGGTATACTGAATTTTTTTATGATGAATTAGGGTATATGTTAGGTGTACACTTAGAAGGGATTTAAATTAATTCTAACTGTTGATTAACCCTAGGAGAATCTTTATTTTCATCCTATATGTTAATCAATTACTTTGTCTCCAAATAGAAATATTTGGTTAAATTTAGGCCATTAGATTAATATATTAAATTTAGTCAATTACTTTGTTTCCAAATAGAAATATTTGGTTAAATTTAGGCTATTAGATTAATATATTAAATTCGGATTGTTATCTAGTTAATGCTACCTTAATCATTATGTTTTGTTTGTTTCCTTTTACTCCTTTCCTATTTCTATGTAAAAAATAACATTTTCATTATCCTAATTAATTTCATTACAATTCTAATCAATGTCATTAAATTATATATATGTATACATATAATATTAACCGTTGTAGGGAATCTTAAGCATATACACACACACATATACATACACACGTATATATCTTGACAATGATTATGAACTTCTTTTTCAATATTCAACTAGCATTTATCTTTTCAAATTCAGGTTATTAGATTTTCCCTATTCGTTGCAAAGAAAGAAACTTTTATTACTACTTAATTGATATTTCTTTCTAAAGAAAGAGATAACAGTGTACATGTATGCTACAATAATTAGAAACTTTTATTTTTTAGTTTTTTTACTAATAGGGAGATAGTATATTCCATATTTTTTTTGAAATAATTATTTATTTCCATATTTTGTTACCTCTATCTCTACAACATTACATGTATCCTTATTTTCCTTAAATATATTATTATCTCTCTTTTTTAACATAAGCAAAATACATTTAGTAATAAATTGCTTCATTAATCTGATTAATATCCTTATCTTTGCGCATGTAAATATATTTCTTTCAAAATAACCTGTTACTTCCATATATGTTCACTTTTCAAACTTATAGCATTAAATATATTCTTTTCCATTATAATATTTTGTTATATTCTCTTTTTAACATATGTAACGTATATTAATTACAACAATAAATTTTATAAAAGAGTAATCAATGCTCTCTCTGCATTAAATATCTTCTTCTTATTCTTCAATGTTCATTGACAAAGTTGTACTCTTTTTAAATATATTGATATATTTTTTCATTCTTTTTTTTTTCTAGTATATTCAACCTATTAAGTACAACAATAATTTCATCATTAATGATTTCCCCTTGAAGCATTTTCACATTTGTGCGCATAAATACTTTTTTCCCTTCTCTTTTAAATACACATACATCATTGTACCCTCTCTCTCCCTCTTTTTTCTTTCTTAGAGTAATTTATACATACTCAACTTATTTCTTAACAAACAATTTTTTTTCTTTATTCTTACAATAATTATTAAACTTAGTGTTTCATAATAGGCGCAAAATACGAAATGCGCTCTATGGTAAACATTCTTTATCTTCTTTATATGGTATCCATCTCTAACAACTTATATATGGATTTGGGCAAGAAAAACTACTTAACACAATTGAAAAGTCAAATTCCCTAAATTTGTTAATTTATAGAAATATACTATTTTGTGCTTTTGTGTAAAATTACATTTTTACCCTTATTAATATTTTAATTTATTATTAAAATTCCCGGGGTGTTACTCTGCCCTGGACAAGTGCTTAGTTGTGAAGTATATAGGCCTCTAGGTCCCTTTATCTTCTTAAACTACTCCAACACTAACAGCTTTGTCAGTTATAGCTAGATACACCTATAAGTCATATTTGCTACCAGTTTTGATAGGATAAGGT
This sequence comes from Allium fistulosum, assembly GCA_030737815.1. Taxonomy (NCBI): domain Eukaryota; kingdom Viridiplantae; phylum Streptophyta; class Magnoliopsida; order Asparagales; family Amaryllidaceae; genus Allium; species Allium fistulosum. The sequence continues at coordinate 1,123,379,665 of CM060902.1, read as the reverse complement.
TACTGATCAGATGAACCTTCAAATTCTGGAATGCGATTTTGCACTTCTCAATCCATTTGAAATTCTGTCCCTTTTTCAATTGGTTGAAGAATAGTATACATTTGTCGATTACTTCCAAAATGAATCTGCTTAGAGCGGCTACTCTAACGTTTAGGCTCATTATATCCTTCAGCTTTCCTGGGACTCCCATATTTCATATGGCATCAATCTGCTTCGGGTTTGCTTCAATGTCGCGGGCGCTTATTATGTACCCTAGAAATTTTCCTAGCTGAATGGAAAAAGTACAGTTCAAGGGATTTAACTTCATGTTATATTGCCTCAAAACTGCAAAGGTTTCCTCCAAATCCAGCACATGACTCGGTGTTGCTTTTGAATTAATATGAAGACCCAAAAGTCGACCTTCGAAAATCGGCATCCGTACTTCACTTGTACTCAAAATGCCGTAGATTCAAACACCGAATCTGGTTCTCCGGAGCTTATAACACCATTAAGTATAACAACACAGCGGAATAAAAAGAATAGATGATATCATATACAATCCAATGAATACAATATCGAGTATGATATACAACAATGATATCAATATGATACAACAATATCAGAGATACAAGAAATAGCAGCGGAAAGAAAATAGATAACACCAACAGTGGATAGAATATCTCCAATAGAATGCTCCAATCCATAGCTAGCGGAAAGCAAGGTCAGTCATCCAAGGACTGACTAGCTCCAGATAATCTACTCAACCTGAATATCTGGAAAACCAAACTCTAGACTGCTCGTGTGGAAAATTATGAGCACCCAGAGTTTAGGAAAGGAACAATAAACTCTGAGTCAGTCGTGGGACTGGTGTGAGCAACAAAAACAGTTTATCTTAAAAAAACAAATAGCAGAGAATTTTAAAGTCAATTCGCAATGCTTTTGGAAAATGAAACTACCATAAGGCCTCCCGCACACACACACAATGCAAACGCAGAATCGGAGGAGATTTCTCCTTATGATAGTCAAAGATGCTTGATACGCAAATCATTGGATATTATTACTAGTGCATAGTGAAGAAAACATTTCGAAAGTATAATATTAATCTTAGCCAGCATAGGCATTCCGCACTTATGCCTACTATAGCTACTATGTTCAATAGTAGGTTACCGCCACATTCCATAGCAGGTTATACAATTGCACTCGTAGATGTTCGTATTGTTTCTTTGGATTTCCAACAAATGGTCAGGCTAAGGAACATCCTTTCCTCCTACCGAATGGGATCGCCTCTGGCTGAACGTCTCGAGAGACAAACTGCTCTCTGCCGACACAAGGCCGGGTTACCCCTGTAACAGGTAACTCACGAATATGCCACCCCCCGGTCCTTTGGGACCTTTATCCGAGGCGCCTCGATCAAACACACAATCATAATAAATGAGATCGGAGTATCCACATATGTTAAATACCAGGGCTCCATACCTGATACCACCCTTTTCCAGAAGGAAATGACATACCCTAAAGGGCGCGACCCTCATAACCTTGCCGCATATTCCTTTTTCGACCATTTCCGGGTTGTGAGGTCCGAAGAGGTCTCGTCCACAAAGCTACGCTTTGTCACAAAGCCATGCTTTAGGTCAACAGATGATCAAAGTAATGATCACAAAGATAAAAAAATCAAACAAATGATCATATCACAAATGATCAAACAATGATCATCACACAACAACACTCAGCATGCCACATTACCAAATTGGGAGTATATCGATAATAGCCTTCAACTACATAACCTCTGAGCTCGTACGTCTCAGAGAAGGGTGTTAAGCTAAGAGAATAAATTCTCCGCCACCAACAAAAATGTATTTGAAAGAAATCTGCTTTATATCTCAAAGTGTAATGTCAAACATGTAACCATTCAAGTCTGTTCTGGGTTCGAACAGAACCGAAGGCACTTCCGAAGAAGCCCTTACAATCCGGGTATTTACAATCCCGATCGGATTTCCCATCACTTAGGAGATCTCTATACCGGCGCGACTCAGTGCAGAGACAATCGATAGGTTATCCTATCATTCTGGCAAATACCCGGTCTTCACCACCGGTCTTCAAATGCCATCCATATACGACGTATCATTATTCGGAATGGGTTATGTGACACAAAGGTCCTCTCCCGGCTAAACCGAATAGTGAGCGTAATATTTTAAAAACAAATGGATATTGGGATTTCAGTTAAGTCACAACTTAAACCAAACTTTTCTTCAAATGGTTTAACAAATTACCATTTTCAAATCTTTAAACAAAAAGTTTCATTTTAACAACCTTCAACGGTTTAAACAATTTCCACACTTTAATCTTTTAAACAAATGATTCATTCACAGATTTTCCAAATTAATTTCCATTTCAATTGGATTAACTAGTTAAATCTTTAAAACAAAGATTTAACATATAGTTTTCAAAACAATTTCATTTCGGATGGTTTAAACAAATCACCATTTTAAATTTGTTAAAAATAAACAGATTTAATTCATAGCTTTCAAAAAGAATTCACTTATAACTTGGAAAACCATTTTTTCAATTCAAACTTGAAATTCCTTTAATTAAACTGGAATTTCATTTCTTATATGAAAGCTTTTATTCTTTTAAAACAAACAGTTTTCATTTTGGAAATCGGATTCATTTATACGAGTTAAGGTTCTTGGGTTAAATCCAAATTCTCAAAATTATACTTTTAAAATGGTTTAATTTCATATAAACTCATAAATAAGTTGAACAGCCTTTTTAAACCCTAATTTCCAAATCATAGAATTCAATTTCAAATATTGAATTCAAATTTAAATCAAATTATTTAAATTTTCAAAACTCGATTAAGTTATTCAAAATAACTTTTATCTTTGAAATTCCATTTCAAAAGCTTTTCACTTTAAACCCAAATTTCTAATTTCAAAATCAATTGAAATTTAATATTTCCATTTCAAAAACATCAAATTTAAATTATCTGGGACTTAACCGATTTCCTCGTGAAATCCATATTTGTGTGTGTAAGAGTGTGGTCCAGGGGTTTTACACAGTAGTGCAACATCATACAATCATCACAGATCAGAATACAGAAATATAGAGTGATAAGCAATATAAACTATAACGCTTATCGTTCATTCACAAATTCACAGATAATATGCAGATATATCATCAATAAATGAATAAAATACTCATTTTCATTTTATATAGCATTCCAGAGTCTTAATAACATTTTCAAAACCATTTTTGAAAACAATTCAAATCATCCTTTGAATTTCCAAAACAAAACCCAAATTTTCCAAACAACTTCTATTTAAAACAATTTGGCAGCAATTCCTCTTTTGGAAACCCGAAAATGAACACCGGTGATGCCATGGTCATCATCGGAATTATTTTCCAGCGACCGAAAAGAGTTTAGAGCTTTTCATTTCTTCAAAAGACTTTTCAAAACCTTTGAAATTCATTTTCAAATCAAAAATGATTTAACTTTCCAAATCTCCAAAATTTTCAAATTCTTTTCAAAATATTTCCAAAAACTTCTCTGGAATTCCGTTTTAAATTATAATTCACATTTATAATTTACATTTACAAATTTCGTTCGTATATGAATTCATTTCCTTATATTCTTAATACATATTTAAATTTCCATTTGTTAAATGGATTTATCTTCAAATCTTTGGTTGTTATTTTTAATTTCTCATTCAATTTCAGATAACAATGATAATGTTTCAATGTTATTACTTCCTAACAACCAAACATCCATATACTATAATAATTCATAGAAAACCATTTCTTTTCTATGCAAAAATAGTTTTGGGTAAAATTATTTCATTCACCCTATTTTAAAACAATACTATGTCGTCTTTCCTCGTTTAAGTGTTTAGAAATCCCTATCGATAATATGGCGTCCCACATACCGACCAAAACTCATAAACATCTCAACGGATAAGCAAACACAATATAAAACAATTTTTATATTCACTAACAAATACGCGCTCATATCTATTATTACACTCAACTCATTCTAGAGTACTGCTGACTCTATCTCTAATGAGTAACACCCAACAGAGCAGGGTTGTCGCTTAACCATATGCTCTGATACCACTTTGTCACATACCGAATTTTTCGACTTTCGAAAATTCGACATCGATACTCACTTTATCGACTGCCGAGCAATCGAGTGCCGGAAACTCCAATAGTGAGGGTTTTAAGAAAAAGAAAAAGGTAGAAGAAGAAGAAGAAAAAGAGAAGAAAGAAAGAAGAAGAACAACAGAACAACAACAGAAACAGAAAACAATAACAGAATCTCACATATCGCAGCGGAACAATATATAATAGATAAATGAATAATCTTTAAACAAAGAACTATATCATTTTATACATACATCAATCATCAGAGTCAATATACAACTCAGTACAACAATGGACAGTTTTATAAACTTGTCCTCATACATAATACACAGCGGAATAAATACTATCAGATACAAATACTACGTCTCGTCATTCAGCTCATCTCCAAGCTCCAGAATATCCAGAATATCCTGATAATCTAACTCTAGACTGCCCGTGTGGAAATTGGTGGGCACCCAGAGTTTAGAAGGGAAACAATAAACTCCGAGTCAGTCATGGTGACTGGTGTGAGATCGTAAAACAGTTATTCTTTCACAAAGAAAATAAAACAAATTCGCAATGCTTTTGGAAAATGAAACTACCATAAGACCTCCCACCACACACACAATGTAAACGCAGACTTGGAGGAGATTTCTTCTTATGTTAGTCAAAGATGCTTACTACGCAAAAATCAAATCATTTTGGATATTATTATTAGTGCATAGTGGAAAACATTTCGAAAGTAGAATATAAATCTTAGCCAGCATAGGTACCATTATATTATGCCTGCTATAGCTGCCTCCTGAGGAGACAGGTTATACAATTGAAATCGTAAAGGCTCGTATTGTTTCTTTGGATTTCCAACAAATGGTCAGGCTAAGGAACTTCCTATCCACGATGGGTACGTCCCTGGAATAGACGACCCGAGAACCTAACCGGATCTCTTCCAACACAAGGCCGGGTTACCTCTGCAAAAATAGGTAACTACTGACACGCGTATGCCATCCCCCGATCGTCACCGATCTTCCCGAGGATCCCCGATTTGCAACAACCACAAAGTAATAAATTTGCAGCAACCACAGAGGTTAAGTATCTGGGCTCCATACCATGATACCACCTTTATCCAGAAGGAATGACATACACTAAGGGGCGCTACTCCCTAGAACCTTGCCGCATCCTTCTTGTTTCGACCATTTCCGGGGTGTGAGGCTCGACGAAGTCTCGTCCACAAAGCTACGCTTTCTCAAAAAGCCCTGCTTCGGGTCAAACAAAATGATCAACCTATGATCACAAAGATATAAGATCAAACAAATGATCATATCGCAAATGATCAAACACTGATCATTTCACAGCAACACTCAGTATGCCACGTTACCAAATTGGGATATATCGCTGATAAATTTCAACTACATAACCTCTGAGCTCGTACGTCTCAGAGAAGGGTGTTAAGCTAAGAGAATAAATTCTCCGCCACCAACAGAAATGTATTTGAAAGAAATCAGCTTTACATCTCAAATTGTAACGTCATACACACAATCCATACAAGTCTGTTCCGGGATCGAACAGAACCGAAGGCACTTCTCACGAAGCCCTTGCATATCCGGATAAATTTCTAATCACGTCCGGACTTCCCGTCACTAAGGGTGATAAAACCTCTAAATCGGAGATCAACCGATGTAGAGTAACTCGACGGTAATCCTTCCGTTTTCAAAAATATCCGGTCTTCAACACCGGTCTTCAAATGCAATTCATAACGACGTATCACATATTCGGAATGGGTTATACGACCCCATGGTCCTTTCCCGGCTAACCCGAATAGTGAGCGATTATTCAAAAAATAAGTGTGGCATTCAAATTCATCCAATTCACAACAAATACCTATCTAAAGGTAATTATTGATAGTCGGTTATTTAACTATCAATAAAGATGCGCAACATCATCAGGTTCCAAATAATTTTCCAAATTATTTATCTTCCAAAATATCTTTTATTAGATATAAAATTTCCACACTTCAAAAATAAATCAATATTTATTTTTCTAAACAGTTTCCCTTTCCTTTATAAATTCCATATTGAATTTACATTTTTCGAATATCTACTAATATTCGATTTTCAAACCGTTTTCAATATTCATTTTCGATTTATCTTTAAGAAGATAAAATCTCAAAACGTTTCATTTCATTTTGGAAAACATTCCATACTTATTTAATAATAAGTGTTTCACAAATCTTTTATTTTCAACATTTGAAAATATTCGATATACTTAAATCAAAATTAAGTATATATTTCATTCTTTAAGGAAATCATTTACTATAACAACATTTATTTGAGTCAAAACGAATGTTACGTAAAACATCGTTACGACGACTCAAAATCACTAGTATAGGGATTCGAAATTTAGATAGATATATAAATCCCAATACTACATCAAAAACATTTCCTTTCGGAAATCATTTACTATAACAACAGTGTTATAGTCCATCATTTCCTTATTTTTCGAAAACGTCTATTTCAACAATAAAACGTTGAAATCTATGTATTCGATATTCAATATATTTTTTAAAAACATAGTTTAAAACAATTAACTTCATTTCAAATATCACTTTTCCAAAACCATATCTATTTTACTTAATAATATATTCACTATCCAAAATCGTGAATATAATTCACTTAACCCAATTTCAATCATCTCTACACATTTTATTTCAATAAAGATTCGCTATCCAAAATCACGAATATATCTTCTTTAATAATCTTCTATGTTTAATTTATCAAATTCAATTGATTTCGAATTTATAAAACAACGTTTATAAATTCTATTTCTATTTTCTAACAACTTCAATTTAATAAATCTTCATTATTGATAATTCGATCGATATTCCATTTAAAGGCTAAAATCCAATTTATAAGTTAATCTCTTATAAATCTCTTATTCTACAGTTTCATCCATTTTATAACTTCACAATTTATAAATCTATAAATTCCATATCTTCACGATTTAAAATTCTATAAAATTCATTTTTTACACTTATCATCTCATTTTAAAATTCCAATATTTTAAATTTATAAATATCAACATTTTAAATCTTTTAAATAAACTGTTCACAAATATTCGAAAACCTCAGTTCAAACCATTTTATAAATTGCTTAAACTATTTATTTCAAAAATCACCTTACGGTCATAATTCACGAAAATCTTAACTTTTATAACATCAAAATTTTAAACGTTTATTTATTTAAAATAAATCAATTCAACAATTCAATAAAACGTATAATTTCAAAGATCACTTTAAAAATCCTTTTAAATTAAAGGTCGTTATTTTTAAATTCCAAAACTTGAATCCGATGATGCTACAGCACCAATTGGTCAATCACAACAACAACATCATATATCAACATATGAGAACAGAATATACATCAATCCTGTAAATAAATAACTACTGGTGAGGAATCCAGTTGGATCCCTCCAACCTGTTTCCCTGCATCCAAAGACGTTAGCACATACCAATTCCGCTCCAGTACGGAATTATCACGGTATATGGGTTTTATAAAAATCCGCTTACTAACGGCGCAATAGGGTCTCATCCGCTATACGAGGCGGGAAATCAATCAATCCAATATATACATATGCCAATATGTATATATTGCTATATATAGATATATATCCTACTATATCTAATATCACATCCAAACAATCAATCAGTTAATAAATAACTGTCAAACAAAAATTTATTTGAGTGAGAAAAATCTCACCTTAGCCCTTTTAATTTTTGCCATCCCATTTTTCCATTCTTGACTCGATTTTTTCTTGATTTATACCTTGTATAAATATTTACATAGTTCATCAATATTCGAATTAAATCGAACACTTAAATTATCGTCCTACTTATTTACTTAACCAAAATTTGATTTTTAACCAATTTTCCTTTTAAAATTAATTTACTAGAATTTCAAATTGAACTAAATTTCCTTTTAAAACTTTTAGTTAAACAGATTTCTTCTAATACTTAGAAAAAATAATAATTTATAGATCTCAACAAAAAACCAAAAATCAAATTTTATATAACTTCATTTATATATATATACTTTATATATATTTTTCCATATAAAATAAAATATGTAAACTGTATAGATATACCTTATGGTGGTTTTGTATATTTTTTTTCCAAACTATATAGATAAATATAAAATTAATAACTAATATAGGTTCAACCCGTACTGTAATATTTATTTTTGTCGATTACGAATTAAACTAAAAGTTTTTAACTTAAAATAAACTTTCTGTTTGTATAAAAATTATTACAGTAACCCTCAACTGAAAATTTCATTTTTTTTTCAATCTCTTATATAACCAATTAAATTGAACTATACTAATTCAAATAAACAAAAATTCTCACCCAACCTCCACTGTTCGAATCAGATGCGAGCACCATCGCACGCGACTTCCAGTCGACCCCAACAAAATTCCCAAATCGCGAGCTTCGATTGGCCAATTCCTCCAACCTCGCCGTATCGAAGTCGCCTTGCCATCACGAGATCGACCACGGCCCTCCACCGCATGCCGCCTCGAATTGCTGCTACCGCCGCCGTCGTCGCTCAATCGCGAAACCTCCTGATCATCTCGAGCTCGTACTCCTCCTACGCACTCGCGCAGCCACGTCGCAAGCCCCTTTGAGTCGCGCGACATCGACTGCGCCTCTCTCCGTCGCCATCGACGCCGTTTGAGGAATCGCACGCGCGATTTTTTTTTCTTCTGTTAAATGGCTGTCGATTTGCGTTCGGCCCTAGCTTGGGAAAAAGAGGGAGATGCAAGCTTCGGCCATCGATTTGTTTTCTTAAAATATTGAACGATATGAAGCAGCCATTTTTTTTTTATTTTGCTTCGTGAATTTGAATTGAAACTGACGGAGGAAGAAGGTTACTTTAAAAATTTGAAGACGGCATGGTCTACACGACTTCGTTCGTGATTGTAGGCATGAGTTAAGGGAGAACGTGCTGATGGAGACGTTTGTTTTCTTTTATTTTAAAATTAAATTTAAATTTGTTCCGATACAAATTTCAATGCGTTTACACGTCGAGTGCTCACATATAAACTCTGAAAAATACGAAAATTGAAATCCGACAATAATTCAATATTACGGACCCAATGGAACTGGTTTCGTCGAATTCCGAGACTGTTTGAAAAATAACTATTTTTAAATATCGGTTCAAACAGTTAAATTCAAAACTGAGCAAAACAGTTTGAAATTAAATTCTGAAGCTTCTATTATCTTCAGTATTGTCAATACGAATTTTAAAAGCTTTTGAAATATTTCTCTTTAGCTTAAAATTTAAAGATTCAAATTTTTATTCAACTCACAATAGATTAAATTTCATAATTTAATCGTCAGTTTTCAAAGTTATATCGGGGATTCAAATTAAATCATCATTCAAATATTTAAAATTAATTAAATATTCTCAATTTAATTTGTTCAAAATTCTAGGTCGTTACAGACTTCCCTCCTTAAAAGAATTTCGTCCTCGAAATTACAAGTTAGGAAAAAATGTCCTTAACTCGTCTACTATTTTTCAACATTCAATAGTTTTATCAATTCTTCAAAACAAATCTTTCTACTAAAGATTCGTTATCATTCAACTAAATTTCCAACTTCAATTATAGTTCAAAACAACATTGTTTTCTTAACAATTCAATTTTAAGTTTAAATTCAAATTTTAACTTCCAAATTTTCTCAAAAATTTTCTAACACTCGAAATTTTCGAAAAATTTCGCCAGCGTCTCCTTTGCGCGGCTAATACGGTACGACTACAAAACGTCCCTACGGACTCTCAGATTCCAAAAAGAAAAAGAAAAAGCCAAGCGGCTAGAGAAATAAGTCATCAAATCTCATATTCAAATTGAAACACTTACCTTTTGTCGAGCAATTCAAATTCTCTTCAAAATTAAAATCCCAATTCCTTTACACCTGTATATCCTACTAGCCATAATATCTAGTTACATATTCAAACCATTTTGCAATTCTGATTACAAAATTTTCAATATAAACTGCTTATATCATCTTTACTTCACTATTGAAGTTATATATCTATTTCATTCAATTTGAACTCTCATTCCAATTCATTTGTTACTACTCCAATTTATTTATTCAAATTCGGTTTCAGCTTCATTTACTACCAAATTCAAAAGAAGTTTAACATTCAGTTTTAATCTCATTCACTTCATTTAATAAGCTTCACTTACAATTTCAGATTCGTTTTCAACATCATTTTCCATTCCATTTATTTGTTAATGAACTTTAATTCCAATCACATTTACATATTTTACATTAACAATTTCTATTTGTATAAGTTATCAATTCAATTTATTTTAATTCTACTTCGATTAAATCTACTTACATTTAAACTGGATTTCCAATTTCCATACGAATTTTAATTCATCTTTCATTTACAATTATTCAATTCAATTCATTTGCTTACGAATTCGAAATGAATTTCAACTTTCAATTTCATTTAATTGATTCACTTGTACTTATATTCATTTAACTTCATTCTTTAAGTTAAGTTTATTCTATCACAATTCAAATTGTATAGGTTATCAACTTACAATATTTCATAAATATTTTTATATAGCATTCCAGAGTCTTAATAACATTTTCAAAACCATTTTTGAAAACAATTCAAATCATCCTTTGAATTTCCAAAACAAAACCCAAATTTTCCAAACAACTTCTATTTAAAACAATTTGGCAGCAATTCCTCTTTTGGAAACCCGAAAATGAACACCGGTGATGCCATGGTCATCATCGGAATTATTTTCCAGCGACCGAAAAGAGTTTAGAGCTTTTCATTTCTTCAAAAGACTTTTCAAAACCTTTGAAATTCATTTTCAAATCAAAAATGATTTAACTTTCCAAATCTCCAAAATTTTCAAATTCTTTTCAAAATATTTCCAAAAACTTCTCTGGAATTCCGTTTTAAATTATAATTCACATTTATAATTTACATTTACAAATTTCGTTCGTATATGAATTCATTTCCTTATATTCTTAATACATATTTAAATTTCCATTTGTTAAATGGATTTATCTTCAAATCTTTGGTTGTTATTTTTAATTTCTCATTCAATTTCAAATAACAATGATAATGTTTCAATGTTATTACTTCCTAACAACCAAACATCCATATACTATAATAATTCATAGAAAACCATTTCTTTTCTATGCAAAAATAGTTTTGGGTAAAATTATTTCATTCACCCTATTTTAAAACAATACTATGTCGTCTTTCCTCGTTTAAGTGTTTAGAAATCCCTATCGATAATATGGCGTCCCACATACCGACCAAAACTCATAAACATCTCAACGGATAAGCAAACACAATATAAAACAATTTTTATATTCACTAACAAATACGCGCTCATATCTATTATTACACTCAACTCATTCTAGAGTACTGCTGACTCTATCTCTAATGAGTAACACCCAGCAGAGCAGGGTTGTCGCTTAACCATATGCTCTGATACCACTTTGTCACATACCGAATTTTTCGACTTTCGAAAATTCGACATCGATACTCACTTTATCGACTGCCGAGCAATCGAGTGCCGGAAACTCCAATAGTGAGGGTTTTAAGAAAAAGAAAAATGTAGAAGAAGAAGAAGAAAAAGAGAAGAAAGAAAGAAGAAGAACAACAGAACAACAACAGAAACAGAAAACAATAACAGAATCTCACATATCGCAGCGGAACAATATATAATAGATAAATGAATAATCTTTAAACAAAGAACTATATCATTTTATACACACATCAATCATCAGAGTCAATATACAACTCAGTACAACAATGGACAGTTTTATAAACTTGTCCTTATACAGAATACACAGCGGAATAAATACTATCAGATACAAATACTGCGTCTCGTCATCCAGCTCATCTCCAAGCTCCAGAATATCCAGAATATCCTGATAATCTAACTCTAGACTGCCCGTGTGGAAATTGGTGGGCACCCAGAGTTTAGAAGGGAAACAATAAACTCTGAGTCAGTCATGGTGACTGGTGTGAGATCGTAAAACAGTTATTCTTTCACAAAGAAAATAAAACAAATTCGCAATGCTTTTGGAAAATGAAACTACCATAAGACCTCCCACCACACACACAATGTAAACGCAGACTTTGAGGAGATTTCTTCTTATGTTAGTCAAAGATGCTTACTACGCAAAAATCAAATCATTTTGGATATTATTATTAGTGCATAGTGGAAAACATTTCGAAAGTATAATATAAATCTTAGCCAGCATAGGTACCATTATATTATGCCTGCTATAGCGGCCTCCTGAGGAGACAGGTTATACAATTGAAATCGTAAAGGCTCGTATTGTTTCTTTGGATTTCCAACAAATGGTCAGGCTAAGGAACTTCCTATCCACGATGGGTACGTCCCTAGAATAGACGACCCGAGAACCTAACCGGATCTCTGCCAACACAAGGCCGGGTTACCTCTGCAAAAATAGGTAACTACTGACACGCGTATGCCATCCCCCGATCGTCACCGATCTTCCCGAGGATCCCCGATTCGCAACAACCACAAAGTAATAAATTTGCAGCAACCACAGAGGTTAAGTATCTGGGCTCCATACCATGATACCACCTTTATCCAGAAGGAATGACATACACTAAGGGGCGCTACTCCCTAGAACCTTGCCGCATCCTTCCTGTTTCGAGCATTTCCGGGGGGTGAGGCTCGACGAAGTCTCGTCCACAAAGCTACGCTTTCTCAAAAAGCCCTGCTTCGGGTCAAACAAAATGATCAACCTATGATCACAAAGATATAAGATCAAACAAATGATCATATCGCAAATGATCAAACACTGATCATTTCACAGCAACACTCAGTATGCCACGTTACCAAATTGGGATATATCGCTGATAAATTTCAACTACATAACCTCTGAGCTCGTACGTCTCAGAGAAGGGTGTTAAGCTAAGAGAATAAATTCTCCGCCACCAATAGAAATGTATTTGAAAGAAATCAGCTTTACATCTCAAATTGTAACGTCAGACACACAATCCATACAAGTCTGTTCCGGGATCGAACAGAACCGAAGGCACTTCTCACGAAGCCCTTGCATATCCGGATAAATTTCTAATCACGTCCGGACTTCCCGTCACTAAGGGTGATAAAACCTCTAAATCGGAGATCAGCTGATGTAGAGTAACTCGACGGTAATCCTTCCGTTTTCAAAAATATCCGGTCTTCAACACCGGTCTTCAAATGCAATTCATAACGACGTATCACATATTCGGAATGGGTTATACGACCCCATGGTCCTTTCCCGGCTAACCCGAATAGTGAGCGATTATTCAAAAAATAAGTGTGGCATTCAAATTCATCCAATTCACAACAAATACCTATCTAAAGGTAATTATTGATAGTCGGTTATTTAACTATCAATAAAGATGCGCAACATCATCAGATTCCAAATAATTTTCCAAATTATTTATCTTCCAAAATATCTTTTATTAGATATAAAATTTCCACACTTCAAAAATAAATCAATATTTATTTTTCTAAACAGTTTCCCTTTCATTTATAAATTCCATATTGAATTTACATTTTTCGAATATCTACTAATATTCGATTTTCAAACCGTTTTCAATATTCATTTTCGATTTATCTTTAAGAAGATAAAATCTCAAAACGTTTCATTTCATTTTGGAAAACATTCCATACTTATTTAATAATAAGTGTTTCACAAATCTTTTATTTTCAACATTTGACAATATTCGATATACTTAAATCAAAATTAAGTATATATTTCATTCTTTAAGGAAATCATTTACTATAACAACATTTATTTGAGTCAAAACGAATGTTACGTAAAACATCGTTACGACGACTCAAAATCACTAGTATAGGGATTCGAAATTTAGATAGATATATAAATCCCAATACTACATCAATAACATTTCCTTTCGGAAATCATTTACTATAACAACAGTGTTATAGTCCATCATTTCCTTATTTTTCGAAAACGTCTATTTCAACAATAAAACGTTGAAATCTATGTATTCGATATTCAATATATTTTTTAAAAACATCGTTTAAAACAATTAACTTCATTTCAAATATCACTTTTCCAAAACCATATCCATTTTACTTAACAATATATTCACTATCCAAAATCGTGAATATAATTCACTTAACCCAATTTCAATCATCTCTACACATTTTATTTCAATAAAGATTCGCTATCCAAAATCGCGAATATATCTTCTTTAATAATCTTCTATGTTTAATTTATCAAATTCAATTGATTTCAAATTTATAAAACAACGTTTATAAATTCTATTTCTATTTTCTAACGACTTCAATTTAATAAATCTTCATTATTGATAATTCGATCAATATTCCATTTAAAGGCTAAAATCCAATTTATAAGTTAATCTCTTATAAATCTCTTATTCTACAGTTTCATCCATTTTATAACTTCACAATTTATAAATCTATAAATTCCATATCTTCACGATTTAAAATTCTATAAAATTCATTTTTTACACTTATCATCTCATTTTAAAATTCCAATATTTTAAATTTATAAATATCAACATTTTAAATCTTTTAAATAAACTGTTCACAAATATTCGAAAACCTCAGTTCAAACCATTTTATAAATTGCTTAAACTATTTATTTCAAAAATCACCTTACGGTCATAATTCACGAAAATCTTAACTTTTATAACTTCAAAATTTTAAACGTTTATTTACTTAAAATAAATCAATTCAACAATTCAATAAAACGTATAATTTCAAAGATCACTTTAAAAATCCTTTTAAATTAAAGGTCGTTATTTTTAAATTCCAAAACTTGAATCCGATGATGCTACAGCACCAATTGGTCAATCACAACAACAACATCATATATCAACATATGAGAACAGAATATACATCAATCCTGTAAATAAATAACTACTGGTGAGGAATCCAGTTGGATCCCTCCAACCTGTTTCCCTGCATCCAAAGACGTTAGCACAATACCAATTCCGCTCCAGTACGGAATTATCGCGGTATATGGGTTTTATAAAAATCTGCTTACTAACGGCGCAATAGGGTCTCATCCGCTATACGAGGCGGGAAATCAATCAATCCAATATATACATATGCCAATATGTATATATTGCTATATATAGATATATATCATACTATATCTAATATCACATCCAAACAATCAATCAGTTAATAAATAACTGTCAAACAAAAATTTATTTGAGTGAGAAAAATCTCACCTTAGCCCTTTTAATTTTTGCCATCCCATTTTTCCATTCTTGACTCGATTTTTTCTTGATTTATACCTTGTATAAATATTTACATAGTTCATCAATATTCGAATTAAATCGAACACTTAAATTATCGTCCTATTTATTTACTTAACCAAAATTTGATTTTTAACCAAATTTCCTTTTAAAATTAATTTACTAGAATTTCAAATTGAACTAAATTTCCTTTTAAAACTTTTAGTTAAACAGATTTCTTCTAATACTTAGAAAAAATAATAATTTATAGATCTTAACAAAAAACCAAAAATCAAATTTTATATAACTTCATTTATATATATATATACTTTATATATATTTTTCCATATAAAATAAAATATGTAAACTGTATAGATATATCTTATGGTGGTTTTGTATATTTTTTTTCCAAACTATATAGATAAATATAAAATTAATAACTAATATAGGTTCAACCCGTACTGTAATATTTATTTTTGTCGATTACGAATTAAACTAAAAGTTTTTAACTTAAAATAAACTTTCTGTTTGTATAAAAATTATTACAGTAACCCTCAACTGAAAATTTCAATTTTTTTTTCAATCTCTTATATAACCAATTAAATTGAACTATACTAATTCAAATAAACAAAAATTCTCACCCAACCTCCACTGTTCGAATCAGATGCGAGCACCATCGCACGCGACTTCCAGTCGACCCCAACAAAATTCCCAAATCGCGAGCTTCGATTGGCCAATTCCTCCAACCTCGCCGTATCGAAGTCGCCTTGCCATCACGAGATCGACCACGGCCCTCCACCGCATGCCGCCTCGAATTGCTGCTACCGCCGCCGTCGTCGCTCAATCGCGAAACCTCCTGATCATCTCGAGCTCGTACTCCTCCTACGCACTCGCGCAGCCACGTCGCAAGCCCCTTTGAGTCGTGCGACATCGACCGCGCCTCTCTCCGTCGCCATCGACGCCGTTTGAGGAATCGAGCGCGCGATTTTTTTTTCTTCTGTTAAATGGCTGTCGATTTGCGTTCGGCCCTAGCTTGGGAAAAAGAGGGAGATGCAAGCTTCGGCCATCGATTTGTTTTCTTAAAATATTGAACGATATGAAGCAGCCATTTTTTTTATTTTGCTTCGTGAATTTGAATTGAAACTGACGGAGGAAGAAGGTTACTTTAAAAATTTGAAGACGGCATGGTCTACACGACTTCGTTCGTGATTGTAGGCATGAGTTAAGGGAGAACGTGCTGATGGAGACGTTTGTTTTCTTTTATTTTAAAATTAAATTTAAATTTGTTCCGATACAAATTTCAATGCGTTTACACGTCGAGTGCTCACATATAAACTCCGAAAAATACGAAAATTGAAATCCGACAATAATTCAATATTACGGACCCAATGGAACTGGTTTCGTCGAATTCCGAGACTGTTTGAAAAATAACTATTTTTAAATATCGGTTCAAACAGTTAAATTCAAAACTGAGCAAAACAGTTTGAAATTAAATTCTGAAGCTTCTATTATCTTCAGTATTGTCAATACGAATTTTAAAAGCTTTTGAAATATTTCTCTTTAGCTTAAAATTTAAAGATTCAAATTTTTATTCAACTCACAATAGATTAAATTTCATAATTTAATCGTCAGTTTTCAAAGTTATATCGGGGATTCAAATTAAATCATCATTCAAATATTTAAAATTAATTAAATATTCTCAATTTAATTTGTTCAAAATTCTGGGTCGTTACATAAGGTCACGTCTTCAATAACCATTTATAAGTAGGATTTATTTATTGTTTAATCCTTATCAATCAAATTTATTTCTAAGTAAATCTATTACTTATGAATTAATTATCAAATTATGATTTATTAATTTATAAATCATTTAATATACGTTAATTTATCAAACACTTTAATCAATTATTCTCATTTTATCAAATTTATTAAATTAACCTTTAAACCAATTCCATGATAAATTAACCCCTAAATCATTTTAATTAAGTAATTAACAATTTACAATTGATTATCTTAACTAATAAATCCAATTAATTATCAAAATTTATCACATAAATTTAATTACTTAATAATCTCTAGTTAATTATCGTCATTAACTAATAACATTTCCTTTCACTTTTGATTAATCTCTAATTTCAACTATAAAGTAATTATCCTCAATTACTTTCCAATTTAATTACTTAATATTAATTATTCATCTTAATTAACATTTAAAAGTCTTCTTTAAACTTGAAAATCAATTTATTATTATTTACATATCTTAGTTGTTAATTTATTTAGTACTTAACTTAATGATTACTTAATTTACATATCACTTTTAATTTGTTTAAAACAAATTTAAATCCAAAACAAGTTACCCTAAAACCTTTCTTTTAAACACAGCCTGTTTTCTGAAACCTGGCAACAGGCCTAGCAACCCAATCCCCCTTAACAACTCCCCCAAGCCAAAAGCAATTATTCCCGCATTCGACTTCGAGCCTCCCCCTTCTTCTCCAACGCCTTTATCAGCCTCGATACACAAGTGCACGGTACACGTGCACCATTCATTCCGACCACCGTAGGTATTGCGGGGTCTCTCACCGATCACTCCTACCCACGCAAGCCCCTTCGAACACTCAGATCGAACAAAAATCACGCGAATCAAAATCGAGGCAATTTGAGTCGAACTGGAACCCAACTTCATCAACGAAATCGCCTCGCGCCACTGATCCCCACCACCGGAACTCACGCGCACTGGACCAAAGCCTCGACACTCACTCACGATCCTCCTCCCCTTGGTCTGATCCCCTGAATCACGTTGACCACCACGAACCACCTCCTTATACCTCATCGACGGAACTGGGTTGTTAAACCCTATATCACCATCATACGGTCGCTACGACCATCTATAAATACCTCTGTCATTTTTCCGGAGTACGCTACCATTCAGGCCTCCCTCCACCTTAATCTCGACGACTATGGCCTTGCCAGTCGACGGCAATTGACTAAAATGTAACCATCGATCAACTCAAAACATCTCAACACCCATATTTTTAAAAATCGGGAACTTGCTTTTACAAATCATCATTTCAAAGTTCAAATTTGTTTCTGAACTTAAAAATTGAAATTAGAATAATTAATTTTCCTGACTTATAGAAGTTATCACTGTATTTTGTCATTTTTGAAAATAATTACTCGATCTAAAAGCTGGAACTATTTTTATAATTAACATTACACTACTACAATCATTTTTCATTCACAGATCTAAGCTTAAATTTTATTGGATTAGGGGATATGAATTTTGTCTTGTTATTTAGAACAGAAATCGTAACAGGGACTAGATATATACATACAGGCATATACATTCATTTCCATTTCATACAGGATTATATACTTAATTATGCAAGCATATCTCATTTCACAACTTAAAAGATCATCACATACTACTGAGATATAAACATAATAAGGGTTCTAAGGATGTTTGCTCACCTGGTAAAAAAGAACAGAGGAGAAGAGCAGAGCTTTTAGTTTTTAAATCTGAAAACTTTGCTTGATATTGATTTGATCTTCATCTCCAGGTTCGAAGGCTTTTAAAATTACTTTTGTTTTTGAATTCTATTTTTCTGGTTTGTTTAATTATCTTTGTGAACGAAACTGAAATGGGAAGAATTGATATATAGGATGAAGTTCACAGTATATATTTTCTGGTTTGTATAAAATAAGATCATAGATCCTTTTCCTTTGGAGGCTGATAATATTTTGTGATGGCATGCTATATTTGACAGGGATGATGTTATTTGTTTATACTCATAGGTATGGCTGAAGATAACCTTGCATTTATTGTCAAGTACTTTTTGTTCCTACTTAAATATATTTGTTGTCCTAGCATTTTGAGTATATTTGTCTATGTTTACTTGTTTCATATACAAGATCTCGGCTGAGAGGATTATATTTTGTACTGAGGAGATATTATACAATATACATATGTTTCTTTTTTTCTATTTACAGGAATCATTTCATTGATTGTTATTTCGGCTGAGATGATAGCCTCAAGTACATATGTTTCTATTTTAGTTTACATGCATGTCCTTTTACTTAAATTTCGTATGTACTTGTAATAGTTTTCTTTATTCTTTTTCAAGTGTACAGAATAGTTTTATACTTCCTGTACTAGTATGAACATGTTTTCCCTTCTTCCTTATGTCCTACAGCCTTGCTTTAGTCTAACAGCCTAGCATTGTAATCAAGTATATATAGTTTATTTATTCCTAGAATTATGTCAAAAGTTTATTTTTTTTAACTTGGGGCTGATATGATTTTTGTTTGTTTGGTTTCATTTGCAAATGTTTATGAATTTTATTTTCATATGTATTTGGTTTTGTTTCATCTTTTTCTTTTATTATTCTGTAGTCTATACTATTTATATTACTTTGTATTGGTTTATTAATATGATACCAAGATTTATATTTTTACTTTACATTGTATAAAACTATATAATTTATTTATTATTATAATTTATCTTTGGCCCGTTTATTTACAATTTAAATTCAAATCAATTGTACATACATATATATTCACATATATACAATATTTATTAAATTTAAATGATTTAAACAAAATATATTTGGATATCGGGGAAACTCGCATTACATGTATAATAAATTATACAATTTGAATCCAAAAATTTATTTAATTATCAATTTAAATTTATATAAAATCCGGGGTCGTTACAGACTTCCCCCCTTAAAAGAATTTCGTCCTTGAAATTGCCAGGGAGACACAAAGATAGATGAAGAATGTTTCATTAAATCAAACTGAACGTTTATTCTGCATTTGGCTTACCAAATCAGAATATCAATAACAGATACAAGAACGAATGTGTTTGACACTTCACAAGATACTCGGGTTATCCAGATCTACGAAATATACAATGGTATTGGTCAGTTCGAAGCGATAACTAACCATTCGTAGAATATATTGGGACCCAAAGAATAGATAGATGTATGGATACAATTTCAAAACTTTTAGTTTAGAACTAAAATATACCTATCAACCATAGCAAACAAAGCAAACAATTCATCCATACAAACAATTTTGGTCCATTCGGAGTTTATGTCCCATATTACTATATCGAATCTCCTTCCTGGATTTACCAGGAATTATCGAAGAATTGAAAAGATGACGAATCAAAGAGATTGATAGAGAAAATTTGTTTCCACTGTTGTTACAGGATATTGACCATTTATAGTCGTATTTCCCTGTCCCCTATCTCATCCTCTTCTTGCACTCATACTCACTATCAGTGGATAGTAAGAGAATTTACTGAGGCATACAGACGGATATCTGAGAATTACTCATTCTAGGGTATACTTCACCCTATCTCTAATGAGCTACTAAATGTGTTATACTCCTGAGCTAAAGTTTTACCCTCAGCTCTGATACCAAATGTGAAGACCCAAAAGTCGACCTTCGAAAATCGGCATCCGTACTTCACTTGTACTCAAAATGCCGAAGATTCAAACGCCGAATCTGGTTCTCCAGAGCTTATAACACCATTAAGTATAACAACATAGCGGAATAAAAAGAATAGATGATATCATATACAATCCAATGAATACAATATCCAGTATGATATACAACAATGATATCAATATGATACAACAATATCAAAGATACAAGAAATAGCAGCGGAAAGAAAATAGATAGCACCAGCAGTGGATAGAATATCTCCAATAGAATGTTCCAATCCATAGCTAGCGGAAAGCAAGGTCAGTCGTCCAAGGACTGACTAGCTCCAGATAATCTACTCAACCTGAATATCTGAAAAACCCAACTCTAGACTGCTCGTGTGGAAAATTGTGAGCACCCAGAGTTTAGGAAAGGAACAATAAACCCCGAGTAAGTCGTGGGACTGGTGTGAGCAACAAAAATAGTTTATCTTAAAAAAACAAATAGCAGAGAATTTTAAAGTCAATTCGCAATGCTTTTGGAAAATGAAACTACCATAAGGCCTCCCGCACACACACACAATGCAAACGCAGAATCGGAGGAGATTTCTCCTTATGATAGTCAAAGATGCTTGATACGCAAATCATTGGATATTATTACTAGTGCATAGTGAAGAAAACATTTCGAAAGTATAATATTAATCTTAGCCAGCATAGGCATTACGCACTTATGCCTACTATAGCTACTATGTTCACTAGTAGGTTACCGCTACATTCCATAGCAGGTTATACAATTGCACTCGTAAATGTTCGTATTGTTTCTTTGGATTTCCAACAAATGGTCAGGCTAAGGAACTTCCTTTCCTCCTACCGAATGGGATCGCCTCTGGCTGGACGTCCCGAGAGACAAACTGCTCTTTGCCGACACAAGGCCGGGTTACTCCTGTAACAGGTAACTCACGAATATGCCACCTCCCGGTCCTTTGGGACCTTTATCCGAGGCGCCTCGATCAAACACACAATCACAATAAATGAGATCGGAGTATCCACATAGGTTAAATACCAGGGCTCCATACCTGATACCACCCTTTTCCAGAAGGAAATGACATACCCTAAAGGGCGCGACCCTCATAACCTTGCCGCATATTCCTGTGTCGACCATTTCCGGGTTGTGAGGTCCGAAGAGGTCTCGTCCACAAAGCTACGCTTTGTCACAAAGCCATGCTTTGGGTCAACAGATGATCAAAGTAATGATCACAAAGATAAAAAAATCAAACAAATGATCATATCACAAATGATCAAACAATGATCATCACACAGCAACACTCAGCATGCCACATTACCAAATTGGGAGTATATCGTTGATAGCCTTCAACTACATAACCTCTGAGCTCGTACGTCTCAAAGAAGGGTGTTAAGCTAAGAGAATAAATTCTCCGCCACCAACAGAAATGTATTTGAAAGAAATCTGCTTTATATCTCAAAGTGTAATGTCAGACATGTAACCATTCAAGTCTGTTCCGGGTTCGAACAGAACCGAAGGCACTTCCGAAGAAGCCCTTGCAATCCGGGTATTTACAATCCCGATCGGATTTCCCATCACTTAGGAGATCTCTATACCGGCGCAACTCAGTGCAGAGACAATCAATAGGTTATCCTATCATTCTGGCAAATACCCGGTCTTCACCACCGGTCTTCAAATGCCATCCATATACGACGTATCATTATTCGGAATGGGTTATGTGACACAAAGGTCCTCTCCCGGCTAAACCGAATAGTCAGCGTAATATTTTAAAAACAAATGGATATTGGGATTTCAGTTAAGTCACAACTTAAACCAAACTTTTCTTCAAATGGTTTAACAAATTACCATTTTCAATTCTTCAAACAAAAAGTTTCATTTTAACAACCTTCAACGGTTTAAACAATTTCCACACTTTAATCTTTTAAACAAATGATTCATTCACAGATTTTCCAAATTAATTTCCATTTCAATTGGATTAACTAGTTAAATCTTTAAAACAAAGATTTAACTTATAGTTTTCAAAACAATTTCATTTCGGATGGTTTAAACAAATCACCATTTTAAATCTGTTAAAAATAAACAGATTAATTCATAGCTTTCAAAAAGAATTCACTTATAACTTGGAAAACCATTTTTTCAATTCAAACTTGAAATTCATTTAATTAAACTGGAATTTCATTTCTTATCTAAAAGCTTTTATTCTTTTAAAACAAACAGTTTTCATTTTGGAAATCGGATTCATTTATACAAGTTAAGGTTCTTGGGTTAAATCCAAATTCTCAAAATTATACTTTTAAAATGGTTTAATTTCATATAAACTCATAAATAAGTTGAACAGCCTTTTTAAACCCTAGTTTCCAAATCATAGAATTCAATTTCAAATATTGAATTCAAATTTAAATCAAATTATTTAAATTTTCAAAACTCGATTAAGTTATTCAAAATAACTTTTATCTTTGAAATTCCATTTCAAAAGCTTTTCACTTTAAACCCAAATTTCTAATTTCAAAATCAATTGAAATTTAATATTTCCATTTCAAAAACATCAAATTTAAATTATCTGTGACTTAACCGATTTCCACGTGAAATCCATATTTATGTGTGTAAGAGTGTGGTCCAGGGGTTTTACACAGTAGTGCAACATCATATAATCATCACAGATCAGAATACAGAAATATAGAGTGATAAGCAATATAAACTATAACGCTTATCGTCCATTCACAAATTCACAGATAATATGCAGATATATCATCAATAAATGAATAAAATACTCAGTTAAATCCATAGAACAAAATATCACAGATCTGTTAGGACAATCAATTCAAGGCATCTCATACAATACAATCATTCATAAGTAAGGTCACGTCTTCAATAACCATTTATAAGTAGGATTTATTTATTGTTTAATCTTAATCAATCAAATTTATTTCTAAGTAAATCTATTACTTATGAATTAATTATCAAATTATGATTTATCAATTTATAAATCATTTAATATACGTTAATTTATCAAACACTTTTATCAATTATTCTCATTTTATCAAATTTATTAAATTAACCTTTAAACCAATTCCATGATAAATTAACCCCTAAATCATTTTAATTAAGTAATTAACAATTTACAATTGATTATCTTAACTAATAAATCCAATTAATTATGAAAATTTATCACATAAATTTAATTACTTAATAATCTCTAGTTAATTATCTTCATTAACTAATAACATTTCCTTTCACTTTTGATTAATCTCTAATTTCAACTATAAAGTAATTATCCTCAATTACTTTCCAATTTAATTACTTAATATTAATTATTCATCTTAATTAACATTTAAAAGTCTTCTTTAAACTTGAAAATCAATTTATTATTATTTACATATCTTAGTTGTTAATTTGTTTAGTACTTAACTTAATGATTACTTAATTTACATATCACTTTTAATTTGTTTAAAACAAATTTTAATTCAAAACAAGTTACCCCAAAACTTTTCTTTTAAACACAGCCTGTTTTCTGAAACCTGGCAACAGGCCTAGCAACCCGATCCCCCTTAACAACTCCCCCGAGCCAAAAGCAATTATTCCCGCATTCGACTTCGAGCCTCCCCCTTCTTCTCCAACGCCTTTATCAGCCTCAATACGCAATTGCACGGTGCACGCGCACCATTCATTCTGACCACCGTAGGTATCGCGGGGTCTCTCACCGATCACTCCTACCCACGCAAGCCCCTTCGAACACTCAGATCGAACAAAAATCACGCGAATCAAAATCGAGGCAATTTGAGTCGAACTGGAACCCAACTTCATCAACGAAATCGCCTCGCGCCACTGATCCCCACCACCGGAACTCACGCACACTGGACCAAAGCTTCGACACTCACTCACGAACCTCCTCCCCTTGGTCCGATCCCCTGAATCACGTTGACCACCACGAACCACCTCTATATACCTCATCGACAAAACTGGGTTGTTAAACCCTAGATCACCATCATACGGTCGCTACGACCATCTATAAATACCTCTGTCATTTTTCCGGAGTACGCTACCATTCAGGCCTCCCTCCACCTTAATCTCGACGACTATGGCCTTGCCAGTCGACGGCAATTGACTAAAATGTAACTATCGATCAACTCAAAACATCTCAACACCCACATTTTTAAAAATCGGGAACTTGCTTTTACAAATCATCATTTCAAAGTTCAAATTTGTTTCTGAACATAAAACATGAAATTAGAATAATTAATTTTCCTGACTTATAGAAGTTATCACTGTATTTTGTCATTTTTGAAAATAATTACTCGATCTAAAAGCTGGAACTATTTTTATAATTAACATTACACTACTACAATCATTTTTCATTCACAGATCTAAGCTTAAATTTTATTGGATTAGGGGATATGAATTTTGTCTTGTTATTTAGAATAGAAATCGTAACAGGGACTAGATATATACATACAGGCATATACATTCATTTCCATTTCATACAGGATTATATACTTAATTATGCAAGCATATCTCATTTCACAACTTAAAAGATCATCACATACTACTGAGATATAAACATAATAAGGGTTCTAAGGATGTTTGCTCACCTGGTAAAAAAGAACAGAGGAGAAGAGCAGAGCTTTTAGTTTTTAAATCTGAAAACTTTGCTTGATATTGATTTGATCTTCATCTCCAGGTTCGAAGGCTTTTAAAATTACTTTTGTTTTTGAATTCTATTTTTCTGGTTTGTTTAATTGTCTTTGTGAACGAAACTGAAATGGGAAGAATTGATATATAGGATGAAGTTCACAGTATATATTTTCTGGTTTGTATAAAATAAGATCATAGATCCTTTTCCTTTGGAGGCTGATAATATTTTGTGATGGCATGCTATATTTGACAGGGATGATGTTATTTGTTTATACTCATAGGTATGGCTAAAGATAACCTTACATTTATTGTCAAGTACTTTCTGTTCCTACTTAAATATATTTGCTGTCCTTGCATTTTGAATATATTTGTCTATGTTTACTTGTTTCATTTTCATATACAAGATCTCGGCTGAGAGGATTATATTTTGTACTGAGGAGATATTATACAATGTACATATGTTTCTTTTTTTCTATTTACAGGAATCATTTCATTGATTGTTATTTCGGCTGAGACGATAGCCTCAAGTACATATGTTTCTATTTTAGTTTACATGCATATCTTTTTACATAAATTTTGTATGTACTTGTAATAGTTTTCTTTATTCTTTTTCAAGTGTACAGAATAGTTTTATACTTCCTGTACAAGTATGAACATGTTTTCCCTTCTTCCTTATGTCCTACAGCCTTGCTTTAGTCTAACAGTCTAGCATTGTAATCAAGTATATCTAGTTTATTTATTCCTAGAATTATGTCAAAAGTTTATTTTTTTTAACATGGGGCTGATATGATTTTTGTTTGTTTGGTTTCATTTGCAAGTGTTTATGAATTTTATTTTCATATGTATTTGGTTTTGTTTCATCTTTTTCTTTTATTATTCTGTAGTCTATACTATATATATTACTTTGTATTGGTTTATTAATATGATATTAAGATTTATATTTGTAACGACCCGTATTTTTAACGGATCGACAAGTTCGACAGAATTTGGAATTTTAGAGTTTTTGAGCCATTTCAGATTTTAGGCGAAAATGGCTAAGTCCTGAGTCGTGAACGACTTAGTGTAAGTCGTGAGTCGTATACGACTTAGGGGATAGGAGCGACTCAGGGATTTGGCTAGTTAAGGGTGTAAGGATAAGTCGTTTGAACGACTGAAGGGGTAGGCGCGACTTAAGGACTGGGCGAGATAAGGCTTAAGTTGTAACAGTTAAGTCGTGACCGAGTTAAGGTGATGAGTCGTACCCAAGTCATCTGATGAGTCGTACCCAAGTCATCCGATGAGTCGTACCCAAGTCATCTGATGAGTCGTACCCAAGTCATCTGATGAGTCGTATCCCTGTTGTTTGATGAGTCGTAGAATGGGTTATCTCGTCTAACCAGTTAAGTCGTGGACGAGTTAAGGATGAGTCGTAAGCTGTTGAGTCGCGCGTAGGTGATAACTCGCGCAAGTGGATGAGTCGTAGCCATTGTGATGAGTCGTATACGAGTTAGTAGTTGAGTCGTCTAGCTCAAGTGAGATTTCTTCGTTTGAAGCGGATTCGTGATAGATCAAGCTTCATCCTTCGCTGTCCAGATCTGAAGCGTGTTGATTTGAGGTTGTTTTGGTGAATTGGTGAGTGGTGATTATCTCTCACACGGATCCAAAGGAGTATATCGGATCGTTGGCTCGATTTAGTGTTAAATAGAGATTTCCATGCATTTTCTTCATCCTAAGTGTAGATCCATATAGATCCATTGTTCATGATGATGTTACATCCATTTTATCATATGTTAACCTATGCAAGTTCATTCATCAAGTTTGTAGAGATATAATCCATGTTTTCATGCTTATTGGACTTTCAACTCTTTAATTACGAAAATGCCATTATTGTTATAATTGTCTACTTAGATCATTTTTGAATGCTTGATTGCTTGGATTGATGTTTGATTTGATTGATTGTTATAAACTAGATGATTGATGATTAGATTTAGATCGAAGGTGATTCAAAAGCTAAGGGAAAGGCTCTTGAATTGGAAAAGCTACTCGTGGCATATGTAGCGGGATGATGAAGCTCTTATGCATAGATTTGATGATGTGATGTTGAGATGAGGCTTTGCGAGGATGTAATGAAGCGAGGCAATCATGTGATGAAGACTTGGTCTAATCCAGACGGGATCATTCCAAGCATGTTGATAACTCGGTGATATGATTCGAGTTGAGGATAATGAATGGATATGAGAATAGTCGTCGAGGAGGATGACTAGGAGGCTTGGATAGGATCGTTGTTGAAGGTTCTAGCATGCTCTAAGCAAGAGTACGTTTGGGCAGATTCGATAGTCCCAACGGCTAATTGTTGATGGTCGAGTACTCTGGGCAGATTCGATAGTCCTAGGCATGGGCTGCGACGACGTGCGGGAGTTATGTCTAGAACCGGGGTTTCCATTAGCCCTTGACGGACGGCTGAAAGAATGTGTCGGTCATTCAATTAACGGTGATATCGAAGCAATGATAACAGTGATAGCCAGAGTCATGGATGTTTGGTTGTAACGTCATTTCGGACTCAAGAGCGGTATTTTCTGGGTGCTTATCTGATTTAGGCCTTGGTACTTGGAAAACATCGCCCTTGACTCGAGTGATAGTAGCTTTACTTTGAATTGTATGCTCTGCTATGTTTGCTTCTGCTTAGTGTGTGTCTGGGGCTATCACTGTAGAATGAGGTTGGAGTGGGAGGGTTGTATTCCTATTCCTTTTCCTTTATGCTCTTTTGGTATGTTGTTAGTTAATTTACTGCTCACTAAGACTGTTGTCTGACTCAAGGCTTTATGTTTTAATTCTTATTGCCTTGGGCTGTTCGTCCATTTTTGGGACGGGCAGACTAGGTAGCAGATGACAGGTGCTGTTCTCTTCTTACGACGCTGATATCGAAGACGAGCTAGAGGGTTGCTTATTATCTTCTTATATGTACTGGATATTCCGCTGTTTTGTATTCTCTGAGAGATATGTAGTGAGGCTTGATGTATTGACTATTTGGGTGCTTGTACTCAACTATTATGGAGTTTTATATGATGTCATTTTGTTCTGTAAAGCTTCACTATACATATGTTCTATTGTATTTTGTCCATGCGCTGTGAGTAATACGATAGATTCTTTTGTCTTAAATCTTACCTTGACAATCGTCCATGGTCGCCTGGCACACTTTACAGCGCTCTATCTTTAGATTCGGTGCAGGGGTCATGGGCGGTCGTCACATTTGGTATCAGAGCATTGGTTAATCGATTTTACCCAACGCTCGCTGAAGTAACCACGTATGAGAGACGTAATTGTATTTTGATGGATGAATACTATATATAATATAGTAGCTTAGTAGAGTTGAGTCCTTTATGCAGTTGTTTCTCTAGATGTTCTAATCATTCCTTTTTATAGATATTGAGAATGAGTCGAAGAGGGAGACCAGCTGCTAGGGAAGGTCGTGCTACTGAAGAGACTGCTGATTATGCAGCCATGTTCGAAGCTATGATGACTTCGATCATGAGAAGGATACCAGTTCCGGGGGCAGCAGTTGATGTTGGAGTTCAAGTCCAAACTCCGAAACCAGTGGATTTTGCTAAGTTGTGCAAGGATTATACTGCTCTTGGAGGGAAGGTTTTCTTGGGAACAGAATCAACTATCGAAGTCCAGAGATGGATAGATGCTTGTAGAAGGATCTTTGGTGATTTGGGAATTGATGATGCAACTAAGAGGAAGTTGGCATCAAGGCAGCTTCAAGGGAGAGCCTCTGATTGGTGGAACTCTATTACCATCAATACTGCGGAGGAAGAGATTACTTGGGAGCAATTCCAAGCTAGATTTGAAGCTAAGTTCATTTCTACAGCTCAGAAGTCTGTTCTGTTCAAGATGTTTGTAGAACTCAAGCAGGGTGGAAGATCTGTTCTTGAGTATGTTTCTGAGTTTGAGGCTTTGTCCAAGTATGCCCGGTCATATATTGAATCTGCTTATCAGAAGAATGAGAAGTTTGTGACAGGCTTGGACAGTTATCTTGGGAGACAGTTGGTGGATCATTTGGACGATTCATTTGAGAAGCTTGTGGAGAAAGCTCTCAGGCATGAGAGTCTGTTTCCTAAGGATGGATCTGTTGTTGCTGTGACCAGGGAAGAGTCTAAACCCCAGCAGGGTGGAAACAAGAAGAGGAAGCAGCAGCAGCAGAAGGGTAAGGATGGTCAGAAGAAGCCGAAAGGCAAGGTGACTTGCTACAATTGTCAGCAGAAGGGCCATTTCTCGAAGGATTGTAAGAATCCTAAGGTGCCAATGAAGTATCACAACTGTGACAAGCCGGGGCATTTCAGAAAGAAATGTCCAGAACCGAGGAGAGACAAGCAGATTGTGCAAGCTTATGCTTTGGGAGCTGTTCCGTCGTCTTCGAAAGCTCCTACTGCTGAAGAGAAAGGAAAGAGTGTGGTTGTTCAAGGTACTCTTTTCCTATGTGGTGTTCCAGTTAGAGTTTTGTTTGATACTGGAGCGTCACATTCGTTTGTTTGTAATGAACTAGTAGGCCGGTTAGATTTGAAACCGGATATTGTTGATAGGCCATTGGTTGTGACTAATCCAGTTGGGGGTTCGTCTTGTTTGTGTATGTTATGTCGTGGTCTAGTTGTATCGAGTCATGGTTGCTCTTTTATTTGTGATTGCTTTGTTCTGAACTTTGCGGGGTTCGGAATTATTTTGGGTATGGACTGGCTTAGGAAGTATGCAGCTAAGGTTGATTGCGAAAGGTTGGAAGTGACAGTCAAGAATGTGGAGGGGCGAAAGATTGTGATACGATGTAAGCATGAAGAAGGCGTCTTCATGAGCTTCATGTATTCGCTAGTTGTTCCACGGGATGGACTGTCATCAGTGCCGATCGCTAATGGATTCAAGGATGTCTTTGACGAAGTCAAAGGGTTGCCACCGCATAGAGAGATCGAGTTTCGTATAGATCTAGTTGAAGGAGCCAGACCTGTTGTGATGCCTCTTAGGCGGATGGCGCCTAGGGAACAGCAAGAGTTGAGGGTGCAAGTTGATGATCTTTTGCAGAAAGGATTCATTCGGCGTAGTGTGTCCGAGTGGGGTGCACCAGTTGTGTTTGCAACCAAGACAGATGGGTCGTTGAGATTGTGCGTCGATTACCGTGAGCTGAATAAGGTGACTAAGAAGAACAAGTATCCATTGCCGAGAATAGATGACTTGTTTGATCAGCTTCACGAAGCTAAGGTGTTTTCTCAGATGGATTTGGCAACGGGATTTCACCAGTTGAGAGTAGCTAAGGATAGTGTGCCGAAGACTGCTTTTAGGACACCATCCGGTTTCTTTGAGTGGCTGGTAATGCCGTTTGGATTGACTAACGCGCCAGCATATTTTGTGGATCTTATGAATAGAGTGTTCAGAGATCAGTTGAACAAGTTCGTACTTGTGTTCGTGGATGATATTCTGATTTATTCCAGAACTGAAGAAGAGCACAAGACGCACTTGCGTATTGTTTTGGAGATCTTACGGAAACATCAGCTGAAGGCTAAGTTTTCGAAATGTCACTTCTGGAAGAGTGAAGTGAGGTTCTTAGGCCATGTGATTTCTGGAAATGGAATAGCGGTTGATCCCGCTAAGGTGGCAGCAATCCAGGACTGGGTTAGACCTAAGAATGCATCTGATGTGAGAAGTTTTCTTGGATTAGCAGGATATTATCGACGGTTTATCAAAGACTTCTCCTAGGTAGCTGCACCGTTAACAGGATTGACGAAAAAGAACCAAGTTTTCAGTTGGGATGCTAAGTGTGAGCAAGCTTTCGGAATCCTGAAAGAGAGATTGACGAGTGCTCCTATTTTGACTATTCCAAGTGGGAATGATGAGATGGTGGTTTACACCGACGCATGTGGTACTGGACTTGGAGCAGTGCTGATGCAGAGGGATAAAGTTGTTGCGTATGCCAGTCGACAATTAAAGCCGCATGAAAGGAATTACCCGACTCATGATTTGGAGTTAGCGGCAATTGTTTTTGCTCTAAAGATGTGGAGACATTATCTATTGGGAGTTCGATTCGAGTTGTTTACGGATCACAAGTCGTTGAAGTATCTTTTCTCCCAAAAGGATTTGAATCTTCGGCAGCAACGTTGGCTAGAGTTTTTGGCATCATATGATTTTGGTATAGCTTATACTCCGGGAAAAGGTAACGCAGTGGCAGATGCGTTAAGTCGAAGACATGCAGGATTGGGAGCCATGTTTTCGGAGTGGAAGAATCTCGAGTATTTAGCTGGATTTGACTTCAGGCCCAGATGCGAATTGGAACCTGAGATGTTGGCAAACTTATCAATAAGACCGACTCTTGTGGAAAGGATTGGCGAGAGTCAAAAGCGAGATGATAAGCTTGTCAAGATTATCCGTGATTTGGAATCTGGATTGGATCCAGAAAAGGATAAAGGATTCGAGGTCGATCGAGAGGGTTGGCTTCGGAAGCAAGGACGACTAGTTGTTCCCGATATAGATGAATTGAGGAGTGAAGTTCTGAAGGAAAGTCATCACTCGAAGTTGACAATTCATCCAAGTGGAAATAAGATGTATCAGGATATGAAGAGAACCTACTACTGGGAAGGTATGAAGAAGGATGTTGGAAATTTTATTTCCAAATGTATGAACTGCCAGTTGGTAAAAGCCGAACAGAAGAAGCCAAGTGGATTGCTTCAGCCATTAGAAGTTCCTACATGGAAGTGGGAACAAGTGTCGATGGATTTTATCGATGGATTACCTAGAACCAGAACGGGAAATGAAGGGATTTGGGTCATTGTGGATCGTCTGACTAAGAGTGCATGATTCATTCCTGTTCGATCGACTAGGACTGCATCAAAGTTGGCTGAGTTGTATGTTAAGTGGATAGTTCGTTTCCATGGTATTCCGAAGAGTATAGTGAGCGATCGAGACCCATTGTTCACTAGTGGATTTTGGAAGAGCTTCCAGGAAGTTTTGGGAACCGAGTTGTGTTTGAGTACAGCTTATCATCCCCAAACAGATGGTCAGACCGAGAGAGTCAACCGAGTTTTGGAAGATCTTCTCAGAGCATGTGTTTTGGACTTCGGAGGATCATGGGAAGATCACCTTCATTTGGTGGAATTTGCATACAACAACAGTTACCAGTCAAGCATTGGTATGGCACCGTATGAGGCATTGTATGGAAGACCGTGTAACTCTCCAACATGTTGGTTGGAAACTGGAGAAAAGCTGATGCTTGGGCCAGAGATGATTCGTCAGACTTCAGATTGTATAGAAATCATTCGGCAACGAATGAAGGCAACCCAAGACCGTCAAAAGAGTTATGCCGATAAGCGTCGAAAGGATTTGGAATTCGACGCAGGAGATATGGTTTTTGTGAAGATTTCTCCACTAAAGAATGTTATTCGATTCGGGAAGAAAGGAAAATTGACTCCGAGATTTGTTGGACCATTCCTGATCATCGAGCGAATTGGAAAGCTCGCCTATAGGTTGGAGTTACCTGAGAAGATGTCGGGTGTGCACAATGTTTTTCATGTATCATATCTACGGAAGTATGTGCACGACTCGAATACAGTGGTTTCTGCTGATAGCTGTGAAGACTTCGAAGTTGATCCAGTCGATAGAAGACCTCGTAAGCCGCTTCGTGTTGTTGAAACCGACACGAAACAGCTTAGGAGAAAGGTAGTTAAATTGCTCAAGATACAATGGAGTGACGATGATAACGACTGTACGTGGGAGGTGGAAGAGAGGATGAAGGCAGCTCATCCTGAACTCTTCAAGGTATGGCCCTAAGGTGTCGTATCATCTAACAACATTGTAACTTGTTCTAAGTCTTAGAATTCTGTACGCTAAGCTAGAATTGGATGCATGGTTTGATGATTGTTATGGTTGGTAGGCGTACAGAATAGTCTTCGATTGCTTTGTTTGTTTGGAATTTCGGGGGCGAAATTCCTAAGGGGGAGAGAATGTAACGACCCGTATTTTTAACGGATCGACAAGTTCGACAGAATTTGGAATTTTAGAGTTTTTGAGCCATTTCAGATTTTAGGCGAAAATGGCTAAGTCCTGAGTCGTGAACGACTTAGTGTAAGTCTTGAGTCGTATACGACTTAGGGGATAGGAGCGACTCAGGGATTTGGCTAGTTAAGGGTGTAAGGATATGTCGTTTGAACGACTTAAGGGGTAGGCGCGACTTAAGGACTGGGCGAGATAAGGCTTAAGTTGTAACAGTTAAGTCGTGACCGAGTTAAGGTGATGAGTCGTACCCAAGTCATCTGATGAGTCGTACCCAAGTCATCTGATGAGTCGTACCCAAGTCATCTGATGAGTCGTACCCAAGTCATCTGATGAGTCGTATCCCTGTTGTTTGATGAGTCGTAGAATGGGTTATCTCGTCTAACCAGTTAAGTCGTGGACGAGTTAAGGGATGAGTCGTAAGCTGTTGAGTCGCGCGTAGGTGATAACTCGCGCAAGTGGATGAGTCGTAGCCATTGTGATGAGTCGTATATGAGTTAGTAGTTGAGTCGTCTAGCCAAGTAAGGCGTGCACATTTAAGTCGTAGACAAGGGGTCTGGTGAGTCGTAGGCGCATGCTATAAGTCGGAGACGACTTAGGAGATAGCTGTTTTGTCGTGAGTCATAGGCAGAAGTGTGTTAAGTCGTTGAGTCGTAGGGCTTTGAGTCGTAAGTCGTAAACGACTCATGGGGGCAGACGAGATAGGGATTTCAGCTATAAATAGGAGAGCTTCTCTTCATTTTTGGGATCCGGATTTTGAAGCGACGAAGTGCTGCCATTTTGAGAGCTCGACTTCTACACTTCTTCACTTCTTTTCTCCACTCTAATCTAGTGATTCCTTTCATCCAAATCGAAGATCAAGATTGAAGATTCAAGAGCTAAAGTTGAAGATCTTCATCTTTTCAAGTGAGATTTCTTCGTTTGAAGCGGATTCGTGATAGATCAAGCTTCATCCTTCGCTGTCCAGATCTGAAGCGTGTTGATTTGAGGTTGTTTTGGTGAATTGGTGAGTGGTGATTATCTCTCACACGGATCCAAAGGAGTATATCGGATCGTTGGCTCGATTTGGTGTTAAATAGAGATTTCCATGCATTTTCTTCATCCTAAGTGTAGATCCATATAGATCCATTGTTCATGATGATGTTACATCCATTTTATCATATGTTAACCTATGCAAGTTCATTCATCAAGTTTGTAGAGATATAATCCATGTTTCAATGCTTATTGGACTTTCAACTCTTTAATTACGAAAATGCCATTACTGTTACAATTGTCTACTTAGATCATTTTTGAATGCTTGATTGCTTGGATTGATGTTTGATTTGATTGATTGTTATAAACTAGATGATTGATGATTAGATTTAGATCGAAGGTGATTCAGAAGCTAAGGGAAAGGCTCTTGAATTGGAAAAGCTGCTCGTGGCATATGTAGCGGGATGATGAAGCTCTTATGCATAGATTTGATGATGTGATGTTGAGATGAGGCTTTGCGAGGATGTAATGAAGCGAGGCAATCATGTGATGAAGACTTGGTCTAATCCAGACGGGATCATTCCAAGCATGTTGATAACTCAGTGATATGATTCGAGTTGAGGATAATGAATGGATATGAGAATAGTCGTCGAGGAGGATGACTAGGAGGCTTGGATAGCATCGTTGTTGAAGGTTCTAGCATGCTCTAAGCAAGAGTACGTTTAGGCAGATTCGATAGTCCCAATGGCTAACTGTTGATGGTCGAGTACTCTGGGCAGATTCGATAGTCCTAGGCACGGGCTGCGACGACGTGCGGGAGTTATGTCTAGAACCGGGGTTTCCATTAGCCCTTGACGGATGGTTGAAAGAATGTGCCGGTCATTCAATTAACGGTGATATCGAAGCAATGATAACAGTGATAGCCAGAGTCATGGATGTTTGGTTGTAACGTCATTTCGGACTCAAGAGCGGTATTTTCTGGGTGCTTATCTGATTTAGGCCTTGGTACTTGGAAAACATCGCCCTTGACTCGAGTGATAGTAGCTTTACTTTGAATTGTATGCTCTGCTATGTTTGCTTCTGCTTAGTGTGTGTCTGGGGGCTATCACTGTAGAATGAGGTTGGAGTGGGAGGGTTGTATTCCTATTCCTTTTCCTTTATGCTCTTTTGGTATGTTGTTAGTTAATTTACTGCTCACTAAGACTGTTGTCTGACTCAAGGCTTTATGTTTTAATTCTTATTGCCTTGGGCTGTTCGTCCATTTTTGGGACGGGCAGACTAGGTAGCAGATGACAGGTGCTATTCTCTTTTCACGATGCTAATATCGAAGACGAGCTAGAGGGTTGCTTATTATCTTCTTATATGTACTGGATATTCCGCTGTTTTGTATTCTCTGAGAGATATGTATTGAGGCTTGATGTATTGACTATTTGGGTGCTTGTACTCAACTATTATGGAGTTTTATATGATGTCATTTTGTTCTGTAAAGCTTCACTATACATATGTTCTATTGTATTTTGTCCATGCGTTGTGAGTAATACGATAGATTCTTTTGTTTTAAATCTTACCTTGACAATCGTCCATGGTCGCCTGGCACACTTTACAACGCTCTATCTTTAGATTCGGTGCAGGGGCCATGGGCGGTCGTCACAATATTTTTACTTTACATTGTATAAAACTATATAATTTATTTATTATTATAATTTATCTTTGGCCCGTCTATTTACAATTTAAATTCAAATCAATTGTACATACATATATATTCACATATATACAATATTTATTAAATTTAAATGATTTATACAAAATATATTTGGATATCGGGGAAACTCGCATTACATGTATAATAAATTATACAATTTTAATTCAAAAATTTATTTAATTATCAATTTAAATTTATATAAAATTCGGGGTCGTTACAATTAACGAGCATGTCATCCACGTGTACTTCAACGTCATTATTAATATGATCCTAGAACATCAAATTAACTAACATTTGATACGTTGTTATCTCATTTTTGAATCCGAACGGCATGACTTTATAGGAGTATAAGCCTTTGTTTGTCACAAAACTGGTATGCTCCAGATCTAGCTCAAAAAAATCTATCTGGTTGTAACCTAAATATGTGTCCATGAATGAGAGTAGTTCATGTCCACTAATTGCATCCACCAATTGATCGATTCTAGGTAGAGGGAAGCTATCCTTTGGGCAGGCCTTATTGAGGTTGGTGTAGTCTATTCAAGTTCTCCATTTCTCATTTGACTTCTTTACAAGAACAGGGTTGGCCATACACTTTGGGTAATACACCTGAAAGTGACTATGCTATAGGATCGAGTAATATGGAATATAATAAATAACTAGTGCGGAAATAATAACAGTAAAGTAAAATGACATCAGAGATTTTTATACTGGTCTGAACTCCTATTCTACGTCTAGTCCCAGACTCCTTCTGGAATTATAGCTAGCAACCCTCACTTAACCCGGAGGAACAGGTATTACTTCACTTGAGAAACCGAACAGGACTTGACCGCCTGAGCAACAGAACAGGACTTGACCGCCTGAGCAACCGAACAGGAGTTTCTTACAGACTGGATTTAACTTGACTTTGTATGTTCTGAATAACACGGATTTGTCACTTGTAGTACACCCTTCCTAAAATATTTTCCTCAAGATTGATGTGTATAATTGTGTGTGTATGAAGATTAGGAAGATTAATATTGCTTGAAGAATATAGAAGTGAATTGGTAAGCAATGATCGTTTTGTGAATAATGAACTCAAGATTGCAAAGCACTATAAATCAAGAGAGATTAGAAAATTAGGTAATTTGATCAATGATTCTTGAGTGTTATATAGTGTGTAACATCTCGCCTTTTTGTATGCTTTAAGCAGACACACGTGCCGACTCAAACCATACAGAAGGGCGAATTGTTATTTGGGGTTAATAAGAAAAAGAGAAAGAAATAAAAATAAAACAGAATCTCGCAGCGGAATGACAAAATATAATAATCAAATAACAGTTCATGAAGATGTATACAAAACATTTGATTATACTTATTCAATACAAAAATCTGAGTTACACATATCAGGGATAAATACATAACATTGCAGCGGAACAGTACGATGCGGTGGAATAATATAGTAAATAATAGTAGTATAAATCTTCGTCTTCCTCCTCTAGAAATAAAGTCTTCAAATCCTGAAATGCTCAGGCTGACCCGAGCGAATTGAAAAGACAAAACACTTGAGTCAGAACTAAAAGATCTTATGTGAGTTAAATCAACGGTAAATAAATATGAGTGTAAAGGGCGTCGTAGATGTTTACGGGGTTTGACATCTCTTATCCAGTGTCTAACATGAGTGCAGTAACTTAAGAGATGTTCGGGATTCACATCTCCTAAGGATCCGTTAAACTATCTACTATGTAGTACAATATGCTATTATAATAGTGTCTAAAGTAAAGTATAATATTTAAAAATAGCGTTAAGGCTTTACATTTTCCACCTTAACACATTTTTAGGTATGCCAATAGTCTATACAGTACTGTAACTCCCCGTAAACTGGAGACGCCAGAGGATACCACATAGGTACGACATAAAACAAACTCGTAGAAGGCGCGCTAGGGTAGGTGACACGGTACAACTAGGCAATACCAGGGTAGATATACTAATTACACTTCCGGACTATTGGTAACGCATAGCCGCAACTACCGCCCTACTCGAAACATACTCCCGAGTAAAATCGAAGGGTGGCCACCGAATAAATCGCAAAGTCGGAATATAGATCGATGGAGTGTGTCCGCTCAAAGGAGCTACCTCATTGGCTCGTCGATTGCTCATGTTTTAGCCACCTTATGCCAACTCACGGGAGTCGGGTTAACGTATATACCTTATATAGGATCTTCGCCACCATCCTACTTCATTTTGGAATCTCCACCGCGTACACGGTTGTCAAAGTCGTTTTCGGTATCGACAGAGAGTATGCCCATATCTGATCCCAGTCTCTTTACCAACCAATCGCTTATTACACACCGGATGGTTCTTTTACATTTCCAAAACCATTTCATAGTTGATATCAAAATATCATATTCAATTCAAATTATATCATTTTCGAAATCATTACTCATATATACCTTTGAAATCATATCACATTTGAAATCGTAGTTCGAAATTATATTTCCTTTCAAAAGTCATATTTCTGAAATAGGCTAAACTCTCATTT
This sequence comes from Allium fistulosum, assembly GCA_030737815.1. Lineage (NCBI taxonomy): Eukaryota > Viridiplantae > Streptophyta > Magnoliopsida > Asparagales > Amaryllidaceae > Allium > Allium fistulosum. The sequence goes on along the minus strand of CM060902.1, from coordinate 1,123,341,003 downwards.
CAAAATTATCATATTAAACCAAATATGCTATTTAATTCCCAACTTAGGTTATAATGCCACTTAACCACATTCCTTTAAAAATCGAGAATTTGAATATAAACCCATCCATTTTACTTAGTTTGGAATTTAGAAGAAAATAGTTTTAAATAGTTAATATAGATTTTAAAATAGATTAAATATAATTAAAATATATTAAATAGCTTTAAAATAGATTAATTAGATTTAAAATAAGTTAAAACAGGTTAATTAGTTTAAAAGTTGAAAATCTTAATAATTAAAGTCTTTAAAATAATATATTTTTAAAACAGTTTATATAAAAATATGAATTTGAAATTTATATCAATTTAAACTATTTATTCCATTCCAGTACATTTGGACCATTTTAATATCCCAAAACCCAATTTCAAATTTTCCAATTCCAATTCTCAATAAAATATTTAATTCAATATCGCCTCCAATCAGTAACATGAAGCTCAGAATTCTGGGTGCTTCTATTTGTCTAGCGGTAATCCAAGCGGGTTCAAGTGCCTGAAGAGCATATTTGCCGAAGCAAATATGATTACCCCGGCAAGATATTCCTTTCATTCTTCCTCTATGTTGCTTACGAAATCTGGTTCAATAGGTTTATCGGGAAAAACACGTACCCATATTTTTTCCCCAAAAAGTGGATCCCGCTCTAATAGCTCCGAATAAATTAAATACATGCATTAAGATACGAAGGCTTCTTATTCCACAACAACGAAAGCACTTTTTCATTGAATGACATCTCTTATGTCAATCACACCAAAGAAATATTAAATGAACTCTTCTTTGGTGTCAAGGTAATAGCTATTGATCTGGTTGATGAGAAATGGTTTGAGGATCAATATATAGATGCTGATAAGAGCGAAATCCAAATCATAGAAGATAACTTCAATCGCAATTGGGAAACCCTATCGATTCTACGGAAATTGTACCCCAACACTCCATCCACCTTTGTCCATATATTCCATATATCACACCATGTTCGAAATATCAATTTAAATTACTCCAAATTCAATATATTTCAAAGTTATATTTCAAACAACTTAAAATAATTCAATACTGACAATTTTCACTTTTTATTCCAAATTCAACTTTGAAATTTCAATTAAATCCTTTTTAACAATACCTTTAAACCAATTCCAATTTTATCATAAACTTGAATTTCAATAATAATTAAATTCGTATAAATCAATTTTATTTCAAAATATCATTTAAAAGGATTCAAAAATTTAAAGCTTTAAAATCATTTAATTTAACCAATCCGGTGTTCGTATATAATTCTCTACCCTAGGGTCAAGTGATACGAATATTTATCATTTCAATCCGCAATTTAAAATTTTACGGTTATGTATCTTTTCAAACCGTAATCCCGAATATATCAAATCCATAAAATCGCTCGAGTCTATCATTTCAACCCATAACGATTTTTCCTTAATCTATTGATCATTCGGGTATGTATCATTTCAACCCATAGTGAACTTGCAGTTTATAACGATATAAATAAAACATCCATTCATCCAATATCAACAATCAACATCCATTACAAACATAATCTAAATCAATCAATAAATATCAATATAAAACTGATAATCAATAACGGGTATTAAACTGGCAATTTATATTCAATAATAAATTAAATAACAATTTTATTCAAATAAATTCTAATTAACTGGGATGATAATTCAAAATATACCAAACAGTCATAAATAAATTTCTAATCACATCAAAAATTTAATTTAACAAACATAAGAAATTTTAGAAGTTGTGAGTGAGTCAAAACACTCGCCTTTGAATTTAAATTGAATTTAAATTCCATTTAAGCCCAAAATTTGAACTGTCTTCAAATTCATCCAAACCTGCGTCAAAATGTCCGTAATTTCAATACGATCCTAACAAAATAAACCGCGCGTAAATCGGGCATCGTATGAGAAAGTTATTAAGTTTTGAAGTTACACGATTTTAAAATTATAAACTATATAAAAAAAACGTCACCTCCTAGAACTTTCCACGTCACAGCCCCCACGTGAGAGAACCCTAACCCTCTCATTCGATCTCGACACAAGCAACACGCGCCTGAACCACTTCGACGCCGACACGGCCTCGCCACCTGCCACCACCGATCGCGCGTACGGCCTGCCACCACCGGCCACTCGAACGCGATCACCACTGTGTCGCCGAACGACACCCAGGTAGCCCGCCGCCGCCAAAACCCTTTACCCTAATCGAATTTTAACGCACCATCCAATCATCGATTGGACATACGAACATCGCTGCTGCACTCCCCTCGGTCCCATCTACAAAACGCTACCCTCCAATCGACGATCCGTCGAAGATCATCAAACACCAATGAACGGTCGAGACTAAATCGCCAAGTTCCGGCCACACAGCAACCCAGATCGAAAAACGAATCATATATTTGACTTGCGCTCGTCGAGAGCTTTAAATCGATATATAATTCGATATATTTGTGGAGTTTGAAATTTTGATTTAGTTTTTGATTTGCAATTGAATTGGGAATTTGTTTGTCTGTCATTGAGAAGAAGAAGAACAGAAAGAATTGTTTGTACAGACAAATGAGAATAAGGGATAGCTAGGGTTTATAACGAGCTTTTTATAGGTAGGTCAGAAAATAGAAAGAATGGATAAGATTTGATTATAACGTTTGGACGAAATGGCCCGAAAAGCCCGTTCTGTCTTCGGAACGAAAATGGGTAATCCCATATATCAAAATTGATATTTTCAAATAATTTAAATCCAATGGAATAGGTTTCAGGTCCTAATTCCATCGTATGAAGAAGCTATGATAAAATCAGCTAATTTCAAATTGATTTCAATTGATTTCAATTAAATTGATTTCTAGGCGTTTCGAGTCCATACGATCAAACGACAAGTCCGATCGCTACGAAACATGAAATCCTTCAATAATTCACAGTTACGGATCCAATGAAACTAGTTTCGTCGAAATCTGAGTCAGTGGCCAAAATGGCTATATTTCAGTTAATTAAATAAATTAATATTAAATTAATTAAATCACATTTTCATTTTATATTTTAATAATTTACAACTTCTATCATTTTTGATTTCTTAATCACTTACAATAATTTAAACAAATTTAGATGTCAATTTAAAGTTGATTAATCCATCAATTTTAGTGTAAAATTTCAATTTCGTTAAATTCAGAAATTATAACCTAAAATTCCAAAAATCCATTTATTAAATTTTTAATCATTGTTATTCAAGTCTTTTATTACAATAAGAGTATAACTAACATTGGTTTATCTCTTAGCACATTAATATTTCCCAATTTCATCTTAATTTCAATTAACGTAATATTTACATATTTAATTTCATTTAATTGCAATTAATCCAATTATTATAATTTAAATTTCAATAAATTAATAAATCTTGATTTCCATTCTTTTAATTCAATAAATTTTCATAGTATGAATAGAATTAACATTATTTCCAATTATTACCTTAATTTACATTAACGTAATATTACATTAGATTTATTGCAATTGATTTCAAATTCAATTTAACAGATTAAATATATAGGTAACTTATAATAATTGTTGTCATTCACTCTTAATCACACTTTTACAAGTTTATCATTTTCAACAAATATTATAATTACTCACAGAACATTGATTTTATTCAATTATCACTTATTATATATTAATTCGTTAATTGATTCAATATTTACGTTTGTTTCTTATATTCAATCTATAGCCAAGTATAACAATTTACATTATTTCATTATTGGAATTTCATTTTAATTGTCAATAATTAGTTTTAATTACTATTGTTACATTTCCTTTTTAGCATTCATTTCATTATTAAATTACAAAGTTTTTATTTCTTTCCATATAAATTACCAAAACTTATTAATTTAACAATTCAAATAGTCGAAAATTTACGGGTCGTTACACTCTACCCCACTCAAAACTTTTCATCCCCGAAAAGGAAAAAGAAAGGAAAAGAAAGAATTAAGTAGTCAATATATCTTATTCAAAATATTAAATTTATAAACAATTAATTTACAAAATTAAATAATTTAAATAAAAGATATCAATTTATAACAATTAAATCCTTTTATAATCAAATTAACAAAGTTTGGAAAACATTTCTCAAAATTTTCTAAGTCAAAATTTTCAGAAAATTTCGGCAGAGTCTCCTTTATATGGAGAGGCTAGGGAGAAATAATAATATCAATAATAACAATATATATCATAAATTTTCAAAATAATATATCCCAACAGTGGAAAAATAATATAATATTGCTAGAAAACCGTAATCCGAGAACGTACCTATTTGTCGGGCAAACAACGCTTAATTACGAAACCAAAAGCAGTGGCAATTGCTTCCATAACTTGTATTTCACTTATATAATCTAAAAGAGTTAATAATTATATAAAATGAAATATTTAAAGTTGTTTCAACCACTAACAAACAAATCAATATAAAACAACAATCACTGGCAACCACAACATACAATCATCATATAAAATCAATAAAATCAACTATTCATCCATAGCAAACAAACAAATGGTTTGTTCGGGTTCAGAAATTTTTAACCGCCTAGAATGACAAATAAACTACTGAGTGCACCATTTACTCAACAGTCTTAGATGAATTCAATAGATTATTCATACATCTTAAACAATTAGAAGTATCCTATCCCAAACAACCCATAAACCAAAACAAACAATATATCCTAACATTATTTAAGTTTATTCTTATTAGTTTCTCTTCCACAAGATTTGTTGTTTTTTTTTCATTTAGTGATTACTTCCTTAAATTTTACATTTATTTCTTACAAAATTTTTATTCCCATTCATTCGTTCAGCGTTTTATTTCATTTTTTTACATTCATTTACTTGCAAATTCATTTTTCTTTATTTATTCATATAATGAAAATTCTTTTCATTTCTTTATATTCATTTCTTTACATAAGTTATTTCCATTCAATTGATTATAAAATCAATGAATTTATTATCGAAGTATACATACATTTATTTATAGTATTCATGTCCAATTCAATTACTTAGCATATCAATTCATTTACTTATGTTTATAATTACTACTTACAATAATTCCTTTATTACGTGCAAAAGTTCATTTTCATTTATTCATATCATGTCAATTTCTTTTATTGCATTACATTCATTTTATTATTTACTTTAATTATAAATAGTTTCAATATTAACTTAAGTTCAAAATCCTTTACTTATAGTACTCATTTTCTATTTCATTTAATTAGTAGTATTAAAATTTTAACTCAAGTTTATAACTATTTTCATATCAAATTTCTTATTTATAAAAGTAAATTTCATTGAACACTTCCATTACATAAGTTTTACTTGTAAAAATTTCCATTACATATTCTTTTAACATTTCAACTTTTTATAATCGGTAAGTTATGTATATATCTTTAAGAATGCAATTGAAAGTTACACAAGTTTGACTTACTTATTTTAATTAATTTAAGGTTCAATAATTATCATTTCTTATTTTCATATTCTTTTCGTTTACAAGTTACAAATTTCAAATTCCTTGTATATTTCAGTTATAACTTAGCATATAATTTCTTAATTTCATTTAGAAGTTTCAATTATTAAATAGTTAAAATTTTTATTCCATTTCAATAATTGAAATCTCTAATTCATAGAAATTTAAGAACTAAATGCCAGGTTCCATTTCAAATCATTTAAAATTATATATATATATATATATATAATCATATCTTTATATATATATCAAATAATACATAAAAATAATGTTTAATATTCATTTATCAAAACAAATGTGTAGTAAACTACTACAGCAGCCTTCCCACTTTTAAACTCGAAAATGAACGTCTGTAACGACCCATTAAATTTTTAATAATTTTATTTGTTTTAATAATATATTTAATTGAAATTTTGTGAAATTTTAAAGAATAAAATTTTGAAATAAAAATTTAATATTTGGAATACGTCTTCTTAAACATAATAACTGGTAAATTTTCATCAGATAAAATGAAAGTTTATTTTCTTGTGTGATTCTATTTCAATTTAAATCAGTTAATAATTGATGATAATAAAATGTTTTCCAAACCTGAATATTTTTATACAGAAAATTTGTAAACCATCTTCTGAGTGAGACGTCATATTTTGTTTCTCCAAATTTGGAATGTTATTGATCATTTATCTTATTTTCGGCATATTAGTAGCATTTCGGTACCGACATCGACTTTTGATATGATGATCATACCACTGATAACTATATACAGTTTTGATCGTCTTGTCGTGCTGAACTTCACAGTATATTCATTTGTGCAGTTCGGTATCCAGTACGCGTTGAAATCTATGGAACGGTTAATTGTATCGGTACACGTTTTAAAATTTTGGATTTCCATGACCCTTCATCTATCTATCGTATAAATCTAACAGCTATTTGTATTAATATATCTAGAATTCAACGTGCTAGACTTTTGGTTATCCCACTTTTCACTCATATTTCCATTCACTTCCTTCCGTTGTATTCTTTTATTCATTCTGAAACTGTTGAGAAATGATAAAATATAATATATTTGTTCATGAATTCTGAAAGGCTGTTCCTCTTCTTCGTGCCTACCTTTTCATCGAGACCCCTTCTACTCTTCAATCTCCCAAAGCAAAACTGCCTCACCCAGTTCCCCATCGTGCCTAGGCCGAAGCTTCGCCATCCCCACTGTCTCCATCTTCTCTTCCCATTTCAAGCACCACTTAGTGATCGAACCTGCCCTTCCTCCCCTCTCTTTCATTTTGCTCCGCCACCAAGCTCGACCACCGTGCCCTTCCTCCTCGTGATGTGCCGCCACCAACCTTGTCCACCGTCCTTTGGCCTTTGCTCTCCTCTCAGGTTGTATAGAAGTAAGTTTGCATTATGGGTATATATATTATTAAGAAGATATGTTTCATGCTGCTCTAAAATTTTTCTGTATATATTGATTTTTTTTTGTATTGATTTTTTTGGTACAGTTCTAAATATATGATGTGGGAGCACGTCTTTCCCCACCCACCTTGTTTCCATATTTCATACAATATATAACTTTAGTTCTAAACTTTGTATTTATATATAAGCTTCTGCAGGATATGTTCGTATATTATTTTTTGTGAAAGTATATATATATTATATGTTGCTTTGATAGTTATATATGGTTTTATAACTTCTGATTTTAGTGGATATATATTATATATATGAATGATTTATGAGATAGTTTATAAATATGTTTGATTTGAAGTGTGTGTATATATATACATATAGTCAATAAAGTATGGTTACCATTTACTTTTCAGTTATATATTGTTTTTTTTAAATATATGCATGTAAGTTGTACATATGTATCTAGTAGTTTTCCTATCACATGTTCAATTGAAATGTATATATACATATATATTAGTTGCATACATATTTTCTTTTTCTCGGTTTCAAGCCTGCATGTATATATGGGTTTGCACATTTGTTCAAAATTTGCATATATATTTTTATTTGTTATATACATGTTGAATTGAATATACTTATGTTTCTGTTGGGGTTTTGATGTATAAGTATATATTAGTTTGATGTGTATATAGGTTTAAGTTGTTCATATATATATATATATATAGAATTTTATAAAATGAGTCTACAGCAAATTTTGTTTGCATATCAGATCGTTTGTTAATATACTGAAGTTATATGAGTTATGGAGTTACAGTAGGAATATTATAGTGTTTATAAGTTGTATTTGTTCTTATTTTGCTTACAGTATATATATTTGCTTTGCACATCTTTGGTTATTAGTCTGATCTATATATACTGTTTATAAATGAAATCTACATATAGAGGTTCATATATCTGCATATATTTATTTACATATTTAATATGTATGTATTGGGTTCAACTAATTATATATATATATATATTAGTATATTTGAGTTATAAAGTTTTGTTTGTAGTTTCCTTTTATAGTTAGTATATTCTGACGTATGTTATGATAATAGTGTACGTATTTTTCTGTAAAACTTTAGTCCAGCACCGCCGTATATAATCAGTAGTATGTATATATATAGGGATTGTATATTGATGTCTATAAGTTTTACATATGTATGACTTGTCGAGTTATATATATTGATTTCAATAAGGTATTGACTTTATAATAAAATAACTTCCTCATGTTTTTGTTTATATATAAGTATTGTTGATTTCAAAGTATTTATTTCCATATATATTATGATTATGTGTTCGATTTTATATATACATATATATTTAATTTAATTTTTGTTTTTAAATTTATTCTGGTTTAAGAAAATAATATATATAATTTCATTTCAACTTATATCAAAACTGATTCTGATTAGTTCTCATCGATTTCCCATATCAGCTTTGTCCGTGTGACGACCGCCCATAACCCCTACACTGAATCTAGAGAAAGTGCGCTGTAAAGTGTGCCAGGCAGCCATGGACGATTGTCAAGGTAATTTAAAAACATCAGAATCTATCGTATTACTCACAGCGCATGGACAAAATACAATAGAACATATATATAGTGAAGCTTCACAGAATAGAATCTCATCAATAAAACTTCACAATAGTTGAATACAAACATCAGAATAGTCAATACAACAAGCCTCACTACATATCACTCAGAGAATACAAAGCAACGGAACATCCAGTACATATAGTAAGAAGTAATATGCAATACTCCAGCTCGTCTTCGTCATCAGCATCGTGGAAGGCAAGAGCAGCACCTGTCACCTGCTACCTAGTCTGCCCGTCCCAAAATGGACGAACAGCCCAAGGCAATAAGAATTAAAACATAAAGCCTTGAGTCAGACAACAGTCTTAGTGAGCAGTAAATTAACTAACAACATACCAAAAGAGCATAAAGGAAAAGGAATAGGAATACAACTCTCCCACTCCAACCTCTTTCTACAGTGATAGCCCCAGACACACACTAAGCAGAAGCAAACATAGCAGAGCATACAATGTAAAGTAAAGAAATTGTCACTCGAGTCAAGGGCGATGTTTTCCAAGCACAAACCCCCAAGGCCTAAACCAAGATCAGATAAGCACCCAGAAAACACTGCTCTTGAGACCGAATGACGATACAACCAAACATCCATGACTCTGGCTATCATTGTTATCATTGCTTCGATATCACCGTTAATTGAATGACCGGCACATTCTTTCAGCCGTCCGTCAAGGGCTAATGGAAACCCCGGTTCTAGACATAACTCTCGCACGTCATCGTGACCCGTGCCTAGGACTATCGAATCTGCCCAGAGTACTTGACTACCCAATCAGTAGCCTTCAGGGACTATCGAATCTGCCCAACGTACTCTTGCTTTGAGCATTCTAGAACCTTCAACAACGATGAGATCTCAGCCTTCTAGTCATCCTCCTCGACGACTATTTCCATACTAGCTCAAGCGCCTCTCGAGCATCCATTATCCTCTAACTCGAACCATATCACCGAGTTATCAACCTGCTTGGAATGATCCCGTCTGGATTAGACCAAGACTATCTCATATCATGCCTCGCTTCATCACATCCTCGCAAAGCTTCATCTCAACATCATCGTCAAATCTATGCATAAGAGCTTCACCATCCGCTACATATGCCACAAGCAGCTTTCCCAATTCAAGAGCCTTTCTCTTAGCTTTTGAATCATCTTCGGTCTAAATCAAATCATCAATCATCTAATTCATAGCAATCAATCAAGTCAAACATTAATCCAAGCAATCAAGCATTCAAATATGACCTAAGTAGACAATTATCACAATAACGGCAATTTCGTTATTAAAGAGTCGAAAGTCTAATAAGCATGAAAACATGAACAATGTCTCTATAATCTTGATGAATGAACTTGCATAGGTTAACACTTAGTAAAATGGATGTCAAATCATCGTGAACAATGAATCTATACGGATCTATACATGTGATTAGGAAAATGCATGGAAATCACTACTTTAACAACAAATCAAGCCAACAATCCAATATTGTAACATCCCGAAAATTTTCGACTTTCGAAAATTCAACATCGACACTCCTTTATCGACTGCTGAGTCATCGAAAGCCGGAAACCCGAAAAGTTATGGTTTTAAGAAAGAAGAAAAAGTAGAAGAAGAAGAAGATAGAAGAAAAAGAGAAGAAAGAAAGAAGAACAGAACAAGAGAACAGCAACAGAAACAGAACAATATCAGAATCTTACACATCGCAGCGGAACAATATATAATAGATAAACACTAGTCTTTTAAAACAAAGAACTATATCAGTTTATACATACATCAATCATCAGAGTCAATATACAACAATGGACAGTTATATAAACTCGTCCTCATACAGAATACACAGCGGAATAAAATAATATCAGATACAAATACTACGTCTCGTCATCCAGCTTATCTCCAAAGCTCCAGAATATCCTGATAACATAACTCTAGGCTGCCCGTGTGGAAATTGGTGGGCACCCAGAGTTTAGAAGGGAAACAATAAACTCCGAGTCAGTCATGGTGACTGGTGTGAGATCGTAAAACAGTTAATCTTTAAAAATAAACAGCAGAGAATTTTTAAAGTCAATTCGAAATGCTTTTGGAAAATGAAACTACCATAAGACCTCCCGCCACACACACAATGCAAACGCAGACTTGGAGGAGATTTCTTCTTATGATAGTCAAAGATGCTTACTACGCAAAATCAAATCATTTTTGATATTATTATTAGTGCATAGTGTTAGAAAACATTTCGAAAGTATAATATTAATCTTAGCCAGCATAGGCATTCCGCACTTATGCCTACTATAGCTACCATCCAAACAGTGGTGACCACCATAAGTGAATGATAGGTTCTACAACTAAAACCGTACAAGTGTCGTATTGTTTCTTTGGATTTCCAACAAATGGCCAGGCTAAGGAACTTCCTATCCACGATGGGTACGTCCCTGGAATAGACGACCCGAGAACCTAACCGGATCTCTGCCAACACAAGGCCGGGTTACCTCTGCAAAAATAGGTAACTACTGACACGCGTATGTCCTCCCCCGATCATAACCGATCTTCCCGAGGATCCCCGATTTCCAACAAAACCACATAGATAATAATAATGCAGTAACCACAGAGGTTAAGTATCTGGGCTCCATACCATGATACCACCTTTATCCAGAAGGAATGACATACACTAAGGGGCGCTACTCCCTAGAACCTTGCCGCATCCTTCCTGTTTCGACCATTTCCGGGGTGTGAGGCTCGATGAAGTCTCGTCCACAAAGCTACGCTTTCTCAAAAAGCCCTGCTTCGGGTCAAACAAAATGATCAACCTATGATCACAAAGATATAAGATCAAACAAATGATCATATCACAAATGACCAAACACTGATCATTTCACAGCAACACTCAGTATGCCACGTTACCAAATTGGGATATATCGCTGATAAATTTCAACTACATAACCTCTGAGCTCGTACGTCTCAGAGAAGGGTGTTAAGCTAAGAGAATAAATTCTCCGCCACCAACAGAAATGTATTTGAAAGAAATCAGCTTTACATCTCAAAGTGTAACGTCAGACACACAATCCATACAAGTCTGTTCCGGGATCGAACAGAACCGAAGGCACTTCTCACGAAGCCCTTGCATATCCGGATAATTTTCAATCACGTCAGGACTTCCCGTCACTAAGGGTGATAAAACCTCTAAACCGAAGATCAGTCGGTGTAGAGTAACTCGACGGTAATCCTTCCGTTTTCAAAAATATCCGGTCTTCAACACCGGTCTTCAAATGCGATTCATAACGACGTATCACATATTCGGAATGGGTTATACGACCCCATGGTCCTTTCCCGGCTAACCCGAATAGTGAGCGATTATTTAAAAACAAGTGTGGCATTCAAATCCATCCAATTCACAACAAATACCATTCAAGGTAATTATTGATAGTCGGTTATTTAACTATCAATAAAGATGCGCAACATCATCAGATTCCAAATAATTTTCCAAATTATTTATCTTCCAAAAATATCTTTTACTAGATATAAAATTTCCACACTTCAAAAATAAATCAACGTTTATTTTTAGGACGAATTCCCATTTCTTTTAATAAATTCCATAGTGAATTTATATCTTTCAAAATATCTACTGATATACGATTTTCAATCGTTTTCAAATATTCAATTTCAATTTATCTTTAAAAAGATAAATTCTCAAACGTTCATTTCATATTGGAAAAGCATTTCCATACTTATTTAAAAATAAGTATTTCATAAATCTATTTATTTTCAACATTTGAAAATATTCGATATACTTAAATCAAATTAAGTATATATTCATTTCTTTAAGGAAATCTATTAATTTTAACATCTATTTGAGTCAAAAACGAATGTTGCGTAAAACATCGTTACGACGACTCAAAATCACTAGTATAGGGATTCGAAATTTAAAATAGATATATAAATCCCAATACTACATCAAAACATTTCCTTTCGGAAATCATTTACTATAACAACAGTGTTATAGTCCACCATTTCCTTAAATTTCTCGAAAACGTCTATTTCAACAAGAACTGCGGAAATCTCTGTTTTCGATTTATAATACATTTTAAAACATCTTTAGAATGTTTAACTTCATTTTTAATATCCCTTTTCCCAAAACTATCCATTTTACTTAACGATATATTCACTATCCAAAATCGTGAATATACTTCAAAAATTACATTTCAATCTTTTCTACACGTTTTATTCCAAGAATTATCCACTATCCAAAATCGTGGATAAAATTCCCTTAATAACTTCTATATTTCATTCATCAAATTTGGTTGATTTCGAATTCATAAAACAACGTTTATAAATTCACCTTTATATTTTCTAACAACTTCGATTTATAAAATTCTCCTCTTATTAACTTCTAAAATTACTTATCAAAATAAGTGATTCCAGATTTATAAACAACGTTTATAAATCACATTTATATTTCATAACAATTTCAACTTATGAAATCATTTCATTTAGCAATTTCTATTTATATCCCAATTAAGTGCAAAAATCTAATTTATAAGTAAATTACTTATAAATCGTTTATTCTACAACATCTATTCACTTTATAACTTCACGTTATAAATCTATTTATTTCATTCACTTATGAAATCCTTTTATACTTCTTTTCAACACTTATAAAAATTCGTTTTATAAGTCCAATATTTTTATTAATAAAATATCCATTTTATAAATCTTCCTATACAAATCGTTTATAGTTATTCCAAAAATCCCAGCTTAAACCATTTTATAAATAAATCGACTTTTATTTAAAAAAAAAATCACCTTACGGTCATAATTCACAAAATCTTAACTTTTATAACTTCAAAATTTTAAACGTTTATTTATTTAAAATAAATCAATTCAACAATTCAATAGAACATATAATTTCAAAGATCACTTTAAAAATTCTTTTTAAAGTAAAAGTCGTTATTTTTACTTTTCAAAACTGAATCCGATGATGCAGCAGCATCAATCAGTCCATCACAACAGTCAATATCATATATCATCATATGATAACAGAATATACATCAATATCTGTAAATAAATAACTACGGGTGAGGAATCCAGTTGGATCCCTCCAACCTGTTTCCCTGCATCCAAAAACGTCAGCACAATACCAATTCCGCTCCAGTACGGAATTATCGCGGTATATGGGTTTTTATAAATCCGCTTACTAACGGCGCAATAGGGTCTCATCCGCTATACGAGGCGGGAAATCAATCAATCCAATATATACATATGCCAATATGTATATATTGCTATATATATAGATATATCCTATCATATCTAATAGCACATTCAAACAGTCAATCATCAATCAATAACTGTAAATAATTCCACATTCAAATTTGAGTGAGAAGATCTCACCTCGATTTTTAAATTCCGTTCCAGCGTTTATTTCGAATAAAATTAAACGCACGTTTAATTTTATCCAAAAATTTCACTGATTCCAAATGACTCCAATCCAGTTGCATTGCGAAGTACACATCGAGACGATTCCAACGCACTTCGTTTCGTCAAAATCCAATCTCGTAATAAAAAGTTATGACGTTTAGAAGTTAATACGATTTTATATAAAATTAAATTTACATCTTTCTTTTTAATTAAATTTTTAAACCTAGAAATCATCCAGGCCGCACGTCCAAGCAAAGACAAATCTGGGCCGCGTGTTTACATTCTTCTTCCTCGTCCAGGTAAAATCACGAACCGAGTAACCCATGATTGCCGCCACTTAACCCTAATGTCGCAACCCACTATACTTGTCGAAATCCCATCACAACCTCCCCATTCGAACCGCCTCATCCAGAGCCACCACCGGCCAGAACGCAGCCCAGCTCGGTCCCCCCAGGTGCACGAAAAACGAGGCCAAACGCGCGGCACTTCCGGTCCATTTCTGGTCGATCCACCGCATAATACTTCATCACCACCGTTGGATATGTCGTACTCACTAGCCTCTACAACTTTCATGTAGAAAGTTTCTGGAATTAAACTACGGATTTGAAGATTTTGAGGGAGAAAGAGGGGAGCTTCTTGGCCGTTCAGCAGAGAAGTGGCGGCCACGAACGTGACGAAACCCTAGGGCTGTTCTCTTGCAAATGAAAAGATGTAGGGGTTTTTATAGAAAAATTTCCAATTTACTATTCATCCGGATTTTTCGAACTCGAAATTGAGCGTGCCGGCTGACGTTTCTAAGGTTTACCCCGCGTTCCGAACGCAATGGAACGTGTTTCGGAAGCTAATTCGGACATCTGTGCGAGATACGGAGAAAAACGATCAATTTAAATTAAACCGATTTAAAACGATTTCGAGGCGTTTTAGCTTGCCCCGGACAAATGGTAAATCCAAAAATTACGAAATTTGAAATCATGCAATAATATCACATTACGGATCCGATGAAACTGGTTTCGTCTAAATCCGAGACTTTCTGAAAAATGACTATTTTAACTCGACGATTTAAAATTAAAACGATATCGATGCGTTTCGAGCTGCCACGGTCAAACGACAACTCCGATGGATACGAAAATTGAAATCCGATAATAACTAACTATTACGGATCCAATGGAACTGGTCTCGTTCAATTCTGAGACTGTTCGAAAATTGGCTATTTTTACAGTCGATAATTAAATATTAAAATATTCAATTTTCACAGATTAACTCCAAATTCGATTCTGAAAGTTCTATAACCTTTCTATAACTCCAGTATGATTAAATAAAATTTTACAAATCATTTTCAATCATATTAAACTCGATTTTCAATTATCTCTGGAATTTCAATTATTAAATTATCGATTTAATTGACCAAATTAAATCCAATATCCTTTAAATAAATTATTCGACTTATTAAATTCATTTATTAATATTTAAAATCAATTAAATATTCGAATTTTAATTATCAAAAATTCTGGGTCGTTACAAACTTCCCCCCTTAAAAGAATTTCGTCCTCGAAATTACAAGTCAGGAAGAAAGGTCCTTAACTCATCTACTGTTTTTCAACATCTAAGTAGTTTTATCAACTTATCAAAACAAATCTTTCTACTAAAGATTCGTTATCATTCAACTAATTTCTAACTTCAATTATAAGTTTCAAACAACATTGTTTAACTCCTCAATTCAAATTCGAGTTTAAATTCAAATTTTAAACTTTCAAAATTTCTCAAAAATTTTCTAATGCCCTAAATTTCCGAAAAATTTCGCCAGCGTCTCCTTTGCGCGGCTAATACGGTACGACTACAAAACGTCCCTACGGACACTCAGATTTCAAAAAGAAAAAGAAAAAGCCAAGCGGCTAGAGAGAAATCATCAAAAACTCATATTAAAACTCAAATACGTACCTGTTTCGAGCAATTCAAATTTATCTGTGAAATAAATTTTCCAATCCCTTTATACACCTGTATATCCTACTAGCCATTATATCTAGTTATAACATTCAAACCAATTTGTAAAGTCTATTACAAAATTTCAAACATAAACTGTTTACACATTTTTAACTTACTATTGAAGTTACATATCTATTCTCATTCAATTTTACATTTCAATTCCATTTGAATTCAATTCCAACATTTAATTGGATTCAGTTCAATTTTCTGAATATTGAATTTTATTGATTAACTTTCATTTATAACTGCTTATTTTGGATTAGTTTCAATTACTAATTCATTTCAAATTCTTATCCACTTATTCAAATCTGTTTCTACTTAATTGAAGTTATTTGTAATTTCGAACCATTCTTTATTTAGTTCAAAATTCAAGTTTCAATTTAACTAATTTAACTTCCATTTCATGAATCAATTAATTATCAAAGTAGTTTATTCGGATTCAATCCTTATTCATTTTTCCATATCAATTTACTTTCATTAGATTGATTAACATCCAATACACTTATTTATTCAATTGCTAATTCACTTAACATTTCAAGTTGAATTTCACTTATATAACTCAAGTTCATATTCATTTCAGTAATAAATTTTGATACCCAAAATCAAATTCATTCATCATTTTTTTTAAGTTATATTCCCATTAAACATCGTTTGTTTAACTTAACTTACATTTCCACTTATAAATCCAAAATTCAAATTTCAATCCTATTTAACTTTTACCAAGGTCAAATTTCTTCACTTATTCAAAATTCATATTAAATCCAAATTTCATATTCCACAATCTCAACTTAGATTTAATTGATTCACTTATACTTACTTTAATTTAACTCCATTTTTTAAGTTAAATTTATTCTATCAACATTCAATTTGTATAAGTTATCAACTTAATAATATTTCATAAATATGGTATTCCAGAGTCTTACCAACATTTCAAAAATCTCTTTTGAAAACAATTCAAATTATCCTTTGAATTTTCTAAAACAAAAACCCAAATTTTCCAAACAACTTCCATTTAAAACAATTAGGCAGCAATTTCTCTTTTGGAAACCCGAAAATGAACACCGGTAATGCTGCAGTCATTACCGAAGTTATTTTCCAGCGACCGAAAAGAGTTTAGAGCTTTTATCTTTCCAAAATACTTTTCAAAACCTTTGAAATTCATTTTCAACTACAAAAATGATTTAACTTTCCAAATCTCCACCATTTTCAAATTCTTTTCAAAACATTTCCAAAAACTTCTCTGGAACTCTGTTTTAAATTACAAATCACATTTATAATTTACATTCTTAAATTTCATTTGTACATGGATTCATCTCTTAACTTTGGAGTTACGATTTCAATTTCTTATTTAATTTCAATAGTAATGATAACATTTCAATATCATCACTTTCCTAACAACCATGCAACCATATACTATAGTACTTCATAGAAAAACATTTCTTTTCTATACAAAAATAGTTTTGGGTAAAATTATTTCATTCACCCTATTTAAAACAATACTGTGCCGAATTGTTCTATATAAGTGTTTAGAGATCCCTATCGATAGAGTTGTACGGACAATACCGACCAGAATCCATATACCACTCAACAAACCAATCATCACAATATAAAACAATTTTATATTCACTAACAAATACGCACTCGTATCTATTATTACACTCAACTCATTCTAGAGTACTACTGACTCTATCTCTAATGAGTAACACCCAACAGAGCAGGGTTGTCGCTTAACCATATGCTCTGATACCACTTGTCACATCCCGAAATTTTTCGACTTTCGAAAATTCAACATCGACACTCCTTTATCGACTGCTGAGTCATCGAAAGCCGGAAACCCGAAAAGTTATGGTTTTAAGAAAGAAGAAAAAGTAGAAGAAGAAGAAGATAGAAGAAAAAGAGAAGAAAGAAAGAAGAACAGAACAAGAGAACAGCAACAGAAACAGAACAATATCAGAATCTTACACATCGCAGCGGAACAATATATAATAGATAAACACTAGTCTTTTAAAACAAAGAACTATATCAGTTTATACATACATCAATCATCAGAGTCAATATACAACAATGGACAGTTATATAAACTCGTCCTCATACAGAATACACAGCGGAATAAAATAATATCAGATACAAATACTACGTCTCGTCATCCAGCTTATCTCCAAAGCTCCAGAATATCCTGATAACATAACTCTAGGCTGCCCGTGTGGAAATTGGTGGGCACCCAGAGTTTAGAAGGGAAACAATAAACTCCGAGTCAGTCATGGTGACTGGTGTGAGATCGTAAAACAGTTAATCTTTAAAAATAAACAGCAGAGAATTTTTAAAGTCAATTCGAAATGCTTTTGGAAAATGAAACTACCATAAGACCTCCCGCCACACACACAATGCAAACGCAGACTTGGAGGAGATTTCTTCTTATGATAGTCAAAGATGCTTACTACGCAAAATCAAATCATTTTTGATATTATTATTAGTGCATAGTGTTAGAAAACATTTCGAAAGTATAATATTAATCTTAGCCAGCATAGGCATTCCGCACTTATGCCTACTATAGCTACCATCCAAACAGTGGTGACCACCATAAGTGAATGATAGGTTCTACAACTAAAACCGTACAAGTGTCGTATTGTTTCTTTGGATTTCCAACAAATGGCCAGGCTAAGGAACTTCCTATCCACGATGGGTACGTCCCTGGAATAGACGACCCGAGAACCTAACCGGATCTCTGCCAACACAAGGCCGGGTTACCTCTGCAAAAATAGGTAACTACTGACACGCGTATGTCCTCCCCCGATCGTAACCGATCTTCCCGAGGATCCCCGATTTCCAACAAAACCACATAGATAATAATAATGCAGTAACCACAGAGGTTAAGTATCTGGGCTCCATACCATGATACCACCTTTATCCAGAAGGAATGACATACACTAAGGGGCGCTACTCCCTAGAACCTTGCCGCATCCTTCCTGTTTCGACCATTTCCGGGGTGTGAGGCTCGATGAAGTCTCGTCCACAAAGCTACGCTTTCTCAAAAAGCCCTGCTTCGGGTCAAACAAAATGATCAACCTATGATCACAAAGATATAAGATCAAACAAATGATCATATCACAAATGACCAAACACTGATCATTTCACAGCAACACTCAGTATGCCACGTTACCAAATTGGGATATATCGCTGATAAATTTCAACTACATAACCTCTGAGCTCGTACGTCTCAGAGAAGGGTGTTAAGCTAAGAGAATAAATTCTCCGCCACCAACAGAAATGTATTTGAAAGAAATCAGCTTTACATCTCAAAGTGTAACGTCAGACACACAATCCATACAAGTCTGTTCCGGGATCGAACAGAACCGAAGGCACTTCTCACGAAGCCCTTGCATATCCGGATAATTTTCAATCACGTCAGGACTTCCCGTCACTAAGGGTGATAAAACCTCTAAACCGAAGATCAGTCGGTGTAGAGTAACTCGACGGTAATCCTTCCGTTTTCAAAAATATCCGGTCTTCAACACCGGTCTTCAAATGCGATTCATAACGACGTATCACATATTCGGAATGGGTTATACGACCCCATGGTCCTTTCCCGGCTAACCCGAATAGTGAGCGATTATTTAAAAACAAGTGTGGCATTCAAATCCATCCAATTCACAACAAATACCATTCAAGGTAATTATTGATAGTCGGTTATTTAACTATCAATAAAGATGCGCAACATCATCAGATTCCAAATAATTTTCCAAATTATTTATCTTCCAAAAATATCTTTTACTAGATATAAAATTTCCACACTTCAAAAATAAATCAACGTTTATTTTTAGGACGAATTCCCATTTCTTTTAATAAATTCCATAGTGAATTTATATCTTTCAAAATATCTACTGATATACGATTTTCAATCGTTTTCAAATATTCAATTTCAATTTATCTTTAAAAAGATAAATTCTCAAACGTTCATTTCATATTGGAAAAGCATTTCCATACTTATTTAAAAATAAGTATTTCATAAATCTATTTATTTTCAACATTTGAAAATATTCGATATACTTAAATCAAATTAAGTATATATTCATTTCTTTAAGGAAATCTATTAATTTTAACATCTATTTGAGTCAAAAACGAATGTTGCGTAAAACATCGTTACGACGACTCAAAATCACTAGTATAGGGATTCGAAATTTAAAATAGATATATAAATCCCAATACTACATCAAAACATTTCCTTTCGGAAATCATTTACTATAACAACAGTGTTATAGTCCACCATTTCCTTAAATTTCTCGAAAACGTCTATTTCAACAAGAACTGCGGAAATCTCTGTTTTCGATTTATAATACATTTTAAAACATCTTTAGAATGTTTAACTTCATTTTTAATATCCCTTTTCCCAAAACTATCCATTTTACTTAACGATATATTCACTATCCAAAATCGTGAATATACTTCAAAAATTACATTTCAATCTTTTCTACACGTTTTATTCCAAGAATTATCCACTATCCAAAATCGTGGATAAAATTCCCTTAATAACTTCTATATTTCATTCATCAAATTTGGTTGATTTCGAATTCATAAAACAACGTTTATAAATTCACCTTTATATTTTCTAACAACTTCGATTTATAAAATTCTCCTCTTATTAACTTCTAAAATTACTTATCAAAATAAGTGATTCCAGATTTATAAACAACGTTTATAAATCACATTTATATTTCATAACAATTTCAACTTATGAAATCATTTCATTTAGCAATTTCTATTTATATCCCAATTAAGTGCAAAAATCTAATTTATAAGTAAATTACTTATAAATCGTTTATTCTACAACATCTATTCACTTTATAACTTCACGTTATAAATCTATTTATTTCATTCACTTATGAAATCCTTTTATACTTCTTTTCAACACTTATAAAAATTCGTTTTATAAGTCCAATATTTTTATTAATAAAATATCCATTTTATAAATCTTCCTATACAAATCGTTTATAGTTATTCCAAAAATCCCAGCTTAAACCATTTTATAAATAAATCGACTTTTATTTAAAAAAAAAATCACCTTACGGTCATAATTCACAAAATCTTAACTTTTATAACTTCAAAATTTTAAACGTTTATTTATTTAAAATAAATCAATTCAACAATTCAATAGAACATATAATTTCAAAGATCACTTTAAAAATTCTTTTTAAAGTAAAAGTCGTTATTTTTACTTTTCAAAACTGAATCCGATGATGCAGCAGCATCAATCAGTCCATCACAACAGTCAATATCATATATCATCATATGATAACAGAATATACATCAATATCTGTAAATAAATAACTACGGGTGAGGAATCCAGTTGGATCCCTCCAACCTGTTTCCCTGCATCCAAAAACGTCAGCACAATACCAATTCCGCTCCAGTACGGAATTATCGCGGTATATGGGTTTTTATAAATCCGCTTACTAACGGCGCAATAGGGTCTCATCCGCTATACGAGGCGGGAAATCAATCAATCCAATATATACATATGCCAATATGTATATATTGCTATATATATAGATATATCCTATCATATCTAATAGCACATTCAAACAGTCAATCATCAATCAATAACTGTAAATAATTCCACATTCAAATTTGAGTGAGAAGATCTCACCTCGATTTTTAAATTCCGTTCCAGCGTTTATTTCGAATAAAATTAAACGCACGTTTAATTTTATCCAAAAATTTCACTGATTCCAAATGACTCCAATCCAGTTGCATTGCGAAGTACACATCGAGACGATTCCAACGCACTTCGTTTCGTCAAAATCCAATCTCGTAATAAAAAGTTATGACGTTTAGAAGTTAATACGATTTTATATAAAATTAAATTTACATCTTTCTTTTTAATTAAATTTTTAAACCTAGAAATCATCCAGGCCGCACGTCCAAGCAAAGACAAATCTGGGCCGCGTGTTTACATTCTTCTTCCTCGTCCAGGTAAAATCACGAACCGAGTAACCCATGATTGCCGCCACTTAACCCTAATGTCGCAACCCACTATACTTGTCGAAATCCCATCACAACCTCCCCATTCGAACCGCCTCATCCAGAGCCACCACCGGCCAGAACGCAGCCCAGCTCGGTCCCCCCAGGTGCACGAAAAACGAGGCCAAACGCGCGGCACTTCCGGTCCATTTCTGGTCGATCCACCGCATAATACTTCATCACCACCGTTGGATATGTCGTACTCACTAGCCTCTACAACTTTCATGTAGAAAGTTTCTGGAATTAAACTACGGATTTGAAGATTTTGAGGGAGAAAGAGGGGAGCTTCTTGGCCGTTCAGCAGAGAAGTGGCGGCCACGAACGTGACGAAACCCTAGGGCTGTTCTCTTGCAAATGAAAAGATGTAGGGGTTTTTATAGAAAAATTTCCAATTTACTATTCATCCGGATTTTTCGAACTCGAAATTGAGCGTGCCGGCTGACGTTTCTAAGGTTTACCCCACGTTCCGAACGCAATGGAACGTGTTTCGGAAGCTAATTCGGACATCTGTGCGAGATACGGAGAAAAACGATCAATTTAAATTAAACCGATTTAAAACGATTTCGAGGCGTTTTAGCTTGCCCCGGACAAATGGTAAATCCAAAAATTACGAAATTTGAAATCATGCAATAATATCACATTACGGATCCGATGAAACTGGTTTCGTCTAAATCCGAGACTTTCTGAAAAATGACTATTTTAACTCGACGATTTAAAATTAAAACGATATCGATGCGTTTCGAGCTGCCACGGTCAAACGACAACTCCGATGGATACGAAAATTGAAATCCGATAATAACTAACTATTACGGATCCAATGGAACTGGTCTCGTTCAATTCTGAGACTGTTCGAAAATTGGCTATTTTTACAGTCGATAATTAAATATTAAAATATTCAATTTTCACAGATTAACTCCAAATTCGATTCTGAAAGTTCTATAACCTTTCTATAACTCCAGTATGATTAAATAAAATTTTACAAATCATTTTCAATCATATTAAACTCGATTTTCAATTATCTCTGGAATTTCAATTATTAAATTATCGATTTAATTGACCAAATTAAATCCAATATCCTTTAAATAAATTATTCGACTTATTAAATTCATTTATTAATATTTAAAATCAATTAAATATTCGAATTTTAATTATCAAAATTTCTGGGTCGTTACAAATATACTCCTTTGGATCCGTGTGAGAGATAATCACCACTCACCAAATCACCAAAACAACCTCAAATCAACACGCTTCAGATCTGGACAGCGAAGGATCTAACTTGATCTATCACAAATCCGCTTCAAACGATGAAATCTCTCTTTGAAGAATGTAGATCTTCAATCTAAGCTCTTCGATCTTCGATTTGATCTTCAATATGGATGGAAGGAATCACTAGATTAGAGTGGAGAAAAGAAGTGAAGAAGTGTAGAAGTCGAGCTCTCAAAATGGCAGCACTTTGTCGCTTCGAAATCCGGATCCCAAAAAATGGAACAAAGCCCTCCTATTTATAGCTGAAAATCCCCTTAGATCGTCTACTCGGAGTTAGGTCGTCTCCGACCTACGACCTAAGACCCCCACCGACCTAAGTCCAAGCGCACTCACGACCTACCAGGCCAACCTATCTACGAGTTATGACTTAGCAGCGCTCGTGACTTAACAACCCCTTAGGTCGCTCACGACCCAACACCTTAAGTCTTCACGCGACCTAAAACATCACGCGACTTAACAACAAGTACGACCTAACACTTAGGCAAAACCCAGCGACCTAACGTAGACTGCCTCTACGACCTAACAACTTACTGAGTTACGACCTACGACTTATAAAACCTTGCGACCTAACAACTTAGCAACCCACGCGACCTAACAGTGTTACGACCTAACACTTAAGTCGTCTGAACGACTTAACTAACAAAGGCTACTTACGACCTAACTAACCCAGCACCCCCATAGGTCGCTTACGACCTAACTACTTAACCTTAAGTCGCTCAAACGTCCTAACACAAAACTCCAAGGTCGCCCACCGCTACCCCAGCTTCCTTAGGTCGTTGCCGACCTAACTATACTAACTCGGTAACTACTAGGTCGCAAACTCTCTTAACTCGCTAACTTCTATAAGTCGTCAACACTTAGGTCGCTCGACCGACCTAACCTACCATACGACCTAACCACCTACGACCTAAAATCCTTAAGTCCCTAACTCACTTAATCCCTTAGGTCGCTAACATCCTATAGGTCGTCCCAACCGACCTAACACTTAACCAGATCACTTCCTTAGGTCGTCCCCGACTTACCACTTCAACTACTAATGTCAAGATGTAATGCTACTAGTAGTAAGTCGGAGCTGAAGCATCCTAAGTCGCACACGACCTACGACATACCCTAGGTCGTTAACGACCTATGACTTAGACTCGGGACGACTTATCACAAATGCGACCAAACGTCAATTGTTTTACGATGTTTCGATCCGTAAAAATACGGGTCGTTACATTCTCTCCCCCTTAGGAATTTCGCCCCCGAAATTCCAAACAAACAAAGCAACCAAATACTATTCTGCATGCCTACCATCCATAGCAATCAACAGACCATGCATCAAATTCTAGCTTAGCATCCTGAATTCTAAAACCAGGACAAGTTATAATATCGTGAGATGACACGACACCTTAGGGCCATACCTTGAGGAGTTCAGGATGAGCTGCCTTCATCCTCTCTTCCACCTTCCACGTACAGTCGTTATCATCATCACTCCATTGTATCTTGAGTAACTTAACTACCTTCCTCCTAAGCTGTTTTGTGTCGGTCTCCACAACACGAAGCGGCTTACGAGGTCTTCTATCGACTGGATCAACTTCGAAGTCTTCACAGCTATCAGCAGAAACCACCATATTCGAGTCGTGCACATACTTCCGTAGATATGATACATGAAAAACATTGTGCACACTCGACATCTTCTCAGGTAACTCCAATCTATAGGCGAGCTTTCCAATTCGCTCGATGATCGGGAATGGTCCAACAAATCTCGGAGTCAATTTCCCTTTCTTCCCGAATCGAATAACATTCTTCAGTGGAGAAATCTTCACAAAAACCATATCTCCTACGTCGAATTCCAAGTCCTTTCGACGCTTATCGGCATAAATCTTCTGACGGTCTTGGGCTGCCTTCATTCGTTGCCGAATGATCTCTATGCAATCCGAAGTCTGTCGAATCATCTCTGGCCCAAGTATCAACTTTTCTCCAGTTTCTAACCAACATGTCGGTGAGTTACACGGTCTTCCATACAATGCCTCATACGGTGCCATACCAATGCTTGACTGGTAACTGTTGTTGTATGAAAATTCCACCAAATGAAGATGATCTTCCCATGATCCTCCGAAATCCAAAACACAAGCTCTGAGGAGATCTTCCAAAACTCGGTTGACTCTCTCGGTCTGACCATCTGTTTGAGGGTGATAAGCTGTACTCAAACACAACTCGGTTCCCAAAACTTCCTGGAAGCTCTTCCAAAATCCACTAGTGAACAGTGGGTCTCGATCGCTCACTATACTCTTCGGAATACCATGGAATCGAACTATCCACTTCACATACAACTCAGCCTACTTTGATGCAGTCCTAGTCGATCGAACAGGAATGAACCTCGCACTCTTGGTCAGACGATCTACAATGACCCAAATCCCTTCATTTCCCGTTCTTGTTCTAGGTAGTCCATCAATAAAATCCATCGATATCTGCTCCCACTTCCATGTAGGAACTTCTAATGGCTGAAGCAATCCACTTGGCTTCTTCTGTTCAGCTTTTACCAACTGGCAGTTCATACACTTGGAAATAAAATTTCCAACATCCTTCTTCATGCCTTCCCAGTAGTAGGTTCTCTTCATATCCCGATACATCTTATTTCCTCCTGGATGAATTGTCAACTTCGAGTGATGACTTTCCTTCAGCACTTCACTCCTCAATTCATCTGTATCGGGAACAACTAGTCATCCTTGCTTCCGAAGCCAACCTTCTTGATCGACCTTGAATTCTTTATCCTTTTCTGGTTCCAATCCAAATTCCAAATCACGGATAATCTTGACAAGCTTATCGTCTCGCTTTTGGCTCTCGCCAATCCTTTCCACAAGAGTAGGTCTTATCGATAAGTTTGCCAACATCCCAAGTTCCAATTCACATCTAGGCCTGAAGTCAAATCCAGCTAAATACTCGAGATTCTTCCATTCTGAAAACATGGCTCCCAATCCTGCATGTCTTCGACTTAACGCATCTGCCACTGCGTTACCTTTTCCCGGAGTATAAGCTATACCAAAATCATATGATGCCAAAAACTCTAGCCAACGTTGCTGCCGAAGATTCAAATCCTTTTGGGAGAAAAGATACTTCAACGACTTATGATCTGTAAACAACTCAAATCAAACTACCAGTAGATAATGTCTCCACATCTTCAGAGCAAAAACAATCGCCGCTAACTCCAAATCATGAGTCGGGTAATTCCTTTCATGCGGCTTTAGTTGTCGACTGGCATACGCAATACTTTATCCTTCTGCATCAGCACTGCTCCAAGTCCAGTACCACATGCGTCGGTGTAAACCACCATCTCATCATTCCCACTTGGAATAGTCAAAACAGGAGCACTCGTCAGTCGCTCTTTCAGGATTCCGAAAGCTTGCTCACACTTAGCATCCCATCTGAACACTTGGTTCTTTTTCGTCAATCCTGTCAATGGTGCAACCACCTTGGAGAAGTCTTTGATAAACCGTCGATAATATCCTGCTAATCCAAGAAAACTTCTCACATCAGATGCATTCTTAGGTCTAACCCAATCCTGGATTGCTGCCACCTTAGCGGGATCAACCGCTATTCCATTTCCAGAGATAACATGGCCTAAGAACCTCACTTCACTCTTCCAGAAGTGACACTTCGAAAACTTAGCCTTCAACTGATGTTTCCGTAAGATTTCCAAAACAATTCGCAAGTGTGTCTTGTGCTCTTCTTCAGTTTTGGAATAAATCAGAATATCATCCACGAACACAAGTACAAACTTGTTCAACTGATCCCTGAACAATCTATTCATAAGATCCACAAAATATGCTGGCGCGTTAGTCAATCCAAACGGCATTACCAGCCACTCAAAGAAACCGGATGGTGTCCTAAAAGCTGTCTTCGGCACACTATCCTTAGCCACTCTCAACTGGTGAAATCCCATTGCCAAATCCATCTGAGAAAACACCTTAGCTTCGTGAAGCTGATCAAACAAGTCATCTATTCTCGGCAATGGATACTTGTTCTTCTTAGTCACCTTATTCAGCTCACGATAATCCACACACAATCTCAACGACCCATCTGCCTTGGTTGCAAACACCACTGGTGCATCCCACTCGGACACACTACGCCGAATGAATCCTTTCTGCAAAAGATCATCAACTTGCACCCTCAACTCTTGCTGTTCTCTAGGCGCCATCCGCCTAAGAGGCATCACAACAGGTCTGGCTCCTTCAACTAGATCTATACGAAACTCGATCTCTCTATGCGACGGTAACCCTTTGACTTCGTCAAAGACATCCTCGAATCCATTAGCGATCAGCACTGATGACAGTCCATCCCGTGGAACAACCAGCGAATACATGAAGCTCATGAAGATGCCTTCTTCATGCTTACATCGTATCACAATCTTTCGCCCCTCCACATTCTCGACTGTCACTTCCAACCTCTCGCAATCAACCTTTGCCGCATACTTCCTAAGCCAATCCATACCCAAAATAATTCCGAACCCCGCAAAGTTCAGAACAAAGCAATCACAAACAAAAGAGCAACCATTACTCGACACAATCAGACCACGACATAACATACACAAACAAGACGAACCCCCAACTGGATTAGTCACAACCAATGGCCTATCAACAATATCCAGTTCTAAACCTAACCGACCTACGAGTTCACTACAAACAAACGAATGCGACGCTCCAGTATCAAACAGAACTCTAACTGGAACACCACATAGGAAAAGAGTACCTTGAACCACCACACTCTTTCCTTTCTCTTCAGCGGTAGGAGCTTTTGAAGACGACGGAACAGCTCCCAAAGCATAAGCTTGCACAATCTGCTTGTCCCTCCTCGGTTCTGGACAATTCTTCCTGAAATGCCCCGGCTTGTCACAGTTGTGACACTTCATCGGCACCTTAGGATTCTTACAATCCTTCGAGAAATGGACCTTCTGCTGACAATTGTAGCAAGTCACTTCGCCCTTCGGCTTCTTCTAGCCATCCTTACCCTTCTGCTGCTCCTGCTTCCTCTTCTTGTTTCCACCCTGCTGGGGTTTAGACTCTTCACTGGTCACAGCAACAACAGATCCTTCCTTAAGAAACAGACTCTCATGCCTGAGAGCTTTCTCCACAAGCTTCTCAAATGAATCGTCCAAATGATCCACCAACTGCCTCCCAAGATAACTATCCAAGCCTGTCACAAACTTCTCATTCTTCTGATAAGCAGATTCTATATATGACCGGGCATACTTGGACAAAGCTTCAAACTCAGAAACATACTCAAGAACTGGTCTTCCACCTTGCTTAAGCTCCACAAACTTCTTGAACAGAACAGACTTCTGAGCTGTAGAAATGAACTTAGCTTCAAATCTGTCTTGGAATTGCTCCCAAGTAATCTCTTCCTCCGAAGTATTGATGGTAATAGAGCTCCACCAATCAGAGGCTCTCCCTTGAAGCTGTCTCGATGCCAACTTTCTCTTAGTCGCATCCTCAATTCCCAAATCACCAAAGATCCTTCTACACGCATCTATCCATCTTTGGACCTCAATAGTTGATTCTGTTCCCAAGAAAACCTTCCCTCCAAGAGCAGTATAGTCCTTGCACAACTTAGCAAAATCCACCGGTTTTGGAGTTTGAACTTGAACCCCAACATCTACTGCTGCCCCCGGAACTGGTATCCTTCTCATGATCGAAGTCATCATAGCTTCGAACATAGCCGCATAATCAGCAGCTCCCTCAGTAGCACGACCTTCCCTAGCAGCTGGTCTCCCTCTTCGACTCATTCTCAATATCTATAAAAAGGAATGATCAGAACATCTAGAGAAACAACTGCATAAAGGACTCAAACTCTACTAAGCTACTATATTATATATAGTATTCATCCATCAAAATACAATTACGTCTCTCATACGTAGTTACGTCAGCGAGCGTTGGGTAAAATCGATTAACCAATGCTCTGATACCAAATGTGACGACCGCCCATAACCCCTGCACTGAATCTAGAGAAAGTGCGCTGTAAAGTGTGCCAGGCAGCCATGGATGATTGTCAAGGTAAATTAAAAACATCAGAATCTATCGTATTACTCACAGCGCATGGACAAAATACAATAGAACATATATATAGTGAAGCTTCACAGAATAGAATCTCATCAATAAAACTTCATAATAGTTGAATACAAACATCAGAATAGTCAATACAACAAGCCTCACTACATATCACTCAGAGAATACAAAGCAGCGGAACATCTAGTACATATAGTAAGAAGTAATATGCAATACTCCAGCTCGTCTTCGTCATCAGCATCGTGGAAGGCAAGAGCAGCACCTGTCACCTGCTACCTAGTCTGCCCGTCCCAAAATGGACGAACAGCCCACGGTAATAAGAATTAAAACATAAAGCCTTGAGTCAGACAACAGTCTTAGTGAGCAGTAAATTTACTAACAACGTACCAAAAGAGCATAAAGGAAAAGGAATAGGAATACAACCCTCCCACTCCAACCTCTTTCTACAGTGATAGCCCTAGACACACACTAAGCAGAAGCAAACATAGCAGAGCATACAATGTAAAGTAAAGAAATTGTCACTCGAGTCAAGGGCGATGTTTTCCAAGCACAAACCCCCAAGGCCTAAACCAAGATCAGATAAGCACCCAGAAAACACTGCTCTTGAGACCGAATGACGATACAACCAAACATCCATGACTCTAGCTATCACTGTTATCATTGCTTCGATATCACCGTTAATTGAATGACCGGCACATTCTTTCAGCCGTCCGTCAAGGGCTAATGGAAACCCCGGTTCTAGACATAACTCTCGCACGTCATCGTGACCCGTGCCTAGGACTACCGAATCTGCCCAAAGTACTTGACCACCCAATCAGTAGCCTTCAGGGACTATCGAATCTGCCCAACGTACTCTTGCTTTGAGCATGCTAGAACCTTCAACAACGATGAGATCTCAGCCTTCTAGTCATCCTCCTCGACGACTATTTCCATACTAGCTCAAGCGCCTCTCGAGCATCCATTATCCTCTAACTCGAACCATATCACCGAGTTATCAACCTGCTTGGAATGATCTCGTCTGGATTAGACCAAGAATTTCTCATATCATGCCTCGCTTCATCACATCCTCGCAAAGCTTCATCTCAACATCATCGTCAAATCTATGCATAAGAGCTTCACTATCCGCTACATATGCCACAAGCAACTTTCCCAATTCAAGAGCCTTTCTCTTAGCTTTTGAATCATCTTCGGTCTAAATCAAATCATCAATCATCTAATTCATAGCAATCAATCAAGTCAAACATTAATCCAAGCAATCAAGCATTCAAATATGACCTAAGTAGACAATTATCACAATAATGGCAATTTCGTAATTAAAGAGTCGAAAGTCTAATAAGCATGAAAACATGAACAATGTCTCTATAATCTTGATGAATGAACTTGCATAGGTTAACACTTAGTAAAATGGATGTCAAATCATCGTGAACAATGAATCTCTACGGATCTACACATGTGATTAGGAAAATGAATGGAAGTCACTACTTTAACACCAAATCAAGCCAACGATCCGATATACTCCTTTGGATCCGTGTGAGAGATAATCACCACTTACCAAATCACCAAAACAACCTCAAATCAACACGCTTCAGATCTGGACAGCGAAGGATCTAACTTGATCTATCACAAATCCGCTTCAAACGATGAAATCTCTCTTCGAAGAATGTAGATCTTCAATCTAAGCTCTTCGATCTTCGATTTGATCTTCAATATGGATGGAAGGAATCACTAGATTAGAGTGGAGAAAAGAAGTGAAGAAGTGTAGAAGTCGAGCTCTCAAAATGGCAGCACTTCGTCGCTTCGATATCCGGATCCCAAAAAATGGAACAAAGCCCTCCTATTTATAGCTGAAAATCCCCTTAGATCGTCTACTCGGAGTTAGGTCGTCTCCGACCTACAACCTAAGACCCCCACCGACCTAAGTCCAAGCGTACTCACGACCTACCAGGCCAACCTATCTACGAGTTATGACTTAGCAGCGCTCGCGACTTAACAACCCCTTAGGTCGCTACGACCCAACACCTTAAGTCTTCACGCGACCTAAAACATCACGCGACTTAACAACAGGTACGACCTAACACTTAGGCAAAACCCAGCGACCTAACGCAGACTGCCTCTATGACCTAACAACTTACTGAGTTACGACCTACGACTTATAAAACCTTGCGACCTAACAACTTAGCAACCCATGCGACCTAACAGTGTTACGACCTAACACTTAAGTCGTCTGAATGACTTAACTAACAAAGGCTGCTTACGACCTAACTAACCCAGCACCCCCATAGGTTGCTTACGACCTAACTACTTAACCTTAAGTCGCTCAAACGTCCTAACACAAAAATATGTGACGCCCCACCTCTATACCCACGCTAACCAAGAACACTACGATGTAGTGCTGTCAATTAGCACGGAGAATAAGGCTGTGGAGGAGCGACCATCCATGTAACTTCTTTGTGCGAGCACCGATACGTCAGATAGAATAGAATGCATATCTTTTAAGGAGGAAATCTGACATACCGATACAAACACAAAGCTATCACACGGTGGCTATATATAATCTTCGGAAACAAACATAGAAATAATCATAACATAAATCAGTCACAGACATCCATATCACAAAGGCGGAAGAAGATATGAATAAATATATAACACAATGAAAGTGTACATCAGAGTAGTGGTCAGAAAGATCCACGATAATACAAAAGAATAGCATCACGTGCTATACAAAAGAATAGATACACAACATAGAGTCTATATCTCAAATGTGTACAACCAAAAACTACTAATCTAAGTAGTTAGCCAAAAGTCAGAATAATCCAGAAGAGAAGTTAAGCAGAAGCACCTGTAACATCTCGGTCTGACCCGAGTATTATTTATAAGAAAATAATAAACGGATCAGTCTAACTATAAATATCAGATAACATGATATAGGATAAGGGGTATGGCATAAACATATAGTAACCATGATGGCATACTACTATAAGTATGTAAATGATAATCAACAAGGGATTAATCAATGTCACCAGAATCTTCTCAAAGATCCAAACACATAAAAAGGTAATGACACACAAATTCACCAATACACAAAAACTGATATCATATCAGTGAAAATCACAAAAGTTGGTGAAGCACTAAATCCAGAAATCAACACACGAAATCCAGAACAAATCCCAGAAATCAACAGACGAAATCCAGAAATCACTAAAAGGGGGAAGTCCGAACACACGGACGAGAAGCTATCTCATGGAAGCTATCCATTTAATTTTTCCGAACACACGGATGGCCCGAAGGCAAGTCCGAACACACGGACGAAGAGACATCGGTCAATCGCTAGTCTAAATCACAAGAATGATCGTCATGATCATAAGGAAGTGTCAATCACACTAAGCTAGTAAATATATGAGTTTAGCTTCATGTCCCATAACCACTTGCTTAACTTAAATATTTACGAACAAAATGTAGATCTTCACTAGGAAATTGTCACAAAAGGGTTCAATCGAACAAGTCCAAGAGCTAACCGACGAAGTGAACGCAAGCGTTTCATACCACTCGTTTTACTAAGTCGTTTAAGTCGATTTCTCATTCGAGTGAAGTAAAGGCTTGTATATACTAGTAGATTGAAAATCGGTTTGAGAAAACGAACTTTTGATATTTAAAATAGTGTTGAAATTGCTTTGATGAAAGAGTTTTGATATTTACTATTAGTATTGAAACCTTCATATATCTTTAAAGTGACAAGTCATAAAACGATTGTAGAAACAAATCAATTCACGTTCGAAGACGTGAGTAAAGTCCAAAGAAGTCAATCCCAAAACCATCAAAGTAGAAATTCTGATAAATGTTTTTCAGAAGAGATTGCCTACGCAGAGTAATACGGGATGCGACTTAGTGGGGCACAGGTCGAAGACGACCTACGACTTAAGGTCAAGCGACCTAAGGTAAATGGTCCAACGACCTAACTCGAACGACCTAGAGGGTCGAAAGACTTAACTGGAGGATAAGTCAGAGACGACCTACGAGATATACTGACCGACCTACTCGAGCGACTTAAAGACTTAGCAGGGTCGAGCGACTTACGAGCTACGACCTAAGGTGACGAGGGCGTTAGGTCGGAGACGACCTAACATTTGACTCGCGAACGACTTATGGAAAAGAAGCTTAGGTCGGAGACGACCTACGAGATAAGCCAGTGCGAGCGACCTAAAGTTTGCCTGGGGGATTATAGGTCGGCAACGACCTAACGTTTTGCTTGGAGATTATAGGTCGGCAACGACCTAACGTTTTGCTTGGAGATTATAGGTCGGCAACGACCTAACGTTTTGCTTGGAGATTATAGGTTGGCAACGACCTAAGACTTAACAAAATTCGAGCGACTTAGTGGTTTGCCTTGGAATTTTAGGTCGGCAACGACCTAAGACTTAAAGCTGTTTCGACCTACGACTTATTTCCCTGCGACCTAAGCCAGAACGACCTAAGCACGCAAGCGACTTAAGTCCTAACTCGTGAACGACCTAAGAAAGTGAAGACGTTTCAACACGCGAGCTAGCAGCCTGGACGACCTAAGGAGGGCAGAACGACCTAGGGCCAGAATTTTGCAAACAGCACTGAAACTTGAGTTTCTCACCAATTCAATCCGAACCAGTTGCAAACATTAATGCTAAAGTGATAGGAAGTCATTTCCAACAACCCAATGACAGTTATAGGCGAGATGTGAGATTAAAAATCTCACCCTTTTCCATGAAATTGATGTTGGAGAGCTTAAGAGCAAAGCAAGAATCAACCCCTAGCTTGAATCTATGTTCTTCACCTTGAATTCGGAGTTTGATGCTGAATTTACTAAGGATCTCGAGCTTGGAATTTTAATTTCTCTTTCCCTCCACCATTTTTGAAGAAGCTTGAAGTATTTGATGAAGTGATGAAGAGAAGAGGGGGTTGGGCTGAGTTAAGAAGGTGCAGTCCCAACCAAAGTCACAAGTGGGAAAAGTGACGAAAATTTCACTATCTCCAAACATATCGAAGTTTACACTCAAAAAGATCGCAAATGTCATTTTGAACTCAATGGGGGTGGTCTCGAGTCCTAATTTGACCGTATGCAAAAAGTAGCTTTTCGGACTAACATCCTACTAACGATAAAATATTTAAATATAAAATCGATAGATATGCGGGTTGTTACATCCTAGGTCGCCACCGCTACCCCAGCTTCCTTAGGTCATTGCCGACCTAACTATACTAACTCGGTAACTACTAGGTCGTAAACTCTCTTAACTCGCTAACTTTTATAAGTCGTCAACACTTAGGTCGCTCGACCGACCTAACCTACCATACGACCTAACCACCTACGACCTAAAATCCTTAAGTCGCTAACTCACTTAATCCCTTAGGTCGCTAACATCTTATAGGTCGTCCCAACCGACCTAACACTTAACCAGATCACTTCCTTAGGTCGTCCCCGACTTACCACTTCAACTACTAATGTCAAGATGCAATGCTACTAGTAGTAAGTCGGAGCTGAAGCATCCTAAGTCGCACACGACCTACGACATACCCTAGGTCGTTAACGACCTATGACTTAGACTCAGGACGACTTATCACAAATGCGACCAAACGTCAATTGTTTTACGATGTTTCGATCCGTAAAAATATGGGTCGTTACAGTCCGTCGTGCCATCGAATCATGTCCATCTAGCGTTGCTTTAGAATTCACAGCTTGTTGTGTTGTCTATCTTCTCTAACTTTGAAAGGTGAGCAATCATTCACGATTAACGTTCTTATATTTATTAAATCTGATTTCAATTGAAACGACAATTTAAATATGCTGTCGTTAGTTATTTACATTGCTTATATATGATATTATCTGTATTTGTTCACCTGTGACAACTGACACCACTATCTGTTATTTATATTGATGATATATGCCTGTTATATTATTATCATATCTGTGATTACTCTGCAAGTTCCCTGTTAGTATAGAATCCTTATGGGTTGAAATGATACATACCCGAACGATCTGTAGAATAGGAGAAAATCGTTATGGGTTGAAATGATAAACCCAAGCGATTTTCATTTGAATTGAATTTGGAATTGCGGGTTGAAAAGATATAAACCTGTATATATTTAAATTGCGGATTGAAATGATAAATATCCGTATAACTTGACCATAGAATAGAAAATTATATACAGACACCGTTGGTCTATATATATAAATATTTGAAATTGATTTCTATGGTTTTGGAAAGAAATATATGATTTTAATAAATATTGATTTCAAGATTTAATAAAGTTGATTTAATAAAGTTGATTTAATAGAGTTGATTTAATAAAGTTGATTTAATCAATATAAAATATGTTTAAGTATTTATTTAAAACTTATATTTTCAAATATAGAGTTTGTAATGATTCAGGTTGAAAGATAAATTTGAAATTGATTTGGAATTTTAAATATTTTAGAATTATACTTAAATAAGTTTGATTTGAAATTATTAAATTTGAGATTTAAAGATATGATTTTATAACTTGATTTTTGGTTTAAGGTGATTAAATGAATATTTCAAGTTTAAATAAATTGAAGGAAATATTTAGTGGTTTGCAATTTGGGGTTTTATTTAAATGATATTGGGTTTATCAAGTGAATATTTCAAAACTAAATAATAGTAAGGTGAATTTGATATATATATATATGAAATTATCGAATTTGGTTTTAAAATATTGAATATTTAAAGCTTTGAAATATATTGAAATTGAAAAGTTTTATTTGTGGTTCAAATCGGTATTTGAAATCGATATAATTTGAAATGTTTAATTGAATTGAAATTAAAATTGATGATTTGAGATTGGATAAATTTGAATTTGGAATTTGAATTGATTTGAATCGATTTTTGAAAGTTGTGGAAGCTATTTTATTATATAAAGTACTTTTAAATTATATTTAAAACTATTTATATATTTTAACTTAATAAATTATTTTATTTTATAAACTATTTTTATTATACTATTATTAATATCTAAACTGTTTGAAGGAAAGTGTTATGAATTCAAAGTATTATGATTTCCAAAGTATTATTATTTCAAATTGTTTTGGTTTCGAAAGTATTATAACTTTGAAAGTACTATGATTTTCAAAATGAATATATTTGAAGTGAAAAATGATATTGTATTGATATGGTTTTGGAATGGAAATGATATCGTGTTGATATGGGTTTTGAAATGGAAATGATATTTTAGTTTTGAAGTATAAACTATTTTGAAATGACCGCGGTGTTATAATAATGTTTGGTTGTTAAAGAGACCGGGATCGGATATAGGCATACTCTTTGTCGATACCGAAAACCACTTTAACAACTGTGTACACGGTGGAGATTCCAAAATGAAGTAGGATGGTGGCGACGATCCTAAAGGTATATTTACGTGGACCTAACTTCCGTGAGTTAGCATAAGGTGGCTAAAACGGGAGTGATTTGGGGGCAATGAGGTAGATCCTCTTATCGGACACACTTCATCGCATGCCATTTTATTACTTTGTGATTGATTTTGGGGCGCACCTTTGATTCGGGAGTGTGGCTTGAGTTGGGCGATTGCTGCGGCTTAGTGTCACCAACAGTCCAGATGCGTAATTGGTATATCTACCTTGGCATTGCCTTGTTGTGTCGTGTCACCTACCCTAGCGCGCCTTACTACGAGTTTGATTTGTGTCGTACCTATGGAGTATCCTCTGGTAGCTCTAGTTTACGGGGTATTACGGTACTGTATAGACTATTGGCACTATAAAATGTGTTAAGGGGGATATGGGTAATGCCTTAACGCTATTTTAATAGTTTACTTTACTTTAGACATATTATAATAGCGTATATTACTACATAGTAGATAGTTTAACGGATCCTTAAAGGATGGTTATCCAAAACATCCTTTGAGTTACTTGTATTTCAGTTGATATTTCACTTGAGTTGGATTTATTGATATAAGAATGTTAATCCTGACTCGAGTGTTTTTTGTTTTGCTTTACGCTCGGGTCAGACTGATTTATACAGCATTTGAGACTCACCTTTGGAGTTGGAGCTTCGCTTGGAGATCCAGCCATTTATCCAGTTTTCTGTTATTCAGTTGATTCTAGTGATGTATTGTGATGTTGTATTTGACTATTTTATTGAGACATCTATGTATTCGTGATTTCTGTTGTATCTTGTTTAACTCTGTTATATTTATATAGTAGCTTCATGAACTACTATTCTTTTGTTTCTGCTGCATTATTGTTATACTACTCTGTGTTTGAGATTCTGTGATTATTTATTTACTGTATATGCTGAGTTTTGCCAAATTTAGATTAATAATCTAATATTTTGAGCAATTCAAAATCCGACATGTATGGATGCGAATGGTTGAAAATTTCAGGATGTTACATGTGGTATCAAAGCTCTGGTTTTAGGCAAAACTTAGCATATGTAGTAAATTTGATTACAGAATCACTTTCGTTCGAACTTGAATCTTTTCCTCTTTGATTCGGTTTCCTTTGAGTTTTGGAATGTTCCCTCGGTTCCAACATCCATTCTTGTCTCTTGTCTCCCCCTATTCATATTTTCTTAATTCTGGAGTATCCCATAGCTCCACTGAATGATTTGTAAAGGGGTGTAACTCTTTTATAACAGGCATTGATTCACCGGAGATTTCTATATCCTCGGTTTAGATGTGGCTATCTCTTACTATGCCTGAATTCTATCTCTAGCGATCGAATGTCTATTTGCTCTAGAATTCTACCTCAATCTTACCTTTGAAGTCACGGTTGACCCGGTTAAGGTTTCCCGTGATTTATATAAGTCTATCTATCTTATCTATTTTGTTATTTAATTATCTTATCTTCATTCCGAGCCTATCTTCGAATTTGAATCCTTTTAATTTGGGTCCCTTTGAATTTGAATCTCTATCCTTGCTTTGAAATCCATTCTGGAATCATTGAGTGAGGGAGTGTATTTGTAAATTATATTAAATGTTTTGTATGTTGTGTTGTTTGAGTTGTTGATGTTGATTTGGGTTTTCAATCGATTCGTCTGATCAACGCTATCGATAGAAATTCAAAAACACTTTAATAGAGCAAACTGAAACAATATTATTTTCAAATTTAGTAAATAAAATAAATTTGTATGATTATATTTTAAATATATAAGTAAAATTTTCTAGAATTTAATAAGTTAATTAAATTAGCTATTGAAATGATAATATTTGATTATCATTTATTGTTCTATAAATGAATTTATAAACATGGTTTATAAATGGATTTGGAATTGAAATAAATTTAAAACAGGAATTTGAGTATTTAATTTTCGATGATTTCAAACTCTGGTTTTAAAGTTTTAAAATGTATATTATTTAAAGTATTTCCGAATAGAAATAGTTTCCAAAGAATGTTTAAAAGTTTTAAATCAGTGCTCTTCTCTTTTGTCGCTGGAAAATAATTTTGGTGATGGCGGCCACATCATCGACATTCATTTTCGAGTTTTAGAGTGGAGAGACCATTCTGTAGCTTTGCTACGGTTTTGTTTTGGAAAATAAATTGATTTGAATTTCTAAGTTTGACTTGATTTATGATATATAAGTATATGATTATAGATTTGATTTGATATATAATATATATATTTATCTCTAAATGGTTTGAAGTTAATCGGAAATTTAATCCTTGAATTTACGTTAAAGGATGATTTTAAATAAAGTCAAAATTTTGAATGTTGAAATAAATTGAATAAGGGAATTTTTACTTGTATAATACTCAATTGCATTCTAAAATATAACTTACCTAAATTATTCAAAAGTTGAATATGTAATTGGATAATATACAATATAAAATGATTTTATAAATAAAATTTAAGTGGTTATAATAAATGTTATACACTTAAATTTTAATTATAAAAATTTTAATAGAGATAAATAGATTAATAAGTTGATTGAATAGTAAATGAGACAAATTAAATAAAATTTTAATTTGAAAAAAAAGGAAAAAAAACCTTTTCTATCAAATATTAATAAATTGAAATTAATTCAAGGTATTTCATTAAGTTGAGAATAAATGAGATAAATTTAATTTTTATTTTGAAAGAAACCTTTTTGCATCTAACATTATTAATTTGAAATTAAATCAATTTAATGAAAACCTTGAATTTAAAACCAATTGTTGAATATAAATTAATTTAAATTGAAATTTATATGGTTTGAACTAATTGTTTTATTTCGTTTTCAACCTATTTTCTTTCTGGTTGATTCTATTCTCCTACCTCCTTCCTTTTCAAGGACGAAAAGTCTTGAGTGGGGGAGAGTGTAACGACCCGTAAACTTTTACTAATTTTATTTGTTTTAAGAATAAATTTAATTGAAATTTTAAACAATAAAATTTTGAAATAAAAATTTAATATTTGGAATACGTCTTCTTAAAGGTAGCAACTGGTAAATTTTCATCAGATAAAATGAAAGTTTATTTTCTTGTGAGATTCTATTTCAATTTAAATCAGTTAATAATTGATGATAATAAAATGTTTTCCAAACCTGAATATTTTTATACAGAAAATTAGTAAATCATCTTCTGAGTGAGACGTCATATTTTGTTTCTGCAAATTTGGACTGTTATTGCTCCGTTTATCTTATTTTCGGCATATTAGCAGCATTTCGGTACCGACATCGACTTTTGATATGATGATCGTACCACTGATAATATATACCATTTTGATCGACTTGTCGTGCTGATCTTCACAGTATATTCGTCTGTGCAGTTTGGTGTCTAGTACACGATGAAATCTGTGGAACGGTTAATTGTATCGGTAAACATTTTAAACTTTTGGGTTTCCATGACCCTACATCTATCTATCGTATAAATCTAAAAGCTATTTGTATTAATATATCTAGAATTCAATGTGCTAGACTTTTGGTTATCCCACTTTTCACTCATATTTCCATTCACTTCCTTCCGTTGTATTCTTTTATTCATTCTGAAACTGTTGAGAAATGATATAATATAATATATTTGTTCATGAATTCTGAAAGGCTGTTTGTAACGACCCGCCACTCATTCCACAGAATGACGCATCATTAATAAGAAAGAAAGGGGTAGAAAATAGAAAAGAAGAGAAGAAAGAAGAAAACAACAACAACGATCTCACAGCGGAATGAATAAATTATATTAATAACATAAAGAAACTATTACATAGTAAAAACACTTATCAGAGTTTACACAACTATACAACACATACTAGACAGTTATAAACATCTGTCTAGATATTACAACTCAAATACAATACAAGACTCTAACACAGATATCAACACAGCGGAATACTATATCAACGAACGCCGAAGCCTCCTGCTCCATTGCTCCTCCACAATTCGTCAAAGCTAAACCTGAATCCCTTGGCTACTCGTAAAAATTTGAGTACCCAAGAGTTTATAAAACAGAAATAAACAACTTGGGTCAGACATGGGTCTGGTGTGAGTAACAGGTTAAACTTGTTTAACTTCAAAACCTTTTGAAAGAAAAGGTATCACGTAAGACTCCCCACAAATAAACATGGGTAAGTTTTTACCTTACGCTAACCAAAACATTTGATAGGAAATTCGATTGTATTATAATAGGGTCTAGGGTTTTCAAATAAATATGAAATAGCCGAAATTGTTACATTATTAAATTCCAGCATACATAAGTATACAATCAAATCCGTTATCACTTATTGGAATTTGGATTTCCATACAATGGCAGAGCTACCGGGGTACCGCTCATCACAGTACGGGGCCTAGATCACCGTACCGAGGATCACTCCCAATCCCCTGCAACACAAAGCCGGGACCATCCCTTACTGGATAATCCCGAATAAAATCACCCCACAGATGGCCGTCGCCAACTGCACCACTAAGCCGAAATAAAAGAAGGAACTCTCTAGACAGGGATGACTTTACTCTCAGTGGGTGCTACCCACGAAGCCTTGCTGCACCTCCCCTGTTTTAGCCATTCCCGGTTGATGAGGCTTGAGGTCACGATTACCTTTAATCAGATCACATTACTTAGAATGCTCATCGTCCACCTGACGATGTTCTGAAAGCA
This sequence comes from Allium fistulosum, assembly GCA_030737815.1. NCBI lineage: Eukaryota > Viridiplantae > Streptophyta > Magnoliopsida > Asparagales > Amaryllidaceae > Allium > Allium fistulosum. The sequence continues at coordinate 1,123,299,679 of CM060902.1, read as the reverse complement.
TTCAATCCATACAAGTTCGTTCCGGGTTCGAACGAAACCGAAGGCATTATCTCGTTACACTCGTGTTGGAATCACCCTCAGAGTTAACGACAATAACCCTTGCACTTTGAATCTTCATCTTCACTTGAGATTCACGACCTATCGTTAATTTGGATCGATGTGGTATTCGGGTCTCCAGACCTAGAATTCCGGTATACGGAAACCCGATCCCGGTCTCATCGAAATCCAAAACGTATCTTTTAAGGGCCAAGTTGTTTTAAGGTTAAAACAACTCAATTCTTATCTATACTACAAACAGATAGATAATTTACAATAGATAATCCATATTATCATCCAATCCAACCAAACATCTATATCATAGATCAGCACATCTCTTATCAGAGATATCAACAATGCAAAGCATTCAATATCATTCATCCATTCTTAAGTAATGATTTATCATCTCTAATTAATTTAAAGTGAATTTAATTAATTACTTCATTTTATAAATCCTTCTTACTTAATTATTAATTAAACCAATTAATTAATCATTACTCTAAGTATTATCTTAATTAATCATTTCTGATTAATAATCCTTAAATTACTTTAAGTAATTAATCCCTAATTAATTTTACAAATTAATTAACTTAAACCATTTTAGTAATTAATCTCTAATTACTTCATCTATTAATTAACTGTACTTAATTACATTAATCCTTAATTAATTACAATTAATTAATTACCTTAATCACTTATTATTGATTAATTAGTCTTAATTAATCAATCCTTAATTACATTATTAATTATATTAATTAATGATCCTTAATTACTCTTAATTAATTATCTTATTTAAATTAATTACATTTAATAATTAATTAGTCACATTTATTAATCACCTTTGATTAATCTCATTTAGTAATTAACTATTCTTAATTACTCTACTTCATAATTAATTACTCCTTAATTAATTATTCTTTAATTAATCCCTTGATTAATTATTCAAAAGTAATTAAACTCAAATTACTTTTATTAAACCATCTTTAGTTAATTACATCCACTAATTAACTTTAATTACTTTTCTAAGTAATTTATACTTCCACTAATTATCTTTAAGTAATTATCAAATCACCCATTGATTATCTTAAATTAATTAAACAAATTAATTTAAACTTATCAAATTTATTTAATAAATTACCTTAAGTAATTAATTACTTTAATTACTTCCATTAAGTAATTATACTTAACCAATATATAAAAGATTATCATTAGTTAATTAATCTAATTGATTATCAAAATTAATCCCCTTTATTAATTATTAAATAATTCCTAATTAATGATCTCTCATTAATTTATTAACAATCTTTTCATTACTTTCTCAAAGTAATTAAGTCTTAATCAACTATTTATTAATTACAACTTAATAAATTCTTAATTATCAATTAATTACTTCTAATTACTAAATCAATTTCCTTAATTAAACTTTAATCACTTGATTAATAAATTTCTAATCATTTATTATTAACCTATACTTATCTAAATAAATGATCCTTAATTTCAAATTAATTAATCCCTTAATTAATTAACTTATCATTTAATTAATTAACACCAAATTAATCAATTACTTAAATTAATAAATTATTCTTCAATTACCCTATCAATTGAATGAACCTAAATCATTAACCCTTAATTAATCTTTAAAATAAAGATTAGCCTTATAACTATTTTAATTATTACTAACAAAAGCTTTGAAAACATTTACTTTTAAATGTTTCTTTAATTCCATTTTAAATTAAAGATTTAAAATGAATACAACTCAAATTTAACAAAGTTTAGGAACAAAAAACCCCTTTTAGATCTCATGTTAAAGAATATTTATAACTTAAAAAAAATGTCAAAAGTGTTTAAACTAAATTCCTTTGAATTCAAACATTAAAATTTTACTTAAATCATTCAAAGTAGTTAAAACTTTAAAATTTTACAAAACTTTATATATTTTAAAACTGAGATTTTAAATTTACTTAAACCTAGATTTAACTTTGGTTTAAATTTAGTTTACATCCCAACTTCCCATTTTAAAGATCCAGTTTTTTTTTATTTTAAAACTGACAGGGTAAAACTCTGTAACCCAAACTTTACCCGGCCATCACCTAAATGACTTCGAGCCACACGCCTAATTACTCCGAGAAAATCACCAAATTCACTCGAGAAAACTCGCGTATCTCTTCACTACTTCGCCCAACTTCCCCTGATTCACGACATACACCGTGCACATGCACAAAGCAACCATCCATCTCCGACCACCTACGGTCACTTCCACATGTCGATGATCAACCCACAACCATAATACGACCATCAGAACCTCGATTAACACTTGAATTCGAAATCGAGTAACTCATCACAATCACGGACAGGAACCCAAATCTGGAAACTTCCTCGAACTCACTCCTCCGACCGTCTGAGCACCAGAACCTTTGACCACGTCTTCATCATCCATCGGGCTGCCGATTCCCAGAGTTCAGATGAACTCGATCACCTCTGGACGTCGTGACGAACGTATTTCCCAACCTCACTAAAACTAGGGTTATAAACTTCCCTGATCAAATCCCTTCGCCACAATGCTTTTCACCATCATCAGATAATTTTCTACAACTCTCCGATCATCACTCTATCTCCAGAGAAGATCACGATCTTCCAGATTTCATTGATCGCCAGATTTTCATCATTTTCCCATTTCCGTTCAAACTAGCATATCTCACCATTTATAAATCTAAAAAATTTGATTTCTCTTCTAAAAATAATTATTTGGTTTAAAGATTCAATTTATAATCCTGGAATGTTAAATTATCATCTTTGAATTTTATTCAAAACTTAAACTTCCCTGTTCCTTTTTATTTACAGAGTAGTTTTCTTTTTATTTTAACTTAATAAAATTTAGACTCTAATCCATGATTTAACAAACAAATATAGTTTGAATCCTAAGTCCTATCAGGGATTATAACAAGAGGAATTAAATTTGATCATGATTTAACTTCTAAAAGTAAGAACAGGTAAGAACTGGTAAACAACAACATGCATTTATACATCCAAATATATATATACAGAAATTCAATCATGTACATATACTAAATAAACATTTATTCCAGAAATTTACATGCACACAGATATCTCTAAACTTAAGTTTGAGAAAGATGTTACTCACAGATAAAATGAAAAACAGAGTTTATTCTTTGAAACAGAAATGTACAGGTAAACTAGCATGCACACATATATTCATACATATAAATATTCACTGCAAATTTCATAAAATATATTCATTTCAGATTAAATCATGAAATCAACCTTTACCTATTTAAATTTTAAAAAGAGGAGTTACTCACCAGAAAACAGTGCTTCCAGATTTTGAAAAGCTTTTGAAACTTTTAAAAACTTGAATGCTTGATTATCTTTAAAAATTGGAATGCTAGCTATAGAAATTTGTATGCAGAGATGCCTTGCTTCTTTGATTTAAAACTTGAGTTGCTTGTTTACAGAATCTTGCATGCAGACTGGAATTTGATTCCAGACTTGAAAAAAAACAGGCCTTTGTTTCCAGGGTTTGAAGAATTTTATGCAGGTTCTAACTTTGATTTAGTTGCATTTTGGAAAATGGGTTACAAGGATTTGATCTGAGAATTTTGTTTGAGAATTTGGTTTGAGTTACTGATTTGTTTTCTGGGAATATTCAGGCTGAAAGTTTCTTTCTTAGAAATGAAGAAGATAGGAAAAGAAAATGAAATGAGAAGTATATGTTTTATATAAATGAAAATGTAGTTTATTAAAAATAAAAGAAAACAAAAATCTAAAACTTGACATTTGTCACTTACATTGTTTTATTAATGTACACTTGTTTAATCAAGCCTTTATAGATTTACACATGTCTTTTAATTAGTTTTATTTATTTTAAATGTAACTAAAAGACTTTCTTAATTTATTAAATTACTTATCTATTTATATATATACTTTAAAGAAAATAAGCCAATTATATAAATAAAAGCTTATCCATATATTTAAAAATCCAAAACTATTTAAAATCTTACCTCTTTTGAATTTCAAATTTAATTTAAATTCAAATGCAAATTATATTTAAAAATCCAATTTAAAGTTAATTTTAAACAATACATTCAATTTGAAATAACAAATCCTATTTTACATTAAAATCTATTTATTTAAAAACAATACATTATTAATATTGTTTGAAATTAACATATTTATCAATTTAAAATAATTTATACAGGAGATTATAAATTACTACTATTTATTAAATGAATTAACATATCATATTTATATATATATATTCAATCATATTTACAAGCTATATTCAAAAATAAAATAAAACAATCTTTTTGCTAATTAATTTAAATTTAAACTTAAGCTAAAATCAATTTAAATCAATTAACAGTTACCTTGAGTATTTTAAAACTATATTGTTATTTATTTAAATAGCTTTGAAAAGCTTATATTGATTAAATCAAAATTTCCAATTTATCAATATATATTAGAATTTAAAAACAAGATCTTATTTATTTATTTAAATTTTAAATCCAAGCTTATCTATTTACAATATATATAATTGTATATACATTATAAATAGAAATCATCCTATTAAATTTTATAGGATAATTTCATTAGTTAAATATTCATTTAAATCAGATTATTAAATCAATTCAAATCTTATTATAAAAAAATTATCAATCAATTTAATTATTTAAATAGATTATTAAATTGATATTGCCCTAAATTTCCGGGATATTACATTCCTTCCCCCTTAAAATAATTTCGTCCCCGAAATTTAAAGCAAAGGTAATTTAATAATCTATTTAAATCACAACCATAAATTATCATCCATATGCTAACAACCATAGCAAACAATTCACTCAATCAAACAATTTTAATTATCCAGATAAAATTCTGGATAAAATTTCCTCGAGTTTCCCCAAGTATATATATATATAATGGAATACTCGCTCTACAGAATCCAAATAATCAATATTACTAAGCTATAGAGCTTCTACTCATCTAGATCTACAGAACTAAACAGGATATCAGACTACAGACGAGTCTGACTCAACAACCAAACCTCCAGAACTGTTGGTTCCAAAACCAGAGATAGATCAAACACGTACTCCCTCAGAGATACGTAAAACACAATGAATTCCAGTTATCCAAACTGACAATTCAACCTTGTAGATCAAAGTATTTATCCAAATTAGATCACAGAAAAGATTCAAAACAACTCGGAGCTGACTTCCCAGACTTACCCAATCTTATAGCTCCCTTTAACCAAAGAAAAACTCCATAACAACGAAGTCTCCAACTTCGAATTTCAAATTCCTTCGTTTCTTATCCACAAAATCCTTCAGACGATCCTGGGCTGTCTACAGATCCTTCCTGATCAGTTCAACCTTCGCCGATACTTCTAGAAACAAACTAGACTAAGAATAACTCCACATAATGATCTCCTCAAGATCAACCCAATCCAAAACAAAACTCTACTTCTCAAACATCAGAAGATTCCAAACTATCTTCTCCTATCTGGAAAAGACGAACATGAGTACTCACCAAACTGCTTCCACTACACCACTCAGATCTAGAGTAGAATGAAGATGCTGATGAAGAACACAAGCAAAGACTGGACAACACATCCCAGAAAATCTCAGATAACCCAAAAGAATACTCAAACTATCGCAAGTCACTTTTGCGATCCACCCAGCCAAAATCCAAATAAAACTGTTCTCTCTTTACCAATCAGAACAGCTCACACTTGACTATCCAATCCATTGAAGAAATGGATCCTCTCTGCTGCTTCTGAACTTCACCTTCAGAAAACTGCTTAGCCAGAAAAACTTCTGCCGAAAACAGAACACTCCGAGCTGCATTACTGCCACAGATGCCACAGACTTATCAATCCAAAGTTCTTCGAGAAATTCGGACTTCAAACAGAACAAAAACATCTTGCTGAACTCAGCCTCAACACCGAAGCAGACACACTCAATTAACTTGTTCCAAAGAAAACATCTTCGGGAACATCCATAGTCACTGCATCTCATCACGCAGTTACTCCTTCCAGAAGATACCAAGATACCATCACTCGCTTCTGTCCAACCGACAGCTCCAACTTTACTCATCCAAACTACAAAGATAAACTCCGAACCATAACAGTTTCCTTCGGAGATCGATGAAATCCTTTACCACAGTAAAGTTTACTCGAGACGGTATTAGGTTTACAGTCTCGACAAATATACTTCCAACCTCAACACTCAGACTCCTAATCTTAGATGATAAATTATTATCATCTCAACCAATCATTATAAATACCATATACTTTTAAAATGATACTTTTTGTATATAGAAAATATATCTGGGTAAAATTATTTCACCTTCCCTTTTTAAAACAATATTGTGTCCGTTGGCCTGGTCCAAGTGTTTAGAGATCCCTATCAATAACGGTAGCTACTCGTATTGACCAGAATCCATATACCACTTAACCGATCAATTAACACAATATAAAACCATTTTATATAACTAACAAATACGCACTCCCGTATATATATACACTCGGACTCAAACAGGTTGCTACAGATCCTAATTGAACAACCCTTCCGAACCTAGGTATTCACTCAACCTAGTGTTCTGATATTCACTTAACCAATAGCTTAGGTATTCGCTCAACCTAAGCTCTGATACCACTGTAACGACCCGCCACTCATTCCACAGAATGACGCATCATTAATAAGAAAGAAAGGGGTAGAAAATAGAAAAGAAGAGAAGAAAGAAGAAAATAACAACAACGATCTCACAGCGGAATGAATAAATTATATTAATAACATAAAGAAACTATTACATAGTAAAAACACTTATCAGAGTTTACACAACTATACAACACATACTAGACAGTTATAAACATCTGTCTAGATATTACAACTCAAATACAATACAAGACTCTAACACAGATATCAACACAGCGGAATACTATATCTACGAACGCCGAAGCCTCCTGCTCCATTGCTCCTCCACAATTCGTCAAAGCTAAACCTGAATCCCTTGGCTACTCGTAAAAATTTGAGTACCCAAGAGTTTATAAAACAGAAATAAACAACTTGGGTCAGACATGGGTCTGGTGTGAGTAACAGGTTAAACTTGTTTAACTTCAAAACCTTTTGAAAGAAAAGGTATCACGTAAGACTCCCCACAAATAAACATGGGTAAGTTTTTACCTTACGCTAACCAAAACATTTGATAGGAAATTCGATTGTATTATAATAGGGTCTAGGGTTTTCAAATAAATATGAAATAGCCGAAATTGTTACATTATTAAATTCCAGCATACATAAGTATACAATCAAATCCGTTATCACTTATTGGAATTTGGATTTCCATACAATGGCAGAGCTACCGGGGTACCGCTCATCACAGTACGGGGCCTAGATCACCGTACCGAGGATCACTCCCAATCCCCTGCAACACAAAGCCGGGACCATCCCTTACTGGATAATCCCGAATAAAATCACCCCACAGATGGCCGTCGCCAACTGCACCACTAAGCCGAAATAAAAGAAGGAACTCTCTAGACAGGGATGACTTTACTCTCAGTGGGTGCTACCCACGAAGCCTTGCTGCACCTCCCCTGTTTTAGCCATTCCCGGTTGATGAGGCTTGAGGTCACGATTACCTTTAATCAGATCACATTACTTAGAATGCTCATCGTCCACCTGACGATGTTCTGAAAGCATTCAATCCATACAAGTTCGTTCCGGGTTCGAACGAAACCGAAGGCATTATCTCGTTACACTCGTGTTGGAATCACCCTCAGAGTTAACGACAATAACCCTTGCACTTTGAATCTTCATCTTCACTTGAGATTCACGACCTATCGTTAATTTGGATCGATGTGGTATTCGGGTCTCCAGACCTAGAATTCCGGTATACGGAAACCCGATCCCGGTCTCATCGAAATCCAAAACGTATCTTTTAAGGGCCAAGTTGTTTTAAGGTTAAAACAACTCAATTCTTATCTATACTACAAACAGATAGATAATTTACAATAGATAATCCATATTATCATCCAATCCAACCAAACATCTATATCATAGATCAGCACATCTCTTATCAGAGATATCAACAATGCAAAGCATTCAATATCATTCATCCATTCTTAAGTAATGATTTATCATCTCTAATTAATTTAAAGTGAATTTAATTAATTACTTCATTTTATAAATCCTTCTTACTTAATTATTAATTAAACCAATTAATTAATCATTACTCTAAGTATTATCTTAATTAATCATTTCTGATTAATAATCCTTAAATTACTTTAAGTAATTAATCCCTAATTAATTTTACAAATTAATTAACTTAAACCATTTTAGTAATTAATCTCTAATTACTTCATCTATTAATTAACTGTACTTAATTACATTAATCCTTAATTAATTACAATTAATTAATTACCTTAATCACTTATTATTGATTAATTAGTCTTAATTAATCAATCCTTAATTACATTATTAATTATATTAATTAATGATCCTTAATTACTCTTAATTAATTATCTTATTTAAATTAATTACATTTAATAATTAATTAGTCACATTTATTAATCACCTTTGATTAATCTCATTTAGTAATTAACTATTCTTAATTACTCTACTTCATAATTAATTACTCCTTAATTAATTATTCTTTAATTAATCCCTTGATTAATTATTCAAAAGTAATTAAACTCAAATTACTTTTATTAAACCATCTTTAGTTAATTACATCCACTAATTAACTTTAATTACTTTTCTAAGTAATTTATACTTCCACTAATTATCTTTAAGTAATTATCAAATCACCCATTGATTATCTTAAATTAATTAAACAAATTAATTTAAACTTATCAAATTTATTTAATAAATTACCTTAAGTAATTAATTACTTTAATTACTTCCATTAAGTAATTATACTTAACCAATATATAAAAGATTATCATTAGTTAATTAATCTAATTGATTATCAAAATTAATCCCCTTTATTAATTATTAAATAATTCCTAATTAATGATCTCTCATTAATTTATTAACAATCTTTTCATTACTTTCTCAAAGTAATTAAGTCTTAATCAACTATTTATTAATTACAACTTAATAAATTCTTAATTATCAATTAATTACTTCTAATTACTAAATCAATTTCCTTAATTAAACTTTAATCACTTGATTAATAAATTTCTAATCATTTATTATTAACCTATACTTATCTAAATAAATGATCCTTAATTTCAAATTAATTAATCCCTTAATTAATTAACTTATCATTTAATTAATTAACACCAAATTAATCAATTACTTAAATTAATAAATTATTCTTCAATTACCCTATCAATTGAATGAACCTAAATCATTAACCCTTAATTAATCTTTAAAATAAAGATTAGCCTTATAACTATTTTAATTATTACTAACAAAAGCTTTGAAAACATTTACTTTTAAATGTTTCTTTAATTCCATTTTAAATTAAAGATTTAAAATGAATACAACTCAAATTTAACAAAGTTTAGGAACAAAAAACCCCTTTTAGATCTCATGTTAAAGAATATTTATAACTTAAAAAAAATGTCAAAAGTGTTTAAACTAAATTCCTTTGAATTCAAACATTAAAATTTTACTTAAATCATTCAAAGTAGTTAAAACTTTAAAATTTTACAAAACTTTATATATTTTAAAACTGAGATTTTAAATTTACTTAAACCTAGATTTAACTTTGGTTTAAATTTAGTTTACATCCCAACTTCCCATTTTAAAGATCCAGTTTTTTTTATTTTAAAACTGACAGGGTAAAACTCTGTAACCCAAACTTTACCCGGCCATCACCTAAATGACTTCGAGCCACACGCCTAATTACTCCGAGAAAATCACCAAATTCACTCGAGAAAACTCGCGTATCTCTTCACTACTTCGCCCAACTTCCCCTGATTCACGACATACATCGTGCACATGCACAAAGCAACCATCCATCTCCGACCACCTACGGTCACTTCCACATGTCGATGATCAACCCACAACCATAATACGACCATCAGAACCTCGATTAACACTTGAATTCGAAATCGAGTAACTCATCACAATCACGGATAGGAACCCAAATCTGGAAACTTCCTCGAACTCACTCCTCCGACCGTCTGAGCACCAGAACCTTTGACCACGTCTTCATCATCCATCGGGCTGCCGATTCCCAGAGTTCAGATGAACTCGATCACCTCTGGACGTCGTGACGAACGTATTTCCCAACCTCACTAAAACTAGGGTTATAAACTTCCCTGATCAAATCCCTTCGCCACAATGCTTTTCACCATCATCAGATAATTTTCTACAACTCTCTGATCATCACTCTATCTCCAGAGAAGATCACGATCTTCCAGATTTCATTGATCGCCAGATTTTCATCATTTTCCCATTTTCGTTCAAACTAGCATATCTCACCATTTATAAATCTAAAAAATTTGATTTCTCTTCTAAAAATCATTATTTGGTTTAAAGATTCAATTTATAATCCTGGAATGTTAAATTATCATCTTTGAATTTTATTCAAAACTTAAACTTCCCTGTTCCTTTTTATTTACAGAGTAGTTTTCTTTTTATTTTAACTTAATAAAATTTAGACTCTAATCCATGATTTAACAAACAAATATAGTTTGAATCCTAAGTCCTATCAGGGATTATAACAAGAGGAATTAAATTTGATCATGATTTAACTTCTAAAAGTAAGAACAGGTAAGAACTGGTAAACAGCAACATGCATTTATACATCCAAATATATATATACAGAAATTCAATCATGTACATATACTAAATAAACATTTATTCCAGAAATTTACATGCACACAGATATCTCTAAACTTAAGTTTGAGAAAGATGTTACTCACAGATAAAATGAAAAACAGAGTTTATTCTTTGAAACAGAAATGTACAGGTAAACTAGCATGCACACATATATTCATACATATAAATATTCACTGCAAATTTCATAAAATATATTCATTTCAGATTAAATCATGAAATCAACCTTTACCTATTTAAATTTTAAAAAGAGGAGTTACTCACCAGAAAACAGTGCTTCCAGATTTTGAAAAGCTTTTGAAACTTTTAAAAACTTGAATGCTTGATTATCTTTAAAAATTGGAATGCTAGCTATAGAAATTTGTATGCAGAGATGCCTTGCTTCTTTGATTTAAAACTTGAGTTGCTTGTTTACAGAATCTTGAATGCAGACTGGAATTTGATTCCAGACTTGAAAAAAAACAGGCCTTTGTTTCCAGGGTTTGAAGAATTTTATGCAGGTTCTAACTTTGATTTAGTTGCATTTTGGAAAATGGGTTACAAGGATTTGATCTGAGAATTTTGTTTGAGAATTTGGTTTGAGTTACTGATTTGTTTTCTGGGAATATTCAGGCTGAAAGTTTCTTTCTTAGAAATGAAGAAGATAGGAAAAGAAAATGAAATGAGAAGTATATGTTTTATATAAATGAAAATGTAGTTTATTAAAAATAAAAGAAAACAAAAATCTAAAACTTGACATTTGTCACTTACATTGTTTTATTAATGTACACTTGTTCAAGCCTTTATAGATTTACACATGTCTTTTAATTAGTTTTATTTATTTTAAATGTAACTAAAAGACTTTCTTAATTTATTAAATTACTTATCTATTTATATATATACTTTAAAGAAAATAAGCCAATTATATAAATAAAAGCTTATCCATATATTTAAAAATCCAAAACTATTTAAAATCTTACCTCTTTTGAATTTCAAATTTAATTTAAATTCAAATGCAAATTATATTTAAAAATCCAATTTAAAGTTAATTTTAAACAATACATTCAATTTGAAATAACAAATCCTATTTTACATTAAAATCTATTTATTTAAAAACAATACATTATTAATATTGTTTGAAATTAACATATTTATCAATTTAAAATAATTTATACAGGAGATTATAAATTACTACTATTTATTAAATGAATTAACATATCATATTTATATATATATATTCAATCATATTTACAAGCTATATTCAAAAATAAAATAAAACAATCTTTTTGCTAATTAATTTAAATTTAAACTTAAGCTAAAATCAATTTAAATCAATTAACAGTTACCTTGAGTATTTTAAAACTATATTGTTATTTATTTAAATAGCTTTGAAAAGCTTATATTGATTAAATCAAAATTTCCAATTTATCAATATATATTAGAATTTAAAAAAAAGATCTTATTTATTTATTTAAATTTTAAATCCAAGCTTATCTATTTACAATATATATAATTGTATATACATTATAAATAGAAATCATCCTATTAAATTTTATAGGATAATTTCATTAGTTAAATATTCATTTAAATCAGATTATTAAATCAATTCAAATCTTATTATAAAAAAATTATCAATCAATTTAATTATTTAAATAGATTATTAAATTGATATTGCCCTAAATTTCCGGGATATTACACTGTTCCTCTTCTTCGTGCCTACCTTTTCATCGAGACCCCTTCTACTCTTCAATCTCCCAAAGAAAAACCGCCTCACCCAGTTCCCCACCATGCCTAGGCCGAAGCATCGCCATCCCCACCGTCTCCATCTTCTTTTCCCATTTCAAGCACCACTTAGTGATCGAACCTGCCCTTCCTCTCCTCTCTTTCATTTCGCTCCGCCACCAAGTTCGACCACCGTGCCCTTCCTCCTCGTGATGTGCCACCACAAACCTTGTCCACCGTCCCCTGGCCTTTGCTCTGCTCTCAGGTTGTATGGAAGTAAGTTTCCATTATGGGTATATATATATATATATTATTAAGAAGATATGTTTCATGCTGCTCTAAAATTTTCTGTATATATTGATTTTTGTTTTTTTTGTTTTGTATTGATTTTTTTTGGCACAGTTCTAAATATATGATGTGGGAGCCTATCTTTCCCCATCCACCTTGTTTTCATATTTCATACAATATCTAACTTCAGTTCTAAACTTTGTATTTATATATAAGCTACTGCAGGCTATGTTCGTATTTTTTTTTGTGAATGTATATATATATATATATATTATATGTTGCTTTGATAGTTATATATGGTTTTATAACGTCTGATTTTAGTGGATATATATTATATATATAAATGATTTATGCGATGGTATATAAATATGTTTGATTTGAAGTATATATATATATACACACACATATTGTTAATAAAGTATGGTTACCATTTACTTTTCAGTTATATATTGTTTTTTTTAAATATATGCATGTAAGTTGTACATATGTATCTAGTACTTTTCCAGTCACATGTTCTATTGAAATGTATATATACATATATATTAGTTGCATACATATTTTCTTTTTCTCGGTTTCAAGCCTGCATGTATATATGGGTTTGCACATTTGTTCAAAATTTGCATATATATTTTTATTTGTTATATACATGTTGAATTGAATATACTTATGTTTCTGTTGGGGTTTTGATGTATAAGTATATATTAGTTTGATGTGTATATAGGTTTAAGTTGTTCATATATATATATATATATATATATATATTGAATTTTATAAAATGAGTCTACAGCAAATTTTGTTTGCATATCAGATCGTTTGTTAATTTACTGAAGTTATATGAGTTATGGAGTTACAGTAGGAATATTATAGTGTTTATAAGTTGTATTTGTTCTTATTTTGCTTACAGTATATATATTTGCTTTGCACATCTTTGGTTATTAGTCTGATCTATATATACTGTTTATAAATGAAATCTACATACAGAGGTTCATATATCTGCATATATTTATTTACATATTTAATATGTATGTATTGGGTTCAACTAATTATATATATATATTAGTATATTTGAGTTATAAAGTTTTGTTTGTAATTTCCTTTTATAGTTAGTATATTCTGACGTATGTTATGATAATAGTGTACGTATTTTTCTGTAAAACTTTAGTCCAGCACCGCCGTATATAATCAGTAGTATGTATATATATATGGATTGTATATTGATGTCTATAAGTTTTACATATGTATGACTTGTCGAGTTATATATATTGATTTCAATATGGTATTGACTTTATAATAAAATAACTTCTTCATGTTTTGGTTTATATATAAGTATTGTTGATTTCAAAGTATTTATTTCCATATATATTATGATTATGTGTTCGATTTTATATATACATATATATTTAATTTAATTTGTGTTTTTAAATTTATTCTGGTTTAAAAATATAATATATATAATTTCATTTCAACTTATATCAAAACTGATTCTGATTAGTTCTCATCGATTTCCCATATCAGCGTTGTCCATCGTGCTTGTTTCTTCATCGAATCATGTCCATCTAGCGTTGTTTTGGAATTCACAGCTTGTTGTGTTGTCTATCTTCTCTAACATCGAAAGGTGAGTAATCACTCACAATTAATGTTCTTATATTTATTAAATTTGATTTCAATTGAAACGACAACTTAAATATGCTATCGTTAGTTATTTACATTACTTATATTTGCTATTATATGTATTTGTTCACCTGTGACATCTGACACCACTATCTATTATTTATATTGATGATATAAGCCTATTATATTATTATCATATTTGTGATCCTCTGCAAGTTCCCTGTTAGTATAGAATCCCTATGGGTTGAAATGATACATACCCGAACGATCTGTAGAATAGGAGAAAATCGTTATGGGTTGAAATGATAAACCCAAGCGATTTTCATTTGAATTGAATTTGGGATTGCGGGTTGAAAAGATATATACCCGTATATATTTAAATTGCGGATTGAAATGATAAATATCTATATCACTTGACAATAGAATAGAAAATTATATACAGACACTGTTGGTCTATATATATAAATATTTGAAATTGATTTTTATGGTTTTGGAAAGAAATATATGGTTTTAATAAATATTGATTTCAAGATTTAATAAAGTTGATTTAATAAAGTTGATTTAATAGAGTTGATTTAATAAAGTTGATTTAATTAATATAAAATATGTTTAAGTATTTATTTAAAATTTATATTTTCAAATATAGAGTTTGTAATGATTCAGGTTGAAAGATAAATTTGAAATTGATTTGGAATTTTAATTATTTAAGAATTATACTTAAATAAGTTTAATTTGAAATTATTAAATTTGAGATTTAAAGATATGATTTTATAACTTGAGTTTTGGTTTAAGGTGATTAAATGAATATTTCAAGTTTAAATAAATTGAAGGAAATATTTAGTGGTTTGCAATTTGGGGTTTTATATTGGGTTTATTAAGTGAATATTTCAAAACTAAATAATAGTAAGGTGAATTTGATATATATATATATATATATGAAATTAACGAATTTAGTTTTGAAATGTTGAATATTTAAAGCTTTGAAATATATTGAAATTGAAATGGTTTATTTGTGGTTCAAATCGGTATTTGAAATCGATATAATTTGAAATGTTTAATTGAATTGAAATTGAAAATGATGATTTGAGATTGGATAAATTTGAATTGATTTGAATCGAATTGTGAAAGTTGAGGAAGCTATTTTATTATATAAAGTAATTTTAAATTATATTTAAAACTATTTATATATTTTAACTTAATAAATTATTTTATTTTATAAACTAATTTTATTATACTATTCTTAATATCTAAACTATTTGAAGGAAAGTGTTATGAATTCAAAGTATTATGATTTCCAAAGTATTATTATTTCAAATTGTTTTGGTTTCGAAAGTATTATAACTTTGAAAGTACTATGATTTTGAAAATGAATATATTTGAAGTGAAAAATGATATTGTATTGATATGGTTTTGGAATGGAAATGATATCGTTTTGATATGGGTTTTGAAATGGAAATGATATTTTGGTTTTGAAGTATAAACTATTTTGAAATGACCGCGATGTTATAATAACATTTGGTTGTTAAAGAGATCGGGATCGAATATGGGCATACTCTCTTTCGATACCGAAAACCACTTTAACAACTGTGTACGCGGTGGAGATTCCACAATGAAGTAGGATGGTGGCGACGATCCTAAAGGTATATTTATGTGGACCTAACTCCCGTGAGTTAGCATAAGGTGGCTAAAACATGAGCGATTCCGGGCCAATGAGGTAGCCCCTCTTATCAGACACACTCCATCGTATGCCATTCTACTACTTTGTGATTGATTTTGGTGCAAACCTTTGAGTCGGGAGTGTGGCTCGAGTTGGGCGATTGTTGCGGCTTTGCGTTACCAACAGTCTAGATGCGTAATTGGTATATCTACCCTGGCATTGCCTTATTGTTCCATGTCACCTACCCTAGCGCGCCTTACTACAAGTTTTATTTGTGTCGTACCTATGGAGTATTCTCTGGTAGCTCCAGTTTACGGGTTATTACCGTACTGTATAGACTATTGGCACTATAAAATGTGTTAAAGGGGATATGGGTAATGCCTTAACGCTATTTTAATAGTTTACTTTACTTTAGACATATTATAATAGCGTATATTACTACATAGTAGATAGTTTAACGGATCCTTAAAGGATGGTTATCCCAAACATCCTTTGAGTTACTTGTATTTCAGTTGATATTTCACTTGAGTTGGATTTATTGATATAAGAATGTTAATCCTGACTCGAGTGTTTTGTGTTTTGCTTTATGCTCGGGTCAGACTGAGTTATACAGCATTTGAGACTCACCTTTGGAGTTGGAGCTTCGCTTGGAGATCCAGCTATTTATCCAGTTTTCTGTTATTCAGTTGATTCCAGTGATGTATTCTGATCTTGTATTTGACTATTGTATTGAGACATCTATGTATTCGTGATTTCTGTTGTATCTTGTTTAACTCTGTTATATTTATATAGTAGCTTCATGAACTACTATTCTTTTGTTTCCGCTGCATTATTGTTATACTACTCTGTGTCTGAGATTCAATGATTATTTATTTTCTGTATATGCTGAGTTTTGCCAAATTTAAATTAACAATTTGATATTTTGAGGAATTCAAAATCCGACATGTATGGATGTGAATGGTTGAAAATTTCAGGATGTTACAACGTCGATGATCCGTGCAATCATCACCAAAATTATTTTCCAACGACAGAGAGGGAAGTACATAACTTATTTCTTTCCAAAATTTCATTAAAACAATTCTTTTAAATCATATTGAAATATTTATATCAGAAAATACTTCTAAATAATATTATTACTATATTCCAAAATCATTCAAAAGAAATTTCCAAAAACCCTGGAACTTAAGTTCTAAATTTCCAAATTTCATTTATTTTATTTCCAAATCTTATTTCCAACTTATATTCATAAATTTCACTACTTAACAACCAACATATTACAACCAAATATATATCATTTATAAATCATTAGTTTATATGCAAAAATGTACAATAGGTAAAATTATTTCATTTACCTACATTCAAAACAATTTTGTGTCGGTCGGTCTTATCAAGTGTTTAGAAATCCCTATCGATGTCATAGCGTCTTATGCACCAACCAGAATTTATAAATACAAAACGGAACAAATTAACACAATATAAAAACCTTTTATAACACAAACAAATACACTCTCTCGTATATATACACTCAGCGACTCATCATAGGGTATTACTACCGTATTAATAAAGAGTCAAACCCCACAAAGCCAAGGTTTATTGCTAAACCAAAGCGCTGATACCAACTGTAACATCCCGCCTTTTTGTACGCTTTAAGCAGACACACGTGCCGACTCAAACCATACAGAAGGGCGCATTGTTATTTGGGGTGAATAAGAAAAAGAGAAAGAAATAAAAACAAAACAGAATCTCGTAGCGGAATGACAAAATATAATAATCAAATAACAGTTCATGAAGCTGTATACAAAACATTTGATTATACTTATTCAATACAAAAATCAGAGTTACACATATCAGAGATAAATACATAACATTGCAGAGGAACTGTATGATGCGATGGAATAATATAGTAAATAATAGTAGTACAAATCTTCGTCTTCGTCCTACAGAAATAAAGTCTTCAAATCCTGAAATGCTCGGGCTGACCCGAGCGAATTGAAAAGACAAAACACTCGAGTCAGAACTAAAAGATCTTATGTGAGTTAAATCAATGGTAAATAAATATGAGTGTAAAGGGCGTCGGAGATGTTTACGGGGTTTGACATCTCTTATCCAGTGTCTAACGTGAGTGCAGTAAGTTAAGAGATGTTCGGGATTCACATCTCCTAAGGATCCATTAAACTATCTACTATGTAGTACAATACGCTATTATAATAGTGTCTAAAGTAAAGTATACTATTTAAAAATAGCATTAAGGCTTTACATTTTCCACCTTAACACATTTTTAGGTATGCCAATAGTCTATACAGTACTGTAACTCCCCGTAAACTGGAGCCGCCAGAGGATACCACATAGGTACGACATTAAACAACTCGTAGAAGGCGCGCTATGGTAGGTGACACGGCACAACTAGGCAATGCCAGGGTAGATATACCAATTACACTTCCAGACTGTTGGTAACGCATAGCCGCAACTACCGCCCAACTTGAAACACTAGTGTAACGACCCGAAAATTTTCGACTATTTGAATTGTTAAATTAATAAGTTTTGGTAATTTATATGGAAAGAAATAAAAACTTTGTAATTTAATGATGAAATGAATGCTAAAAAGGAAATGTAACAATAGTAATTAAAACTAATTATTGACAATTGAAATGAAATTCCAATAATGAAATAATGTAAATTGTTATACTTGGCTATAGATTGAATATAAGAAACAAACGTAAATATTGAATCAATTAATGAATTAATATATAATAAGTGGTAATTGAATAAAATCAATGTTCTGTGAGTAATTATAATATTTGTTGGAAATGATAAACTTGTAAAATTGTGATTAAGAGTGAATGGCAACAATTATTATAAGTTACCTATATATTTAATCCGTTAAATTTAATTTGAAATCAATTGCAATAAATCTAATGTAATATTACACTAATGTAAATTAAGGTAATAATTGGAAATAATGTTAATTCTATTCATACTATGAAAATTTGTTGAATTAAAAGAATGGAAATCAAGATTTATTAATTTATTGAAATTTAAATTATAATAATTGGATTAATTGCAATTAAATGAAATTAAATATTTAAATATTATGTTAACTGAAATTAAGATGAAATTAGGAAATATTAATGTGCTAAGAGATAAACCAATGTTAGTTATACTCTTATTGTAATAAAAGACTTGAATAACAATGATTAAAAATTTAATAAATGGATTTTTGGAATTTTAGGTTATAATTTCTGAATTTAACGAAATTGAAATTTTACACTGAAATTGATGGATTAATCAACTTTAAATTGACATCTAAATTTGTTTAAATTATTGTAAGTGATTAAGAAATCAAAAATGATAGAAGTTGTAAATTATTAAAATTTAAACTGAAAATGTGATTTAATTAATTTAATATTAATTTATTTAATTAACTGAAATATAGCCATTTTGGCCACTGACTCGGATTTCGACGAAACCAGTTTCATCGGATCAGTAACGGTGAATTATTGTAGAATTTCAAGTTTCGTAGCGATCGGACTTGTCGTTTGGTCGTACAGACTCGAAACGCCTAGAAATCAAATTGAAATAAGCTGATTTTATCATAACTTCTTCATACGATGGAATTAGGACCTGAGACCTGTTCCATTGGATTTAAATTATTTGAAAATATCTATTTTGATATATGGGATTACCCATTTTCGTTCCGGAGACAGAACATGCTTTTTGGGCCATTTATCGTCCAAACGTTATAATCCGTTCTCTCTATTTTTTGACCTACCTATAAAAAGCTCGTTATAAACCCTAGCTATCCCTTATTCTCATTTGTCAGTACGTACAATTCTTTCTGTTCTTCTTCTTCTCAATGGCAGACAAACAAATTCCCAATTCAATTGCAAATCAAAAACCAAATCAAAATTTCAAACTCCACAAACTATATCGAATTATATATCGATTTGAAGCTCTCGGCGAGGGCAAGTCAAATATGTGATTCGTTTTTTGATCTGGGTTGCTGTGTGGCTGGAACTAGGCGATTTAATCTCGGCCGTTCATTGGTGTTTGATGATTTTCGACGGATCGTCGATTGGAGGGTAGCGTTTTGTTGAGGGGACCGAGGGGAGTGCAGCAGCGTTGTTCACATGTCGAATCGATGATTGGATGGAGCGCTAAAATTTGATTAGGGTAAAGGGTTTTGGCGGCGGCGGGCTACCTGGGTGTCGTTCGGCGATGCGGTGGTGATCGCGTTCGAGCGGCCGGTGGTGGCAGGCCGTACGCGTGGCCGGTGGTGGCAGGTGGCGAGGCCGTGTCGGCGTCGAAGTGGTTCAGGCGCGTGTTGCCTATGTCAAGATCGAACGAGAGGGTTAGGGTTCTCTCACGTGGGGACTGTGACGTGGCAAGTTCTAGGAGGTAACATTTTTTTTAATATATTTTATAATTTTAAAATCGTGTAACTTCAAAACTTAATAACTTTCTCATACGATGCCCGATTTACACGCGGTTTCTTTTGTTAGGACCGTATTGTAATTCCGGACATTTTGACGCCAGTTTGGATGAATTCAGAGACCATTCAAATTTATACAATATTTTATAAATAAAATTTGAGTGTATAATAAATGTTATACACAAAATTTGATTATAAATATGTTAATAGAGATGAATAGAATAATAAGTTGATTAAATAATAAATAAGATAAATAAAATAAATTTGGTTTGAAGGAATTAATAAATTTGAAATTTAATCAACTCAATGAAATACCTTGAATTTAAAGTCAATTGTTGAATATAAATTAATTTAAATTGAAATTTATATAGTTTGAACTAATTGTTTTATTTTGTTTTCAACCTATTTTCTTCTAGTTGTTTCTATTCTCCTACCTCGTTCCTTTTCGGGGACGAAAAGTTTTGAGTGGGGGAGAGTGTAACGACCCGTAAATTTTAATGGTTTATTTATTTAATTAATTGAATTTTGTGAAATTTTAAATAATAAAATTTTAAATTGAAAATTTGAAATTTGAAATACGTCTATTTAAACATAGCAACTGGTAAATTTTTCATCGGAAAATATGGAAGTTTATTTTATTGTGTAATTTTATTTCAATTCAAATCAGTTAATATTTGATGGTAATAAAATATTTTCCAAACCTGAATATTTTCATATAATAAATTTGTAAATCATCTTCTGAGAGAGACGTCATATTTCGTTTCTTCAAATTTGAACCACTATTACTTCGTTTATCTTATTCTCGACAGATTTGCGGCATTTTCGGTACCGATATCGACTTTTGATTACTCGATCATACCACTGAGATCTGTATACCGTATTGATCGTCTCGTCGTGCTGATCTCTACGGTATATTCGTTTGTGCATTTCAAAGTCCGGAGGACAATGAAATCTACAGAACGATTTCCGTATCGATTCCGCAATTTGGCCTTAGGATATCCCGTGACCATTCGTTTGTCCATCGGGTAATACTAATAGCCATTAGCTGTTGATATTCCGGTTTTCAACAGACTTGACTTTTGGGTTTCTCAATTGATTTTATATCATCTCGGTTCATTTCATTTTTTTTTTGTGCTCTGCTACTTTTCACCATGGATTAAAATTCATACTAATGTTTACATCTACTTCCTCTTTCCTCTTTTCACTTTCCCCATTCCCATTCGAATGCACAACGCCGAACTTGTGCTCGCCTGTCCTGCGCCAGCACCGGAATGATAGCCTAGCCGAGCTACTCCCGCCGAACAGTTTGAACCCGCAAGCCTCTCCGGCCTCTACCTTTCATCCGAGAACCACCACTGAGTTTTCCTCTCCTCAAATTCTCCGCTCGGCCATTAGTAGTTTCCCAATCCTCCGCCGACCAACTCTTGTGCCACCGCTTCAAAATCTCATCACCACAGTTCGAGCTCCACTGCCTTTAGTCGCTTCCACCTTGCTTTGCATTCCAGGTTCCCTTTTTCTTCTCTGGAAACTTTATATGCATATATATGGTTTGATTATGAAATATAATATATATGGTTGAATATGTATATTTGTTTCTATATATTGGCATATATGTTTACAGTAATGAAATACGTTAGTGTTGATATTTTGATAACTTACATTTTTTAAAGTATATACATATATATTGTGTGAGTTTCGGGTTTATGTATGGGTATATATTTCTTGTTTTAAATATAAACTATATAGGTTATACTAAAAGTTGTTTAGTGTATGTGTTGTCAGTATATATTATTGTATGTTAAAAGTTTTGTTGGCCTATATGTTTATGCAATTTTGTATACATATAAATGTTATCTCTGTCTTATATATACACAATGTTGTAAAAGGCTATAGCATATTTTAAAGCTTTACGGTATATATATATATATATTAAAGTATATAGAGTGATATTGATTTGGATATAAGCACTGATTTTAGAATATATAAGCATGTGTATATAGTTATATAGGTTGTTTCGTATGCTACATGAAAATACTTATCCCCTATTCAGATTTGCAAAACCCTTTCCTCATTTTGATTTTTTGCCGTGTCCCTACTGCGTGTGCACTACCAGATGCCTGCATATACCTGTGTACACCATTTACACATCAAGGCCACATATATTTGTCTAAATATATATATAGTCTTCATCTATTGTACGAGATTTTTGGAAAATAATATATTTGTTTATTTAATATTGATTTTTAATTTTATATATATAAAAAGTTGTTTGAAATGTATATGTTTGTTATATATGAAATTTGTATAAGTTGGTTGTTATGCACTATCAGTTTATATGTTTTAAAGTATTGTTAGACATTATATATATAAATAGGTCACGTATTTATATATGTGAGTCGATTCTTATATAAATGTAAGTTATATTAGTTTAAAAACGGGTAGTCCATATGTTTACGTGGGTATTTGGTGTACTAGTTTATGATTTGTGTTGTATATACACGTTATTGGCTATATGGAAGAGCTTGTTATATATAATAAATATATATTATAAGTTAATCTATTGTTATATAGTATATATATGTTCTGAGATTTTATATTTTATAAGTTATATAAACATATATGTTAAATTGATAAGTTCTAAGGTACAGATACAAAATTTATTTTATACGTATATATTTGACTTTAATATTTGAGTTTAGTTCAAATCAATGATTTTATTTTGGACAATTGGCTTTAAAATACATATAGGTGTATATAGATTTTAAGTATGTATTTTATTTAATATTGGTTTAGGAAATAATAATAATATAATAATATATATTTTTTCAGTTTATATCAAAACTGGTTTTGATTTGTTCTCATCAAATTTTTGTTATCAGCTCTTTCCGTCGAATTCGTGCCAATCTAGCTTTGCCTTGGAATTCATAGCTCATTCTTTGTCAAATCTATCTAGCCTCGAAAGGTGAGCAATCACTCACGATTAACGTTCTTATATTAATTAAATTTGATTTCAATTGGAACGACAATTGAAATATGCCGCTGTTAGTTATTTACATTGCTATGTATATATGCTATTATCTATATCTGTTCACCTGTGACATCTGACACTGTTATCTGTTATTTATCATTGATGATATATGCCTGTTACAGATTTTTATATTATTATCATATCTGTTATCACTCTACAAGTTCCCTGTTAGTATAGAATTCACCATGGGTTGAAATGATACATACCCGAACGATCTGTAGAATAAGAGAAAATCGTTATGGGTTGAAATGATAAACCCAAGCGATTTTTCATTTGAATTGAATTTTGGATTGCAGGTTGAAAAGATATATACCCGTATATATTTAGATTCTGGAATGAAATGATAAATATCCGTATCACTTGACCATAGGGTAGAAAATTATATACAGACACCGTTGGTCTATATATAAATATTTTGAAAAGTGATTTCTATGGTTTTGAAAAGAAATATATGGTTTTAATAAATATTGATTTTAAAGGCTTATTAAAGTTGATATATAATATGATTAAGTATTTATATAAAATTTATATTTTCAAATATAGAGTTTATAATGATTCAGGGTGGAAAGATATATTTGAAATTGATTTGAAATTATATTTATTTAAGAATTATACCTAAATAAGTTTGATTTGAAGTTTATTAAAGTTGAAATTTTAAAGATATGTTTTAGAACTTGAATTTGATTAAAAGTGACTTAAATGAATATTTCAAATTTATATAAATTTAAATGGGATATTTTGTTATTTAAATTTGAAAATTTAAGTTGTATTTAGATGTTATTGAAATGATTAAGTAAATATTTCAAAACTAAATAATAGTAAAGTGAATTTGATATATATATATATATATATAATTATCGAATTTAGTTTTGGAAATCTGGAATATTTAAAGCTTTGAAATATATTGTAAATGGTTTATTTTTTGGTTCAAATCTGTATTTGAAATCGATATAATTTGAAATGATTTATTGAGAAATTGAATTGAGTTGAAATTTATGAATTGAGATTTGAATTAAGTTGAATTTGGAAGTTTAGTTGATTTGAATCGATTTGTGAATTTGTGGAAACTATCTTTATTATATAAAGTATTTTAAATTATATTTAAAACTATTTATATCATTTTTATAAACTATTTTTAATATAACTATTTTAATATAAACTATTTTAATATACTAATTATTTTAATATAACCTATTTTAAATTATAATTATTTTATATAAACTATTTTATTTTATAAACTATTTATTATATACTATTATTAATATCTAAACTGTTTAAGGGTGGCAGTTATGATTTCAAAATGTTATGGTTTTTCAAAGTATTATGATTTCAAGTGTTTGGTTTCGAAAGTGTTATAACTTTGAAAGTACTATGATTTTTGGAAGTGAATATATTTGAAATAGAAATGGTATCGTATCGATATGGTTTTTGAAATGGAAATAATATTTTGGTTTCGAAGTATAAACTATTTTGAAATGACCGCGGTGTTATAATAACGATTGGTTGTTAAAGAGACCGGGATCAGATATGGGCATACTCTCTGTCGATACCGAAAACCACTTTAACAACTGTGTACGCGGTGGAGAATCCAGAATGAAGTAGGATGGTGGCGACGATCCTAAGGTATATTTACGTGGACCCAACTCCAGTGAGTTGGCATAAGGTGGCTAAAACAGGAGCAATTGACGGGCTAATGAGGTAGCTCCTCTTATCGGACACATTCCATCGTATACCATTCTATTACTTTGTGATTGATTTGGTGCGCACCTTCGGATTTTCGGGAGTGTGGCTCGAGGTAGGCGATTGCTGCGGCTCTACATTACCACCGGCCCAGAAGTGTAATTGGTATATCTACCCTGGCATTGCCTAGTTGTGCCGTGTCACCTACCCTAGCATGCTTTACTACGAGTTTGATTTGTGTCATACCTATGGAGTATCCTCTGGTAGCTCCAGTTTACGGGGTATTACAGTATTGTATAGACTATTGGCATACCTAAAAATGTGTTAAGGTGGAAAATGTAAAGCCTTAATGCTATTTTTAAATAGTATACTTTACTGTAGACATTATTATAATAGCGTATATTACTACATAGTATATAGTTTAACGGATCCTTAGAGGAAGGTTATCCCAAACATCCTTTAAGTTACTTGTATTTCAGTTGATATTTCACTTGAGTTGGATTTATTGATATAAGAATGTTAATCCTGACTCGAGTGTTTTGTGTTTTTGCTTTACGCTCGGGTCAGACCGAGTGATACAGCATTCAAGACTCACCTTTGGAGTTGGAGCTTCGCTTGGAGATCCAGCTATCTATTCTGCTTTCAGTTATTCAATTGATCCAGTGATGTATTCTGATCTTGTATTTGACTATTGTATTGAGACATCAATGTATTCAAGACTTCTGTTGTATCTTGTTTAACTCTGTTATATATATATGGTAGCTTCATGAACTACTATTCTTTTGTTTCCGCTGCATTATTTTTATATTACTCTGTGTCTGTGATTCTGTGATTATTTATTTACTGTATATGTTGAGTTTTTCCAAATTTAAATTAACAATATAATATTTTGAGCAATTCAAATCCGACATGTATGGATGCGAATGGTTGAAAATTTCCGGCAGTTACACTCCATCGATCTATATTCTGACTTTGTGATTTATTCGGTGGCCACCCTTCGATTTTACTCGAGAGTGTGTTTCGAGTTGGGCGGTAGTTGCGGCTATGCGTTACCAACAGTCCGGAAGTGTAATTGGTATATCTACCTTGGCATTGCCTAGTTTTACCGTGTCACCTACCCTAGCGCGCCTTCTACGAGTTTGTTTTATGTTGTACCTATATGGTATCCTCTGGCGGCTCCAGTTTACGAGGAGTTACGGTACTATATAGACTATTGGCATACCTAAAAATGTGTTAAGGTGGAAAATGTAAAGCCTTAACGCTATTTTTAAATAGTATACTTTACTTCAGACACTATTATAATAGCGTATTGTACTACATAGTAGATAGTTTAACGGATCCTTAGGAGATGTGAATCCCGAACATCTCTTAAGTTACTGCACTTACATTAGACACTGGATAAGATATGTCAAACCCCGTAAACATCTCCGACGCCGTTTACACTCATATTTATTTACCATTGATTTAACTCACATAAGATCTTTTAGTTCTGACTCGAGTGTTTTGTCTTTTCAATTCGCTCGGGTCAGCCTGAGCATTTCAGGATTTGAAGACTTTATTTCTGGAGGACGAAGAAGAAGATTTGTACTACTATTATTTACTATATTATTCCACCGCATCATACTGTTCCGCCGCAATGTTATGTATTTATTTCTAATATGTGTAACTCTGATTTTTGTAATGAATAAGTATAATCAAAAGTTTTGTATACAACTTCATGAACTGTTATTTGATTGTTATATTTTGTCATTTCGCTGCGAGATTCTATTTTGTTTTTATTTCTTTGTCATTTTCTTATTCACCCCAAATAACAATTCGCCCTTCTGTATGGTTTGAGTCGGCACGTGTGTCTGCTTAAAGCGTACAAAAAGGCGTGATGTTACATAGTGTATGAACAGTTATTGCTTTTGGTAATAGGTATTTGTTAATAGCTAAGAGATGCATCCATCCAGGGAGAAGATAACTCTTGATCAAAAGAAGTGACTATTCAAAAAGTTGGCAGTTGCAGTTTTCAGTCGACTGGACATGCTTGGTCAGTCGAATGAATTCAAAACGTGCACAAAAATTTGCACAGACTCAGTCGACTGACCTGGTATGTTCAGTCGACTGGTCAGTTGTTTTTGAAACTTTTTATTTATACAGACTCAGTCGACTGTTTATAGTAGGTTAGTCGACGGAGTGTTGTTATATCTGCGCAATAAAACTATTTGTGTATGTATATGAAATATATAAAACGAATGCAAGTTTTATATGAATTTGTGAGTGATGAACCTTGAGGAAAGATTTTAACAAAGCTCTAAACTAGACTCTATATATACTTATTGACTCTAGCTAATGATACATAACAAGATGAACCAATATTTTGAGTCGATAAGTCCTGATGTTGGCGTAGATTCATGAATTATTATATCTTGTCAGCACTCTAAACCTATGATCCAACATTCTCCCCCTTTTTGATGATGACAACTCCATTTGCTACGAGAAAATCTTGGACAAGCTTTGTTGATTTATCTGTCCCCTTGAATATATGCCTGCAACTTTGATATAGTATTCTCCCCCTAAATCTATGTAATATTTCATGTCAATAATTTATATTCTCTCCCCTTTTGTCATCGACAAAAAGGAGGGCACTCAAAGTAGAGAATATTAAAATATGAGCAATATAATACGAAAACATATCTACATAATCAAAAACATAGCATATATAACACAGAAACACATCAAACATATTACATAAGAACAAGAGTACACAACTACATAATCGCAAGACATAGAGTTTAAAAGTTACATAGTCAAACCTAGAAAGATACCACAAATAACATAGCATCAATCAGATATTGTTTGAAAGTAGAATAACATAGAAGTTCAAGATACCAATAGCATTAAAAAAAATTCTTATTCATCAACGGTGCTTCCTTCATTTGATCTCTCTTCATCAACTTCAGTTTCCTTGTCGCCGGAGTGTCACCAACTTCTTCGCCTTCTTCCTCTTCTTATTCTTCATTCGAAGTAGACCGGGTGAAGTGCTCCGCTGGTCGTTTCCCATGAGATGTAGGCACATGAATAGAGGTTGAAGAAGGTTGGGAGCACGCGATTACTTCCTAAATATTGTTGAGAAAACTTTTAATATGATTGAGCTTTTTGTTGACACTGTTGACGTTTTATCAACTCTAGAAACACTTGATTCTACCCGAGATAGTCGTTGATTAAGGAGTCTTTGGTTACGAGAGATGATAGACACGGCTTCTTGTGGCCTTGCTTGAGGATTCACTTCTTGAATCTCATAGACTTCCCGTTTAGGTGGAGGAGGTTGGGATGATAAGGAGGCTTGAATATGGGGAGTTTGTTGACGAGTGGAGGGTTGAGCTTGACCGGAGGCTTGGTTTTCAAGCCAATGTTCGTAAGTGATGATGGTGTGGTCAAGGTATTGTTTTGGCAGATTCATTAGTCTAAGCGTCTTGGTGTTTAAAGATCCTATGGTTGAGCATCCAGAGTCGACAAAAGGAACGTCGAAATGTTTGAGAATGTGCATAATGTATGCGCCATAGTGTGTCGTTCGCATCCGACTTTGGTTGAGTGTTTGAAATTCATCTAAGATGAATTTAGCCCAATTTACTTGTCGACTTCCCCAAATAGCATACAAAGATTGAAAATCTCTCTGATATACCTTCTCATAACTTTCGATCCTAGGGTTGATGGTGTGTGTAAGCGCACGGTGCATGATGCAAGCTTTGGGTCGTAAAGCTACCGCCTTTAGTTCCGTTAAATTGTCGGTGAGGAACAAATGACTTACACGATCTCAAGTATCCATGTTAACGGCTATTTCGCTCAACTCCTCTCCTTTATCCGGGCAAATAAGAATTCTAACAAGATGTTGAAGAGGAAGGAAATTTTTTATACTACAGTCCAAATTGTATTATCCGGTTTGAAATGACGTGGTGGTCGAGATTCAAGTTGGCATAAAAGAGCTTGACGAGTAGATGGTTGATCTTGTTGGTTTTTGCAACGTAGTCTGAGACTCTATTCCGCTTCGACGAGCTAATTCCTGAATCGCATAAGGAGCAAAATCGGGGAACTTAACAAATGATCCTTCGAAAATGTTGGAGTTTTTCATCTTGTCAAAACGTTGTGCCGCTTTTTCATTGTGGATCCATCCTCTAATTTGAAAGTCGGAAGGACCCGCTGATGATTGAGAATAACGAGCTCGTTTCGGTGCCAGTTGTTGAACAAGGGTTTGGAGAGGAAGTAGAAAATTGAAAATTTGAAGAGGATAGATTAAAATTTGAATAAGTTGAAGGAATTTCCAATGATTTTGAAGTGGGAGTAGGGATCAATGGTAGAGAGTTGAAAGTATTGGAGTAAAAAAGTGAAAAGGTGAAAGTTTGAAAAGTGATTTAGAAGGGGATGTTGGGCAGGAAAACCGGGTTTACCAGTTTCAATCGACCGAACCTTCAATGTCAATCGACTTGCTGGTTATATAAAATTCAGTTTTAATGGTTCAATCGAATGACTATAGAGGTTCAGTCGAATGAACTTTTCCTGAGAGTTTTTAGTGTAAAAAGGGCATATTCAGCCGACTGAAATGGGAAGTCAGCCGACTGAATGCCGGGTAAAAATGCAGTATTAATTCTGGTTCAGTCGATTGTTTTCCCCACTTTAGTCAACTGATGCTAGTGAAGCCGTAGGGTGATATTTCAAGTATTTGCAATAAATTTTTGAATAACCTAACTTTATACCAGAATTAGAAGAAAGGTATATTATTTTTCAATGAAAAAAAAACAAAAAAATATAAGAATACAATATATGCAAAACTATATAAAAAATTAAGAGGATTTGGATGAAGAGGATGGAGTGTGGTATTCGTCCGGTTCAGCTTTTGAATTCTCCTGAAGAGGTTGCAGTGGTGACCAACCATGTCCACGTTCCCATGAATTTGGAGAAACTGGGTGAAATTGAGGTGATGGTTCCCACGAATTACGACGTGAAGGAGAAGTTGGTTGGTGAACCATGTTGTGCGATGACGATCCACAGAATTTTAAAGCTACTTGTTCAAGGAAGCTTAAGCGCTTCGCATTTAGCTTCTGCTCGTAATACAACTTTAGTTGTAATTCCATCGTCTCCCGTTGATAATGATGAATGTCGTCTACCTTTTCTTTGGTAGACGGCGATCCAAAAAATAAAGAGCGTTTAGCTCTTTTACCGGGAGGAGTATAACCGGTGTGAGTGGAAGGCGGAACAATTGGAACGGGCTCATAAATAGGAGTAGTTATTGGAAGATTCACCGATTTCGAGAGAATTGATGTATAGGAGAGTGAGGAAGAAACTGAGTTGTTTTGACAAGATATGATAATAAATAAATTGAAGAGCTTGTGAAAAGAGATACAATTTTTTCTTTTCTTTTGAATAAAAGATGATGATAAGCTATGACAGAATTAATGTATTTATAATGAGAGGTGTTTAAAAATAGATAAATAAACTTGTGCCAACTATCTTCTTAAAAGTTATAGCCATTTATTTAAAAGAAATAAGTAACTAACAATTCCTGAAGAATAAATAGTTGAAAAAATGAATGGATAGGAATAAAAGCCAAAAATTGAGCATAGTAAAAAAAATTGAACTATGAGAAGAATTAGAAAGATAAAGTAGTTAGGTAGAATAGCATCAGTATGTCATGCTAGAGATCAAAAATTCAAGTGTGTCAAATTACAAAAAAAAATTATAATAAATCTTTTAATGAAATAATTCCTAATTCTCTTCTAAGTTTAATAAAAATATTTTCATTCAATGGTTTTGTAAATATATCAGCCAGTTGATTTTCAGAGGATACAAATTCTAATTTGACTAAATCCTTTTCAATATTATCATGAAGAAAATGATGACGTTTCTCAATATGTTTAGTTCGTGAGTGATTGACAGGATTATTAGATAAGTTTATAGCACTTGTATTATCACATAAAATAGTGGATTTAGATAAATTTATACCAAAAACCTGAAGTATTTGTTGCATGTAAATGACTTGAGCACATGCTAAAGCAGCAGAAATGTATTTTGCTTCACAATTCGAAAGTGAAACACAATTTTGTTTCTTGCTAAACCAAGAGAGTAAGGATTGTCCAATGAAGTGACAAGTCCCACTAGTACTTTTTCGATCCGTCCGACATCCTCCAAAGTCAGCGTCACTATATGAAACTAACTCGAAAGGGCATTCTTTCGGATAGCAAAGTCCAAAATCTTTGGTTTTGTTTAGATAACGCAATATTCGTTTCACTGCTCGCATATGTGATTTGAAATGACCCTCCTATTTCCACCCTAATTTCTTAAGGATTTTTTTTTAAGAAATGATATATAGATATATCATTCATTACAAATACATTTCCCAGGGTCATTTTCTTTCTCCAATAAACAAAATATATCCAGGATCTTTCACAATATAAAAATATTGTTTTAAATCTAAATCAACCCTAACATACATATATGAAGATATCTATGTTATATTCTACTAGAATCAGAGCATGTTATTATGTAAGTAGAATTCCTTTTAAATCTATTAAAATGTGATAATTCCTTGAAAAAGATTAATTATTGTAATCTGATTTTTGACCATAGAATCCACTGGAAACATGTACTTTAGTCTGTTATTCTAATTAAGGAATGATCAAGTAATAATCAGTGGAAAGCAAGCTTTTAATATGAATGATTGTGTTAAAGTCTGTATAGTGTCAAACTCAGGCTAAAAGAAAGTGGATCCTAAGTGAACACAAGCAACATCTAGGCGTAATGGAAACGCGCCTAACTTACACATGAGAGGTCACGAGTTCGAGTGCTATGCTGGTCGGTTCAAACCCAATTTTTGTTTTTTTTTCCTTTTTTATTTCTCTCCTGTGAACACAATTGTCTGAACCTATTATATACTTTGGCTATGAAACAGATCTAAAAACTTAATTTCAATTCTTGGTTGCTGGCTTGACCCAGGCTCAAGAAAAATGGCTATGTTAGCCCTGTTCTGGTTTGCACTACTTTGTTACAAAATACCTACTATACTATTTTCTTCTCAAAGCAACTCAACCCTTTCTATCAGATTTTATTTTGACTTGAACATGGATTTTCTTATGCCAGTTCTATAGATATACATACAAACCACAAATTCTTTCAATCTCAGATTTTCTACCATTATAGCCTAACTGTTCTTGAAGCTTAAAATCCATTTTTTTTCGATAGCAAAGCATTTAGCAAAACAAAGTACATAGTTCAGCTGAGACATATAAGTTCAACATCTACAAAACAGCAATTAACCATACATTGGTTTCTCAAAGTAATTTTTAACAATAGGTCTTAATCTAGTTCATCATGAAGGTGTAGTTTACTTCAGCAAAGTCTTTTAAAAACATAGCATCCAAATCTTAAGCAGTTTAACATCCAAGCCTGATCAAAGCAATTCCTATTTCCCTGCAAAACCACCATGAACTGCCCCATATGAATATGAGACACCCAATGGTGCATAAACACAAAAGGGTCAGACTATATGTCTGGTATGAATAATCCAACTGAAAACATGATCTCATTCAATTCTCTTTATAAACAAACTTTACATGAATAAGAAACTCAGTATCTTCCTTATGCTTGTTTTTGTGAAGCATGTTCCTTCATCTCAGTGTTAACAGATTATTTACACATATAATCACCATGACTTGATTTATAGAAAACAATCATAAGATTCATCCATTTAAAAAAATACCAAAACAACCAAATACAAACATCAATTCAGTTATCATCCCCTTTTCAACTTTACTGGCCATCAGGGATTTTGCCCAGGCCTCTCCTGAATCTATTCCTAGAATTCATTATCACATATAACAGGGTCTTTAGCTACTTTCTCCTTTTTAAACACACACTGCCTGGGACATTTCTCTGTTAACCCAGCACACTCAGGCCCCTGGGTATAAATATACCATGTGTGAACTTGCAATATTCCCCTTGCCAAGTTATACTTTGGTAGCCCTAAGATCCCAAGTCCTTAGTTAAATTACTAAGTGTTATTATTATTTTTCATAGCAGTGCTAATCCCTTCTGCATCTCACTTCTTAATCAGAGAAATATAAATAATGCAAGCAACATGTATTCATCCAGAGTTTGGTAAGTTATATTCTCAGAAGCAAACATTTTATCATGAAAGAAGGAGGTGACTTCTTAGCACATTATTTTGCCTATGGGTTTCACTGGATCCAGATGTAAGCATATGGTCCTGAGTAATTTGCTAGATATATATATTTTCCCTTACCTCTGGTTCAATCAGATTCATGATCTGGCTAAACCACAAGTATATTTGATTTGGGTATTTCATAAAACATAGAAGCTCAGCACATGTACAACATTGCACTTCTACATTTTCTTTTGTTTTACTTAATATGAGACATAAGCAACAACACAATGTTACAGCCCATATTTCTTTCTACCTTCAGACCATATACCCACTACTTGAATCCGGGGATTTTTATAAACAACTTATAAAGAAAACTTATGAAAGAAAACACTTAATCTCAAAGCTAACCCATATCTCAGACAAACATTTTAGTTCATGTATCCATGACTCTTATTTTTCTGGGTAAATCAGATAGAGGTTTTTACCCTTAAACAAATCATTAACACACCAAAGTCATCCAATCATAAAACATAACTTGTAAAAGAAAATTAGTTCAAACTGGCTGCCTCAATATTCAGGTCTTAATGCCAAAGTTTTCAGTGAGGTTACTCACCTTAATCCTTCTTCTTCCTATGCCTTATGAACCCCTTTTTAGTCTTCTGCCTTTTCCTATTTTCTCTGGTTTATGCCTTGTATATTTTTCTTTAGGTTAATGAAGAACAAAAACATATGGTCTTACTATACTAGGCCTTTTATATAAATCTTGGCTGTCACTAGGGTTTATGGACTTACCCAATGTCAGTTCTACCCCATCCCAAACATAGCCTGCCTCTGGTTTGATTCAAGAAAATGAAAGGGTATGTGGTCCTTGTCTTCCTTTCCAGAAATTTAGTCCCTCTCTTTTAATTTTCCCTGGTCATGTCATATGCATGACTTCTTATTATTATTATTATTATTATTTTCTTAATAAAAGAGATTACTGAGAATAGATAAAGTGTTGGTTTAGGGACTCATGCCATTTTCATGCAACTTCTGTTTTCTTCCAGAGATTGATTGACTGTATACATGTATAACCTATGTATACTTAAGCCTTTTATTTTTCTTTCTTTAAATAATTTTAAATTTATTTCAGCCTAGCTCTTATTTTCTTTGTACTATATTTTATTTAAAGACAAAATTCTATTTTTATGCATAGGTATTTCTAAATCAGTTATTTCATTTTATCTATTAATTTCTGCCAAATTTTGTTACACAGAAATCTGTGTGCATGTGTACACTGTCTTGTGCACATGTACATGTTTTATACTTTGTATCTGCAAATCAATTTCCTATTCCTATTTTTCCCAATGCAATTTCAAACAAATACAAGCTAAATTAAATCATGAAATTACTCACAAAAATCAGGGTTATCACATATACCCCTCCTTTTAGGAATTGTGTCCCACAATTCTTTCATACTTAACTTAAGTATCTTTTCTTCAGAAAAATGAATTTTTTTTTCTGATTTCGAAACCATTTTCAAACCAATCACCTATTAAGCACCATGCATATCAACACAAGATAAAAAAAAAATCACAATGCATATTCAACCAACACATTCATTAGTATGTATATATAGATTTACCTTTTCTTCAATCAAACAGCTGGGGATAATCATTTCTGATTTTATCCTCCACTTCCCATGTGCAATCAT
Source organism: Allium fistulosum (assembly GCA_030737815.1). NCBI lineage: Eukaryota > Viridiplantae > Streptophyta > Magnoliopsida > Asparagales > Amaryllidaceae > Allium > Allium fistulosum. Next base: position 1,123,264,614 of record CM060902.1, on the reverse strand, counting down.
TTGGGTCTAGACTCCATTGTACTTTTACTAATTTAATTTCTTTGTTTCTCAATTTCTTGGTTTCTCTAGAAACTATGCCCACTGGTTCCTTTTCATAAATCATTCTAGGATCAATCTGCACATCCTTAGAGGATTCTAGTATTGCTTCCTTATCATGAACCCATCTTCTTAGTTGAGACACATGAAAGACATCATGCATTGCTCTCATTTCTTCTGGCAATTCTAATTTATAGGCTACTGTCCCTATTCTTTCTAGAATTTTATATGGTCCTATATATCTAGGAATCAACTTTCCTTGTTTCCCAAACCTTAGAACCTTTTTCATGGGTGATATCTTGATGAACACATAATCCCCAACATCATATTGTACTGCCTTCCTTCTTTGATCTGCATATTTCTTTTGTCTATCTTGGGCAGAGGCAATTCTTTTTCTGATCAAGGCTACCTTTTCAGAAGTCTCCTTCACATTTTCTGGTCCTAAGACCACTTTTTCTCCAGACTCATGCCAACTTGAAGGTGATAAACATGGCCTTCCATAGAGAGCTTCAAAGGGGGCCATGCCTATGCTACTGTGATGGGTGTTATTGTATGCAAATTCAGCTAGATATATGTAATCTTCCCAGCTTCCTCCCCAATCCAATACACATGCTCTCAACATGTCTTCAAGCAATTTGTTCACAATTTCTGTTTGACCATCAGATTGAGGATGGTATGCTGTACTCAAACATAAATCAGTCCCCATTGCCTTGTGAAAACTCTGCCAAAATTTTGAAGTGAAGATGGTATCTCTATCACTCACTATAGTCTTTGGTATACCATGCAGTCTGACTACTTCTTTAATAAACAACTGGGCTAGGGTATTAGCATTTCTTTCTGATTTCACTGGTATAAAGTGGGCTGACTTGGTTAACTTATCAACCATTACCCAAATACTATCATTTCCCCTCCTAGTTCTAGGCAAACCATCAATAAAATCCATTGATATGTCTTCCCATTTCCACTGTGGTATTTGTAAAGGTTGAAGCATTCCTGAAGGTTTTTGATACTCAGCCTTCACCTGCTGGCAAACCATACATTTTGATACATAGGTTGCCACTGCACTCTTCATACCACTCCACCAATAATCTCTCTTGAGGTTGTGATACATTCTTGTGCTTCCTGGGTGTATAGTATATTTGCTTTTGTGGTAAGCATCCAAAATTTCTTGCTTCAACTCATCCATTGCTGGAACACATATTCTTTCTCCTTTCTTCAGATGGCCCTGATCATCCAACTGAAAACCTTCCACGGTCTCACCATTTAATATTTGTGTCTTCTTTCCAAATAAAAATGGATCTTGGTTTTGTAGCATTGCAACTTTATTTTTCAATTCTGATCTCAGAGTAATAAAACTTAATTTTCCCATTTCTACCTTCCCACTGCATAAGCTCATGTTTTCTATGTTATCACTTTTTATCTCTGAATCAATTAATAATGATAAAGTGTTGAACTCTTCTATCATTAATCTAGCCACTTTAGCATGTTGTCTACTTAGGGCATCTGCTACTTTATTAGCCTTACCTGGTGTGTATAATATTTCAAAATCATATGAGGCTAAGAGTTCAATCCATCTTTGCTGCCTCATATTTAATTCTTTTTGTGAAAACAAATATTTGAGTGATTTATGGTCTGTATATACTTCAAATTTTGCCCCTAACAAGTAGTGTCTCCATAGCTTAAGGGCATACACTACAGCAGCCAATTCAAGGTCATGAGTAGCATACCTTACTTCACTTGATTTCAACTGCCTAGAAGCATAAGCTATTACCTGATGTTGTTGCATCAATACTGCTCCAAGCCCTTGTCCACTTGCATCAGTATACACCACCAAGTTTTCATTTCCCTCAGGTACTTTAAGAATTGGAGCTTGTACCAGTGCTTCTTTTAATTTCCCAAAGGCATTTTCACATTCCTCAGTCCAAGTGAACACTTGATTTTTCCTAGTCAATCTGGTTAATGGAATTGAGATTTTTGCAAAATCTTTTATAAATCTTCTATAGTAACCAGCCATTCCCATGAATGATCTGACTTCAGTGACATTAGTAGGCCTTTTCCAAGCTTGCACTGCAATGACTTTATTGGAGTCCACAGCTATTCCTTTTTCTGATATAATATGGCCTAGAAAGTTCACTTCATTCTGCCAAAAAGTGCATTTTGAAAACTTTGCTTTCAAGTCTTCCTGTCTCAATTTCTCAAATACTATATGCAAATGGTTCTCATGCTCTCTAACTGACTTAGAATAAATTAGTATATCATCAATAAATATTAATACAAACTTATCCAAGTATTCTCTGAAAATCCTATTCATCAAATCAACAAAATAGGAAGGAGATTTGTTAAGCCAAATGGCATCACCAAAAATTCATAAAGTCCATATCTGGTGTTAAAGGCTGTATACTTAATGCTTTCCTCTTCTACTTTCATCTGATGAAAGCCTGAGGCTAAATCAAGCCTGGAGAATATCTTTGCACCACTCAATTGATCAAAGAGATCATCAATTCTTGGTAAGGGGTATTTATTTTTAATTGTGACTTTATTTAATTCCCTATAGTCAATACATAATCTCAGGGATCCATCATGTTTCTTAACAAAGACTACTGGTGCTCCCCATGATGAGCTACTGGGTCTAATAAAACCTTTTTCTTCTAGTTCAACTAATTGCTTTTTCAACTCCATCAATTCCTTAGGCCCCATTCTGGTTGGTCTTTTAACCACTGGGCTAGCTCCTGGAATTATTCTAATTGAAAATTCAACTGGCCTGTGATTAGGAACTCCTCTTACTTCCCCAAACACATCATCATATTGATTAACTATGGGGATCTCTTCTAATGCAGGCATGGGTTTTTCATTTGACAATGCAGAAAGGTTGGCTATACTTCTATTTTTGTTTGCCTCACAAAGAACGATTATTCTTTGTCCATCAGAAACCTTCAATGATATGGTGGATGTCTCCATATTTATGATAGCCTTATATCTACTCAACCAATCAACTCCTAAAATAATTCCTATGTCTGGATATTGCAACACATATAGGTTTGACTCAAACACATGTCCTCCTATATTTAATCCCAGTTGCATGCACATCATACCCATGACACATGAACTACCTATAGGGCTTCTAATTAGCAGTGGTTTATCAACAATCATACAGTTCAATTTTAATTGTTGTGCAATATCATGAGAGATCAATGAGTGTGTAGCCCCAGTATCATATACTACTGTTAAAGGTATTGAATGGATAAGCAAAGTACCTTCAACTTGACCATGCCTTTCAACATTTGATCCCTCAGCTGCCTTGCCTTTCCCTTCCAAAGCCCCTAACTTTCCTTGCTTAAAATCTGGGCAGTTCCTCTTTATGTGACCTTCCTTCCCACAATGGTGACAATTGAAGGATGCTGGTCTAGGATTGGTGCACCTATTTTTCATGTGCCCCTCTTGTCCACAGTTGTAACAAGTGATCCTCTTCTTAACTTCAGCAGTTCTGGCTTCTTCTGGTTTCTTGGTGGAAGTTATGTCTGTTTTCTTTTTATCATAAGGGTGAAATTTACCCTTTCCCTTCTTGTTTTGATTATTTTTGAATGCCCTGAAATTCTCTCTAGCTTTATCATGTTGTTCAATGCTCAGTGTCAAATCCAAAACTTGATCAAAAGTTTTTTCCTTATATGGTAGCATGGCTCTACTAAGGCTAGAGTTCAACCCTTGGATATATTTGCCATTCTTAGCTTCCTCAGTAGTGATGAGCACTGCACCATACTTTTCCAATGATTCAAACTTCTGAGTGTACTCAGTGACACTCATAGTCCCTTGCCTCAATTTGATGAATTCCTCCAGTAAAGATTCCTTAGCTGATGTAGGGATAAATCTACCTTCCAACATTGCTTTAAACTGATCCCATGTTACTTCTCCTTCAGGTCTTCCAGCTATGATAACCTCCCACCAATCCAAAGCTGCTCCTCTCAATTGCCTGGATGCAATTTGCCTCTTCCTTCGGTCTTCAACTTGCATGTCTGCAAAGATTCTTTCCAAAATTCTAAGCCAATTTTGAACCCCCATAACTCCTTCTGTGCCATCAAAGGTTTTGCCTCCAAGATTGGTAAAAGTCTTGAGTAGCTTGGAAAGTTCCTCATGTGGATTTTCCTGCCTGTTGCCTACTCCATCTCTTATGGCCCTCATGAATTCTTGCACATTCACCATGGGTGGTTCACTTGTTCCTACATTTTGATGTCTGGGTCCTACCATAGCTCTATGGATATAACACTTAGGTTAGTCTGTTTTGCCTAATGCTCTATATATTAATTCATTTTAATTTATCACTTATTCTTTCATAATAGATATCAATAGTATAAATAAAAAAACATAACATCCAAAGCAGTAAATACTTCTATACATCCAATGCAAACAAATTCATACAAAAATTTTTGCTATGTTATTTAACAACATAGCTCTGATACCAACTGAAATGACCCTCCTATTTCCACCCTAATTTCTTAAGGATTTTTTTTTTAAGAAATGATATATAGATATATCATTCATTACAAATACATTTCCCAGGGTCATTTTCTTTCTCCAATAAACAAAATATATCCAGGATCTTTCACAATATAAAAATATTGTTTTAAATCTAAATCATCCCTAACATACATATATAAAGATATCTATGTTATATTCTACTAGAATCAGAGCATGTTATTATGTAAGTAGAATTCCTTTTAAATCTATTAAAATGTGATAATTCCTTGAAAAAGATTAATTATTGTAATCTGATTTTTGACCATAGAATCCACTGGAAACATGTACTTTAGTCTGTTATTCTAATTAAGGAATGATCAAGTAATAATCAGTGGAAAGCAAGCTTTTAATATGAATGATTGTGTTAAAGTCTGTATAGTGTCAAACTCAGGCTAAAAGAAAGTGGATCCTAAGTGAACACAAGCAACATCTAGGCGTAATGGAAATGCGCCTAACTTACACATGAGAGGTCACGAGTTCGAGTGCTATGCTGGTCGGTTCAAACCCAATTTTTGTTTTTTTTTCCTTTTTTATTTCTCTCCTGTGAACAGAATTGTCTGAACCTATTATATACTTTGGCTATGAAACAGATCTAAAAACTTAATTTCAATTCTTGGTTGCTGGCTTGACCCAGGCTCAAGAAAAATGGCTATGTTAGCCCTGTTCTGGTTTGCACTACTTTGTTACAAAATACCTACTATACTATTTTCTTCTCAAAGCAACTCAACCCTTTCTATCAGATTTTATTTTGACTTGAACATGGATTTTCTTATGCCAGTTCTATAGATATACATACAAACCACAAATTCTTTCAATCTCAGATTTTCTACCATTATAGCCTAACTGTTCTTGAAGCTTAAAATCCATTTTTTTTCCATAGCAAAGCATTTAGCAAAACAAAGTACATAGTTCAGCTGAGACATATAAGTTCAACATCTACAAAACAGCAATTAACCATACATTGGTTTCTCAAAGTAATTTTTAACAATAGGTCTTAATCTAGTTCATCATGAAGGTGTAGTTTACTTCAGCAAAGTCTTTTAAAAACATAGCATCCAAATCTTAAGCAGTTTAACATCCAAGTCTGATCAAAGCAATTCCTATTTCCCTGCAAAACCACCATGAACTGCCCCATATGAATATGAGACACCCAATGGTGCATAAACACAAAAGGGTCAGACTATATGTCTGGTATGAATAATCCAACTAAAAACATGACCTCATTCAATTCTCTTTATAAACAAACTTTACATGAATAAGAAACTCAGTATCTTCCTTATGCTTGTTTTTGTGAAGCATGTTCCTTCATCTCAGTGTTAATAGATTATTTACACATATAATCACCATGACTTGATTTATAGAAAACAATCATAAGATTCATCCATAAAAAAACACCAAAACAACCAAATACAAACATCAATTCAGTTATCATCCCCTTTTCAACTTTACTGGCCATCAGGGATTTTGCCCAGGCCTCTCCTGAATCTATTCCTAGAATTCATTATCACATATAACAGGGTCTTTAGCTACTTTCTCCTTTTTAAACACACACTGCCTGGGACATTTCTCTGTTAACCCAGCACACTCAGGCCCCTAGGTATAAATATACCATGTGTGAACTTGCAATATTCCCCTTGCCAAGTTATACTTTGGTAGCCCTAAGATCCCAAGTCCTTAGTTAAATTACTAAGTGTTATTATTATTTTTCATAGCAGTGCTAATCCCTTCTGCATCTCACTTCTTAATCAGAGAAATATAAATAATGCAAGCAACATGTATTCATCCAGAGTTTGGTAAGTTATATTCTCAGAAGCAAACATTTTATCATGAAAGAGGGAGGTGACTTCTTAGCACATTATTTTGCCTATGGGTTTCACTGGATCCAGATGTAAGCATATGGTCCTGAGTAATTTGCTAGATATATATATTTTCCCTTACCTCTGGTTCAATCAGATTCATGATCTGGCTAAACCACAAGTATATTTGATTTGGGTATTTCATAAAACATAGAAGCTCAGCACATGTACAACATTGCACTTCTACATTTTCTTTTGTTTTACTTAATATGAGACATAAGCAACAACACAATGTTACAGCCCATATTTCTTTCTACCTTCAGACCATATACCCACTACTTGAATCCGGGGATTTTTATAAACAACTTATAAAGAAAACTTATGAAAGAAAACACTTAATCTCAAAGCTAACCCATATCTCAGACAAACATTTTAGTTCATGTATCCATGACTCTTATTTTTCTGGGTAAATCAGATAGAGGTTTTTACCCTTAAACAAATCATTAACACACCAAAGTCATCCAATCATAAAACATAACTTGTAAAAGAAAATTAGTTCAAACTGGCTGCCTCAATATTCAGGTCTTAATGCCAAAGTTTTCAATGAGGTTACTCACCTTAATCCTTCTTCTTCCTATGCCTTATGAACCCCTTTTTAGTCTTCTGCCTTTTCCTATTTTCTCTGGTTTATGCCTTGTATATTTTTCTTTAGGTTAATGAAGAACAAAAACATATGGTCTTACTATACTAGGCCTTTTATATAAATCTTGGCTGTCACTAGGGTTTATGGACTTACCCAATGTCAGTTCTACCCCATCCCAAACATAGCCTGCCTCTGGTTTGATTCAAGAAAATGAAAGGGTATGTGGTCCTTGTCTTCCTTTCCAGAAATTTAGTCCCTCTCTTTTAATTTTCCCTGGTCATGTCATATGCATGACTTCTTATTATTATTATTATTATTTTCTTAATAAAAGAGATTACTGAGAATAGATAAAGTGCTGGTTTAGGGACTCATGCCATTTTCATGCAACTTCTGTTTTCTTCCAGAGATTGATTGACTGTATACATGTATAACCTATGTATACTTAAGCCTTTTATTTTTCTTTCTTTAAATAATTTTAAGTTTATTTCAGCCTAGCTCTTATTTTCTTTGTACTATATTTTATTTAAAGACAAAATTCTATTTTTATGCATATGTATTTCTAAATCAGTTATTTCATTTTATCTATTAATTTCTGCCAAATTTTGCTACACAGAAATCTTTGTGCATGTGTACACTGTCTTGTGCACATGTACATGTTTTATACTTTGTATCTGCAAATCAATTTCCTATTCCTATTTTTCCCAATGCAATTTCAAACAAATACAAGCTAAATTAAATCATGAAATTACTCACAAAAATCAGGGTTATCACATGATTCTTTAGGATTTGCTTGAAATCGAGCACATAAAAAACACTCATCATTATGTCAGGTCTACTAGCAGTTAGATAAAGTAATGATCCAATTATACTTCGATATAATTTTTGGTCAACACTTTTGCCATCTTCATCTCTATTGAGATGTATCGTTGTACTCATTGGAGTTGGTTTGGCAGAAGTATTATCCATACCAAAGCGTTTAATTAGATTATTACAATATTTTTCTTGATTAATAAAAATTCCATTTTCTAATTGTTTAATCTGTAAACCAAGAAAATAAGATAATTCTCCCATGTGTGATATTTCAAATTCTTTAGTCATTATTTTAGAAAATTCCTGACATAATTTTTCATTTGTAGAACCAAAAATAATATCATCTACATAAATTTGAATAATTAAAATATCCTTTTTAGTTCTTTTAATAAAAAGAGTTTGATCAACCTTCCCAATTTCAAAACCAGAATCTACTAGATAGCTTTTAAGACGTTCATACAAAGCACGGGGTGCTTATTTTAAACCGTATAAGGCTTTCTTAAGTTTATAGACGTGGTTTGGAAATTTTTTATGTGTGAATAAAGGAGGTTGTTAAACAAAAACATTTTCCTTTATATAACCATTTAAAAAAGCACTATTAACATCCATTTCATAAAGTTTGAAATTATGAAACATGCAAAAGCCAGTAAGATACGTATTGCTTCAAGTCGTGCGACTGAAGCAAACGTTTCTTCGTAGTCAATTCTTTCTTCTTGATAGTATCCTTGTGCAACTAATCTAGCTTTATTCCTAGTTATATTACCTTGTTCATCTGCTTTATGTTTGAAGACCCATTTAGTACCAATGACTGTTTGATCACTCGGTCTAGGAACTAGTTCCCAAACTTCGTTTCGTTCGAATTGGTTTAGCTTTTCTTGCATAGGTATAATCCAATAGTCATCAATAGAGGCTTCTATTGCATTTTTAGGTTCAATATTAGAAAGAAATGCTACATGACCCATTTGATTAAGTTGATTTCTTGTTCTAACCTATGAATCAATTTCTCCTATGACATTTTCTACTGGGTGATCTCGTAAAATCCTAGTAGGAGATCTTAATTCATTTTCATTATAAATAATGTTTTCATCTTCTTCAAAATTATGAATAATGTTTTCATCTTCTTTAAAATTATTTTGAGTAATTGTATTTGTGACTATCTTAGGTATAACTTCATCATCCTCAAAATGTTTATTAAATTTAAAATTTTCGTCGAATGAAACATGAAGTGTTTCTTCAATTGTTTTTTTTCTTTTATTAAAAATTCGATAAGCTTTGCTTCGTTCCGAATATCCTACGAATATTCCTTCATCGGATTTTGGTTCGAGTTTTCCAAGTTGATCTTTTGTGTTTAAAATAAAACATTTTGAACCAAAAGTTTTAAAATAAGAAATGTTCGGTTTTTTTGATGAAAAAGTTCATATAGAGTGTGTTTTGTTAAAGGTCGAATGGAAACACGATTCAGAACATAGCAAGCAGTTACTACAGCTTCTGCCCAGCAATGTTTTAGTAATGTGCTTCCATTTAATAAAGTTCTTACATATTCTTGTAACATTCTATTTTTCCTTTCAACCACTCAATTTTGTTGTGGTGTTCTAGGAAAAGAAAAATTATGATAAATTCCCCTTTTATTACAAAAATGTTCAAAAGCTTCATTTTCAAATTCACCTCCATGATTACTTCTAATATTTTAAATTATTAAATTTTTGAGATTTTGAATTTTTTTGCAAATATCTTGAAATTTTCAAAAGTATCACTTTATTTTTCAGAAAAATAGTCCAAGTATATCTTGAGAAATCGTCTACTATAACAAACACATATTTGTTATGGTTTATAGATTGAACTTGAGTTGGACCAAAGAGACCCAAATGCAATAGTTCTAGTGGTTATATAGTAGAAATATTTTTCTTTGATTTAAAGGATGATTTTGATAATTTTCCTAACTGACAAGCATCATAAATATTGTTTACTTTAAAATTCATTTTTGGTAAACCTTTTACTAACTCATTTTGAGATAATTTATTTATAGCTTTGAAATTAATATGACAAAATCTTCTGTGCTATATCCAAGGATCATTTTCTTTGGCTATTAAACACATATTTGTATTTTAATTTACATTCATATTTAAAACATAAAAATTTTAATCTCTAAAACCTTCAAAAATAAGATTTTTATTTTGATCAAAAATGCTACATTTATTTTCAGAAAAAGAAATATTGAATCCTTTGTCACACAATTGGCTGATACTAAGTAAATTATGCTTCAAATTTTTAACTAATAAAACATCTGTAATAAGAGGTAAATTAGATATACTGTTATTGCTCACATCGCCTTTGCCGATGACATATCCTTTGGAATTATCTCCAAATGTAATAGAACCTCCATCTGAGTAGATAATATTAGTTAGCATCCCTTTGTTTCCTATCATGTGTTTTGAGCAACCATTGTCTAGTATCCATTTTCCTCTCTTTTTAGGGCACCTGCAAAGATACAGAAATAACATTGGTACCCACCATTTTATTTTGAGTCCTAAGAGTTTGATTTTAGGAAGCCAAACCTAAGAGGGTTCAGAATTCCTTTTGAAAATAAATCTTTGTTTTTATGAACGGTTTTTATAAAAGATTTTTTATACTTATTTCTAATCAAATAGTTATTTGTTTTAGGAACCCAAATTTTAATTGATTTAATAAAATTTGAAATTTTTGAATTCGGTTTCATAACTTTATTATTCCTTTTATATGAAGAATTCTTTTTCTTTGGAATAATTTTAGAAAATTGCTTATATCCTAGTCCTTTTTTATTTGAAGTAGTTTGAGAATTTTCTATAATTTTAGAAAGATTTTCTCCTCCTTTATTAAAATTAGAGACATTTTTAGTAATATCTTCTAACTTTGTTTTAAGGCTAGAGTTATCTAATTCTAAAATCTTGACATTTGCTTTAAGATCATGATTTTCAATTAATAGTACATCATTCTTTTCTTTCTGTGTTTCTATCTCTTGACTTAACATAGAGAGTTGGGATGTCATATTAGAATAAGATTCTTGAGTAACCTCAAGTTCTTCTTCTACGATTTGTTTCTCATCTCTTAGCATATCTACTTCGATTTTAGTTCTATTCAGCTTTTCAAGAGATTCATTATATTTTCTTTTGATGTCTTTTAGCTTATCAAGTAATTCTGAGTTTATTTCTAATAGATCATCAAAAGTTGGATCACTCACCTCATTTTTTGTAGCCATAAAACAAACATTGGCTTGTTCTGTATCACTGTCTGAGTCACTATCTGATGATGAAGATGATTCTGAATCGTCCCAAGTGACAGAGAAAGCTTTCTTCTTGAATCTGTCTTTCTTGTGCTTATGTTTGTCTTTCTTTTCCTCAGGATAGTCTTTCTTGATGTGGCCTTTCTTGTGACATTCATAACATTCTAGAGCAGATGATGATGGTTTGTTGGTGTTGGTGTTGTTATTGTTGCTGAAACCGTTCTTGTTATTTTTGAATTTGTTGCTCTTTTTAAATTTCAAATACTTTTTGAAATTTTTAACAATGAATGCCATATCTTCTTCATCTGAATTTGATTCATCCTTTTCTGCCTGGAATGCTATATTATTCTTATCTTGAGCCTGTACTCATTTTGCCTGGATATTAACTTCATAAGACATTAGATTTCCAATCAACACCTCCGGTTTTATGGTAGAAATGTCGTTAGCTTCTTCAATTGCTAAGAATTTTCGTTCCCACTCATCCGTTAGTGAGTTGAGGATTTTTGAAACAATATCAAAATCTATATAAGTTTCTCCTAATGCTATCAAAGAATGATATATATCTTGAAATCTAGAGTACATTTCATTTATAGTCTCATCTTGCTTCATTTTAAAATTCTGGAACTGATTTTTCAGCATAGCAATTTTACTCTATTTTACTTTGTTAGTACCTTCATGTGTAATTTTAAGTGTACGCCAAATTTCATGAGCAATTTTACACATGCTTATTATATTAAATTCATTTTTGTCTAATGCACAATATAACATATTCATTGCTTTAGCATTTGCAATAGCGTCTAATTTTTGTGTATTATACCATGTTGAATATTCAGTAGTAGGAATAGTATATTCAGATTGCATAATGTTCCAGGTTTCATAACTACTTGCTTGTATATAGATTTTCATTCTAGTAGCCTAATAGTTATATTTCATTCCATTAAATAAAGGTGGTCGTGCAGTAGATTGACCTTCTAGAAAGGTAGTGTTAGTTACAGTGCTGGTGTTGTTTTCCATATTAAAAAAAATCAGATAACTATGTTATGGTTATATGATGGCCTTGCTCTGATACCCAATGGAAGTGACTATGCTATAGGATCGAGTAATATGGAATATAATAAATAACTAGTGCGGAAAATAATAGCAGTAAAGTAAAATGACACCAGAGATGTTTATACTGGTTCGAACTCTCGTTCTACGTACAGTCCCGGACTCTTTCTAGAATTATAGCTAGCAACCCTCACTTAACCCGAAGGAACAGGTATTACACCTCCTGAGCATCCGAACAAGACTTGACCACTTGAGCAACAGAATAGGACTTGACCACCTGAGCAACCGAACAGGACTTTCTTACAGACTGGATTTAACTTGACTTTGTGTGTTCTAAATAACATGGATTTTTCACTTGTAGTACACCCTGTTGGAATCTCATTCTATATGATATTCCATATATACTATATTTTGACATCAACAACTATATATTTTTATATTCTTCTATATACTAACCATTTATTGCAGGAATTATATGAAGATTCAAGATTCTTGAAGAAGAGTATTTGTATGGTTTTGTATGCGTCTAGAGTTTATACATATGTTGAAATCTCTCCTTGATATGATATGAATATATTTATAACTCACATAGGCAAGATATACAAAAATGACCAGAAACAGACGGCTGTTTGGACACAAACAGACGGCTGTTTATGAAGTCAAAAATTCTGTATACCACAATAAACAGACGGCTGTCTGTTTATAAACAGCCGGCTGTTTTGAGGCAAAAATTGCCTATTTCCTTTCTGGTCGTAATTTGATGAATTTCAGCTGGCTACAAAATAATTTTCAGACGGCTGTTTTTCTATAACGGCTATATTTTTTCTGAAGGGTTACTTTCATTCGCGAAGGGATACAACTCTTAATTAAGAGATATGACTATATCTCTTCATAGAAACTTTTCGCGAATAATAGCAACCTTTGACTCTTTATAAATACATGTTAGAATCACAATTTAATCAATCTTAATCTCTTGTTTTATATCTTTCTTATTCTCTCTGATTCTAACTCTTGTGTGAAAACAATTCCATATTCAAATCACACTTATTCTTTCATAATTCTTCAAGATTATAAATATACATTTCTACAAGGAGAAGATTATAGGAAGTCTATACTTTATTGACTCATTCGTGTTATTGCTAGAACACAAGAAGTCAGAAACTTTTGTTGTATTATTGAAGTCCTGTTCGGCTGTTCAGGCACTGAGAAGTCCTCTTCTACTGTTGAGGCACGAAATCCTGTTTTGTTGCTCAGGTCCCCGTTCGGCTGTTCGGGTGTGTTGTTAACCTATTCCTCTTGGTGAAGTGAGGGTTTTTGATTAGTGAAATTCCAGAAGGAGTCTGGGACTGGACGTAGAACGGGAAGTTCGAACCAGTATAAAAATCCTGGTGTGCAAGCTTTTACTTTGCTATTGCTATAATTCCGCACTATTGTTGTTACCTCCATATAAGTACGATCCATACACCCTTTTCATTTGGTATCAGAGCAGGAATCTAATAACCGTTACACAGTTATTTGATAATCTGCTTATATGGCCAACACGGATAACAACGCTATTCCAAATCCTGTCACTGTCACTAACTCTATCATTGTAGAAGGACAAGCCACTGGACGACCTCCATTCTTCAATGGATTAAATTATAACTATTGGGCGACACGAATGCGTATTTATATGCAGGCTAATGGTTTTGATGCTTGGAATATCACACAAGCCGAATACACTGCACCAACCACTGAATATACTAATTGGTCGACAGCCCAAAAAGCAGAAGCTACCCTAAATGCCAAGGCTATGAACATGTTGTTTTGTGCTCTAGATAGAAATGAGTTCAATCGTGTTAGCATATGCACCACTGCATATCAAATATGGCAAACACTAAAAACAACTCATGAAGGAACAAGCAAAGTCAAGCAAAGCAAGATATCTATGCTCAAAAATCAGTTCCAAAATTTCAGAATGAAGCAAGACGAGTCCATAAATGATATGTACTCTAGATTTCAAGATATCCATCATGCCTTGATCGGACTTGGTGTAACATATTCAGATGCAGATGTTGTCTCAAAAATCCTAAACTCTCTAACTGACGAATGGGAAAGAAAAGTTTTGGCGATTGAAGAAGCTAACGATATTTCAGAAATGAAGCCAGAAGAATTAATAGGAAATCTAATGTCATATGAAGTCAATCTGCAGGCAAAACGAGTTCAAACTCAAGACAGGAAGAATATAGCCTTCCATGCTAAAAAAGATGAATCAGAATCAGATGATGAAGATTTAGCATTTATTGCTAAAAATTTCAAAAAGTTTCTCAAATACAAAAAGGGAAATAGAAACAATGGAAAAAGGAACTTTAATAAACCATCTTCATCAGTTCTAGAATGCTTCAACTGTCACAAGAAAGGACACATGCAAAAAGATTGTCCAGACCAGAAGAAATCGAAATACAACAAGTTTAAGAAGGACAAGATCAAGAAGAAAGCATTCTCTGTCACTTGGGATGATTCAGACTCTTCATCTTCTGATAGTAGCAGTGAAGGCGAAAATGAACAAGCCAATGTATGCTTCATGGCTACTGAAAATGAGGTACCAAATTTTACCTTCGATGATATGGTTGAAATTAATACTGAATTAGTTAGTACTATGAAAAATCTCAAGAAAAAGTATAAAGAAGCTGTTGAACAAAAGAACAAAGCAGAATTCGAAAGAGATATGCTTAAAGACGAGAAGAAAATATTAGAAGAGGAATTAGAGAAAATCCAACTTTCATCTTCTAATAATGATTCTCGATTAACTTTCTTGAGTCAAGAAATTGAAACTCAAAAAGAAAAGAACGATGCTTTGTCTTCTGAAAATCATGAGCTAAAATCTAAAGTCAAACTGATTGAGTTGGAAAATACTGGATTAAAGGCTAAATTAGAAGATATTTCTAAAAATATCTCTAATTTTAATAAGGGGAGAGAAAATTTATCTAAGATAATTGAAAACTCTCAGCCTTCTACCAGTAAAAAGGGACTAGGATATATTAAGAAACAAATAGCTCCTCAAAATAATCGGAGACAGTTTGTTAAATCAAAATCCACATTGGCTCAATCTAAAAGGAATCAAGAGTTGAAAGCTTCTATAGATAAACCAAAAAGGATACAAACGTCTAAAACCATAAAAATATGGGTTCCTAAAACAAACAATAGTTTGATTAGGAATAAATATATAAAATCCTTTTTGGAAACTGTTCATAAAAGTCAGAATTATATTTACAAAGGGAATACCAAACCCGAATGGGTTTGGTTTCCTAAGACCTAACTCTTAGGACCCTATAAAAAGGTGGGTACCAATGTTCTTAATTCTATTTTTTGCAGGTCCCACTTAAAAAGAGAGGAAAGTGGATTCTAGACAGTGGTTGCTCTAAACATATGACTGGAGACAAAAGTAGGCTGACAAATATTACCTACACAAATGAAGGCTCAGTCACATTTGGAGATAATTCCAAAGGTTATATCATCGGCAAAGGCGATGTGAGCAACTTCGGTAACTCTAATACTCCTCTCATCTCTAATGTTTTACTTGTTAAAAACCTGAAGCACAATTTGTTAAGTATTAGCCAATTCTGTGACAAAGGATTCAAGATCTCTTTTTTCGAAGATAGGTGTAGCATTTTAGATCACAGTGGGAATCTCATATTTGAAGGTAATAGAGACAGAAATATATATGTTCTGAATATGAAAGTCAATCATAATTCAGATATGTGCTTAATAGCTAATGAAAATGATCCTTGGCTATGGCACAAACGATTCTGTCATATTAACTTCAAATATATTAATAAGTTATCTAAAAATAACTTAGTAAAGGGGTTACCAAAAATGAACTTTAAAGTAGATCATATTTTTTATGCTTGTCAATTAGGTAAGTTAACAAAATCATCATTTAAATCTAAAAAGGTCATTTCGACATTACAACCACTTGAGTTACTTCATATGGATCTATTTGGACCAACACAAGTGCAATCCATAAATCATAACAAATATGTGTTTGTAATTGTCGATGATTTTTCTAGATATACTTGGACAATTTTATGAAAAATAAAAGTGATACTTTTGATCACTTTAAAATTTTCGTCAAGAGAATCCAAAACTTGAAGGGATTAAAAATTAAAAATATTCGGAGTGATCATGGAGGAGAGTTCGAAAACGAAGCTTTTGAACAATTCTGTAAAAAGAAAGGAATTTCTCATAATTTCTCGTTTCCTAGAACTCCACAACAAAATGGAGTTGTAGAACGAAAGAATAGAACTTTACAGGAATGTGCAAGAACTTTGTTAAATGGAAGCACACTTCCAAAACATTTCTGGGCAGAAGCCGTAGCAACTGCCTGTTATGTTTTAAACAGGGTTTCCATTCGACCTCTCACTAAGAATACTCCGTATGAACTCTTTAATGGCAGAAAACCAAACATATCCTATTTCAAAGTTTTTGGTTCAAAATGTTTTATATTAAACACTAAAGATCAGCTTAGCAAATTTGATGCGAAATCTGACGAAGGTTTCTTCCTAGGATATTCGGATTGAAGCAAGGCCTATCGAGTGTTTAATAAAAGAACAAATACTGTTGAGGAAACTCTACATGTATCGTTTGATGAAAATTTTCAACAAATAACAAGTATAAATAATGATGATGATGATAACATCATAAATACAGAATCTGAAAATTTTGAAATAAATGAAAACGAAATTGATAATCCTAGTGAGAACAATAATATTCAAAATGAATTAAAATCTCCACCATATATTTTACGGGATCATCCTGTTCAAAACATTATTGGAGAAATTAATTCAAACGTTCGAACTAGGAATCAATTAAATCAAATGGGCCACGTAGCATTCATATCTACTATCGAGCCAAAGAACCCAAAGGAAGCTTCTACCGACGAATACTGGAACATTGCAATGCAAGAAGAACTAAATCAGTTTGAACGCAATGAAGTTTGGGAATTAGTTCCTAGACCAAGTAATCAAACTGTTATTGGAACAAAATGGGTTTACAAAAACAAGGCGGACGAACAAGGAAATATCACTGGAAATAAAGCAAGATTGGTGGCTCAAGGATACAATCAGGAAGAAGGTATCGACTATGAAGAGACATTCACTCCTGTGGCAAGACTAGAAGCAATTCGAATATTACTGGCCTATGCGTGTTTTCATAATTTCAAACTTTATCAGATGGACGTTAAAAGTGCCTTTCTGAATGGATATATTAAAGAAAATGTGTATGTTGAACAACCTCCCATGTTTGCTCATGAAAAATATCCCAATCATGTATATAGACTTAAGAAGGCTCTATATGGTTTAAAACAAGCACCACGTGCTTGGTACGAACGTCTTAAGAGCTATCTAATCTCTTCGGGATTTCAAACTGGAAAGGTTGATCAAACATTATTCATTAAACATTCAAAAAGGGAAATTTTAATAGTTCAAATCTACGTTGATGATATCATATTTGGTTCCACCAACGAAAAATTATGTCAGGATTTCTCGGATATTATGACTAAGGAATTTGAAATGTCCCATATGGGAGAATTATCATACTTTCTTGGTCTACAGATTAAGCAATTACCGAATGGTATATTTATTAATCAAGAAAAATATTGTAATAATCTAATCAAACGCTTCGGAATGGAAAATACTTCTGCCAAACCAACTCCTATGAGTACAACAACCCATCTTGATAAAGATGAAAATGGCAAAAGTGTAGACCAGAAATTATATCGAAGTATGATTGGATCATTACTATATTTAACTGCAAGTCGTCCCTACATAATGATGAGTGTTTGCTTGTGTGTTAGATTCCAGTCCAATCCAAAGGAATCACACTTAAGAGCAGTTAAACGAATATTACGATATCTCACTAACACCAAAGATTTCGATTTATTCTATCCGAAAGAATGTCCGTTTGAATTAGTATCATATAGTGATGCTGATTTTGGTGGATCACGAACGGATAGAAAAAGTACTAGTGGTACGTGCCACTTCATTGGAAAATCACTAGTATCTTGGTTTAGTAAGAAACAAAATTGCGTTTCACTCTCTACGCGTGAAGCAGAATATATTTCTGCTGCTCTGGCTTGTGCTCAAGTAATCTATATGCAACAAACACTTAGAGATTTTGATATTAATTTATCTAATTCAACTATTTATTGTGATAACTCAAGTGCTATTAATCTATCCAAAAATCCTGTCAACCATTCACGAACAAAGCATATTGACATTCGTCATCACTTTCTTCGTGATAATATTGAAAAAGGATTAATTAATTTAGATTTTGTTTCCTCTGAAAATCAGTTAGCTGATATTTTTACAAAACCGCTTCTTGAAAATTCTTTTATTAAACTACGACGCGAATTAGGAATAATTTCCTATAACGAGTTATAGTTTAATTTTTGGCTAAAATATGACGTTATAGCCACTTGAGCTATGAGTGTTTCTTGCTTCACTTAGAATGAAACAACATTATCATAGCTCGTTCTCTTTAATAACCTCCTATAATTCCTTAACTACTTTCTATTCTTATCATATGGTTTATATTCCTTAGCTATGCAGAAAGATGACAAGAATATAATGTTATTTTTTTCAAAGAATTCATCAAGAAGAACACCCTTTCTCTACTACAGTGTTTTTCCATTGATAGTAGAAAATCTTTCACGGATTGTTGACATCACTTTTCTACATCTTCCTTCCATCATTATATGTTGCCACATGTCCTTCTCCTATTGATTGTTGTAATGTGCACAAATTGCTAATGTGGCTATTGGTGGGAAACTTTTCTTTGGGCCGGATGATTTGAATTTTGGCGGGATGCTTTGAATTTGAAACGATGTCTTCATTGTGTAACGTCCCACCTTTCCGACCCTCGAAAGTTGACACTAATACATCCATGGTATTCACGTGCCAAACAACCAAGTGCCGGAAAGAGATATTGTTAGGATGAAAAAAAGAAAAGATAAAACATAATCTCACATCATGATGGGTAATATATAATATACAACATATATTTACAAAAAAAAACTATAATATACATAAATTAATTAGAGTAAACTAACCTATCATTGGCCTAGACAGTTATAACAGTCTATCCTTACAAAAGCTAATAAATATAGAACAAGAAATGTAGCGGAAATCAAAAATATGTGAATACTTCCTGGAGGCATCCAGCTCATCTCCTGAAGCTTCAAAACACCCATAACTAAATCTGGAAATATGCTTGAGTTGACCCGAGCATTATAAGAAAATAACGCCCGGATCAGTCTGGTTA
Organism: Allium fistulosum; assembly: GCA_030737815.1. Classification (NCBI taxonomy): domain Eukaryota; kingdom Viridiplantae; phylum Streptophyta; class Magnoliopsida; order Asparagales; family Amaryllidaceae; genus Allium; species Allium fistulosum. Next base: position 1,123,245,212 of record CM060902.1, on the reverse strand, counting down.
ACCAACATGAGAAACAAAAATCATATGGATTTTTAATGTCATAAAACCTTTCAAAACTAAAGGTATCTTGTAAGACCATGTCGCATATAAATATGGATGAGTTTTTACCTTACAATAACCAAACCAATTTATTAGATAATCCTGTGGTATTATAATAACGTCTAAGGTCTGAATTAAATATTTTATCGATGCCGAAATGGTCACATTAATTACATTCCAGCATATTAAGTATACAACTAAGTCCATAAAGGCACGCATTGGAAAATGGATTTCAAACAATAACAAGGCACTAAGGTACCACCTACCATAGTATATCTCCAAATAAAATGTACCAAGGTCGAAAACCTTTCGATCCCTCCATGAAAATACCAGCCTACCCCTTATTTTATAGTACCGAATATGATCATCACAATGGTTGCTTTCCAACCTTTCCAACGAGCTCATAACATACATAAATTGATATATGTTGGTCTAAAAAGGTGATGACCAAACCCTAATGGTAGAGAACCACATAGCCTCGCGACATCCCCTGTTTTTAATCATTCTTAGGTGTGAGGCTCGAGGCTACGTTTTACCCTTTTAGCAAATCGCACTTGGAATGCTAACACTACTCTCTAGGAGCCAATGCATGCAAGCATTTATCCATACAAGTTGTTCAAGATATGAATAAACCGAAGGCACAACCTCTACTACATCCATTTTGGAATCACCCTCAGAATTAGTTGCAAGTACCCCTTGCATTACAAGTAACTTCATCTTCGATTTCCATCATTTCAAGATGTCTTCAATTCGAACACTTATGCCGGTTTGAAGTGGTTTTCGGATAACATCTCTGATCCCGATCTCTCCGAACTAACAATCGATAGTTTTAAAACTGACCAAGATTTGATGGTCAGTTATTTAACTATAAAATAAACAAACAATCCAATCAGAAATATATTTCCATATATCTAAACCAAGCATGATTACGCACATAAGCAGCCACCAAGCCTCTTTAATTAATCCTTTCATTAATTAAAATCTCTTTCAAATATTCGTATGAAAATACCATTTTCGAAAGATGTATTCACAAACCCTTTATACTCTTTTCAATACTAGAAAAAATATTCATATACCTACCTTGACGGTATAAGTATATTCACAAACCATTTCACTTTCAATACTTCAAAAATATCACCATATACTTATATCAATGGTATAAGTATATTCACAATCTTAAGGAATATTTCCCTTTTTCTAAAATCACATTTACTGGGTCAAAAACAAATGTCATTTAAAAACATCATTTATGATAAACCCAAAACACTATCCTTGTGATGTAAACAAACAGGTCGTATGGAAATTAAACCAAATACTTGCCACCACTTCCCTTTTTCAAACTTGTGCTATCCCTCGATTAACAATGAAGTCGGACAAGTTAGCATATTATCCTTGCCTCAACATACATTCTTAATTCCAGGATAGGGACGAGTTTCCCTACCTCGAAATTTGTTTTTAATTATGAAAAGAATACTTTCCATACCACCATAATTTAAATGATCATTTATAGAAATCAAATCTCATTTCCGTTTACAAAATTTGATCTCTTTTATATTTACACTCCTTTTACAAATCTCCTTTCTATTTGTAAAACTTCTTTTATAGATCCCCAAATATAATTATAAAACTCCTTTTATAAATGTCTAAATTTATATATAAAACTCCTTTTATAAATCTCATTTACTTATCACAAACCTTCAGTTTCAAGATAGAACCAAATACTTTCTATAAAATGATCATTCCATATATTATATAAATCCACAAATGTGATTTATTATACAAAATTATAAAAATGATATCATTTTCCTTTTTATAAAATACAATTTATAAATCTATTCTTTTATTTATAAAATACCGTTCATAGGTCTCTCTTTTTATACAACATTCTATATAAAATGTTTCATAAATATTTATTTCAAAATATTTCTATCTTCTTTTAAAACAAAATCACTTTATTATAAAAGATAAATTCCCCTTTTTCTTTAAAATAAACATTTGTTATAATACTAAATTTTTTGCAAAATAAATACTTTTCAAAATACTTTTAAAACATCTCCAAAAAGATTGAAATAAGATAGAGAAGTTCAAAAACCATTTTTTAATAAAAAGTCAAAGAAAATTCCAAAAGTCACATTTAAAAATCATTCTCTGAATCACAACCAAGTTCAAATCAAAACAGCAAATAATAGTATTTCCAAATATTAAAATGAGACCCAGAGCTACCATAACACTTAAACAATGCTATTATAACCTTTACTACTAAAAAGATTCAACTTTTAACATATATCAATGTCACATCCAATAAAGCCAAACTACCAAGTTTTGACATTCAACAATTTATAACATAAGTATAAAATGGAACTAAAATTAACAATGGTGAGGAATCCAGATTCCTCTAGAAAATTCCCTATATTTAATTTTATGTGTCATTCGCTTTTTAAAGCAGAAATTCAATTAAACCAATCAATAAATCATTTAAGCACAAAAATAATAATTTATACCTACCATATATCATATAGAGTTCACCAAGATGTGAGTTAACTTACCAAAATTCCAGCGGACACTTAAGTGTTCCGGTTTGATCTAAAATCAAATGATTTTCGCTCAAAATTCCACTTGCACCAAACTCGACGAAATCAATTTCAATGCGTAGATAATGCTCCTACGAGCTCAATGCAAAATACCATGTCTCGATTTGATCTTGTAGGAAGGAGATATTCATTTTATAGGATAATATATCAAATAACTTAATTACTTCATTAATTTAATTACCCACCCAATAACCCTTCTTCCCCAACCTTCATATCATTCCCTGTACACGAAAATGGTGCATAAGTGCACGGCCGTGCACGTTTCGTCTTACTTCGATCCACCGTTCGACGAACCGACTTTGTCGATGAGTTTATCTTTACATGCTCCGTCTCACTGACCCAAAATCAATAAGCTCGATCCACCCTTAAAAAAGCAACATGCTTCCCTCATCTTCGGCCATGCAATAGTCACAACCCGCAAACTCTGATCGCACTCCACCAAAACATCAGCACTGAAGCTCCTTCACGCGAGAAACCCCAATCCAACCTCGCCTTAGCTTATTGCCTCTCCAATCGATGGAAATTGCAAACCCTAGCTGATGCCTCCCTACGTCGACTGTTTTAAATCGATGTCGCACCCCTAAAATTGCATATGAATTTGAAGCACACACTTGTACGAACTCAATGGATCCATGAGAAATGTTTAATGAATCTCCGGTAATAGCCAGCTAATCCAAGAAAACTTCTTATCTTGGTCACCGTCTCGGGCCTCTTCCAACTGTTTACAGCTTCGATCTTGGTAGGATCGACTGACAACCTTTTCTCTGAAACTAGATGACCAAGAAACTTTATTTCCTTCTTTCAGAAATGACACTTCGAAAACTTTTCTTTCGTTTGATGCTACCTCAACGTCTCAAGCACTATTCTAAGATGAACCTCATTATCTCTTTTATCCTTAAAATATATCAAAATGTTGTCAATAAACACTAACACGAACCTATCCAAGTGCTCTCGGAAAATCCGGTTCATCAATTCCACAAAGAAAGCTAGCGCATTAGTTAATCTGAATGACATCACTAACCACTCATAAGAAACATACCTTGTTCAAAACGTCATTAATGGAATATTGTCCTCTGCCACTCTCAATTTATGGAAACCTATCGCCAAATCCAACTGGGAAAATACTTTGGCTCTACTTAACTGGTCTAATAAATCATTAATTCTCGGCAAAGGATATCGATTCTTTATCGTCTTTTCATTCAACATATAATAATCAACACAATCTTAATGACCCATCTGGTTTCTTCACGAACATCGCGGCCGCTCCTCAAGGAAAATTGCTTGGTCTAATATAACTCTTTCCTTCAAACTCTACTACCAGCACTTTAATCTCCATCATCTATGTAGGTGTCATCCTGTTAGGTGGTCTACTTACATGTTCAGCTCCTGGTACAAGATCTATTCGAAATTCGGTAGCTCATTTTGGGGCAGTCCTGCAACAGGCTCAAAAACATCTGCAAATTCCCTTACAAATAAAACCCAATTTAATTCATCTTCCACTTCTATGGCACCCAATAAAGCACAAATTCCTGGATTTGATTTCTCAACTGAGTTTGCTATTCGGTCACTACTATCAGGGCGTCTTAATGTTATTTTCCTATTTTAGCAAAATATCCTAGCACCATATTAGCTCAACCAATCCATACCCAAAATAATTCCAAAACCCATGAAATCAAATACATAAAAACTGTAGATAAAAGTATAACCTAACAACTCAATTCTAGATGGTCACATCTCATCCCAAGAGTTGCATATCCTCCTACTGGATTAGCTATGCATATGGAAGTAACAAGGTATGATGGTTCTAAACATAACTTATCTACTAAACACTGAGATATAAATGAATGTGATACACTGGTATCAAATAGTACCCTAACTGGTATACTATGAATCAAAAGCGTACTTTCCATCACAGACTTTCCTTTCTCAGCAGCAATTGGTCTGGAAGATGATGGCTCTAAAGCGAACACTTTTCCTTTGTCGGCTCTGATCGGCTCTGGACACTGATTTTTATAGTGCTCTATCTAGTCATAGTTGAAGCACTTCACACTTTTCTTTTCTGCAACCTTCTTCCCTTTACCAGTGATGTGCACGTAAATGTACATATTTTTACCACCATATTTAATCTATTTAAATTAAATAAATAATCATATCGGGTATTTTAACTTGTTTAAACCAAAATTCATATTATTTTCAAATCGTCACATATTCATCTTCATCCAAGGGAAAAATAGTCATTTTTGTGCATATATTAATTTGAGAAAATTTAATTAGTAATTTCTATAATATTTTATAGGAATTTGGCTTCATACACAAGTGGTTTGATGAAGACGTGTGCATGCACAAAGAAGATACAAAGGAATGGAGATGGAAATAATTCAAAGGCATGATAATGGAGGACTCCACCTACCCACCTTTCTTCATGTACAAATTAGAGGTTAATGCACATGCTTATGGAATTAATGGCTTCATGTACACTTAAATGATGATTAGTAGAAGCTAATTATTACTTGGCCTCCACACTTTCTCAAGGGTATTTTGGGCATTCCCCAAAAATATGAATTAGGGTTCAACACATGTATAAGTACCCCTTATGTTTCATGTAACTCTCTCCTCCCTTAGTCCCTTTTAGTTTAGTTTAGGCTCACAAATAAACAAGCTCTTCTCTTTCTCTTTTCATGGCTACTTAGCCATTTTTATTTCATGTACTTTTCCTTTTTTTATGCAATGTAATTATTGTTTCCTTTTAATTACATGTTCATTTCCTTTCATGCTAGTAGTGTAGATTTTCTTTTATGCAATTAGAATAGTTTTTCCTTTGATTTAGCTTTCATTTTGCTTTATTTTTGCTTTCATATTGCAAGCTACATTTGTTAATCAAATGAAAAATATGAGAGGCTAAACCCTCCAATTTAGGGGTAATGAAGCTCTCTAATTATGTAGCTTCAACTATTTGTTAATTCATGCTCTCTTTTTGTGCTTAATGATGATGATAGAAATGGTTTACTAGTTGTTTTTGCTTTGAATTTGATAGCCTATATTGTTGACATCAAATAGGCTATGCTTAAACAATCACTAACACTAATTGCCTCTTCATCAAAATATGATTATGGCAAAAGAAAGTGATTTGAAATTAAATTTTGATGGTCTATATTTCTAATCAATAGTTAATAGGCCATACTTAAAATAGATTTCATTTTCATTGTCAAACTTCATGAAAGTTGGTAAGTGGTTTAAGGAGTGTGTTATAGTTTGATGGCTTAAGTTGGCTAATAAATAGCACAAATATGCCATACTTATGATAAACACATCAATTAAAGCACTAATGAATGAAAAAGAGAGATTATGATTTCATATGTATTGAACTACATGATCTAGAGAGTGGATTTATTCTCTAAATTGTCATTTAACTCTTATATTTGCATCTCTTTTCTTTTAGTTAGTTAGCTAATTTTCTAATTCTCTAGCTTCACTTTGACTCGACTTTGGTTTAATTTGATTGAATAGAATTTTAAAATCATCAAATCCCTGCGGATCGACCCGTATTCGCCTCGTACTACAAGTGTATGTCGTGCGTTTGCAGTTATAATTTAAATTGAAATTTTTCGACGGATTTCTAATTCGATAGAAATTCCATCGACGAACAAGTTTTTGGCGCCGTTGCCGGGGAATTTTGTCTTGATTTTAATTTTCTATTCTTCAGATTAGTTTTCTTTTGATTTCATTTTGTGTTTATTTTGTGTGTTTGTTGCATTTAATATATATACACACACATATATTGTGTGTTTGTGTGATATTTGTTGCAATTGTTTGTGTGTTCATTTTCTAGTTTCGTTTACATTTTCATTGTTAAAAAATAAAATAACAACATACAATTTCAAAAAACAAAAAAATAATATTTCATTTCATTTTCATTTCTTACATTTACATTTTTTTCCTTTGTTTACATTCACAAAAAGAAAAAAGTTTACAGTCCAAAAAAAACAGTGCACACTACTGTGCACTGTGTTGCACCCTGTGCATTTGTTATTTCTGCATACAACTCCTCTGTCTACTTGCTACTCTCCACAATCTTCCACTCCAGATCCACAAAATCACCTGACAGTGCCATAGCAAAAACTCCTCTTCACTATTACATTGCCACAATTCAACATTTCACCACTTACATCACTAAATCGTTGCCAAACTTCCTCCCTGTCAATTCCATCACATACAATCCACCATCTCCAAACCCATCCCCCTACAAATGCTGTTACAAAAACTGCTTCTGCAACTACTGTCATCTATCACTTACATAACCCATTACAACTACCTGACCATCATAGCCATCTCACCCTTTTACTTCAAATCTACTGCCTATCAACACTAGTCTTTGCCTTACTACACCCCTCTCCATTGATCACTATGACAAACCCATACACACAACATATACCACTTCAACATCACTACCACAACAATCACGACAATCCCCTGACCACCAGTATTCCACAGCAGTGCAACAACACAGCGCATACATCCAACCAAAGACCATCAGACACTCCACATTCTCCAAACAACAACCTCCAACACCACATCTTCCCTGCTACTGCTCTATACAACCATCAGTCAACAGTCATACAGTCAACAATCTACTGTTGTTACCTTGCCATCAGTCAACAGGCAACATCACACTTCCTCCTCCATTTCTTCTGCACTGCCATACAGTGCCCATCACAACCTCACAACATTAACCTGAACCATTGCCTTGTTGACTGCCAAACATCGACCATCACTTCTCTTCATCAACACTTCGACCATACTAGCAGTGATATCACAACCCACGGCTACCCAAATTCGTACATCATCACTTTCACTTGCAGCCCTGACCATCTCCCTCTCTTTCTCCTCCACAACTGACAACACATAAACATCACCAATATACCACCCATTCACCATCACTTCCACCACGACAACATTGCCGCAGTCCTTCATCCTTCTCTACGAACCAGCAGAACTACACTCCTCTACAACACACTACACTTCCTCCACCTGACTGCTACAAACCCCATCTGACACTCGAAAACAAACAGCAACCCCAAGTCATCAACCACCGTTATATCACTCGACAGCAGTCACCATCCCTAAAATCAATCTCCTAACCATATTCAACCAACCATCTCCACCAGTAGACCTGACATCACTCCCATACAACATAAAAAAATCCACAGACTGCATATACGGTTGATACATACAACATCTTACTTGATTTCAGCCTGCCTTGCCAAAACTGATGCAAATTACAACTTCCGACCACACATCTCATTCACCAAAACAGCCACAACAGTTCCTCCGACCTACTTCACCTCAGACAACAACCAAAGTCGCGAACAAATCGAACAACAGCTGTCTTCAATTCAACTTCGAACCTTAAATCAACTCACCTCGAATTCACTTCGACCAACTCACGCCAACCTGAAAGAAGCACGCCCAATTGCCAGTCGCTAATCATCCAATCGAATCGTAACCTCTACCAAATTCTCGAATTCGCATTTCTGAATCGATATATTAAGGGGTGGAGAATTCTTTGAATTATGAATTTAAAAACGAATCTGTGTTGAACGAATGTGGAAAAGGAATGTGTGCCTTATGAATTTGAGAACGATTGTCTGGTTAGTTTGTGTTGTTGAACGAATTTCTTTTATCAGTTAGAAGTGCAGGTCTTGGGCCTTCATTGTTTGGGCTTGGTAAATATTTTATTTTGAACATTTTTAGTTTCTTTTGTTAAAATCTCTCTTTGATTTGTTTTATCTTCTTTGTTTAAAAAAATGAAAAAAAAAAGAATTTTTTTTATATATATCCTTTTCATTTATTTTGTTTCATTTGTTTCAGTCTAAAAAAATCAAGTTTCATTTTGTTTAATTTTCATTTGTTCTCACTTGTTTTAGTTTTCATTTGTTTTACTTTCATTTGTTTAGTTTTTCACTTGTTTTATTTTCTTCTTTGATAAACAAAAAAATTTAAGTAAAACTTCACTTTTAAATTTTGTTTCCTTCTCAAAAAAATGAAATTTTGTTTTGAGTAGTTTTCTTTCCAAAACTTTTCCTTTATAAAAGAAAAAAAACAACCAATAAAAATAATAATAATAACAATTGTATATATCTTGTTTTTAATTTTTAGGTTGCCAAAGCAGGAAATAAAGGAAGAATAGCTTACTGAAAACTGCCACTCCGCTTCCCAAAAATAAATTGCTAGCTTGCTTATATAAGAAAATTTGCTGCTTTTAACCTCATCTCTAGTTTTATTTGAATTGCATTGTTGGTTACTTGCATTTGCATTTTATTAAAAAAAATTCAAAAACAAAAAACAAAAATCCATTCGTAGTTGCATTGTTAATACACGTTTAATTTCTGCTTTGCATTTCATTTTGATTAATAATAACGGTTAGACATCGATAACACTTAATTGTATATTGGGAAATTGTCTTCTTTGAACAATTTAATTTCTCGGTGTCTAGGCTACGGCAGAGCAATAACCATTTATAAATATTACGGTGATTCGTAAATATTATAGTGGTTGTTTCTCTGAAGGTACTTAAACCTTCGGCTGCATTGCTATGGTGATTCATGGTGCACCGATAAATCCTGTCTGTTACCTGGCTGAGAACTATCTTGTTGATTTAAGACAAAGTGTGATTATACAATTTTGGGTTAACTTAGGATAAATCATTTGTAATTAGCCCTTGCATTCATTTAGTTGCATTAGTTCATGCATATTTAAAAAAAATTCCAAAATCCAAACTAAAAAAATTGTAAATATTCCTTTTCCTTTGAAATTTTTAAATCCTTTTTCTTTAAAATTTCAAAAATCCAAAAAAAAAAATTAGAAAAACCAAAATCCAAAAAAAATATAAAATCTTTTCAAAAAAAATATTTGAAAAACCAAAAAACAAAACAAAAATCAATTTCCCTTTTAAAAAATAAATTTTATTTGTAAATTTTTTTCCTTTACAAAAAAAACCAAAAACATTCTTGAAAATGTCTGAATTTCCATATTCACTTGAATTATACAATAGTTGTGAAAATCAATATAATCCATATGATTTCACACCAAATTCGTATTGATATTTTAACAACAATTATTCTTTAAACAATTCAAATTTTGAACAACAAAGTTTTCTAAATGATGACCAACCCTCGAATCTCGAAAATAGCATTTCATCTCTACTTGAAATCTCTACACAACAAATCAAATGATGAATGATTTGTGTAATTCATATTTGTGTAACAACTCGAGTCAAGGATTTCAAAATTTGAATTCAATTCAAAATTCAAACGATTTCGATTATAACCCATGCCAATTCAATTTCGAACTCCAAAATGAATTTCAAACTCAAAATGAAAATGGAAACAACTTTTCAAACGAATTTGGCAATGGGAATAATCTTAACCACGTTACAATTGAAAATTTTTGTTCTCAACAAATCCAAATCGAAAATTCTCAAGTTAATGACTATAAATTGGATTTCGTTGAACAAATGGACGAAATCTACAATGTTCACACAGATTCATAGTTTGAAACATATATGAAACAACGAGAAAGACAAAATCAAATCCCAACATGTGACGAGTCAAACAATAATCCATCTTTTGCCCAAATCGATGATTTTCAAATAACAACTTTTGGAATTGAAAATGACAATCTTAATGAAGTTGTTGAAAACACGGTAATTGAGTTGGATTTCAATTCTTTTGAGGGTGTGGAACCAAATTTAAAATTCGATCTTCCTTTTCTCGATTTCGAAAATTTGAATACAACAACTTTGGATTTTGAACTTGAGATACGCAATGAAGTTGTTGATAATTCAACAAATGAAAACGAATTTAATGAACACAAATTTTTTGGAATTTTCGAAAACGAGTTGTCGAATTTTGATGGGGAAGATTTAAATCACCATTTTGATTTTGAAATCAATAATTCTGAAGAATTTTTCAATGAACAGCTTAAATTTCAATTTGGTGAAAATAAACTTGAACTTCAATTAATCGTTTTATCAACCCCAAAAATCATCGAAATGGAAACAAATCGTACGATTTTTAATAAAACGACATTCGTTTTTCCAAATCAACATTCAACTTCAAAATCTTTTACGATTTGGTTTACCGAGCTTAAGCTGCGTCTCGCATATTTGACGAGACAAATGAATCGGTTTTTGGAAGACCGTTTCATTTACTTTTTGATGATATACTTTCTGATCTCATGTAAATATCGTTAATTTTCATCTAAATAAAGGTCATGTTTTTATTTTTATTTTTCTCCTTCCACTTGGGTTGACTGTGGGGCACAGTCAAAATCAAGTGTGGGGAGGAGACTCATCATCATTTTCAATTTTTCATGGTTTATTTATTTATTATTTTCTTTCCAAAATTTAAAAAAAATCTCAAAAACAAAAAAAACAATTTTTTTAAGCATTTTCGATTTATTTTTAAAAGAAACACTATAGGATAAATATATGGTTTCGGTTAATTAAATTGAAATTTTTGAAAATTTATTTGTCTTAATAAAAATAAAAATGAAGTTTGATTACAAATAACAATGGTTTAACTAGTATATAGGAAGATTCATAAGTGTTAATTATGAAATACATCCTAATTGAAAATCTTTGTTTTAAAAAGTGGTGAATTTAAAGTAAAGGATATAACATGTTTTTGTCTTCTAAGTTAAAAGGTGCTAAGATGATTTTTCGAAACTCTCTCTCTAAAAAAACAAAAAAACAAAAAAAAAATATTTCTTGTATATATATGTATATTTTTAATAAACACCTAGAGTCATGTGTTCACACTCGTTTGTTCACTCGCCATGCTCTTCACCCTTCTCACGTAAGCCCAAAAGGCAGTGCACGATCGGTATATCTGGCCTCAGTTTATCTGAGTTAGGTGTGTATATAAAAAAAATCTTTTATTAATAACGCCTACAGTCGATAAGTGTTCACACTTGTGTGTTCACTCGCCACGCTCTGTATTCCTCTCACATCAGCCCGAAAGGCAGTGCATGGGTAATATATCTGGCGTCAGTTTATCTGAGTTAGGCATATGTAAATATTGTTAATATCAACAAAATTTTCAAAACAAAAAATGGAGAGAGTAAGCAAATGAAATCCAAACACTATTTTGACTTATTTGATTTGACTTGTTATTGAAAAGAAATAAAAATACCACTTTGATAAACTTTGATAATTAACTAAGGATCCATTTCATAGTTACACTTTGTTATTAACTGAAACAACGAGTTAAACTATAGTCTATTTGTTATGATAACTTCATTTTTTTTGGAAATTTTGATGAGTAAGTGACTTAAATTTTCAAGATAATAACCAAAGCCTATATTTAACTTATTTGTGTTAATTTAAAAGTAAATCCTTCATTCGTAAATATTTTCAAAAACTTGCATTCACATCTTTTTAAATAAATCTTGCACTTTGTAAATATTTTCATCCTGCATTTGGATTTTGTGGGTAGTATCCGCTGAAAACCCTCACGAGACAACACTCGTCCTATTGGGGACACCCAGAGGTTTAACGGCTTGTTGCATACGCTCACTGCAATCGTGCTCCCTACGAAAATGGATTTATCTTAGTTTTTCCTTTATTCGAGGACGAATAAAAAGATAAGTGCGGGGGTATTTAATGTACACGTAAATGTACATATTTTGACCACCATATTTAATCTATTTAAATTAAATAAATAATCATATCAGGTATTTTAACTTGTTTAAACCAAAATTCATATTATTTTCAAATCATCATATATTCATCTTCTTCCAAGGGCAAAATGGTCATTTTTGTGCATATATTAATTTGAGAAAATTTAATTAGTAATTTATATAATATTTTATAGGAATTTGGCTTCATACACAATTGGTTTCATGAAGATGTGTGCATGCACAAAGAAGATACAAAGGAATGGAGATGGAAATAATTCAAAGGCATGATAATGGAGGACCCCACCTACCCACCTTTCTTCATGTACAAATTAGAGGCTAATGCATATGCTAATGGAATTAATGGCTTCATATACACTTAAATGATGATTAGTAGAAGCTAATGATTACTTGGTCTCCACACTTTCTCAAGGGTATTTTGGGCATTCTCCAAAAATATGAATTAGGGTTTAACACATGTATAAGTACCCCTTATGTTTCATGTAGCTCTCTCCTCCCTTAGTCTCTTTTAGTTTAGTTTAGGCTCACAAATAAACAAGCTCTTCTCTTTCTCTTTTCATGGCTACTTAGCCATTTTTATTTCATGTACTTTTCTTTTTTTTATGCAATGTAATTATTGTTTCCTTTTAATTACATGTTCATTTCCTTTCATGCTAGTAGTGTAGATTTTCTTTTATGCAATTAGAATAGTTTTTCCTTTCATTTTGCTTTCCTTTTGCTTTCATATTGCAAGCTACATTTGTTAATCAAATGACAAATATGAGAGGCTAAACCCTTCAATTTAGGGGTAATGAAGCTCTCTAATTATGTAGCTTCAACTATTGGTTAATTCATGTTCTCTTTTTGTGCTTAATGATGATGATAGAAATGGTTTACTAGTTGTTTTTGCTTTGAATTTGATAGCCTATATTGTTGACATCAAATAGGCTATGCTTAAACAATCACTAACACTAATTGCATCTTCATCAAAATATGATTATGGCAAAAAAAGTGATTTGAAATTAAAATTTGATGGTCTATATTTCTAATCAATAATTAATAGGCCATACTTAAAATAGATTTCATTTTCATTGTCAAATTTCATGAAAGTTGGTAAGTGGTTTAAGGGGTGTGTTATAGTTTGATGTCTTATGTTGTCTAATCAATAGCACAAATATGCCATACTTATGATAAACACATCAATTAAAGCACTAATGACCGAAAAAGAGAGATTAGGATTTCATATGTGTTGAACTACATGATCTAGAGAGTGGATTTATTCTCTAAATTGTCATTTAAATCTTATATTTGCATCTCTTTTCTTTTAGTTAGTTAGCTAATTTTCTAATTCACTAGCTTAACTTTCACTCGACTTTGGTTTAATTTGATTGAATAGAATTTAAAATCATCAATTCCCTGCGGATCGACCTGTATTCACCACGTACTACAAGTGTACGTCGTGCGTTTGCGATTATAATTTAAATTGAAATTTTTCGACAGTTTTCTAATCCGATAGAAATTCCATCGACGAACAACCAGTCTGACACTCATGAGCATAATGTCCTTTTCTTGTCACATTTGAAGCGGACAACATCAGCTTTCCATTTCATGGCAGCTCCATCCTTCTGAGCTCCCGTCTTCTTCCCTGGGATCCCTAAGTCTCTATTGAATTTTCCTTCTCAAAAATCAAAAGCGTTTCTTTATTCCAGATAGCCATTTCCACCACTACGTTCGATGGATCTCTGAGATATGGAATAGTTGCCTTAGCAATCTCCGGCCTCAACCCCTAGATGAACTTCTCATTTCTCTTAATTACGGTGTCAATAGTAATGTATCCATATCTAGATAGCTCATCAAATTTAGCAGAATATTCCAATACCGTCGTATCCCCATGCTCCAATTTCTTCAGCTTCCTGAGCAATGCAGCCTTAGCTACTTCAGACAAAAATCTTTCCTCGAATCTCCTTCGAAAATCCACCCAAGTCAACTCCTCCTCAGGCACTCCTATGGTAACTCCATTCCACCAGAATAAAGCGGCTCCCAGCAACTGTCTAGAAGCCTGTAACGACTCGACTTTTCGTCGCTCGAAAATCGACATTAATACATCCACTGTATCAACTGCCGAGTAATCGAATGCCGGAAAACCGAATTGTTATGGAGAAAAAGAAGAGGTAGAAGAAGAAAGAAGGAAAAGAAAGAAGAAACAACAGAAACAGAGACATAATCAGAATCTCACATTCGCAGCAGAACAACATAAAATAGATAAATGAATAATCTTTAAATCAAAGAACTATATCATTTTATACATTACATCATCATCAGAGTTTACAACAACAATATACAACACAACTGGACAGTTATATGAACTTGTCCATATACAGAATACACATCGGAATAAATAATATCATATACAAGTGGTACGTCTCGCCATCTATTATTACACTCACACTCATTCTAGAGCACTACTGACTCTATCTCTAATGAATAACACGCAATTTCCAATTATTTCTGGAATTTCAACTATTTATTTATCGATTTAATTACCCAATTAAATCCAGATATTCGAAAAATAAATTATTCGACTTATTAATTCTACTTGTTAATATTTAAAATCAATTAAATATTCGAATTTTAATTGACAGAAATTCTGGGTCGTTACAAAGCCAATCTCCTTTTTTGCTCATCATTCAATCCTAAATCAGCAAAAATTCTCTCACAGTACAATAACCAGCTTTCCACATCAATTGCATATTCAGTTCCCAAAAAAGGCTTCCCACCTAGACTGGTGTAATCTTGACTCAGCTTGGCATAGTTATTACCAACTAGCGCTACGGGATTGACTCCACCCGCATTAACAACATTCCCTGCAGCGGCTCCAGCTTGTGTCAGATTAATGTAGAACTGATAAATTATCCCCATATTTACTGGTGGAGTTGTAGCACCTACATTGGCATTTGCATTTTGATTAGCATTTGTCTGTCGATCCTTGTTCATCCTACTGTTGGGCCGAGCATTTCCACTGGTTGTGGTGCTTCCGCCACCAATATTCACACTTCCGTTTCCTACCTCCGCATATTTCTTTCTTGTAAATCTACATACGACCCTTAGTAAGATATAGAAGAACGGTCCAAGAGAAAGGGGAGAATAGAGATGGAATTCATACTAATACATAGCAAAAACAAGTATGTTATTATAGTGTTATCCAATACCCTAATCTTATTCTTTAATTCATTAGGATTATGTTTTCGAAAACTCCTTAGGTTTAAAATTCTTTTAACCATAATCCTATACTCTGATATCAACTTGTAACATCCCCCATTTTGAGGCCCAAAACTAACTACTACAGATGCTACAGTCATCCATGGTTATTAATTCTCGACAATAAAATGCGATTATGATAATCATATCAATAATCAGAAGCACATGAATATGAAATTTTTTCAAATTCAATTAAATTAAAAAAATTCATATTTCATATCACAAAGGATATTTCATGTTCATTACATAATACCATTCATAATCTCACATTCAGAAAAAATATAATTATAACAAAACACTTCAAGAGCGACACTTGAGGATGCCCATTTGGTTGATTAGAGTCAAATACTTGGCAATTATACAACTTTGCCATTACATCCAGATAGACAACTTAAATAACATAACGGATTAGAATAGAGCTCCTACATAACTGAATTGCCTCATGCACATCTTCAAAAGCTTATTCGTCCTACTAGGAAACCTGAAAAACCCTTACTCTCAATTTACTCAAATTAATTTTTGAGCACCTTAGAGTTTAAGGGGAAAAACAAAAAAATTGGGTCATAAAACAATCTGGTGTGAATAATAACCTACCATCTTGAAGCAAATAGATATCTAGTGAAACCATGCCGCTAAGCGGAACAGGTTCCCCTCACCAGTATCTTAATCAAACACAAAGCCATATATTGTGCTCCTGCATCCACAATGGTTAAAACATAATAATGATATGACATAAACATATGCACATGTATGATATGCAAGAATATAATATACCCTGGATTACCCATCCTAATTTATCTAACTATCTGTCCAAATTTATAGTTTTTATAGGAGCACTATGAACCTATTAGTTTTCATGGGCTGACTAACAACCTGTCTCAATTCTGTCAAACATCATAGTTTTCATGGGATCACTAAGTACCTATTCGTTCCTATAACCTTCCATCATAGTTTTCATGGTATCACTATAAACCTATTGACTTCTATCAATAACATCTCTCAAATCATAGTTTAAATGGGATCACTGAACCTATTGATTTTTATCAATAAGATCATCTAGACATTCTTTTTATGGAATCACTAAGAACCTATTGGACCCTTCCAATAACATTTCTCTTGTCATAGTTTCTATAGGATGACTATGAACCTATTGAACCCTTCCAATAATCTGTCTAATCAGTAATATTTTGATAAGTTCTTTCCATCTTATACTTTTGATCTACCTGATCTTCTGGATGCAGTTCTACTCACTTAGGAGTTAATTATGTTTATACTCACTATCGGGTCAACCTAGTTGATTATTTTGCCCTTTAACACCTCAAAATACCGTTATGGGTCATAAATAATGTGAGTATGATAATACCAACATGCATAATAACTGATCAAATAAACACAAGAACATATAACATCCATCATTCAATATGTTCAAAATTACTTAATCTTAAGTAGTATTTTCTTTGGAAATCCTTAACTCAAAATTTAGGCTTATTCATAATCAAAATCCTTGAAACCATTTTCGTATATGATTAATCCCCTTTAAATCATATTGAAAACAAGGAAACACTTGGCCCTTTGGAATAGTTTGGAATATATCAACGGCGTCCTTGATATTGTCGACGTAAACACTTAGGCTCTCCACCTCTTACAAAAATGAAGTTTAACTCACGCAGCATGAACCCTTGTTGACCTTCATCTGGGTCGAAGATAAAAAATTAAAACCTTTTGTAAGTTATATGGCTCATTGCCAAAGATATAGGGTCATCGACCCTCATAAACATAGACCTCGTCGCCCCTCTTAAAATAGTTTTGATTAGGTTCAAAAACAAGCCTCTTCGGCCTTTAAAAGATAAAGTGTGATGTCGTGGCCAAGCGGCATCGACTCTACAACATAAGATCATCGACCTTTATGCACATCGACCCCAAGACCCTCAACGACGTTATAAAACCTTTATACTTAAACTACTTCGACTATTATGTCGCTTCTTATATAGAGTCAAAATCATTAAAAACAACATCACTGCCTTGATTTGGAAACAAGCGACGTGATTAGGTGCGACATCATTGAAAACATAGGCGAAGAGATATGACTTCGACCAAGATGATTCATGATGGCGCAGTGCCACCATATATAGGTTGTCGCTGTTGTCCACTTTGACAGGGTTGGAACCATTCCACAACTACGCAAGTAGTTATCCTATGTTTACCTCCTCGTCGACATCAACACTTACGATGGCAGAGACCTTAGGCGTAACAACATTATAGGTGCGGCATGGCATCATCGAAATTAACAAGAAAACTGAATTTTTACTTAATAAAGCATATACTTTTCGCCAAATCCCATTTATTTGTAAAAATATGATTGGTTTCTACAAAGCTTTGCATTTTCTTTTCAGATTTACTGTCGCATACCCTTTCAAATTTCAAAATGTTTCTCAACCTTAATTAGTTAACATGCTTAATTAATCATTAATTTAAATGATTATCTAGCATAATAAATTTATAGTAATTCGGAATTACTTGGGAAAAATCCCAAAAATTCATTAAAAATCATAAATATGATATTCTTTATCGTATAAAAATTTCAGGGCCACAATCCATATTTAACTATTTTAAATAATTAAAACTGAAAAGTAAGTTATTTTCTCCTTAGGAAATTCATAATATATTCTCTTTAATTTGATTATGGAATTAAATAACATCTCCAAAATAATGTTTTACTTAACTTATCCAAAAATTAAATCGTTTGGAGATAAAAATCTTAGATTTTACCCTTAAAACCCATATAAATATTTTTATACACTTTTCAAAAAATTTCTGTTTGCACAAAAAATGGACAAACACCTCAAAGTCGTATAATTTAGTAGATTTTATGTTGTTTTTAGTGATTTTGGAGATTTATGCAAATATATGAAAAGCAGGGGCTTAATTGTAAAAGGACACGCAGATTTATAGTGGTTCAGCCAGAATGTGCCTACGTCCACTTTATATGTTATTTCACTTCTCTAGTTTTGATTACAAGTACAAAGCTTTGATACGAGTAAAAGAAAGTTGTTTGAAGAGTTCCTTCCGTGCTTGAGCTCTCAAAACTTGTCCTCCATTGTTGTACCCCTGCTTCTCTATTTATAGAGTGAGGTTGGGGGCAGGCGTCTTGGATATATACAGCTGCTGGTGGGCCTGGGCTGAAGTGATCTGGCCTGGCAGTCTGGTTTGGCATCCTCTACCTGCACACCTACCTCTTCAGCAGCAAGCAGCCGCATACCCTCCTTTACCGCCGCTTTCTCCTCCTTGGTGAACTGGGCAGTGACCACATCCATACTGAAGACCGTTCCACCCTCTTTATCTGCATCAGCCTTAGCCTCCTCCAAAGCCCGAAGATAGATCTTGGCCATGACCCTGGGATAATCATCCATCCTAGAGAGATTGCCCTGCTTCCAAGTTCGGAAATACATATCCTGGAGCATGTCATCCATCATTCCCTCATTCTCCTCAAACTCCCTCATCCGGGCATCGGAAGCCGACAACCTTTCGACGGCAGCATCTCTCTCCAATCTGTATCTCGAGCAATCAGCCTGAAGGGACCTCCGCATCACCTCCATCTCTTCCCTCAACTTAGCTTGAGCAAGCTCTGCAGCCTCAAGTTTCTCGGACAATTCCTCCACCTGCTCGAGATCCGCTCTCCGAACCTCATCCACCGTGGCAATAGCCATGTCAATCCGCTCTTTGCAAGCAGCTTCCATTTTCCGCAGTTCAGCCCGACTGGCCTCTTCCATGGTTTTCCTTAGTCGCCCAGTAGCAGCCTCATGCTGAGAAATCTGGATAGCCTGATCCGCAAGCTGTTTGGCCTGGTCCGAAACCACCAATCGAAGTCGGATATTGGCGCTCCCAATCTCCTCTCCGACCTTAACCAGCCGAGCATGATGCCCCATTAGCTTCTTGGTCTCCTCTGCCACCTGATCAATATTAGCCTTGGCCTCGTCTCCCATAGTGACTATACGAGTAGTGAGTAGATCGAGATCTAAGGCCTTGGCTTCGTCAAGTACTCGTACCATGGGGTTACGGGGGAGAAGATGTTCACCAGTGACTTCGTCAAAAGTAATATCATGAGAACTTGGGTCCAGATCAGGATGACCCGCAAATGGATTACGGGCCAAGTCGGGACGGTCGATATGAATAACAGAAGGGTTTCCGGACGGGTGCGGAGAAGGTACAAACTCGCTACCCTCCTCAGTAATATCATGAATAGGCTGAGCCGGAGGCTGAGGACCGAGCGAAGTTTCGGATAAAGGATGACTCCTCTTCCTCTGCTGAATACCCTCTTCGATGACCCCAAGAAGAGGACGGTATCTGAATGCATCCCCGGAGCGTTGGGTTGAGGGCTTCGGCTTAGCAGAAATTTTGGAAAGTTTATATTGCTCGAGCCTGTGTCGAAGGTCTGAAGCTTTGGGCGTCTTGCCTGCTCCTGATATAAAGAACAAGTGTCACAATCTTACATTACTATACGATTCAAGAAACGCGGTAAATTACAAGTTAGAAAAGGAAAAGAAACACAGCTGTGGTTGTACAAACCCTGGGGAGGAGTGGGATACTGCAGTAAGTCCTGGATTTCATTCCAGGACGGGAGCGGGTCATAAAATATTCCTAAGTCCCTATCATTAGTGAAGCATGCAGGGGTCAAGAGTTCACCTTGAGTCGTCAGAGCCACCTTGGCCGGAATGGTCGGAGAAGACTCACTTGCACCAGTCCCGGCTTTGTCCGCCTTCCCGGTCTTCTCTACCAAAGCCGGATCATCATCCAACCCCTCAAAAGCTTGGCGGAAAGCATCATCCGTCCACTCTTGCATTTCGCCTACTTGCCCAGAAGACAGAACCCTGGAACCATCACCACCCTGTCCACCGCCACCATCATCACCAAGACGCTCAACGTCACTTCCGCTCTCAGCCTCACCTCTTTCTTCCTCCGCATCTATCTCCCCCTGAGTAAGTGGACAATTGCTGGGAGAAGGACCGTCCGACCTCTTAAGTTTCTTACCTCCGACGGCTGGAGGTTTCGTGAATGGTTTTCTCTTTCCACCCTCTGCGGCAACGCCTCCCTTAGCCTGAGCAGCCGCCCTCTCTTCCGCCGTTTCCCTCAGCTTAACTACAGACTACTGCGGAAGGATCAAGTTATATTCCAGAAGAATCGCATTTCTAATCAAGAAGGCAGATGATCTGTATTTCCCAAGAATGGCTTCTATCTCAGCCGCCGTCTGAACCAGGCGGTCAGTCTCCACAACCGGAAAGCCACCTGTCGCTAGCAAAAATGAGAAAGTATGAGAAGAAGCATCGCAATCGGAATAAAAGTTATAAGTAAAAGCATCAACTTACATCCAGAGGTAAAGCGCCGGATGGAGACGGAGTCGTCCCTAACAAAGAACCACTCTTTCTTGAACATGCTGAATTTAGAGTACAGGTCCAGGACCGGCTTGAAGGTCACAGCGGACTCCAAACTAATATATGGGGACCCCTTCTTATAGCCCCTTAAATTATACAAGTACCGGATCTCCCGGTTGGAGGGAGCGCGACCATACTTCCTCCGAAAAATAACGAAAAGGCTCACCAGTATGGCATAAGAGTTGGGCTGAAGCTGGAATGGGGCCACCTTCAGATACGCGAGGAAGCTGACTACCCAAGCATTGAGAGGCGGGATAGCACCACACATGCAATGGTACCTACTATAAGCAAAGTATCCTTCGGGAGGACTGTATGGCATGACTCCTGGGCCCGGCAGCAGCATGAGGGCTCTATCGATCCCAAAGGAACGAGATATAACATCGAGTTGCTCCTCTTTGAGAGAGCTAGGAAAGCAGTCAGGCGGGGAATCCAGCAGCTCCTGGGGACCATATCCATCCACTAATGACCTCGGGGCGGGCCCATGACGCTCCGATCCTGATTGAGCTGGGGGCACGGCCGAGGACTCTCCTTCACCCCCGGATCTCCTCTTATCTGATCGAGTTTCAACTTTTCGAGACATTTTATCTGCAAACATGGGAAAAGTATATCGTTAGAATATACAAGCAACGTAATCTGGGATTTCGCTTAAAAATTCGAAGTATGAAACACATGTTCACTCGGTACAATAGTTCATTCGGTCGTACAAATCAATGGTTCATTCGGTCGTATAACTCAATAGTCCATTCGGTCGTATCACTCAAAAGTTTCATTCGGTGGCACAAGTCAATGGTTCATTCGGTCGTATCACTCAATAGTTTCATTCGGTCGTATCACTCAATAGTTTCATTCGGTCGTATAACTCAATAGTCCATTCGGTCGTATCACTCAAAAGTTTCATTCGGTGGCACAAGTCAATGTTTCATTCGGTCGTTCAAATCAACAGTTCACTCGGCAGAAAAAATAGTACCTGGTTCGGCTAAATCACTTGGTCCGGCTAGAATGCTTAATAACTTGGTTCGGCTAAATCACTTGGTCCGGCTAGAATGCTTAATAACTTGGTTCGGCTAAATCACTTGATAGGAAAAGCGATGGCCTAAGCCCCCTATTTATAAGGGAAGGATGAATGACCGGACCAGCCGGTTCGACTCAGGTACCGAATACGGTCACTCAAGACAAAACAAAGCACAACGTATGCCGTCATACGCCCCGCTTTGGGGGGCAAATGATGGGTACGTTTCGACCCTATTCCAGACTGTCGAACCAACCTCCACTCGAGACTGCCGAACCAAACCTCCACTCGAGACTGCCGATCCAAACTACCACCGAACCAATACAACCGAATCAACTCCTCTCCACCGATCCAAACTACCACCGAACCAATACAACCGAATCAACTCCTCTCCACCGAACCAATACAACCGAATCAACTCCTCTCCACCGATCCAAACTACCACCGAACCAATACAACCGAATCAACTCCTCTCCACCGATCCAAACTACCACCGAACCAATACAACCGGACCAAATCCCATCCACCTATCACCAAACCACCTCATGACCGAACCAAGAGGATGCCGAACCAGACTGCCAGGCCAGATCACTTCAGCCCAGGCCCACCAGCAGCTGTATATATCCAAGACCCCTGCCCCCAACCTCACTCTATAAATAGAGAAGCAGGGGTACAACAATGGAGGACAAGTTTTGAGAGCTCAAGCACGGAAGGAACTCTTCAAACAACTTTCTTTTACTCGTATCAAAGCTTTGTACTTGTAATCAAAACTAGAGAAGTGAAATAACATATAAAGTGGACGTAGGCACATTCTGGCTGAACCACTATAAATCTGCGTGTCTTTTTACAATTAAGCCCCTGCTTTTCATATATTTGCATAAATCTCCAAAATCACTAAAAACAACATAAAATCTACTAAATTATACGACTTTGAGGTGTTTGTCCATTTTTTGTGCAAACAATTTCAGAAAATCATTATTCTATCCAAACAATGATAAGATCAACATGGCATATCATATCAATACAAATGAATCAACTCAAACAAAATTCAAAACCAAATAAGTACAAAAATGAGATGGTCTATCATTATTCACCTTGATTTGATAATGAGAATTGAGACTTGAGTGAGTGGATTTGATTCTCCTTAGTTTAACTTGGTTTCCTAAGTTTTCTTCCTCTTTTCTTCTTACTTATGGCCGGCCTTGATTTTTCTCTTTGATTATTTTAGTTTGATGAAAACGTGAATGATATGGAAGGTAGGTTTAAGGGATGAAAGGTTTATCTATCCCTATTTTACCCCTTCCATGTATTCTCTTATATTTAAAAGTTATTAAAACAACCTTATCGATTTATTTAGTTAAGACCCGACCTTAATATTTGTCAAACTTCGGTTTCTTTTTCATACGACACATTATATTATTCTATTTAATTTATCTAATTAAATCTCATGAATAATACTAATCAAAATTAAGAGTGTTACAATGAGGGAAAATTAAATTTTCCTTAAAAATTCTCGATACATCAAATTTAGTTAGACCACCCGATCCTCCAATCAGTAAACCATCATGGGGTATCATCATAAATAATGAAGGTTTTCAGTTAGTCCAAAGCAAAGTCATCAAGAAGAGGGAAATCAAGAAACTAAATCAGGAGGTGTTGATGACTCAGTTTAGCAAAAATATCCCAGAATTCAGAAACAATCCCCCGCGTAATACAGAAATGCAAAAGATTGAAAACACTGCCAAAAAGAGTGCATCGGCCATTTCACTGAATTGTTCACAGGGCAAGAAAACATGGACTAGCATAGTTATAAAGGAACCAACCAAAGATGATTGCAATCTTGAATACATAGCACCGATCAAGATAATTAGTACAAAATATGCATTGTCAAAGAAGAAGTCTGTAAAAGAACTAAAGAGTATTGGAACAATTCAATTCTTGCTTATATTGTAGGCGCAAAGCCATATTTCATGTACTTCAAATCATATATTCAAAGATTATGGAAACAATCGGTGAATTCAAAATGTATTCAAGAGAGAATGGATTCTTTATTATCAATTTCAAAGATTCTAAAGATATCGACAATATTATCAAAAATGGACCATACTTTTATGATGGTAGGCACATTATTTCAAGGAGGTGGAATGTTTCTTTAAAATTGGACAGGGACTTATTAACAACGATGTCGATATGGGTAAGGTTACCCAATGTAAATATGAAGTTATGGGATAATGAGGCATTTAGCGTCATGGCAAGTATCATTGGAAAAACCATAAAACTAGACGCAGCCACAGCCTCGAAGACGAGATTGAATTATGCTCGAACTCTAGTGGAGGTGACTGCATAATCAGAAATGCCAAATGAAATATTATTAACAATGTATAATGGTTAAACCATAACTCCAAAAGTAGAGTATGAGTGGATCCCTCCAAAATATGGTGTTTGTGTGTGCTTCGGACACACAAAGGAACAATGCAGCATGAAGAAAGCTTGGGTACCAAAGAATAGTAACCAAAACAATCAAGAAACTGCAAAGAATAGTAGCAAAATCGATGAAGAGGATCCACCCATATCTAAGTTCAATCAAGAAACAAATAAAAGTTGTAATGTTGATAATGTTGAGTTCAAACAAGAAGATATCATTATCGATAATCCAAATTATCAAAAGGGTAAAGATAAAAAACAAGACAATTTTGAAACTCAACCCCCTGAAGCAAACATTCAGATCATTGTTAAAGAAAGAATGCAAGATGTTGGGGAAAACAATCAAGAAAACCATCAAGAAAATCAACACACAATTCATCAAAACAAAGAAAAGGCGTTAAAAAAATAATACAGGTCTTTGAATCTGGAAAACCCTAAATTCTAGATCCATGTTTAGGTATAGATATAGTTTACATAGAAATGAATGATGGAGATGGTGTAACAAGTGTATATGGTGGTGCTAATGAAGTAGAAACCTTGGAAATTGTTCCTCGGAATAAGACCGCTGCAAGGTCTGAGGACAAGTTAGGCATTAATTCAAAACTGCCCCGCAATTCATATCAAAGGGTGAATAATCCACTGCACAATACAAGAAACAAAGGGATTAGAGACAAAGCCTAAGAGAAAGCAAACTTTAAGCAGAAATATATTACAGAAATCCAAAGTGGGTAAATCTTGCAAGTAAGCTTATAGTTAAGGGGACAACATGCAAAAAAGAGGTAAGAATACTTCAAGGTCGGGTATGAGAAAAAGGAAATCTTTTTAATTCATTATTTTATGATAATGTCAATTATTGCATGGAATGTTAGAAAAACTGATTTCCCTCTCTAGGAAAATTGATATTCTAGACCTAATTAGAGAATACAAACCTACTATTATAACTTTAATTGAAAATAAGATGAATGATCTTAATACTGAAAATTTTGTGATAAATTACCTAGAAATTGGAAATATACACATAATAATGAATGCGGGGGTAAAGGGAGAGTTTTATTATTATGGTATTTTGATATTTGGATAAATAATAAAATATTAAAATTTTCCTGCTTATCGATATTAACTTTAGTAATATAGGTGGGCTATGAATACAAATCACAAGTATATATGGGAGTAACTTTGAAAATTAAAGAGTTGAACTATGGAATGAACTTAAAAATATAAATATAATATATAAATTACCATGGTTAATTATGGGGACTTTAATACAATTATGCATATATATGATAAATGTGGGGAAAATACTATACCACAAAGTAAATTAGATAAAATCAATAAATTTTTATTTGAAATAGGTTTGATAGAACCAATAATAAATGGTAATAAATATACTTGGAGATCCGATGTTGGAAAAAATATACATTGTAAATTGGACAGGGTTTTGATAAATAAGCAACTTTTACAAAAATTTCCTAAATTTCTATGTAACACTTTAGAACAGAACACAAGTGATCATACTCCCACTACAAGAAACACCATTTACGGTTGCAAAAAACTGTGGCGTTTTATCATAAATGCAACCAAAAATATTTTTCCCAAAATATGTTTCGTGACTAAAAAATTTTTGTTCCCGCTCCCTAGAAAACTTTTTTCGCCTAGCCAAAAATAAACGTGACCAGTCATTGTTTTCCATCTCACGTATACTTAGAAAACTCTCTCCCCATTTCGATCTACTTCTGCAGAAATTTTTTTTCCCTTTTCAATCCTCGCGGCAGCCAGCAATCGCTTAAATTTCATCAACTGAAGATCAAGTTCCCCTTTTCATCGTCCACTCCGTCCTTGCTCACCGTCCTCGCGGCATTACTCAACATCCTCACGGCAGCCAGCAATCGCTTAGGTATATTTAGGTACGAATCGTCTAAATCGATTTTGTGATTCTATTTTGATTTAACCCTAATTTGCATGCATCTTATATTCGAATTTCTGCCTAATTTCTAACTGACATCATTGATTCAACCCTAATAACGAAGATCTTTTATTCAACCATAGTTTACACCTGTATATATTTATGTTTTTTTTATTAAATGAATAAAAGCTTGGCTATGTCTAGGGTTAAACTGTGTAATTGTTTTACCATTTTAACCAAAGTACAAATTTTGTACACCAAGTACGAATAATCACAAAATTGAATTATGGAAGATATTGAATATCAACATGTTTGGACATGGAGAGTCTGGCTACACCCATGATTTTGTCAAAATTATCTGTAATACTAGACTTCAATTTGGAAAATTAGAACAGTAGTGAATTGCAAAGTAATACATAATCTTTTGCCTTCATATGTTAAGACTTTGAGAGAGACATGATAGTTGAGTAAGTCTAATTAAAGGAGTTGCATGATCCATACGTTTACCAATCTGTTAATGTGCAATTAATATAACTTACATCATAGAGAAAGTCATCAATAAGTGTCTTCATCATGTCTTTTGTCCTATAATTAAAAAAACCAGGTAAACGGCAAATGGCAAGTGGCTTTGCATGAAACCTGGAAGTAGTCGGCAAATATAAATCAAAAACAGGGATGCATGTTGCATCTGTTTATATGATGTAAGGTTTTACATAGATTCCATATGGGTCACTTTAGTTGTTACGGCCTGCATGACTTCAAGCAATGCCTTCTAAGCAAAAAATCAGTTTCTTTCTTTCATCTATAGTTGCAATTATTTAATGCATATGTAATCAAGTCTGTTATTCGGAAAGTAACCATCTGATCACACTTCTCATCATTGTCACTTTCAACTAGTTTCCATTTAGCTGACTTTTATAATTTTGCATCAAGGACGTAGTAGTTTTACATAAGTCAGATTTAGTAGTTTCAGAGCTTGAAAAATTGTTTGTTTTATTAGTCATATTGTTTGTCTTCCAATATAAATTTAATTGATTTGGACTCCTTATATATTTTATGGCATGTGTAATAAATTTTATGGCCTGTGTAATAAAATTTAAGTCTCATTTTTCTAGCCATGGTGTAGATCAATTTTATGGCCTGTGTAACAAAATTCTATGCTATAGCACTGCGTTGTTTTGACCATAACCTTCGAACAATTTATAGCCTGTGTAATAGGAATTAAAAAATGCTTATTTGATAGCACCAGAAATATACGTAACCAGCTTTACAACTGTTCCTAAAGCAGCAAAAACACCTATTACCATGTTTTAAAATATCGAATTTGTTAGAAGTTACACTTCAAAATACCATATTCATTCGGTGTTATTATACTGAATGAACTGATTTTTCAGTAAAACCTACATGTATGAAATCACTTACACTTGTTCATAATTTATTAACAAAAATTCATTGAAACGTCATTGAACAAAGTTTTATTTAGCTAACCTTTAGAATGATTGGGTGGCCCGATATTAAGAAGTACTATTAACGTAGTAACTTATTTTTTTTAAAAATTAATATCAGACATAGGAAGAGGAGGTGTCACCAATTTCTACGTTAAAGATTGGGAACTTATTTACCTTCATATGTCGACGATGGAAAACGATTGGGTTTTTTTAAACAGGTGATAAAACAATGCTTAACTTAATATGTATTTTGAGAATTAGAACATGTAATATAATATTAAAACTCAATTTCTTTTTTATGTTTTTAACTTTTGTCATAGAACTAGCATAGAGTACCGACAAGGAGCAATGAATTTCGTGCATGTTGCAAAGAGAAATGTAAGAAGTGTAGAAAAAAAATTTATGCCCTTGCAAAGATTGTCGGAATCTTAGTCGTCATGATGATCACATCATCGTTGAACATTTAATTATTGGAGGAATGGATCCTAAATACATACACGGTGTATGGTTTAACCATGGAGAACAAATAATTGAAGAGAATAAAACAAATATGTTTGACGTATATGATTTATTCAAGATGATTCACTATGAAGATGAAGATTTTTTGAATGATGATTTTTTTCATGATGATAAAGATAATGTTGATTCTCAGAGTAAAGAGGATGAGCTACTCAAGAACTTGGAAGATGTAGAAACTCCATTATTTCATGGTTGCACAGATCACACAAAATTATTTGCCATCACCATCTTGTTTAATCTTAAATGTGAGACTGGCTTGTCTGATAGTGGGTTTGATAAGCTTTTAACTGTGCAACGTTTATTTTTGCCGAAGAATAACGTGCTTCCCAGAATCATATATGAAGTAAAGAAATTTCTTAGAACATTCGACATGGGTTTTGAAAAGATACATGCTTATGAGAATGACTGTTGCCTTTTCAGAAAAGAATACAAAGATTTAGATATTTGTCCAAAATGTGGTTCTTCGAGATGGAAGAAAAATCAAGATACTAAAGAGGTTATAAAAGGTATTCCAGTTAAAGTGTTGAGATACTTTCCAATAATTCCGAGATTTAAAAGAATGTATAGATCTCAAAAGATGGCAACAGATTTAAGATGGCATATTAAAAATACAAGCAAAGATGGAAAAATGCGTCATCCCGTGGATTCTATGACATGGAAAATGGTGGATGAAAAGTATACATCTTTTTCATCCGATCCACGCAATCTTAGGCTTGGTCTGCTACAGATGGATTCAATCCATTTTCCATGTTGAGTTCGAAATATAGTTGCTGGTCGGTAATGCTTGTGACATACAATCTTTCTCCTACGTTGTGTATGAAGAAAGAAAATATTATGTTATCTTTACTTATTCCAGGCCCAAAGCAACCCGGAAATGATATTGATGTATATTTGGCGCCTTTGGTGGAAGACTTGCATCATTTGCGGTGTAATGGAGTTAATGCTTACGATGCATTTAGTAAAACTTTGTTTAAATTGAATGCAATTTTGCTATGGACGATTAATGATTTTCCGGCTTATGGAAATCTTGCTGGATGTCGTGTGAAGGGGGAAAAAGGTTGCCCATTATGTGGTTTCAATACCCATTCTCGTTGGTTGAATCACAGTCGAAAGAGCGTCTACATGGGTCATAGAAGATTTCTACCTACTTCAGATTCACGGAGGAAACAAATGGCATTGTTTGATAACACCATAGAAAAAGGTAGTGCTCCTAGAATTCTAACTGGGAGAAACATTTATGCATTGTTAAAGGATTATCCAAATGATTTTAGAAAAGAAAAAGAAGAGAAAAGTAAGAAGAGAAAGTGTGCTTATGATACAGAATACGAGTATGATAATATTAACAATTCTACAGAATTGGAGCTATCAAGATGGAAGAAAATATCGATTTTCTTTGATTGCCATATTGGAAGGTTAGTAGTTAATTTATTTATTTTTCATTGTTTTAACATAAGAAAAACATAATAATGTGTTATAGTTTTGGTTTTCGCAGGAACTTCCATTACGTCACAATATAGATGTAATGCATGTGGAGAAAAATATCGGTGAAATCCTATTGGGCACGATGTTGCATGGTAATAAGTCAAAAGATGGAACCAACTGTAGAAAGGATTTAGAGGATTGGGGAATTCGAAATGAGCTTCATGCACAACCTCGTGGGAATAAAACATATCTTCCACCGGCTCCATACATGTTGTCAAATTCTGAGAGAAAAATATTTTGCAAAAGATTGTATGATTTCAAAGGACCAGATGGCTACTGTTCAAATTTGAAGAATCGGATTTCGTTGCATGATTGCAAAATTAGCAGATTGAAGTCACATGATTACCATGTATTAATGCAACAGTTATTGCCAGTAGCATTGAGAGGATTAATGGCAAAGAAGGCAAGAAAAGCAATAATTCGCTTATGTTCTTTTTTCAACAAATTATGTCAACGTGTTCTTGATAGAGAGAAGGTAGAACAAATCAATGTTGAGATTATTGAAGTTTTATGCGAACTTGAAAAAAAATTTATACCATCTTTTTTTGATATAATGGTACATTTGTCCATTCAACTTGGAAAATAAGCACTAATGTGTGGACCGGTTCATTTTCGCTGGATGTACCCATTCGAACGATATATGAAGACACGTAAAGATTATGTAAGAAACTATGCACGACCAGAGGGATGTATTACAGAATCCTATCTTGTAGAAGAATCCATGATGTTTTTCAATGAATTTTTGAAAAAATCTGGACATATAAAGGAGAAAGAAGCTCGAAATGAAGATTATGAAAGCAATGTAATACCTGAGGGACGTTCGATTTCAATGTCCAAGACAGTTATATTGTCAGCTAATGAGAAAGAAATGGCTCATTTAGCCATGTTAATGAATATGAATGTGGTGGAACCATTTATAGAGTAAGTTTATGTTACATTGTTTTAATCATTTTGATGTGTTCGTAATGCTATTTATAACTTATAATCACTTGTTTTATACTAGTTTGCATTTGGAGGAATTAGAAAATTCAGACCAGCACATGAGAAAAAATGCGACCTTACTTTGGGATACACATACAAAAAAATTTACCGATTGGATTAAAAGGAAGGTTAGTAAGATTCCAAATATATTCTCATTTGAGTACTAATATTACTCTAAAATATTCATGCTAAATGGAATTTATTGTAGATACCTATTGCCTCCAAGGATCATGATGACATGTTAAGATGGATTGCTTTGGGTCCGAAGAATGATGCCTTGTCTTACAAAGGATATGTTATCAATGATCAACGTTTTCATATAAAAGATGTAGGGAGAGAAACTCAGAATTGCGGGGTGACCTTTGATGCGACTACTATGTGTAGAGCAAGTGCAAAAGATATGTCCCAAGTGGTTGATGTGGTCATTTATTATGGAATATTGACAGATATAATTTTATTAGATTATCATTTGTTTTATATTCCAGTTTTTAAGTGTCGTTGGGCGTATAAAGGAAATGGAGTAAAAGTTGATGATGATGGGTTCACTCTTGTTAATTTACATCAAGCATCGTTTTCAAGAGATCCATACATACTTGCATCTCAAGCAAGACAAGTATTTTATTCAAGAGAAAATGATGATTCTAATTGGTATGTTGTAATGAAAGCACCATCAAGAAGTTTTAATGATTTAGAGACACATGATTGCATCGAGGAAGATTTCCAAGCCGTGGAAGATTATGAAATAACCGAAATGGATGATGAAGATGTTAGCTATGTTAGGGAGGATTGTGAAGGCATAATTGAGTAGATTATATGTTCACCTACTAAGTCAGATCCATACATTAGACTAATGCATTAGTCATAGTTGTAGACTCATTTTACTCTCCGAATGTCTCTATTTTTATTTTGCAAGTTGTGTTACTCATTTTGTATTTATTAAATTCACTATCAAAACTTGTTTTAGTAAGGAATGAAAGCATGGATTCAGATTTTATTGTCTTGTTACTCATTTTGCTGGATTCATATAATTTATTCATTGAATTAGAGTAGCAAACAATTCCAGTCCATTTGCGTTTCTAATTACTGTAATATTATGATTTCAATTTGTTAATGAAATAAATACATATCCACTATGAACCAACCAGTTTTAATTTGTGATTGTTATTTGTACGAAGCATGAATATGTGACACAATAAATTACCATCTCAGGCAATCTTGGCCTAGTTCATTGTCTGTTATGTATTTGTAATGGAATAGCCCATAACTATTGGTTTTTTGAACTAAAATAATCTGAATTATAGCATGCAAATTTTCACCTGATAGTTCTGAACTAATGCTTTTCTATTCCTGTTTTCAATTGTTCAGTTGGTACTTGAAGAATTAAAGTCAGCAAATTTGGCTCTATAACTACAGTTTGTCATTAGCTTACTACAGTTTGTCACGGATGGTATATATTTTTCTCATCTGCATAGTCAAAGAACTGATTTTCAAATCATGAACTGGAGCTGGAAAAGGATTGAACTTGCTTAACATGACTACTCTATAACAGTTTTTTGTTTATACATATATACTACGTTAATTTTTGCATGTTAACGTACAAGGTCTAGTAAGTTTCTACATTAATGTATTAAAAAAGAATATTGATCTGATTATAAAAAATTAATCTTTTGTTAATTAATTTGTTTGTTATATTGTTTAAGATATAAAATTAACTTCTAGAATACTTCGAAATATAATGTTAAAAAGATTCAGAGATCATGTATCTGCAAACTAATTATTGGGTCCAGATTCCTTTAACGAGTAGATGGTAAATAATGAAATTTTGAAGTATCTCATATTTTGTTTCATTTGCAGAAAAGAGATGTTTCCAAGCTCTGTACGTACTCGCAACCAGAAAAAGACTGATGAGGAATCCCAGAAGTATAATTCAAAGCGGAAGTATAATTCAAAGCGGAAGTATAAGATTCCAGCCGGTGCTTGCAGTGAAGGCGAAAAACGAGCAGTCAATGCTAAGAAGCAAGCCAGTGTTTGCAATGAAGACGAAGAACAAGCACTACACGATAACACTTCTGATCCAAATGGTGAAAGGGCTTTGTTAGATGAAGAAGACCCAAATGATGAAAGGGCTTTGTTAGATGAAGAAGAACCCCGCTTAGACAATGAAATTCTTCTTGACCAGACTGATGCTGTTGAGGTGGAAATTGAGAGAGTAAGTGAGGCTGAAACCGCAAGTTCGTCTCGGAAAAGAGGCAGTAGAGGTCAAACAAAAGCAAAAAAACTCCTGTGAAACAGTCATGATCGAATTGAAGTTGAGTTCAATGATATAGGCGTACCAATAGGGCCAGGGTCGGTATATTTATCCTCTTTTCTAGGACCGCTTGTGCGGGAGCAGGTTCCATACACACTTGATGATTGGAGGAATCTAAGTGAATAGTTAAAAGTTGTTTTGTGGCAATCTCTTCAGGTATGGAGCAGGTTCCCTACTTTATATGCTAGAAAATCTATTTATTAACATTTGTCCCTGCTTCTGTCTATATTTATTTTGTAGATTTATCAAGCAACTCATCTTTCTTCTTCTCCTACCACTTACTTATTAAAGTATAAATCCGGTTATAGTTTTTCCAATTTGCGGTTTTTAAATTGACTATAATAAACAGGAATTTATATTAAGAAATCCACAAGTTATAGTAGTTGAATCATGTCGTTTAAACATTTTATCCTGACTTCTGTTTAAGAACCTTAATTTGTTAATTTAAATCATCATTAGTGCAGGTTCGTACTGTGGGTTATCCTCCAAAATTCAATTGTTCATATTTCTGGTTTTTTTAACATTTAATAGATAAATAAATTAGAAATGAATATTCATATTTCACGGAAGGTTCAGAATGACAAAGATTTATGGGTCTGGGTGATTATTTCTAAGGCAAAAATGTATACATGATTTGAATTATGTGTTACAAATCATAATTTGAGTCATCTACTAAAGTACATCAGTACGAATTTGCTTGCTTATAAAATTAGTGAATCGTTTTTTGATAAACTTTCATTGTTTTCTAATTATTATTTTTGATAAAATCAGCTGACCAATGATTTCAAAACAATTATTCTAGACTGCAAATGCTATTCTTCAAAAATTAAACAATGCTGTCATAGATTATTGGATAGAATTAAAAAATTTAAACACCAATATCCCCGCTTACTTGAGATTGAAATCATACCAATTTTGATTTTTAGCGATGTTGCTATCATCTTTAAGACTACAAATCCTATAGATATATTTTAGGTGTCTAATGTCAGGACCAGGTGATTATTTCATGATTTTCATTCAGATTTCTTCAAAATTTAGAGACCATAAAGTCATATATTCACCAATTCTGTACTAGCTTGACAGCATTCTGCTTCACCATAGCATGTTTCTTTATATTGACCTACTATTAATATCATGTTTTCTACTATTAATATCATGTTTTCATGTATTGTTGCAGGTTAGATTTAAATTGGAAGAGGAATGGCAAAGAAAAGCCGTATTTCAACAGATGGGAGTAATTTGGAGATCCTCAAAAAGCAAATTGGTTCAAAAATTAAATAAAGCAGAGAACGAAGAGGAAAGACTTAAACTGAAACCTACCAACATAAAAAACATGAACGAATGGAGAAAGTTTGTGAAGGCCAAAACAAGTCCGGAGTTTAAGGTAACATTAAGATATCTGTAATATGCTTTTGGTTACTAAATTTTAACATCTTTCAATATTTCCAGAAACGAAGTGAGAAATATTCGGCCCTTAAGGTTAAACAAGTTCCACACACATCTGGTCATATGGGAATGGCTAGATTAACCAAGGACATGGTTAGTTTGTTAAGTATAGCATTATTTAATATTATTTTATATTTGTCAGTTTATTTGTTTAATGTTATTCTAAATTTAGAAAAAAGGAAGTCCAAATCCATCGTCCATAACTAGAGCTGATGTTTGGATTAAATCTCACATTAAAAAAATGTGAACCAGTGACCGTGGAAGCTGCAAATACTATTGTAAGAATTTTTTATTTTATCGGTATATAAAAAATTGTCCGAAACTATGATGATTTTACCATCGTACATTATCTGTATGTATTTATTTATGTAGGCGGAGATTAAAAAATTTGTTAGCCTATCACAGTCCCGCTCGTCATAGAATGTCAATGGAGATGCTCTTGCAAATGTATTGGGACAAGATAAACCAGGACGGTTAAAGGCACTGGGAAGGGGCTACACCTTAACCAAGCTAGCTGTGGCCCAGTCCAGAGATAAAAAACTATCTCAATGTCGAGAGGAAATAGCAGAATTGAGGGGTATGGTACATATGCTGGTGGACCAAATGGTAAACTTTTAAAAGTAATTTATTAAGTGGACATTAGGAAAACACTGGGAATAACATTGGGAAAACATTGGGAAAACACTGGGTACAATGGCTTGAGGCAGCAAGTGAACCGAACAACAAGCAACACTTTGTTTTAGTGTGAAAATACCAAGCTTGGTCAGACTCTGCTAATTAAGGCCCCATTGTAGCTGCATTGCTCACTGGGAATAACATGTTATAATAATTGGAGACCCTTAAAAAGTTGGAGGCGTGTTAGGTAGTTGTCTAGTGGCCTAGTCCACGGCCTACCTTTTCAAATGGTTTGTAAGAGACAAATGTTGACTCTCATATTCGAGAATTCTTTTCGTTATTTATCGATTATAGCAACTTTGGAATGGGTTACTAAACTCTTTATTAAATGAGTCTATTTATCCGTTGGGATATTCTCTTGTATCACGTCTAAATTTATCTTTAGGCAACAAGAATGTTTAAGTTTGTTTATCATGGAATGATATTTTTTTTGGTGTCAACTATATACCCGAGAACATTGTAACAGAATTAGTTGATGGGCCTTTCATCTTTAGTTTATACCTTCTTTGACATATTCTGCTGAAGATCATTTTATTGATGGATAAATGTTTTTTCTAATGTCGTATGTTCACATAAATCTTTGGCATCCATTTTGAGTATCCAAACAGTATATGTAGTATAGGTGTTCCTGCTTGCTTTTCATTTTTTCTCAAATAAAACTCTTAACAAGTTTTGGGTGCACATGTCATCTTGACACTTGATCACTGAACATAAAAGGTAAGTCTATGATGAACAAGTTAACTGATGCACCTATAATTTATTGCAAATATGCATAGCATCAAAGTATATATAAAAACACTGTAGTAACTGGGAATAACAAAATAGTGCATAACAACTAGTTTTTTGTTATATAATAATTTTGAAAATAATGAATTCAAACACACATGTTTGTAAATGATGCTACAACAGCTGGTGTTTTGTATGTACTCTGCCATTCAAACTTGTTGGACTGATTCTAGTGACATTTTAAGTATTGTGCGTATCCACTTCAGTGCTCCTAAGATTAAAATATCCTAATATTAGTGCTTTGCTGCAGGGTAAAGAAAGTTCGAAAGAAGGGAGCACACTTGAATTGGTAAAAATAATAATTATATTACTCAAGAAATAACATTTGGATTTTAGTTTTTGATCCAGTAATTGCTATAATTTTCTGTTGAATAATTGTATAGCAACGACGACGTATGCTCGGTGTTGAATTAGGATGGAACCTCTACAGTTGTTGCCGATGGGAGAGTGTTGTCCATGGACCCAAATGAGGTTGTCAATGGCATTCGTCTTGGACCAAATGTTGTGAGCGTTATTATAGATTTCGTAGAAGAACCAGATGCTTACTTATGGAGGCCTACACCTGAAATGACAGTATTAGCAAATGCTGAGAATAAGGTAGTAGCATGGCCATTAAATTGCATTAAGAGGGCGCTGCGAGGACAGCTGAATGAAGGCAGTACGTTAAATTTTATAATTCACAATATTTACGTCGGTCTTCCACAAATTTATTTTAGAAATATGTCTTGTACAATATTTTCACTTAATCACTAAACTCTTGATTTACACTTCTCCTTTTTAGAGTGACAGCAGCGCCCAAGATGAAAAATGCAAGATTTATGGTTGGAATGAGGGTGAAGGGGTAGTTGCCGAAGGAAGAATCTATGCCAGGGATCCACAACATCTTGTTAATGGTATTCTGCTCGGTCCGGCTACATTTGCGATTGGGTGGCCAATGTAATAAATGGAGATGCATATTTGTGGCGACCCACAGTTGATATGTCGTGCGTTAGAGATGCAGTTGGTAGGAAAGTAGCATGGCCAAAATCAAAAATTGAAGTTAATAAAGATGCAGTTGGTAGGAATGTAAATTGTGCGACTTCTCCCATGATATCCACACCCATAATCGCGAAGAAACCACAACATGTAAGTAAATATGCTGGAAATATTTTGTAGTTTGTATTTTGTTTTTTCTGTTTGAAATATGCACCACTGTGTTGTTGCATTTTGTATAATTTGGTTTCTAAAATAAGTACACAGTTTTCAATATGCACTGTTTGAAATATGCACCATTTTTTTCCAGCCGATTGCAAAGCTGACAAAAGATAATAAATGCAAGTTAATTGATGTGGGTGAAACGAACGAAGTAGTGTCTGAAGGAACTATCGCTTCAACTGATCCAATATCGTTGATCCATTGTCGTCCATTGGGACGTGATGCTGTAAAAGTTTGGGTTGAAATTGTGAGAGTTTCGGATGTAGTGCTATGGAGACCTACATCGGAGTTGACGTGCATGGAAGATGCCTTTGGCGTTCCCATAGCTTGGTCAATAGCAAAAGTCATTATGGAACCAAAATGAAAGGTATGCAATTCTTTATGTAATTGAAAACTTCTTGCAAAATTACCATCATGGATAACCAGTAGCAACAAAATACTTAAACCATCAACTCAAATAATTATAATGCCTAAGTGATTTGAAAAGGGGCTGCCCTCAAAGTTATTTGAAATTTTCCTCTAAATTGCCTCATTATAACCTGCTTGTAGATGTGTAATGAGTTGTTGTACTTGAATGATTTATGTGAATATGCAACAATGTGAATAAGTTAGAATTTATGTTGGAATTTACTATGATCAGGCTTATCAAAATATGGTATTTATGTTGTATATATTAACTGTAATTAGTCGGTGGTTTAATCCATCAGTAGCCATAAGTTATATCGACTAATTGTACGTACTTAAAAGATAATTTATGATCCTAAGTTTCCAATCATTTTACATACTAGGACCATATTATATTATTATCCTATATTTTTATCAACAAATGCATCTATCGTTATGAATTTTTTGAATCTGTGTTTGGCTGTATCCATATGGGTCTGGCAGACTTCTTACACCTACCTAATTTCACTATCTAAAATAATTCATATACACTTATATTTTCATCTGTGTTCGAGTATATGAAAATCTGTGTTTGAGTATATGAAAATGTACAGGCAGAGATAAAATGTACAAAACATTGATGACAAATCTTCATTTTCATTTTATTCTTGGCCAAAACTAACATGCACATTATTTTAGTTTTCATATTCAGTTGTGCATATTCAGTTGTGCACAAGATTGCACATATTCAGTTGTGCATAACTTTAGTCTCATTGTTTTCTTAGTATTGATGGTCCTGTCATTATTATCTCAGTATTGATTATAACTTGAGTCTCACTGTTGATTATATTTTGTCTACAGGTAGGCGTTTCTGAAGAATGGGCAGTAGCAGCACTAGTTTATCGTACATGTTAGGTAGTTTGGTTGTTTATTGTACTTGCTTAGTTCAGATGTTTATGGTACTTTAACTGCAGCAGTAGCATATCGTTTGTGGTACGTAGTTCGGTTGTGTAAACTTCTATGTACGGTTAACCTTTTGTCTTGAAACTACTGTTCGGTTATGTAAACTTCTATGTACGGTTAACATATTGTTTATGTTAGTGCTTTTGTTTATGTATTTTATGGTTTTTAAATGTGTTTATGTTTGAATGTGTATGTGTATATGTATATGTATTTTGCGGTTGTTTAATGTGTATGTGTTTATGTATTATGTTATAAGCTATGAACAAGATTGAACTGGAGGCAATGTATAGGTAGAGCTGGAATATTTTTAGTAGCGTTTCGAAAACGCTACTAAAAATGCTACAAAAAATAAAGGGTCGAAGGAGAGCATATATAGTAGCGTTTAATAAATGTGGCTACATGCTTTGTCAATAAACTGCGTCATCTATTACAGCATTTAACAAACGCTACCAAAATATTTTTGAGCAGACCAAGTACCTTTTGGTAGCGTTTTATACACGCTGCAAAAAAAGAATTTAGTGGCGTTTCATAAACACTGCATTAAAACGATTTATGGTAGCGTTGAAATAAGTGCAACTAAAAATCAGGTATTTTTAGTCGCGGGCTTTATAGCAGCGTTTATCAAAACGCTGCTAAAACTTTTAGTAGCATTTTTTGAGCGAATGTATAGGAATTCCTTTCAGATTGAAGAATGAATGGATATTAAATAAGGAATATAATAAAGTAGTAGAAAAGTGTTCAAATTTTTTAAGTAAAGGTACTGAACATTACCAGTTTAGAAAATTTTTAAAAAATTTAAAGCAAAACCTTAAAGCTTGGAATAAAGGAACAATTTCGGCTAAAGGACATATAGAAATGTTAAGAAAAGAAGGTAAGTATCTACAAAATGTAGTAGATGATAATCTAATAGATTTGGAAAATGTTAAAAAATTTATGGACAATCAAAATTTACTGTCCAATGAGACACACACACAAACACACACACAATGAATTGAAAACAACAAGCTAAAGTAGAGTGGTTAACTCAAGGAGATGACTGTAAAAAATTCTTTTATGCTAAAATGAATTGTAGAAAGCATATTAATAATATTAATAACATTTTTGATAATGCAGGTAATTCCACAAATAGTTTTAATGAAATTACAGTAAAAGCAATAAAGTACTTTGAGGGGTTATATAATTCTAAAGAGGAAGAATTAATTTCCTAAAATAATTTGCAAAACAAAGCTAAATCAAAATGTGAAGGAAATTCTTTTAACGCCAGTAGAAGAAAATGAAATCAAGTTTATTATCTTTAATTCAGGTGACAACAAAAGCCTAGGAACAGATGGTTTCAATGCCAAATTTTATAAGTCACATTGGGGTAGTATTAAGGAAAAGGTATTTAAAGTGGTTACTGAATTTTTCAGTCAAGCGAGACTGCTAAAAAGCATTAATCATACTTTTATAACTTTAACCGAAAAGAGAAAGAATCCTTCAAGTTTAGGGGATTATAGGCCTATATCATGTGGCAATTCTATTTATAAAATTATTGCAGCAATATTATGTAATAGAATGAAAATGTTTTTGCCTTTTTTAATTTCTTAGAATCGAAGTGCATTCATTCCAGGCAGATTGTTATATGAAAATTCTCCACTAGCACATGGGATGGTGAGAATAGTAAACTAGGTGATAATATATGCTTTAAAATAGACTTACAAAAAGCATATGATAGGATCAACAAAAAGTTTATTTACCATATTATGGAAAGTATGGGTTTCCCAAAGAAATCCTATTATCTTATATATGAATGTATCAATACACCATCATATTCAGTGCTTATTCAAGGAAAACCGATTGGTTTTATCCAAAATAATAGGGGTAAGGTAGGGTGACCCACTATGACCTTACCTATTTACCATGGTGATGGAAAATTTCTCAATTTTAATTGAGCTAGAGAATATAAAAGGCAACATTAATCCAATTAATAAAATACAACCTTGTATTACTCATTTAATTTATGCTGATGATTTGATATTGTTTATAAAAGAAAATTATTCTAATTCTATTGCTACTAAAGGTGTGCTTGAGTGTTTGTATAACTATGCAGATTTACAGATCAATGAGTTTAAGAGCAAGGCATACTTTAGCAAATACAACAAATATAAGAAAGAAGTGCTAGAAATTTTAAACATATCAAAAAGAACATTACCAATCAAGTATTTGGGATTACCATTATCAACAAATCAGATAAGAGATTCTGACTGTGCAGTGCTAATAGAAAAAATACAAGACAAGATGGAAACATGGTCAAGTAAATTGCTATCTATTACAGGCAGAACATAGCTAATCAAAACAGTTATATATGCAATCATATTATACCAGATACAAACCTATCATATTCCTGTAGCATCAGTGAAGAAAATAGAAGATGTCTAGATTTTATTTGGAAAGGAGGACATCATAAAGTTGCATGTGAGAAGTTATGTAGACCTAAAAAAGAGGGAGGTATTGGATTAAGAAATATTGCAGACTTAAGCATGACATGTCATTTGAAGTTATTTTGGAGATTTTTAAAAAGCGATTCATTGTGGGCAAGATGGATGAAACATAAATATCTTAAGAGGGCCAATTTCTAGAGTTTCATTTCAAAAAACAATCTCTCAAACACATGGAAACAGATCATAAATTGTAGTGAAAAAGGAAAGCAACTTCTACAAAGACATTTTAAAGATGGAAATGAACTAGTTTATGGTTTGACCCATGGTATAAGCAGGAGTCTTTCATAAATAAATTAGGTTGGAACAATATGCTAATATTGGGCGGAGCTAATGCTACAGTTTCAATGATCATCAACAATAATCAATGACAACCATGGCTACATCCAACTCCAAGTCCACACAAAAATGATACAAGTAAAATACCATTGGACAATATGTTAGAAATGATTCATTGGGGGTGGTTAACAAGCAATAAGGGCAAATTTTCCTTTAAAACGACATTGGAGCATATCAGAAATAAGCAATAGGAAGTAGATTGGTTCAAATGTATATAGAACAAGGCTATTTGCCCTAAGATGGCCTTTTGTACTTATTTTGCAATTAACAAACGCTTCCAAGAGACAGAACAAGCAAGTGGGGAAAATCAGAAATTTTAGTATGCCATATATGTGAAAGTATGTCTTAATCATATGAACATTTATTTTTCGAGTGTACTTATTCACAATACTTATGGCAAGTAGCAATCAATAAATTAGAGTTGCAACAGAGCAGCATTACATCTCTAAAGGAAGCAGTGCAACACATAGCAACAATTTCATATCAAAATCAGAAAGCAGAGGTTATGCAAACATTCTTATCACCACAATGACATATCATATGTGAAAAGAACATAACAATCGGGTGCATAATAACAAAGTTGCCAAAAAGAGAAGATATGGACTTGCATAGAAACAGAAAGTAATATTATGTTTAATAAACAGAAGAAAAGGGAAAGAGAACAAACCGGGTCTATATACTTATCTGACAAATGAATAGTAGAGGTAGGGAGCAAATATATTGAAAGAAACCTTCATCATCCGAAAGTCCACTAAAGTTCAGATCTTCAACATAATGGTATTATAGCTGAAGAGATCAAAGAATCTAACCAAGCAGATGGACATGAAGTAGGGTTGACTTTAGCAAACGTCATGACAGCAAGGCATATCCCAAATTTTGGTCGAAACTTAGCAAAATCGTC
The DNA here is from genome assembly GCA_030737815.1 of Allium fistulosum. Classification (NCBI taxonomy): domain Eukaryota; kingdom Viridiplantae; phylum Streptophyta; class Magnoliopsida; order Asparagales; family Amaryllidaceae; genus Allium; species Allium fistulosum. The sequence continues at coordinate 1,123,202,981 of CM060902.1, read as the reverse complement.
AGATCTGGATGCGATGAGCCTAGATCTAAAGATTATGAAGTTATTAATAGCAGAACTACAGAAGGAGCAAACCTTAGAGCTCGAATTTGTGAAATGAGAGGCTCGTTTAATGATTGCCTGTTTTATTGGGAGTGAGGAGAGACAAGTAAAGTATAGGAAGCAGAGAGTTGAAGTATTATTAGCAATTTTGAAACACGAAGACCTGTCATTTTTTAGAGTTTTGAAGAGGAAGTAGCGGCGTTGTATAATATGAAGCGAGCTAGGATTTGAGATATTTTATGAGTCGGTTGTATTTTGGTTATATATTCGTTTTTGTAGTTTGGGCCATGGGCCGTTGTTAAACTATTTCATTAAAAAAAATTTATTTATATTCTCAGAATAATCTAACATATAAATAACAAACACAATTCCACAACATAAATCGATGAATGACACTGAATACCGATATCTATAATCATCAACAACGAATATACCCAATTTTGAACAGTACAATGACAAATGTAATCCAACGTACATACAGATAAACAATATAACTATACTTTCGTCATTTTCCTATATATCATCAAATCCGTTTTTAAAACTTAGGGGCTTCTCCACTAAGATGCATCTGAGCCTGCTTATCATCGTATATCCATCCAAACTTCTCCATAAACGGGTTTTCCAAATTACTAGGCGGGTACTCATCTATACACTCCCTCCACACTCCTCCATCGTCCTCCGAATCCTTCATCACAATCCACAAGCTACTGTTACACTTAAACCCACCCCCTACAGTCAGCATCATCAGCCTATCACCTTTCTTCAGTCTTTTCTTCGCTTCCATATACGCCAGCACATACCAAACACTGCTTCCGGAAGTATTGCCAAACCTATGCAATGCCATTCTAGCAGGTTCCAGATCCTTCTCTCCTAAACCCAGTCCTTTTCCCACTCCATCAATCACAGCAGTCCCACCCGTATGCACGCAGAAGTGATCCACCCCAGTTTTGAAATCAGGCGCAGCAACCTTGGCCTTTCCTTTCTCTCCACAGGCTTTCCTGATCATTGTATTTTTTACGTTCTGCACCAAATATCGTATAATTTCTTTTAAAGGCAGCACTTTAGGAACAAATACACGTAAGTTTTCAACAACTGCCTGTGCAGCTGCTTTGGGCAGGTCTTTGCTAAGATCCATGCCTCCACGGTGGTCTTCATCTTCTGTATGCACCGCAACGTTGTGGGCCAGGTCGCTTCGGCCCAGGTGGGTTCGGATTAGTGTTTTTAAGTAGAGTTTGGAGCGGTTTCTGTACTTGGGATCGTTGGATAGTAGGACTGAGCAGCCTCCGCATCTGAAGAGGACGTTGCCCAGCATCATTGATCTTTTTTTGCCTGAGTACCAGTTTGGCGCTATTGATTCAGAGGTCACGATTAAGGCTAGCATGTTTTTGTGTACTTTTAGCAGGTTTTGTACGAGGTCGAGCGCGATTAGACTTGCGCTGCACCCCATGCCAGATAGGTTGTAGATCTTGATGTCTTCTCTCATCCTGTACTTTGAATGATTTGGTTAATTTTGCTTTCCTAGTTTTACTAAAAAAAGTGTTTGATGCTTAGTAATTATTCTGCGACAAGCGTTTAATGACTAATTAGACACTTTTTTTTAAAAGCATATGGGATACTTTGCCCTCATTTATTATGTCTCATGTCCTCGTCAGTCCCATCTATCTAGGATGAGATGATATGTGCATATGAAAACACGATTACATTAAGGACACCTGGACATGAGATCTCAACTTCTTTTTAACTTAAAAACAAACGGAACCACACTTTTACAAGTTTTGTTAAAAGGGTACATTAACTAGACTACATATATAAGGTTAACTGTATTCACCTGTAGTGGTTGACAATTCGAGCTGATAGAGAAGGAGCAGGACAAAACATGGAGACATTAAGCACCAAAGCATCTATTTCAGTGGGTTTGAACCCTGTCTTCTTGAAAAGAGCATCAAGCATCCCCCAAAAGCATTCATCCATTTCATACATGGAATCATCAAGAGTAGGGCAGTCCTCATCGCCTCTAACGATGTTACGAGGACCATAAGTGTGCTCTCCTATGCCCGAACTAACTATCATTTTCAAAAGAAAACGATATTCCTCCAGTCCAAGGCATTTGTTTCGCAACACTATTTCACGGCAAAAGTCGGTAGGGATTTTACGATCATCGGTTGGTTTATAACACATGTAGTCAATGAGGTAACAACTACTGTTTCTCCACCTATCAAAGAGTTTGTACAATAGGATTAAAGATATGAAGAGAAGTATGACAGCTGATTGTAAGAGAGAGAGCTCCATATGATATGATTTAGCTGTAGAGTAGTGCTACTTTCTTTATTTGTATGGAAGCTGCATGAAATTATATAAGAAGTTTGGTACACATAGAGAAGGGTGCAATAAATGAATTTTATTAATGAAGATGATCCAACAGCCATCAACTTTGAATCTTTAATTAGTGCATTAAGAGCAAAATTAGCTTACTGATATCATGCCAGCAAAATACAGCAAACACAACATTGTTCATTACACTATTATTTAACCCCACATTCCACAATACAACAATTTTCAGTAAGTAGGATGTAACTACTGATCATTTCTATCTAGCCCCACATTCCAATTATTTTTAATATGCATATGCATATTTCAATAATAACAATCCAATATGGTAACTAGAAGAAATGACACCCAAAGTCTAGTGTGCATATATGCATATATATAGTATCAACTAGAATGAAAAGCTATGCCAAATAATGAGTAAGTAAACCGGCAAAACCCAAAATACATGCTCGAATTATTGTTCCACTTACAGTAGATCACCAGTTTGATATTTGTAAACACAGATCCAATAATGCATGTATAAGTAACAAAAATATTGGTGAAACACGTGTCATTAGAAACCAAATTAGTTCAGGTTTGAGTCCCTTGAAGTTGATATAGCCCTTTCAGGAAAAAAATCCTAACAAATGTTATTTTTTTACCAGAAGCAATTACCAGTAAAAACGAATTATTAAGTTTATGCTAAACATATTCTAAAGTTTATGAAAGCAATAAAGGATCCGCTAGGAATCTTTTCGGAAATATATCTTGAGAAATGATGTAATAGTGGAAATTAGTGGGTTCCACAGTACAATCATTAATTTTTATATAATTACTCGAGAAATGCTAAGCTGGGAAGAGTTGCTTATACTTGCTAGCTGATTTGTGAGAAGTGGTAAGCAATCGATGATAACATGTAAATAATGATTGATGGAGTGGTAAGCTGGGAAGGGAGTATAGCAATGCTCTCTCAAAGGTAGAGTGTTGCTAGCATTTCTCAATACGCCTTTATCTATCAGCTCTAAATGACATTATGATGAGTCATTTAACGTATCAATATTAAGACTAGGGCTGCACACAACCCATATCCAACCCGACCCAACCCACCAACCCGATCCAACCCACATCAACCCAACTCAACCCATCCTAGCTCAGGTCGGATATGGGTTACAATTTGTAACCCATACTATATATGGGTCGGGTGTGTTATTTTGTTCAACCCAACCCTACTTTAACCCAACTCAACCCTATATTAAAAACCTAATTTAATATCAATACACTTAAAATTAGAATAGTCTAATCCTAGAATAATGTTTATGTATTCTATAGTAAATATACGAAAAAACATATTTTATGTCAACCCAAACAAGATAGAATTTGGCAAAGATATTCCAAAGGGCATTTTAATGTATTTTAAAATGAAACACTTGTTCTACTATGTAGTGAACTAATTTCATATGATGTGTTTTACAATGAAATTTTAATAAAATATATGTTATAATGAATTAGTTAGTTTAAGTGCGTTATGCTAGCTAAAATCTAATATATTATGTTGAACATTTTAATATTATTTTTTGAAAATATTCCCTTATATTCTCATTTTTTATTAGATTCATGCAACCCAACCCAACCCTACTAAATCCGACCCAACCCATACTTCGACCCAACCCATATCCAACCTCATATAGGGTCGGATACGGGTTGAGCTACCTTAAACCCATACCTATGCGGGTCGGATGAAATATTTGGTCTGACCCGACTCAACCCATACTTTGTGCAGCCCTAATTAAGACAAAAGGAAGTCATTTTCCATTCTGTTAAGCTAATAACTTTCAGTACAATAATGCGTACAATATCCTCAAATTTTAATTTTGACACAATCACAGTTGACCAAATAACTCTAATGCATAGGCCACGTAAATGAAATGCACTAGATATGAATAAGCATGAAAATGTAAAATAATATCACCTATGATATGATAGTTTGAAGACACTTGCGAATAATCTTCAATGGTTGATGAGCATCCCACAGCATGAATATTCAGTTATTTTAAATCGTATAATATCAACTTGCATTTTTCTCCTCTGCAGTTGCAGACGACAATCGAGATGCTTTTTCTCCCACAGCCAACAGCTTCAACAAAAAGCAGCTTCTGTATTCTGCTGCAGACATACAAGGAAACTTTTGAAAATGTTATTATTTCTGGAAATGATGTATATTCTTGTAGCCCATTTTCAAGTCAAATGAATTATAAAATTGATACTAATGATGAGAACATAAAATCGATACCAATGATCAGAAAAATAAAGAGTAAAATAAAATAAAATGAAGAACTACGAAATAAAACTAAACCTAAAACCAAAGTCAGAATGACATGCAAATTTTACTTTTCAACAAACTGGTTCATTCAAATTTATATCGATTTCTAACTATATACATGTCATGCTGAACCAACTTATTTCCTTGAATATACCATCAAGACTCAAACCATAAATTAGTAATATGTAACTTGTACTTGTAACTCTGATATAAACTCTAATAGCATTATTGTACAAAATAGAACTCAAATACACTGTTATTTGTAGTGATCAGTTATATTATTCCACAAATATTTAATGGAGAAAATGAAACAATAAAAAAGTTGAACATATAGGATGTTGCCAATCAAATACTGAATTGAATGTTCAGTTATTACATGTCTGCTGTGGACCAAACAGTAAGAGAAGGGTAAGAAGAGAAGCCCTGCCATCCATATAAAATTTTCCACAGTTATTTTGGGCTGGTATAAGGACAGTGACAGCACAAATTGTCAGATTCGTACTATTCAAATGAAAATTCGTCCATGTATTATTTTATCTCCCAACAAACTTCTAGCTGGTTTGATTTATTGATCATTGTAATCCTTGAGCAAGCACACACCTAAATTTCGGTTGTTACACCATCAAAAATATGCTTCAGTCGTACATCGAAGAATAGTAAATTTTATGTGATTCAGTATGTCCTTTTAATTTGAGAATTTTTTTAATAAGAGCATCTTCAATAGGAGTGTATATGTAACCCCAAATCTCTCTCCAACAAGAGTGTAGATTTTGTACCCGATTGCAAATTAAGATCATTTGGTTCATGATCTATAATCGATTTGGACGCTTATTTAACAAACGTCCATGAACAAACGTACACTTGTTCAATAAACACTGGTAATAGGCGCTTGTTGAACAAACATCTGAAAATTTAGACGCTTATTCAACAAACGCAACATAACGGCTGCTTCCAACGGTTTCCTTTTTTCTCATATAAAACTATACTGAAACTTCAATTTCTTATTACAACAATCAACTACGTCTCTTTCGTGAAAATGTTTTATGATTTTGACGTCGATCCTGCAAGATGTAATTTCAAGGGGTTTGATTTTGATGACAACACTAATAGGAATCAAAAAAAAACTTACTGAAATAACAAGAATCCTTATTATTCAGTTGAAGAACAAAGCAACAAGGCTTATATAGCTTTAAAAAAAAAACCGGAAACAATCAAAGAACATTCAAAGATCCTAAAGACGTGGAAAAACCAAGCCCCAAGGATAGGCATTTATTGACAAGTTGATAACCAATTCAAATAATAAAATATTTCACATTTCCTCCCTTAAACTAAAAGCTACAAGCATTCAATTTATATCTTTTTGTGAGCTGTAATGACCCGTAAATTTTGATAATTAAAACTATTAAATTTAATAAGATTTTAGAATTTAATATTGTGTGAAATTAAAAATTTATGATTTATTAATGAGGAAACAATTAGAATGTAATTTAATAATGTTGATTTAATGTAATTGATAACTATTTTAATGTAATTTCAATCAATTAAAATAATTGTAAAATTAATTTGGTGATAATCGTACATAAGGAAATAAATTAAATGTTGTATTAAATGGTGGGATTGTATGTAATCAATTGGAATTGAATATGAATTAATAAGTGATGTGTAAGTAGTTATAACATTTGTTTGTAAATAATAAATTTATAAATATGATTAAATTACTTAAAAGTAACAATTGTTTATTTATCATCTCATTTTAATATGTTGAAATAATTTGGAAATCAATAAAAATTTAATGTAAATCAAATTTTGCAGTTAATATGAATTAAGATGATAACTGTAAAATATGAATGTAATAAAATGTAAACCGATGTTAATTATATTCATAAGGTGATAGCTGATTTAACAATAAGAGTGGAAATCAAAATAAAAAATTTATTCGGATTTAAAATATAATTAACTAGGATTTTATTATAGTGTAATTGAACGTTGAATTTAACGAAATATTTTAATAGAAAATTTAACATAGAAAATTTATTTTGATAGATTATTAATTTCTGTGTAATCTAGAATGATGAAATTATTAACTATTAAATTTGAATTTAAAAGTGATTTAATCAATTTAATAATAAATTATTAATTAATGTGAAATTAGCTATTTTGTCCACTGTTTCGGATTTCGACGAAACCAGTTTCATCGGGTCCGTAACAGGGAATTATTGTAGGATTTCAAGTGTTGTAGAGATCGGACTCACCGTTTGATCGTGCGGTCTCGAAACGCGTAGAAATCAATTTAATGAATTCACTTAAAATAATCTGATTTTGAAAGCTAACTTCTGTATACAATGAAAATTGGGTTTGAAACTAGTTCCATTAAGTTTAAAAATATCAAAAACATATATTTCAATATATTGGATGACCCACTTTAGTTTCGGAGACGAAACGAGCTTTTCAGGTCGTTATTATCGTTTCGACCCAATTCGATATGTTATTCATTCTTATCTGTCTTCGTCCATATAAATAGATTTCTAACTGAAACACAAGCAGCCATTTCTTATTTCTGTACGTACTGTCATCTTCAATCTATCTGCTTCTTCCTCCTTCCCAATGGCTGCAAATCCAAAACCCTAATTTCAAATTCAAATTCAAATCGAAAGTCAAACTCCTCAAACTATGTCATATTATATATCGTTAGAAAGCTCTCGATGAGCGCAATCTACTGCTGCAATTCGTTTTTCCAACCGAATCACCGTTTGTCTAGAAATTGGCGATCTTTCTCACCTGTCAGTTGCTAGTATTTTTGATCCAACGGTGGATTTTCATCCAATTGGCGATCGGGGAGTGGCGTCTGGAAGAGGAAGGCGAGCAGGTCGTAGATCTGGTATTCATTCATCTCCAGTTCACGCGAATTCGCGCTCAAAGGCGAGGCGGCGCGAAGCTTTTCTGGTGGTCAGAGCATGTGCGCGCGGCCATGGAGTGGGCGGCTCGTCGAGGTGGTAGTGTCGATGGCCTCTGATCGGAGTGAAGCAGGACGTGGAGGTGGCGTTGTCGTGGTTTGAGCAGCGGCTGAAGGTTCGTGAGTTGCCGCTAGGGTTAGAACATGGTATGATTATTTACAAAATTACTCTTATTCTATTTTTTAATTTTGATTCAAGTTTTAAAGCTTCTAACGCTAATAACTTTTTCAAACGAGCTCGGATTTGGACGCGGGTTTCTCCGTTGTGACCGTATCGGAATTCCGGACATTATATAACTGGTTTGGTCGAATTCTAAGACTGTTGGATTTTTGGGCTATATTTGGATTTTGAATCGATTTGAAATCAATGATGAGTGTTTTAACCCACTCAAAAGTACTAAATCATCCTATGTTAGTTAAATTAAATTTACGATGTGATTAGAAATTTATTGATTGATGTTTGATATTTAAATTATCATTCAAATTTAATTTGAATTTATATTGAATTTAATTGCCATTTGAATTAATATTGGAATTTAATCGCCAGTAAAATACCATATAATGATAGCCAGTTTATTTGTTGTAATTTATTGGTTGATTTGAATGATGATTGTGATGGATGTCTAATTGTTAATATTTAGATGATTGGATGTTATATTTATTTTATATGTTGTTATCACACTGCAAGTTCCCTTAGTTATTGTTAGGAAAATCACTATGGGTTGAAATGATACTTACCCGAATGGTCTTATAGATTAGGGAAAAATCATTATGGGTTGAAATGATAAACTCGATCGATTTTATGGATTTGGAAAATTTTGATATGGGATTGTGGGTTGAAATGATATATACCCGTAAATTTAAATTATTGCGGGTTGAAATGATATATAGCTGTATCACTTGACCATAGGGTAGAAAATTATATACGGACACCGAATTGGTTAAATTAAATGATTTTGATTCTCTCCACTATCTCTACAAGATCCAAGTGCTAATCTGATTTATAGGCTTTTTGTAATCAATTGAGCGAGAGAAGGTGTGATTGTTGCCCTGGAAATCAATTGGGTGAACTTGTTGCCCGGTAAATCAAGTATCTCTACCCAGAGGATTGTGATTCTGGAGGGTGTACCTCGTAGCCTTGAAACCGAGGGTTGTAATTGTTGAATTGATTTTGAAAGAAAATCCGTACTTAGTTGTGCGGGACTGGATGTAGGATAACTCCGAACCAGTATAAAATCCGGTGTGTTCTTTCCTTTACTGCTTTTACTTTATATTTGCATCTGTGTTTGATTCTGTGTTCATATCTGTGTCTGATTAGTGTATACATTGTTAACAAATTAAGATAAACTCAAAAAGATTAACAAATTTCTTAAAACACTATTCACCCCTCCTCTAGTGTTAAGTCTAGCCTTAAGATCCTTAATCTGCATTTCTCACATTTGGTATCGGAGCTTTGTTTTCAAAAGTTTCATAATCTAAATTTTGAAAAGTTTTAAAATGGCTATTTTTGAAAAATCTGTTAAAACTAGTTTAGAATTGTTTAAATCATCATTGTTCCATGAGTCTGCATATGAATTTTATTCAAATTCTAGTTGTCTACCCAAATTTTATAATGTGCAGGAAAGATGCTTTATGGGTATTAAGGAATCAATCCACAATGGACAATCTGTGCAGATCAAAAGGAATAAGTGAATACTTGATAGTGGATGCTCTAGACACATGACTGGTAATCCGGATATGCTGAATAATATTATATACAAAGACGGAGGACTGGTTAACTTTGGAGACAACTCGAAAGGATACGTGATTGGCATCGGCAATGTCGGTAACTCTGAAACTACTATTATTACTAATGTTTTGCTAGTTAAGAATCTGAAACACAATCTGCTAAGTATAAGTCAACTATGTGATAAAGGATATAAAATTAAATTTGAAAAAGATAAATGTCATATTGAAGATAATAACTCAACCATAATATTTGAGGGAATTAGGAAAAAGAATATTTATATTATTAGTATGAAAGTTTCAAATGATAACCAATGTCTTTTGGAAAATACAAGTGACCCTTGGATTTGGCATAAGAGATTTGGACATTTGAATTTCAAACTCTTATCTAGACTGTCAAAACATGATCTAGTAAGAGGCCTCCCTAAAATGAATTTTAAAGTAGATAGTTTATGTGATGCATGTCAATTAGGAAAGCTTAGAAAGAGTTCCTTTAAATTAAAAGATATGATTTCAACTTCAAAACCCCTTGAGTTACTTCATCTTGATTTATTTGGTCCATCTCAAATTCAGTCAATAAATCATAGTAAATATGTTTTTGTAATTATAGATGATTATTCTAGATTTACATGGACAATCTTTTTGAAACATAAAAGTGATACTTTTGAATGTTTTAAGAACTTTACAAAAAGGATTCAAAATCAATTATCTTTAAAAATTATAACTATTCGTAGTGATCATGGTGGTGAATTTGAAAATGAAAAGTTTGAGGAATTCTGCAATAAGAAGGGAATAACTCACAATTTCTCATTTCCAAGAACTCCACAACAAAACGGAGTAGTTGAACGTAAAAATAGAACGATACAAGAGTGTGCGAGAACTATGCTTTCAGATAGTAATTTACCAAAACACTTTTGGGCAGAAGCTGTTGCTACCGCCTGTTATATTTTGAATAGAATTTTAATTAGACCTTTAACTGATAAGACACCTTATGAACTTCTTTATGGAAAGAAACCTAAGGTATCATACTTCAGAATTTTTGGAAGTAAATGCTTTATTTTAAATACAAAAGATAATTTGGATAAATTTGATCCTAAATCCGACAAAGGAATCTTTATCGAATATTCTAATAGAAGTAAAGCTTATAGAGTTTTTAATTTAAGATCTAACACCATCATAGAAACAATGCATGTTTCGTTTGATGAAAATTTAAAAGATTTTGAAATTACAAATGATGAAGAAGGTTTAATTACTCAAAATCAGGAATCAACCGAAATTAATAATGAAATTAATCATCCTAATAAAAGGATTAAACTTTTAAAAGATCATCCTATTGAAAATATAATAGGAGATATGCAATCTATTGTTACAACTAGAAATCAACTAAGTAAAATGAGTAATGTAGCATTTATATCATCTATTGAACCCAAAAATTCTAAAGAAGCATCAACTAATGATTCATGGATTTTGGCTATGCAAGAAGAATTAAATCAATTCACTAGAAATAAAGTTTGGGAACTTGTTCCTAGACCTGAAGATAAAACTATAATTGGAACTAAATGGGTCTATAAAAATAAAATGAATGAACAAGGTGAGGTCGTTAGAAATAAAGCACGATTACTCGCCCAAGGTTATTGTCAAGAAGAAGGTATAGATTGTGACGAAACCTTTGCTACTGTAGCAAGATTAGAAGCCATTAGGATTCTACTTGCTTTCGCAAATCATAATAATTTCAAATTATTTCAAATGGATGTTAAAAGTGCATTTTTAAATGGATTTGTAAAAGAAGAAGTATATGTTGAACAACCACCACTTTTTAAAGATGAAAAATTACCAAACCATGTGTACAAATTTAAGAAAGCTTTATATGGTCTAAAACAAGCTCCTAGAGCCTGGTATGATAGACTAAGATCTTATTTATTAAAATCAAATTTTGAAATTGGTAAAATAGATAATACTCTTTTTATTAAAAGAAATAAAAATGATATTCAACTAGTTCAAGTATACGTAGATGATATCATTTTTGGTTCAACTAACTTCGAAATGAATAAAGAATTTTCTGAAATAATGGCAAAAGAGTTTGAGATGAGTCATATGGGTGAATTAAACTTCTTTCTAGGATTGCAAATAAAACAGTTAGATAATGGTATTTTTATTAGTCAAGAAAAATATGCTAAAGAACTAGTTGATAAATTTGGTTTGACTACTACGAGTGGAAAACCTACTGCTATGGCAACCAATGAATATCTAAGTAAAGAAGATCTCTCGAAAGATGTAGATCAAAAGTTGTATAGAGGAATGATCGGATCATTGCTCTATATCACTGCTAGTAGACCTGATATCATGCATAGTGTATGTCTCTGTGCAAGATATCAATCTCATCCTAAAGAAACTCACTTAAAAGCTGTAAAACGTATCATAAGATATATTAAACACACCTCTGATTATGGCTTATTTTATCCTAAAAATGATTCATTTGATTTAATATCATACTGTGATGCTGACTATGCTGGATGTAAATCAGACCGAAAAAGTACAAGTGGAACTTGTCACCTTTTGGGACATTCTCTGGTTTCCTAGTTTAGTAAAAAGCAAAATACAGTTTCTCTATCAACAACTGAAGCAGAGTATATTTCTGCTGCTTTGGCTTGTTCTCAAGTAATATACATGCAACAAACCTTAAGAGATTTTGGATTAAATATCTCAAAATCGCCAATTTATTGTGATAATACTAGTGCAATAAATTTATCTAAAAATCCTACTCATCATGCTCGAACTAAACATATTGATATTCGACATCATTTTCTTAGAGATAATATAACTAAAGAAGTAATTACTCTCGAATATATAAACTCTGAGAATCAAACTGCTGATATCTTAACAAAACCCTTAAATGAATCAATATTTACTAAATTAAGAAGAGAATTAGGCATTTGTTCTATAACTGCAATATAAAATATAAATAACAAGTACAATTAATAATTAATAAATCATAGAGTTAAAATATAAGGACCATGTCGACATCCCCTAGGAAGACATGTCGACATGTAATGTTTTTATTTTTTTAAATTTTCCCACCAAAATTCAAAAATTTAGTTATATATTCTTCTCTATTTTGAATTCTTATTCATTCTCTCTGTTTTCTCTTCATTTTCTATTCTGAAATATATAAAATAATGGCATCTTCCTCTAAATCAAACATAAAATCAACTTTCTCATTCCCCTCTCCTACTTTTGGTCCATTCCAATGCACTACTCTCGCACGTGTAACTAAATTGGAGGAGTCTATGAAGGATACTCTTCAGATGTTGACTGAAATTCAAGTGACTCAACTTCGTATGGTGAAAGAGCAAGAGAGGCAAGGCAAGATTCTTAGGAATTTACAAAAATTCCTAATGGATAACCAGGCCAACCCTATCTTGATCGATGAAGACTCTTCACTCAATCAAGAACATGAGGTCAGCGACGAAGAAGAAGAACCAATGGAAGAAGCACACGAGGAGGATGATGACCAAGTAGTATGCGTTGGAGAAGTGTGTTTCGACAAAAATGGGAATCTTGTCGAACAACGTGGAAGTTTCTGTTTCCACTATCCAAACTGTTCAATTCATAAATCTCCTATGTTCAGAAACACACATTAGTTTCTTCTCTTTCTTTCCGTTGTTGTTTGTCTTTTTATGTTTTCCAAACGCAAATGTAAATACAACCATACTTGTAATAAATAAACTCGTGTTCTTATATGTGTTAGTATTATTGTGAATTCTTAGTTAGGATAGTTAATAGTTTAGGATTATATTGTAGTATTAGATTTAAGTGTTAATTATTTATGATAACGCTATCATTATAATCACACATCATAAAGTGATATCTTTTAGGGGGAGTTATATAGTTTGGAGTTATCTAGTTTAGAGTAAGTTTTTGTTGATGACAAAGGGGGAGAAGTATAAAATAGGATAGTTAGACATAGATTAAGGGGGAGTTATTAGAAGTATTAGGATAGAAGTGATATTTTATAAACATAGGTTGTCATCATCAAAAAGGGGGAGATTGTTAGTCCCTGAGGAGTTGGTTTTGATGACAACAACCTTACTTAGAATTAGATTATAAAATATATAATACTAACATTATTGTGTAGATATATATAGATATGTTTGTAGGTACTAAAGAATGAAGAACTGTACAGTATAAAGATTCAAGATCAAAGATTGAAGATATCAAGATTCAAGACTTATGAGTATCAAGAATTTCAAGAGTTCAAGTTTCCAAGATAAGTTATATAGTTAGGAATATTGTTAAAACTCATAGAAAGGCACTGACATCTTAAAATATATTTTATTCGTGGAATGGAATCCACTTCGTGCTCGTTAAAGGGATGGAACCCTAAGTAGGATGGAACCTACGAAAATCTAGTGGGACATTGTTTTGTATCCACTAATCTTAATTCAAATGATTTTTCAAAATTATCTTGTTTTCGAAATGATTTCAAAACTTTCCTTTGAAAAAGATTCAAAACCCTCGATTCCGATTTTAAATAATTTTAGCCTCAAAACATCTTTATTTTCAGACAAAATTACTCCTGATTTTAAACTGTCTTTTCAAATAATATACTTAACATCTAAATTATTTACTTTGATTTAAATTATGGTTAAAATAATATATATATATATATATTGTTCTTTATATTTACTTATGAATTTCAACTATATTCAAGTATATTTATAAAGTTTTAAATAGTTTTTATATAAGATAAATATTATTTTTATAAAAATTCAAAACATCAAATTTGGCTGAGGGATGTCGACATGCCCATAGGCACCATGTCGACATGGTGACAGTTTAATTCAAATTTCAAAAGAAGTGTCTATTCGCCATAACTCTTCATGAATGATCATGGCTGTTGTTCTTCTATAAATATATAGGGGTCAATTTCAACGAATTTAAATACATTTTTTCTGGTATTTCACTTCTCTTCTTCTTCCACTTTCTTATTTACAAATTACACCATTACTCTGCCGAAATCAATATCGAATCTAACTAGATAATTTCTGGTTTTGATTCTCTCCACTATCTCTACAAGGTCCAAGTGCTAATCTGAGTTATAGACTTTTTGTAATCAATTGAGTGAGAGAAGGTGTGATTGTAGCCCTGGAAATCAATTGGGTGAACTTGTTGCCCGGTAAATCAAGTATCTCTACCCAGAGGATTGTGATTCCGGAGGGTGTACCTCGTAGCCTTGAAACCGAGGGTTGTAATTGTTGAATTGATTTTGAAAGGAAATCCGTACTTAGTTGTGTGGGACTAGATGTAGGGTAACTCCGAACCAGTATAAAATCCGGTGTGTTCTTTCCTTTACTGCTTTTACTTTATATTTGCATCTGTGTTTGATTCTGTGTTCATATCTGTGTCTGATTAGTGTATACATTTTTAACAAATTAAGATAAACTCAAAAATATTAACAAATTTCTTAAAACACTATTCACCCCCCCTCTAGTGTTAATTCTAGCCTTAAGATCCTTAATCTGCATTTCTCACATTTGGTATCGGAGCTATGTTTTCAAAAGTTTCATAATCTGAATTTTGAAAAGTTTTAAAATGGCTATTTTTGAAAAATCTGTTAAAACTAGTTTAGAATTGTTTAAATCATCATTGTTCCATGAGTCAGCATATGAATTTTATTCAAATTCTAGTTGTCTACCCAAATTTAATAATGTGCAGGAAAGATGCTTTATGGGTATTAAGGAATCAATCCACAATGGACAATCAGTGCAGATCAAAAGGAATAAGTGGATACTTGATAGTGGATGCTCTAGACACATGACTGGTAATCCGGATATGCTGAATAATATTATATACAAAGACGGAGGACTGGTTAACTTTGGAGACAACTCGAAAGGATACGTGATTGGCATCGGCAATGTCGGTAACTCTGAAACTACTATTATTACTAATGTTTTGCTAGTTAAGAATCTGAAACACAATCTGCTAAGTATAAGTCAACTATGTGATAAAGGATATAAAATTAAATTTGAAAAAGATAAATGTCATATTGAAGATAATAACTCAACCATAATATTTGAGGGAATTAGGAAAAAGAATATTTATATTATTAGTATGAAAGTTTCAAATGATAACCAATGTCTTTTGGCAAATACAAGTGACCCTTGGATTTGGCATAAGAGATTTGGACATTTGAATTTCAAACTCTTATCTAGATTGTCAAAACATGATCTAGTAAGAGGCCTCCTAAAATGAATTTTAAAGTAGATAGTTTATGTGATGCATGTCAATTAGGAAAGCTTAGAAAAAGTTCCTTTAAATTAAAAATATGATTTCAACTTCAAAACCCCTTGAGTTACTTCATCTTGATTTATTTGGTCTATCTCAAATTCAGTCAATAAATCATAGTAAATATGTTTTTGTAATTATAGATGATTATTCTAGATTTACATGGACAATATTTTTGAAACATAAAAGTGATACTTTTGAATGTTT
Organism: Allium fistulosum; assembly: GCA_030737815.1. Lineage (NCBI taxonomy): Eukaryota > Viridiplantae > Streptophyta > Magnoliopsida > Asparagales > Amaryllidaceae > Allium > Allium fistulosum. The sequence continues at coordinate 1,123,187,145 of CM060902.1, read as the reverse complement.
TAAGAACTTTACAAAAAGGATTCAAAATCAATTATCTTTAAAAATTATAACTATTCGTAGTGATCACGGTGGTGAATTTGAAAATGAAAAGTTTGAGGAATTCTGCAATAAGAAGGGAATAACTCACAATTTCTCATTTCCAAGAACTCCACAACAAAACGGAGTAGTTGAACGTAAAAATAGAACGATACAAGAGTGTGCGAGAACTATGCTTTCAGATAGTAATTTACCAAAACACTTTTGGGCAGAAGCTGTTGCTACCGCCTGTTATATTTTGAATAGAATTTTAATTAGACCTTTAACTGATAAGACACCTTATGAACTTCTTCATGGAAAGAAACCTAAGGTATCATACTTCAGAATTTTTGGAAGTAAATGCTTTATTTTAAATACAAAAGATAATTTGGATAAATTTGATCCTAAATCCGACAAAGGAATCTTTATCGAATATTCTAATAGAAGTAAAGCTTATAGAGTTTTTAATTTAAGATCTAACACCATCGAATAAACAATGCATGTTTCGTTTGATGAAAATTTAAAAGGTATTGAAATTACAAATGATGAAGAAGATTTAATTACTCGAAATCAGGAATCAACCGAAATTAATAATGAAATTAATCATCCTAATAAAAGGATTAAACTTTTAAAAGATCATCCTATTGAAAATATAATAGGAGATATGCAATCTATTGTTACAACTAGAAATCAACTAAGTAAAATGAGTAATGTAGCATTTATATCATCTATTGAACCCAAAAATCCTAAAGAAGCATCAACTAATGATTCATAGATTTTGGCTATGCAAGAAGAATTAAATCAATTCACTAGAAATAAAGTTTGGGAACTTGTTCCTAGACCTGAAGATAAAACTATAATTGGAACTAAATGGGTCTATAAAAATAAAATGAATGAACAAGGTGAGGTCGTTAGAAATAAAGCACGATTACTCACCCAAGGTTATTATCAAGAAGAAGGTATAGATTGTGACGAAACCTTTGCTCCTGTAGCAAGATTAGAAGCCATTAGGATTCTACTTGCTTTCGCAAATCATAATAATTTCAAATTATTTCAAATGGATGTTAAAAGTGCATTTTTAAATAGATTTGTAAAAGAAGAAGTATATGTTGAACAACCACCACTTTTTGAAGATGAAAAATTACCAAACCATGTGTACAAACTTAAGAAAGCTTTATATAGTCTAAAACAAGCTCCTAGAGCCTGGTATGATAGACTAAGATCTTATTTATTAAAATCAAAATTTGAAATTGGTAAAATAGATAATACTCTTTTTATTAAAAGAAATAAAAATGATATTCAACTAGTTCAAGTATACGTAGATGATATCATTTTTTGGTTCAACTAACTTCGAAATGAATAAAGAATTTTCTGAAATAATGACAAAAGAGTTTGAGATGAGTCATATGGGTGAATTAAACTTCTTTCTAGGATTGCAAATAAAACAGTTAGATAATGGTATTTTTATTAGTCAAGAAAAATATGCTAAAGAACTAGTTAATAAATTTGGTTTGGCTACTGCAAGTGGAAAACCTACTGCCATGGCAACCAATGAATATCTAAGTAAAGAAGATCTCTCGAAAGATGTAGATCAAAAGTTGTATAGAGGAATGATCGGATCATTGCTCTATATCACTGCTAGTAGACCTGATATCATGCATAGTGTATGTCTCTGTGCAAGATATCAATCTCATCCTAAAGAAACTCACTTAAAAGCTGTAAAACGTATCATAAGATATATTAAACACACCTCTGATTATGGCTTATTTTATCCTAAAAATGATTCATTTGATTTAATATCATACTGTGATGCTGACTATGCTGGATGTAAATCAGACCGAAAAAGTACAAGTGGAACTTGTCACCTTTTGGGACATTCTCTGGTTTCCTAGTTTAGTAAAAAGCAAAATACAGTTTCTCTATCAACAACTGAAGTAGAGTATATTTCTGCTGCTTTGGCTTGTTCTCAAGTAATATACATGCAACAAACCTTAAGAGATTTTGGATTAAATATCTCAAAATCGCCAATTTATTGTGATAATACTAGTGCAATAAATTTATCTAAAAATCCTACTCATCATGCTCGAACTAAACATATTGATATTCGACATCATTTTCTTAGAGATAATATAACTAAAGAAGTAATTACTCTCGAATATATAAACTCTGAGAATCAAACTGCTGATATCTTAACAGAACCCTTAAATGAATCAATATTTACTAAATTAAGAAGAGAATTAGGTATTTGTTCTATAACTGCAATATAAAATATAAATAACAAGTATAATTAATAATTAATAAATCATAGAGTTAAAATATAAGGACCATGTCGACATCCCCTAGGAAGACATGTCGACATGTAATGTTTTTATTTTTTTAAATTTTCCCACCAAAATTCAAAAATTTAGTTATATATTCTTCTCTATTTCGAATTCTTATTCATTCTCTCTGTTTTCTCTTCATTTTCTATTCTGAAATATATAAAATAATGGCATCTTCCTCTAAATCAAACATAAAATCAACTTTCTCATTCCCCTCTCCTACTTCTGGTCCATTCCAATGCACTACTCTCGCATGTGTAACTAAATTGGAGGAGTCTATGAAGGATACTCTTCAGATGTTGACTGAAATTCAAGTGACTCAACTTCGTATGGCGAAAGAGCAAGAGAGGCAAGGCAAGATTCTTAGGAATTTACAAAAATTCCTAATGGATAACCAGGCCAACCCTATCTTGATCGATGAAGACTCTTCACTCAATCAAGAACATGAGGTCAGCGACGAAGAAGAAGAACCAATGGAAGAAGCACACGAGGAGGATGATGACCAAGTAGTATGCGTTGGAGAAGTGTGTTTCGACAAAAATGGGAATCTTGTCGAACAACGTGGAAGTTTTTGTTTCCACTATCCAAACTGTTCATTTCATAAATCTCCTATGTTCAGAAACACACATTAGTTTCTTCTCTTTCTTTCCGTTGTTGTTTGTGTTTTTATGTTTTCCAAACGCAAATGTAAATACAACCATACTTGTAATAAATAAACTTGTGTTCTTATATGTGTTAGTATTATTGTGAATTCTTAGTTAGGATAGTTAATAGTTTAGGATTATATTGTAGTATTAGATTTAAGTGTTAATTATTTATGATAACACTATCATTATAATCACACGTCATAGAGTGATATCTTTTAGGGGGAGTTATATAGTTTGGAGTTATCTAGTTTAGAGTAAGTTTTGTTGATGACAAAGGGGGAGAAGTATAAAATAGGATAGTTAGGCATAGATTAAGGGGGAGTTATTAGAAGTATTAGGATAGAAGTGATATTTTATAAACATAGGTTGTCATCATCAAAAAAGGGGAGATTGTTAGTCCCTGAGGAGTTGGTTTTGATGACAACAACCTTACTTAGAATTAGATTATAAAATATCTAATAATACTAACATTATTGTGTAGATATATATAGATATGTTTGCAGGTACTAAAGAATGAAGAACTGTACAGTATAAAGATTCAAGATCAAAGATTGAAGATATCAAGATTCAAGACTCTTGAGTATTAAGAATTTCAAGAGTTCAAGTTTCCAAGATAAGTTATATAGTTAGGAATATTGTTAAAACTCATAGAAAGGCACTGACATCTTAAAATATATTTTATTCATGGAATGGAATCCACTTCGTGCTCGTTAAAGGGATGGAACCCTAAGTAGGATGGAACCTACGAAAATCTAGTGGGACATTGTTTTGTATCCACTAATCTAATTAAAATAATTTTTCAAAATTATCTTGTTTTCGAAATGATTTCAAAACTTTCCTTTTAAAAAGATTCAAAACCCTCGATTCCGATTTTAAATAATTTTAGCCTCAAAACATCTTTATTTTCAGAGTCAAAATTACTCTAGATTTTAAACTGTCTTTTCAAATAATATATTTAACTTTTAAATTATTTACTTTGATTTAAGTTATAATTAAAATAATATATATATATTGTTCTTTATATTTACTTATGAATTTCAACTATATTCAAGTATATTTATAAAGTTTTAAATAGTTTTTATATAAGATAAATATTATTTTTATAAAAATTCAAAACATCAAATTTGGCTGAGGGATGTCGACATGCCCATAGGCACTATGTCGACATGGTGACAGTTTAATTCAAAATTCAAATTTCAAAAGAAGTGTCTATTCGCCATAACTCTTCATGAATGGTCATGGTTGTTGTTCTTCTATAAATAGGGGTCAGTTTCAACGAATTTAAATACATTTTTTCTGGTTTTTCACTTCTCTTCTTCTTCCACTTTCTTATTTACAAATTACACCATTACTCTGCCGAAATCAATATCGAATCTAACTAGATAATTTCTGGTTTTGATTCTCTCCACTATCTCTACAAGATCCAAGTGCTAATCTGAGTTATAGACTTTTTGTAATCAATTGAGCGAGAGAAGGTGTGATTGTAGCCCTGGAAATCAATTGAGTGAAGTTGTTGCCCAGTAAATCAAGTATCTCTACCCAGTGGATTGTGATTCTGGAGGGTGTACCTCGTAGCCTTGAAGCCGAGGGTTGTAATTATTGAATTGATTTTGAAAGGAAATCTGTACTTAGTTGTGCGGGACTGGATGTAGGGTAACTCCGAACCAGTATAAAATCCGGTGTGTTCTTTCCTTTACTACTTTTACTTTATATTTGCATCTGTGTTTGATTCTGTGTTCATATCTGTGTCTGATTAGTGTATACATTGTTAACAAATTAAGATAAACTCAAAAAGATTAACAAATTTCTTAAAACACTATTCAACCCCCCTTCTAGTGTTAATTCTAGCCTTAAGATCCTTAATCCGCATTTCTCACAATCGTAAAAGAGTTATTTTCACAAAGAAAATAGCACAAATTCGCAATGCTTTTGGAAAATGAAACTACCATAAGGCCTCCCGCCACACACACAATGCAAACGCAGAATTGGAGGAGATTTCTTCTTATGATAGTCAAATATGCTTACTACGAAAATCAGTTGATATTATTATTAATGTCTAGCGTGGAAAATATTTCGAAAGTATAATATCAATCTTAGCCAACATACAACCATTATTGTATGCCTACTATAGCTACTATGTTTAATAGCAGGTTACCGCCACATTCCATAGCAGGTTATACAACTAAAACCGTATAGGGTTCGTATTGTTTCTTTGGATTTCCAACAAATGGTCAGGCTAAGGAACTTCCTTACACCGAAATGGAACGCCTCTGGAAAGACGCCCCGAGAACCTAACCAGATCTCTGCAAACACAAGGCCGACGCTACCTCACGCTTTAACCAAGCTGTAACTAGGTAACTAACACACGAGCTATGCCATCCCCCGGTCGTCACCGACCTTTATCCGAGGATCCTCAACCACAAAGCAACAACCACAAAGTATTATAAATTTGCAGCATCAACATAGGTAAAATATCTGGGCTCCATACCATGATATCACCTTTTATCCAGAAGGAAATGACATACCCTAGGGCGCTACCCCTAAAAACCTTTGCCGCAACATTCTTGTTTCGACCATTACCGGGTTGTGAGGCTCGACGAAGTCTCGTCCACAAAGCCACGCTTTTTCACAAAGCCACGCTTTGATCAACAAATGATCAACAACACTTCATATGCCACATTACCAAATTGGGAATGTATCACTAGTAACCATCAACTACATAACCTCTGAGCTCGTACGTCTCAGAGAAGGGTGTTAAGCTAAGAGAATAAATCCTCCGCCACCAACAGAAATGTATTTGATAGAAACCAGCTTTACATCTCAAAGTGTAATGTCAGACACACATCCATACAAGTCCGTTCCGGGATCGAACGGAACCGAAGGCACTTCCAAAGAAGCCCTTGCAATCCGGGTATTCACGTCCGGACTTCCCATCACAAGAAGAGTGATATAAATCTCTATACCGGAGCAACTCGGTGCAGAGACTTTCGACAGGTTGTCCTTTTATTTTCGAAAATATCCGGTCTTCACCACCGGTCTTCAATACGATCCATATCGTCGTATCACTAATTCGGAATGGGTTATATGACACAAAGGTCTTTTCCTGGCTAACCCGAATAGTGAGCGTTTGTTATAAAAAAAACAAATCAAGTGCCATTTCAAAGGCAAATATTGATTGTCTCTTATTTAACTATCAACCACATATCACAACAATCATCAGATTTAAATAATTTTTTCCCAAATTATTTATTTTCAAAATATCTTCACACGATATATATTTTTCCACACTTTAACATTTGAAAACCAATTTCAAATCATATTTCACAGTTCATCTCAAAATGGTCCATTTAACCCAATTAAATAAATCCTTATCGATTTATATCAAATTTACATCCCAATCAGTAAATTTATTTCCACACTTCATCACTTTGAAAACCCATTTCAAATCATAATTTCCACACCTTTAAAAATAAATAAATGTTTATTTTTAAAACAAGTTTCCCTTTCCTTTATAAATTCCATTTTGAATTTAAATTTCCAAATATCCACTTATATACGATTTTTAAAAATCGTTTTCCAAAGATTCACTTTCAAACACCAAATCAATTTCCAAATTGATTTCTAAATTTATTTCAACATCAAATCATTTTACAAATCGATTTCAAAATTCATTTCAACACAAATCAATTTTCTCATTCAACATCAAATAAATTTTCATATCGATTTCCCAAAGATTTATTTTCCAATACCAAATCATTTTATCAAATTGATTTCAAACCAATTTATCACCTTTTTAAATAAATTCCTTTATCTCTCCAAATTATTCAAGATTCCATTTTCAAATAAATTCTTCAACTTTCAAACAATATTATTCAAAACCGTTTATTAATATCCTTTCCCATATTTTCGAAATAATTCGACAAGATAGAAAAATCAACTTTATACTTTTAAAATTCCTTCTTTTAAATTCACCCAATTCTTTCAAAAGAATTTACTTAAAATTTCCAACTTTTATTTCAAAAATCCAATTTTATTTATTTCTGGTATCCAACGATACCAAAAATACATTCGGCTCAATTATAGCCTTCAACAAATTCAATCACAGATATAATCATTCACAGATTATAAATAAATAATCACACAGCATATGAAACAAATTCATACAATTTTGAGGAATCCAGTTGGATCCCTCCAACCTGTTTTCCTGCATCCACAGATGTTAGCACAATACCAATTCCACTTCGAGGTGGAATATCGCGGTATATGGAATTTATAAAATATCATCCGCTATTATGCGGTGCATAGGGTCTCATCCGCTATATAATGCGGGAAATCAACAACTCTAATATATACATATTCCAATATATACATATTCCAATATATATATATATATATTGCTATATACTACTATATATACTATATCACATCCAAACATCAATCAATCAATAACTACAAATCCAACTTTCAATTTGAGTGAGAAGATCTCACCTTTGCTTTTATTTGCAATCCATTTCCAATCCAGACTTGATTTCTTTCACAGATTTAGACCTTGTATAAACAATTTATACAATTTATTTATTTTTGAAAAAAAACGAAAAATCAATTTCTTTTCAATAGATTAAATAAATTAACACTTTTAATTTAAACTAATTAATTAATTATTCTATAAAACAAATTTCCTCTTACCAATCCCTTTAATTAAATCGAATACCCTTTTAAAAAATCTTAAGGTAATTAATATTAATTTTAAACCAATACTTTTAATTTCTAAACAAATCCCTTTATACAAATTTATTTAATTAAAAGTTAGACTGAATTTCTTTTTTTTTAAAACATCTTGGGTACCTAAAATAAATTAAATACACTAATAAAACTTAATAATAAGCTGAAGATAGATATACATATATATATATATATACCTGCTGTAAAATAACTGTTTTTGCCCGTTTAACTTCAGTGACAATTTAACAATTTTAAAAATTTATATTACCTTAACCCCATTTTTTGTTCTGCAAAAATCAAATCAACGGCCCTAGCTTTGTTGCCATCGCGACCACGTTGCCCTATCCCAGTTGCGTCGCGAGACCATCACCATCGCCATTGCTGTCTCACGAACAACGCCGCAATTACCACCACTTAGACGAACTCGTCTCCGGCCTTCCTCGATTCGCGAGCCAACATCGAGTCGTCGCCGCCTGCAGCATCACTCACCCGACCTTCAACGACACAACTCTTGATTTCTTCAATCTTCGAAATCGCGACACTCAACGTCACCTCGATCACCACTTCAACCTCACGAGACCCACTGCCCCATCGATGCCCTTAATCTCGCGATTTGAATGAGTAGCAGAAGATTAGACGAACTCGCGATAAAAATTTGACCTGATCGCTTCTTTTTTTTTAACTATGTTCGGACATTGAAGTTTTTGAACGAGATTGGGACTGAGGGATTTCGATTTGAAGAGGAAGAGAGTACGCGGCCAATCTTTTAATTTGAACGATATTTTTTTTCCTGAAATGTTTCTCGGCTGTAAAGGAAGAGGGAGATTGCGTGCTTAAAGCTGGGAATGGGGAACAAGATCTGATGGTTGCATGATTCTCTCAACTTGCTACAGTAACACGAAGTGAAAGAATTTCAACTGGTTAAACAATGTATCAATTTATTTAAATTCAAATTCGAATTGTCTCGATAAACGAAGTCAAAAATTTCAACTTCCTATCAAGGCGTGCCGCTAGGCGTTTATAATGTTATACGCCTATTCCGAACACAATGGAAAAGGTTTCGAGTCCAAATTCGATCTTATGGAGAAGATAGCTTTTTGGACCAGTTATTAAATTGAATCTTCGATTTAATTTCAGCGCGTTTGCTTATCGTACGACCAAACGATCACTCCAAACATTACGAAAATTGAAATCCGATAATAATACACTATTATGGATCCAATGGAACTAGTTTTGTCGAATTCCGAGACGGTGCCCTGGAAAGCTATTTTTAAATATCGAATTAAACGATAAATTTCAAAACTTAACAAAACAATTTCAAATTCAATTCTGAAAGTTCTATTATCTTTAGTATAATCAATATGAATTTTCTAAGCCTTCAGATTATTTTTAATCAGCTTAAAATTGAAGATACAAATTTTTACTCAATTTAACGATTAAATTCAAAAATTAAATTACCAAATTCATTCTGGTATTTTAATTTCAAATCAAACTGACTTCCAAATATTTAAAATCAATTAAATATCCTGATTTCAAATGTCAAAAATTCAGGGTCGTTACACTGAGCTTTTCAGTGTTGAAGACCTTATTTCTAGAGGATGAAGACGAAGATTTAGTATATTATTACTATTTATTATATTTATTCCACTACATCATGTTGTTCCGCTGCATTATTTATTTATTCCTGCTGTAGGTATATCTCTGATCTGTATTGTAAAAGTGTAACCAAATGTTATTTGTTAAACAGCTTCATGAACTGTTTATTTGATTGTTATATTTTATCATTCCACTGTGAGATTCTGTGTTTTATTTTCATTCTTTCATTATTTTCCCTATAACAATCCTCCCTTTTGAATGGTTTGAATTCGATATGTGTGGTTTATTATTGATTTAAACCGTCCTAAAAGGTGGGTCGTTACAGTTGGTATCAGAGCATGGTTTAGCGATAACCTTACCTTTGTGGGGTTTGACTCATTAGAGATAGGGTAGTAATACCTTAGAATGAGTTTTTTGAGCGTATATATATATGAGAGAGCGTACTTGTTAGTGTTATAAAAATGTTTTTATATCGTGTTAATTTGTTCTGTTTAGTATTTATAAATTATGGTCGGTACATAGGACGCTATGGCAATGATAGGGATTTCTAAACACTTAATAGGGCAGACGGACACAATATTGGTTTTGAAATATAGGTAAATGAAATAATTTTACTTAGTATTATATTTTGTATATAAAAGAATAAATTTTATAAATGGATATAGTTGTATGTGGTATGTTTGTTTGTTAGGAAGTGAAATTTTATAAATATTGGTTGCAAAACATGATTTATAAATAAAATGAATTTAATTAGAAATTTGAGAACTTAAGTTCTAGGGTTTTGAAAAAAAAATTCAAATAATTTTGGAATATAATATTAGTATTACTTGGAAGTATTTTGATAGAAATGTTTATTTGGAAGAAATGTTTTAAAAGAATTTTAAAAAGAAATAAGCTCTGTACTCCCCTCTCTTGTCGTTGGAAAATAATTTGGGTGATGACGGCCACATTATCGACATTCGTTTTCGAGTTTCAAAGTGGGAAGACCACTGTAGTAGCTTCACTATACATTTGTTTTGATAAACAAATCTTAATTTTAAATTTCTAAATACGATTGAATATATAAAAGATATGAGTGTGTGTGTGTGTGTGTGTGTGTCTATATATAATTTTAAAATGATTGATATGAACCCGGAATTTAGTTCTTAAGTTCCTGTTAATCAATGATTTTTAGTTATTGTAATAGAATGTACTCTTGACTATTTTAATAACTCGAAACTTCTAAAATGAAAAATAAGAAATTAGAAGTTAAGTAATTAATGGAATTGTATAGAAATTGAAGGTTTGTAACTTGTAAATCAAAAGATATGAAAATTTAGAAGATGTAATTATTAAACATTTTGTTAACTAAATTAAATGATATAAAATTGTGTAACATTCAATTACATTCTAAAAGACTATATATAACTTACCAGAAATGTTTAAAAGTTGAAATGTTAATATGGATATGTAACATAATCTTATACAAGCAAAATCTTAATAACAAAATGCTTCAAATGAATAAATGTATATAAATTAAAATTCAAGATATGCAAGTAATGTTGTAAACATGAGATAAGTCTTAAAATTCTTAGTAACTTAATTTAATAGTAACAGTGAATATCACCTAAGTAAATGATTATAAACTTAAGAGAATGATGAAATGATCCATAAATAGTTTAATTTTAAATAATACTATATATAAAGAAATAAATGGGAATCAAAGTTAAGAAACTTATATAACATTTTAGGAATTGTTTTATTGATGTTCTAAATAATTGAATGGAAAATAATCTATGTGAATAAATGAATGTGAACTAATAAGAGATAACCTTATATGAATAAATTTGAAAAAATAAATGAAATGTATGTATACTTTAACAATGTATTCAATGATGATTTCATATATTGAATGGGAAATAAAATGTGTAAGTAATGAAGGTAAATTAATAATAGATAACCATTGTATGAATGAATGAAAATAAATGAATAGTAAATGATGTGAAAGGAAACCAATATAATAAACTTAAATAATATTAAAATTCTTGGTTGTTTTGGCTTATGAGATGCTTGGGAAAGGGAACTTCTAATTGTTGAGGTCGTATGAATAATCTATTAAGCTATTATCTAAGGCTGTTGAGCGTAAAGTATACTTATTAGTTTATTCATCACCCTCCTACAATTAAAAGTTTCTGAAACTAAACAAACCATTAGTTTTGGTTGCTATGGATGTATGATAGTTTCCTTTGTTGCATTTGATGGTTGTACTATTTTGTTTGCATATGTTTTGTATTGATTTGCTTTTGTTACTAATTGAAACAACTAAATATTTCTCTTGTAAATAATTCTCACTCTTTGGATTATATAAGTGAAATACAGGTTTATGGAAGCAATAGCTACTGCTTTTGGTTTCATAAATAAAGTTGTTTGCCCGACAAATAGGTACGTTTTCGAATTACGGTTTTATAGCGACATTTTATTGTTTTTCCCATTGTTTGGGATGTTTTATTTTTGAAATATGATATATATATATATATATATATTATAATTATTGATATTGTTATTTTTCCAGACCTAACAGTGCAAATGAGACTCTGCCGAAATTTTTCGAAAATTTAAGACTTAGAAAATTTTGTGAAAGTGAAATATTTTCAAACTTTTATTAAACTTGAATATGAAGATTTAATTTTTATAAATTGATATATTTTATTTAAAATACTTAATTATGTAAGTTAAAGTGTTTATGAATGGATTATTTTGAATAAAAATATATTACTTTCTTGATTCCTTCTTTTCCCTTTTCGAGGACGAAAAGTTTTGAGTAAGGAGAGTGTAACGACCCGTAAATTTTGATAATTAAAACTATTAAATTTAATAATACTTTAGAATTTAATATTGCGTGAAATTAAAAATTTATGATTTATTAATGAGGAAACAATTAGAACGTAATTTAATAATGTTGATTTAATATAATTGATAACTATTTTTAATTTCAATCAATTGAAATAATTGTAAAGTTAATTTGGTGATAATCGTAAATAAGTAAATAAATTAAATGTTGTATTAAATGGTGAGATTGTATGTAATCAATTGGAATTGAATATGAAATAAGTGATGTGTAAGTAGTTATAACATCCGTTTGTTAATAATAAATTTATAAATATGATTAAAGTACTTAAAAGTAACAATTGTTTATTTATCATCTCATTTTAATATGTTGAAATAACTTGGAAATCAATAAAAATTTAATGTAAATCAAATTTTGTAGTTAATATGAATTAAGATGATAACTGTAAAATATGAATGTAATAAAATGTAAACCAAGGTTAATTATATCTATAAGGTGATAGTTGATTTAACAATAAGAGTTGAAATCAAAATAAAAGAATTTATTTGGATTTAAAATATAATTAACTAGGATTTTATTACAGTGTAATTGAACGTTGAATTTAACGAAATATTTTAATAGTAAATTTAACATAGAAAATTTATTTTGATAGATTATTAATTTCTATGTAATCTAGAATGATGCAATCGTTAACTATTAAATTTGAATTTAAAAGTGATTTAATCAATTTAATAATAATTTATTAATTAACGTGAAATTAGCTATTTTGGCCATAATCCTGGATTTCGACGAAACCATTTTCATCGGATCTGTAACAGTGAATTATTGTAGGATTTCAAGTGTCGTAGCGATCGGACTCATCGTTTGATCGTGCAGGCTCGAAATGTGTAGAAATCAATTTAATGAATTCAATTAAAATAATCTGATTTTGAAAGCTAACTTCTGTATACAATGGAAATTGGATTTGAAACTATTTCCATTGAGTTTAAAAATATCAAAAACATATATTTCGATATATTGGATGACCCACTTTCATTTCGGAGACGAAACGGGCTTTTTGGGTCGTTGATATCGTTTTGACCTAATTCGATATGTTATTCATTCTCATCTGTCTTCGTCCATATAAATAGATATCTTTCCTAAAACCCTAGCAACCATTTCTTATTTATGTACGTACTGTCATCTTCAATCTATCTGCTTCTTCCTCCTTCCAAACGGCTGCAAATCCAAAACCCTAATTTCAAACTCAAATTCAAATCGAAATTCAAACTCCTCAAACTATGTCATATTATATATCGTTGGAAAGCTCTCGACGAGCGCAATCTATTGTTACAATTCGTTTTTGCAATCGAAACACCGTTTGTCCAGAAATTGGCCATCCTTCTCAACCGTCCGTTGCTAGGGTTTTCGATCCAACGGTGGATCTTCATCCAATTGGCGATCAGGGAGTGGCGTCTGGAAGAGGAAGGCGAGCAGGTCGTAGATCTGGTATTCGTTCATCTACAGGTCATGCGAATTCACCAAGATTCGCACTGAAAGGTGATGCGGCGCGAGGCTTTTCTGGTGGTTGGAGCACGTGTACGCAGCCATGGAGTGGGTGGCTCATCGAGGTGGTGGGGTCGATGGCCTCTGATCGGAGTGAAGCTGGACGTTGAAGCGGCGTTGTAGTGGTTTGAGCGGCGGCTGAAGGCAGTCAAGGTCTCGTTTGTCAGTTGCCACTAGGGTTAGGGCATGGTATGATTATTTACAAAATTACCCTTATTATATTTTTTAATTTAATTTAAAATTTAAAGCTTCTAACGCTAATAACTTTTTCATACGAGCTCGGATTTGGACGCGGTTTTCTTCGTTGCGATCGTATCAGAATTCCGGACATTATGGAATAGGTTTGGTCGAATTTTGAGACTGTTAGATTTTTGGGCTATATTTGGATTTTAAATAGATTTGAAATCGAAGGTGAGTGTTTTAACCCACTCACAACTACTAAATCATCATATGTTAGTTAGATTAAATTTACGATGTGATTAGAAATTTATTGATTGTTGTTTGGTATTTAAATTGTCATTTAAATTTAATTTGAATTTATATTGAATTTAATTTCCATTTGAATTAATATTGGAGTTTAATTGCCAGTAAAATACCTAATAACGATGACTAGTTTATTTTTTGTGATTTATTGGTTGATTTAAATGATAATTGTGATGGATGTCTAATTGTTGATATTTGGATGATTGGATATTATATTTATTTTATATGTTGTTATCATACTGCAAGTTCCCTTAGTTATTGTTAGAAAAATCACTATGGGTTGAAATGATACTTACCCGAACGGTCTTATAGATTAGGGAAAAATCATTATGGGTTGAAATGATAAACTCGAGCGATTTTATGGATCTGGAAAATTTTGATTCGGGATTGTGGATTGAAATGATATATACCCGTAAATTTAAATTATTGCGGGTTGAAATGATATATATCCGTATCACTTGACCATAGGGTAGAAAATTATATGCTGACACCGGATTGGTTAAATGATTTTAAATCCTTAATTTTTGAATCCAGTTAAATGATATTATTAAATAAAATTAGATTTATATGAACTGATGTTTTTTTCAAAATCCGAGCTTTTAAAACGTTGAAATTGAAATTGGTTTAAATGAACTATTTAAAGAATTTAAATTGAAATCTTAAAGTTGGATTTTGAAATATAAATGAAATTTATCAAAATTGAGTTATTGTAAATATTTAAATATTTAAGCTTTGTAACCTATTGAATTTGTAGTGGTTTAAATTTGTAGTTAAAACATGGATTTGAAATCGATATAAATTGAAATGGTTTTTATAAGGATTTGAATTTGAAACATTTAGCCTTTTGAATTGAAATCATTGTCTGAGATTGATTTGAATTGAAATTTTGGAGCTAAAGTTGATTTGAATTGATTTGTGAAATTGGAAGAAACAATTTTAATTTGAAATTATTTTCGATATAAACTCTTATAATATATAATCTCCTTTAACATATAAACTATTTTTCTCATATAAACAATTTTAATATATTAATAATTTTTAATACATTATCTATTTTAATCTACAACCTATTTTAATATATAAACTATTTTTATTATATAAACTATTTTAGTATATTAACTATTTTAATCTATAAACTATTTATAATATATATATACTATTTTAATCTATAACCTATTTTTAATATATAAACTTTTTTTATATATATAATATTTTTTCTATAACCTATTTTTAAAATATAAACTATGTTAATATATATTATTTTAAATTTATAAACAACTTTTATATATTTTTTAAAATATATACTATTTTTTTATGTATAACTATTCCAATATATATAAACTACTTTCAATATTCAAACCGTTTACAATTGGAATTGTTATGATTTAGATTTAATTGATTCAAATGCGAATATTTTGATGTGATGGTTTAACCTATTTTGTGGTTATGATTTTGAAAATGAATATGATTTAAAGTGAATAATGATTTTGAAAGTGATATGATTTAAAGTGAATAATGATTTCGAAAGTGAATATGATTTCGAAAGTGATATGATTTTGAAGTGAATCCGATATTTTGATATCCATTATGAATCGGTTTTTGAAATGTAAAATAATCAATAGGTGTGAAATAAGAGTTTGGTTGTAAAAGAGACCGTGATCAGATATTGTTATACTCTCTTCCAATACCAAAAACCACTTTAACAACTATGCACGTGGTGGAGAATCCAGAATGAAGTAGGATGGTTTGGCGAACGCTACTGTATGAGGTATGAACGTAGTCCTGACCCCCTTGGGTAAGCTTGATATGACTAAAACAGTAGCTATACCGGGCCAAGTGATGTCGCTCTTCCGATCGGGCACATTTCTTCGATACCATATTTATTATTTTGTGATTGATTTGGTGGTCTCCTCTCAATTTGATTTTAGGAGTATGTTCCGAGGTGGACGGTAGTAGCTGCTATGCGTTACCACTAGTCCGAGAGTGCAAACGGTAGAATCCTACCCTGGCATTGCCTCGCGTGCCTTGTCATATGCCTTATCGAGCCCACTACGAGTTTGCTTTGTGTCGTACCTATGGAGTGCTCCCTGATAGCCCACCAGTCTACGGTGGAGTTTACTGTAACAACCCGGTTTTTCGCGTCAGTTTATAAATGACGATTAAATCATTTTTAACTGCTAATGCAGATTTGAATCAAGTTTAAATTCATTTGAAAATTTGTTAAAAGAATTATATGGGCTTTTCTTTATTAATTCAACCGGCTTCCTTTTGATTGAGATAAGGGTTGTATTCTTTCCCCTTTCTTATTCGTTTGCAACCCAGACCCCTCCATTCACTCATTCGAAAACCCTAGCAAAAGAAATGGAAAGAACGAAAATGGTGGCTGCCTCGTTCAAAAATTAGGGCTTTAGAAATTCGAAATCGCGGCTGGCCATAGCTCCACTTTCTCTCGTCGATCGGTAGTATCATTCGCATCTCCTTCCGATTGGCCGTGCTCGCCTTCGTTTCGACAAAGGTGAGTGTCCATCACTCACATCTGACTCAACTCAACCATTTGAATGTTGTTGGTTTCTCTGTTTTTATGCGATTTAAACTGCAATATGATTCGATACCTTGGTTGTTTGGGTTTTATGGCACTGTTGGTTTTCGTGGTCACCTCGGTTTCACTTGACTTCGATCCTTTGATTTCGTCGTACGATGTTGATTTTGTAGTTGCCTGCATTTTTCTTGTTTGGTTCGATTTTGGGTTATCCACGGTTTTGTTGATTTTCGAAATCGAGATTTGACGATGTTGCTTTGTTCGACTTTGGCCCTCTGTCATCTTCGGCCACTTGATTTAGTTAAAATTGGTAGACTGAGACTTGATTCTGTGATTGACTTGTGTTTGCGAAATTTATTTGACATTAACTGTTGAGTTGAAATTGCGTGACAAATTCTGTGCGACTCCGTATATGTGCATATATACAATTATATGGGTGTATGCATGTGTCGTGGAGTCTACTCTTGCAATTACATTTCCTTGTTATACACACGTCCATGATCTTTTTCGTAGTCTCTGGTAGTACTCTTTGAGGCAGTTGCATTTAGCTGCATTGTTGGTCTTCTCGTGTCTCAGCGATACATTTTATCCGCAGCTGTTCCTTGCATTTTGTTATGGTTTAGTAGCCACATTTTCTCGACTTTGCAAGCAATTGGCTTGTGCTTGTCATTGATATTGTCTGGTCCATTTGTAGTTCACTTTACCGAACTATCTGATCCTGTAAGTCGAGTTTACCATGCATATTTTGACTTGGTCCTATTCATAACTATATTTGAAAGATTGGCCATTTAAACCAGTCCTACCTTTGTTCTGACCAGTTCATCGAGACTTGCTATGGCCTATACTTCAGTTTGGTTGCCCTGTATATGAGACACGTTTTATCGACTTTATGCTCCCATTTGATAACTGCAATTGTGCCATCTTGTTTGCTGTTACCAGAAATGGTCTTGGCCGAGCCTAGAACTGTTATTGTTGGATCACTTCATTGCAGCTGTCTTGACCAGTGAGGCAGTCTACACATTTATTTCACATAGTTTCGGGCATATGTAAGGTTGCACTCATGTGTCCACTGTTGTCATTTAGACTCGTATATGTGTATACATATATTGGCATATATGTATATATATGTCTATATGGCCTTTGCCTTGTTTGGTAGCATTGTAATTGGTCTGGACATCATTTGTATACTGCATACTTGTAGTTCAATATTCCTCAGTGTCATTTTGAAGTTGTAACCTGCACACTCTGGTTCATGTAGTAGTTGGTCTGTTGGACTTGAATTAGTAGTCTGCACTTGATGTTGTAGTTGTGTTCACTCTTGTAGTATCACTGTGCATTTGTTTATGTGGCGCATTCACGTCTGTGGTCTTCGCAGCTTGCATTCACACTGGTTTGCATTCATGTTGTATTGTAGCCCCCATTGACTTTCGTTGTCTGGTCTGTGAGGCATTTTGATCATTTTGAAGCACTCGAGTCTGGAGTTGGTTTGTCTATCACGGTTTTGAACACTTCTTGGTCCTGATTTGTAGATTGCCACTGCGTGGCAATTGAGTCTGGTGCATTGTAGTCATATATGTGTATGCATACATTTGTACACTTGCTTGAGTTTCACTGAGATTTGGCAGTTCGTTTGTTCATTTGGTTTTGCACTGTTATGGTTTGATTCACGTTGGCTATTTGGTCGTCTGCACCTTTGTAAGTTTGAGTTTGCATATTATTGTGGTTCCTGTATGTTGAACTCTGATCAATTCACTAATACTCGGCCATTAGTTTATCTGAGTCTGGGTTTGTGTAGCCTAGGTCTGCATTCCTTTGATCTTCATTGCTGGTATGTATACATACATTTATGTAGTATGTTATAACATTGTTGTGCACTTCATATTGTTTAACCTTTTGGTCATATATGTTGAGGCTGCTGTTTGTAATTTGACATCACTGCTCCTTCTATTAGTGCTCAGCCTATAATGTTTATTGAGTGTTGCTTCATTATGCCCTGGTCTGGAGTAGCTCTGTTGCACTGCCTGTATTCATTGTTTCGATCTGTCACTGTTGTGTTCATTGGTGGGTTGCATTGTTCCATGTACTTGTGTGGTCTGGTCTGTTGCACTTTTCTGTTTCATCACTGTTTTACTTCCACACTGTTGCACTTGTATACTTCATATGCATACTGTTGATCTTTTGTAGCATTGAGTTGAGCCATGATTGCAGTGACTTGACCTTTGCAGTTTCGACGTACGGTAGTGGCGAGGCAGTGCACACGTGCGTGCACTACAGCCACCCAAACTCGACAGTTTTTGAATTGACATTTCTTTGCTCGTGATGCATTGATTTTTATACCATATTGGCGAGGCCGTACACGTGTGCGTGTATGGGAGCCAATCGAGTTTTGATGATTTTAAAGTGACAATTTCAATTGTTTTTAAATTGATTTAGTCGATTTGATAAATTGTTTATTTATCTCTGTTGATGATTTAAATCTGCTGATTTATTGTTTAACACTGTTTAGTGTTATATTTTCGTTATCCGATTCCTTTGTTAAAAGAGTCGGATAGACGAGAATTATTGTGACTGTCGTCTATTTAAATTATTACTGCCTATATGCACTAATAAACTGGTTTGAATTAGACTGACCTGGGTATTATTTTCTTTTGAATGTAATACTCGGGTCAGACCCAAGTTATTTCAGGTTGTAGATTTTCTTCTTTGAGTTGCTGTTCAGGATATGAAGACTTTTCACATCTTCTGAAGTTGTCAATGTCATTTTGTAGTAGTCGTGTCATTGTATAGAACGATATGTATTCATGTATATTAGTCGATAATGTACTTGTATATATAACTTCTAGAGTCGACAGTTGTAGTTGTATCATATGTATCGTGTCAACTATATTGTAACTGACATCGGTTATATATATATGAGAATTTTGTTAATCTGGGTTCCGCATTTATATTATCTGTGTTATTGTTATATCTAATGTCCTAAACTATTATGAACTATCGTAGTTTGTTTTATACTGATAATTGGATATGTCGATGAGAGTAAATAAATAATAGATGAAAAATAAAAAGTATATACCACTCCTATCGAGA
The DNA here is from genome assembly GCA_030737815.1 of Allium fistulosum. Taxonomy (NCBI): domain Eukaryota; kingdom Viridiplantae; phylum Streptophyta; class Magnoliopsida; order Asparagales; family Amaryllidaceae; genus Allium; species Allium fistulosum. The sequence continues at coordinate 1,123,167,363 of CM060902.1, read as the reverse complement.
TAACCAATATTAGTGTAAGGCCAATTACGGATGGTCGCTCCTATCCAGCCTTATTCTTCGTAATAATAGACAGTATTTCTTTTAATACTCTTTGTTATTATGAGCATAGAGGTGGGGCGTCACAGTTGGTATCAGAGCTTGGGGTTTATGGACATAATATAAAACATAACTTGGATGGAACATATGTTACAACTATTGGTCGATGTTTTATCTGTGATTTGAGTCAAAACTAAAGTTTTGAAATTTTGATGAAATTTTTAAATACCTTTATTTAAAAATAAAAGTGGAATTGTGTTTTGTTGTTTTGATGAAATTGTGTTTCGATGATTGGATTGATTTGAGTACTGTTTATCAGAGTGCGCAGCGGAAACAGTGAAACTATCTTCGTTGAGTACAGCTGATAATCTTTTTGATTTAAAAATCGAAATACGAAATTGATATGAATTTCATTTGTTGTTTACATAGCTGTAATTATTTTGTTTCTTTGAGAATTTCGAATCCGAATTGAGGATTCGATGAAATTGCAGATATGTGATTTTTGTTGAAATTTCCGCTGGCTTTCTTTTGTACTAATCATCTATTGATTAGCTTTTGCTATTTTGAGTTGTCTTCGTTGAAGATACACTCTAATGATTTCCTTGTTTGTATTGTAATGGGCGTGCAAATGAATTGCACGTTACTGCATTTATTTTACGTTGAACCGATGCTAGGTTATGAAACGTATTTTGTTGCCGTTATTTTGTAACGGGATTTTTACACCAATGCTAAATTCTTGAAGCACGGTGTTTTATGGCATTTTGATGAATGAAAATTCTATGATATTACATTTTGATGTAAATTGTTTTGATGTGATTTTGACGTTTTAAAATTACTGTCGCTTTGGCTTCAGTAACCGTCAAATTTTAAAAGTGGATTTTCAAGCGGTTATTCCGCAATGCTGTTTTGTGACCGTTTTTACGGTATTTTGAGAAGTACGATTTCCTTACCGAAATTGTTACTGATTTACTGTTCTAATCACGTGATTGGAAAATCGTTTTAAAATAAAAAAATTGCTTTATAAAATTTTAGCAGTTTGCGTTTTCAAAAGAATGAGAAAGCGACTTAAACGATTCAGCAAAATCGAGGATTATGACCCCTTTCTTTTACTGTTTCGCTTAACTCCGGACTTGTTCAGTTGAGAATGTGAATTGTTATTTTTACAAAATAAATAAAATTGTTTTCAGAAATTTTACAGTTTGCGATTTCAAAAGAATGAGAAAGCGATTTAAACATTTCAGCAAAATCGAGGACTATGACCCCTTTCTTTTACTGATTCGCTTAATTCCGGACTTGTCCGTTTGAGAATGTAAAGTGTATTTTTACAAAATACACAATTTTGCACTTTCAAGGAAACGATGAAGAGATTTAAACGATTTAGCAAAAGTGCGGAGTATGGATCCACACTTTTACTATTTCGGTTAATTCCAGACTCGTTAATTGAATATCTGTTGTTTTGATGATTTTGATGAATTTTACACTTTCAAGGAAACGATGAAGAGAATCAAACGATTTAGTAAAACACGTGGTATGGGACATGTGCGTTTGCTATTTCGGTTAATTCCGGACTCGTTAATTGAAATATTTGATGCTTTCGTGTGCTTTCGAGCCACTATGATGGACCTTCGGGTCATATGATGGACCTTCGGGTCAAATACCAGTACTAGACCTTCGGGTCACTCTGCGGACCTTCGGGTCAATCTGATGGGCGCCAAAATTATGTTGAGTACTTGGTAGGCTTCGGCCATTTGTTGATGCACGTGCGGCGAATTAAAAACTCGCCATCTGATGGGATCGATCCAAGCTTTTATGTTGATTTCTAGTCTTCTTAATTGATTTCTAGATATTTGTTGTTTCTAATTATCGCTTGTGATAATTGGATATTTGTTGATATGAGTTCTGATTATCGTTTTTGATAATCAGATATTTGTTGTTCTAATTATCGCTTGTGATAATTGGATATTTGTTGATATGAGTTCTGATTATCGTTTTTGATAATCAGATATTTGTTGTTTCTAATTATCGCTTGTGATAATTGGATATTTGTTGATATGAGTTCTGATTATCGTTTTTGATAATCAGATATTTGTTGTTTCTAATTATCGCTTGTGATAATTGGATATTTGTTGATATGAGTTCTGATTATCGTTTTTGATAATCAGATATTTGTTGTTTCTAATTATCGCTTGTGATAATTAGATATTTGTTGATATGAGTTTTGATTATCGTTTTGATAATCGGATATTTGTTGCTTTTAATTACCGCTTTAGATAATTAAATATTTGTTGATTTTAGATTTAATTATCGCTTTAGATAATTAAATATTTGCTGATTTGGAATTCAATTATCGCTTTAGATAATTAAATATTTATTGCTTTGAGATTTAATTATCGCTTTAGATAATTAAATATTTGCTGATTTGAGATTTAATTATCGCTTTTGATAATTAAATGTTTGTTGATTTGAGATTTAATTATCGCCGAGATAATTAAATATTTCTGATTTGAGATTTAATTATCACTTGAGATAATTAAATATTTGTCGATTGAGATTTAATTATCGCTTGAGATAATTAAATATTTGTTGATTTTAGATTTAATTATCGCTTGAGATAATTAAATATTGGTTGATTTGAATTTGATTATCGCGTGAGATAATCAAATATTTGTTGATTTAAATTTGATTATCGCTTTTGATAATCGAATAATTTGTTGAATTTGAAATTTGTTGAATTTAAAAATTTGATTATCGTTTGAGATAATCAGATATTTGATTTGTCTTCTGATTATCGTTTGAGATAAGTAAATATTTGCGATTTGAAAATTCAATTATCGTTTTTGATGATTGAATATTTGCGATTTTTGAGATTTGAGCTTCGTCTTTTTCTCTGGCGATTCAGGTGAGTAATTTGATTTACTCACATTCAATTCGTGCTCTGTATGGGATTTCTGCTCTGTTTTTCCTTCTCTTTTAGTTGCTGGAACTCGATTGTTCTTGCTTTTGTTAGTCGTCTGATTTTGATCCCTGATTCCCACGAGGTTGATTCTTTTGATTTGAAGCAGTCGAACCTTCGATTTCTTATCAAATACTTCCCCGCTGACACTTGCGTTGCTTATACATTCGACATTGCCATGCTCTTTTGGTTGTTACCTTTTATCCATTTATTCCCTATGATTGCGTGGACGCAATTTCTTTAAGGAGGGGAGTCTGTAACAACCCGGTTTTTCGCGTCAGTTTATAAATGACGATTAAATCAATTTTTACTGCTAATGCAGATTTGAATCAAGTTTAAATTCATTTGAAAATTTGTTAAAAGAATTATATGGGCTTTTCTTTATTAATTCAACCGGCTTCCTTTTGATTGAGATAAGGGTTGTATTCTTTCCCCTTTCTTATTCGTTCGCAACCCAGACCCCTCCGTTCACTCATTCGAAAACCCTAGCAAAAGAAATGGAAAGAACGAAAATGGTGGCTGCCTCGTTCAAAAATTAGGGCTTCAGAAATTCGAAATCGCGGCTGGCCATAGCTCCACTTTCTCTCGTCGATCGGTAGTATCATTCGCATCTCCTTCCGATTGGCCATGCTCGCCTTCGTTTCGACAAAGGTGACTGTCCATCACTCACATCTGACTCAACTCAACCATTTGAATGTTGTTGGTTTCTCTGTTTTTATGCGATTTAAACTGCAATATGATTCGATTCCTTGGTTGTTTGGGTTTTATGGCACTGTTGGTTTTCGTGGTCGCCTCGGTTTCACTTGACTTCGATCCTTTGATTTCGTCGTACGATGTTGATTTTGTAGTTGCCTGCATTTTTCTTGTTTGGTTCGATTTTGGGTTATCCACGGTTTTGTTGATTTTCGAAATCGAGATTTGACGATGTTGCTTTGTTCGACTTTGGCCCTCTGTCATCTTCGGCCACTTGATTTAGTTAAAATTGGTAGACTGAGACTTGATTCTGTGATTGACTTGTGTTTGCGAAATTTATTTGACAATAACTGTTGAGTTGAAATTGCGTGACAAATTCTGTGCGACTCCGTATATGTGCATATATACAATTGTATGGGTGTATGCATGTGTCGTGGAGTCTACTCTTGCAATTACATTTCCTTGTTATCCACACGTCCATGATCTTTTTCGTAGTCTCTGGTAGTACTCTTTGAGGCAGTTGCATTTAGCTGCATTGTTGGTCTTCTCGTGTCTCAGCGATACATTTTATCCGCAGCTGTTCCTTGCATTTTGTTATGGTTTAGTAGCCACATTTTCTCGACTTTGCAAGCAATTGGCTTGTGCTTGTCATTGATATTGTCTGGTCCATTTGTAGTTCACTTTACCGAACTATCTGATCTTGTAAGTCGAGTTTACTATGCATATTTTGACTTGGTCCTATTCATAACTATATTTGAATGATTGGCCATTTAAACCAGTCCTGCCTTTGTTCTGACCAGTTCATCGAGACTTGCTATGGCCTATACTTCAGTTTGGTTGCCCTGTATATGAGACACGCTTTATTGACTTTATGCTCCCATTTGATAACTGCAATTGTGCCATCTTGTTTGCTGTTACCAGAAATGGACTTGGCCGAGCCTAGAACTGTTTTTGTTGGATCACTTCATTGCAGTTGTCTTGACCAGTGAGGCAGTCTGCACATTTATTTCACATAGTTTCGGGCATATGTAAGGTTGCACTCATGTGTCCACTGTTGTCATTTAGACTCGTATATGTGTATACATATATTGGCATATATGTATATATATGTCTGTATGGCCTTTGCCTTGTCCGGTAGCATTGTAATTGGTCTGGACATCATTTGTATACTGCATACTTGTAGTTCAATATTCCTCAGTGTCATTTTGAAGTTGTAACCTGCACACTCTGGTTCATGTAGTAGTTGGTCTGTTGGACTTGAATTAGTAGTCTGCACTTGATGTTGTAGTTGTGTTCACTCTTGTAGTATCACTGTGCATTTGTTTATGTGGCGCATTCACGTCTGTGGTCTTTGCAGCTTGCATTCACACTGGTTTGCATTCATGTTGTATTGTAGCCCCCATTGACTTTCGTTGTCTGGTCTGTGAGGCATTTTGATCATTTTGAAGCACTCGAGTCTGGAGTTGGTTTGTCTATCACGGTTTTGAACACTTCTTGGTCCTGATTTGTAGATTTCCACTGCGTGGCAATTGAGTCTGGTGCATTGTAGTCATATATGTGTATGCATACATTTGTACACTTGCTTGAGTTTCACTGAGATTTGGCAGTTCGTTTGTTCATTTGGTTTTGCACTGTTATGGTTTGATTCACGTTGGCTATTTGGTCGTCTGCACCTCTGTAAGTTTGAGTTTGCATATTATTGTGGTTCATGTATGTTGAACTCTGATCAATTCACTAATACTCGGCCATTAGTTTATCTGAGTTTGGGTTTGTGTAGCCTAGGTCTGCATTCCTTTGATCTTCATTGCTGGTATGTATACATACATTTATGTAGTATGTTATAACATTGTTGTGCACTTCATATTGTTTAACCTTTTGGTCATATATGTTGAGGCTGCTGTTTGTAATTTGACATCACTGCTCCTTCTATTAGTGCTCGGCCTATAATGTTTACTTGAGTGTTGCTTCATTATGCCCTGGTCTGGAGTAGCTCTGTTGCACTGCCTGTATTCATTGTTTCGACCTGTCACTGTTGTGTTCATTGGTGGGTTGGATTGTTCCATGTATTTGTGTAGTCTGGTCTGTTGCACTTTTCAGTTTCATCACTGTTTTACTTCCACACTGTTGCACTTGTATACTTCATATGCATACTGTTGATCTTTTGTAGCATTGAGTTGAGCCATGATTGCAGTGACTTGACCTTTGCAGTTTCGACGTACGGTAGTGGCGAGGCAGTGCACGCGTGCGTGCACTGCAGCCACCCAAACTCGACAGTTTTTGAATTGACATTTCTTTGCTCGTGATGCATTGATTTTTATACCATATTGGCGAGGCCGTACACGCGTGCGTGTATGGCAGCCAATCGAGTTTTGATGATTTTAAAGTGACAATTTCAATTGTTTTTAAATTGATTTAGTCGATTTGATAAATTGTTTATTTATCTCTGTTGATGATTTAAATCTACTGATTTATTGTTTAACACTGTTTAGTGTTATATTTTCGTTATCCGATTCCTTTGTTAAAAGAGTCGGATAGACGAGAATTATTGTGACTGTCGTCTATTTAAATTATTACTGCCTATATGCACTAATAAACTGGTTTGAATTAGACTGACCTGGGTATTACTTTCTTTTGAATGTAATACTCGGGTCAGACCCGAGTTATTTCAGGTTGTAGATTTTCTTCTTTGAGTTGCTGTTCAGGATATGAAGACTTTTCACATCTTCTGAAGTTGTCAATGTCATTTTGTAGTAGTCGTGTCATTGTATAGAACGATATGTATTCATGTATATTAGTCGATAATGTACTTGTATATATAACTTCTAGAGTCGACAGTTGTAGTTGTATCATATGTATCGTGTCAACTATATTGTAACTGACATCGGTTATATATATATATGAGAATTTTGTTAATCTGGGTTCCGCATTTATATTATCTGTGTTATTGTTATATCTAATGTCCTAAACTATTATGAACTATCGTAGTTTGTTTTATACTGATAATTGGATATGTCGATGAGAGTAAATAAATAATAGATGAAAAATAAAAAGTATATACCACTCCTACCGAGATAACCAATATTAGTGTAAGGCCAATTACGGATGGTCGCTCCTATCCAGCCTTATTCCTCGTAATAATAGATAGTATTTCTTTTAATACTCTTTGTTTTTATGAGCATAGAGGTGGGGCGTCACATTTACAGTACTGTATGGACTACGACATTTATATAAAATGTGTTAAGGGGGATATGGATAACGCCTTAACGCTGTTTTAATACTTTACTTTACTGTAGACATATTATAATAGCGTATTGTATTATGCATGTAGATAGTTTAACAGATCCTTTGGAGATGGAATCCCGAACATCTCTTAAGTTATTGCACGTACGTTAAACACTGGATAGGAGATGTAAAATCCCGTAAACATCTATGAAGCCGTTACACTCATATTTACTTATTTTGATTTAACTTACATAAGATCTTTTAGTTCTGACTCGAGTGTTTTTTCTTTTCATTACGCTCGGGTCAGCCTGAGCTTTTCAGTGTTGAAGACCTTATTTCTAGAGGACGAAGACGAAGATTTAGTATATTATTACTATTTATTATATTTATTCCACTACATCATGTTGTTCCGCTGCATTATTTATTTATTCCTGTTGTAGGTATATCTCTGATCTGTATTGTAAAAGTGTAACCAAATGTTATTTATAAAATAGCTTCATGAACTTTTTATTTGATTGTTATATTTTGTCATTCCGCTGTGAGATTCTGTGTTTTGTTTTCATTCTTTTCTTATTTTCCCCATAACAATCCTCCCTTTTGAATGGTTTGAATTCGACATGTGTGGTTTATTATCGATTTAAACCATCCAAAAAGGTGGGTCGTTACATGAGCAGACCCTTTATAGTACTCACATCTTCAAGAAAACTTCCGGCTTGAGTGGTTTAGTCATCACATCAGCCAACTGTTCCTCAATACTACAGTGCACCAATTTCACAGTACTTGCATTTGTAAGCTCTCAAAGAAAATGAAAACGCACATCTATTTGTTTACTACGACAATGCGTTATCGAATTTTTTGACAACTTGATTGTAGAACTGCTATCACGGAAAATAATAGTTGACTTGTCTTGATTTTGACTCGGCTTCCTAATATTATTTTCAACCAAACTGCTTGACAAGCACATAAAGCCGCATCAATGAATTCTACTTCTATTGTAGAAAGACTAACTACATGTTGTTTTCTAGATAACTAGGATACTACTTCCGAGCTCAATAAGAACACATACCCCGAAGTACTTTTTCTGTCTTCTAAATCCCCTGCATAATGCCTATCGGCGTAGGAAAGAAGTTCATCATCTCCTCCTTATATGTAGAAAATTCCAAACTCAGTTGTTCCCTTCAAGTACCTAAGAACCCTTTTGGCAGCTTGTAAATAAATTTCAGTAGGATTCTCCATATACCTGCTAATAAAACTCACTACAAACATCAAGTCTGGCCAAGAGTAGTTGAGAGATACATGTGACTACCCACAATCTGTTTATAGTATGTCTTATCTACTTTGACTCCACCTTCATCCTTCACTAGCTTAAAACCCGAGACAATAGGATTATGAACTGAGTTGCTGTTATCCATTCCAAACCCTATTAGCACCTTTAAGATATATTTTTTCTATTTGATAAAAACACCATTAATTTTTTGCAAAACTTCAAAACCTAAAAAATACCTCATCTTACCAAGATCTATCATGTCAAACTCATGTTTCATAAAATCTTTAAACTCTGCAAACATCAAGTCATTATTTCCAATAAAAATCAAATCATCAACCTACAGATTTACAAGTAATATTTGGCCTTCTTTTCTCATCTTGATGAACAATGTATTTTCATAGATACACTTCTCAAAACCTTCCTTCATGAAATAGGCTTCATACGGCTATATGCACTTGGGGCTTGCTTTAAACCATAAAGTGCTTTCTTCAGCTTATAAACCTTATGCTCTTGTCCCTTTTTCACGTAACCAGAAGGTTGTTCTACAAAAACCTCATCCTATAACTCACCATGCAATAATGCAAATTTCACGTCTAATTGGCAGATAGTCCATACTTTTTTAGCAGCAAGTGCGATGACTAAATGAATTGTTTCCATGCGTGCAACAGGTGCAAACACTTTTGTATAGTCCACTATATATCATTGAGTATACCTCTTCACTACAAGTTGGATTATATATTTTTCTACTTCTTCATTTTCATTGAATTTAGTCTTGTAAATCCATTTTACCCCTACTTTCTGTCCATCTTTAGTAAATTGATGTATCATTTTTTTAATAGCTTCTATTTCCACATCTATTGCTCTCCTCTATTTTTCACTTGTCACGACATCTTCAAAATGTACAAGATCAGTTGCTACAAACATAGCCAAAAATGCTTCATTATCTTCTTCAAAAAACCTTGCTCCTGTTTCATAATATTGCATCCAAATTGGTGGTCTTCTATTCCTCTCTTCATTCGAACTATAAAAGCTTTCATTGATCAAAGAATCTTCAAAATTTTAATCATTTTTATTATCATCGGGATTAGATCCTATATTATCATTAGGATTAGATCCATTTTCTCTACAATGTTATCAGAAACAATTTCCTTCTCATTTTCACCACAGTCTCGGTCACATATGATGGCTTCTTCGTATTTCATATCCTAATCTTGTTTCTTGTCTTCTTTGAATATCACATCCTTACTTATTATGATCCTTTGTGAAATTGGATTATAAATTATATAAGCTTTAGACTCTTCACTAACCCATAACAAAACACAACATGAACTCTTATCATCTAGCTTAGTCTTTTACTGTTAGGAACATGAACATGAGTGATACATCCAAAAACTCTGGAAAAATTCAACTGAAGGCTTGGCTCCACTCCAAACTTCTATTGGATTTTTATTGCTCACAGCCGTTGTAGGGCTCCAGTTTAATAAATGCATAGTCCAATCTACTACTTCAAGCCAAAACGTTTTGGGAATTTTCTTTCTTGACAACATACTGCGAACCATATTCATAATGGTTCTGTTTTTCCTTTCCATGACTTCATTTTGTTCTGGCATGTATGTTGTTTTCAATTGTCTTCGTATGCCATTTATATCACAAATATCGATGAATTTTGTGATGTAAACTCCCCTCCTCGATCATTACGTTAACCTCTCACAAATGAATTTGTTTCCTTCTCAACTTGAATCTTAAATCTTTTGAAAACTACAAGAGCTTCTGTCTTTTCTATTAATAAGTAAACCCATGTTTTTCTACTAAAATCATCAGTAAAAGTGATCAAATACCTTTTTTTGTTAGAGGTAGGTTTGATTGGTCAACAAAAATCAGCATGCACTAAATGAAGAATTTCTGAAGCTCTTTAGGTGCTTTTATTTGGAAATGCGTCTCTTTTTTGCTTTCCTACCAGGCAGTCCTTGCATAACTTTGTGAGATATTTTAATTGTGGTAAACCAGTCACCATCTTCTTTTATTAAAGTGTCTTTAAGATTTTAAAGCTCAAATGTCTATTGTTGGAACTAAGCCAGCACGTAGCGAGGTAAATGAGTAAATTTCAAAAATCTATCATTATTGGATCTTTAATGGGCCTGTGAAGTTTAATTCATTTAGAACTTTCTAAATTTTCTTTTAAATAAAACCAATATTTTATGTTAATTTATAAATAAAATTTATCTTATATAATTTTATATTATATTTTATATATGTGTATCATATACACATTTGTGTATGCGTGCACATGCAACAGTATAATGTGTACACGGTTTGACATGCAAGTGTATATATATTTGGATTTACACCGCAACAGACATGTTAGCCATCGTGTATACTAATGTATTATCTAAATATACATATATATGTATAAAAATTATTAAATAAATAAATATACATATGTATGTATATGAATGTATAAATTTAATCTTATATTTATTACAAAATATTGGTTATAAATTATTTATATAAATCATTTATGAAATATGTATGTATATATATAATATAATTAAATTTTCAAAATTATTTTAAATATTAATTTTTAAAATAATTTAAAAGCTTTATCATTTATATATATATGTATGTATACACACATAAGTATATATGTATAAACATATAACTATCTAATTAATATATATATAAACATATCTAAACTAATTTTTTTATTAAATATACATATATTTGGTACTGCTCACGGCTTTAAAAAATTATTTTATTTTCGGTTCAAATAATTTTTAATAAAATATACTTTAAAAATTAAAATCTATGCGGATTTAATAAAACTATTCAAAAATCATATCTAAAATCGAAATTCATATTTTATAATAAATAAAAAATTTCCAGAAAATTATATTATTTATAAATACATTTTGTTTGTTTAGCTAATTTTAAATCAAATAAATAATATTTTTTAGCAAAGCTAGCTGACATTTAAAGTGTTCCGTCCACATATACAAATGAATAATAAACAGATGTTTGGTACATGCACCGGAACAGCTATAAGAAAATGAAAAACATGAGCTTAGCAAAAGTACCAAACTACTAAGCAACAACATAGAAAACTAATTCCCTTCCAAAGAGGAAGAATCACACTCCTCAGAAGAAGTAATAGGCTCAATAACGTGAAGGAACCCTGAAAAAAGAAGTGCTAAGAAAGGGACAAAATCGTCTAAATCTGGACAGTAAAAGAATTTCTATCCTAAGTGACATCCGCTATAAGAATGCGATTCAAATAACCAAACTGACCAAGCTCGGTGAGGGAAAGGCCCTCCCCCTCAACATGATAAAATAGCCTTCTATCTTCCTCATATCCACCTACAAACTTAAAATAACTACCATCTGTCGGGTCAAGTCGCATTTCAGAGGGCTTATGAAGCCAAAACTTATCATAAGCATCCCAAATCAAATAAATAATTTAAAATGATTATATATATAAATATATATTTTTGTTGCCGAATAATTTTAGGAATGTATAAAATTTTAAAAATAAATTTAATATGTATATCATATGAATTAATATTTTATAATTAAGTTTAACTGATAAAATCATTTAATAAATTTTTTTTATCATTAGGCCATGAGTTATAAAAAGACTTCTATACAATTTTTTTTATACATACATACATACATACATATATATATATATATATTATTGTTTGTATAAACATCGACATGTGACAATACAGCAATATATCGATTCGTGATAAGGTCTATCTAGCTACATATGAATGATTGATTAACTAAGCAATTAAAAACATTAATAAATCTAAAGCATACCTCTCACCAAGGCCTAAAGATCACACTTTGAAATGATGAAATGACTCTTTGAATCAAATTCCAAGTTATAGAGTTGTTGGCTCCCAAACTGCTTTACCACCGATGATCAAATCAGAGTTTTTGGGGTTTACGGAGGGTGGTTGCTGGCCGAAAAGTATAGAGAGGGAGAAGAGAGAATAACATCCAAAGAAATGGTGTAGAGAGTGGCATACAAATAGGAAAATCAAATTGAGAGAAAAGGGGATCACATCTTTATCTCTCTCTTACTAATTCCACACTTTTAACCATTCAAACGTCTTCCTCTTTAGCCTACATTTGGTTGGCCTATCCAAGCCATTTCTGGCTGAAATTTACATGCCGCATATGAGTCTTAAAAATAATTCAAGCCTGAACAATGTACGTTGCATTTAAATCCAAATTTAAACGTGTACCGATATTGTATATCAATTAATATATTTATAACTATTATAAATACATTGTTTAATATTGTTCAACACTTAAATATAAAATTTTATAATTAATATTTCATAAATATTAATTAATTTAATTAATTTATAACACTTACAAATTAACTAAATCAGGTGGTAAAATTGAGTATCCATCATTTCGGTTATGCGACTCTTAGGTGTAAATTTGGTTAGCTATTAATATCGAACAATTCGAATATTAACGTTCACACGTCCCTTAGCAGGTGATGTGACATTATGGCCAAATTTATCGCTTACTTGGTTTCGGTTAAATCCAATTTTACTTTTTTAAGCATTATCCAGCAGTGACAATTATTTACACCAATCCTCCTCGCCAAAACTATATCACTTTGGACTTATAGAATTTGGTAGTGGTCAAAATTCTAATATTGTCCATATTTAACTTTATAGTCCACACACAATGTCCTTAGTTTCATAATAACAACCATTATTGACCAAACTGCTCAGTCCAGAGACTTTGACTTTGAGTTGACTTTAGTTGATAGTAATACTAACCTCATATAACCGAAGAGACGAATTCTCCCTTGAATAGTATTTCACTTCCAACGCTTCCACTCGACCAAACTATAGTCGTTTGATGAATGATGTGCCACGATTTAACTATTATAAAAGTGGAGCTTCCACATTAAGATCAACATTATCCTCAAGTCAAGAGAACTTTGCAATTTTGTCACATCGATATATTTTGTTTGACTTAGTTATGTTAACCAACAAAAAACTATCGAGTGTGTCATTCCATAGTTATCTAATAACTATCAGTATGTAACCCTTTGGTCCCCTAGTAGTCATGAGTAATACATTGCCCAATATTTGGAGAGCGTTACGTACTTTAGTCTCAACGGATATATCGATGTCCTGTCTCAATAATCTTGATTAGGAATATTTAAAATGGTATGTTTATTTGCATTGTAATAAATTATTCATGGTTAGAACACTTTGTAACTACTATCACAAAACATATCATTTATGGATTTTCTATTAAATATACTTTTAATTAATTAATTAATTAATTAATTAATATAACACGTTATATCAAGTATATAATAAAAAGAAAACAGCTTTTATTTCAAACAAGATTGGTTATCGAGTTAGATATACGTAACAAATTGCATAATTGCCCCTTGGACATACCCCTAATTCTATCAATCTCTCACTTGCACTTGGTGTCAATTATGGAATCTTTATCTCATTCCTTCAATCAGCTTGATGAGAATTAATCGAGTTAAACCCTTCATAAATAGATCTGCTATGTTGTTTAATTATCTACTCTGCCAATCAACTCTCTCTGATGCTGAAAAACTATATTTATCATGCGAAACTAGTCGGAGTATGTTTCTCGACTTCTAGTGAGCTCTTATCATTACATTGCTACCATATAACAATAATGTAGTATTCTTAATATTTAGAATCATCACTAGCTCAGTTTTAAATTTGTGCATTATAATTATACATTGCTTTTATTGTGGTGTTATTTGTGACGACACATCTTTTTGGACGATTTAAGTCGACAATAAACCACACATGTCTAACTCAAACCATTCAAAAGGGAAGATTATTAATGAGTTTAAATTAGAAAATAAGAGAGAAGAAGAAAAGAAATACATAAAATCTCGCAGCGGAATGACAAAATATAATAATCAAATAAACAGTTCATGAAGCTGTTTACAATAAATTTAACTTTCAGTTTACAACATAATCAGAGTAAAATTATCAACATGCCAAAATAATGCAGTGGAATAATAATAGTAAATACGGTCTAGCAAACTCCATTTTCATCTTCAAGGAATAATGTCTTTAAACACTGAAATACTCAGGCTGACCCAAACGTAATGAAAAGACACAACACTCAAGTCAGAACTAAAAGTTCTTATGTAAGTTAAATCAATAAAAAGTAAATATGAGTGTAATAGCTTCGCATATGTTTATGGGATTTTCCATCTCCTATCAAGTGTACAACGTGAGTGCAATAACTCAAGAGATGGTACGGGATTTTCAATCTCCTAAAGATCCGTCAAACTATCTATATATAATAAGATACGCTAAATATGCAGTGTCTATCAGTAAAATAAATATTTTTCCTAGCATTAAGGCTTTACATTAATCCCCCTTAACACATTTTTAAGTATTGTCCTACGGCTTGCCTTAGTAGCATCACCAGTAACGTCGGTAGCCAAGGAGGCGCTGTGATAAGACAACACTAAAACAAAATCGTAGTGGTCGCGTATAAGGATAAAAGTATGACAAGGCACGTGAGGCGATTCCTAAGGTAGGATACTACCGTTTTGCGTTTCTTGACTGGTGGTAACCCGTAGCGGCCCACCGTGAACATCCATCCCATAATCAAATCAAGGTGCACCAATCGAGTCTAAAAAGATCAAGATGGAAATACGAAGAACAGATGTCGCTAGAGGTAGCTAGCCTCATTGGTCAGGCATGGTTCTTGTTTTAGTCATTTCAAATTGACATAAGTGTTGGGGTCTATCGATCATCGTTCTCTTTCTTCAATCCAACAAACGTCGCCAATTCAATCTTTACATTCTGGATAACATCTATCGGGTACACAGTTGTTAAAGTGGTTCTGGTATTGACAAAGAGTATGCCAATATTTGGCCTTGGTCTCTTTAACTAAGAAACGTCATTTTTCACACCGGTTGGTTCTTTTAAATTTCAAGAACAAGTTATAACTCATATCAAAATATCAAATTTGCTTCAAACTCATTTCGAATTCAAGATAGGTTATACCTTTATATCAAAACATTCGTATTTAAATCAACAATTTAAATCTAAATAGTTCCCCTTTAAAACAGTTTAAATACTGAAAATGGTTTCAAATAATTTAAATAGTTTGAATATTGAAATTAGTTGGATAACTAAAATAGTTTAAATATTGAAAAATAGTTTGGAGTAATTAAAATAGTTTTAAAGATTGGAAATAGTTTTGAATATAAAAAAGTCTTAATTTTGAAAATAGTTTAGATAATTAAAATAGTTTATATATTAAAATAATTTGATTATTAGAAAGTTTATATATTAAAATAGATAATATTATGTTTCTTTCTTTCACAAAAATTTGACCTCAGGTTCAAATCCAAATCACCACGAATTCAATTTTCACTTTTCAACTCAATCGACTTCAAATCCCAAAATTCGACTTAAATCAACCTCAATTCAAAACGATTTCAAAACTTTACTTCAATTTTAATTTAAACGGTTCTGTTCAAATGGCTGAAAGTTAAATTCAAATTCTCATTTTTAAACAATTTAGTTTAAATCCATTTCACATCCAAAATTTTGAAATACCAATTTAAACCACTTTAATTAAAGTAAATTCAAAGTTTAAATTAAAATTTAAACCTTTAAAATAATTCACTTTCATTAAATTCAAATCATATCTCAATTTCAACTTTAAGATTTCAAATTAAATCATTAAACAATTTCATTTAAGCAGTTTCAATGTAACGACCCACTATTTTGGACTATTCAAATCGATAATAAATCCACACATGTCAGACTCGAATACTTCAAAACAGTGGATTGTAAATTTAATATTTGGCAAATCTCAACATATACAGTAAATAAATCAATCACAGAATCACAGACACAGAGTAATACAATAATACGCAACGGAATAGATAAAATAGTAGTTCATGAAGCTACTATATAAACATCAGAGTTATAAATAAAATACAACAGAATATCTCAAATGCAGTGAAGTCTCTAGTACAACAGATGAGTTCTCTGAACAAATCAACTAGAAGAGTTGAAAGCTGAGACGATAGTTGGATCTCCAAAGGAAGCTCCAAACTCCAAAGGTGAGTCTCAAATGTTGTATCACTCGATCTAACCCGAGCGTAAAGTAAAACACAAAACACTCGAGTCAGGATTAACATTCTTATATCAACAAATCAAACTCAAGTGAAATATCAACTGAAATACAAGTAACGTAAAGGATGTTTGGGATAACCATCCTCTAAGGATCTGCGGAACTATCTACAAGGTGGAAATTTACACTATAACACCGTGGTCATTCCAAATTAATTTATACTTCAAAACCAAAATATCATTTCATTTCAAATATATCTATTTTCCAAAATAGTATATATAGGTTAAATAATTTAAAAGTAAAGTATTTATAATTTCCTTAAGTCTCACAAATTGCTTCACATCCACCCAAATTCCAAATTCAAATTTATTCAAAACTCAATTCATCAATTCAATTCAGTTCTAAATATACCATTTAAATTTTCAGTATATTTCAAAGCTTTAATATTCAACATTTTCAAAGTTAAATTTAACAGTTTCATATAGCTCTTGATTTAACTTTATTATTATTTAATCATGGAATATTCATTTAATAAATTCAATATCCTTTAACTAGCCTTAAATTTCATTTTTACTAAATATTTCCTTAAATTTATTTAAACAAGAAATATTCATTAAATTATTTAAATCAAACCCAAGTTATAAATCATATCTTAAGTTTCAATTTCAATAATTTTCAAATCGGTTTAATTAAATAAAATTCTTTAATGAATACAATTTCAACTAAATTCAAATTATCTTCCCAACCTTAACTTATTCAAATTATTACCAAAATCTATTTTGAAATATAAATTTAAATACTTAACCATATTATATGTATTAAATCCATCTTAATTAAATTAAATATCATTATTAAATCTATATATATCATTACCATTTATATATAAAACTTAAGAATCAACATTTATTAAAACCATATAATTCTTTCCAAAACCATAGAATTTATTTTCAAAATATTTATATATATATGGACCAACGGTGTCTGTATATATATATCTATCATATGGTTAAGTGATACAGATACTTATCATTTCAATCGGTAATCTTAAATATATACGGGTAGATATCTTTTCGACCCGCAATCCCAAATTCAATTCAAATGAAAATCGCTTGGGTCTATCATTTCAACCCATAACGATTTTCTCCTATTCTAAAGTCCATTCGGGTATGTATCATTTCAACCCATAGTGAGATCTATACTAACAGGGAACTTGCAGAGTGATAATAGATAATATAAAATATAACAACAGACATATATCATCAGTAACAATATAATATAAACAACAGGATATGGTGTCATATCCCACATGTGAACAATTACAGATAATAACATATATATAACAATTTTAAACAACTAACAGTAGCATATTTCAATTGTCGTTTCAATTGAAATAAAATTTAATAAATACAAGAACGTTAATCGTGAGTGATTGCTTACCTTTCGAGGCTAGAGATGAAAGAGAATGAGAAGGGTTACGAGTCCAAGCACGAATTTCACAGCAGAGCTAGATGGATCCGAATTTGACGATCAAAGCTGATAGATCGGAATTGATCAAATCAAATCAGATGAAGTTCGAGGGTATAAATGAACGTACATATATGACTATATACATGTAAAATCATAATTTAAATTCAAACACACTTTTTAAAAAAAAAAATTATTTAAATATGTATTTCAAAATCAAATATTTATACAAGTCCATAATCTACAAAATATTTCAAACAATGTTAAACATATTATCTATATACCTTGAAACACAAAAACCCTTTCAAAATATTAACCAAACGTGTTGTATATATGTACCAACATAACCATATATATAAAGTTAGATAAATATCTATGCAAGCTATATATTTGAATGTATGCATAAAACAGTAATATAAACATTGATATGAATGAATGTATATGACAGCAACCTGTGTACAAAACTTACTTTTACCAACATATTATATACTAGAATATAACCCTATTAAATAACCTATCCCATCATATACTTATATTATTTATTTTTTGTATATGAACATCAATCACCATGTCACATACCAGAATTTTCGACTTTCGAAAATTCGTCATCGATACTCACTTTATCGACTGCCGAGAAATCGAGTGCCGGAAACTCCAGTAGTGAGGGTTTTAGAAAGAAGAAAAAGTAGAAGAAGAAGAAAACAGAAGAAGAAAGGAGAGAAGAACAACAAAACAACATCAGAAACAGAGACAATATCAGAATCTCACATATCGTAGCGGAATAATATACAATAGATAAATGAATAATCTCTAAAACAAAGAACTATATCGTTTTATACATACATCAATCAGAGTCAATATACAACAATGGACAGTTATATAACTTGTCCTCATACAGAATACACAGCGGAATAAATAATATCAGATACAAATACTATGTCTCGTCATCCAGCTCATCTCCAAAGCTCCAGAATATCCAGAATATCCTTAAGAATATATTCACTGTCCAAAATCGTGAATATAATTCACTTAACCAAATTTCAATCATCTCTACACATTTTATTTCAATAAAGATTCGCTATCCAAAATCGCGAATATATCTTCTTTAATGACCTCCTACATTTAATTTATCAAACTCCATTGATTTTGAATTTATAAAACAACGTTTATAAATCCTATTTCTATATTTTTTTAACAACTTTGATTTATAAATTTTCTTTATTAACAATCCGATCAATATTCCATTTAAAAGCAAAAATCCAATTTATAAGTAAATTTCTTATAATCATTCATTCTACAACTTTATACTTTATAAATCTATAAATTTCATATCTTTACAATTTATAATTCTATACATTTCATATCTTCACATTTTATAATTATAAATTTCATATCTTCACATTTTATAATTATAAATTTCATATCTTCACTTTTTATAATTATAAATTTCATATCTTCACACTTTATAATTATAAATTTCATATCACTTATAAAACTCATTTTAAAATTCCAATAACTTTAATTGATAAATATCAATTTGATACATCTTTTATATACATTGGTTTAATAATTCAAAAATCTCAACTTAAACCATTTTATAAATTTCTTAACTCTTTATTTCAAAAGAAATTACTTTTTTGTTAAAATTCACAAAATCTTAACTTTTATAACTCTAAAGTTTTAACGTTTATCTATTTAAAGTAAATCAATTCAACAATTTAAATAAACGTATATTTTCAAAGATCACTTTTAAAATTTCACTTTTAAAATCAACATCGTTATTTTTAAATTTCAAAATTTGAATCCAATGATGCAACTCATCAATTAGTCCATCACAACATCAAACATCATATATCATCATATGATAACAGAAAATATATCAACATCTGTAAATAAATAAATACAGTTGAGGAATCCAGTTGGATCCCTCCAACCTGTTTCCCTGCATCCAAAGACGTTAGCACAATACCATCCCACTTCGAGGTGGAATATCGCGGTATATGGGTTTTTATAAAAATCCGCTTACTAACGGCGCAATAGGGTCTCATCCGCTATACGAGGCGGGAAATCATCAATCCAATATATACATATGCCAATATGTATATATTGCTATATATATAATAGATATATCCTACTATATCTAATATCACATCCAAACAAATCAATCAATAATAACTGCAAATCATTTTGAGTGAGAAAAATAATCTCACCTTAGCTTTTTATTAGCAATCCCATTTTCCATTCCAGATTGTTTCTTCGTTGTATTAACCTTGTATGACAATTATACAATTTATTAAAATTCGAAATAAATCGAATAATTAAATCTGCCATTTACAATTTTAATTTAACTAAAATTTCCAGTTAAACTAATAATTCAATCTAAACTATTTTCCCGTTAGATAGATTTTAAAAATCGAATCTTTATGTAATTTATCCATCACTAAATTTTATCCATATAAACAAATCTTTTGTTTACTGTAAATTCCTAGAGTTATATACATATACTTATTTATTTTTAATCTTACAGAACCTTATCATTTACAGTAAATTAAATACACATATACTTTTTGTTTAACAAAAAATTAATTCGAAGCTAAATTTCCTTCAATAAATTATGTTTAGTAAAAATAATCAAAACAAGTTGATCAACCAATTTAATTACTTTAGATACATTATTTTAAAATAACTCACAGATTTAAAATGCGTATTTATTATAAAACAGAAATTATTTTCACTGTTAAATTTCTTTCTTTTAAATCTAAATATATACCTATGGATGTATTTTAAAATCTAGCGAAATAGAGATATGTTTTCTTTACATATTTTCAAATTCATATTCAAATCTAAATTGAATTGAATTTATTTCATATACCTCACTGCAATAGTAACAGCCAAACCCAGACCGAAGTCGATCACGACCACCACGAACAGTCGCAAGCGCCTCGCTGATGAACCCCGAGACCACCCACCGATCCTCCTTGCATGCCAGCCGATAGCTCGAGTTTCCTCTCTGTCAACATCGAAGTCGATCTAGATGTCGCTGACGCCCCTACCTCTCGCCGTTCGAGACAAGACGATCTTCCATCCCTTTGAACTTCGCGATTTCATACCAGTATTCAAGCTCGAGACAGAACTCCCACTCGCGAACGCGGATCCCTAATTTCGAACGCCTCGCTCGAGCTCGTGTGCCGCCGTACCATCGAATGCCCAGTCTCATCGCGACTTCTACTCGACTCGCCTGCCGCTCGAACGCGAGCTACGACCGCGCGCCTGCTGCCACCGTTCCCATCGTCCAGTCGCCATCGCGAAACCCCCAAACGGATGCCAACTCTATCGCGACTCCACGCCGCAGCCCCTTCGTCATACGCGAACTCCCCTTTCTTTTCGACGGAATTGGAACAAATACGAACGGCTCGTTCGTATGAATTTGAAAGAGAGGGAGTTCTGATTTCATCTGGCCATTTATTTTAAAAGGAGAAGGGGGGGGGGGGATTTTGATTAGAATGAGAGAGGAGGGACGAGTTATTTAAAATTGGTAGGGGGGTATGGGTTACACGATAATCTCGTGATGCTCGGCGTGGATTTAGGCTGAAGCTAGGGGAAGAGAACGTGAGATTTTTAGTAATATAAATATAAATTTCAAATCGAATTCGTTTTAAAACTTCAATGCGTTTTCTAACCGTACGGTCACACAACAACTCCAATAAATACGAAATTGGAAATCCAATAATAATACAATATTACGGACCCAATGAAACTGGTTTCGTCAAATTCCGAGGCTGTTTGAAAAATGACTATTTTATAAATATTGGTTCGAACGATTTATTTCAAAACTGATCAAACCAAATTTGAAATTGGATTCTGAAGCTTCTGTTATCTTCAGAATTATCAACACGAGTTTTATAAGCTTTCCAAATATTTTCTTCAACTTTAAATTGAAGATTTAAATCTTTATTCAACTTCCAATCGATTAAATTTTATAATTTAATCGCCAATTTCAAAGTTATATCGGGGATTCAAATTAAATCATCGTTCACATATTTAAAATTAATTAAATATCCTCAATTTAATTCGTTCAAAATTCTGGGTCGTTACACACCACAATGCAAATTACTATACTTTATATCCCCCTATATACATGAAGACCAAAAATACTTACATAATTCTGCAACCAGTAAGATGTAACCCAAACTTACATAACTAATATGTGAACCAACCTATAATTACTTATAATATACACTTACAAATATGTTATATACAAACCGACATACAATGCACGTATACTGACATCTTCATATAAATTGTAACATATCTGTATACAAAGTGGAATTCTCTTCATACGGCAATTTAAATTTACTTTAAAACCCAAATTAAATCATAGATATGTATACGCTAACCTACATACAACACTATACCAATATTTATCCAAAATGACATATGACAACTTTGTTATAAAACGTGAATAAATCTTTATATGTGTCTAAATTATAACAACATGGATTTGTCCTTATAAATTTGTATACTGTTATATATATGCATACTATATATAACGAAAATGAGTATGGGAAGTAAAACAGCAACAAATCTGGGTACAAACATATATATATATATATATATATATATATATATATATATATATATGCAAACATACACATACACACCCAATTACCTAGACTACAAAATATATATATACAACAGTTGACGAATAAATACTAAGAAAACTAGAATATATACAGGTTTATACACAACACCAGCGTTTTTATAAAATAAACAGGATATGAATATAAGTCTATAAAATATACAGATCGAACACTTATTTAAAATATTAATTTATCATACATATTGTATAACTAAAATATTATAACTATAACCACATAAAATATATAAATACACACCTACTCAAAGCGACAAAGGAGGCTCGGCCAATGTAGAGGAAGGATTTGGCTATGGTGAGGGGGTTTGTGGTCGAACAGGGAGAGGTGGCGGAGTTGCGTTTGAGGTGGTGAAGGGGTGTACTCGGCCTCGGTTGCTGGTGGGTGGTATGCGAGGTAGAGTGGTATGCGAGGTAGAGGGGAAATCAAATGGTGGTCGGACCCATGAGAAGAAAGAATGAGGAATAGAAGAAGAAGTCAGTAAAAAAAAGGAATGAAAATATGCACGTATATATAAAAAAAATAAACAGGCATGAATAAAGAAACTGAACCTGAGAATTTTGAACGTGCATTAAAGAATGCATGGTGAATTGATGAAAACCCAAAAGTTTTGAATGTATTTAACAAAAAAAAATGAACGTGCAACTTAAATTCACGAAGCTATTCATTATCAGGGTGGAATATGAAAAGACAAAAAAAAAGACAAAATACGAAACCGATACAGAAAACGTTCCGTAGATTTCGCCACTTCCCGAACTATGAAACACAGAATTGAATATACCACAGAGATCAGCACGATAACACGATTAAAATGGTATACAGATATTAGTGGTAATCCGATCAAAAGTCGATAATCGGTACCGAAAATGCTGCTAAAACGCCAGAATTAAGATAAACGGAGCAATAACCATCAAAATTTGTAGAAACGAAATATGACGTCTCACTCAGATGATGATTTGCAAGTTTTCTGTATAAAAATATTCAGGTTTTGAAAACATTTTATTATCATCAATTTTTAACTGATATAAATTTAAATAAAATTACATAAGAAAATAAACTTCAATATTAACTGATGAAAATTTTCCAGTTGCTATGTTTAAATAGACGTATTCCAAATAATAAATTTTTATTTTCAATTTTTATTGTTTAAAAATTACATAAAATTTCAATTAATTTAATAAATAAAAATCACTAAAAATTTTGGGTCGTTACATTCAATTTCAACATTTCAAATATCGAATTAGAAAATAATTTAATTCATATAAACCAAAATTTTATTTTCTTTAAAACAATCTCATTTAAACCAATTCAAATTTAAGATTTGTAACCATTTACTTTAACCAAATCTGGTATCCGTATATAATTTTCTACTATATGGCCAAATGACCATTTATTTCAATTTTAATTGCATGGATGGATATATATCGTTTCAATTCATATTTAAATGACATATGTATATATCATTTCAACCTATTTCTTAGTTCAATTCGAATAATCCAAATGACAACTTATAGGATGTCAAATAATAAATTGGGTAATAACAGGGATATGTCCAAATAAATAAACAACCATACACCCAACAACAATCAATAGGCATCCAATTGCAACCAACATCCAAATCAACCAATATATCACAACAGTTACTAGTATCAACTGTCGGTGTTTAGCTAGCAATTAAATTCAATATTAATTTAAATGTCAATCTAATCCAATATCAATATCAATTTCAATTTAAATTTAAATGTAAATTTAAATTACCAAATAACAATTATAAAATTTTATCACTTCATGATTACAATACAACTAACATTAGAAAAAATAGCATTGCATGAGTGGGTTTAATCACCCACCTTTGATTTTAAGCCCATTAAAATCCAACAAAAGCCTAAAATCTCAATAGTCTCCAAATTAATTCAAACCAGTTTCATATTGTCCGGAATTCAAATATGAATCCTACAGAAGAAATCGTCCGTGTAACGATCTAGAAATTTTAACGATTTAAATAACGTAATTAACTAAATTTTTCTTGAAATTAAACAATAAAAATTTTAGAAATGAAAATTTGATATTTGGCATGCGACTATTTAAACATAGCAAGTGTAAAATATTTATGGGAAAATATGTAAGTTGGTTTGATTGTGAAATTTCAATTTAAAATTTAAAATCAGTTAAATTTGCTGGAAATAAAATATTTTTTGAAATCTGAATATTTTTATATAATAAAAATGTATACTATTTTCTGAGTGAGACGTCATAATTCATTTCGCCAAATTTGGACTATACTAGCTCCGTTTATATTATTTTCGGCATTTTAGCAGCATTTTGGCAGCGAATATAATGTTTTGATAGTATGGTCGTATCTCTAATATCTGTGTACCATTATGTTCGTCTCGTTGCGCTGATCTCCATAGTATATTCATTCCTATAATTCATCGTCCGGTACGTGACAAAATCGGCAAAACGATTAGCCGTATCGGTTCCGCATTTGAGCCTTTTTGGTTTCCTATGTCCTCTTCATATATCCATCGTATAATACCAATAGCCATTTGCCTTTAATAATTTCAGAAATCAACGTTTGACCTTTGTTATTCCCTGGCTTATATATATTGTTGTGTCCCTTCGTTCTCTTTCTTTTCTTACTTCTGTTCAATTTCATCTGAGAAAAGAAAAGAAAATATATATCGAAGTATATTATTATATCAGTTCGCTTTCATTTGCATTGAGATTTGCTGGTTGTTCTTCTTCATATGTACTACCGAACCCGCTCCTCCCCTCTCCTGTTAGCATTGCCTTAACCTGACCCAGATCGCCACAGCACGTCATCCACCCTTCAACCTGACACTTGTGCCACCACAACCAACTCAACACCCTTCGACCTCTCACCTTCATCCGCAACAGCCCTCCACTTTACAACTCCCCACAGCCTCCCCTCCGTAGTTCGCCACATCACACAACCTCTCATCCACCCTCTGCCAACCGAACTAGTCAGCCCGCATCTCCACCATCCACCTGCAACACCTTCCCCTACCGAACTCGCACTCCACCAGTAGCAACAGCCGTACACTCCATTGCAGCCAACCCTTGTTCGACCTGAGCCGCCTCCTCCTCTCTGCTGTGTTGCCAGAACACCACAGCCTTTCACTGACCACCCTTCTCTGTTTCTGCATCAACTAAGCAGCCGAGCTACCTCGCCTCTCCAGGATCACCTCCATGCATCTCCCCAACCATAGCTGGCAGCACAACAATCGCCTAACACACAAGCAGCCAATAGTAGCAGCCCCACCTCGCTCCATAGCACGTAAGCTTCCCTTTGACACGCCCTGCAGCCCACGTCCTTCACAGCAAATAATTCAAAGAACCCATTTGCTGCATCAACCAGATTTAGATTTGATATATTCAGCTTGGTAGATCGGGTTTCTAAAAGCTTCTCTTCCTCTTTTTATATAAAAAAAGGGGACAGTAAGGTATATATATATATTGTATTATATATATATATATATTTCATTCTATTAACTCGTGTTGTCAGTTTCATACATAGAAGTATGATCAAGACTTTAAAAGATGAATAAAGCCTTAACACTCTCCATTTTGATGTCTAGGTTAGATTTTGGGGTTCAATAAAGAATATATATATATATATATATATATTTGATTTCATCGAATTCAAGTTGATTTGTTCGCCGCTGTCCGGAACTTGTCGCAGCGATCATTTGTTTGTCGCTATGTCGATTTGTGTACAGCAGCTTCTTGCTTTGTTTTGCCGCATATCCATGTCCGTTTGCTTATTTCCGTTGTTTCTCTAGCCTCGAAAGGTGAGCGATCACTCACGATTAACATTCTTATATTTAGTAAATTAAATTCACATGAAATGGTGATTGAAATATGTTGTTAAACTTGAATTGGGAGTTATTTAATTGTTAAATATGATATGTTAATATTTAATTTGTTAACCTATGTTAATTGACATATGACACCATAACCTGTTGTATATATATGATCATATTTGCCATTGATATGCTATGTCATTTTATGCTATTATTTTATTTGTTCTCACTCTGCAAGTTCACTGTTAATTTATGAAATCCCTATAGGTTGAAATGATACATACCTGAACGATCTTATAGATTAGGGGAAAATCGTTATGGGTTGAAATGATAAACCGAAGCGATGTTATTGATTTTGAAATTTTGGGACTGGGGGTTAAAATGATATATACCCTTAAATATTAAATTATTGCGGATTGAAATGATAAATATCTGTATCACTTGACCATAGGATAGAAAACTATATACGGACAGCGTTGGTCTATTTTAAAATGATTTCCAAAAATTTTTAGAAAAGAAATATATGTGCTTGGATTTTAAAATAAAATATAAAGATTTTATTTTAATATATGTGTAAAATTTAGATTTTTAAATTATATGTTTGGAAATTTTAAAAATTTATAAGTTAAGTTTTGAAAAGGTAATTTTTAAGATTCTACTTATATTGTTATTATTTTTAAATATACGACATAAGATTTAAAATACATTTAATAATAAGGTTTAATTTAACTTAATTTATAAAAATTTAATTCAATTAATATATATAATACGTTTAAGTATTTATTTAAAATTATATTAATATTTTAAAAGTAGACTTTGTAATAATTTTAATAAATTAAGGTTGGAAAGATAAATTGAATTTGATTTGAAATTTTATTTGTTTAAGAATTTTTTTTTGGACTTTAAGTAGGGTTTTAATGAGGGCCCTTACCTCCTTCTATTAAAAGAAAAAAGAAAATAGGTACAAAATTGCAAAAAAGAAAAGGAAAATAATCAAAAACCTTGGACAGACAAAAACCAAGGGCCAAAACTGAACAGCATGACCAAAAAAGCATCATGCAATCCAAACAAAACCTAAGACCTAAAAGACGCAACATCAACATTAGGCTGCCACGTTGAGGTCTTCCACCTAATATGCGCTGCATATTTCATTGCTACCACCTTAGCCTCTTCTCTTTTCTGATCAAAGAGCCTTGCATTCCTCTCCCTCCATATTTCTTCCATGATGGTCTTCAAAGCAAGTAAGTAAACTTTTGTCGGAGTATCTCTCCATCTCGTAGCCAAAAAAATATTGTACCATTCTTCAATGCTATCGCTATATGGCCCATTGCGCTCAAAATCTTTCATGATGTTTTCCCATACAGACTGAACATAACTGCATCTGAAGAAAAGGTGCAGATTTGTTTCGTTATCAACATCACACAGCTCGCACACAGTGGAAATTGGCAGTCCCGTGCGGAATAACTTTGATTTGGTTAATATAGCATTTTTAATGATCTTCCACATCAGGAAATTCTGGCGCTGGTTACCCGAATCATCCCATATTCTTTTGTACCATCGATCAGCATAGCGAGATTCAGAATGAGTTAGGATTTTATAAACAACACGAATGGAATGCTCTTTTTTCGAGTTCCCCAAAGGAGAGTGGATGCAGTGCTGAGAAGAGGTTTATGGGTACGATGTGATTCCATACTCCCCTGATCCTAGGGTTGCTGCTGTAAGGCAGTGTGATATTGTTATCATTGACATAATCGATTGCTTTAGCATTTAAAGGGATACCCGTTTGGATCATCTCATTATATGAAAGGAGATTTTTGATACTGATCCCCATGCCGACCCAAGGGGCAGTCCAAAAAGGTATGTTAGCTGACTCGTCAAGAGATAATTGAATATGAGGAAAGAAAAGATCTCTAGCTCTTAATATTTCTTTCCAAACCCAGCTCATGTTCTGCTTGACTTCCATCTCCCTAAAGTCCTTGTTGCCGACATAGTGTTTAGTGCACCATTCAGTCCATATTGATGCTCTGCCTGAAATGATTGAGTTGAGGTGAGTAGAGAAAGCCGCATTATTCCATTTTTTAACATTTATAATCCCAAGCCCGCCATACTTGATCGGAACAGTGATTTTAGAGTAAGAAATGGGGATTGGCTTTTTGAAGTGACTCACTTCTTATATTCATTTTTAGTGAATTTTCTGTTGAGTCATTTTTTACAATATATATATATATATACACATCAATGGATCACTTCTCTTAATAAATTTTCCCAAGATCCCTTATTTTACCAATATAAAAATACCAGTATATAAAATCAAATTAGATCATTTATATATATGAAGATATGTAAATGACTCTTTGCTTATCATAGTAATTTAAAATGGCAAAGAAATTTAATCACACCTTATTTCTCATATTCCAGAGATTTGGTGTCACATAGCCATTTCTGTTCATTTTTTTTCTTAATTTTCTTCCTTAAAACTCAAGTTTGATTATAGGATCAAATAATACCATTTTTCTTATTTTCTTGCTTTACTTCTCAAATTAATTGATTCCTTGATTTACAAGCCATATATTTAAATTCTGGGATTTTGTAATTTACTACTTATTGTTCCATGCTAAATAAAGGGTGTTTAAAATAACTCATGCATTTTAGTTTAGCCCGGGGTTCATATTTCATATTCAAACAATTTTGTGTCAGGTAAGGATACTCATATTTTGGTTTATATATTATGCAAGGATCATATGAATAATCAAGTGCTAAACTAGATTGAAGGCCAAGCAGAGAAAACAATACATTTAGGCAAAGTGCAAATGCAAACACACATACTAAATGAAGACTTAGCATATACATGGTCAAGGTAATGTCAAAAATCAGATCAATGCAATCTTCTAGATGAACATATGGTGCAGACAACTTGTAATCTTTAAGCAAATAACAGATGATAGTAGTCAGTGTGCTATGGAATAATGGACATGCTTATTACTAATAACATCACATGACACTACAATCTACAGCAGGTTTGATTATAACCAAATGCAACCAGACTTGAATCAAGTATCTAGATATTGGGGTTTAATTCAGTATAGTTGCAGTGTAGCCTTCCAATACCAAACATGCATATGAACTTGTTACCCAAAACAATACAAGTTTTTACTGGAAAATCAGATGTCCAGATAGGATTACAGGCTATGTCTTCAAACTCTTGCATGTGCTTGTATCAGTTACAAGTCATGATTAAGTTCTACTGGTTAACGAAGACATGATTCTACCCATTTACTCAAAACTTGACACTTATTTATTCATGAACAATTTCAATATCATAACTAAAGCTAAACCAATATGTCCAGGAGAACATTTCCACATATCAGATTATATGGCATGTTCTCATCCATCTCAATCCATCAGATCACTTCAGAAGCTATTAGTTAAATCCATAACTCACAAGCACATCTGTTGCTTAAATTAACTATCTCAAACACATATAATACCTCAGTTTTTACAAGTTCTTTTTAAAACTTCATAGACATCAAATACTGTGAAATACTTAAGACATCCAAGAGTTTGCCTAATCTTATTTATTACAATCATACTGCTACTTTTCTTAAGTATTTTAAGTTCATCAAGATCTTCAATTATCCATGCAAGCAAGCTACTCATGCATCCTTCCCTACAACAATACTTTGAACTGCCTCCATAAAATGAGAAACCCCAAATATTGCAAAGGCAACAAATAGGGTCAGAAATAAATTCTGGTATGAGAGAAATCAAAATATAATAACTTGTCATTTTTAATTATTGTCCAGAGTATTCATATACTTGATGCTTATTTGGATTTATAATGTAAACTGGGTATATATATATAAGCCCCTACTAACACTCATGCACACAAGCATCCATTCATCCATTCAATTCAGTATACATGTACACATACTCCTATGGAATTAACTCATTTTAATTCCATAGCTCAGCTCTCAATCTCAATTTATCAATTTAATTTGGTCTTAACTCTTTGCCATTGAACACCAGGTGTGCATTGCAAGGGACTCAATTCTGTTAACCCTTGCACAGAGGCCTACAGGACTTAAACAAGTCATGCACATACCCATCATCCCCCTTATGATGAATAGATCAAGGCTTTACTCCTAGATTAGTTTTATAATCTAGTGACCATTCTCATTTTCTTTCAGAAAAATTTATTAACTCTTGAAATGCTTTTATATTCTTTCTTCTTTTTCATAAATCAGAGAGAGTTAAACTCACTCAGGGATTTCAGCCAACCATACTAAACATTCATGAAAAGAATACCATATCTCATTTTCCAGTTGTTTTATTCAAATTTTTTTTAACACTTGCATATCTCCTATATTCAGGAATATCATGATCACTTAAACAAATCCAGTAAAATCATATAAAAATCCTTATACTAAATTCTACTGTGAACATAGGGTAAGGTTTTTGAGAAAAAACCCATAAAACATTTTAGCTTAAGATCTGAACAAATCATCACATAAATAATTTATTGCATTGTTCATCTCAAATTTAAAACAATTTAGACATGAGCATGAACCTCCTTTATTCACACTGCCTAGTTTATTTTCCAGTAATACCCTACTTCACAATAAAAATGTATTTATCTTACTAAACATATTTACAAACTGATGTTTTAAGGTACTGGATCCATATCAGAGATCATGGTATTTTCTTATCAAACAATCAAACAAAACAAATCAAAGCATCAACCAAAGATTTATCAAAACACCAACCATTCTCAGCATTCATTTATTCAGAAAAATTGATCAAGCATAAACATGATATGGTTTTTATAAAATAATATGGCTGCCCTTAACTTGGGTCTTAATGCCTTAGCCTCATAAGATTGATTAATCACTCACCTTCCTTCCTCTTTTCCCCGAGAATACTTTAACTTGAACAATGGCTTTGGTTTGCACTTCTTTCTTTTCTTAATATTTTCTGCTTTTCTGCAGTGAGACTGCTGCTTCCCCCTTTAATTTTTAAAACATTGTTTAGGGTTTTAGTAGAGTGAAAAACCCATCTTATCCCCACACAATCGAGAGAATTCTACATATGATGTTATGGCTAGGAATGCCATTTTCTTTTTGATTTCCAATTCGGGTATTTTCAGTTGCTTTAGCTTTTCTTTTCTTTTCTGATTTGCATGCTATTTGCATGTTTCATACACACACCTTATTTTCATGTGACTTTCTTGCATTATTTATTTTCTTTATGCTAAACTGTAATGTATACATGTATATCCTTTTATCAATTAACCCCTTGTTAATACTTCAAGCTATTTGTTTTCTCTTGATATATAAATGTATTCATATATTTAATTACCATAGTGTTTTTCCTTATTACTTTATATTTATTCTTTCTGGGTATAAAAATATAATATATGGTAATGTATGATCCATATAAACACTCAGTCATATTTCCTCATTCCTTCCCTCTGAAATACCATTTCCTTATTATTATTTATTTTTAATTACTATAAAAGTCTATTTTTTATCATTTTATTCCTTTCTGACTATTTATATTCAAGATATATATATATATATACATATGAATATAAGACTTACTCATACTTAGTTATTTTTTTCTTCTCATTATTGTTTTACTGAAAACAACTATCCCCTTCATTATATTTTTAACTCATTCTCAATATTTATTTTCAGACTATATTTTTCCTTGAAAATTCTCCTTTTTTTGATTTTATTAAAATTATTCTTATCTCAATAATTTGGGTCTTCACACTTTTTGGAGTAAGGGTTTCCTGACCATAGAAAATGGTTACAGGCTTTAGATATCATTTTAATGAGTTTTATGGGCAGCACAATCATTCTGGAAAATACACTTGCATAGGAAAAATAACAGACTTAACAATAGTAAGCCTCCCAGCTTGCGATAATTTCCTATTATACCATGATGACATTTTCTGTATTATCTTGTCATACATCTTCATGCAGTGTTTGGTTTGAACTCGTCCAGAGGTTAGGGGAATGCCCAAGTATGTTGCTCCCATTTGTTGCAAGGAAATGTTATAGCGTGTAGCTATATGAACTGAATCATTAGGTTGCATTCCAGAAATTAAAATGCTGGTTTTCGCCAGATTAATACTGAGCCCAGTAAGTTTCTCAAAAGATGATAAGGTGGCAAAAATCTCATCGAGCGATTTTTGGTTTGGCTTTGTGAAATTAATGAGATCATCTACATAGCACATCGACGTTATGCTGGGCCTGCTGCATTTAGGGTGGTGATCTATCAACCGTCTCGCAAATTTGTCATTCATAAGAATAGTTAGCATCTCCATGATGATAAGAAAGAGATTTGGACATAGAGGATCGCCTTGACGAATACCTCGTTTTCCCCTAAAGTATCCCTGAGCAGCTCCATTGACCATAATGGAGTACGAAGGGGTGGAGATGCATCCTTCTACCCATTTGATGAACTTGGATGGAAAGCGCATTTCGTCCATGGCAAAAAGGATGGCTTCCCAGTTGATAGTATCGTACGCCTTCTTGATGTCTATTTTAATGCAACATCTTGGACTTAGATAACTGCTTTCATATCCGCGCAGCAGCTCATGCGCAAGGAGAATGTTGTCCATTATGTTTCTGCTCTCTAAGAAGGCACTGTGATTGGTGGATATAAGTGTGGGGAGAACGTTTTTCAATCTATTGGATAGAATCCTGGCGATGCATTTATAGGTGGTGTTGCAGCAGCTTATAGGTCGGAAGTGGTCTACCGATGATGGGTTATCTCCTTTAGGAATGAGACAGATGTTTGTCGCATTAATACCAGTCAGCATCTTGGTTTTGGAGAAGTAGTTGTGGATAGCTTTCAAGAAAACGTCCTTTATGGTGCTCCAGCAATCGATGAAGAAAACTGAGTTAAATCCATCGGGGCCGCCTGCACTGTCACATGGGATCGAAAATAAGGCTTGTTTGATTTCTTCATCCGTGATATCTTGCTGTATGTCACGACCCAACTTTCTACCTTGGCTACCCGTAAAAATTTGGGTACCCGAGAGTTAAAGAAAAACAGAAATAAACTCCGGGTCAGACATGGGTCTGGTATGAGTAACAGGTTAAAGTTGCTTAACTTTGAAAAACCTTTGAAAACAAAAGGTATCACGTAAGACTTCCCACACATAAACATGGAAAAGTTTTTCCCTTACGCTAACCAAAACTTTGATAGGAAATCCAGTGATATTATAATAGGTCTAGGGTTTTCAAGTAAATAAGAAATAGCTGAAATTGTTACATCTATTAATTTCCAGCATACTAGCCAAACATGTGGGTAATACAATCAAATCCGATTGCACTTATTGGAGATTGGATTCCATACAATGGCAGGGCTACCGGGGTACCGCCCGTCACAGTACCTGGCCTAGATCAGCGTACCGAGGACCCACCCTAAGTCCCCTGCAACACAAGGTCGGAACATTCCTTATTGGATAATTCCCGCACAAGACACCCCAGCAGTTGTTTGCAACCAACTTCCCACACAACCGAAATAAAAAGGGACATCTAGACAGGGGTAATCTTGTCCTACTTGGGGGCTACCCACTAACCTTGCTGCACCTCCCCTGTTTTAGCCATTCCCGGTTGATGAGGCCTAAGGCTACGATTACCTTTAGAGAACACATCTCTTAGAATGCTCATCGTCCACCTGACGATGTTCTGAAAGCATTCAATCCATACAAGTTCGTTCCGGGTTCGAACGAAATCGAAGGCATTATCTCGTTACACTCATTTTGGAATCACCCTCAGAGTTAACGACAATAACCCCTGCATTCTGAATCTTCATCTTCAGTTGAGATTCACGACATATCGTTAATTTGGATCGATGTGGTTTTCGGATATCCAAATCTGGAAACCCGATCCCGGTCTCATCGAAATCCAAACCGCATCTTTTAAGGCCAAGTTATTTTAAAGTTAAAACAATTTAATTCAATTATCTATATACACACAGATAGATAAATCACAATATAACAATGGATAATCAACATCATCATCATAAACATATAATCCATATCATCACTCAAACAGATAATCAATATTATCATACTTAAACAAGCATCCATATCACATAGATATTATTCATCTCATATCTGAGATCACAATCAATCAATGAAATATCAATATCATTCATTCATAAGCAATGATTTATCATTCACTACTATAATTAATTTAAAATAAATTAAATTAATTACTTCTATCTTTAATTAATTTAAAGTAAATTAAATTAATTACTTCATCTATAAATCCTGCCTATACAACCATTAATTAAATTATAATCAAATTAATTAATCATTCTCTCAATATTCATCTTGATTAAACACCTTTGATTAATCATTCTCTAATTACAATAAGTAATTAGTCTTTTAATTAATTCCACCAATTAATTATTCTAAGTCATTTATAGTAATTAACATTTAATTACTTCATTTATTAATTAAATATAATTAATTACATTTATCCTTAATTAATTACATTAATTAATCACCTCATTATTAATTATTCCTTAATTAACCAATTCATAATTACATCATTAATTATATTAATTAATGATCTCTAATTTATATTCAAATTAAACTACTTCATTTAAATTAATTACATTAAGTAATTTTATCTTTAATTGAACACAATTATTAATCCCCCTTGATTAATAACAAACCAGTAATTAACTATCCTTAATTACTCATATAAATTAATTATCCCATAATTAATTATCTCCATTAATTAATCCTTTGATTAATTACAAAAGTAATTACCCAAATTACTTCACTTACAAATCATCTTATATTAATTACATTAAGTAATTACCATCTAATTACTTTCCTAAGTAATTATACTCCATTAATTACACTAAGTAATTTCACTTTCAAATCACCAAATGATTTCTTAAAATTAATTAAACTAAATTAATTAACTTAAATTAATCATATTATCAAAATTAATTACAATAAGTAATTAATCTCTTAATTACCTTTATCAAGTAATTACATTTAACAATTTACAATAGATTATCTAAATTAATTAATCTAATTAATTATCAAAATTAATCACATTAATTTATTATCTAATCCTTAGTTAATTTCCTTCATTAACTAATAACGTTTCTTTAATTTCCTCCTTAATTAATCTCTAATTTTAAATCATTAATTATGAACTAAATAAATAAGTCATTCTTCAATTACCTTATTAATTAAATCACTTTAATATATTTAATTATCTCTAAGATAATCCATTCCTTTAAAAATGATTTCATTATCATTAAAGTGTAAAACATTTCACATTTGAATTTAAAGTTTAAGTTACATTTTGAATTTAAGGTTCAAAATGATTATTCTTTTAAACATTTATCCAATTTAAAGTTCAATTTATTTATTTGAAACCAATTACTGTTAAAACTATTTGATTTAAATTTGTTTTTACAATATTCAGATTTAAAACTGATTAAGATTTCAGATTTGAATACAAGAAGAACCTGAATCCAATAATTTAACTTTGATTTAAAAACTTTGGTTTTAACTTGCTTTTAAAAACTTAATTTTTAATTCTTGATTAGAAATCCAAATTCATTTTTAAAACCTTAGATTCAAAAGTTCATTTGAATCTATACTTTAACTTTTAAATTTAAAACATAGTTAAAATCCTGTTTTGAATTTTGAACTAAGTTTTAAAACCTGGAAACAGACAAGTACTAATGCCTGAACTACATCTGACTCGAGTCAACCAGATTTACTTCGAGTCCTTCCTCCCTTTTCTTCGAGTCATCCACTCAAATAACTCGCGTATTCCCCGAGTATAAAATTCCTCTGTACTCAAAAAGTCCACCAGATTTCCACAATGCATCGTGCACGTGTACATCCTAGATCATCATCTCCGGCCAGCACTTCATCGACGAGCAAGTCGAAGGTCATCCCCAGTTCCGACCCCAACCACCAGTCCCCCTCCAGTTCATCTCAAACTCGAATTCGAGTAAAAACAAAACCTGGAACACTCGCAACCCTCAACTTCCCAACCTGTCAACGCCACTTGCTCGATGCTCCGACCACCAGAGGCCACCAAACTCCGGCCGTAGCCTCGTCCACCTTCCCTCTATCAAACCCCAGAAGCACGTGACACTCGATCCATCATCGACGATGCGCGAGTGGAAAATATCAGCCACCCCAAAATTAGGTCACCAGAATTCGAACGCCTCCTACCGCCACCATGGTCATCGTTCGACCATCACTGCATTTTTCTCAAATTCAATGATCACCCAAGCACCTTTGGAAGCAACCCCATCACCCCCGATCAACTAGTTCACCCGAAAATGATGAAAACACACATTCCGTTCATCCCAGAAAATCTCACCATTCACTTAATTAAAAATTGAGATTTCTTCACCTAAATTCAACATTTACTATCACAATTCTAATCATGGATTCAATTCATGAATTTAAGACATTTGGTTTTTCCCAATTTCAAAGGTTCACTGTCTTTTTATAAATTTTGAGATAATTACTTAATACATATTCCTGAATCTATTGTTGAAATTTATATTACACTACCATCATCACTTTTTATATAAAGATCAAGATCTAAATTTGAGTGTAATAGGATATTCAAATTTTTGTTTTGCTTTGCTGTTTGGACAGAGATCATCACAGAGTTCAAAAATATACATACAAGCATAGATTTTCATATTCAAAGAGCCATTTACTCATTTTTACAGAGCAAAGAACATTCATGCAATCATACTATAACATTCCATATAAATTTATCACAGGCATCAAGCAAAACTTTGTTTAAAACTGTTTTTAAATTTAAAAGTTACTCACCTGAAAATAAACAGAGAGCAACTTTGAAACTGTAAATGGCATTTGCATGTTTTTGTTTTGATCCCAGAAAACTTGAAAACTTTGTCTTGCTTTGATTCCTTTAAACTGGAAAGCTTTGATCTTCCTAATCAGCTTGCCTTTGTTTGATGAAGTTATTTAAGTTTGTAAAAGAAATGCTTACTATTTTCTGGTTTGCAGTGTTAAACGAATTGAAATGAGAAGGATTATATATTAAACTGTTTACAGGGTTATGCCATTTGCCTGGTACACTATCCTTTATTTTATTACATAGGTCAAAGATTTTTAAGTGTTGGAGGCTGAAATGATTTTTCAAAACTTTCGAATGACCTACAATGTTGCTTGCATTAAATTTTGGAGTACCTTGTGTCTCCTACTTAGCTTATTACATCTTTTCATGTGTCATAGATATTTCTTTTATTTTGCTTTGCATTTTCTTTTGCCCACATACTTATCTTTTTACTATTACTTGCCTGCAACATACATTTAGACTTATCCTATTTATGTATGTGTGTTCATAGACATTTCTTTTCTTTCCAGCATATCTAAACTTCCTATATAAGATTCTCTAGAATTTACATAAGTTTTTACTTGAAAGTTGTTATGATTATTATAGTTATAATGTTAACTTGTATATTTATATCTTATGTTCACATATATACTTTTGTCTTATAAATATAAAGTTGCTATAGTTATTTGTTATAAAATTTAACTTAAGTATTTAATTCTATCTCTAACATAAGTGTGTTTATTTTTATTTTAAAGCTTTAACTATCAAATATTTAATTACCTATTATTATTTTATTTTATACTTATCTTAAATGTTTATAAGGTTTATTTTATTTAAACATTTTTGAAAGACTTCCTTTCAAATTTACAAATCATATAGTTTTTCTTCCAAAATATATATATAACAATTCCTATTTATATTAAGAACCTACTATAAATTACATTATATTATTAATAAAGCTCATTATTAAATTAAAATAATTTATAAAAGAGATTATCACCTTATTACTTATTTTCATCAAGCTATAATTTAAGAGAACAAAACAACCTTTTTATTAAATTTAAATTTAAGCTAAAATCATTTAATCAATTTTAACTTTAATCTTGAGTATATTTTAAAGCCAAATGGTTATTTATTTAATATTGAATTTAATCAAATTTCCAAATTACCAAAAATATTAAAATTAGAAAACATGCCTTTATTTATTAACTTTAAAACAAAGCTTGTCTATTTACAATATATACAAATATATATATATATATATTTTAAATAGAAAACAATTTATTAGCTTTTAGAAGATAAATTATCAATCAAATATTTATTTAAAAGATGATTATTAAATCAACTCAAATCTTATTAACAATTATCATCATATCAATTTAATTTTAACATAGATTATTAAATTGATATTGCTTAAAATTTCCGGGATATCACATTCCTCCCCCCTAAAAGAATTTCGTCCCCGAAATTTAAAACAAAGGTAATTTAATAATCCAATTAAAGATTCAATTTTTAAAACACAAACATATATTAATCATATGCTAATAACCATAGCAACCAATCATCCAAACAAACAAATCTAACTATCCAGACAAAATACTGGATAAAATTTTCTCGAGTTTCCCCGAGTATAAATACCGGGTTACTCGCTCTATAGAATCCAAACAAACTAGCTACCAAGCTATAGAGCTCCTACTCATCTAGATCAATCAACCAAGACAGGATATCAGACTACAGATGAGTCTGACTCAACAACCAAAACTCCCGAACTGCTGGTTCTACAACCAGAGATAGATCTCACACGTACTCTCTCTGAGATACGTGAAAACAACGAATCCCAGTTTTCCAAACTGACAATTCACTCCTGAAGATCAAACACTTATCCAAAATCAAATCTCCAATTCTTATCCACAAAATTCTCCGGACGATCCTGGGCCGCCTACATCCTTCCTGATTAGCTCATCCTTCGCTGATACCCTTCAGAAACAATCTGAACCAAAACAATCTAACAAAATGATCTTTCCAAGGTCAACCAAAACTCAGAACTCCTCTCTACTCCAAAATCAGAAGACTGATCTCACTCTCCTATCCAGAAGAGATAAATAGGTGCACCCGCCAAACTGGCCTTAAGATCCTGAAAAATTTCCTGAAGAAACTCTCAATCCAAACACTGCGACTAACAGCTGATTTTATTCCAAAACAGCTGCCACCATGCTTCCACTGCGCAACTCTGATTGAGCAGATAAAAATGCTGGTGACTAACACAAGCACATACTGAACAACACATCCCAGAACTATCGTTCAGCAGATCCAAAAATAAAACTCAGAAGTTCCTCCAAACCCTGAGCTGCTTCACCAAACTCTCTCCAGAAACCATCCTACTACTAAGCTGAACTACCGGTACCACTTCTGGAATCCAGTCGATACCAAACTCAATCTCCAGATGCTGACAAAACTCTGACTTCCTGAAGACATCTAGAAAAATCTCTGAAAACCCAAGAGAACACTCAAACTATCGCAAGTCACTTTTGCGATCAATCCAGCTTAATTCCAAAGAAAAACTGCTCTCTCTTTACCAAACAAAACAGCTTACGCTTAACTAGCCAATCCAACGAAGAAACGGAACCACTCTACTATTTCTGAACTCCACTACTAAGCTAGAAAGCTTCTAGAACACTCCGAGCTGCACTGATGACACCAATGCCAAAGAATTCCTAATCCAAAACTCTTCGAGAAACTCAGATCTCAATCCAAACAGAAACATCCAGCTGAACACAGCCACAACACCGAAGCAGACACACTTCCTTGACTTGTTCCAAAGAAACATCCTCGGAGACATCCATAGTCACTGTGTCTCATCACACAGCTACTACATCCTGAGGTATCAAGATATCATCACTTGCTTCTGTTCAATCGACAGAATCCAAACTCTAGCTCATCCAACTTACACTTCAAAGATAAACTCCAAACCTTAACAGGTTTCCTTCAGAGATCGATGAAATCCTTTATCACATCACTCGAGACGATATTAGGTCTACAGTCTCGACAGATACACTTCCAACCATTGGTAGTCGTGTTACACACACCAATACTTTATCTACCTTTATAACTTATACTGGAAAACCCGAACAGGTAACCCAACAAATAGGTAGAAATAATATATATATATATATATATATATATCAAAATTACAAATACGCTCTCTCAAGAAAGACATCACTCAAGAGCCTAGGTATTCACTCAACCTAGCGCTCTGATACCAACTGTCACGACCCAACTTTCTACCTCCAGAAAGTCGTATCATGATGAAGAAAGAAAGGGATAGAAAATAGAAAAGATAAAGAAGAAAGAAGAAACAACATCAGAATCTCAACAGCGGAACGAATGAAATATAATATATCACATAAGAGATTACATAGTAACATATACATCAGAGTTACACAGATAATACATCACCTACTAGACAGTTATAAACACATGTCTAGTTAATACAACTCGATACAACTCAAATACAACACAGAGATACCAACACAGCGGAAAACTATATATCTATAATGCTGAAGCCTCCTGCTCCATTGCTCCTCCACAAATCGTCAAAGCAAACCTGAATCCCTTGGCTACCCGTAAAAATTTGGGTACCCGAGAGTTTTGAGAAAAACGGAAATAAACTCCGGGTCAGACATGGGTCTGGTATGAGTAACAGGTTAAAGTTGCTTAACTTTGAAAAACCTTTGAAAACAAAAAGTATCACGTAAGACTTCCCACACATAAACATGGAAAAGTTTTTCCCTTACGCTAACCAAAACTTTGATAGGAAATCCAGTGATATTATAATAGGTCTAGGGTTTTCAAATAAATAAAAATTAGCTGAAATTGTTACATCCATTAATTTCCAGCATACTAGCCAAACAAGTGGGTAATACAATCAAATCCAATGGCACTTATTTGAGATTGGATTCCATACAATGGCAGGGCTACCGGGGTACCGCCCGTCACAGTACCTGGCCTAGATCAGCGTACCGAGGACCCACCCTAAGTCCCTTGCAACACAAGGTCAGAACATCCCTTATTGGATAATTCCCACACAAGACACCCCAGCCGTTGTTTGCAACCAACTGCCCACACAACCGAAATAAAAAGGGACATCTAGACAGGGGTAATCTTGTCCTACTTGGGGTTACCCACTAACCTTGCTGCACCTCCCCTGTTTTAGCCATTCCCGGTTGATGAGGCCTGAGGCTACGATTACCTTTAGAGAACACATCTCTTAGAATGCTCATCGTCCACCTGACGATGTTCTGAAAGCATTCAGTCCATACAAGTTCGTTCCGGGTTCGAACGAAACCGAAGGAATTATCTCATTACACTCATTTTGGAATCACCCTCAGAGTTAACGACAATAACCTTTGCATTCTGAATCTTCATCTTCACTTGAGATTCACGACCTATCGTTAATTTGGATCGATGTGGTTTTCGGATATCCAAATCTGGAAACCCGATCCCGGTCTCATCGAAATCCGAACCGTATCTTTTAAGGCCAAGTTGTTTTAAAGTTAAAACAATTTAATTCAATTATCTCTATACACACAGATAGATAAATCACAATATAACAATGGATAATCAACATCATCATCATAAACAGATAATCCATTGTTGGGTGTGTTTCCAACCCCATCGAACCAAAAGAAAAAGAGGGAGCCAAGCCTCTCCTCTTCGATGCCGAACCAAGAGCAAAGCCATTGCCACCGATCCAGAACACCACCATTCAAGCACCGGTTCGGTCTCACTACCGGTCCAATCACCACGTCTCCATACCGAACCAACTTACTCCCGGACCGAACCATGCCGAACCACGACTCCAACAACTCGCTGCCGAACCATCCATCACCGGACCAAACTCCGCTTAGCAACCACCAATCCAACCTCTGCCGAACCATCCATCACCGGACCAAACTCCGCTTAGCAACCACCGATCCAACCTCTGCCGAACCATCCATCACCGGACCAAACTCCGCTTAGCAACCACCGATCCAACCTCT
The DNA here is from genome assembly GCA_030737815.1 of Allium fistulosum. Lineage (NCBI taxonomy): Eukaryota > Viridiplantae > Streptophyta > Magnoliopsida > Asparagales > Amaryllidaceae > Allium > Allium fistulosum. The sequence continues at coordinate 1,123,125,209 of CM060902.1, read as the reverse complement.
GCCGAACCATCCATCACCGGACCAAACTCCGCTTAGCAACCACCGATCCAACCTCTGCCGAACCATCCATCATCGGACCAAACTCCGCTTAGCAACCACCGACCCAACCTCTACCGAACCAACCACTCCAAGCACGGCCGAACCAAGCTCCGCCGAACCAGATGTGCCAGGCCAGATTGCTTCAGCCCAGGCCCACCAACAGCTATATACATCCAAGACCCCTGCCCCCAACCTCACTCTATAAATAGAGGGGCAGGGGTACAACAATGACAAAGAAGTTTGAGAGCTCAAGCACGGAAGGAACTCTTCAAACAACTTTCTTTTACTTGTACTAAAGCCTTGTACTTGTAATCATAACAGAACAAGAGAAATAACATATAAAGTGGACGTAGGCACATTCTGGCTGAACCACTATAAATCTGCGTGTCTTTTTACAGTTTAACCCCAGTTTTTTACGTATCTGCATAAGTCGCTCAAATTACTAAGAATAACATAAGATCTACTAAATCATACAACTTTGAGGTGTTTGTCCATTTTTTGTGCAAACATTTTTGGTGCTTTCACTGAGAACTAGAAGCTCGAAGCTTCAGCTTCATCTACTTAACAAGTTTTCCTAACAGCATCGTCCGCCACTTGGAAAACATGCCTCCCAAACAGAGAAAAGATGTTAACAAAGGAAAAAACATCGCATCCAGCAGTCTTCCAGATCCAGCTGTCACGAATCAAGTAAATCGTCTTCCTCCAGCAACGGTAACAAATGAAGGACAGGCTAACCCAACCACTCCTGCCACAGAACAGCCTGCAGCAATCACTAGGGCAGATTTGGACAGAGTTGTTGTTGAAGTAACTAACCGCTTCACATCCCAGCAGGAAGCCTTGGTGGACCATCTCATGTCACGCTTGAGGGACGCTGAAGAATCCAACCGCAACACTAAATCATGGGGCGAGTCCCAGTCTGGAGGATCTCAGAGACAGCAAAGGTCTTCCTTCTTCGAAGGAGCTAACGGCAGAAGTAGCCGCGGTAGGAGCCGAGACCGAGCACAGCCCGAAGTTAGGCCTGAGGAAACGTTTGGTACCGAACCCAACGGGAAAGGTACCGGGCGAAGGTCAACTGTAGCTGAGCCTGTCATGCTGCCTAACCACAGAAACACCAGTGAACGGGGCCGAGCTAGAGTTCAGCCCGAAGTTGGACCCGAGGAAGTGCTTAGATCAGAACCCAACAGGGGAAGATCAAGGCAAGGGCCAACTGTAGCTGACCCAAGCATGCTCCCAGAAGATCAAAGGCAGCCACTGGAAAATATGAGGAATGATAGATGATACCATCCCTACAGGTTGTCTGGACGGAATCAATCCCACAGAACAGAACCAAACTCATTTCTATCTGCTCCAAGTTCTGATGAAAGGATGGCACGCTTATTCAGAGAGTGTGTCCAACGGGAGCAAAGAGATCGAGGGATAGGCACTAGGGTAACCAGCCCTTTCGCCCGCAATATCGAAATTGCTATCACCCCCCGAGAATGGAAGATGCCAACAATGGAACCCTACAAAGGAACCTCCGATCCCGTTGTACACTTACAGAGGTACACGCAGCATATGCTCATGAGTGGAGCAACAGAGGGAGTATTATGCAAATGCTTTCCGCTCTTCTTAGCAGATCTTGCTACCTCCTGGTTCTGTCATCTACCCCAAGGATCCATCAGCTCATGGGAGATGTTGAAAGAAAAATTTATCAGTCAGTTCCGCATCCATGTGGAGCAACCTAAGGACGCTTATTCCTTATCCAGCGTCAAACAGAAACCTGGAGAAAAGCTGCAGCAATACCTAACCAGATTCAACGCCGCAGCAGCCGCAGTTCAAGATGCCGATGAGAAGCTTATCCTAATGGCCCTCTGCAGTGGGGTGCATCCAGACACTAAATTTGCTAGAAGATTGACAAAAGAAAAACCAGCTACTTTACCCGATTTCTTCCATGAAGCCGGGAAATACATGAGGCTTGAGGATGCTGCCATTGAAGAGCAGTCAGGACAGCAAAGTAAGACGACCCATGGCAACGCCCCTGCTGTGGCGAGGGACGTTCGAAGAAATGATTCCAAAGACAATGCTGGGGGCAAGAAGGTAGAAAAGCGCCTATATCGGCCAGGACCAAGATTCGACACTTACACCCCTTTGAACGAGACCGTCGAAAATATCTTCCTTGCCACCCAAGGCGAAGTTAGATACAAACGCCCACCATACAAGAAGGAATCAGATAACGCACAGAAGTCTGGAAAATTCTGCCGCTTCCACGAATCTCACGGACATGATACCAATGAATGCCATCATCTTCGAGATCTGATTGAGGAACACATCAGAAGGAAGAAACTGGAACGTTATGTAAAAAGTCAAGACAGGACTCCAGCCCCTGCCAATGAAAACCCGAGGCTACCCTCACCAGGGACCGACAGAGGAAACCACAACGCTAGCAGCTCTAGTCAAGAGAAGATAGTGGTCCATACCATCTCAGGAGGTCCGCACATCGCAGATAGAAGTTGGAGAGAGATGGAAAGATATGGGAAGTCGCTTAGAGACAATAAAGACTGTGTCAATATGGTCATAGAAGAGCGCCACCCAAAGCGGAAAGAAAGCGATGACATCATATTCAGTAAACGCGACCTAGAAGGAAGACAGTACCCTCACATGGATCCCATGGTTATCTCTGCCCGACTCGGTCCCGCCGAAGTTTACCGAATCCTGGTAGACACTGGAAGCTCTGTAAATATCCTGTTCAAACACGCATTCAACAAAATGAAGCTATCAATAAAGGATGTATCTCCCTGCGATAAACCACTACACGGTTTCACTGGAGATGCGAAGATGCCCCTCGGGCGGCTGGACCTCTTCGTTGAGATTGGAAGCCATCCCCGCTCCGTTGTAAGGAAACAAACGTTTGTGCTGATAGAAAACCATTCGGCCTACAACGCCTTCTTAGGAAGACCAGCCTTATCTGACTTCCAGATTGTCCTAGCCCCATGGTGCCTGAAAATGAAATTTCCAACAGACAATTGGGTAGGGGAAGTGGAAGGAGACCAGGATATTGCACGAGACTGCTATGTAACCGAACTTCGCAATAACCATAGGAAAGATAAAGGGAAAGGTGTAGAGATTGCCCTCTGCACAAAAAGCCTTGAAGCATAGCAACTAAAGAAAGCCCCTCCTCTTCGATACACCAGCGACCCTTTCAACGAATTAGACCCTAGGGACAAAGAGGAGGAGGCCACCGCTGAGCCTGCAGAAGCTATGGAATTTATATCTGTAGACAAGCACGACTCAAGTAGGCTACTGAAAATTGGGTCCCAGCTGAAAGCTGAATTGAAGGAACAACTCATTGATTTTCTCCGCCACAACTTGGATGTATTCGCTTGGTCACACGTTGACATGACCGGAATCTCCCCCGGCATAGCATGCCACGTATTACACATTGATCCTACCAAGGCGCCTGTAAAACAAAAAAAGAGAAGTATGGGGGCAGAGCGATCAGCAGCCCTCGATGAAGAAGTAAAGAATCTACTCGCCAATGACTTCATACGAGAAGCTGTTTACCCAGAATGGATCGCCAATCCGGTACTAGTAAAGAAGGCTAATGGGAAGTGGCAGACTTGCATTGACTTCTCCAACCTAAACGACGCCTGCCCAAAGGATTGCTTCCCGCTTCCCAGAATCGACCAACTTGTAGACAGCACAGCCGGGCACGAACTCCTATCTTTTATGGATGCATACTCAGGATATAACCAAATTCCTATGCATGCTCCCGACCAAGACCACACTAGTTTCATCACCGACCGGGGTTTATACTGCTACAAAGTGATGCCCTTCGGACTTAAAAATGCAGGAGCCACCTACCAGCGCCTCGTCAACAAGATGTTTGCAGGGCTAATAGGACAAACTATGGAAGTATATGTAGATGACATGCTGGTGAAATCACGGAAAGCCAAGGATCACGTAAGCCACCTAGGAGAAATGTTCCAGGTACTTCGACAGTATGGAATGAAGTTGAATCCACTAAAGTGCTCCTTCGGAGTGTCATCGGGAAAATTCTTAGGGTTCATCGTCCATGCCCGAGGGATTGAAGCAAACCCTGAACAAGTCCGAGCATTAAGGGACGTCAAGATACCTTCCACCCGAAAGGAAATGCAAAGCCTAAATGGAAAAGTGGCCGCCCTAAGCCGATTCATCTCCAAAGCAACGGACAAGTGCGTCCCCTTCTTCGAAGCTCTAAAGAAAGATAAAGGAAAGTTCGAATGGACGGACGAATGCTTAACCGCTTTCCTTAACCTAATCGAACACCTCCAGAAACCACCGGTACTCTCGACCCCAAGCGAAGGCGAAGAATTATACCTATACCTTGCTGTGTCATCTCACGCTTTAAGCGCTGCCTTGGTAAGGGAAGACAACCGCACGCAACGACCAGTTTACTTCGTCAGTAAAAGGTTTACTGGGGCAGAAGTCAGATATCCTAAACTTGAAAAGTTAGCATACTGTTTACTAATCACTTCACGAAAACTACGTCACTACTTCCAGTCTCATTCCATCAAAGTTCTGACCGATCAACCACTAAGGCAGGTACTCCATCGTCCCGATACTTCCGGGCGACTACTTAAATGGTGTATTGAGCTAAGTCAATATGATATCACCTATCACCCTCGCACCGCCATCAAGGGACAAGCCATGGCTGATTTCATTGCAGAGTTCACTACCAACAAGGATAAGGAGCAACTGGAAATAACAAAAGATATCAAGTGGAATCTCTTTGTGGACGGTGCATCTAACGAACAAGGCTCGGGGGCAGGTGTGGTAATAATCACTCCCAGGGGAAATAAGCTGCACTATGCTATAAGGTTGGAGTTCGCTGCCACCAACAACGATGCAGAATATGAAGCAGTGATAGCTGGACTAGAAATTGCCATAGAAATCGGAGCCAATTCTTTGTGTCTTCACAGCGATTCTCAACTTATTGTTAATCAAATACTAGGAGAATTCCAAGCTCGAGAGGAACGACTCATAGCATATCTAAAGAAGACCAAGTTGCTTCTCAGCCGATTGGATCAGTACTTAGTCAAACACATCCCTCGGGAAGAGAACCAAGAGGCCGACGAATTGGCAAAGAAAGCGAGTATGAGAGACATCGCCATCTTCGGGGCAGTAACCATCTCAAAGCAAACGGTCCCAAGCTTTGAGCAAGTGAATCTGATAGCCGCAGCCGAAGAAGCAACTTGGATGACTCCCATCCGAGACTACCTACAGAGTGGCACACTACCCAACGGGCGTAATGAAGTCAAAAAAATCTTGAGGAAAGCGTCCCGCTATACAATACAAGAAGACATCCTCTATCGGCGCGGTTTCTCTAACCCATTATTAAGGTGTGTCGCCGGAAGGGAAGCCAAGGAAATCTTATCCAACATCCATCAGGGGAGCTGTGGAGATCACACCGGGAGGCAAACATTAGCAAAAAAGATACTCCGATACGGATATTTCTGGCCCACCTTAAGCAAGGACGCCTTAGATTTCGTCAAGAAGTGTGACAGATGCCAAAAATTTGCTAAGATCCCTCGGCTACCAACAACCGAGATTACTCAGATGACCAGCCCTTGGCCCTTCGCGATATGGGGAATTGACTTAATCGGCGAGCTACCAATGGGCCGAGGCGGGGCCAAATATGCTATAGTGGCAGTTGATTATTTCACCAAATGGGTGGAAGCGGAACCTCTAAATAAAGTATCTTCAGCAAAAGTTATTAACTTCTTGATCAAAAATGTTCTATGCAGGTACGGAGTCCCACTCAAAATCATATCAGACAATGGACTTCAATTTGACAGCGAGGAATTCGCCAACTGGTGCCAGGAACACAGAATTCATAAAAGCTTCTCATCCGTAGCATATCCCCAGGCAAACGGACAAGTCGAAGCAGTCAACAAAATTCTGAAAACTCTAATAAAAAAGAAGCTCGAAAAGTCAAAGGGCGCTTGGGTGGATGAACTTCCTACGGCGCTATGGGCCTATCGCACATCTTTCAGAACATCGACAGGGCACACTCCTTTCTCTTTGGCATACGGATCGGAAGCTATGCTCCCAGTTGAAACTATTGTGCCTTCCCATCGTCGGATCCACTATAACCTAGAAGAGAACGAAGAACTCCTTCACATGTCTTTGGATCTAATCGAGGAGAGAAGAAACGATGCAATCCTCAAAACAGCAGCCCACAAGCAAAAAGTGGCAGCACAATACAACTCCAAAGTCAAGCATCGTACCTTGCAAGAAGGGGATCTTGTCCTCAGGCGAATCTTCCCTCGCCCAGGAGCACTAGACCCAATCTGGGATGGACCATATGTAATTCATAAAGATCTCCACAACGGAGCCTATATTTTGTCAACAGTGGACGGAGAGGTGTTCCAGAGGGCATGGAACATCCAACACCTCCGTCGATACTTTTCTTAACTTGTATTGCCCATATGAAGTGAATTAACAAAGAGAATCAGTGGACGTAGGCATTTTCGTGCCGAACCACTTTAAAAAACCTTGTCTCTTTTTTAACTTGTTCCTTTGTATCTTGGCTGCTTGTTAACTTTATCCTTTTCTGTTGAACAAAATCCTGAGTATATAGCACTTCTGTTCAAAGCACTCCACAATGCAACTTCACGTGGACAATACCCAACGGGTACTATGCGAATCTATGCCCTCGCCAATGAGACACTTTCGCTCCAGCATCCCTCTGCTGCGGGTTAACTCATTGCTCGCGACGGCCCTTAAAGCCAACTGTAATGAGCCGATTATAAGCCACCGAGAAGGCCGACTATAGCCGAGGAAGCTCATTACGGCATTAGGCTCGCCGGCAACTGTGAACCGACTATAAGCCCCAACATAAGGTGTGGCCAGCCAGGGGCAGTTCACAGTTGACGATCGGCACCCACGCTAGCCGGCCATAGTAAATCGAATAATACCCACGATTACGGGCCATAATGGCCCGGGTAGTTACTGTGCGCGATCTCGGCTCCGATGTGTCTTAAGTGCGGCTGTGGTAAAAAAGAATTAACTCCCCGCGGAGGCGTAAGATGGGTGACAAATGTCTCCAAGACCCACAGCTAGGGAAAGTGACTACAAAACCCGTTTGCCACGAACTTAAGCACATCGAAGGCCTTCCGTGATTGGAAGTTTTACCTTTTTTACGTATTTCAATTTTACTTAAAAAGCTTTTTTCCTATCCCCTATAACAATCCCTAAAGTACATGATACAGAGTAGGAGATACTCGCCAATGGGTGTGGGGACTCACAGTGGCAGGACATTCAACTACATTCCATGCTCGGTCCTACAAGATGTTCAAGACTGCCATCTACGATTAAAACATGAAAGGCGGTATCTTCTTCTTTTATGAACAAATACATGACTATAATTTGTTCACACCACACGCTAATATTGCAAGTCATAAAATTATGGTTTAGAACCAGAGTCTGACATCAAACACAATTTAGTTACAAGAATATACATAGCTACATTTCTCATACGATATGTCGAAATAACAACAAATATTCAAGAAACGACAAAATCAGCTTAAGTTAAAAAAAAAATTTTACACGTCAAGCATAATGTTGATTGTCACAAGTAGAAAGAATTACAACTTAGAAGTTACTCTACTGTCTTAAGACTAACATATACAACCATGCCAAGCCTACAAAAAGAATTTTCCAGGTCTAATCAGGGAGCCGGTTGCGTCGGAGTCTTGTCCTTGCTCTGTTGCCCGCCTGTCCGGTCATAAAAAGGATTCATTAGTAATAAGCAACCAGGTTAATCGGGAAGCTGAAAAGGAAAACTTACCAGCATAAGCTTACTGGCCACTCTGGTCGTCATCATCCACTTGCACCCCTGCCTCCTCAGCAGCGAGCAACCGCATACCCTCCTTCACTACCGCCTTCTCCCCCTTGGCAAACTGGGCAGTGACCGCATCCATGCTGAAGGCCATGCCACCATCTTTATCCGCGTCGGCCTTGGCCTCTTCCAAAGCCCGAAGATAGATCTTAGCCATGACCCAGGGATAATCATCCATCCAAGAGAGATTGCCCTGCTTCCAAGTTCGGAAATACATGTCCTGGAGCATGTCATCCATCATTCCCTCATTCTCCTCAAACTCCCTCATCCGGGCCTCGGAAGCCGACAACCTTTCGACGGCAGCATCTCTCTCCAATCTGTATCTCGAGCAATCAGCCTGAAGGGACCTCCGCATCACCTCCATCTCTTCCCTCAACTTAGCTTGAGCAAGCTCTGCAGCCTCAAGTTTCTCGGACAATTCCTCCACCTGCTCGAGATCCGCTTTCCGAACCTCATCCACCGTGGCAATAGCCATGTCAATCCGCTCTTTGCAAGTAGCTTCCATTTTCCGCAATTCGGCCCGACTGGCCTCTTCCATGGTTTTCCTTAGGCGCCCAGTAGCAGCCTCATGCTGAGAAATCTGAATAGCCTGATCCGCAAGCTGTTTGGCCTGATCCGAAACCACCAATCGAAGTCGGATATTGGCGCTCCCAATCTCCTCTCCGGCCTTAACTAGCCGGGCATGATGCCCCATCAGCCTCTTGGTCTCCTCTGCCACCCGATCAATATTAGCCTTGGCCTCATCTCCCATAGTGACTATACGAGTAGTGAGTAAATCGAGATCTAAGGACTTGGCTTCATCAAGTACTCGTACCATGGGGTTACGGGGGAGAAGGTGTTCACCAGTGACTTCGTCAAAAGTAATATCATGAGAGCTTTGATCCAGATCAGGATGACCCGCAAATGGATTACGAGCCAAGTCGGGACGGTCGATATGAATAACAGAAGGGTTTCCGGACGGGTGCGGAGAAGGTGCAAACTCGCTACCCTCCTCAGTAATATCATGAAGAGGCTGAGCCGGAGGCTGAGGACCGGGCGAAGTTTCGGATAAAGGATGACTCCTCTTCCTCTGCCGAATACCCTCTTCGATGACCCTAAGAAGAGGACGGTAGCCGACTACATCCTCGGAGCGTTGGGTTCAGGTCTTCGGCTTAGCAGAAATTTTGGAAAGTTTATATTGCTCAAGCCTGTGTCGAAGGTCTGAAGCTTTGGACGTCTTGCCTGCTCCTGATATAAAGAGCAAGTGTCACAAACTTACATTACTATACGATTCGAGAAACGCGGTAAATTACAAGTTAAAAAAGGAAAAGAAACACAGCTGTGGTTGTACAAACCCTGGGGAGGAGTGGGATACTGCAATAAGTCCTGGATTTCATTCCAGGACGGGAGCGGGTCATAAAATATTCCTAAGTCCCTATCATTAATGAAGCATGCAGGAGTCAAGAGTTCACCTTGAGTCGTCGGAGCCACCTTGGCTGGAATGGTCGGAGAAGACTCACTTGCACCAGTCCCGACTTTGTCTGCCTTCCCGGTTTTCTCTGCCAAAGCCGGATCCTCATTCAACCCCTCAAAAGCCTGGTGGAAAGCATCATCCGTCCACTCCTGAATCTCGCCCGCTTGCCCAGGAAGTAGGGCCCCGATGCCATCGCCACCTTTGTCACCATCCCGACGATCTCCACCCTCGCCTCTTTCCTCCTCTATGTCTTCCTCCTCCCGGGTAAGTGGACAATTGCTGGGGGAGGGACCGTCCGATTTCTTGAGTTTCTTACCTCCGACAGTTGGAGGTTTTGTGAAAGGTTTCCTCTTGCTACCCTCTGCCGTAACACCTTCCTTGGTCTGAGCAGCCGCCCTCTCCTCCGCCGTTTCCCTCAACTTAACTACAGACTGCTGCGGAAGGATTAAGTTATATTCCAGAAGAATCGCATTTCTAATCAAGAAGGCAGATGATCTATATTTCCCAAGAATGGCTTCTATCTCAGCCGCCGTCTGAACCAGGCGGTCAGTCTCCACAACCGGAAAGCCACCTGTCGCTAGCAAAAATGAGAAAGTATGAGAAGAAGCATCGCAATCGGAATAGAAATTATAAGTAAAAGCATCAACTTACATCCAGAGGTAAAGCGCCGGATTGAAACGGAGTCGTCCCTAACAAAGAACCACTCTTTCTTGAACATGCTGAATTTAGAGTACAGATCCAAGACCGGTTTGAAGGTCACGGCTGACTCCAAGCTAATGTATGGGGATCCTTTCTTGTAGCCTCTCAAATTATATAAGTACCGGATCTCCCGGTTGGAAGGAGGGCGCCCGTACTTCCTCTGAAAGATGACGAAAAGGCTCGCCAGTATGGCATAAGAGTTGGGCTGAAGCTGGAATGGGGCCACCTTTAGATACGTGAGGAAGCTGACTACCCAAGCATTGAGAGGCGGGATAGCACCACACATACAATGGTACCTACTATAAGCAAAGTACCCTTCGGGAGGATTGTATGGCATGACTCCTGGGCCCGGCAACAGCATGAGGGCTCTATCGATCCCAAAGGAACGAGATATAACATCGAGCTGCTCCTCTTTGAGAGAGCTAGGAAAGCAGTCAGGCGGGGAATCCAGCAGCTCCTGGGGACCATGTCCATCCACTAATGACCTTGGGGCGGGCCCATGACGCTCCGATCCTGATTGAGCTGGGGGCACGGCCGAGGACTCTCCTTCGCCCCCAGACTTCTTCTTATCTGACATGGTTTCAACTCTTCGAGACATTTATCTGCGGCACAAGAAAAGCACACTATTAGAACGAGAAGTACAGAAATATAAGCAAGCAAGTGTGTAAAGCGATCAAGCATGTACAAGCCAGAAATTTCTCTCATGATTCAAAAATAAATGCCCATTCGGTATTAAAGGTGCAAAGCTCCATTTGACATTCATGTTCATTCGGTATTCGAACCCTCTATTTCATTCGGTAGCCCAACATAGAGTCGTTCGGCACGCCGAATATGAGGAAACATTCGGCGTTAAAAACCTTTTGGGTTCATTCGGCAAGAGAAGACATACCTGATTCGGCACAAGATTGATTCGGCAAGGGGTTGATTCGGTACAAGGGGTTGATTCGGTACAAGGTTGATTCGGCGCTCAAACTGATTCAGTAAGGGATAACAAAGGGAATATAGCCCCTATTTATAGACGTGCACAAGATAGCCGGACCAACCGGACCAGCACCCGAAACCGAATGAAGCTATACCCAATCAAAGAAAAAACAAAGCGCGACATACGCCGGCATATGCCCCACTTTGGGGGGCAAATGTTGGGTGTGTTTCCAACCCCATCGAACCAAAAGAAAAAGAGGGAGCCAAGCCTCTCCTCTTCGATGCCGAACCAAGAGCAAAGCCATTGCCACCGATCCAGAACACCACCATTCAAGCACCGGTTCGGCCTCACTACCGGTCCAATCACCACGTCTCCATACCGAACCAACTTACTCCCGGACCGAACCATGCCGAACCATGACTCCAACAACTCGCTGCCGAACCATCCATCACCGGACCAAACTCCGCTTAGCAACCACCAATCCAACCTCTGCCGAACCATCCATCACCGGACCAAACTCCGCTTAGCAACCACCGATCCAACCTCTGCCGAACCATCCATCACCGGACCAAACTCCGCTTAGCAACCACCGATCCAACCTCTGCCGAACCATCCATCACCGGACCAAACTCCGCTTAGCAACCACCGATCCAACCTCTGCCGAACCATCCATCACCGGACCAAACTCCGCTTAGCAACCACCGATCCAACCTCTGCCGAACCATCCATCACCGGACCAAACTCCGCTTTGCAACCACCGATCCAACCTCTACCGAACCAACCACTCCAAGCACGGCCGAACCAAGCTCCGCCGAACCAGATGTGCCAGGCCAGATTGCTTCAGCCCAGGCCCACCAGCAGCTATATACATCCAAGACCCCTGCCCCCAACCTCACTCTATAAATAGAGGGGCAGGGGTACAACAATGACAAAGAAGTTTGAGAGCTCAAGCACGGAAGGAACTCTTCAAACAACTTTCTTTTACTTGTACCAAAGCCTTGTACTTGTAATCATAACAGAACAAGAGAAATAACATATAAAGTGGACGTAGGCACATTCTGGCTGAACCACTATAAATCTGCGTGTCTTTTTACAGTTTAACCCCAGTTTTTTACGTATCTGCATAAGTCGCTCAAATTACTAAGAATAACATAAGATCTACTAAATCATACAACTTTGAGGTGTTTGTCCATTTTTTGTGCAAACATCCATATCATCACTCAAACAGATAATCAATATTATCATACTTAAACAAGCATCCATATCACATAGATATTATTCATCTCATATCTGAGATCACAATCAATCAATGAAATCTCAATATCATTCATTCATAAGCAATGATTTATCATTCACTACTATAATTAATTTAAAATAAATTAAATTAATTACTTCTATCTTTAATTAATTTAAAGTAAATTAAATTAATTACTTCATCTATAAATCCTGCCTATACAACCATTAATTAAATTATAATCAAATTAATTAATCATTCTCTCAATATTCATCTTGATTAAACACCTTTGATTAATCATTCTCTAATTACAATAAGTAATTAGTCTTTTAATTAATTCCACCAATTAATTATTCTAAGTCATTTATAGTAATTAACATTTAATTACTTCATTTATTAATTAAATATAATTAATTACATTTATCCTTAATTAATTACATTAATTAACCACCTCATTATTAATTATTCCTTAATTAACCAATTCATAATTACATCATTAATTATATTAATTAATGATCTCTAATTTATATTCAAATTAAACTACTTCATTTAAATTAATTACATTACGTAATTTTATCTTTAATTGAACACAATTATTAATCCCCCTTGATTAATAACAAACCAGTAATTAACTATCCTTAATTACTCATATAAATTAATTATCCCATAATTAATTATCTCCATTAATTAATCCTTTGATTAATTACAAAAGTAATTACCCAAATTACTTCACTTACAAATCATCTTATATTAATTACATTAAGTAATTACCATCTAATTACTTTCCTAAGTAATTATACTCCATTAATTACACTAAGTAATTTCACTTTCAAATCACCAAATGATTTCTTAAAATTAATTAAACTAAATTAATTAACTTAAATTAATCATATTATCAAAATTAATTACAATAAGTAATTAATCTCTTAATTACCTTTATCAAGTAATTACATTTAACAATTTACAATAGATTATCTAAATTAATTAATCTAATTAATTATCAAAATTAATCACATTAATTTATTATCTAATCCTTAGTTAATTTCCTTCATTAACTAATAACATTTCTTTAATTTCCTCCTTAATTAATCTCTAATTTTATATCATTAATTATGAATTAAATAAATAAGTCATTCTTCAATTACCTTATTAATCAAATCACTTTAATATCTTTAATTATCTCTAAGATAATCCATTCCTTTAAAAATGATTTCATTATCATTAAAGTGTAAAACATTTTACATTTGAATTTTAATTTTAATTTACATTTTGAATTTAAGGTGCAAAATGATTATTCTTTTAAACATTTATCCAATTTAAAGTTCAATTTATTTATTTGAAACCAATTACTGTTAAAACTATTTGATTAAAACTTGTTTTTACAATATTCAGATTTAAAACTGATTAAGATTTCAGATTTGAATACAAGAAGAACCCGAATCCAATAATTTAACTTTGATTTAAAAACTTTGGTTTTAACTTGCTTTTAAAAACTTGATTTTTAATTCTTGATTAAAAATCCAAATTCATTTTTAAAACCTTAGATTCAAAAGTTCATTTGAATCTATACTTTAACTTTTAAATTTAAAACATAGTTAAAATCCTGTTTTGAATTTTGAACTATGTTTTAAAACTTGGAAATAGACAAGTACTAATGCCTGAAGTACATTTGACTCGAGTCAACCAGATTTACTTCGAGTCCTTCCTCCCTTTGCTTCGAGTCATCCACTCGAATAACTCGCGTATTCCCCGAGTATAAAATTCCTCTGTACTCAAAAAGTCCACCAGATTTCCACAATGCACCGTGCACATGTACATCCTAGATCATCATCTCCGGCCAGCACTTCATCGACGAGAAATTCGAAGGTCATCCCCAGTTTCGACCCCAACCACCAGTCCCCCACCAGTTCATCTCGAACTCGAATTCGAGTAAAAACAAAACCTGGAACACTCTCAACCCTCAACTTCCCAACCTGTCAACGCCACTTGCTCGATGCTCCGACCACCAAAGGCCACCAAACTCCGGCCGTAGCCTCGTCCATCTTCCCTCTATCAAACCCCAGAAGCACGTGACACTCGATCCATCATCGACGATGCGCGAGTGGAAAACATCAGCCACCCCAAAATTAGGTCACCAGAATTCGAACGCCTCCTGCCGCCACCATGGTCATCGTCCGACCATCACTGCATTTTTCTCGAATTCAATGATCACCCAAGCACCTTTGGAAGCAACCCCATCACCCCCGATCAACTAGTTCACTCGAAAATGATGAAAACACACATTCCGTTCATCCTAGAAAATCTCACCATTCACTTAATTAAAAATTGAGATTTCTTCACCTAAATTCAACATTTACTATCACAATTCTAATCATGGATTCAATTCATGAATTTAAGACATTTGGTTTTTTACCAATTTCAAAGGTTCACAGTCTTTTTATAAATTTTGAGATAATTACTTAATACATATTCCTGAATCTATTGTTGAAATTTATATTACACTACCATCATCACTTTTTATTTAAAGATCAAGACCTAAATTTGAGTGTAATAGGATATTTAAATTTTTGTTTTGCTTTGCTGTTTGGACAGAGATCATCACAGAGTTCAAATATATACATATAAGCATAGATTTTCATATTCACAGAGCCATTTACTCATATTTTCAGAGCAAAGAACATTCATGCAATCATACTATAACATTCCATATAAATTTATCACAGGCATCAAGCAAAACTTTGTTTAAAACTGTTTTTAAATTTAAAAGTTACTCACCTGAAAATAAACAGAGAGCAACTTTGAAACTGTAAATGGCATTTGCATGTTTTTATTTTGATCCCAGAAAACTTGAAAACTTTGTCTTGCTTTGATTCCTTTAAACTAGAAAGCTTTGATCTTCCTAATCAGCTTTCCTTTGTTTGATGAAGTTATTTAAGTTTGTAAAAGAAAAGCTTACTATTTTTTGGTTTGCAGTGTTAAACGAATTGAAATGAGAAGGATTATATATTAAAGTGTTTACAGGGTTATGCCATTTGCCTGGTACACTATCCTTTATTTTATTACATAGGTCAAAGATTTTTAAGTGTTGGAGGCTGAAATGATTTTTCAAAACTTTCGAACGACCTACAATGTTGCTTGCATTAAATGTTGGAGTACCTTGTGTCTCCTACTTAGCTTATTACATCTTTCCATGTGTCATGGATATTTCTTTTATTTTGCTTTGCATTTTCTTTTTCCTACATACTTATCTTTTTACTTATTACTTGCCTACAACATACATTTAGACTTATCCTATTTATGTATGTGTGTTCATAGACATTTCTTTTCTTTCCAGCATATCTAAACTTCCTATATAAGATTCTCTAGAATTTACATAAGTTTTTACTTGAAAGTTGTTATGGTTATTATAGTTATAATGTTAACTTGTATATTTATATCTTATGTTCACATATATACTTTTGTCTTATAAATATAAAGTTGCTATAGTTATTTGTTATAAAATTTAACTTAAGTATTTAATTCTATCTCTAACATAAGTGTGTTTATTTTTATTTTAAAGCTTTAACTATCAAATATTTAATTACCTATTATTATTATTATTATTATTTTATTTTATACTTATCTTAAATGTTTATAAGGTTTATTTTATTTAAACATTTTTGAAAGACTTCCTTTCAAATTTACAAATCATATAGTTTTTCTTCCAAAATATATATATCACAATTCCTATTTATATTAAGAACCTACTATAAATTACATTATATTATTAATAAAGCTCATTATTAAATAAAAATAATTTATAAAAGAGATTATCACCTTATTACTTATTTTCATCAAGCTATAATTTAAGAGAACAAAACAACCTTTTTATTAAATTTAAATTTAAGCAAAAATCATTTAATCAATTTTAACTTTAATCTTGAGTATATTTTAAAGCCAAATGGTTATTTATTTAATATTTAATTTAATCAAATTTCCAAATTACCAAAAATATTAAAATTAGAAAACATGCCTTTATTTATTAACTTTAAAACAAAGCTTGTCTATTTACAATATATACAAATATATATATATATTAAATAGAAAACAATTTATTAGCTTTTAGAAGATAAATTATCAGTCAAATATTTATTTAAAAGATGATTATTAAATCAACTCAAATCTTATTAACAATTATCAACATATCAATTTAATTTTAACATAGATTATTAAATTGATATTGCTTAAAATTTCTGGGATATCACATTCCTCTCCCTAAAAGAATTTCGTCCCCGAAATTTAAAACAAAGGTAATTTAATAATCCAATTAAAGATTTAATTTTTAAAACACAAACATATATTAATCATATGCTAACAACCATAGCAACCAATCATCCAAACAAACAAATCTAACTATCCAGACAAAATACTGGATAAAATTTTCTCGAGTTTCCCCGAGTATAAATACCGGGTTACTCGCTCTATAGAATCCAAACAAACTAGCTACCAAGCTATATAGCTCCTACTCATCTAGATCAACCAACCAAGACAGGATATCAGACTACAGATGAGTCTGACTCAACAACCAAAACTCCCGAACTGCTGGTTCTACAACCAGAGATAGATCTCACACGTACTCTCTCTGAGATACGTGAAAACAACGAATCCCAGTTATCCAAACTGAAAATTCACTCCTGAAGATCAAACACTTATCCAAAATCAAATCTCCGATTCTTATCCACAAAATTCTCCGGACGATCCTGGGCCGCCTACATCCTTCCTGATTAGCTCATCCTTCGCTGATACCCTTCAGAAACAATCTGAACTAAAACAATCTAACAAAATGATCTTTCCAAGATCAACCAAAACTCAGAACTCCTCTCTACTCCAAAATCAGAAGACTGATCTCACTCTCCTATCCAGAAGAGATAAATAGGTGCACCCGCCAAACTGGCCTTAAGATCCTGAAAATTTTCCTGAAGAAACTCTCAATCCAAACACTGCGACTAACAGCTGCTTTTATTCCAAAACAGCTGCCACCATGCTTCCACTGCGCAACTCTGATTGAGCAGATAAAAATGCTGGTGACTAACACAAGCACATACTGAACAACACATCCCAGAACTATCGTTCAGCAGATCCAAAAATAAAACTCAGAAGTTCCTCCAAACCCTGAGCTGCTTCACCAAACTCTCTCCAGAAACCATCCTACTACTAAGCTGAACTATCGGTACCACTTCTGGAATCCAGTCGATACCAAACTCAATCTCCAGATGCTGACAAAACTCTGACTTCCTGAAGACATCTAGAAAAATCTCTGAAAACCCAAGAGAACGCTCAAACTATCGCAAGTCACTTTTGCGATCAATCCAGCTTAATTCCAAAGAAAAACTGCTCTCTCTTTACCAAACAGAACAGCTTACGCTTAACTTGCCAATCCAACGAAGAAACGGAACCACTCTACTGTTTCTGAACTCCACTGCTAAGCTAGAAAGCTTCCAGAACACTCTGAGCTGCACTGCTGACACCAATGCCAAAGAATTCCTAATCCAAAACTCTTCGAGAAACTCAGACCTCAAACCAAACAGAAACATCCAGTTGAACACAGCCACAACACCGAAGCAGACACACTTCCTTAACTTGTTCCAAAGTTACATCCTCGGAGACATCCATAGTCACTGTGTCTCATCACACAGCTACTACATCCTGAGGTATCAAGATATCATCACTTTCTTCTGTTCAATCGACAGAATCCAAACTCTAGCTCATCCAACTTACACTTCAAAGATAAACTCCAAACCTTAACAGGTTTCCTTCAGAGATCGATGAAATCCTTTATCACATCACTCGAGACGGTATTAGGTCTACAGTCTCGACAGATACACTTCCAACCATTGGTAGTCATGTTACACACACCAATACTTTATCTACCTTTATAACTTATATTGGAAAACCCGAACAGGTAACCCAACAAATAGGTAGAAATAATATATATATATATATATATATATATCAAAATTACAAATACGCTCCCTCAAGAAAGAAATCACTCAAGAGCCTAGGTATTCACTCAACCTAGCGCTCTGATACCAACTGTCACGACCCAACTTTCTACCTCCAGAAATTCGTATCATGATGAAGAAAGAAAGGGATAGAAAACAGAAAAGATAAAGAAGAAAGAAGAAACAACATCAGAATCTCAACAGCGGAACGAATGAAATATAATATATCACATAAGAGATTACATAGTAACATATACATCAGAGTTACACAGATAATACATCACCTACTAGACAGTTATAAACACCTGTCTAGTTAATACAACTCGATACAACTCAAATACAACACAGAGATACCAACACAGCGGAAAACTATATATCTATAACGCTGAAGCCTCCTGCTCCATTGCTCCTCCACAAATCGTCAAAGCAAACCTGAATCCCTTTGCTACCCGTAAAAATTTGGGTACCCGAGAGTTTAAGAAAAACAGAAATAAACTCCGGGTCAGACATGGGTCTGGTATGAGTAACAGGTTAAAGTTGCTTAACTTTGAAAAACCTTTGAAAACAAAAGCTATCACGTAAGACTTCCCACACATAAACATGGAAAAGTTTTTCCCTTACGCTAACCAAAACTTTGATAGGAAATCCAGTGATATTATAATAGGTCTAGGGTTTTCAAATAAATAAAAAATAGCTGAAATTGTTACATCTATTAATTTCCAGCATACTAGCCAAACATGTGGGTAATACAATCAAATCCGATGTCACATATTGGAGATTGGATTCCATACAATGGCAGGGCTACCGGGATACCGCCCGTCACAGTACCTGGCCTAGATCAGCGTACCGAGGACCCACCCTAAGTCCCCTTCAACACAAGGTCGGAACATCCCTTACTGGATAATTCCCGCACAAGACACCCCAGCAGTTGTTTGCAACCAACTGCCCACACAACCGAAATAAAAAGGGAAATCTAGACAGGGGTAATATTGTCCTACTTGGGGGCTACCCACTAACCTTGCTACACCTCCCCTGTTTTAGCCATTCCCGGTTGATGAGGCCTGAGGCTACGATTACCTTTAGAGAACACATCTCTTAGAATGCTCATCGTCCACCTGACGATGTTCTGAAAGCATTCAATCCATACAAGTTCGTTCCGGGTTCGAACGAAACCGAAGGCATTATCTCGTTACACTCATTTTGGAATCACCCTCAGAGTTAACGACAATAACCCTTGCATTCTGAATCTTCATCTTCACTTGAGATTCACGACCTATCGTTAATTTGGATCGATGTGGTTTTCAGATATCCAAATCTAGAAACCCGATCCCGGTCTCATCGAAATCCAAACCGTATCTTTTAAGGCCAAGTTGTTTTAAAGTTAAAACAATTTAATTCAATTATCTATATACACACAGATAGATAAATCACAATATAACAATGGACAATCAACATCATCATCATAAACAGATAATCCATATCATCACTCAAACAGATAATCAATATTATCATACTTAAACAAGCATCCATATCACATAGATATTATTCATCTCATATCTGAGATCACAATCAATCAATGAAATATTAATATCATTCATTCATAAGCAATGATTTATCATTCACTACTATAATTAATTTAAAATAAATTAAATTAATTACTTCTATCTTTAATTAATTTAAAGTAAATTAAATTAATTACTTCATCTATAAATCCTGCCTATACAACCATTAATTAAATTATAACTAAATTAATTAATCATTCTCTCAATATTCATCTTGATTAAACACCTTTGATTAATCATTCTCTAATTACAATAAGTAATTAGTCTTTTAATTAATTCCACCAATTAATTATTCTAAGTCATTTATAGTAATTAACATTTAATTACTTCATTTATTAATTAAATATAATTAATTACATTTATCCTTAATTAATTACATTAATTAATCACCTCATTATTAATTATTCCTTAATTAACCAATTCATAATTACATCATTAATTATATTATTAATGATCTCTAATTTATATTCAAATTAAACTACTTCATTTAAATTAATTACATTAAGTAATTTTATCTTTAATTGAACACAATTATTAATCCCCCTTGATTAATAACAAACCAGTAATTAACTATCCTTAATTACTCATATAAATTAATTATCCCACAATTAATTATCTCCATTAATTAATCCTTTGATTAATTACAAAAGTAATTACCCAAATTACTTCACTTACAAATCATCTTATATTAATTACATTAAGTAATTACCATCTAATTACTTTCCTTAGTAATTATACTCCATTAATTACACTAAGTAATTTCACTTTCAAATCACCAAATGATTTCTTAAAATTAATTAAACTAAATTAATTAACTTAAATTAATCATATTATCAAAATTAATTACAATAAGTAATTAATCTCTTAATTACCTTTATCAAGTAATTACATTTAACAATTTACAATAGATTATCTAAATTAATTAATCTAATTAATTATCAAAATTAATCACATTAATTTATTATCTAATCCTTAGTTAATTTCCTTCATTAACTAATAACATTTCTTTAATTTCCTCCTTAATTAATCTCTAATTTTAAATCATTAATTATGAATTAAATAAATAAGTCATTCTTCAATTACCTTTTTAATTAAATCACTTTAATATCTTTAATTGTCTCTAAGATAATCCATTCCTTTAAAAATGATTTCATTATCATTAAAGTGTAAAACATTTCACATTTGAATTTTAATTTTAATTTACATTTTGAATTTAAGGTTCAAAATGATTATTCTTTTAAACATTTATCCAAGTTAAAGTTCAATTTATTTATTTGAAACCAATTACTGTTAAAACTATTTGATTTAAACTTGTTTTTACAATATTCAAATTTAAAACTGATTAAGATTTCAGATTTGAATACAAGAAGAACCTGAATCCAATAATTTAACTTTGATTTAAAAACTTTGGTTTTAACTTGCTTTTAAAAACTTGATTTTAATTCTTGATTAAAAATCCAAATTCATTTTTAAAACCTTAGATTCAAAAGTTCATTTGAATCTATACTTTAACTTTTAAATTTAAAACATAGTTAAAATCCTGTTTTGAATTTTGAACTAAGTTTTAAAACTTGGAAACAGACAAGTACTAATGCCTGAACTACATCTGACTCGAGTCAACCAGATTTACTTCAAGTCCTTCATCCCTTTGCTTCGAGTCATCCACTCGAATAACTCGCGTATTCCCCAAGTATAAAATTCCTCTGTACTCAAAAAGTCCACCAGATTTCCACAATGCACCGTGCACGTGTACATCCTAGATCATCATCTCCGGCCAGCACTTCATCGACGAGCAAGTCGAAGGTCATCCCCAGTTCCGACCCCAGCCACCAGTCCCCTTCCAGTTCATCTCGAACTCGAATTCGAGTAAAAACAAAACATGGAACACTCGCAACCATCAACTTCCCAACCTATCAACGCTACTTGCTCGATGCTCCGACCACCAGAGGCCACCAAACTCCGGTCGTAGCCTCATCCACCTTCCCTCTATCAAACCCCAGAAGCACGTGACACTCGATCCATCATCGACGATGCGCGAGTGGAAAACATCAGCCACCCCAAAATTAGGTCACCAGAATTCGAACGCCTCCTGCCGCCACCATGGTCATCGTCCGACCATCACTGCATTTTTCTCTAATTCAATGATCACTCAAGCACCTTTGGAAGCAACCCCATCACCCCCGATCAACTAGTTCACCCGAAAATGATGAAAACACACATTCCGTTCATCCCAGAAAATCTCACCATTCACTTAATTAAAAATTGAGATTTCTTCACCTAAATTCAACATTTACTATCACAATTCTAATCATGGATTCAATTCCTGAATTTAAGACATTTGGTTTTTTCCCAATTTCAAAGGTTCACTGTCTTTTTATAAATTTTGAGATAATTACTTAATACATATTCCTGAATCTATTGTTGAAATTTATATTACACTACCATCATCACTTTTTATTTAAAGATCAAGACCTAAATTTGAGTGTAATAGGATATTTAAATTTTTTTTTTGCTTTGCTGTTTGGACAGAGATCATCACAGAGTTCAAATATATACATACATGCATAGATTTTCATATTCACAGAGCCATTTACTCATATTTACAGAGCAAAGAACATTCATGCAATCATACTATAACATTCCATATAAATTTATCACATGCATCAAGCAAAACTTTGTTTAAAACTGTTTTTAAATTTAAAAGGTACTCACCTGAAAATAAACAGAGAGCAACTTTGAAACTGTAAATGGCATTTGCATGTTTTTGTTTTGATCCCAGAAAACTTGAAAACTTTGTCTTACTTTGATTCCTTTAAACTGGAAAGCTTTGATCTTCCTAATCAGCTTGCCTTTGTTTGATAAAGTAATTTAAGTTTGTAAAAGAAAAGCTTACTAATTTTCTGGTTTGCAGTGTTAAACGAATTGAAATGAGAAGGATTATTTATTAAAGTGTTTACAAGGTTATGCCATTTGCCTGGTACACTATCCTTTATTTTATTACATAGGTCAGAGATTTTTAAGTGTTGGAGGCTGAAATGAATTTTCAAAACTTTCGAATGACCTACAATGTTGCTTGCATTAAATGTTGGAGTATCTTGTGTCTCCTACTTAGCTTATTACATTTTTTCATGTGTCATAGATATTTCTTTTATTTTGCTTTGCATTTTCTTTTGCCTACATACTTATCTTTTTACTTATTACTTGCCTGCAACATACATTTAGACTTATCGTATTTATGTATGTGTGTTCATAGACATTTCTTTTCTTTCCAGCATATCTAAACTTCCTATATAAGATTCTCTAGAATTTACATAAGTTTTTACTTGAAAGTTGTTATGGTTATTATAGTTATAATGTTAACTTGTATATTTATATCTTATGTTCACATATATACTTTTGTCTTATAAATATAAAGTTGCTATAGTTATTTTTTATAAAATTTAACTTAAGTATTTAATTCCATCTCTAACATAAGTGTGTTTATTTTTATTTTAAAGCTTTAACTATCAAATATTTAATTACCTATTATTATTTTATTTTATACTTATCTTAAATGTTTATAAGGTTTATTTTATTTAAACATTTTTGAAAGACTTCCTTTCAAATTTACAAATCATATAGTTTTTCTTCCAAAATATATATATATATATAACAATTCCTATTTATATTAAGAACCTACTATAAATTACATTATATTATTAATAAAGCTCATTATTAAATTAAAATAATTTATAAAAGAGATTATCACCTTATTACTTATTTTCATCAAGCTATAATTTAAGAGAACAAAACAACCTTTTTATTAAATTTAAATTTAAGCTAAAATCATTTAATCAATTTTAACTTTAATCTTGAGTATATTTTAAAGCCAAATGGTTATTTATTTAATATTGAATTTAATCAAATTTCCATATTACCAAAAATATTAAAATTAGAAAACATGCCTTTATTTATTAACTTTAAAACAAAGCTTGTCTATTTACAATATATACAAATATATATATTTATATATATATATATTTTAAATAGAAAACAATTTATTAGCTTTTAGAAGATAAATTATCTGTCAAATATTTATTTAAAAGATGATTATTAAATCAACTCAAATCTTATTAACAATTATCATCATATCAATTTAATTTTAACATAGATTATTAAATCGATATTGCTTAAAATTTCCGGGATATCACACTGTAACTCTTGAACCTGAATTTCAGAAAGAGATGGAAAAGTTAAGTGATCAATTTCCCGATGAGATATGGATTCCATAGCATTTTTCCCAATAGGTTAGAGAAATGTTAAATGAAAGCAGTTGCTACAGGAATTTATCCTTCACATGTCTGATTGTGGTCGTCCCGAATGGAGATAATAGCTTTTTTTGCACATCTAGCTTGAAGAAAAGCATGATAATATGCAGTATTCTTGTCCCCCATTTTATCCCATCGATCCCTGCACTTTTGTTTTAAAATGTAGGCTTCAGATTTATGGGCTTGCATTAGCTTATCCGTTAAAAGGTGTTCCTGCATAGACAATTCATGGTCAGTAGGGTTGAGTTGCATTTTAATTTGAACCTGCTCAAGTTGTAATTGAAGAGAGGAGGAGAGCTTGTATCCTTTTCCATACACCTCATAGCTCCAGGTTTTAAGGGCGGTTTTAGCGTTTTTCAACTTAGAATGTAAAGTGAACATGGGATTGCCATAGGCCGGTTTGTTCCAAGCATCGGTGACTACGCCCATAAAGGATGGGTGAGTACACCAATTGTTGAAAAAGCGAAATTGAGATGGGGGTTTTGTGATAGGGCTGGAGAAATGGATAACAAGGGGAGAATGATCCGAAAGGCTTGGGGGAAGAATGTCATAATAAAGGTTCGGCCAAGTTTGGAGGGCAAGAGAATTTATGAAGATTCTATCAAGCTTGGAAAATGTCCTTATACCAGATCGGGATTTATTATTCCATGTAAAATATGACCCCTGAGATTTGCGTTCTGAAAGATTAGCCAGGTAAACCGCTTCGTTGAGGGGAAGCAGTTCACTTTGCAACAGGGGATTGCCACCAATGCGGTCAGAAGCATATAGCATACAATTCCAGTCACCCATTACTATCCACGGCATTGATAAAGGGTTTAGATTTGGTAGGGTGTCAAGAAAAGGCTGCCTGGATTGTTGGGAGTTAAAGGCATATACAAAGGTGCAATAGAAATCTAATTTGCTAGACTCATGGCATATAAGAGCATGACAGAATTGACTGGAGGTTGTGAAGGTTTTAACTGTGAAGATTTATGGGTTCCACATTACTAGAATGCGGCCATAAGGAGCATCCAAAAGGTTGCTTAGGAAGTTCCAATTAGGAAGGATTGTATTGATTTGAAATTTTATTTGTTTAAGAATTGTATTTAAATAAAAATTGATTTGAAACTTATTGATTTTGAGATTTTGAGAGGTGTGATTTTATAACTTGATTTAATTAAAGGTGATTAAATGAATATTTTCAAATTTAATTAAAATTGAAAACTTAATTTTGTAATTTAAATCCTTTAAGTTAAATAGACTTTATTTAAATTTGTAATTTGGGAAGGGTTTAGGGTGGAGGAGGAGGAGGAGGCTATGTGGTTATGATTTTAGAAATGAAAATGATTTAAAGTGAATAATGATTTCGAAAGTAAATAATGGTTTTGAAAGTGATAAGATTTTGAAATGAATATGATATTTGATATGAAGTATGAACTGTTTGAAATGAAAATGACCATGGTGTGAAATAAGTGTTTGGTTGTTAAAGAGACCGGGATCGGATATTATCATACTCTCTGCCAATACCGAAAACCACTTTAACAACTGTGTACGTGGTGGAGAATCCAAAACGAAGTAGGATGGTTTGGCGAACATCTGTATGAGGTATGAATGTAGCCCTGACTCCCTCGAGTCAGCTTGATGTGGCTAAAGCAGGAGCTATACCGGGCCAAGTGGGGTCGCTCCCCCTATTGGGCACATTTCTTCGAAGTCATATCTATTACTTTGTGATTTGATTGGGTGCACCTCTGATTTGGGAGTGTGTCTCAAGGTGGGCAGTAGTAGCTGCTAAGCGTTACCACCAGTCCGGGAGTTCAAAACGGTAGTATCCTACCCTGGGCATTGCCTCGCATGCCTTGTCACATGCCTTATCGCGCCCTCTACGAGTTTGGTTTGTGTCGTACACTAAGGAGTGCCCTCAAATATCCCTCCAGTTTATGGAGGAATTACGGTACTGTATAGACTACAACATTTATGTAAAATATGTTAAAGGGGATATGGGTAACGCCTTAACGCTATTTATGTAGATAGTTCCACGGATCCTTAAAGGATGGAATCCCAAACATCCTTTAAGTTATATTGCATTTCACTTGAGTTGGTTTACTTGCATAAGAATGTTAATCCTGACTCGAGTGTTTTGTGTTTTGCTTTATGTTCGGATCAGACTGAGTGTCACAGTATTTGAGACTCACCTTTGGAGCTTGGAGCTTTGCTTGGAGATCTATCTTATCTGTTCATCCTTCCAGTTATCTCCAGTTTTATGTTCAGACTTGTCATTTGCTTTTGTATTTGAGACTTCTATGTATTGGATTTCTGTTGTATTTTACTTTAGACTATGATGTTCTATAGTAGTTTCATGAACTACTATTTATCTATTTCAGCTGCTTATTGTTATATTACTCTGTGTCTGTGATTCTGTGATTGATTTATTTACTGTATATGCTAAGTTTTGCCAAATATAAAATTAACAATCTGTTGTTTTGAGCAATTCAAGTCTGACATGTGTGGATTATTGTCGATTTGAATGGTTCGAAATAGCGGGTCGTTACAAGTCGTATCAGAGCTCTGGTTTAGGCAAAACTTAGCATATGGAGTAAAAACTCATTAGAGATAGGGAAGTGATACCCTAGAATGAGTAAAATTAATTACAAAATCATATTCGTTCGAGCTTGAAATTCTTTGTTAGGATCCTCTTTGATTTGGATTTACTTTGAATTTTGGAACTTTGCCTTTGTTCTAAAATCCATTCTTGTCTTTTTGGAGCATCCCATAGCTCTATTTCTATTGATCTCTGTAATAAATTTGAGCACATCTTGCAACCTCAATTGGCAACTTCATCTTTATGTGCGACTAATCCCATCGGCGGTCCCACCAACCTTAGTATGATTTGTAAAGGGGTGATACTCCTTTACAACAGGCGTCGATTCACTAGACATTTTTATGTCCTCGGTTTTGATGCATTTGATATCTTACTTGGAGGTGATTGGTTAAAACGATATGATGCAGTTATCTCTTGCAAAGTCGAACCGTTTCTTTAGTTGACGACTAGGGTAATTCTTTTGTGATCATATGTCGAATGCCTCAGGATTATGCAGGCAGTCTTATCTTTTCGCTTGATGCTCAGCCTAGTGATCTCGACTCCACCCCGATAGCCAGGGATTATCCTGATGTTTTGGTGAAGTCACTTCTCTACCTCCCAAGCGAGAAATTTAATTCTGCATCGATCTTATTCCTAGAGCTCGACCTGTTGTCCTTCCTCCCAGACGAATGGTTTCTATGAATGGTTAGTTATGCCTTTAGATTAACCAATACTCCTGCCTTCTTCGTTGATCTCATGAATCGCCTTTTTCGCGATGTTCTCAACAAGTTTGTCCCTATTTTTATTGATGATATTCTTGTCTTTTCTAAGTCGGAGAAGGAAAATGAATCTTATTTGAGCCATGTTCTCCAAACTCTTAGGAGTCATCAGTTAAAAGCCAAATTTTTCTAAATGCCATTTCAAGGGGGATGAAGTCCGATTCCTTGGGCATATTGTCCCTGAAAATGGAGTCTCGGTTGACCTGATTAAGGTCGCCGCGATTAATATAAGTCTATCCATCTTTCCTCTTTTGGAATTTAATTATCTTATCTTCTTTCGAGCCTGTCTTCTTAGTTAGAATTCTCTTTGATTATGGTCCCTCTAAATTTGAATCTCTATCCTTGTTCTAAAAAATACATTTTTGAATCATCCTTTGAGGGAGTGTATTTGTAATTGATATAAAAATGTTTTATATTGTATTGTTTGAGTTGTTAAGTTTGAATTTTGGGTTTTGATCGATTCGTCTGGCCAACACTATCGAAAGGAATTCCAAAACACTTGAACAGAGCAAACTAACACAATATTGCTTCCAAATTTGGTTAATGAAATAATTTTTTTGTATGATTATATTTTATATATAAAAGTATAATTTTATGGAAATAGATAGTTAAATGAATTGGTTGATAGAAATGATAATACTAGATGATCATTTATTGTTTTGTCAACATTCTTAAACCATTAACTATTGTTGTATGTTATAAGGAGATGAAAACATGGTTTGTAAACCTGATTTGCAAATGAAATGAATTTAAATTAAGGATTTGAGAATTAAATTTTTGGTGCTTTTCAAAATTTGGTTTTCAAAGTTTTGGGAAAAATATATTATTTGAAAGTATTTTCGAATGGAAATTATTTCAAAGGATTTTGAAAGAAGTAAGTCAGTACTCTCCTCTTGTGTCATTGGAAAATAATTTTGGTGATGACTGCAACATCATCCACATTCATTTTCAAGTCTCAAAGTTGGGAGACCACTTAGTAGCTTTGCTACACTTTTATTTTGAAAAATGGATGTGATTTGAATTTCTTGAGTATGATTTGATATACAATATATATATATATATATATATATATATATATGTATGTATATGTGTTTGTATTTATTTCAAAATGGTTTGAAGTGAAACCGGAAATTTAACTCTTAAGTTTTATGTTAAGTGATGGTTTTCAATTATTGAAATGAAACAAAAAAAATTAATAATTGGGGTGTCTAAAATGAGAAATGAAATTAAAATAACTTTAAACAATTAAACTAGGATAAATTTATTTGTATAATAAAACTTATATGGTTTACCTGAAATTTAATAATTGTCTAAAATGATAAATTAATTTGTACAATACTAAATTGCATTCTAAAACATATATAGCTTACCTGAAATATTCAAAAGTTAAAATGTAATGTGAATATGTAATTGAAGGTTATACAAGAGAAAACTTCAGTAATAAAAATGTTCAAACTAAATTTTGCTTAATAGAAATGTTGTAAATAAAAGGTAAATTTGTATAGTGCTCAATTACATTCAGAAACATTAATAAAACATACCTGGGAAAAGTTTGAATGTAATGAGAACATGTAATTGAATAATATAAAATATAAATGTAAGTAATAAGATGTCCAAAAATGAAATTTATATGGTTTTAAATTAATTGTTGTACCTGGTACTATGTATTTTGAATTTACCTTATCTTTATGTTTGCTTCTATTTTCCTATCTCGTTCATTTTCAGGGACGAAAATTTTTGTGTGGGGAGAGTGTAACGACCCGGAAATTTTAACGATTTAAATAACGTAATTAACTAAATTTTTCTTGAAATTAAACAATAAAAATTTTAGAAATGAAAATTTGATATTTGGTATGCGACTATTTAAACATAACAAGTGTCAAATTTTTATGGGAAAATATATAAGTTGGTTTGGTTGTGAAATTTCAATTTAAAATTTAAAATCAGTTAAATTTGCTGGAAATAAAATATTTTTTGAAATCTAAATATTTTTATATAATAAAAATGTATATTATTTTCTAAGTGAGACGTCATAATTCATTTCGCCAAATTTTGACTGCTCTAGCTTCGTTATTATTTTCGGCGTTTTAGCAGCATTTTGGCAGCGAATATCGAGTTTTGATAGGATGGTCGTATTTCTAATATCTATGTACCATTATGTTCGTCTCATCGTGTTGATCTCCGCAGTATATTCATTCCTGTAATTCAGCGTCCGGTACGCGACAAAATCGGCAAAATGATTAGCCGTATCGGTTCCGCATTTGAGCCTTTTTAGTTCCTATGTCCTCTTCATATATCCACCGTATAATTCCAATAGCCATTTTCCTTTAATAATTTCAGAAATCAACGTTTTACCTTTGTTATTCCCTGGCTTGGATATTGTTGTGTCCCTTCGTTCTCTTTCTTTTCTTACCACAGCCTTACACTGACCACCCTTCTCTGTTTCTGCATCAACCAAGCAGCCGAGCTACCTCGCCTCTCCAGCATCACCTCCATGCATCTCCCCAACCATAGCTGGCAGAACAAAAAAACGCCGAACACACAAGCAGCCAATAGTAGCAGCCCCACCTCGCTCCATAGCACGTAAGCTTCTCTTTGACATGCCCCGCAGCCCACGTCTTTCACAGCAAATAATTCAGAGAACCCATTTGCTGCATCAACCAGATTTAGATTTGATATATTCAGCTTGGTAGATCGGGTTTCTAAAAGCTTCTCTTCCTCTTTTTATTAAAAAAAGGGGACAGTAAGGTATATATATATATATATTGTATTATATATATATATATATATATTTCATTCAATTAACTCGTGTTGTCAATTTCATACATAGAAGTATGATCAAGACTTTTAAAGATGAATAAAGCCTTAACACTCTCCATTTTGATGTCTATGTTAGATTTTGGGGTTCAAGAAGGTATATATATATATATATATATATATATATATATATATATATATATATATATATATATGATCTCATCGAATTCAAGTTGCTTTGTTCGCCGCTGTCCGGAACTTGTCGCAGCCATCATTTGTTTGTCGCTATGTCGATTTGTGTACAGCAGCTTCTTGCTTTGTTTTTCCGCATATCCGTGTCCGTTTGCTTATTTCCGTTGTTTCTCTAGCCTCGAAAGATGAGCGATCACTCACAATTAACATTCTTATATTTAGTAAATTAAATTCACATGAAATGGTGATTGAAATATGTTGTTAAACTTGAATTGTGAGTTATTTAATTGTTAAATATGATATGTTAATATTTAATTTGTTAACCTATGTTAATTGACATATGACACCATAACCTGTTGTATATATATGATCATATTTGCCATTGATATGCTATGTCATTTTATGCTATTATTTTATTTGTTCTCACTCTGCAAGTTCACTTTTAATTTATGAAATCCCTATAGGTTGAAATGATACATACCTGAACGATCTTATAGATTAGGGGAAAATCGTTATGGGTTGAAATGATAAACCCAAGCGATGTTATTGATTTTGAAATTTTGGGACTGCGGGTTAAAATGATATATACCCTTAAATATTAAATTATTGCGAATTGAAATGATAAATATCTGTATCACTTGACCATAGGATAGAAAACTATATACGGACAGCGTTGGTCTATTTTAAAATGATTTCCAAAAAATTTTAGAAAAGAAAATATATGTGCTTGGATTTTAAAATAAAATATAAAGATTTTATTTTAATATATGTGCAAAATTTAGATTCTTAAATTATATGTTTGGAAATTTTAAAAATTTATAAGTTAAGTTTTGAAAAGGTAATTTTTAAGATTTTACTTATATTTTTAATTTTTAATTATACAAAATAAGATTTAAAATAGATTTAATAATAAGCTTTAATTTAACTTAATTTAATAAAAATTAAATTAAATTAATATATAATGTTTAAGTATTTATTTAAAATTATATTAATATTTTAAAAATAGATTTTGTAATAATTTTAATAAATTAAGGTTGGAAAGATAAATTGAAATTGATTTGATATTTTATTTGTTTAAGAATTATATTTAAATAAAAATTGATTTGAAATTTTATTTGTTTAAGAATTGTATTTAAATAAAAATATTTCTGAAACTTATTTATTGTGAAATTTTGAAAGGTATGATTTTATAACTTGATTTAATTAAAGGTGATTAAATGAATATTTTCAAATTTAAATAAAATTGAACATTTAATTTTGATTTAAATTTGTAAGTCGAGATTTTATTTAAATGCTTATAAAAGTCATTAGGTGAATATTTTAGAATTAAATATAATTGAAGTTAGATATTTAATTATTGACTTTATTTAAATTTGTAATTTAAGATTTTATTTAAATGTTATTAAAAATGATTAAGTGAATATTTTCAAATTTAAATAAAATTAAAGTTGAATTTTGAAATATAAATGAAATTTATCAAATTGAGTTATTGTAAATGTTTGAATATTTAAACTTTGAAACCTATTGAACTGGAAGCGGTTTAAATTTGTAGTTCAAACCTGGATTTGGAATCGATATAAATTAAAATGGTTTTAATGGGAGTTTGAATTGAACCTTTAACCTTTTAATTTGAAATTGTTGAACTGAGATTGATTCAAATTGAATTTTGGAACTAAAGGTTGATTTTAATTGATTTGTGAAATTTAAAGAAACAATTCTAATTTGAATCTTTTCTCAGTATAAACTCTTTTAAATATATAAACTATTTTTAATATATCAACTACTTTTAATATATAAACTATTTTAATCTATAACCTATTTTAAATATAAATTATTTTTAATGTATAACTATTCAAATATATAAACTACTTTCAATATTCAAACTGCTTAAGTTGGAACTGCTAAGATTTAGATTTTATGGATTTAAATACGAATACTTTGATATGATGGTTTAAACTATTTTGTGGTTATGATTTTGGAAATGAAAATGATTTAAAGTGAATAATTATTTCGAAAGTAAATCATGATTTCGAAAGTGATATGATTTTGAAATGAATATCATATTTGATATGAAGTATGAACTGTTTGAAATGAAAATGACCATAGTGTGAAATAAGCGTTTGCTTGTTAAAGAGACCGAGATCAGATATTGTCATACTCTCTGCCCATACCGAAAACCACTTTAACAACTGTTTACGTGGTGGAGAATCTAGAATGAAGTAGGATGGTTTGGCGAACGTCTGTATGAGGTATGAACGCATCCCCAACCCCCTCAAGTCAGCTAGATGTGGCTAAAACAGGAGCTATACCGGACCAAGTGGGATTGCTCCCCCTATCGGGCGCATTTCTTCAAAGCCATATCTATTACTTTGTGATTTGACTAGGTGCACCTTCGATTTGGGAGTGTGTCTCGAGGTGGGCGGTAGTAGCTGCTATGCGTTACTACCAGTCCGGGAGTGCAAAACGGTAGTATCGTACCTTGGGCATTGCCTCGCATGCCTTGTCACATGCCTTATCGTGTCCTCTACGAGTTTGGTTTATGTCGTACACTATGGAGTGCTCTCTGATAGCCCTCCAGGTTACGAAGGAATTACGGTACTGTATAGACTACGACATTTATATAAAATGTATTAAGGGGGATATGGCTAACGCCATAACGCTATTTTAATATTTTACTTTACTATAGACATTATCTATGTAGCGTATTGTACTATGTATGTAGATAGTTCCATGGATCCTTAAAGGATGGAATCCCAAACATCCTTTAATCTATATTGCATTTCACTTGGACATTTCACTTGAGTTGGTTTACTTGCATAAGAATGTTAATCCTGACTCGAGTGTTTTGTGTTTTGCTTTATGCTCGGGTCAGACTGAGTATCACAACATTTGAGACTCACCTTTGGAGCTTGGAGCTTTGCATGGAGATCTATCTTATCTCTTTAGCCTTCCAGTTATTTCCAATTTTATGTTCAGACTTGTCATTTGCTTATGTATTTGAGACTTCTATGTATTGGATTTCTGTTGTATTTTACTTTAGACTCTGATGTTCTACTGTAGCTTCATGGACTACTATTTATCTATTTCCGCTGCTTATTGTTATATTACTCTATGTTTGTGATTCTGTGATTGATTTATTTACAGTATATGCTAAGTTTTGTCAAATATAAAAATCACAATATGTTGTTTTGAGAAATTCAAGTCTGACATATGTGGATTATTGTCGATTTGAATGGTTCCAAATAGCGGGTCATTACGGTGCGTGTATCCAAGTTTGCATGCAAAAAATATTCATGTTATAAGAAATATTATTAAAATAATAATCGGTGCATATTAAATAAAAAAACAAACAAAGTTTAACTCACACGTTTTTCTCAAGATGAGGCTTCAGGCAAAGATGGAAGAACAAACTAAGATGAGGGCATGACGTGTAGGAAAAAAGTAAAATGAAACTCATGTTTCATAAAAGAAAGCTTTTGAATTTGCAAAAATAAGAGCTTTTGAATTTGCAAGTTCACTTTAAAATGGTTTAAGGAAAGGAAGATTAGAAATGGAGATCTAAACGTAGGAAATGAGGCGGTGACAAGAAAAAATTAAGGGACAAGTTTAAAAATGTGAACAATTTGCTGATGAGAATATAGATTCAGCAAAGAATAATTTGAACTAAATTAATATGATATGTCAGGTGAAACAAAACACAAAAGAAGAAATAAAGTGGTAGGTTATTGTATAATAACGAAACGAAGGTGGAGGGACAAAAATGAATGTCACATTTTGTTTTGAAAGCTTTAGGCATTAATAATGCATAAAGAAATGTGTGTAGGAATGAGAAAGTTTGCAAACCAAAGGAAAGCTAAATTTTGTACAACCAAAAATGGGATGGTAAGAATTAAATATAGCCTATAAGTCTAGGATCAGGTATTAAACAAAAGGAGAAATGAACGGTTCATGTATTAATAATGAGGTAACTATTTTAAAATGTACAGGCAACAATTAATAACAAAAGAAATGAAGGTGTTAGTCCATAGGATAGTAGGTTTTGATGACAACAACTATAGAAGTGTTATAAAATATATATGTGCAGGAAATCTATATGCAGGTATCAACAAAAGAAGACTGTACAGTAAAGAAGACAAAGATCAAGAGTTCAAGATTGAAGACTCATGAGATTCAAGATATTCAAGAGTTCAAGACAAATAATATAGTTAGGTTAGATATTTGTTAAAACTCCTTGAAAGCACTATCATTCTTTTTTATCCAATTTACTCGTGGAATGGAATCCACTTCGTTCTTGTTAAAGGGATGGAACCCTAGTGAGATGGAACTCACGAAATATCTAGTGGAACGGATAGTAGCCCTATTTTGTTATCCACTAATTTTGATTCAAAATGATTTTCAAAATTATCTCTTGTTTCATAAAATGATTTTCAAATATTCCTTTTCAAAAGAAAAACCTTCGTTCGTATTTCCAAAAATGTTTTAGCCTCAAAATCATATTTATCATTTTGTTATATTTTGATTTCAAAATTGTCCTTGATATTTTAGCCTCAAAATCTATTTTAATATTATATTTACTTTAGTTTATTTACCTTGATTTTAAATATATTTTAGTATATATACATATATATATTCATAAGTATTTCTACTTCTAAATACCTTTTACAAATACATAGAGTCCATTTGAATAAAGTTGCATATGTTTTAAATCATCATTTTCAAAGTAAAGCAAATCATCACTTTTTACTAGACCATGTCGACATCCTCTTTACTTGTCATGTCGACATACTTCCCGTTATAGCAAAGGTTGTTTTCAAAAGAAGTGTCTATTCGTTTAAACCTCTTCGAATGGACACATCCATTCATTCTCTATAAATAGAGACTGTTATGAACGTTTTCCAGTAACTACTTTCTTTATTTTCTCTCCTCTTTATTCTCTTATCTTATTTTCTAATCATCCTATCCATATTCTGCCGAAATCTTAAGTGAATCAAACCAGAATATCTCTAGTTTGATTCTCTGCCACTCTCTTCAAAGAATCTCAGTGCTTATCAGAGTTATAGATACATTTGTACTCAAAGAAACTTGTTTAGGGTTATAAAGGTGTGATCGTGTCCTTGGAAATCGATCGGGTGAACTTGTGTCCTGTGAATCAAGTGGTTCTACCCAGAGACCTGAGAATCTGGAGGGTGTACCTCGTCGCCTTGGAATCGAGGGATTGTAATCTAGATTATTATTGAATAGAAAGCCGTACGAGTTGTGCGGGACTGGATGTAGGGTAACACCGAACCAGTATAAAATTCCTGGTGTGTTCTTTCCTTTACTTGCTTTTTATTTATATTTGCATCTGTTTGTGATTCTGTGATTTGATCTGTGATTGTGTATTTGCATTATGTTAGTTAAATCAATTTAAATTAAAGAAGTTTTAAAGAAATTCTTAAAACACTATTCACCCCCCCCTCTAGTGTTAAATAGCCTTAAGATCATCTTCCGCGTCCCTGTCATTTGGTATCAGAGCAAGTTTTTCAAAGTATTCATAATCTGATTTTTGAAAAGTTCATGGCTAAGTTTGAAATGTTTCCTAAAAATAATTTTTTAATGATCAAATCATTGTGGTCTCATAAATTGATGCATGATAGTTATATAGAATCAGGTAATCTACAAAAGTTGCTCACTGTGCAGGAATCTTGCTTCATGGCGACAAATGAACCTATTCACAATGGACAAGTTGTGCAAATAAGGAAAAACAAGTGGATACTTGATAGTGGATGTTCAAGACATATGACAGGAAATCCAGAGATTCTCAATGACATTATTTACAAGGATGGAGGATTGGTTAATTTTGGGGATAATTCAAAAGGTTATGTAGTTGGCATCGGCAATGTAGGTAATTCTGAAACTCCTATTATTTCAAATGTTTTGTTAGTTAAAAATCTACAACATAATCTACTTAGTATTAGTCAGTTATGTGATAAAGGATATAGGATTAAATTTGAAAAAGACAAGTGTCACATCGAAGATAATAAATCTAATATTATCTTTGAGGGAGTTAGGAA
Organism: Allium fistulosum; assembly: GCA_030737815.1. NCBI lineage: Eukaryota > Viridiplantae > Streptophyta > Magnoliopsida > Asparagales > Amaryllidaceae > Allium > Allium fistulosum. The sequence continues at coordinate 1,123,088,816 of CM060902.1, read as the reverse complement.
AAAGAATATCTATATTCTCAGTATGAAAATTTCAAATGATAATCTATGTCTTTTGGCCAATACAAGTGACCCTTGGACTTGGCATAAGAGATTTGGACATTTGAATTTTAAACTCTTATCTAGACTATCCAAACTTGATCTAGTAAGAGGCCTCCCTAAGATGCAATTTAAAGTAGATAGTATATGTGATGCATGTCAATTAGGAAAACTTAGAAAAAGTTCCTTTAAACTTAAAGATATGATTTCTACTTCAAAACCTCTTGAGTTACTTCACCTAGATTTATTTGGTCCATCTCAGATTCAATCAATCAACCATAGTAAATATGTCTTTGTAATTGTGGATGATTATTCCAGATATACATGGACAATCTTTCTGAAACATAAAAGTGATACTTTTGATTATTTTAAAAGTTTTTCAAAAAGAGTTCAAAACCAACTTTCTTCCAAGATCATCACTATTCGTAGTGATCACGGTGGTGAATTTGAAAATGAGAAGTTTGAGGAATTCTGTAATCAGAAGGGAATTACTCACAATTTTTCGTTTCCAAGAACTCCACAACAAAACGGAGTAGTTGAGCGTAAGAATAGGACGATTCAAGAGTGTGCTAGAACTCTACTTTCTGATAGTAAATTACCAAAACATTTTTGGGCTGAAGCAGTTGCAACAGCCTGTTATATTTTGAATAGGATTCTAATTAGACCTCTAACCAATAAAACACCTTATGAACTTCTTTTCAATAAGAAACCTAAGGTATCTTATTTCAGAATTTTTGGAAGTAAATGTTTTATCTTAAATACAAAAGATAATTTAGATAAGTTTGATCCTAAATCCGACAAAGGAATCTTTATCGGATATTCTAATAGGAGTAAAGCTTATAGAGTTTTTAATCTAAGAACAAACACTATTGAAGAAACTTTACATGTTTCCTTTGATGAAAATTTCAAAGAAGTTGATCAGACTAATGATGAGGATGACTTAGTTAATTCTAATCATGAATCTGTAGATGCTACAAATGAAGCTTTTCATCCAAATAAAAAGATTAGACTTTTAAAAGATCACCCTGTAGAAAATATTCTAGGAGATATGCAGTCTGTTGTTAAAACTAGGAATCAATTAAACAGTATGAGTCATGTTGCTTTTATATCCTCAATAGAACCTAAAAATCCAAAGGAAGCATCAACTGATGATTCATGGATTCTTGCTATGCAAGAAGAATTGAATCAATTCACCAGAAATGATGTTTGGGAACTTGTTCCTAGACCGGAGGATAAATCCATTATAGGCACTAAATGGGTATATAAAAATAAATTAAATGAATTAGGTGAGGTCGTTAGAAATAAGGCTCGACTCGTTGCACAAGGTTATTGTCAAGAAGAAGGTATAGATTATGACGAAACCTTTGCACCCGTAGCAAGATTAGAAGCTATTAGAATTCTGCTTGCTTTCGCTAATTTCAATAATTTCAAACTTTTTCAAATGGATGTCAAGAGTGCCTTTCTAAATGGTTTTGTAAAAGAGGAAGTTTATGTTGAACAACCTCCACTCTTTGAAGATACAAAATTTCCAAATCATGTTTTTAAATTAAAGAAAGCCCTGTATGGTCTAAAACAAGCTCCTAGAGCTTGGTATGATAGACTTAGGTCTTATCTTTTGCAATCTGATTTTGAAATAGGTAAGGTAGATAACACACTTTTTATTAAAAGAAATAAAAACGATATTCAACTTGTACAAGTGTACGTAGATGATATTATATTTGGATCAACCAATTCTGACATGAACAAAGAATTTTCTGACATTATGACAAAAGAGTTTGAGATGAGTCATATGGGTGAACTTAACTTTTTCCTAGGATTACAAATCAAACAATTAGATAATGGTATCTTTATCAGTCAAGAGAAGTATGCGAGAGAGTTAGTTAGTAAATTTGTCTTGACCAATGTGAGTGGAAAACCAACTCCCATGGCAACCAATATAGCGTTAAGTAAGGATGATCTATCCAAAGACATAGATCAAACCTTGTATAGAGGAATGATTGGATCACTTCTCTATATAACTGCTAGTAGACCAGATATCATGAACAGTGTCTGTCTCTGTGCAAGATATCAATCTCAACCCAAGGAAACTCATCTAAAAGCTGTGAAATGTATCATTCGATATGTTAAACACACCTTTGATTATGGATTGTTCTACCCTAAGAATGATTCATTTGAATTAGTTTCCTACTGTGATGCTGACTATGCTGGGTGTAAGTCAGACCGAAAGAGTACAAGTGGAACTTGTCACTTTCTAGGTCATTCCTTAATTTCCTGGTTCAGTAAAAAGCAGAATACTGTTTCCCTATCAACAACTGAAGCAGAGTATGTTTCTGCTGCTTTAGCTTGTTCTCAAGTTTTGTATATGCAACAAACCTTGAATGATTTTGGTATATCTATCACAAAATCTCCAATTTTCTGTGATAACACTAGTGCCATTAGTTTGTCCAAAAACCCAACTCTCCATGCCCGAACTAAACATATTGACATTAGACACCATTTTCTAAGAGATAACGTAAATAAAGAGAAAATTTCTCTTGATTTCGTTAATTCTGAAAATCAAATAGCTGATATTTTAACCAAACCTTTAGGAGAACCTGTCTTCACCAAGTTAAGAAGAGAATTAGGTATATGTTCTCTTTCTGAAATATAGTATATAGTATAGTAGTATACATAGGGTATATATGAATGATTTCTTAACCATAGCATTTTACAACACCATGTCGACATAGTATTCATGCGTCATGTCGACATGAAACGGTAAAAATGTCAATTCGTTTTTCCCTCTAATTTTTGAATGGGTGGTTATTTAATTCACCCATTCCGAGTTTCTCTTCCCTCCAATCATTATTTCTTCATACTACTTTCTGTAAACATCAAATCCATGGCTTCCACATCCAATCCTAATCAAATTTCACCGGTTCCTTTCCCTTTTCCTTCACAAGGCCCTTTCCAAAACTCCATACTTGCTCGTGTCATCAAAATAGAGGAGAAAGTTGATGATTCGCTGCAGATGTTAACTGAAATGCAAGTTCAACAATTGAGAATGGCAAGAGAGCAAGAGAAACAAGGGAAAATTCTGAGGAATCTTCAAAAATTCCTCATGGATAATCATGCCAATCCAATTGTAATTAAAGATTCTTCTAACATAGAAGCAAATGAAGAAGGAGAAGAAGACGAAGACGAAGAAGAAGAGGAAGAACCAATGGAGGAAGAAACTGATGATGAAGCAGTATGTGTAGGGGAAGTCTGTTTTGATGCTTATGGGAACATTGTGGAACAACATGGAAATTTCTGTTTCCATTACCCAAATTGTCCTGTCCACAAGTCTCCCATCATCAAAAACAACCGTTGAGTTGTTTATTTTCTTGTTTTAGTAATTTATGTGTTTATAAGTTTAAATAGTCATGTATATAGTAATATTGACATGAATAAAATAATCTGTGGTTACACGTATTATTCTCATTCTTATATTACTCATATATATCATTCCGAGTATACAATATTTAGCATTGTTATATCTAGTTTCAGTATTATTAATGATAACACTATCATTAAATATCATAGATTTAGGGGGAGTTAATGTCATTTTTTTGTTGATGACAAAGGGGGAGAAGTATAAAATAGGTTAGTCAGTATAAAATAGGTTAGTTAGGCATAGATTAAGGGGGAGTTATTAGATTTAGGGGGAGTTATAAGGAGAATATAAATATTTTATAAACAAAGGTTGTCATCATCAAAAAGGGGGAGAATGTTAGTCCATAGGATAGTAGGTTTTGATGACAACAACTATAGAAGTGTTATAAAATATATATGTGCAGGAAATCTATATGCAGGTATCAACAAAAGAAGACTGTACAGTAAAGAAGACAAAGATCAAGAGTTCAAGATTGAAGACTCATGAGATTCAAGATATTCAAGAGTTCAAGACAAATAATATAGTTAGGTTAGATATTTGTTAAAACTCCTTGAAAGCACTATCATTCTTTTTTATCCAATTTACTCGTGGAATGGAATCCACTTCGTTCTTGTTAAAGGGATGGAACCCTAGTGAGATGGAACTCACGAAATATCTAGTGGAACGGATAGTAGCCCTATTTTGTTATCCACTAATTTTGATTCAAAATGATTTTCAAAATTATCTCTTGTTTCATAAAATGATTTTCAAATATTCCTTTTCAAAAGAAAAACCTTCGTTCGTATTTCCAAAAATGTTTTAGCCTCAAAATCATATTTATCATTTTGTTATATTTTGATTTCAAAATTGTCCTTGATATTTTAGCCTCAAAATCTATTTTAATATTATATTTACTTTAGTTTATTTACCTTGATTTTAAATATATTTTAGTATATATACATATATATATTCATAAGTATTTCTACTTCTAAATACCTTTTACAAATACATAGAGTCCATTTGAATAAAGTTGCATATGTTTTAAATCATCATTTTCAAAGTAAAGCAAATCATCACTTTTTACTAGACCATGTCGACATCCTCTTTACTTGTCATGTCGACATACTTCCCGTTATAGCAAAGGTTGTTTTCAAAAGAAGTGTCTATTCGTTTAAACCTCTTTGAATGGACACATCCATTCATTCTCTATAAATAGAGACTGTTATGAACGTTTTCCAGTAACTACTTTCTTTATTTTCTCTCCTCTTTATTCTCTTATCTTATTTTCTAATCATCTTATCCATATTCTGCCGAAATCTTAAGTGAATCAAACCAGAATATCTCTAGTTTGATTCTCTGCCACTCTCTTCAAAGAATCTCAGTGCTTATCAGAGTTATAGATACATTTGTACTCAAAGAAACTTGTTTAGGGTTATAAAGGTGTGATCGTGTCCTTGGAAATCGATCGGGTGAACTTGTGTCCTGTGAATCAAGTGGTTCTACCCAGAGACCTGAGAATCTGGAGGGTGTACCTCGTCGCCTTGGAATCGAGGGATTGTAATCTAGATTATTATTGAATAGAAAGCCGTACGAGTTGTGCGGGACTGGATGTAGGGTAACACCGAACCAGTATAAAATTCCTGGTGTGTTCTTTCCTTTACTTGCTTTTTATTTATATTTGCATCTGTTTGTGATTCTGTGATTTGATCTGTGATTGTGTATTTGCATTATGTTAGTTAAATCAATTTAAATTAAAGAAGTTTTAAAGAAATTATTAAAACACTATTCACCCCCCCTCTAGTGTTAAATAGCCTTAAGATCATCTTCCGCGTCCCTGTCAGAAGGGACTATGTACATCGCACAACCTTTTGAAATTCAATTTTTGAAACTTGTTCTTCTTAACCAAATTAATTTCATTAACTCAAATAATATTCAAATTTTGTACAAATTTATTTTTTATCAACACACGATAAATAAAATTATTCTTAACTTAAAAATGAAAATGTTCAATTTGGTTTTCTCAAAATGATCTTTTATTCTCATTAAAACGCCCTTTATGTTTAACACAAAACATGCATTTCTTTTATTATATCTATTAATTGCAATCAGCGTTTCTTTCCTTTTAATTGAAATATTTCAATTACATTAATTGCAATTAATTATAAAGTTAAATTTCAAAACAGACAAACTAAATGGATGAGAAACAGAACGATTGTTTCCTTTAGTAATTTAAACACGTTTATAAAAAATTTATTTATAGACCAGAGCAATAAATAACTTACTTAAATAAATAATTTTCCTGTTCTTGTAATCAATCCGTATGTTAAAACATAGTTCAAATAAACAGTTCATGAAGTTGTTTACAAATAATACTTGATTACACCTTTACATTATAGATCAAAGTTATATACAACAGGAATAAATAAGTAAATGCAGCGGAACAACATGATGCAGTGAAATAAATATAATAAATAATAATAGTACTAAATCTTCGTCTTCGTCCTCTATAAAAGCAGTCTTTGATACACTAAAAATCTCAAACTGACCCGAGCGTAACAAAAAAACAATACAATCGAGTTAGAACTAAAGGATCTTATGTAAGTTAATCAATGGTAAATAAATATGAGTGTAATGGCGTCAGAGATGTTTACGGGATTTGACATCTCCTATCCAGTGTCTAACGTGCTTGTAATAACTTAAGAGATGTTCGAGATTCCATCTCCTAAGGATCCGTTAAACTATCTACATACATAGTACATTACGCTATTATAATTGTGTCTACAGTAAAGCAAAGTATTAAAATAGCATTAAGGCGTTACCCTTATCCCCTTTAACACATTTTATAAAATGTCGTAGTCTATACAGTACTGTAAACTCCACCGTAAACTGGTGGGCTATCAGGGAGCACTCCGTAGGTACGACACAAACCAAACTAGTATTGGGCGCGATAAGGCATGTGACAAGGCATGCGAGGCAATGCCTAGGGTAGGATACTACCGTTTTGCGGATCCGGACTGGTGGTAACGCATAGCAGCTAATACCGCCCACCTCGGAACACACTCCGATAATCAAATCGAGGGGTGACCACCAAATCAATGACAAATTTATAATATGGTATCGAAGAAACATGTCCGATCAGAGGTGCGACCTCACTTGGCCCGGCGTGGCTCCTGGTTTAGTCACATCAAGCTGACTCGAGGGAGTTAGGGCAACGTTAATACCTCAAACAAAATCGTTCGCCAAACCATCCTACTTCATTCTGGAATCTCCACCACGTACACAGTTGTTAAAATGGTTTTCGGTATTGGCAGAGAGTATGACAATATCTGATTCGGTCTCTTTAACAACCAAACGCTTATTTCACACTGATGGTTCTTTTAAATTTCCAAAATCGTTTCATAATTGATATCAAAATATCATATTCAATTCAATCCATATCACTTTCGAAATCATATTCACTTTCGAAATCATATCCAAATAGGTTAAATTCTCATTTCAAAATCATCATATTTACTCAAATATGTCATTTAAATCCCAACTTAGGTTATGACATCATTTAACCGTATTCGCTTTTAAATCAAGGATTTAAATATAAACACTTCCACTTTACATAGTTTGAAATTTTGAAAATAGTTTAGATAGTTATAAATAGTTTAAATAGTTTGGCATAGTTTAAAATAAATTTTTAAATAGTTTAAAATACTTTAAAATAGTTTAAAAATAGATTTAAAATAGTTTTAAATAGATTTAAGATAGTTAAAAAAAATTAAATTATTTTAAACATATTTAAAATAGTTTACATAGATTTAAAATGGTTTAAATAGATTTAAAAATAGATTAAATAGATTTAAAATAAATTTAAAGTAAATTAAAATAGTTTAATTTTATTAAAATATTTTAAAATAGATTAAAATAGTTTAATAGTTTGAAAGTCTTAATAATTAGGATTTTAAAATAATATATCTTTAAACAGTTTATATTAAAATAATTAATTTGAAATTAATATCAAATTAAACTATTTCTTTCATTTCAACACATTTGGACTATGTCCAGCGTTCAAATCAACAAACTCAATTCTGTCTTTCAATTCAGTTTCTCATTTAAAACCATTAGATCAATATCGATTTCAAATCCATGTTCGAACGATAAATTTAAACCATTTCAAATTTAGCATATTTCAAAGTTTAAATATTCAAATATTCAATAACTCAATTTCGATAAATTTCGTTTTTTCTTCAAATCCACTTTAAAATTTTAATTTGAATCCTTTAAAGAATTCATTTAAACCAATTCCAATTTCAACATTTAAAGCTTGGATTAACGAAACAAATTCAGTTTATATAAATCAAATTTTTATTTCAAAATATCATTTAACTGGATTCAAAAATTTAAGGTTTTAAAATCATTAAATTTAACCAATCCGGTGTCCGTATATAATTTTCTACCATATGGTCAAGTGATACGGACATAAATGATTTCAATCCGCAATCCTGAATTAACATTCAAAATCCATAAAATCGCTCAGTTTTATCATTTCAACCCATAACGAGTTTTCCCTAATCTATAGATCATTCGGGTATGAATCATTTCAACCCATAGTGATTTTCCTAGCAATAACTAAGAGAACTTGCAGTGTTATAACAATATAAAATATAACATCTAGTCATCCAATATCAACAATCAAACATCCATCACAATCACTATTCAGATCAACAAATAAATAACAACAAATGACTGATCATCAATAACAGGTATTAACGGGCAATTTAAAATTCAATATTATATTAAATGGTGATTTAATTCAATAAAAGTCAGATTTTACTGGAATGATGATTTAAATATACCAAACATCAACCAATCAAATTCTAATCACATCATGACTTCAATTTAACTAATATAAGATAATCAAGTAGTTGTGAGTGGGTCAAAACACTCACCTTTGATTCTAAATCGATTTGAAATCCAAATAAAGGTCCAAAATCTAACAGTCTCAAAATTCATCCAAACCAGTTACATAATGTCCGGAAATTCGATACGATCGCAGTAGAGAAAACCGTGCATAAATCCGACCTCGTATGCAAAAGTTATTATCATTAGAAGTTAAACGATATATAATATAAAACAATTAAATTAACAAATCAATTTGACACGTCATCACCTGCTTTACTCATGCAACCCTAATTCTCAAATCTCATTCGAACACGAAGTAGCCACAAGCAAACCCCAATTCGCCATGCCCTAAAGCTAATCACGACCATGATCTGACTTCGGCAACCCAACTACAATCTAAGGCCGACCACTGGCCCTTCATGCACGGCGCCCACGAACCCCCAATCACCTCCTCCGCCGCACCTATATGATCGCCATTTCTGGTGGATTTGCTGACTATTTCGACCAACCAACCATATGGATCGACTCCATACGTCATGCTCTATGCCGCAACATCATTTGATCGTCATATAATTGAAGATCCGCCGTCAAATGACAAAACCAAATATAGACGGTCGAAAATAAATCGATGATTTCTGGCCAAATCGAGCATCAATTGCAAAAATGAATAGAAAATCTGGGTTACGCTCATCGAGAGCTTTGAAATGGTATATTATTCGATATGGTTTTTAGGAATTTGATTTTCGATTTGAATTGGAATTTGAATTAGGGTTTTTGTAATTGGGATATGTTTCTGCCATTGAAGAAAGGAACAGACAGAAGGAATTGTACGTACAGTGAAAACTGAAAGACTGCTAGGGTTTGAGAAACAAAGCTAGTTATATGAACAAAGCCCGATAAAAAAATGAACACGTATCGAATTGGTACGAATGACAATAACGACCGGAAAGCCCGTTTCGCTTCCGAAACGAAAGTGGGTCATCCAATATATCAAAATAGATGTTTTTGATATTTTTAAATTCAATGGAACATGTTCCGAGTCCTAATTCCATTGTATGAAGAAGTTAGCTTTTAAAATCAGCTTATTTTAAATCGATTTTATTAAATTGAGTTCTACGCGTTTCGAGTCCGCACGATCAAACGACAAGTCTGATCGCTATGAAACTTAAAATCCTACAATAATTCACCGTTACGGATCTGATGAAACTGATTTCGTCGAAATCCGAAGACAGTGGCCAAAATGGATATTTTCATGCTAATTAAATAAATTATTATTAAATTGATTAAATCACTTTTTTATTCCAAATTTAATAACTAACAAATTTTATCATTTTTAATTACCTAGTAAATTATAATCTTTAAAAATAAATTTCCATGTCAAAACCAATGTTAAATATTGCACTGATGACGGTGTTCAATTTCAATAGAAATAAATTCAATTGATTATTAATTAAAATCCAATAAATCCATTTATTTGATTTTTAGTCATATTATTCGATCCATTATTACTGTATGTATATAATTAATATTGGTTTACCATTTGTTATATCAATATTCTACAGTTATCATTTTAATTCACATTAACTGCAATATTTCAATTGTATTTAATTTTTATCGATTTCCATATTAATTGACCAGATTAGATAACCAAAAGGTAATTGAAGCAATTATTATACATTACTAATTCAAACACATTCCCAAGCTTATTATTTACAAACGGAAGATACTAAATTTACATACTAGTTATTTTATTTTCATATTCCGATTAATAATATATAATTACAACATTAAATTCAACATTAAATTTTATTTTCTTATTTGCAGTTATCACCAAATTAACCTTGCAATTACTTTAATTACTTGAAATTACATTCAAATAGTCATCGATTATCTTAAATTAACATTACTAAAATTACATTCTAATTATTTTTCTCATTATTAAATCTTAAATAACATATTTTCACAACATTAAATTCCAAAATTTATTTAATTATCGAAAATTACGGGTCGTTGCATAACATATCCAACTTGAGTTTGCTCAATAACCAAAGAGGATGCAAGTAATTTATTAATATATAAATGGTAGATAACAACATTTATATTAAAGATTCATAATCTTCAATATATTTAATTGAGTGATATCGACTTATGGAATAATGTATTTTTTTGAAATGCCCTCGTGATTCAACTGTCAGACACATCAGAAATCACGATATACATACTTTTACGTATGTATTTATTCCTTAATTCCATTTAGGGTTCCTTTAATGTTCCACCTTTAGATTATACATTTATATTATATAAGTTTTATTATTATATAATTTTATACTTTGTTTAACTTATATAATATTTTATGTATAACATTATATTAATCAAATCTTATTTAATTAATTTAATAAATTAACACTTTAATTAATTATTAAATTATTCAATTATAACATATTATATTGAATATATATATTGTAACCTTTATAGTAATACACATAAATCTCATATATATGTATTTCAATTTATTCATTAACTTTTAATTAATTTATTTAATTAAATAATTTTAATTAAATTTTATTAATTTTGAAAATTCTTTTATACACACATGTATACTCATGTTGTCTTAAACAATTTAAGAAAATATATCATATATCATTATATATATTATACATGTGTGTGTATATAATTAATTCATTTATTTTAATAATCTTGTTAATAAATAATATTTTCGAAATTAATTTTATAACATTTTCAAACATTCTAAAAAATTATATTTAAACTTTTATAATGTATTTTATTTTAAATTTAACTTTTAAATTTAAAACTTTTATTTAAATTTCAAAAGAATTTGAAAATCTATATTACAGCATTTATAATATTTTTTACTTTAAATTTAACTTTTAAATATAAAACCTTATGTTTTAATTTCAAATTTTTTTTAATACATGGGTGCCTTTTTATAAAAGATTATCGAAACGGTTTTAGATCAAATTCACATAAACGACTAGGAAAACCCTAGACTCTATCTTTTCAATCGCCTGTTGGACCATTTGGTTAGAACGCAACCAACGTATTTTTAATAATACTTATAAAAATACTAATTCGATTATTATTACTACCACTTGGTAAATTTCTCAATGGATAAGAGATTATCGAAGACAATCGGAATTGCTAGTTCATCTCTAAAGGATTGCAAGTTCCGAACAAGCAACATATGTCCCACTGTTTCTTCTTCTTGCCAACTAACCACCTTCTAGTGAATGCGCATGCTCTAGGTCATTTTTAGGCTTCACATGCACCAGTTTCCTCAAATTTTTTCAACGTGCACCAGTTCATCTACGGGCTTCTTCATTTCAACCACCATGCAACACCAAGCATCTCCTTGCAGGCATGATATTCTGTCTTCAAGCAAGGTATTCACCCATGTTCATTCAATTCACATCTCCCCCTAAGCCTGTTCACACAAGGAAGTATTCAACCCTGTTTGTTAGCAAGCAAGCATCAGGTATTCAGCATGCATTCAAGTATGCATTTAATCCTATTCACGTACACCTTTTTTTCACGCAAGCATGCATGTGAAATATGAGGCCAACTGAACCAGTAATCAAGCAAACATGACTTGAAACCGGTTCAAGCATAACGCATTCTTCATATTCATTTGTTGGGTTGTCAATTCCAAGCAAGCATCACCCTCCAAGCATCATGTAAGCAATGCATTGACCTATTTAAAGACATGCGGCCCCACCATCTATTCAATCAGCACTGCTGACATATCCTCATACACACCTGCTCTTTGCTCCAACCTGATCATTCTTGGCACACTCCAATCCAATCATTCGCTACCAGCTCCATTTCTTGCCCGCGCCATCATTAAGCATAGGCCCTCAAAATCTCGAGCATCATATTTTTCTTTACCTTATCATCTCATCAGCATGTAACTGAGCAGTTAATGCTCTGCTATTACCTCGCAGTAACCCTAATATATCTCATAGCGAATTTCTACCGCAACAATTTTTCCATATAGCCCCAAATATAGCCTTTCCGCTTTAAGCCCCACTATTTCCACTATATCCCATTATTCCCGCTATATTACGCTATTTTCGCTATATCTTCTTTAAAAGAAATGAATTGAAAAATGACATTTATACATTATAAAAATTATGAAATTAATTTATTTAATTGAATTTTTAATGTATTTTCAGAAATGAAAATACACTAATATTCTACTAAATTCAATTATGTTATATAATAGTTTTACGTTTATTTACAATATATTCGCACATGTTTTTATCTAAAATTATTTATGTATTAATTATAATTCAATTGAATGTTAAATTTTTATTTAATTACCATTTATATATTTGTAAAAAATTAAGTACGAGTTTTATATACTATTTTAGAGTCATCCGCTATATCTTGCTATATCCTCGCTTTAACCCCGCTATGATTTTTTGCAGCTCCATTGCATTGAATTTGCCCGGCGCTTTAACTGCATAGGCATGTAATTATGTTCTATTTATGTTCTTTCAAGTTGCATTTTGCAAATCATCGAAGTGATGATCCTTCGTATTTGTTTGTAATAATTTCTATTAAACTTTGTACGGTTTTTTATGCAGTAATTCATAAAATTTCGAGTGCTTTCCTCATAAGCGGACCACTCTTCCATCAAGAAAAATTCAAAACAATTTTGAAATTAGTCCAAGGCCCAATTCAATTTTGGCATTTATATTGGGGATAACCTTTAGGCTTACCTCATCCTTTCGGGTCAGGCCAACAGCTAGGTAGGGCGGAGTACTAGATTACCCAAACCCAATCTTAGATACAAATTTTTTAGACACCCTACTGTTTGGTTAGGCTTTAATAAGTTAGCCCTAATACTGCTAATTTAGACAGCATAAACCATTTGGCTCCGATGTCATTGTTGGAACTAAGCCAGCACACAGTAGGGTAAATGGGTAAATTTCAAAAAAGATCCATTATTGGATCTTTAATAGGCCTATGTAGTCTAATTTATTTAGAACTTTTCTAAATTTTCTTTTAAATAAAATCAATATTTTATTTGAATTTATAAAAAAATTATTTTATATAATTTTATATTATATTTCGAATATGTGTATCATATACATATATTGTTGAACTGGGCCAGCCCGCGGTGGAAGTTATGGGTGAATTTTAATTTTTTTTACTCTATTGGATCTTTGTTGGGCCTATGAAGTCTAACTTACTTAGAACGTTTATAAATTTTATTTAAATAAAATCATTTATTTTATTTAAATTTATAAAATGATATAGTTTTATTTAATTTATGTTATAAAATACATATACGTGTATCGTATACACATATATATGTATATGCGTATGCAACATATCAATCCATGCAAGGTATAACATGCCTGTGTATAGATGCTCGAATTTATATCTGAAATGACCCTCCTATTTCTACTCTAATTTCATAAGGAATTTTTTTTTTAAGGTAAAGAGGATATATAAATATATAGATATATCATCCATTGCAAATATAATTCTCAGGGTCAATATCTTTCTCCAATAAACCAAAATATATCCAGGATCACAATAATCAACCAATATAAATATATCAGTACATTCACAAAGATAAGCACATACATGTGAGGATGTATATGCCTCTCTTGTTTGAATCAGAGTTCTGGAAAACAAGAGGATGTTGGATTGCTAATTTTTTTTTTTTTGACCAAACAATCCACTGGAAACATACACATTAGTCTGCTTATACTAACTAAGAAGTGATCAAGTAATAATCAGTAGTAAACAAGCTTTTAATATAGATGTTTGTGTTAAGCTCTGAATAGTGACAAAATCAAGCTAAAAAGAAGTGGATCCTAAGTGAACACAAGCAACATCTAGGCGTAATGGAAACGCGCCTAACTTATACACAAGAGATCACGAGTTCGAGTACTATGCTGGTTGGTTCAAACACAATTTTTGTTTTTCATTTTTCTCCTGTACAGTTTGCAATCTATTATCTACCTATATCTGCACATATATATATATACTTTATTTTTGCCTATATTCCATCATACAAAACAATAATTCTTGCTTAATTATTTTTGAAACCCATCCCTATAACCTGGAAGGCTTCAGGATTGATATGAGTTAAGAGTCTGGTTCTTGGGTTTTGAGGATGATAGAGGTGTTTATCATTATTCAGGTTTGTATTTCTTCTTATAAGATCTGTCTGGCATTTAAAATGCATTTGGTTAAAATCTGAGTGAAATTCAGATTCCTATTACAAGTGCAAAGGAAAAGATGTGGTAATGTTTGCACTAAACATATTTATGTGCATATATATCTGCAACTATTTGGATCCGGCTTACAATTCCCTTATTACAAATCCTTTCTTTAATTAAAAATAGGACAGGAAACATTTGTATGGAACAAGTTTAATTATGGAAACCTTGCAGCCGAATAAAAACATTCAACCTATGCCTATTTCTTTTGTATACATATGCCATAGTAGAAAATAAAACCATTTAATTTTCTGAAAAATCAACTATCCTGATTTTCCAAAACTTAAATCCTTTCCAAAGATTCATGATTTACTAATGCATTTAAAAAAAAGGTAATCATTCAATTTTAACATGGTGTTCTTGCTAAATCCACTTACAAGATTTCGATTAACTTTTAAACATATCAGAAATTTAACTAGGTTCATAGATTCCAGATACAAGTCAAATTCTTAACAAAATACTTAACAAAATATCCCTCCAATATTCAACACTTAGTACAAGTAGCAATTTAAGTTATCAATACATGCAGATTTCAACATTTAGGCTCTTATCTAACTAAGTTTAGCATGCTATATCTTCTTCTCAAGGCCTTGCTCCTACTCCTATTTAGTTGCTGCAATCCCTGAAAAAGCATTTGAAACTGCCTCATTTTAAATGAGACACCCCAGATGCCATTAGCACACTAGGGTCAGACACATGTCTGGTATGAGAAAATTCACAAAAGCAATTTGTTAATTAGGTTAAAATCAAGTTAAGTACAAATACATAAGGTTCTGTCCTTTGGAATCAGGTAAATACTTGTGTGCATGCTCTATGTCATTGTGCATGTGCACACTTTAACTTTCTTTCCAGAGACTACACATATGAATATGGCACATACATTCAAGCATACAACTCAATCATAGACAAACAATCATTCATACCAAACAGGAAAATAACTAATATGAGTTAAATCATTTATTCAATTCTCATATTTCAAATCTGGGAAAAACTCTAGTTTTCTCATCTGCTCAAGTATTATTTCCTTGGTATATTTATCTATCCTTGGTCTCATCTGCAATATTTATGAATCAATGGACACACTGTAATGAACTAATTCACTCCATTACACAAAGATCTCAGGACTTAAACAAGCCATGTGTCAACTTATGTTACTCAAGCACACAAGTCATTCCTGCAGTGTTCTTGACCCCAATTTCCTAATCAGGTTTTAGTTAATAATAACCCCTTTTGATTGTTCATGACAAAACCATTCAGTGATCCATTAACTGAAAACATCTATATCATGGTATCTCATATTATTCATGACCATACAGAAACAACAAGCAAACAACCATTGGTGACTACAAAATAAGGTTCTGTATATATATATAGATATTCATCCTGGTATATTTTTCTTTAAAGGAGTTTAGGCAGCTAACATTGGTTTATGGCTTCTGGGGGAGTTTTTCTTTTTGCAACCATTTGTGCTTGAGTTAAACTCAGAATAATCTGGTTTCACTGAATCACAAAATTTTGTTTGCTATGCATTTTATTGAATCAGGAGCATCAGCACATAGGCAACCCTATTGCACCCCTAATTCCTTTCTATTTCAAGCCTCAGCACTTATACATGAGTATATTGCAGCTCAACATTATTTACATCTTTCTGGGTTGAGCCAAAACCAATACTACTTGCCTATTCTCAACATTTTATTTTCTGGGTATTTGTTTATATCCCTAAACATTAACATATCAGAGATCTGAGTGTATAAACCAGATATGTATACCAACAACACATGAAACTTTGTTATAATAAAACAAGTAATCAATCAAAGAAAATCAAAACATTTTCAGATTTAAATTCACAGATAAACATTCATATATGAAAATACTCTTTTAAGAAAATACTTTTAACTGGCTGCCTACATTAGGACTTATTGCCTTAGATTTTTGAGTGAGTTTTCTCACCTAGCTCTCTCCTTTGTTTCCTTAATTAACTGATGAACTCCTGCTCTTATCCTCAAGCTCTCTTTCTTCCCTTGTCTTATGATTTCTGTGGTATTGTTTTTCTTCTTTTTTTTTTCAAAATTCTTTTCTGAGGAGAAGAGGAGGCTGCTGCATATACATGTATATATATACAGGGTCTCTCTTAGGGTTTTGGGTATTGGCTAAGTCCATTTTTGCCCACCAGAAAAATCATGTTATCTGCATTTTAAACCCAAAGTTTTACCCCTTCCCGGCTTAATTTGGGTGAAGAGAAAAGTGGTTACACATTTTTTTTCAGAAATTTGCTTTTCAGAAAATACTTTTCCCCCCTTGTCTACAATCATGCTAAAAATGTGACTTGGTTTTGTTATTTATTAAATACTCTTTTCTATTTTTAGCTTTCATGCAAATGGTATGTACTTCCTTCATTTATTTATAAGAGAATTATTCCTTTTTATATCTCCATTCTTTTCATTTCTGCTTATATTAAAATGTGTCTGTATATTTTATTTCACTAGTTTAAACTCTAGTATTTTATTAACACATATATATTTGTATATAAGTCTTTCTGAAATAATTAGTATACCCTCCTATATATCCCTACATCATTCTATACTGACACACACACATATGCACATGTACACTCAAATTATTCAGTAGCACTCATATATACATTTACTTATGCATACTACTTTTAAGAATTTAATCTACATATATATATATATATATATATTTCCATACACATCAATATGTATGTATTCTTGGAGTTCAGGGTTTTAGCTTATATTCATGTGCATTTCCTGTGCACTCATGTACACACACTGATACACTATCAAGCTATATCAATTCCTCCTTTAAAATTTATTTAAAAATTATTTTAAATTCATTTATATTTTTCAGGATAAATTCCTAAAATCTTGGGTCATTACATACACCCCTCCTTTTAGAAATTGTGTCCCACAATTTTCCTAAGCTTGAAATAAATTTTAAACTTAATTCAGAGAACAAGTATATTCTCTACTAAATAGATTCTTAGTTCTATACTAACTAAAAATATATTCATCCAAAATAAAGAAAACAATCAAAAATCAGAATTACCTTAATCTGAAAATAGCTTAGGATAATTCATCCTAACCTTGTCTTCTAATTCCCATGTGCAATCACTAGGATCTAGACTCCACTGTACCTTCACAAGTTTCAGGGATTTATTCCTCAACTTCTTCACATCTTTTGCCAAAATTCCCACTGGATCCTTTTCATAAATTAAATTAGGATTTATCTGCACTTGGGTTGGGGTTTCAAGAATTTCTGCCTTGTCATGGACCCACCTTCTCAATTGTGATACATGAAAAACATCATGTATGCCTTGCATGTTTTCTGGTAATTCCAACTTATATGCCAAGGGACCAATTCTCTCCAGAATTTTGTATGGTCCAATATATCTTGGGGTTAATTTGCCTTGTTTTCCAAACCTCAACACATTTTTCATGGGTGAGATTTTGATGAAAACAAAATTTCCCACTTCATATTCTACCTGCCTCCTTCTCATGTCTGCAAATTTCTTTTGCCTATCTTGAGCTGCTGTCATTCTTCTTCTTATCAACTCAATTTTCTCCTTGGTTTCTTGTATGTACTCAGGTCCTAAAATAGACCTTTCTCCTGCTTCTACCCAGCAAACAGGTGACAAGCAGGGTTTACCATATAAGGCTTCAAATGGAGCCATTCCTATGGTGCTTTGGTAGCTGTTGTTGTATGTAAATTCAACTAGATTAAGATAATCTTCCCAGTTGCCCCCAAAATCCAGTATACATGCCCTTAACATGTCCTCCAAAACTTTGTTTACCACCTCAGTCTGCCCATCTGATTGAGGATGGTAGGCAGTACTTAAACATAGTTCACTTCCCATTGCTTCTTGAAAGCTTCTCCAGAATTTTGAAGTGAAGATGGTATCCCTATCACTCACAATGGTTTTGGGAATGCCATGTAACCTTACCACTTCTTTTATAAAAATTTGAGCTAGTTTTGGTGCAGTTCTTTCTGACTTGACTGGGATGAAGTGTGCTACCTTGGTTAGCCTATCAACTATCACCCATATGCTTGTATTACCTCTCTTAGATCTAGGCAGTCCATCTATGAAGTCCATAGATATGTCTTCCCACTTCCACTGTGGTACACTAAGAGGTTGCATCAACCCTGATGGTCTTTGAGTTTCAGCCTTGACTTGTTGGCAAGTCATACATTTGGCAATGTACTTGGCTATATCAGATTTCATCCCCTTCCACCAGAAGTCTCTTTTCAAATTTTGATACATTTTTGTGTTACCTGGGTGTATGGAGTATTTACTCATGTGATATTCATTCAATATCTCCCTCTTCAATTCTATGTCCTCTGGTACACACATCCTATTCTGGTATCTCACATAACCATCTTTATCAATGTGGTGTTTCATTACTTCCTCCCCTCTTGAGAGGAGCATTCTCTTCTCTAATAAGTGAGCATCTTGTTCTTGCATTTTTCCTACCTTCAGAATTAAATCTGGTTGAAGTGTCATTAAGCTTAACTTCCCTTTATCTTCTTGTGCACCATGCATCTGCACACAACCATTCTCCTCAATCTCTAACTCAGTTAGCAAAGACAAATCTTTAAATTATGCTATCATCATCATAGCCAATTTAGCATGCTGTCTACTTAGAGCATCTGCAACTTTGTTTGCTTTGCCTTGTGTATAGAGTATGTCAAAATCATAGGCAGCTAAGAACTCCACCCATCTATGTTGCCTCATGTTCAAATCTTTTTGTGAAAATAAATATTTTAGAGACTTGTGGTCAGT
Organism: Allium fistulosum; assembly: GCA_030737815.1. Classification (NCBI taxonomy): domain Eukaryota; kingdom Viridiplantae; phylum Streptophyta; class Magnoliopsida; order Asparagales; family Amaryllidaceae; genus Allium; species Allium fistulosum. Next base: position 1,123,069,444 of record CM060902.1, on the reverse strand, counting down.
GTAGAGTTCAAACTTTGTGCCTAATAAATAATGTCTCCAAAGTTTTAAAGCATATATCACAGCTGCTAATTCGAGATCATGTGTGGCATACCTTACTTCATGGGGTTTAAGTTGTCTGGATGCATATGCAATGACTTGGCCTTGTTGCATCAACACTGCACCCAAGCCAAATCCACTAGCATCAGTGTATACCACTAATTCTTCATTTCCATGTGGTACCTTTAGAATTGGAGCATTCACCAATGCCTCCTTCAATTGTTCAAAAGACTTTTCACATTTTTCTGACCAAACAAAAGCTTGGTTCTTCCTGGTTAGGTTAGTGAGTGGTGTAGAAATTTTTGAAAAATCTTTTATAAACCTTCTATAATACCCTGCCATCCCCATAAATGACCTCACTTCACTCACAGTGCTTGGCCTCTTCCATGCTTGAATAGCCACTACTTTATTGGGGTTCACAGAAATTCCTTTGGCAGATATAACATGGCCAAGAAAATGTACTTCCTCCTTCCAAAACACACATTTTGAAAATTTTGCCTTTAAATCTTTTTCCCTTAGCCTAGACAAAACCAGGTGCAAATGATGCTTATGTTCTTCCACTGTCTTGGAATAAATCAAAATGTCATCTATGAAAATAAGCACAAACTTGTCTAAACAATCTCTAAAGGTTCTGTTCATTAAATCTACAAAGTAAGATGGTGCATTGGTCAAGCCAAATGGCATAACCAAAAATTCATACAACCCATACCTAGTGTTAAAGGCAGTGTACTTGATGCTTGATTCTTCCACCTTCATTTGATGAAAACCAGATGCTAAGTCTAGTCTAGAAAATACTTTTGCCCCTGCTAATTGATCAAAAAGATCATCTATTCTTGGCAATGGGTATTTATTTTTAATAGTTACTTTGTTTAATTCTCTATAATCTATGCAGAGTCTTAAGGAGCCATCTTGCTTCTTAACAAATACCACTGGTGCTCCCCAGCAAGAATTACTTGGTCTTATAAAACCCTTTTCTTCCAATTCTTCTAACTGTTTCTTTAATTCTTTTAGTTCATTTGGCCCCATTCTAGTTGGCTTTTTAATCACTGGGCTTGCTCCTGGAACTAGATTGATCTGGAATTCTACTGGTCTATGGTGTGGAATACCCTTGACCTCACCAAACACATCCAAATATTCATTGACTATGGGAATTTCTTCAATGGTTAGTTCACTGAAATCTTTCTCTGAGTCAACTAAATGATATAGTTTTCCTTCCTTAGCTACCTCACATAAAACTGTGATTCTCTGGCCTCTAGAATTTTGCAATGATATGGTGGATGAGTCTAAATTAATTATGGCTTTAAATTGCCTTAACCAGTCTACCCCCAATATAACACCTATATTTGGGTAATTCAAAACATATAAATTGGAAATAAAAATATTTCCCCCTATGTTTAACTCCACATCCACACAAATCATATTTAAAACACTAGAACTCCCCAATGGACTGTGTATATGCAATGGGGTTTCAACCAATATGCAATTCAGTTTTAGCATTTTAACCAATTCACAAGAAATTAAAGAGTGAGTTGCCCCAGTATCATATACTACTGTTATGGGTATGGTACAAATAAGTAATGTACCTTCCACTTGGCTATGGTTTACAGTGTTACTTTCCACTGTGGCTTTGCCTTTCCCTTCCAAATTTGCCAATTTGCCTTGCTGTTTATACTCAGGACAATTCCTCTTCATATGCCCCTCTTTCCCACATAGATAGCATTTGAAAGCTCCTCCTTTCAATTCTGGACATCTTGGTTTGATATGCCCTTCCTTTCCACACTGATGGCACAGAATTTTTTTCTTGTCTTCCTTAGCTTTTACATCTCCAGTGCTTTTGTTACTAGCCTCTTCTTTCTTCTTATCATAAGGGTGATACCTCCCCTTACCTTTCTTGTTATTATTGCTCTTAAAATTTCTGAACTTCTCCCTTTCCTTGTCATGCTGTTCCAACCTCAAAGCTAAGTCTATCACATGATCAAAAGTCTTGTCTGCATAGGGTAACATGGCTCTGCTAAGTCCTGGGTTCAGCCCTTTTATGTACCTATCATTTTTGGATGCCTCATCTGCCACAAGCATTGCTCCATATGTGGAAAGCCCCTCAAACTTTTGAGTGTATTCTGTGACAGTCATGGTTCCTTGTCTAAGTCTAATGAATTCTTCTAGCAAGGTAGTCTTTGCTGATGCTGGTACAAACCTTGCTTCCAACATCTCTTTGAATTGATTCCAAGTGATTTCATTCTCATTCCTTCCTGCTATGATTACTTCCCACCAGCCTAAAGCTACTCCTTTTAGCTGTCTTGAAGCCACTTGCCTCTTTCTTTGATCATCAAGTTGCATGTCATTGAAAATTCTTTCCAATGTTCTCAACCATGTTTGAATTTCCATGACACTCTCTGTCCCTTCAAAGCTTTTGCCTCCTAAATGAGTATATGTTTTAAGTAATTTTGAGAGTTCTTCATAGGGATTTTCTTGCCTTTGTCCTGCCCCATCCCTAAATGCTCTCACCAAGTCTTGCAGATTGACCATTGGTGGTGCATGGGAAGATCCTGCTCCCTGATTTGGTGGTCTCCCTACCATAGTTTGCTAATAATAATTTACATAGCTGGTTAGTTTGATTAGTAATTTTATTATTTCAGTGGTTTTTTTTTTTTCACACTGAGCACATTGTTATATATATATTTAGTTCCTTTTAATTTTATTTCTATCTAAGAACTTGATCCTTACTTCTTCTATGTTAAATAACATAGCTCTGATACCAACTGAAATGACCCTCCTATTTCTACTCTAATTTCATAAGGAATTTTTTTTTAAGGTAAAGATGATATATAAATATATAGATATATCATCCATTGCAAATATAATTCTCAGGGTCAATATCTTTCTCCAATAAACCAAAATATATCCAGGATCACAATAATCAACCAATATAAATATATCAGTACATTCACAAAGATAAGCACATACATGTGAGGATGTATATGCCTCTCTTGTTTGAATCAGAGTTCTGGAAAACAAGAGGATGTTGGATTGCTAATTTATTTTATTTTTTTTGACCAAACAATCCACTGGAAACATACACATTAGTCTGTTTATACTAACTAAGAAGTGATCAAGTAATAATCAGTAGTAAACAAGCTTTTAATATAGATGTTTGTGTTAAGCTCTGAATAGTGACAAAATCAAGCTAAAAAGAAGTGGATCCTAAGTGAACACAAGCAACATCTAGGCGTAATGGAAACGCGCCTAACTTATACACAAGAGATCACGAGTTCGAGTACTATGCTGGTTGGTTCAAACACAATTTTTGTTTTTCATTTTTCTCCTGTACAGTTTGCAATCTATTATCTACCTATATCTGCACATATATATATATATATATATACTTTATTTTTGCCTATATTCCATCATACAAAACAATAATTCTTGCTTAATTATTTTTGAAACCCATCCCTATAACCTGGAAGGCTTCAGGGTTGATATGAGTTAAGAGTCTGGTTCTTGGGTTTTGAGGATGATAGAGGTGTTTATCATTATTCAGGTTTGTATTTCTTCTTATAAGATCTGTCTGGCATTTAAAATGCATTTGGTTAAAACCTGAGTGAAATTCAGATTCCTATTACAAGTGCAAAGGAAAAGATGTGGTAATGTTTGCACTAAACATATTTATGTGCATATATATCTGCAACTATTTGGATCCGGCTTACAATTCCCTTATTACAAATCCTTTCTTTAATTAAAAATAGGACAGGAAACATTTGTATGGAACAAGTTTAATTATGGAAACCTTGCAGCCGAATAAAAACATTCAACCTATGCCTATTTCTTTTGTATACATATGCCATAGTAGAAAATAAAACCATTTAATTTTCTGAAAAATCAACTATCCTGATTTTCCAAAACTTAAATCCTTTCCAAAGATTCATGATTTACTAATGCATTTAAAAAAAGGTAATCATTCAATTTTAACATGGTGTTCTTGCTAAATCCACTTACAAGATTTCGATTAACTTTTAAACATATCAGAAATTTAACTAGGTTCATAGATTCTAGATACAAGTCAAATTCTTAACAAAATACTTAACAAAATATCCCTCCAATATTCAACACTTAGTACAAGTAGCAATTTAAGTTATCAATACATGCAGATTTCAACATTTAGGCTCTTATCTAACTAAGTTTAGCATGCTATATCTTCTTCTCACGGCCTTGCTCCTACTCCTATTTAGTTGCTGCAATCCCTGAAAAAGCATTTGAAACTGCCTCATTTTAAATGAGACACCCCAGATGCCATTAGCACACTAGGGTCAGACACATGTCTGGTATGAGAAAATTCACAAAAGCAATTTGTTAATTAGGTTAAAATCAAGTTAAGTACAAATACATAAGGTTCTGTCCTTTGGAATCAGGTAAATACTTGTGTGCATGCTCTGTGTCATTGTGCATGTGCACACTTTAACTTTCTTTCCAGAGACTACACATATGAATATGGCACATACATTCAAGCATACAACTCAATCATAGACAAACAATCATTCATACCAAACAGGAAAATAACTAATATGAGTTAAATCATTTATTCAATTCTCATATTTCAAATCTGGGAAAAACTCTAGTTTTCTCATCTGCTCAAGTATTATTTCCTTGGTATATTTATCTATCCTTGGTCTCATCTGCAATATTTATGAATCAATGGACACACTGTAATGAACTAATTCACTCCATTACACAAAGATCTCAGGACTTAAACAAGCCATGTGTCAACTTATGTTACTCAAGCACACAAGTCATTCCTGCAGTGTTCTTGACCCCAATTTCCTAATCAGGTTTTAGTTAATAATAACCCCTTTTGATTGTTCATGACAAAACCATTCAGTGATCCATTAACTGAAAACATCTATATCATGGTATCTCATATTATTCATGACCATACAGAAACAACAAGCAAACAACCATTGGTGACTACAAAATAAGGTTCTGTATATATATATAGATATTCATCCTGGTATATTTTTCTTTAAAGGAGTTTAGGCAGCTAACATTGGTTTATGGCTTCTGGGGGAGTTTTTCTTTTTGCAACCATTTGTGCTTGAGTTAAACTCAGAATAATCTGGTTTCACTGAATCACAAAATTTTGTTTGCTATGCATTTTATTGAATCAGGAGCATCAGCACATAGGCAACCCTATTGCACCCCTAATTCCTTTCTATTTCAAGCCTCAGCACTTATACATGAGTATATTGCAGCTCAACATTATTTACATCTTTCTGGGTTGAGCCAAAACCAATACTACTTGCCTATTCTCAACATTTTATTTTCTGGGTATTTGTTTATATCCCTAAACATTAACATATCAGAGATCTGAGTGTATAAACCAGATATGTATACCAACAACACATGAAACTTTGTTATAATAAAACAAGTAATCAATCAAAGAAAATCAAAACATTTTCAGATTTAAATTCACAGATAAACATTCATATATGAAAATACTCTTTTAAGAAAATACTTTTAACTGGCTGCCTACATTAGGACTTATTGCCTTAGATTTTTGAGTGAGTTTTCTCACCTAGCTCTCTCCTTTGTTTCCTTAATTAACTGATGAACTCCTGCTCTTATCCTCAAGCTCTCTTTCTTCCCTTGTCTTATGATTTCTGTGGTATTGTTTTTCTTCTTTTTTTTTTCAAAATTCTTTTCTGAGGAGAAGAGGAGGCTGCTGCATATACATGTATATATATACAGGGTCTCTCTTAGGGTTTTGGGTATTGGCTAAGTCCATTTTTGCCCACCAGAAAAATCATGTTATCTGCATTTTAAACCCAAAGTTTTACCCCTTCCCGGCTTAATTTGGGTGAAGAGAAAAGTGGTTACACATTTTTTTCCAGAAATTTGCTTTTCAGAAAATACTTTTCCCCCCTTGTCTACAATCATGCTAAAAATGTGACTTGGTTTTGTTATTTATTAAATACTCTTTTCTATTTTTAGCTTTCATGCAAATGGTATGTACTTCCTTCATTTATTTATAAGAGAATTATTCCTTTTTATATCTCCATTCTTTTCATTTCTGCTTATATTAAAATGTGTCTGTATATTTTATTTCACTAGTTTAAACTCTAGTATTTTATTAACACATATATATTTGTATATAAGTCTTTCTGAAATAATTAGTATACCCTCCTATATATCCCTACATCATTCTATACTGACACACACACATATGCACATGTACACTCAAATTATTCAGTAGCACTCATATATACATTTACTTATGCATACTACTTTTAAGAATTTAATCTACATATATATATATATATATATATTTCCATACACATCAATATGTATGTATTCTTGGTGTTCAGGGTTTTAGCTTATATTCATGTGCATTTCCTGTGCACTCATGTACACACACTGATACACTATCAAGCTATATCAATTCCTCCTTTAAAATTTATTTAAAAATTATTTTAAATTCATTTATATTTTTCAGGATAAATTCCTAAAATCTTGGGTCATTACAATATCGCAATGGTAACTTATCCAATATGCAAATATATTATCCAAATGTGTGTGTGTGTATAATTTGGTTAACATATATGAAATACTTCATATATATATATATATCTGTGTGTGTGTGTGTGTAAAGTTTAATTAAAATATATATTATTATTTTAAATATAAATGTAGATAAAAATATAAATATAAATATTTATAAATATAATTATGAAATATCAGTATTAGCATTATATATATAGTTTGTAAATATATTTAAATCAATTATATATTAAATAAAATAAATAATAATAATTTTTCTACAAAATGGAGAACAATACAGACGTATGTAAATAAAATAAAAATAATATATAAATATTAAATTAATTAATTATTTATAAATGTATAATGATATATTATAACTATCAACTAATACTTATAAATACAGAAAAATAGTTTTTAATAAAATACACATACCTGGTCTTACGCATGACTCAAAAGTAATTTTGTTTAATTTTAAATAATATTATAATTAATTTTATACGGTTTTAATTTAAAATAATAATATAAAATACTTTCGGTATAAAATTTTGAAATTTAAATTCTTAGTAAATTTCTAAATATTCTTATTTACATAGAAAATTTATTTCATAATCTGATGACTTAAAAATAATTTTATAATTAATTATTGATTTTTGGCCTATATCTAAAATATTTTTAAATAATAAATTTTTTATTTTTATCTACCGAGTGTTTATTTTTTTGATGTAATTTTATAAAATGTAAAACATAATTTGTATATAATATATATTAATATATTTAATTTATGTAATAAATCATTTAAATAATAATTAAATAATAATAAATATAAAAAATTATTTTATTACCGTCGAATATAATATATGCATTATACATTATATATAAATTTATATAACATGTTTATATAAAGTATAATGAAGTAATTATATTATTAGCTATATATATGTATGTCTTTATAATATATATATATATATATATATTATTAAATAAACGAAAAAATGTTTATTTATTTATTTATTTATTTATTTCTGAGCCGTGACATTATGGGTATGAACATAATTTTTTTTAAATACATACATATGTACAACTAAAATCATTTTGTGACAATATCATTTGCATATCAGAATCGTCATATAACTAACAATATAAAATATATGTATATAATAAAACATTAGATTTGAGCTTTAATAATTGTATTATGATCAGAAATATACTTCACTTTCATTGCCTTGAAGTATGCCTTTGTAACGACCCGTATTTTTACGGATCGAAACATCATAAAACAGTTGACATTTGGTCGCATGGTTGATAAGTTGTCCAGAGTTAAGTCTTAGGTCGTATGGTGGTTAGGTCGTAGTAGGCGACCTAAGAAGTGGAGCGACTTAAGAGGTTGGAACGACCTAAGCAATTAGGTCGTATGATAGATAAGTCGTAGGTTGAGGCTTAGGTCGTAGACGACTTAAGGAAATAGGCGACTCATAGAAACTGGCGACCTAAGGTAGTGGACGACTTATGGGGTAGACGACCTAAGGAGTTTAGGATAGGTCGTATGGGAGATAGGTCCTGTGATAGCCTAGGTTGTGGGATAGGTTTGGTCGAGTGGACGACCTAAGTATTGGAGCGACCTATAGAATTAGATGACCTAAGGATTTCCGACCTAAGAGTTAGCGACTTATAGGAGGTAGCGAGTTAACGACCTAGGAGATAGGCAGGTTAGCAACTTAAGTAAGTTAGGTCGGCAACGACCTAAGGAGCTGGTGGTAGCAGTGAGCGACCTATAGGAATTAGCGACCTAAGGGTTAGCTCGTTAGCGTAGTTAGGTCGTTAGACGACCTAAGGTGTTAGGTCGCGTGAGTGTTAGGTCGTGTATGTGTTAGGTCGTAGGAGTGTTAGGTCGCGAAGAGGCGGTCTGTTTAGGTCGCAGATTTGTTAGGTCGGAGCTGTTGCTAGGTCGCGTCTCAGTTAAGTCGTAGGTCGTAACTCTGTTGAGTTGTTAGGTCGCGAGGAAGTGTGTCTGCGTTAGGTCGCTGGGTTTTGGCTGAGTGTTAGGTCGTGAGCGACCTAGGAGTTGTTAAGTCGCGAGCGACTTAGGAGTTAAGCCGCTAAGTCGTAAGTCGTAGACATGTGGGTCTGGTAGGTCGTAAGTGCGCATGGGCTTAGGTCGTAGGTCGCGGGATCTCTTTAGGTCGTGGACGACCTAATTCCGAGTAACGACTTAAGGAGGATTTCAGCTATAAATACTCGCCCATTTCTTCATTTTTGGGATCCGGATTTCGAAGCGACGAAGTGCTGCCATTTTGAGAGCTCGACTTCTACACTTCTTCACTTCTTTTCTCAACTCTAATCTAGTGATTCCTTCCATTCATATCGAAGATCAAATCGAAGATTGAAGAGCTTAGATTGAAGATCTTCATCCATCGAAGAGAGATTTCATCGTTTGAAGCGAATTGGAGATAGATCAAGTTAGATCCTTCGTTGTCCAGATCTGAAGTGGGTTTCTTTTGAGGTGTTTAGGTGATTTGGTGAGTGGTGATTATCTCTCACACGGATCCAAAGGAGTATATCAGATCGTTGGCTTGATTTTGGTGTTAAAGTAGTGATTTCCATGCATTTTCCTAATCATATGTGTAGATCCATATAGATCCATTGCTCATGATGATTTGACATCCATTTTACTACATGTTAACCTATGCAAGTTCATTCATCAAGATTATAGAGACATTGCTCATGTTTTCATGCTTGTTAGACTTTCGACTCTTTAATTACGAAATTGCCATTGTTGTTATAATTGTCTATTTAGATCATATTTGAATGCTTGTTTTACTTGGATTAATGTTTGACTTGATTGATTGCTATGAATTAGATGATTGATGATTTGATTTAGACCGAAGATAATTCAAAAGCTAAGAGAAAGGCTCTTGAATTGGGAAAGCTGCTCATGGCATATGTAGCGGATGATGAAGCTCTTATGCATAGATTTGATGATGATGTGGAGATGAGGCTTTGCGAGGATGTGATGAAGCGAAGCATGATATGAGATAGTCTTGGTCTAATCCAGACGGGATCATTCCAAGCAGATTGATAACTCGGTGAAATGTTCGAGTTGAGGATAATGGTTTGCTCGAGATGCGCTTGAGCTAGTATGGAAATAGTCGTCGAGGAGGATGACTAGAAGGCTGAGATCTCATCGTTGTTGAAGGTTCTAGCATGCTCAAAGCAAGAGTACGTTGGGAAGATTCGATAGTCCCTGAAGACTACTGATTGGTAGTCAAGTACTCTGGGCAGATTCGATAGTCCTAGGCACGGGTCACGACGACGTGCGGGAGTAATGTCTAGAACCGGGGTTTCCATTAGCCCTTGACGGACCGTTGAAAGAATGTGCCGGTCATTCAATTAACGATGATATCGAAGCAATGATAACAGTGATAGCCAGAGTCATGGATGTTTGGTTGTATCGTCATTCGGTCTCAAGAGCGGTATTTTCTGGGTGCTTATCTGATCTTGGTTTAGGCCTTGGGGGTTTGTACTTGGAAAACATCGCCCTTGACTCAAGTGATAATTGCTTTACTTTAAATTATATGCTCTGCTATGTTTGCTTCTGCTAAGTATGTGTCTGGGGGCTATCATTGTAGAAAGAGGTGGAGTGGGAGGGTTGTATTCCTATTCCTTTTCCTTTATGCTCTTTTGGTATGTTGTTAGTTAATTTACTGCTCACTAAGACTGTTGTCTGACTCAAGGCTTTATGTTTAACTCTTATTGCCTTGGGCTGTTCGTCCATTTTGGGACGGGCAGACTAGGTAGCAGGTGACAGGTGTTGTTCTTGCTTTCCACGATGCTGATGTCGAAGACGAGCTGGAGGCTTGCATATTATCTTCTTATTATATGTACTGGATGTTCCGCTGCTTTGTATAATTCTCTGAGTGATATGTAGTGAAGCTTGATGTATTGACTATTCAGATGTTTGTATTCAACTATTATGAAGTTTTATATGATGATATTCTATTCTGTAAAGCTTCACTATATATATTCTATTGTATTTTGTCCATGCGCTGTGAGTAATACGATAGATTCTGCTGTATTAATTTACCCTGACAATCGTCCATGGTCGCCTGGCACACTTTGCAGCGCACTTTCTCTAGGTTCAGTGCAGGGGTCATGGGCGGTCGTCACATTTGGTATCAGAGCTTTGGTTAATCGATTTTACCCAACGCTCGCTGACGTTACTACGTATGAGAGACGTAATTGTATTTTGATGGATGATTACTATATATAATATAGTAGCTTAGTAGAGTTTGAGTCCTTTTTGCAGTTGTTTCTCTAGGTGTGCTAATCATTCCTTTTTATAGATATTAAGGATGAGTCGAAGAGGGAGACCAGCTGCTAGGGAAGGCCGTGCTACTGAGGGGACTGCTGATTATGCAGCTATGTTCGAAGCAATGATGACTTCGATCATGAGAAGGATGCCAGCTCCGGGGCCATCGGTAGATGTTGGAGTTCAAGTTCAAACTCCAAAACCGGTGGATTTTGCTAAGTTGTGTAAGGACTACACTGCTCTTGGAGGAAAGGTTTTCTTGGGAACAGAATAAACCATTGAAGTTCAAAGGTGGATAGATGCTTGTAGAAGGATCTTTGGTGACTTGGGAATTGAGGATGCAACTAAGAGGAAGTTAGCATCAAGACAGCTTCAAGGAAGAGCTTCTGATTGGTGGAATTCTATCACTATTGATACTCCGGAGGAAGAGATTACTTGGGTGCAATTCTAAGCCAGATTTGAAGCTAAGTTCATTTCTATAGCTCAGAAGTCTGTTCTGTTCAAGAAGTTTGTGGAGCTCAAGCAAGGTGGAAGACCAGTTCTTGAGTATGTTTCTGAGTTTGAAGCTTTGTCCAAGTATGCCCGGTCGTATATTGAATCTTCGTATCAGAAGAATGAGAAGTTTGTGACAGGCTTGGACAGTTATCTTAGGATGCAGTTGGTGGATCATTTGGACGATTCATTTGAGAAGCTTGTGGAGAAAGCTCTTAGGCATGAGAATTTGTTTCCTAAGGAAGGATCTGTTGTTGCTGTGACCAGGGGAGAGTCTAAACCACAGCAGAGTGGAAACAAGAAGAGGAAGCAGCAGCAGAAGGGTAAGGATGGCCAGAAGAAGCCGAAGGGCGAAGTGACTTGCTACAATTGTCAGCAGAAGGGCCATTTCTCCAAGGATTGCAAGAATCTGAGGGTGCTGGTGAAGTGCCACAACTGTGACAAGCCGGGGCATATCAGGAAGAATTGTCCGGAACCGAGGAAGGACAAGCAGATTGTGCAGCTTATGCTTTGGGGGCTGTTCCATCGTCTTCGAAAGCTCCTACCGCTGAAGAGAAGGGAAAGAGTGTGGTGGTTCAAGGTACTCTTTCCATATGTGGTGTTCCAGTTAGAGTTCTGTTTGATACTGGGGCGTCGCATTCTTTTGTTTGTAGTGAACTTGTAAGCCGGTTGGGTTTAGAACCGGATATTGTTGATAGGCCATTGGTTGTGACTAATCCAGTTGGGGGTTCGTCTTGTTTGTGTATGCTATGCCGTGGTCTGATTGTATCGAGTCATGGTTGCTCTTTTGTTTGTGATCGTTTTGTTCTGAACTTTGCGGGGTTCGGAATTATTTTGGGTATGGACTGGCTTAGGAGATATGCGGCAAAGGTTGATTGTGAAAGGTTGGAGGTGACAGTCGAGAATGTGGAGGGGCGAAAGATTGTGATACGATGTAAGCATGAAGAAGGCGTCTTCAAGAGCTTCATGTATTCGCTGGTTGTTCCACGGGATGGACTGTCATCTGTGCCAATCGCTAATGGATTTGAGGATGTCTTTGACGAGGTCAAAGGGTTACCGCCGCATAGAGAGATCGAGTTTCTTATAGATATAGTTGAAGGAGCCAGACCTGTTGTGATGCCTCTTAGGCGGATGGCGCCTAGGGAAAAGCAGGAGTTGAAGTTGCAGGTTGATGATCTTTTGCAGAAAGGATTCATTCGGCGTAGTGTGTCCGAATGGGGTGCACCAGTTGTGTTTGCAACCAAGGCAGATGGGTCATTGAGATTGTGTGTGGATTATCGTGAGCTGAATAAAGTGACTAAGAAGAACAAGTATCCATTGCCGAGAATAGATGACTTGTTTGATCAGCTTCACGAAGCTAAGGTGTTTTCTCAAATGGATTTGGCAACAGGATTTCACCAGTTGAGAGTGGCCAAGGATAGTGTGGCGAAGACTGCTTTTAGGACACCATCCGGTTTCTTTGAGTGGCTGGTAATGCCGTTTGGATTGACTAATGCGCCAGCCTATTTTGTGGATTTTATGAATAGAGTGTTCAGAGATCAGTTGAACAAGTTCGTGCTTGTGTTCGTGGATGATATTCTGATTTATTCCAGAACTGAAGAAGAGCACAAGATGCACTTGCGTATTGTTTTGGAAATCTTGCGAAAACATCAGCTGAAGGCTAAGTTTTCAAAGTGCCACTTCTGGAAGAGTGAAGTGAGGTTCTTAGGCCATGTTATCTCTGGAAATGGAATAGCGGTTGATCCCGCTAAGGTGGTAGTAATCCAGGATTGGGTTAGACCTAAGAATGCATCTGATGTGAGAAGTTTCCTTGGATTAGCAGGATATTATCGACGGTTTATCAAAGACTTCTCCAAGGTGGTTGCACCGTTAACAGGATTGACGAAGAAGAACCAAGTGTTCAGATGGGATGATAAGTGTGAGCAAGCTTTCAAAATCCTGAAAGAGCGATTGACAAGTGCTCCTGTTTTGACTATTCCAAGTGGGAATGATGAGATGGTGGTTTACACTGATGCATGTGGTACTGGACTTGGAGCAGTGCTGATGCAGAAGGATAAAGTTGTTGCGTATGCTAGTCGACAACTAAAGCCGCATGAAAGGAATTACCCGACTCATGATTTGTAGTTGGCGGCGGTTGTTTTTGCTCTGAAGACGTGGAGACATTATCTATTGGGAGTTCGATTTGAGTTGTTTACGGATCATAAGTCATTGAAGTATCTTTTCTCCCAAAAGGATTTGAATCTTCGGCAGCAACGTTGGCTAGAGTTTTTGGCATCATATGATTTTGGTATAGCTTATACTCCGGGGAAAGGTAACGCAGTGGCAGATGCGTTAACTCGAAGACATGCAGGATTGGGAGCCATGTTTTCAGAATGGAAGAATTTCGAGTATTTAGCTGGTTTTGACTTCAGGCCCAGATGTGAATTGGAACCTGAGATGTTGGCAAACTTATCGATAAGACCGACTCTTGTGGAAAGAATTGGCGAGAGTCAAAAGCGAGATGATAAGATTGTCAAGATTATCCGTGATTTGGAATCTAGATTGAAACCAGAAAAGGATAAAGGATTCGAGGTCGATCGAGAGGGTTGGCTTCGAAAGCAAGGACGACTAGTTGTTCCCGATATAGATGAATTAAGGAGTGAAGTTCTGAAGGAAAGTCATCACTCAAAGTTGACAATTCATCCAGGTGGAAATAAGATGTATCGGGATATGAAGAGGACCTATTACTGGGAAGGTATGAAGAAGGATGTTGGAAATTTTATTTCCAAATGTATGAACTGCCAGTTGGTAAAAGCCGAACAGAAGAAGCCAAGTGGATTGCTTCAGCCATTAGAAGTTCCTACATGGAAGTGGGAGCAAATATCGATGGATTTTATTGATGGACTACCTAGAACAAGAATGGGAAATGAAGGGATTTGGGTCATCGTAGATCGTCTGACTAAGAGTGCAAGATTCATTCTTGTTCGATCGACTAGGACTGCATCAAAGTTGGCTGAGTTGTATGTTAAGTGGATTGTTCGATTCCATGGTATTCCGAAGAGTATAGTGAGCGATCGAGATCCATTGTTCACTAGTGGATTTTGGAAGAGCTTCCAGGAAGTTTTGGGAACTGAGTTGTGTTTGAGTACAGCTTATCACCCCCAAACAGATGGTCAGACCGAGAGAGTCAACCGAGTTTTAGAAGATCTCCTCAGAGCTTGTGTTTTGGATTTCGGAGGATCATGGGAAGATCACCTTCATTTGGTGGAATTTTCATATAACAACAGTTACCAGTCAAGCATTGGTATGGCACCGTATGAGGCATTGTATGGAAGACTGTGTAACTCTCCGACGTGTTGGTTAGAAACTGGAGAAAAGTTAATGCTTGGGCCAGAGATGATTCGACAGACTTCGAATTGCATAGAGATCATTCGGCAACGAATGAAGGCAGCCCAAGATCGTCAGAAAAGTTATGCCGATAAGCGTCGTAAGGATCTGGAATTCGACGTAGGTGATATGGTCTTTATGAAGATTTCTCCACTGAAGAATGTTATTCGATTCGGGAAGAAAGGAAAATTGACTCCGAGATTTGTTGGACCATTCCCGATCATCGAGCGAATTGGAAAGCTCGCCTACAGATTGGAGTTACCAGAGAAGATGTCGGGTGTGCACAATGTTTTTCATATATCGTATCTACAGAAGTATGTGCACGACTCGAATACAGTGGTTTCTGCTGATAGCTGTGAAGATTTTGAAGTTGATCCAGTCGATAAAAGACCTCGTAAGCCGCTTCATGTTGTGGAAACCGACATGAAACAGCTTAGGAGGAAGGTAGTTAAGTTGCTCAAGATACAATGGAGTGATGATGATAACGACTGTACGTGGGAGGTGGAAGAGAGGATGAAGGCAGCTCATCCTGAACTCTTCAAGGTATGGCCCTAAGGTGTCGTGTCATCTCACGATATTGTAACTTGTTCTAGTTTTAGAATTCTGCATGCTAAGCTAGAATTGGATGCATGGTTTGTTGATTTCTATGGGTGGTAGGCGTGCAGAATAGTCTCTGATTGCTCTTGTTTGTTTGGAATTTCGGGGGCGAAATTCCTAAGGGGGAGAGAATGTAACGACCCGTATTTTTACGGATCGAAACATCTTAAAACAGCTGACATTTGGTCGCATGGTTGATAAGTTGTCCAGAGTTAAGTCTTAGGTCATATGGTGGTTAGGTCGTAGTAGGCGACCTAAGAAGTGGAGCGACTTAAGAGGTTGGAACGACCTAAGCAATTAGGTCGTATGATAGATAAGTCGTAGGTTGAGGCTTAGGTCGTAGACGACTTAAGGAAATAGGCGACTCATAGAAACTGGCGACCTAAGGTAGTGGACGACTTATGGGGTAGACGACCTAAGGAGTTTAGGATAGGTCGTATGGGAAATAGGTCGTGTGATAGCCTAGGTTGTGGGATAGGTTAGGTCAAGTGGACGACCTAAGTATTGGAGCGACCTATAGAATTATATGACCTAAGGATTTCCGACCTAAGAGTTAGCGACTTATAGGAGGTAGCGAGTTAACGACCTAGGAGATAGGCAGGTTAGCAACCTAAGTAAGTTAGGTCGGCAACGACCTAAGGAGCTGGTGGTAGCAGTGAGCGACCTATAAGAATTAGCGACCTAAGGGTTAGCTGGTTAGCGTAGTTAGGTCGTTAGACGACCTAAGATGTTAGGTCGCGTGAGTGTTAGGTCGTGTATGTGTTAGGTCGCAGGAGTGTTAGGTCGCGAAGAGGCGGTCTGTTTAGGTCGCAGATTTGTTAGGTCGGAGCTGTTGCTAGGTCGCGTCTCAGTTAAGTCGTAGGTCGTAACTCTGTTGAGTTGTTAGGTCGCGAGGAAGTGTGTCTGCGTTAGGTCGCTGGGTTTTGGCAGAGTGTTAGGTCGTGAGCGACCTAGGAGTTGTTAAGTCGCGAGCGACTTAGGAGTTAAGCCGCTAAGTCGTAAGTCATAGACAGGTGGGTCTGGTAGGTCGTAAGTGCGCATGGGATTAGGTCGTAGGTCGTGGGATCTCTTTAGGTCGTGGACGACCTAATTCCGAGTAACGACTTAAGGAGGATTTCAGCTATAAATACTTGTCCATTTCTTCATTTTTGGGATCCGGATTTCGAAGCGACGAAGTGCTGCCATTTTGAGAGCTCGACTTCTACACTTCTTCACTTCTTTTCTCTACTCTAATCTAGTGATTCCTTCCATTCATATCGAAGATCAAATCGAAGATTGAAGAGCTTAGATTGAAGATCTTCATCCATCGAAGAGAGATTTCATTGTTTGAAGCGGATTGGTGATAGATCAAGTTAGATCCTTCATTGTCCAGATCTGAAGTGGGTTTCTTTTGAGGTGTGTAGGTGATTTGGTGAGTGGTGATTATCTCTCACACGGATCCAAAGGAGTATATCGGATCATTGGCTTGATTTTGGTGTTAAAGTAGTGATTTCCATGCATTTTCCTAATCATATGTGTAGATCCATATAGATCCATTGCTCATGATGATTTGACATCCATTTTACTACATGTTAACCTATGCAAGTTCATTCATCAAGATTATAGAGACATTGCTCATGTTTTCATGCTTGTTAGACTTTCGACTCTTTAATTACGAAATTGCCATTGTTGTTATAATTGTCTATTTAGATCATATTTGAATGCTTGTTTTACTTGGATTAATGTTTGACTTGATTGATTGCTATGAATTAGATGATTGATGATTTGATTTAGACCGAAGATAATTCAAAAGCTAAGAGAAAGGCTCTTGAATTGGGAAAGCTGCTCATGGCATATGTAGCGGATGATGAAGCTCTTATGCATAGATTTGATGATGATGTGGAGATGAGGCTTTGCGAGGATGTGATGAAGCGAAGCATGATATGAGATAGTCTTGGTCTAATCCAGACGGGATCATTCCAAGCAGATTGATAACTCGGTGAAATGTTCGAGTTGAGGATAATGGTTTGCTCGAGATGCGCTTGAGCTAGTATGGAAATAGTCGTCGAGGAGGATGACTAGAAGGCTGAGATCTCATCGTTGTTGAAGGTTCTAGCATGCTCAAAGCAAGAGTACGTTGGGAAGATTCGATAGTCCCTGAAGACTACTGATTGGTAGTCAAGTACTCTGGGCAGATTCGATAGTCCTAGGCACGGGTCACGACGACGTGCGGGAGTAATGTCTAGAACCGGGGTTTCCATTAGCCCTTGACGGACGGCTGAAAGAATGTGTCGGTCATTCAATTAACGATGATATCGAAGCAATGATAACAGTGATTGCCAGAGTCATGGATGTTTGGTTGTATCGTTATTCGGTCTCAAGAGCGGTATTTTCTGGGTGCTTATCTGATCTTGGTTTAGGCCTTGGGGGTTTGTACTTGGAAAACATCGCCCTTGACTCGAGTGATAATTGCTTTACTTTAAATTATATGCTCTGCTATGTTTGCTTCTGCTTAGTATGTGTCTGGGGGCTATCACTGTAGAAAGAGGTGGAGTGGGAGGGTTGTATTCCTATTCCTTTTCCTTTATGCTCTTTTGGTATGTTGTTAGTTAATTTACTGCTCACTAAGACTGTTGTCTGACTCAAGGCTTTATGTTTAACTCTTATTTCCTTGGGCTATTCGTCCATTTTGGGACGGGCAGACTAGGTAGCAGGTGACAGGTGCTGTTCTTGCTTTCCACGATGCTGATGTCGAAGACGAGCTAGAGGCTTGCATATTATCTTCTTATTATATGTACTGGATGTTCCGCTGCTTTGAATAATTCTCTGAGTGATATGTAGTGAGGCTTGATGTATTGACTCTTCAGATGTTTGTATTCAACTATTATGAAGTTTTATATGATGATATTCTATTCTGTAAAGCTTCACTATATATATTCTATTGTATTTTGTCCATGCGTTGTGAGTAATACGATAGATTCTGCTGTATTAATTTACCCTGACAATCGTCCATGGTCGCCTGGCACACTTTGCAGCGCACTTTCTCTAGGTTCAGTGCAGGGGTCATGGGTAGTCGTCACAGCCTTGAAATGATGATATATGCCCCTTAAAACAATTTCTGATTCGAAAGAGTGTTATTCCTTGAACCGTTGACCACCAGCTATCGAATAGCAGTTGAATTGATTTGATTTGAGCTTTGGAAATTGGAGAAATGATAGGGGAAATTCAGCCAGCAAACATATATGGATGGAGTCTCCAAAAAGTCAATATCAAGTATGGGAGGAGATGCTTAAATAGAGGATGGAAGGGAGAGAATCTAGGATCCCATCTTTTACTCAATCTCCTTTAATCTTGTTCATCCATTTCATGCCACTCCTACCCATGTTTTGAGCCGCCTATCCCTATGTTGCTGCCGAAATGACCAGCCCCTATAATAGGCCGTAAACTCATTTAAGCCCAAATAAAATATTATGCAATTAAATCCAATTTAATGTTTGTTGATATCGTATATCGATATATATATTTATAACTATTATAAATATTTTAATAATATTTATTCATCAAATCAAAATAAAATTTTGTAATTAATATTTCAAAAATATTAATTAATTTATAATAATTATAAATTAATTAAATCGTTTGGTCAAGGGATAATTCATCGTTTCGATTGTATGACTCATCAGGTGCAAATTTGGTCAGCGATTAATATCAAACTATTCGAATATTAACGTTCACACATCACTTAGCAGGTGGTGTGGCATTTTGGCCAAATTATCGCTTACATGTTTTAGGTACAATCCAATTTTAACTTTTATTTACACCAATTCTCTTTGTCAAAACTATACGACTTTGGACTTATGGAATTTGGTAATTGTCAAAATTTAAATATCACTCACATTAAGCTCTAAAGTCCAAACATAAAGTCCTTGGTTCAATAATAATAATTATTATTAACCGAAATGCTCTGACTAGACACTTAGACTTTGAGTTGACTTCAGTTGACCGTGATACTAACCTCATATTACTAAGAAGACCACTCCTCTTCTGAATAGTGCTTCACTTCCAATACTTTCACTCGACCCAACTATAGTACTCGATGGACGTCGTGCCATGATTTGACTATAATTAAAGCGGAGCTTTTATATTAAAGATCAACAGTATTCTCAAGTTGAGAGAACTGTGTAAACCAGTCATGTCGATATTTTCTATTTGATCCTAGTTATATTAACCAACAAAAATTATGTAGTAAGTCATTCCATAGTTATCCAATATTTATTAGTACGTAACCACTTGGTGCTCCCAGCAGCCATAAGCAATACACTATTCAATATTTGAAGAGCGTTACATACTCTAGTCTCAATGGATGTTTCGATATCTAGTCTCGATACATCTTGACTAGGAATATTTAAAATGGTATATTTATTTTCATTGTGATAAATTACTCACGATTACAATACTTTGTAACTACTATCACAAAATATATTATTTATGCATTTTCTATTAATAATACTTTTGATTAAATTAATTAATTAATATAACACATTATATCCGATATATAATAGACAGAAAACACATTTTATTTCTAACAAGATTGGTTATCAAGTTAGATATATGTAACAAATTACATAATTTCCTCTAGGGCGTACCCCTAACTCTATCAACCTCCCATTTGCACTGGGAGTCAATTATGGAATCTTATTCCAACTTCTCCAATAGGTTCCCTTAAAACCAATTGGGTCGGTCCCTCAGTGAATGGGTATGCTATTATATTTCAATTATTTACTCTGTCAATCAACTCTCTCCAACGTTGATAACTATTTTATCATGTGAAACAATTCGGAGTATATCTCTCGACATCTAGTGAGCTTTAAGTTCCGTTATGAACTATACTGCGACATCGTTATCATATAAAAATGTTATGGGATTCTAAACATGTGGAATCGCCCTTAGCTCAGTTATAAATTTATGCATTTATATTTATGTACATTGCATTTATTACAACGTTGTTTAAGGTGATGTATTGAACATTTTTCATTGAATCAGCCACAGTCATTCATTTGGAACATTTCCAACTTAAAAATTCTTAACTTAAATTTATTATCGACATATTATACTCAATATTAATTATGGAATTCGAGTCTGAACACTCCTTCATAAAGAGTTCGTTATTTCTGTAGAAAATTCTCTAGTATTTCATAAATACATGAGAATATGCCTGTAAACGGTCGGATACAGATTCAGATAGTGTCATATCCTTATCCGAAATCATTGTCGGATATCGAATATCTATAACTGTGGATGCGGATGGATATCAGATATTTATTGGATATTCTTCGACCATTTCACAACTAATAAATACAAAATTTTGATTTATTATAAATCCATTTCAGTACTAGAAATATAAAAATAATAAGTACGCTAAGAAAAATAATTTTAAGTAGCAAATATTGATTATTATATGCATATTAATTTTTTACCTAAATAAAATAGTAAAGACAATCATTTTATGTACTAAAATACATAAAAAAATAACTATAATCTTGATAAAAAACTAGACGGATAATTATCGGATACAGATATGACCTTATCCGCATCCGTATTCGTTTTTCGGATATCGGATAATTTTTCATATTTCGAATACGGATGGGGACGGATTTTGAATTTTGCAGGTACTCATTGACAACCCTACACGAGAACACCTTAAACAATCATTTAGTGGTATCAATTTGAATTTGATATTTGCTTCATGTATCAAATACATAAACAAATTATGATATCGTAAACAACATAACATGTATGATAAATCTAATTGACAATGCACAAGGAATCCATCTTACATATTCAGTATTAAACGATTTAATAAGGTGTCCTTGCATATTGTTTGGGACATTCCCAATGTCTTTTATACTTACCATAAAAGACATTATTAACATATCCAACATCAAGTATTAAAACAATCGAAGCTGATTTTAACACAAGCACATCGTTAACAATCAGTGGTATGTTGTTTACTTTAGGTTTGGAAATATCTATGTACCTTTAACGTTCTTTCTTATGAACACATGCTTCATCTGCATTTTGACACATAATCAAACTATTTGATACATATATCAAAACACTCAATTTTGATGCTTTTTAGAATGATACTTTCGTATCCATTCTCGGATCGTATCCGAAAAACCCAAAAACTCAATAATGCTCCTATCGACTTCGAGACATTTTGGTTGTTATGTGCAAACACACTAGTCTAAATCAATATTCAGAATTTTCTATTTCAACGCATATATACCAAAACATAAATTCATACTAGACAATAATTTTGTGAGTAAAATCTGAACCAGTGAGCACATCAAATGGTGGATCTATTATGTGATTTCAACAATCGAAATTCACGATAATATTCTTATCAATATGGCTCACTGTATTCTAACTGCATTTGCCTTTCTCATAAAGACACATTTGTGGTCAATGGATCATATTCATTCAGATACAACTATCAAAATCATATTTTGATAATGTATTTGAAATCTATTTTGGACCTGCGCATCGTATCATTTCATAGAGTCAATATTCTTAATGCTTTAATTAAACAACCGAGGATTATTTATTTTTGACATTGACAAGAAACTCATAGTTTCTCTTTAATATATGAGAACACTCATTAGACGTTCTAATGCATTTGAGTTCATTTATGTTCGATCAATTTCATTTCATCCCTTATAACTAGTTTTATCATTGGACCGTATCCAAACCAGTCACAATATATTTATGTACACAACATAAATTAGCCATCTAATAACTATCGTTCCCAAAATTTTCTTGGGACGATTCATACAAGGTCTCTTACGTATAATTATTACATTCAGTCTTTCGACTCGCATAACCTGTCAACTCCTTAGCCTAGGATATATATATATATATGGGTTTCTTATAGACCTTTATCTTGTATGGTTTTGTAAACTATTCTTT
This sequence comes from Allium fistulosum, assembly GCA_030737815.1. Lineage (NCBI taxonomy): Eukaryota > Viridiplantae > Streptophyta > Magnoliopsida > Asparagales > Amaryllidaceae > Allium > Allium fistulosum. Next base: position 1,123,047,168 of record CM060902.1, on the reverse strand, counting down.
ATATAATATTAATTTTAGCCTTGTGTACTACTCTTAAATACACACCTTATAGAAAGAGTTTAACTCTAATTCACTCATCATTAATCGTGGTTTGTCCAACAAAGTTCGATTACTCCTTATCAAACATCATTATGTATGATAGGGAGGAGTGACCTTTGGGACTTAGTCTTTATTCATATTAGGTACATACGGAACATTTTTCAATATATTCATTCATTCGATCAAATCGAATCAATTCTGTTGCATGTTATATTATTTACTTCTGTTTTATATTCTGTGAGTTAATTATAGACTTAAACATGCGTATCAAATACACATGTTCATGTTAGTGATAACTCTTCGGTGAATATGACGAAGTACGTGGAAATGTTTTGATATTAACAGACTTATGATTCATACATCTATATGTAACGCTCCCACTAAATAGGCGCATAGCCCTTAAATTGTTTGAGATATAATTAACCGGTATCACATGATTCATAATCATATAATGAAAATAATTTCTCAAAACTATGATGTGGTCTATAATTCCAAAATAATTGTAAACAATTTTAGATACTTCAGTATTTTCAATTGTGTTACTGTTGGTGTGAAAACAAATACCACATTATAGTTTTATTTCATAACGAATATTCATTATATTCACACAAAAATATAACTACGTCTATGTTTCAATAGACACTAAAAAATAGTTGTTATTTCATAAATAATGTTCGATATGTTTTACGAAAACAATTTTTGTAATTTGATGCAATCAGTAAGTGTTATATGGCATGCTCTCAATATTTCCGCCATTACAATAATAGCGTACCAAGTACTAAGGTCCATCATTTACTTAATATAGATTATTTATTCCATATGTTGTAGCTAGTTTACAGTGGAGAGTTGTTTGATCAACTATCTTGAATTCAAAGAAATAAATCTCATAGAAAACAATTTTCTATATGAAAATATGTTTCAGAATAGAAATCGTATTTCCCAATCCAATGTTAAGCATCGATTATTATTATTACAATTCTCGTTTCCTATTTTCTTTATGAAGCAGAAGTAACTATTCGCTCTCTTCATCCCAACTGTACCTTAAATAACATCTACCCCTGTACACTTGTTTTTCTTTCTGAATGGTTGTACCATTTAAAAGAATACTCTTACTACAACATCATAACGAACTCTTTACAAAAATGCATTTGATTATCCTTAACATTTATGGACATCAAATATGATGCACCTTACGTAAACTGATCAAACTAACATTTCAACTGTGACGACCGCCCACGACCCCTGCACTGAATCTAGAGAAAGTGCGTTGTAAAGTGTGCCAGGCGACCATGGACGATTATCAAGGTAAAATAAAACAACAGAATCTATCGTATTACTCACAGCGCATGGACAAAATACAATAGAACATATGTATAGTGAAGCTTTACATAATAAAATGCCATCATATAAAACTCCATAATGGTTGAATACAATCATCCAAATAGTCAACACATCAAGCCTCACTACATATCACTTAGAGAATACAAAGCAACGGAACATCCAGTACATATAAGAAGATAATATGCAACCCTCCAGCTCGTCATCGATATCAGCATTGTGAGAAGAGAACAGCACCTATCACCTGCTACCTAGTTTGCCCGTCCCAAAATGGACGAATAGCCCAAGGCAATAAGAGTTAAAACATAAAGCCTTGAGTTAGACAACAGTCTTAGTGAGCAGTAAATTAACTAACAACATACCAAAGAGTACAAAGGAAAAAGGAATAGGAATACAACCCTCCCACTCCAACCTCTTTCTACAGTGATAGCCCCCAGGCACACACTAAGCAAAAGCAAACATAGCGGAGCATACAATGTAAAGTAAAAAGATTATCACTTGAGTCAAGGGCGATGTTTTCCAAGCACAAACCCCCAAGGCCTAAACCAAGATCAGATAAGTACCCAGAAAACACTGCTCTTGAGACCGAATGACGATACAACCAAACATCCATGACTCTGGATATCACTGTTATCATTGCTTCGATATCACCATTAATTGAATGACCGGCACATTCTTTCAGCCGTCCGTCAAGGGCTAATGGAAACCCAGGTTCTAGACATAACTCCCGCACGTCATCGTGACCCATGCCTAGGACTATCGAATCTGCCCAGAGTACTCGACCATCAACAGTTAGTCGTTGGGACTATCGAATCTGCCCAAACATACTCTTGCTTAGAGCATGCTAGAACCTTCAACAACCATGCTATCCAAGCCTCCCAGTCATCCTCCTCGACGACTATTTCCATGCTAGCTCAAGCGCCTCTCAAGCATCCATTACCCTTAACTCGAATCATATCACCGAGTTACCAACGTGCTTGGAATGATCCCGTCTGGATTAGACCAAGATTATCTCACATCACACTTCGCTTCATCACATCCTCGCAAAGTCTCATCTCAAGATCATCATCAAATCTATGCATAAGAGCTTCATCATCCGCTACATATGCCATAAGCAGCTTTCCCAATTCAAGAGCCTTTCTCTTAGCTTTTGAATCATTCTCGATCTAAATCAAAGCATCAATCATCTAATTCATAGCAATCAACCAAATCAAACATTAATCCAAGCAATCAAGCATTCAAATATGATCTAAGTAGACAATTATAACAATAATGGCAATTTCGTAATTAAAGAGTCGAAAGTCAAATAAGCAAGAAAACATGAGCAATGTCTCTATAATCTTGATGAATGAACTTGCATAGGTTAACATGTAGTAAAATGGTTGTCAAATCATCATGAACAATGGATCTATATGGATCTACACTTAAGATGAAGAAAATGCATGGAAATCACTATTTTAACACCAAATCGAGCCAACAATCCGATATACTCCTTTGGATCCGTGTGAGAGATAATCACCACTCACCAAATCACCTAAACAACCTCAAATCAACACGCTTCAGATCTGGACAGCGAAGGATCAAGCTTGATCTATCACGAATCCGCTTCAAACGATGAAATCTCACTTCAAAGGATGAAGATCTTCAATCCAAGCTCTTGAATCTTCAATTTGATCTTCAACTTGGATGAATGGAATCACTAGATTGGAGTGGAGAAAAGAAGTGAAGAAGTGTAGAAGTCGAGCTCTCAAAATGGCAGCACTTCGTCGCTTCGAAATCCGGATCCCAAAAAGTGAGAACAACCTTCCTATTTATAGCAGAAATTTCCTTAAGTCGTAACTCGGCTATCTCCATAAGTCGTCTCCGACTTACGATCTAAGACCCCCAAACTCTACGACCTAACCAGCTACGCATCCACGACCTAGCGCTCACCTGTCTATGACTCACGACATAACAGCTATCTCCTAAGTCGGTCACGACTTATAGCATGCGCGCCTACGACTCAACTGAGAAGCGACCTAACAAAGTTACGACCTATGTCTTAGCGACTTAACAATAGGTGCGCGACTTAACCGGGTTAAACTCTTAAGTCGTCTACGACTTAATACCTACGACTTAAGAATGCGTGACTTAACTATTTTGGGGCCTAATAAGGGATACGACTTAACCCCTAACGACCTAACTCCTCAGTCTTCTCAAGCAACCTACGACTCACTAGGCTACGACCTAACTTCACCCAGACATAAGTCGCTTACGACTTAACACCTTAACTCGTCCATGACTTAACTCCCATAGGTCGTACCCTCCTTAAGTCGCTAACTCACTTAAGTTGCACTATTACTTAACTTGCTAACTCGCTGTTTCTTAACTCGGTCACTTCCTTAGGTTGTCTATCCCTTAGGTCGTTAACTCACCCAGTCGACTTAACTTGGCAACGACTTAAACACTTAACTCGGTATCAATTTAACTCGCCACTATCCTTAAGTCGCGCCTACCTCTTAAGTCGTCCAAACGACCTATCTCCAATCTCTTAACCCGCCATTTCCCTGGGTCGCTCCTATCCCCTAAGTCGTATACGACTTACGACTTACTCTAAGTCGTGAACGACTTAGGACTTAGCAAATTTTTCGCAAAAATCTAAAATGACTTAACAACAATGCAACCCAAGGTCAACTATTTTACGATGTTTCGATCCGTAAAATATGGGTCGTTACATTCTCTCCCCCTTAGGAATTTCACCCCCGAAATCCCAAACAAACAAAGCAATCAAAAACTATTCTGCATGCGTACCATCCATAGCAATCAACAAACCATGCATCCAATTCTAGCTTAGCATGCAGAATTCTAAAACTAGAACAAGTTACAATGTCGTTTAGATGACATGACACCTTAGGGCCATACCTTGAAGAGTTCGGGATGAGCTGCTTTATTCCACTCTTCCACCTCCCATGTACAGTCGTTATCATCGTCACTCCATTGTATCTTGAGCAACTTAACTACCTTCCTCCTAAGCTGTTTCGTGTCGGTTTCCACAACACGAAACGGCTTACGAGGTCTTCTATTGACTGGATCAACTTCGAAATCTTCACAGCTATCAGCAGAAACCACCGTACTCGAGTCGTGCACATACTTCCGTAGATATGATATGTGAAAAACATTGTGCAAACTCGACATCTTCTCCGGTAACTCCAATCTGTAGGCGAGCTTTCCAATTCGCTCGATGATCGGGAATGGTCCAACAAATCTCGGAGTCAGTTTTCCTTTCTTCCCGAATCGGATAACATTCTTTAGTGGAGAAATCTTCACAAAAACCATGTCTCCAATGCTGAATTCCAAATCCTTACGATGCTTATCGGCATAACTCTTCTGACGATCTTGGGCTACCTTCATTCGTTGCCGAATGATCTCTATGCAATCCGAAGTCTGTCGAATCATTTCTGGCCCAAGCATCAGCTTTTCTCCAGTTTCTATCCAACACGTCGGAGAGTTACACGGTCTTCCATACAATGCCTCATACGGTGCCATACCAATGCTTGACTGGTAACTGTTGTTATATGAAAATTCCACCAAATGAAGGTGATCTTCCCATGATCCTCCGAAGTCCAAAACACATGCTCTAAGAAGATTTTCCAAAACTCGGTTGACTCTCTCAGTCTGACCATCGGTTTGAGGATGATAAGCTGTACTCAAACACAACTCGGTTCCCAAAACTTCTTGGAAGCTCTTCCAAAATCCACTAGTGAATAATGGATCTCGATCGCTCACTATACTCTTCGGAATACCATGGAATCGAACTATCCACTTGACATACAACTCAGCCAACTATGATGCAGTCCTAGTCAATCGAACAGGAATGAATCTTGCACTCTTAGTCAGACGATCTACAATGACCAAAATCCCTTCATTTCCCGTTCTGGTTCTAGGCAATCCATCGATAAAATCCATCGATACCTGTTCCCACTTCCATGTAGGAACTTCTAATGGCTGAAGCAATCCACTTGGTTTCTTCTGTTCGGCTTTTACTAACTGGCAGTTCATACACTTGGAAATAAAATTTCCAACATCCTTCTTCATACCTTCCCAGTAGTAGGTTCTCTTCATATCCCGATACATCTTATTTCCACCTGGATGAATTGTCAACTTCGAGTGATGACTTTCCTTCAGCACTTCACTCCTCAATTCATCTATATAGGGAACAACTAGTCGTCCTTGCTTTCGAAGCCAACCCTCTCGATCGACCTCGAATCCTTTATCCTTTTCTGGATCCAACCTGGATTCCAAATCACGGATAATCTTGACAAGCTTATCGTCTTGCTTTTGGCTCTCGCCAATCCTTTCCACAAGAGAAGGTCTTATCGATAAGTTTGCCAACATCTCAGGTTCCAATTCACATCTAGGCCTGAAGTCAAATCCAGCTAAATACTCGAGATTCTTCCATTTTGAAAACATGGCTCCCAATCCTGCATGTCTTCGACTTAACGCATCTGCCACTGCGTTACCTTTTCCCGGAGTATAAGCTATACCAAAATCATATGATGCCAAAAACTCTAGCCAACGTTGCTGCCGAAGATTCAAATCCTTTTGGGAGAAAAGATACTTCAACGATTTATGATCTGTAAACAACTCAAATCGAACTCCCAATAGATAATGTCTTCACATCTTCAGAGCAAAAACAATCGCCGCCAACTCCAAATCATGAGTCGGGTAATTCCTTTCTTGCGGCTTCAGTTGTCGACTGGCATACGCAACAACTTTCTCCTTCTGCATCAGCACTGCTCCAAGTCCATTACCACATGCGTCGGTGTAAACCACCATCTCATCATTCCCACTAGGAATAGTCAAAACAGGAGCACTCGTCAATCGCTCTTTCAGGATTCTGAAGGCTTGCTCACACTTATCATCCCATTTGAACACTTGGTTCTTCTTCGTCAATCATGTTAACGGTGCATCTACCTTGGAGAAGTCTTTGATAAACCGACGATAATATCCAGCTAATCCAAGAAAACTTCTCACCTCGGATGCATTCTTAGGTCTAACCCAATCCTGGATTGCTGCCACCTTAGCGGGATCAATCGCTATTCCATTTCCAGAAATCACTTGGCCTAAGAACCTCACTTCACTCTTCCAGAAGTGACACTTCGAAAACTTAGCCTTCAGCTGATGTTTCTGCAAGATTTCCAAAACAATACACAAGTGCATCTTGTGCTCTTCTTCAATTCTGGAATAAATCAGAATATCATCCACGAACACAAGTACAAACTTGTTCAACTGATCTCTGAACACTCTATTCATAAGATCCACAAAATATGCTGGCGCGTTAGTCAATCCAAACGGCATCACCAGCCACTCAAAGAATTCGGATGGTGTTTGAAAAGCAGTCTTCGGCACACTATCCTTAGCTACTCTCAACTGGTGAAATCTCGTTGCTAAATCCATCTGAGAAAACACCTTGGCTTCATGAAGCTGATCAAACAAGTCATCTATTCTCGGCAATGGATACTTGTTCTTCTTAGTCACCTTATTCAGCTCACGATAATCCACACACAATCTCAACGACCCATCTGCCTTGGTTGCAAACACAACTGGTGCACCCCACTCGGACACACTACGCCGAATGAATCCTTTCTGTAAAAGGTCATCAACTTGCACCCTCAACTCTTGCTGTTCCCTAGGCGCCATCCGCCTAAGAAGCATCACAACAGGTCTGGCTCCTTCAACTAGATCTATACGAAACTCGATCTCTCTATGCGGCGGCAACCCTTTGACTTCGTCAAAGACATCCTCGAATCCGTTCGCGATTGGCACTAATGACAGTCCATCCCGTGGAACAACTAGCGAATACATAAAGCTCATGAAGACGCCTTCTTCATGCTTACATCGTATCACAATCTTTCGCCCCTCCACATTCTCGACTGTCACCTCCAGCCTCTCACAATCAACCTTAGCCGCATACTTCCTAAGCCAGTCCATACCCAAAATAATTCCGAACCCCGCAAAGTTCAGAACAAAACAATCACAAACAAAAGAGCAACCATGACTCGACACAATCAGACCACGGCATAACATACACAAACAAGACGAACCCCCAACTGGATTAGTCACAACCAATGGCCTATCAACAATATCCGGTTCCAAACCTAACCAGCCTACGAGTTCACTACAAACAAACGAATGCGACGCTCCAGTATCAAACAGAACTCTAACTGGAACACCACATAGAAAAAGAGTACCTTGAACCACTACACTCTTTCCCTTCTCTTCAGCGGTAGGAGCTTTTGAAGACGACGGAACAGCTCCCAAAGCATAAGCTTGCACAATCTGCTTGTCCCTCCTCGGTTCTGGACAATTCCTCCTGAAATGCCCCGGCTTGTCACAGTTGTGACACTTCATCGGTGCCTTCAGATTCTTACAATCCTTCGAGAAATGGCCTTTCTGCTGACAATTGTAGCAAGTCACTTCGCCCTTCAGCTTCTTCTGGCTATCCTTACCCTTCTGCTGCTGCAGCTTCCTCTTCTTGTTCCCACCCTGCTGGGGTTTAGGCTCTTTCCTGGTCACAGCAACAACATATCCTTCCTTAGGAAACAAACTCTCATGCCTAAGAGCTTTCTCCACAAGCTTCTCAAATGAATCGTCCAAATGATCCACCAACTGTCTCCCAAGATAACTATCCAAGCCTGTCACAAACTTCTCATTCTTCTGATAGGCAAATTCGATATATGACCGGGCATACTTGGACAAAGCTTCAAACTCAGAAACATACTCAAGAACTGATCTTCCACCTTGCTTGAGCTCCACAAACTTCTTGAACAGAACAGACTTCTGAGCTGTAGAAATGAACTTAGCTTCAAATCTAACTTGGAATTGCTCCCAAGTAATCTCTTCCTCCGGAGTATTGATGGTAATAGAGTTCCACCAATCAGAGGCTCTCCCTTGAAGTTGTCTCGATGCCAACTTCCTCTTAGTCGCATCCTCAATTCCCAAATCACCAAAGATCCTTCTACAAGCATCTATCCATCTCTGGACCTCAATGGTAGATTCTGTTCCCAAGAAAACCTTCCCTCCAAGAGCAGTATAATCTTTGCAAATCTTAGCAAAATCCACTGGTTTCGGAGTTTGGACTTGAACTCCAACATCTACTGCTGCCCCTGGGACTGGTACCCTTCTCATGATCGAAGTCATCATAGCTTCGAACATAGCTGCATAATCAGCAGTCCCCTCAGTAGCACGGCCTTCCTTAGTAGCTGGTCTCCCTCTTCGACTCATTCTCAATATCTATAAAAAGGAATGATCAGAACATCTAGAGAAACAACTGCATAAAGGATTCAAACAATACTAAGCTACTATATTATATATAGTAATCATCCATCAAAATACAATTACGTCTCTCATACGTAGTTACATCAGCGAGCGTTGGGTAAAATCGATTAACCAATGCTCTGATACCAAATGTGACGACCGCCCACGACCCCTGCACTGAATCTAGAGAAAGTGCGCTGTAAAGTGTGCCAGGCGACCATGGACGGCTATCAAGGTAAAATAAAACAACAGAATCTATCGTATTACTCACAGCGCATGGACAAAATACAATAGAACATAAGTATAGTGAAGCTTTACAGAATAAAATGCCATCATATAAAATTCCATAATGGTTGAATACAAGCATCCAAATAGTCAATACATCAAGCCTCACTACATATCACTCAGAGAATACAAAGCAACGGAACATCTAGTACATATAAGAAGATAATATGCAACCCTCCAGCTCGTCTTGGATATCAGCATCGTGAGAAGAGAACAGCACCTGTCACCTGCTACCTAGTCTGCCCGTCCCAAAATGGACGAACAGCCCAGGGCAATAAGAGTTAAAACATAAAGCCTTGAGTCAGACAACAGTCTTAGTGAGCAGTAAATTAACTAACAACATACCAAAGAGTACAAAGGAAAAAGGAATAGGAATACAACCCTCCCACTCCAACCTCTTTCTACAGTGATAGCCCCCAGACACACACTAAGCAAAAGCAAACATAGCGGAGCATACAATGTAAAGTAAAAAGATTATCACTCGAGTCAAGGGCGATGTTTTCCAAGCACAAACCCCCAAGGCCTAAACCAAGATCAGATAAGTACCCAGAAAACACTGCTCTTGAGACCGAATGACGATACAACTAAACATCCATGACTCTGGCTATCACTGTTATCATTGCTTCGATATCACCGTTAATTGAATGACCGACACATTCTTTCAGCCGTCCGTCAAGGGCTAATGGAAACCCCGGTTCTAGACCTAACTCCCGCACGTCATCGTGACCCATGCCTAGGACTATCGAATCTGCCCAGAGTACTCGACCATCAACAGTTAGTCGTTGGGACTATCGAATCTGCCAAAACGTACTCTTGCTTAGAGCATGCTAGAACCTTCAACAACGATGCTATCCAAGCCTCCTAGTCATCCTCCTCGACGACTATTTCCATGCTAGCTCAAGCGCCTCTCAAGCATCCATTACCCTTAACTCGAATCATATCACCGAGTTACCAACGTGCTTGGAATGATCCCGTCTGGATTAGACCAAGACTATCTCACATCACACTTCGCTTCATCACATCCTCGCAAAGTCTCATCTCAAGATCATCATCAAATCTATGCATAAGAGCTTCATCATCCGCTACATATGCCACAAGCAGCTTTCCCAATTCAAGAGCCTTTCTCTTAGCTTTTTAATCATTCTCGATCTAAATCAAAGCATCAATCATCTAATTCATAGCAATCAACCAAATCAAACATTAATCCAAGCAATCAAGCATTCAAATATGATCTAAGTAGACAATTATAACAATAATGGCAATTTCGTAATTAAAGAGTCGAAAGTCAAATAAGCATGAAAACATGAGCAATGTCTCTATAATCTTGATGAATGAACTTGCATAGGTTAACATGTAGTAAAATGGTTGTCAAATCATCATGAACAATGGATCTATATGGATCTACACTTAGGATGAAGAAAATGCATGGAAATCACTATTTTAACACCAAATCGAGCCAACAATCCGATATACTCCTTTGGATCCGTGTGAGAGATAATCACCACTCACCAAATCACCTAAACAACCTCAAATCAACATGCTTCAGATCTGGACAGCGAAGGATCAAGCTTGATCTATCACGAATCCGCTTCAAACGATGAAATCTCACTTCAAAGGATGAAGATCTTCAATCTAAGCTCTTGAATCTTCAATTTGATCTTCAACTTGGATGAATGGAATCACTAGATTGGAGTGGAGAAAAGAAGTGAAGAAGTGTAGAAGTCGAGCTCTCAAAATGGCAGCACTTCGTCGCTTCGAAATCCGGATCCCAAAAAGTGAGAACAACCTTCCTATTTATAGCAGAAATTTCCTTAAGTCGTAACTCGGCTATCTCCATAAGTCGTCTCCGACTTACGACCTAAGACCCCAAACTCTACGACCTAACCAGCTTCACATCCACGACCTAGCGCTCACCTGTCTATGACTCACGACATAACATCTATCTCCTAAGTCGGTCACGACTTATAGCATGCGCGCCTACGACTCAACTGAGAAGCGACCTAACAAAGTTACGACCTATGTCTTAGCGACTTAACAATAGGTGCGCGACTTAACCGGGTTAAACTCTTAAGTCGTCTACGACTTAATACCTACGACTTAAGAATGCGTGACTTAACTATTTTGGGGCCTAATAAGGGATACGACTTAACCCCTAACGACCTAACTCCTCAGTCTTCTCAAGCAACCTACGACTCACTAGGCTACGACCTAACTTCACCCAGACATAAGTCGCTTATGACTTAACACCTTAACTCGTCCACGACTTAACTCCCATAGGTCGTACCCTCCTTAAGTCGCTAACTCACTTAACTTGCACTATTACTTAACTTGCTAACTCGCTGTTTCTTAACTCGGTCACTTCCTTAGGTTGTCTATCCCTTAGGTCGTTAACTCACCCAGTCGACTTAACTTGGCAACGACTTAAACACTTAACTCGGTAACAATTTAACTCGCCACTATCCTTAAGTCGCGCCTACCTCTTAAGTCGTCCAAACGACCTATCTCCAATCTCTTAACCCGCCATTTCCCTGGGTCGCTCCTATCCCTTAAGTCGTATACGACTTATGACTTACTCTTAGTCGTGAATGACTTAGGACGTAGCAAATTTTTCGCAAAAATCTAAAATGACTTAACAACAATGCAACCCAAGGTCAACTATTTTACGATGTTTCGATCCGTAAAATTGGGGTCGTTACAATCAACAATCAAGTTCTTAGATCTATATTGTAATTTTGGTCTTGTGTTACATTTAACACAATACAATCTTTTATTGTCATCAATCAAATTGAATACTTGATCTTGCACTATTGTTTATTTGCTTATTACGGATGAACTAATTTCATAAAAATATTAAACATTACAAACTGTAACCATTCACCATATAACATTTGTCTTTGACTAAATATGGATCAAATATGCATAGTATTGTATTGCTTTTGATCGGAACTCATAGAATTCAATACACGATCTCGGCCAAATAAACACGTAAGTGACCAAATTACGAACATATTTAGTAGTGGTAGAATCAAGCGCTTGCATGGTGTTGAAACGTTAAAATGCCATAAGAATTTATTAGTAAATGTGTGTTATATTTCTATTTGTCAATCTTCAATTCAGTTCATTTATATATATATATAAATTGATAAACATTTTATCAATCATATTAAATGCACAAATTTATCAATTTAGATTAGTATAACATAACATAGCATATGCTCTTATAATATTAGAAAGGTTAAATTTTATCATTTTATTTTTCTAATAAGGCTCCACTAGTTTTTTATGTTACACCAAACTCTAAGTCAAAACATAGAAGACTTTTATAATGACCCTAATTTTAGTTAACATTATTTAGACCATTTAATTGGGTAAATTAAATAAAATAATGTAGAAAGTTAAGGGTTTGGGATTTGTAAATTAAAGAGGAGTCGTGCCTCAATGAATGTGTTAAAAAAAGGGGAACTAAACATAATTAAGAAGAAGGGATATGATGAAGGTAAAATGGAAATAGCCTTTATTCCTATACCCTAAACCCTTCCATTCTCTCCACTTCCTCATTCATTCTACATTCACAAACTAAACAAAAACAATACTAAGCTTAGGCCGGCCACCATTAAGAAGATTTAAAGGGAAGATAAGTTAGTATTCAAGTAGAAAGCTTAAGGAAATCAATCTAAGGGCAAATCTCAACCTTCTTAACATAAAGCCAAGGTGAATAATTAGTTTACATCTCATGTTTTAATAATGATTTCGTTTAAAGGATAAATCCATTTATTTGCAAGTTATATGCCATGTTATAGCGATTAAATGATTATATGTTTTAAGTTGATGATTTATTCAGATTTAATAAGAATTTTATGATATGTTTAGATTAGAAAACCTTTCATATGACATCCAAATGAGTTGTGTTTTTGATATATGTCAAAAATATTATTTTTGAAGTGGGTTTTAGGTTTCAAAATTTTCTAAGTGATTATGGATTTATTATGAATTTTCAATGAGAGAAAATAGTTAGTTTCAGTTTTAAATTATTTAAGGAAATTAAATAATATTTTCGAGCCTGAAATTTAAATATGTTAGAAAACATATTTAATGTGAATTATTGTGATTTTTAGGGATTTTTACTAAGTGTTTTATTATGGTTAACAAATTATTTAAGTTAGAGGACTTAAATGCATTAAACGTTTTATTAAGGAGAAGATCTTAAGTGTTAAATTGTTTAATATTTAAATTTTTGACTTGCGGCAGTAAATTTCAGAAAGAAATTAGTAAAGCAATTGTCAACCAATCATGTTTTGACAAATAATGAAAAATTAGGTGAAAATGAGTTACTTTATAAAGCATAAAATCAGTTTTGCAATAATTTACTCTTTCGCCACTTCCACATGCTTGCTTCCGTCCCCATACTCCCGCTTGTAAATCTTCTGCATCTGCACGAAACCGATGCACATGGTATCAAGCGTTTGGTACGTAATGTATTAGAGTTAGGCGGAAGGAAGGCATGCGTTCGGAAGGGGTGAAGTTGTCTTTCAAAGCTTTTGAAACTATAGACCTGCCTTTGTTTGAAAGAGTGTTTTGAAAGGGTTGCTGCTCTGAACCCCTTCGATACCCTAGCTGTCGTACCAATACTTTTACCTTAGTTAGATGTTGCTTTTATAACCCTTAGATTAATGAGTGTGAAAGGTAGGTTTTGAACCAATACCCCTCCGCAACCATTGAGCCACTTTCCTTTTAACCATACATGCGAAAGGGAAGATGCCGCACCTATACCTTCTGACATGGTTAAGACCGCTTTGACATAAGTATACATGTAGAAGCATGTTGCCGTCACCCTAGGTCTTTCGAAAGGATAGCTTTCGAATGTGTTCTTTTTTATACTTTGTAGTTTGTTTTGTTTTCAAACTATGGTTTCGAAAGAAATACTTTTAATTGGTTTTGAAGCTATGCTTCCATAACTTTTTACTTGAACCCAATGCTTTCGAAAGATATGTTTTTAAGTGTTTCGAAATGAATGTTTCCAAGTGTTTTGAAAGATATGTTTAATGGTTTCGAAAGAGGATGTCTAAGATTTTTAGTAACAATTTTGAAAGGTCTTTTTCCAATGCATTCGAAAAGAAGGTTTTAGCCTTTCAGCCTAATGTTTACAAGGCTAAAGAATTTAACTTTTTTCGAAGGGATAGATAACCCTACTGATTTTAGGTTTTCATCAACATTGTTTTGTATAAAGCATATATAGTGACATAGACATTTTGAGTAAAGCAAAGAATATATTTTTCTTATTTAAGTATGATTTAAAAAAGGTAAAATCAATTTGAAAGAAATGTTTTCAAGGAAAAATGAATAGGGTGGTTAGCCCTAAGTATATGACTCAGATAATAGAAAATCAGATGGGACAAGTGTGGGGTCGCGCCCTATACTTTAGCTAGTAGCCCCTAGCTAATATAAGTCCAAAATTCCAGTGTTTAGGGCTTTGTCACATGTAAGACTAAAATGATATTACACACAGAAAGAATACAAAGAGTAGAGATAAGTTATTAGTGAGGTCGCAAAACCATTAGGATCAGTGACCCTAGGAGAAGTAAGTTAAGGACGAACCGTCTAGTATTGTATCTAATAGAAGTTAAAATATTTATTATGTCCGGTTGGCCCGAGTCAGCCAGTGGTTAGTAGTTAGCCTGATAAAACTATCAGGTTCGGAAAGATAGCCCATTGATTACCTGATTTATATGCATATATGTTATTACTATTGCTGTTATAATCAGTTTGATTGCACGATTTTGATTTGCAAAAGATATGCTTTTAGAAAGGATATTAGTGAGGGGAAACTCGTTCCCCTAAGCAGCGTGGTCTCACTTAAAATCAGTAAACCAAGATGTAATACAATTATTCACATCAGGCTTTATGTCTACTCGAAGTTTATGTTTCCCTTAAACTCTCGGGTGCTCAAAATTTAATTTGAGTAGATTGAGATTTAAGGTATTTCAGGTTTTAGTAGGTGACGAATAAATCTTCCGAAGACGTGCAGGAGGAAATGGTTAGCTATTTAGGAGTTTATCCATTATTTTTCTATTGTGATGTATTTTTTGACTGATATCTCTATTTAGTACTCTGATCATCCAAGGGGGCATCTTCATATGTTGCTCTTGGCGTATTTTGTAATAATTATATTTATCTAAACCTAGGAATCGTTTTGGGATTATGTAACTGAATATGAAGTATTAATTTGAAATGTAATCAGAAGAGCTATTTTGAAATCGGTGTTGAATTTATTTCATATTCATGTGCTTCAGATATTATGGATACTATTAGCATTACCGTATTTTGTCACCAGAAGTTAATACTATAGATGGCTGCAGCATCTGTAGCGGTTAGCTTCGGGCCACAAAATAGGGGATGTTACATCTTTCGATTTCACTAGTGGATATTAGGACCCATCCATCTTGGAATTTTGATCTTGAGATTGCTCAACAAGTCATAGCTCCACGGGCGATGGATAACTCTTTATCGGTTGTATCATATACAACTCCTAACCCATGGTACCTTGTCCGAGTTTCACTTTAACCTTGAGTTTGCTCAATAAATCGAAACAAAATTATTCACTCAAACATATCATATCACGATGGCCTAAGTATAATATATGTACCTTGAGTTTTCTCAACAAATACATATAGTTATCTTACCCTGTCTATTCAATATATTAATAATATTATATATAGTATCGCTAGCTTGAGTTTGCTCAACAACTAAAGAGTATGCAAGTAATTTATTAATATATATGGTAGAGGATGACATTATAGTGAAGATTCATAATCTTCAATAGATTATATTGAGTGATATCAACTTATGGAATAATGCATTTCTTTTGAATTACCCTAGTGATTCAAGTGTCAAACAAATTGGAAATTATGGTATACGTACATTTACGTATGTATTTATTTCTTAAGTCTATTTAAGGTTTCTTAATGTTCCACCTTCAATTTATAAATTCATATTATGCAAGTTTTATTATAATGTAACTTTTATATTTTGTATTATTTATATAATAGTCTTATGTATAATATTATATTAATTAATCTTACTTAATTAATTTTAATTAATTAACATTTTAATTAATTTTATGTTATCTTAATATAAAATTTATATTAAATATTTATTATATACTATAACCTTTATAGTATAACACATATATCATATGTGTGTGTGCGTGCGTGTGTGGACATTATTTGATTAATTAACCTTTTAATTGATTTAAACAATTTTAATTAAATTTATATTAGTTTCGAAATTCATTTATATACTTACATGTATACCTATATTAATTTAACATTTAAAACAACATAACATATATCATAACATACAATACATGTATATATTTATTAATTAATTAAATTATTTTATTAATCTTATTAATACATTTCATAAATTTTGAAATTAATTTATTAAAATAATTTGAAAATTTGTATTATATTATGACTTTTATAATATGTCTATATCTTATTTTAAAATTAACTTTTAAATTTAAACTCGTATAGATTTAAGTTTTAAACACTTTTGAAAATTAACCCAAGGCCCAATTTAACTTGGACCTTTTCTATTAGGGATAACCTTTGGGCTCACATATTTGTTCGGGCCAGGCTGGTAGCCGGGTAGGGCAGAGTACTAGATTATCCAAACCCAATTCTAGACACAACTTTTCTAAACACCACCTTTCAAGACACCACCTTTCTAGACATCCTACTAACTAGATTATGAGTTTAATTAGTTAACCATAACATGACTAATTTATACAACATAGGCTATTGAGCTTTGATACCATTATTAGAACTGGATTAGCCCACGGTGGAAGTTATGAGTGAATTTTAAATTTTTTTCACCTTATTGGATCTTTGTTGGGCCTAAGAAGTCAAATTTATTTTGAACATTTCTAAATTTTATTTAAATAAAATCTTTTATTTTATTTAAATTTATAAAATGGTATAATTTTATTTAATTTATGTTATAAAATATATATGTGTGTGTGTCATACACACACACACACACATATATATATATATACATATACATATATATATACACATACAGATATAAACACACACACACACACATATATATATATATATATATATGCATTTGCAACATACCAATCCGTGCAAGGTATAACATGCCCGTGTATAGATGTTGGGATTTACATCGCAACAGACACGTTAGCTCATCCAATATACAAATATATTGTCCAAATGCATGTATATATACTTTTGTTAACATGTATAAAATACTGTATATATATAATTTTATATATATATATTTTTTACATTTTATAAAATTACATTAACACAAAATAAACTGTCGATAAAAAATAAAAAAAAATTATTATTTAAAATATTTTAAATATAGGCATAAAATTAATGATTAATTATAAAATTATTATTAAATCAGAAAATTATGAAATAAATTTTCTAAGTATGAAATATCATTTAGAAATTTATAGAAAATTTCAATTTCAAAATTTTATATCAAAATTATTTTATATTGTTATTTTTAATTAAACCGTATAAAATTAATTAAAATATTATTTAAAAGTTTACTTTTGAGTCGTGTGCAAAATAGGTATGAGCATAATTTTTTTTAAATATATACATATATGCAACCAAAATAATTTTGTAACAATATCATTTGCATATAAGAATCATCACCTAACTTATATAAAATATATGTAAATAATAAAACATTATATTTGAGCATTAATAATTGTATTATGATCAGAAATATACCTCACTTTCAATGCCTTGAAGTACACCTTGAAATGATGATATATGCCCCTTAAAACAATTTCTGATTCAAAAGAGTGCTAGTCCTTGAACCGTTGACCACCAGCTATCGAATAGCAGTTGAATTGGTTTGATTTGAGCTTGGGAAATTGGAGAAATGATAGGAGAAATTCGGCCAGCAAACGTATGGGGATGGAGGCTACAAAAATACAATATCAAGTGTGGAAGAGATGCTAAATAGAGGAAGGAAATGAGAGTATTTAGGATCTCACCTTTTACTCGTCTCCTTTAATCTTGGCCATCCATTTCAAGCCACTATTACCTATGTTTTGAGCCGTATATACCCCATGTTGTTGCCGAAATGACCGGCCCCTATGATGAGCCTAAAACCTAATTAAACCCAAATAAAATATTATGAAACTAAACCAAATTTAATGCCTATCGATATAGTATATCGATTGATATATTTGTAACTATTATAAATATATTTAATAATATTTATTCATAAAATCAAAATCAAATTTGGTAATTAATATTTCAAAAATATTAATTAATGTATAACAATTATAAACTAATTAAATCATTTGGTCAAAGGAGAAATCATCGTTTCGATTGTACGACTCATTAAGTGTAAATTTGGTCAGCGGTTAATATCGAACTATTCGAATATTAACGTTCACACGTCACTTAGCAGGTGGTGTTACATTTTGGTCAAATTTATCACTTTCTTGGTTTCGATAAAATCAACTTTTACTTTGCTAAGAGTTACCCGGTTGTGACTTTTATCTACACTAATTCTCTTTGTCAATACTATATCACTATGGACTTATGGAAAATTGTCAAATTTTCAATACAGTCGATATTCAACTCTAAAATCCAAACATAAAGTCCTTGGTTCAATCATAACAATTATTATTAATCAAAATGCTCTGGCCAGAGACTTTGACTTTGAGTTGACTTTAGTTGACTGTGATACTAACCTCGTCAGTGTTTTAAATCTCGGATTTTGGCCAATATCTCGGGAAAATATCTCGGCTATCTCGGGCGATATTTAAAACACTTATAACTAAATAGGCTGCCAAATCTCGGATTTTGGCTGATATCTCGGATTTTTCATCTCGGCCATCTCGGGGAGATTTAAAAGCCTGAACCTCGTATAACTAAGAAAACCAATCTTCCTTTGAATAGTGCTTCACTTCCAATAGTTTTACTTGAACCAACTGTAGTCACTCGATGGACGTCGTGCCATAATTAAACAATAATTAAAGTGGAGCTTTCATATTGGAGATCTACAGTATTCTCAAGTCGAGAGAATTATGTAAACCAATCACATCGATATTTTCTGTTTGACCTTAGTTATATTAACCAACATAAAACTATCGAATGAGCCATTCCATTGTTATCCAATAATATCAGTACGTAACCCTTTGGTGTCCCCAGCAGCCATGAGTAAAACACTGCCCAACATTTGAAGAGAGTTACGTACTCTAGTTTTAGTGGATGTATCATATCCAATCTCGATACATCTTGACTAGGAATATTTAAGATTGTATATTCATTTTCATTGTGATAAATTATTCATGATCACAACACTTCGTAACTACTATCACAAAACATACCATTTATGGATATTCTATTAGATATAATTTTAATTAATCTAATTAATATAACACATTATATCAAGTATATAATAGAAAAAAAACACCTCTTATTTCAAACAGGATAGGTTATCAAGTTAGATATATGTAACAAATTACATAATTGCCCCTATATCATATCTCTAACTTACATTTATGTGTGTGCGTGCACCTGTAACAGTATAATGTGTACATAATATGACGTGCCCATATATAGATGATGGGATTTACACCACAACGGACATGTTAACCTCTCGTGTACGCTAATGTATTGTTTATATATATATATATATGCATCAAATTATTTTATAAATAAATATACATATATATATACATATAAATTTAATTATATATTTATTACAAAATATTGGTTATAAATTGTTTATATAAATAATTTATGAAATATATGTATGTATGTATGTATATAAAATTAAATTTTCAAAATTATTTAAAATATTAATCTATAGAATAATTAAAACCTTTGGCATATATTATGAAAACAAAAAATTAATTTTTTAATATATATACATTGATATATTATATATATAAACATATAGCTATCTAATCAATTAATATATAAATATATAATAATAATATATATTTTATTAAATACGTATATTTGGTACCACCCACGGCTTAAAGAAAAAAATTATTTTATTTTCGGCTTAAATAATTTTTAAATAAAATATACTTTAAAAATTAAAATCCATGCGTATTTAATAAATAAAAATAGCTAAAAATCGTACCTAAAATCGAAATGCATATTTTAATAACAAATAAAAAATTTTCAAAAAATTATATTATTTATAAATGTGGTATAGAAATATTTTGTTTATTTAGCTAATTTTAAATCAAATAAATAATTTTAAATGCTTATATATATAAATAATTTTTTTTTGTTGCGGAATAATTTTAGTAATGTATAGAATAAATTTAAAAAACTAAATGCATATATCACATGAATTAATATTTTATAATTAAGTTTAATTGATAAAATGATTTAATAATAATATATTTTAATAATAATAAATTTTTTTTTTATCATTAGGCCGTGAGTTATAAGAAGACTTCTATACAAAAAATTATACACATATATATATGTATAATCATCGACGTGTGACAATACAACAATATACCGATACGTGGTACGGTATATCTCACTAACATGTGAATGATTGATTAACTAAGCAATTAAAAACATTAATAAATTTGAAGCCTACCTCTGACTAAGGCCTAGAGATCACACTTTGAAATGATGAAATGACTCCTTGAATCAAATTCCAAGTTCTAGAGTTGCTCGTTCCCGAATTGCTTTACTACCGACATTCGAATTATAGAATTTTGATATAATTTTGTACTTGGATTTTTGTGGTTTATAGAGAATGGTTGCTGGTCGAAAATCACAGAAAGAGAGGAGAGAATAAACATCCAAAGAATGGTGTAGAGAGTGGTATATAAATAGGAAATCAAATTGAGACAAAAGTATATTACATCCTTATATCTCTCTTATCAATTCCATCCTTTTAACCATTCAAAAGTCTCCTTCTTTAGCCAACATTTGGCCGGCCTATCCAAACCATTTCTGGCTGAAATTTTCATGCCTCATGTGGGCCTCAAAACCAATTCAAGCGCAAATAATGTCTGTTGCATTTAAATCCAAATTTAAACATGTACCGATATCGTTTATCGATTGATATATCTATAACTATTATAAATACATTGTTTAACATTGTTCAATACATCAAATACAAAATTTTATTATTAATATTTCATAAATATTAATTAATTTGTTTAATCCATAACAATTCAAATATTAACATTTATACGTCGCTTAACAGGTGCTGTGACAGTATGGTCAAATTTATCACTTGCTCGGTTTCAGTAAAATTCAATTTTACTGCATTAAGCGTTACCCGGTAGTGACAATTATTTACACAAATTGGCTTCTTTGTAACTCATTAATGGTTAAGGTGTCTATATCCTTAGATTCCTCAATAGAACAAACAACATAATCAAACTTTGGAGCCATGGATGTCAAAAAAATTTCAACAACATCAGTATCACTCTTGTTCTTACCATTTGCTTTCATCTTGATGGCAATAGTAAGAGTTCGAGCAAAAAGCTCATTTACAGATTCTCTAGTTTTCATATGGAGAATTTCAAACTCCTTTCTTTAGAGCTTGCAATTGTACACATTTGACTCGTATTGTACCTTGACATTTCTGTTTCAATGAATCTCATATGCTCTTAGCCTTGTCCTTGTTGAGAATCGTCTCTAAGACCGAATGATCTAATGCTTGAAAGAGATAGTTTTTTTCTTCCAAATCTTTCAACTTCTGATCTTCAATGTTTTTCCTATGTGCATCTGTGAGAACAACGCCCTCTACTATTGCAGGAATTCCCGTCTCTATTTCCATAAGCATTGCCCAGTGATCATAATGTCCATCAAGTTTAGGAATTGTTGGCAGCACAAATGAGCTCTCATTCGACGTAAATTTCAATACAAAAAGAAGACTACTGCTTCTATGCTTAATAAGCCCCTGTGATGGGGCTCTGATACCAAATGATAGGAATCAAAAGAAAACTTATTGAAAGAAAGAGAATCTTTATTATTCAATTGAAGAACAAAGCAACTAGGCTTATACAACCTTACAAAAAAAGAACATGAAACATTCAAAGATCCTAAAGATGTGGAAAACTAAGCCTTAAGAATAGGCATTTATTAACAAGTTAATAACCGATTCAAATAATAAAATATCTAACAACCATAGACGTTCACTAATGCTAGCTGGATAATGAACGAAGATTTCAATTTATGCTATCTTTGTGTACACTCTCAAGTGATTCGATCTGAGTTATTGACCAAAGCGGAGATAGTTTCCGAGACAAGCTTACAAATTGTTATAATCGAAAGAACATAGATTGAAAAGGATTGCTTGCTTCGATTAAAGGACGATTTGGAAAAATTAATCGGCAAATACAAACGTTCGATTCTCAAATGTTTAAGTTAAAGCAAACAAACACTAATAGCTTTGAAGGTGAAATGTAGTTGGTAAGCTTAACTAATTTGCATTTGTTTATGATATTTTACCCTTTTTTGAATACTTTGTTTCATTTTTTAGGGCATCCGCATATAAAATTTTCAAACAAGTCAACATTCGCAAAAATAAAATAGCACCACATTTTCATCAGTTTATACATGTTTATGATACACTTGTTGAGCATCAAAAATGGAAATCCTCACTTTAAAAAATTATTCAAGGAGTGCAATCATATAGATCAAGAAGCAAAGCGTAGAGAGTCGAAGAAACCTTTAGTCTCGGTGAATCACAAGGAAATCAAAGTACGGATTTAGAAGATCAACCAACTCTGGTTGAAGATGATTTTGTTAGGACTTCGAGATCTAAAGCAAGAAAGAAGAAACAGGCTGCTAGTGTGCTGCATGTTAGAATAGAAAGTCTTTTACAGACGTTTAAAGATAGATATAATCGTGCGATCAAAATTCGAGTTCCTCGACACTAAGAAAGAATTATAAAGTTAGAATGACTTATTGGTGGGGAAAAACAAAGAGATGAGGATGCACTAATGTTATTAGACACATCGAATTTGATTGAAAAATAATTAGCTTATGTTGAAATAAAGAGGTGAAATTTTGAGAAGTAGAAGTGGAAAGGACAGTAGTATTTTTTATAACTTTAGACTATCGTACCTTTTGATTTTGAGTTAGTGATGTATCACTTTTGAGTTTCTATTTAAATTAATCAAGTTTATTTCAATTTTTAGGACAACAAATGAAATTTAAAAAAATTGTGATAACATTAATAACTTGTAGTACAACAAAAATAAATTACAATAACAATGCAGTTCGCCCAAAAAGTTTCAAATATGATTTACTATATAATTTTGAAGTCTAAGGTGCAGGTGAACACTATGATATGTCATTTGTTGAGAAACATGAAGCTCGAAATCCTATGTGCTTTCTATCATATCTTTACGCCATATATCTGGTTAGACGTAGCAGTTTCGTAGTCAAAGTCTTTTATGTTAGATTTCAGTCGTACAATATTTCCATATTAAAGAAGATTTAGATTTGGAAAATGTTGTTGATTTCGCTTATACAATATCTCATATTACAAAAGATTTAGAAGATATTTGAGTTAACGTGAAATAACGACTCAAATATATTGCCTCTTTTATTGAATCAAAGAAGGCAATAAATTATTTACATGAGAATGAGATTTTATTTTGAAAGAATGAAGTAATCAATTTGTTCCCTAATCAGCTGATTAAAGAAGTCATTTTATCATGCTACTGCATATTGAAGGAAACTAGAAAAATCAAATAGATAATTGTTTCCCATATGTATAGGAGAATTAATGAGGTATTGATTTATGGTTACAAATCAATTACTTCAATCTTAAGTGATAATCTTTATATAAAGATAGTCATTCGTTAGAGATTATGAGAATCCTCTCAAGTAGTATTTTCTTCATATTTCTCTTCTTAACCTCCATTATCAATCTTGTAAAAAAATTCCTTTCTTAGAATGTAATAAAATCTCATCTCTCCAAGGTGGACGTACACTATCTCGTGATCTGTGTAGTTAATCCGCCACTATTACCCCGCTATAACCCTGCTATATCTCATAGCGGATTTCTACCACTAGAATTTTTCCATATAGCCCCAAATATAGCCTTTCCGCTTTAAGCCCCGTTATTTCCGCTATATCCCGTTATTCCCGCTATATTCCGTTATTTCCACTATATTTTTTAAAAGAAATGAATTGAAAAATGGCATTTATACATTATAAAAATTATGAAATTAATTTATCTAATTTAATTTTTAATATATTTTCAGAAATGAAAATACTCTAATATTCTACTAAATTCAATTATGTTATATAACAGTTTTACGTTTATTACAGTATATTCGCATAGGTTTTATTTAATATTATTTATGTATTAATTATAATTCAATTGAATGTTAATTTTTCATTTAATTATCATTTATATATTTTTAAAAACATTAAATACGAGTTTTATATGCTATTTTAGAGTCATCCGCTATATCCCGCTATATCCTCGCTGTATCCCCGCTATGACTTTTTGCACCTCCACCGCATTGAATCTGCCGAGCGCTTTAACTGCACAGCTCATGATAGTGTAATTACTATAAATCATATGTGTGACCTTCTTTTCTATTTGTGCATCTGCGATCTGTTGTTGCCAATTTTTTGGATATTTGTTATTATTTGTTTTATCACACTACAACATAATCTTACTTCCACATGCGTTTGGGTTGATTTGTAATCATTTGTGCGAATTTATCACATAGTCTGGTATCAGAGCATTTATGGTTTTTGTTGAAGCCTAGGGCTAGAAGGTGTTCGATAAAATTTTAGGATCTGTAGAAGCTAGTGAGGAGGTTAGACCTACCCAAGGGTATGCACCCTATACAAGGGGTTCATATGTAGCATCTGTTTCGTAGTTGACTATAGAGAAGTGAAACAGATATAATGATTTTGAGAAGTGGCAGTGGAAGATAAAGGTGGTGTTGAGAAGAAATCGTGTTCATTAGGTTGTGTTTGGCACAGAACGTTATCCACAAATATCTCAGAATTGGAAAGGAAAGATATGAAAGAATGAGTCTTTACTACCCATGGGTGAGAACGTCATCCCATAGGTTAGTACTGAAACTACCACTAGAGGCTTGTAGAAGAAATTGGAGGACCTTTACATGAAGAAGTCACTCACAAATAGACTAATTTTGTTGAAGACTTCCTTCACTTACAAGATATAGGAAGGTACGTCGTTGAAAGCACATCTTAACTTCTTCGATTACTTGATGATGAAGAAGAAAGCTGTTGATCTAAATGTGGATGAAGAGCTAAAGGGTACGGTGGTATTGTGCTCACTTCTAGAGCGATACACGGTATTCGCTAACAGCTTGATCTATGGCAAAAGCATACTGACTTTAGAAGATGTGAAGACGGGACTCTTGAGTGAAGAGTTGAGGGATCAGATGAAATTTATGAACGAAAGTGGAGAAGCTGGCAGTAGTTAGGGTTTGTTCGTAGAGAGAGGAAGAAAGGAGAAGAAAGAGAATAATTTCAAAGGGCGTTCCAAGTCGAGGAAGCCTGGAAATGGTTCGAGAGGCAAGTTTAGAGATAATATGTATCATCATTATAAGAAGCATGACTACTGTCAGAAAGATTGTCCATATTTGAGAAAGTGAAATGAAGCAAATGTTGTTTATCTATTGTGGTGGAGAAGGTTGTTTCTGATGATGTGTTAACTGCATCTAATTCTGACATATCAGACCATTGGGTATTGGATTCAGGGATGTCTTTCCATATGACGTCTAGGAAGGAGTATTTCTATGCTTATGAAGGTAATGAGGGAAGTGCCATATTGATGGGGAACGTTGCTACTTGCAAGTCAATAGGAGAAGGAGTAGTGCGTATTTGCATGCATGATGGTGTGGTGTGCACTATTAGTGGAGTCTGCTAAGGAAATCTCTTCGGACATTGGGTCAGCTAGCATCTTTGGCTTGCAGGATTACGATATAGTCGGATAGTTGAAGGTGGCATGTTGTGCTCTTGTATTGATGAATGGAGTGATGGTTTGGAATCTTATCTCCTGAAGGAAACTACAGTTCATAGAGAGTTGTGTATTTTCGTAGGTCACGAGCTTTGGATACCACTAGACTTTGATATCTAACATTAGGTCATGTTTCGAGGAAGAACTTGGAGCTGCTTCATAGAAGAAAGATGATCAAGGGTGAAGCTTTAACCATTTGGAATTTTTCCATGAGTGTGTACTAGGGAAGAAGACGAAGGATTCTTTTGGTGTTGGTAGACATGAGTCCAAAGGAGTAGTAGAGTATGTCCATACGGATGTTTGAGGACAAATAGCTATAGCTTATATAGGAGGAGCTAAGTATTTTATTTCTTTTATTGATAGCTACTCTCGGAAGTTTTGAGTGTTTGTGATGAAAGCTAAGATGGAGTCGTTTGAGAAGTTTGAGAATGAAGTAAGAAGGAAGTTAAAGGCCCTGAGATCCGACAATGGTAGCGAGTTTTTTATTAAGGAGTTCACAGATTTCTGTAAACAGCATGAAATTCAAAGACACTTCATGATGTGCACGTAAAAGTGTATATTTTTACTCACATGTTTAATCTTCTTTTATTAGAATAAGTGAGCATATTAAGGTAATTCAAATGTTTGAACCAAAATCTAAATTGTTTCAAACCATTATTCATTCATCTTCATTTGAGGGGAAAATGGTAATTTTATGTATGAACTAATTTTAAGAAAATTTATTTGCACAATTTTATTTTTATTTGTAGTAAATTGAATGCAAATTGGATGGAGCTTGATGGATGTATGCATGCACATATGCTGAAAGCAAATGAAGAAAGAAAATAAAAGAATTCAAGAAACATGGAGGAGCCCACATGCCCACAAACTAATGGTTCATAATTAAAATCACATGCACATGTTAATAAAGACTTAAAGGCATGTTAGTGGGGATTAATTAATTCTCTAATGATTACTAGGATGTTACATTATCTAAAAAGTATTTTTGGTACGGTTTAAAGCATGTATAAATACCCCTTACGTTTTATTTAACCATCTTCCTCTATTTTATGCAAGTTGTAGCCATAAATCAATGATAAATAAAATGTCTTTTTAATGGCTTCTTAGCCTTCTTATTTGCTTTTGTTTACATGTTCTTTTCTCTTATTCTATTTTTATTTTGTGCTCTCTTATTTAGTTAGAATAGATTCAATTCTTACAATTAGTTTAGTTTTATTTCATGCAAGTAGTTAGCTCTCTTTTCTTCTAATTTGCTCTCATGTTCCTTGTTTTTTATGTTGAAATCACTTTATGTTAACATGTATTCAAATATGAGAAGCTAAACCCCTTAAATTTAGGGGTAATGAAGCTCTCATGAAACATATTAAACTAACATAATGATTTCATTTATGATCTCTCTTTTGTGCTTAATGAAAATTATGAATGACGCTAGTTTATGTTTTATTTTTTAGTGAATTTGATAGTCTTTGTTGACATCTCAAATAAGCTATGCTTAATCCAATATAAACATAAACTATTTGATCATTTGCCTAAGTATTTTGATGATGAAAGTCAAACTAGAATCAAAAATTGATGATCTATATTACTAGTTCATAGTAAATAGATCATGCTTAAAATAAATTTCATTTTTAATTTCATGTCATTTTCATGAGAATTTATAAGTGAGTTTGAATGGTGTGTTAGAGTTTGATGATTAAAGTTGTGCTAATTAATAGCACAAATAAATCATACTTATAATAAGCACATAATTTATCTATAACCTTTCCTTTTAATTTTAAGTAGAAATGATGTGTTGATTTGTATGAATGATTGAAAGTGGATTTGCCTCTAAATTGCTTCTTAATCTCATAGTTTTATTCACTTTTGCTCTAGTTTATTTTCTATAATTTTCTTACTGTAAAAAACTTCAATACTTAGGGCTAATTTGATTGAGTAATATTGGAATTTAATTTTTTCCCCGTGGATCGACCCATACTCACATATGTAATACAATTGTACGCCGTGCGCTTTCGGTTTTTTATAACGATTATATTTTTCGACGGTTTTCTAATCGATGAGAAATCCGTCGTTAAACAAGTTTTTGGTGCCGTTGCCGGGGAAAGAAATTTATTTTAATTTTACTCTTCGAATTATTTTATTTTGTTTAGTATTAGTCTTCTAAAAAAAGATTTTTTCATTGCATTAGTTTTCTTGCATTGCATTTTGTAATTTTGTTTTCATTCTTCATCTTAGTCTTACACTACATCTCTATCCATTTTATGACCATTTCATTGTTGCATTTTGTTTTGTTCACTGTTCTTTGCATTTTCTATTTTCCATAGTTCACTATTCTTAGTGCTACAACCATACTTCATTACAAACATTGCCACAACAAGTGTTGCCATTCTAGTTTCAATTTTTGTTATTACATTCTCTAATACATTTTCATGCTCTGTTTGTTAAATCCATCTAAATAAACCTCTACATCACTTCCTCTCAACTCAGCCAAACATTCCATCACCATAAAATCTTTATTCAACCTGCCTTCATCGCCTTAACCAATGCCTCAGCAAAATCTTCAGCAATCATTTACTACCTCTGCTGATGTAGCCCAGAAGGATGCCCAGAATGATAGAGGGTTAGGTCGCGTATGACCTAACTAAGCTTTTAAGTCGTTACTGGTTGATGAAGCAAAAATTGGTAAAGTGTTAGGTCGCGAACGACCTAACAAGGCCTTTAGGTCGCACCAACGATCTACTGAAGAACTACGAGCTAACAAGGAGGCTAGCGAGTTAGCAATGTGTGAGGATTGGCGGGAAGCTGAAGTGTTAGGTCGCGAACGACCTAACGTATCTTTTAGGTCAGAGCTATGACCTAACAGTCTGAAGAGAAAGGAGATACGACTTAACATGTTTTTAACTCGTGTACGACTTAACGAGTTGGAAGATAGGTCGCAGGAAGGACTTAACGAGTTAACTCGTGTACGACCTAACGAATTGGAAGATAGGTCGCTCGAACAACTTACCGAGTTAAAAGTGCTACGGGTTAAAATGAAACGACCTATACTAAGTCGCAGGAAAATATCTTGACCTAAGTTAGGTCGCAAGAACTTAGGTCGCATAAAGAGGGTTCAGATGCCAGGGTTCTTAAGTCGTGTGAAGATGTTATGTTCTTAAGTCGCGAAGTTTTAAGTCGTACAGACTTAGGTCGCGGAGTTATGCGTCTTAAGTCGCAAAGTCTCATTTTAGGTCGCTGAAGCTTGTTGCCGTTGATTCTTCTGTGAGTTAATCTCTACCGCTGATATCTTAAGTCGTTGGGTGTTAAGTCGCGAAAGCTTGTAGCCGAGGATCTTGATGTCGCGTCAATCTGAACCGTTGATGATGAGCCGTTTTATCTTTGAGTCGTTTGTGTCTTTTTTAGTTCGTACCTGTTTTGTAAGTCGTCATCTATAGGTCGTTTCCGACCTAAGTACTTGTAATTTTTGAAGTTTTTGTGTGTGTTGAGTTGTAACTACTATAAATAGTGCGTGAGTCTCATTTGTAAAAGGTTATTGATTTTTGAATAAAATTCTCTTTTGATTGATGTGTGCTTTCATTTAAATTGGTAGTTGAGTGTAATCTCCTCTTTCGGATAATCAAGTGCGCTCGATTCAACGATTGTAGAAGCCGATTCGCGGAATCTAGTGCGCTAGATCAACGCTCGAAGAATTGAAGATCTTTGAACCCGGTATCGTGCGCGATCAACGAGTTCGGGATAGCTAGAGTTCGGTATCTTCGGATCAATGAATTCGGGCAATTCAGTATCTTCCAATCCATCGATTACTACATTCAACAATCTACATTGTTTTTGTAATATCCGCTGCGTCATTTGGTATCAGAGCTTGTTCTAGCCAATCATAGCTAGATCGAAACTTGGAGCCTAATCTTTTTGGAGAATTTGAAGTTTGAAGTGTAGACCGAGCATCATTGCATTGTCTAGCCGAGAATTGTGATTTGGAGAAGTTGTGTTCATCGTGTTCATCGCAATTTGCAACAAAGTGGAAGTTTTCGATCCGTTTCATTTTGGATCAAAGTTCGAAAAGTGTTTGAATTTTGAAGTGTTTAAGAAATTGTGAAGATTTCAATCATGCCACCAAGGAGAGCCAATCGACATCAAAACGTTGAAGCTTTGTATAGAAGAGAAGAGGCTGATGAGATGGAGCAAAGAATCAATGAAAACTTTAGTGAAAAGCTTAACGAAGGAATTGGTCGGTTAGAGAAGCTTATGACGGAGATGAATCAAAATTGGAGAATGGTTTCACCTGAATCTAACCATGGGGGAAGTAGAGTCTCGCCACATTCCAATCGAGACAGAAGTGTTGAAAATGATCAAGGGCGTGGGAGGAACGTGAATGATCGTGAATGGAGGAATGTAGATAGAAAGGATGATGGTGGAAGACGTAATGGTAGTAGAGATGTGGGTGGACGAGATAGACAACGATATACATCTGATTTTGAAGAGGAGTATGATGGTGGTAGTGTTCGAGGACAAGGACGAGGACAAGGAAGAAATTACTCTGAGTATGATCACAAGTGGCAGTCGGGGATGAAGACTGAAATTCCTGAATTCAAAGGTGGTATGCAAGCGGAGGAGTTTCTAGATTGGGTAGCTAATGTTGAAGAGATTTTTGACTTCAAAGAAGTTCCAGAACATTGTAGAGTGAAGTTGGTTGTTACAAGGTTGAGGGGTAGAGCTTTGGCGTGGTGGCAGAAAACCAAACTTACACGTGAACGGATGGGGAAGTCGAAGATTGAATCTTGGGAGAAGATGAAGAAATTGATGAAAGCGACATTCTTACCTTATAATTATCAATCGCTTATGTATCAGAGGTTGCAGAACTTGAGACAAGGAACGAAATCTGTGAATGACTATGCTGATGAATTCTATCAACTTATTGCAAGGAATGATATTATGGAAACGGAAGTGCAGCTGACATCTAGATTCATTGGGGGATTGCGAATGCAGATTCAGGATATGGTTAATATGTTCGATCCAAGATCTGTAGCGGAAGCACATCAGAAAGCGTTGGCTTGGGAGAAACAGGGACGACGAGGAATTGGTGTGTTTACTAATTCTAACAATCAAGTGAAGGGTGTTGGTGGAAGTTCTAATGTTTCTAAACCTATCAGTAGACCAGTAGTGAAGGAGGCTGAGAAGACAAAGATTAACAACGGTTTCAAATGTTACAATTGTCAGGAATTTGGTCATAAAAGTAGCGAATGTCCAAAACCGAAGAAGAGATCTATGATAGCGGAGGTTGAGGATGAGGATGAAGAAGCTGAATGTTCCAATTCACCACCTGATGAGGAGGAAGAAGAAGCGACGGGAGACGAAGGTTACAATCTAATGATGAAGAGGTCCTGTTTAACACCAAAGCAAGAGGAGGATTGTAGTTGGTTGAGGAGCAATATTTTTCAGTCAACATGTACCATTCTGGGGAAAGTTTGCAAATTTGTTATTGATGCTGGAAGCTGTGATAATATAATTTCGTCAGAACCTGTGAGGAAGTTGGCATTGAAGACTGAGAAACATCCGAAACCGTACAAGCTAGCTTGGTTGAGGAAAGGCGGGGAGGTGAAGGTTGGACGAAGGGCTCGTGTGAAGTTTTCAATTGGGAAGAAATATAAAGACGAAATCTGGTGTGATGTGGTAGATATGGATGTCTGTCATTTGTTGCTGGGGAGACCATGGCAGTATGATAGGGCGGTGCAACATGATGGGCGTACCAACAGTTACAGTTTCATGTTTGAAGGCACAAAGATTACTCTAGTTCCAAAGAAGCGACAACAGGAGGAAAACAAGTTGGAGGAGATTGAAGAGCTCAAAACTTTGTTATCTTTGAAGGAGTTTGTGAAGGAAGTAGAGGAGGAGCTTGAAGTATTTTTATTGATTGGGCGTGAGAGCAAAGAAGAGGTTGAAATTCCAGAAGAAGTTAAACCAGTTCTGAAAGAATTTGACGATGTATTTCCAGAAGAGTTACCAACGGAGTTACCGCCATTGAGGGACATTCAACATCAAATCGATCTTGTTCTAGGAGCTGTATTACCTCAATGACCACATTATCGAATGAGTCCAAAGGAACATGAAGAGTTGCGGAGGCAGGTAGAGGAATTGCTTGAGCAGGGGCGTGTGTAGGAGAGTCTGAGTCCTTGTGCTGTACCAGCTTTATTGGTACCCAAGAAGGATGGGACGTGGAGGATGTGCACAGATAGTAGAGTATTGAATAAGATTACTGTGAGATATAGATTTCCGATGCCGAGGCTTGATGATTTGTTGGATCAGTTGAGCGGAGCTACTATGTTTTCGAAGATTGATTTGAAGAGCGGGTATCATCAAATTCGTATCAGACCGGGTGATGAGTGGAAGACTGCTTTTAAAACCAGGGAGGGTCTATACGAATGGTTGGTTATGCCATTTGGCTTATCAAATGCACCGAGTACTTTCATGAGGGTGATGAATCAGATTTTTCGACCATTCATTGGGAAGTTTGTAGTGGTATATTTCGATGATATTTTGATTTACAGTGGGAGTCCAGAGGAACATTTGAATCATCTTAGAGAAGTGCTGATGATATTGCGACAAGAACAGTTTTATGCTACAATGAAGAAATGCGTGTTCATGACGCATAGTGTTTTATTTCTGGGGTATGTTGTATCGGAAGAAGGAATACAGGTTGACCAAAGTAAAGTCGAAGCGATTAGAGATTGGCCACAGCCCAAGACAATAACTAAAGTATGTAGTTTTCACGGGTCGGCTTCATTTTATAGAAGGTTTATTCCACACTTTAGTAGTGTGATGGCGCCTGTTACAGATTGCATGAAAGGTAAACAGTTTACATGGACGGAGGAAGTAGGAATTGCTTTTGAACGAATCAAGGAGTTGTTGACGACAGCGCCAATCCTAGCATTACCTGATTTTCAGTTGTTGTTTGAACTACATACTAATGCGTCAAAGGTTGGGATTGGAGGAGTGTTGAGTCAAAGGGGTCGTCCTATTGCATATTTCAGTGAGAAGTTGTCAGGAGCGAAGGTGCAGTACAGTACATATGATGTGGAGTTTTATGCTGTTGTGCAATCTATTAAACACTTGAGACATTATCTATTCCAGAAAGAGTTTTTTTTGTATACTGATCATGAAGCATTGAAGCATTTGCAAGGGCAAGACAAGATTTCAGCGAGACATGCATCGTGGATTGCATATCTACAACAGTTTACTTTCGTTGTTAAACACAAGTCAGGGGTGACGAATCGAGTGGCTGATGCTTTAAGTAGGAGGAGTCATTTGTTGACGACAATGAAAGTTGAGGTGACTGGGTTTGAATTATTGCCGGAGCAGATTGCAGAAGACTCTTATTTTAAGAAATTTGTTGAAAGGGACAATGAAGGGAAGACTGATGAGTTTATGATGGTTGATGGTTTTCTTTTTAAAGGAAATCGATTGTGCATACCGGAAGGTAGTCTGAGAATGAAGATTATCAAGGAGTTACACGAAGAGGGACATGTTGGGAGAGACCGTACCTTACAGTCGATTTCACAGTCTTACTTTTGGCCATCGATGAGGAAAGAAGTGGAGAGGTTTGTGGAGCGATGTCATATTTGTCAGGTTTCGAAAGGAACTGAGACTAATGCTGGTTTATATATGCCGTTACCGGTACCAACTAAACCATGGGTTGATGTGAGTATGGACTTTGTTTTGGGTTTGCCTAGAACTCAAAGGGGAAATGATTCTATATTTGTTGTGATGGACAGATTTTCAAAGATGGCACACTTTATTGCTTGTAAGAAGACGGCGGATGCTGTTCATGTTGCTCAATTGTTTTTCAAGGAGATCTATCGACTTCATGGATTGACAGAATCTATTGTGTCGGATAGAGATACTCGATTTATGAGTCACTTTTGGTTGAGTTTGTGGAAAATGGTGGGAACGAAACTGAAGTTTAGTAGTGCTTATCATCCGCAAACGGATGGACAGACCGAGGTTGTGAACCGATCGTTGGAAAATTTGTTGAGGTGTCTTGTACAAGATAATCTGAAGAGTTGGGATATAAAGTTATGCCAGGCAGAGTTTGCCCATAATCATGCTGTGAATCGTAGTACTGGGTTCAGTCCATTCCAGATTGTTTATTCGAGCTTACCAAAAGGGCCGTTGGATTTAACGGTAATACCACACTCAGAGGGGGCAGTTAAGAAAGCTGCGGATTTTGTTGAGGGGTTGACGGAATGTCATAAAATCGTTCAGGAACGATTGGGAAAAGCAAATGAGAAGTATAAACGATCTGCAAATTTGAAGCGAAGGAGTGTTGAATTTCAAGAAGGTGATTTGGTTTATGCCGTGTTAACAAAAGATTGTTTTCCAGTGGGCGCTTATAACAAGTTGAAAGCTAGAAAAATCGGTCCGGTGGAAGTTGTGAAGCGAATTAATGAAAATGCTTACAAATTGAAACTGCCAGATGATGTGTATACGTCTGACGTATTCAATGTCAAACATCTCGTACCATATCACGGGGATGAATTTGTTGTGGAGGAAGAGAGTACAAATTCGAGGTCGAATTTTTCTCAACCTGGGGAGGATGATGTAGCCCAGAAGGATGCCCAGAATGATGAAGGGTTAGGTCGCGTACGACCTAACGAAGCTTTTAAGTCGTTACTGGTTGATGAAGCAAAAATTGGTAAAGTGTTAGGTCGCGAACGACCTAACAAGGCCTTTAGGTCGCACCAACGATCTACTGAAGAACTACGAGCTAACAAGGAGGCTAGCGAGTTAGCAGTGTGTGAGGATTGGCGGGGAGCTGAAGTGTTAGGTCGCGAACGACCTAACATATCTTTTAGGTCAGAGCTACGACCTAACAGTCTGAAGAGAAAGGAGATACGACTTAACATGTTTTTAACTCGTGTACGACTTAACGAGTTGGAAGATAGGTCGCAGGAAGGACTTAACGAGTTAACTCGTGTACGACCTAACGAATTGGAAGATAGGTCGCTCGAATAACTTACCGAGTTAAAAGTGCTACGGGTTAAAATGAAACGACCTATACTAAGTCGCAGGAAAATATCTCGACCTAAGTTAGGTCGCAAGAACTTAGGTCATATAAAGTGGGTTCAGATGCCAGGGTTCTTAAGTCGCGTGAAGATGCTATGTTCTTAAGTCGCGAAGTTTTAAGTTGTACAGACTTAGGTCGCGGAGTTATGCGTCTTAAGTCGCAAAGTCTCATTTTAGGTCGCTGAAGCTTGTTGCCGTTGATTCTTCTGTGAGTTAATCTCTACCGCTGATATCTTAAGTCGTTGGGTGTTAAGTCGCGAAAGCTTGTAGCCGAGGATCTTGATGCCGCGTCAATCTGAACCGTTGATGATGAGCCGTTTTATCTTTGAGTCGTTTGTGTCTTTTTTAGTTCGTACCTGTTTTGTAAGTCGTCATCTATAGGTCGTTTCCGACCTAAGTACTTGTAATTTTTGAAGTTTTTGTGTGTGTTGAGTTGTAACTACTATAAATAGTGCGTGAGTCTCATTTGTAAAAGGTTGTTGATTTTTGAATAAAATTCTCTTTTGATTGCTATGTGCTTTCATTTAAAAATTGGTAGTTGAGTGTAATCTCCTATCTCCTCTTTCGGATAATCGAGTGCGCTCGATTCAACGATTGTAGAAGCCGATTCGCGGAATCTAGTGCGCTAGATCAACGCTCGAAGAATTGAAGATCTTTGAACCCGGTATCATGCGCGATCAACGAGTTCGGGATAGCTAGAGTTCGGTATCTTCGGATCAACGAATTCGAGCAATTCAGTATCTTCCAATCCATCGATTACTACATTCAACAATCTACATTGTTTTTGTAATATCCGCTGCGTCATCTGCCAAAACCACATGCCTCGCCACAACCTGCACCTCCCCTCTGACAACCTGCTAACAACCCTCACCTCTAACAACAATCCATCCATCCACAAAACCACCAACCAGTCATCCTGCAACATCACCTCACAAACCCAAAACTCACCACCATCAACCAAAATCTGATCATCCTTACTGCAAATCCTCATCAACCAAGTACATCCCATTCCAACTTCAACCTCCTACACCACTGCTAACTACAACCATCCTTCAATAATCATCATCCATCCTTCAATCCCGAACAACAACCACCTCAAATCTAGCTACAACCAGAGCTATCTACCACTATAACCAATTGCACAAACCACCGCCGACAGTACCTCTCACTGCAACTCCACCTGAAATTAGACTTTCTTCACCAAAACAGTCAACCTCTGCCACCAGCACAGGACACACAAACTCCTGCAACTGCTTTCAGAAACACAAAACTGCATTCAATCTCCATATAACCACCATCTCCTATTCAACCAAACTACCCAAATCCAAGCAACCACCAACCACAATCAGCAGCTTGCAAGTTCGCCTACAACCATCACTACAACCCAACATACATCAGAATTTCACCTACAACCTTAATCGCGACCACCTGCAATCACCGCAATCTCCTCCTCTAAACACCAACACACAATCCCAAACTACATGGCTAGCTACCACCAGCCTTAACCATCCCACGACCTAATCAATACCTGAATCGCCTTTACAAATCTAAAATCCACCCGCAGCATACCCAAATAGCATCACCTACTACACCCTAACTCCCCACCACGATCTCCCCCGCACCCACGAACAACCGAAATCCCAAATTCCATAACCCACCAACAACCTGCTATAGAAACCTAAAATGCCACAACCTTCAATGTAACCTTCTTCGAACCAGCAATCCACCCACCTTATATCCCGCCACCTTTTGTTTCTCTTCTGATTTTTTCCCCTTCTTTCTCTAACTTCATTTTTGTTTATAAGTCACATCATCATCATCATCATCATTATTAATTTATTTTCTCTTTGATTTGGAATCGTTTTTTGAACAGAGGAGAAAAACGTGTTTTTTAGGGCAATTAGTGAAAGATTTAGGTTTATGGGCTGTCTTTGTTTTTTTTTTAAAATAAGTTTTTTCTTTTGTTTAGTTTCTTCTCTTAAAAAAAGAAGAAAAATCATTAAAAAAAATTGTTTTCAACTCTTTTTTAGGTTGCAAGAAATCAAAAGAAGAAGATTTGCTTCCTCTGCTTTGCTTGCCAAAAGAATCGCTGCTTTTTTTTTAAAAAAAGTTGCTAATAATCCTACATGCTCTAGTATCATGCTCTTATCTATTGATTTTATTTTCTTTGCATTGTTGGTTGCTTGCATTTCAAAAAATAAAAAAATAAAAACAAAATCAAATCTCATTCGTAGTGGCATTGTTAATACACGTTTAATTTCTGTTTTGCATTCATTTCAACTTGTTTTTATTTTCTAAGGGCAATACCCAACTTCACATAAGGTGGTGGATTTCATCACCCCTTCCTTGGCCTACAAATTGCAGTTCATCGTAGAATTTGACTAATAATAACGGTTAGACGTTTTCCTTAAGGGTGTCGCGAGCTCATCTAGGGCTTATTTGTGTCTTGACAAGTTGTCTTCTTTCAACAATATAATTTCTTGGTGTCTAGGCTACGGCAGATCAATAATCATTACAGTGATTCGTAAATATTATAGTGATTGTTTCTCTAAAGGTACTTAAACCTTCGGCGACATTGCTATGGTGATTCGTGGTACACCGATAACCCCTGTCTGTTACCTAGCTAAGAACTATTTTGTTTGATTAAGTCAAAATGTGATTATACAATTTTGGGTTAGGAGCTACTAAGGACAGAAAATTTGTAGTTAAGTCATTGCATTCATTTAGTTACATTAGTTCATGCATATATAAAAGAACAAAAAAAACAAAAGAATCCTAAAGGTATAAAAAATTTACATTCTAATTAACTTAGTTTTTAAACAAAAATCTCAGAAGAAAAAAAATATTTTCAAATATTTTCCTTTGAACAAAAAATATTAAAAAAATCAAATAAAATTAAAAAATTCCAAATACAAGCATTTTACTTAATTTAGTTTCTTTTTCTTAAACAAAAATCCTAAAGAAAGAAAAAAAATCATTTCTAAAAAGAAAAACTAAAAAAACAAAAACATTTTAAAAAAATAAAAATATATAAAAAAGAACAAAAATCAAATCTCCTTTTCGAAAATATATTAAATTCTTTTTGATAAATAATTTTCTTTTAAAGAAATAAAAGAAAAGAATATTTCGCTTCATTTCACTCTCTAAACCTTGTTTCAATCTCGTAACCTTGATTTTCATGTCTTTCTCTCCTTGATATTTTCACTTGTGCATGAGTACCTGCACTCATGACATAATGACAAATCGTTTAACTCGAACAAACGATCCTTCAACAATGGCTAATGAAAATGCCCCTCGAACTCTCGTGGATAGAATCTTTCCCGATAGAGTTTCTATTCCTTCTTGTACCACATTACCCTCCCCAATGGGTAATCACTTCCAAATTCATTCAAATCATATTGCCACGCTTTTGAAATTTGGCGATTTTGAACACGATGACCCATACATCTTCTTAACAAAATTAGAACAAGTATGTGCAACCATTAAACTCCAACAATTATGTGATGATGGAATCAAACTTCGGTTAATTCCATTCGCCCTTACCGATTATGTCGAAAAGTGGTTGTACAGCTTACCATCGAACTCAATCAAAACTTGGGACGAATTCGTTAAAGTTTTCTAAAACAAATTCTACCCTTTGGAAAAAACAACCAAAATAAGAAACGAAATTGTGAATTTTCATCAATTCAAGGGTGAACCTTTCAGAAAATACTTTGAAAGATTTAAAGAGCTTTTGATAAAATGTCAACACCATAATTTTTAAGAATGGACTCTTTGCCAAATCTTATACGGTGAACTTGAAAATTTCATGAACCATGCTTGAATCGATGTGCCAAGGCAATTTTCTCGCCCAACATCATGACGATACTTGGCAATTTCTTGAGAATTTGGCTGAAAAATCATCCCAATGGGAATGTTCAAACGAAAAATCCATTTATTCACGATCGAGCACACACTCGATAGGATCATCATTGGCTTTGGAAGCGAAAATCGATGCGATGATCATTGAGTTCGACAACGTTTTCTCATCCAATCAAATGAACCAAGCTTCCTATCTATTGTGTTATAAATGTAATGATCAGAATCACATCGCTGACCAGTGCCCTCATTCGATAGAACAACTCAATCCTTTTAACAATGTTAAGAATGATCCATTTTCTCCGACGTACAATCCCGATTGGAGAAATCATCCTAACTTTGCATGGAACTAAAATAATTCTAACACGAATTTGGTTCGTCCAAACCTTCAAGATTTCCGAACAATATTTCGAATCCTTCTTTTCAGCCCAACCACTTTCAACAAAATTGTGCCTCCATCTCAAAATCAACTACAACAATCTTTTGCTCCCCAAGACGATAAACGGTTGACTTAACTTGAGAAAAGTCTTAAAACTTTGGCTAAAGCAACCACTCAAAACCTCCCATTAAATAGCAATTTGCAAAATTTGTTAACCTCGTACATGCAGAATATGAGTCAATCAATTGCTAAATTTGAAATGCAAATGAATCAATTAGCCACTTCCGTAAGTGAACGTGAATGAGGCACATTCCTAAGTCAGCCAGTTCTGAACCCTAGAAGTCAAAACACGAACTAGAATCAAGCCCATGTTGTTCAAGACAGTAATGTGAACCAAATGAATGCTATCATGACTTTGCGTTCCGGTAAACAAATTGATAACCAAGTTGTCAATCCAAACGATTTACCGAAAGCTCCTCTTGACACTTCGAAAATGACAAGCGATTCTGAACAAAACATCGAATCAAATATCTAACCAAATTCCAATCCAAATTCTTCTTCTACTATAGTAGACCGACCTACTGAGTATCGAATTCCATTTCCACATCGCCTTCGACCCAAGAAACATTCCGGTCAAATGGAAAAGATGTTGGAAATTTTCAAACAAGTCAAAGTGAATATCCCTCATCTTGATATTGTTCGACAAGTCCCAACTTACGCTAAATTCTTGAAAGACTTGTGTACTCAAAAATGACACAGTCATGTACCTAAGAAAGTTTTCTTAGCTGCCGGTCTTAGCAAAGTTTTGTCTCAATCAATCCCCACAAAATACAAAGATCCTGGATGTTCGACGATCTCGTGTACGATAGGAGACAAGATGATTAATAAGTGCTTACTAGACTTGGGTGCGAGTGTCAATTTGATTCCTTATTCAGTTTACCAGCAACTTGGCTTGGGTGAACTAAAACCGACGAAAGTAACTCTTCAATTTTCCAATCATTCGATAAAGGAACTCATGGGAGAAATCGAGGACGTACTCATCAAAATCGGTCAATTCATATTCCCCATCAATTTCATCGTCCTTGAAACACAACTTGTGAACAATCCGACGAGTCAAATTACAAGATTCTAGGATGAACTTTCTTAGCCACTTCAAATGCCCTAATAAATTGTTGAAATGGTTAGATGAAAATTTCTTTTGGTAACATGACTTTGGTCTTAACATCTTCAATCTCGAAAATCAATCAAACGAACCACTTGACCAAATGTTGGAAGTTAGCTCCATTAAAGAAAATTTTGACAACGAAACAATTGACATTAACCACGACAGCGAGACCGAACACGAACTACTATTTTAAGATGATCCCAACGAGATCGTAAATGCACTTCAGTTTAAACCCCTCACTGTTGAGTCAGAACTTCAACCAAATTCTTTGATTAAGAAACCCCCTAGGTTGGAACTCAAACCTCTTCCTGATCACCACAAGTACGCATACTTAGGTGACAACGAAACGTTTCCTATCATAATCTCTTCAAATTTTCTCTTGATCAAGAAGCTTCCCTTCTTTCAATTTTATCGAAAAACAAAGAGGTAGTTGGATGGTTGATTACCGATATCAAGGGAATTAGTCACGTTCTTGTTCAACATCGCATCCGTTTAGTTGACGAAGCCAAGCCTGTTCGTGACACGCAATGAAGGCTTCACCTAAAAATGAAGGATGCAGTTTGAGGCGAAATTCTTAAGCTCCTTGATAATGGAATCATATATCCCATCTCTGGTAGTTCATGAGTTAGCCTAATTTATAATGTGCCTAAAAAGTCCGAACTTACCATTATCACGAACGACACTAACGAACTCATTCCAACTCGTAATCAAACAGGTTGGCGTGTCTGCATTGATTATCGAAAATTAAATGCTGCAACATGTAAATATCACTTTCTTCTTCCTTTCATCGACCAAATTCTTGAAAGATTGGCCGGCCACGAATTCTATTGCTTTCTTGATAGTTATTCTGGTTATAATCAAATTCCAATCGCACCCGAAGATCAAGAGAAAACGACTTTCACGTGTCCCTTTGGCACCTTTACATATGCCATTTGGCCTTTGCAACGCTCCAGCTTCTTTTCAAAGATGCATGGTCAGCATCTTTTCTGACATGATCGAATGCTTTTTGGAAGTGTTTATGGACGATTTTTCCATCTTTGGAAACTCTTTTTCCGAGTGCTTACACCATCTCGAGATGGTTCTGAATCGATGCAAGGACAAACACTTAACATTAAATTGGAGAAAAAAAATGTCATTTTATGGTCAAACATGACATTGTTCTTGGACATGTCATTTCAAACAAAGGCATTGAGGTAATAAAGAGAAAGTTGACGTAATTCAAAATCTACCCATTTCCAAATCTGTCAAGGACATTCATTCATTTCTAGGACACGCTGGTTTCTATCGACGCTTTGTGAAAGACTTTAGTAAATTGCTCGACCTCTGACGACTCTTCTTGGAAAAGATGTTCCATTTGACTTTAATTCTGACTGTGTTTCTGCTTTCGAACGTCTTAAAAATGAACTCATTTCCGCTCCCATCATTTGTTCACCCAATTGGGATCTTCCTTTCGAAATAATGTATGACGCTTCTAACTTTGCAG
Organism: Allium fistulosum; assembly: GCA_030737815.1. Classification (NCBI taxonomy): domain Eukaryota; kingdom Viridiplantae; phylum Streptophyta; class Magnoliopsida; order Asparagales; family Amaryllidaceae; genus Allium; species Allium fistulosum. Next base: position 1,123,005,264 of record CM060902.1, on the reverse strand, counting down.
TTGGTGCTGTTTTAGGACAACGCATCAACAAAATTCTTCATGTCATTTACTACGCTAGTATGACTTTAAACGATGCTTAAATCAATTACACAACCACTAAAAAGAGCTTTTAGCAGTAGTCTTTGCGCTCGAAAAGTTTCGACCTTATTTGATTGGCTCACACATTATGATTTACACCGACCACTCCGCTCTTATGTACCTTTTCTCTAAAAAGGATGATAAGTCTTGTTTGATCCGTTGGATCCTTTTACTTCAAGAATTTGACCTTATGATCAAAGACAAAAAAGGATCTGACAACATCATTGCTGATCACCTGTCTCGTCTTCCAAACGCACCACCTTCTTTTCCAATTAACGAGAACTTTCTTGATGAACAATTCTTTTCTGATTCCATCGATCCATGGTATGCCGATATAGTGAACTATTTAGTCACTAAGGAAACGCCTTCATTTTGGTCGAAACAAGATAAATACAAATTTATTTCCCAACTCAAGTATTTCTATTGGGATGATCCATACTTGTGTAAGTATTGTTCCAACCAAATCATTCGACGTTGCATCCTAGATTGCGAAATTAAGAGTGTTCTTTCATTTTGTCATAACCAAGCTTGTGGTGGTCACTTCGGTCCCAAGAAAACAATGGAAAAGGTGCTTCAATGTGGTTTTTACTGGCCAATGCTTTTGAAAGATGAATTTGTGATTTGTAAAACTTGTGATCGATGCCAAATGTTAGGAAAAATCTCTCGACGAAACATGATGCCTTTAAACCCCATTCTTACAATCAAAATCTTTAACGTTTGGGGTATTGAATTTATGGGACCGTTTCCCAACTCTTTTGGAGGTCTGCACATTCTTCTTGCGGTTGATTACGTCTCATTTCTGTAATCGATCATTTGAAACTTTAATGAAGAAATACTCGATAACCCACAAGTTATCCACTCCTTATCATCCTTAAACTTGTGGCCAAGTGGAAGTTTCAAACCGCCAAATCAAGCAAATTTTGGAGAAAACTGTAAATAAAAATCAAAAAGATTGATCACAAAAATTGACAGATGCTTTGGGCTTACAGAACTGCGTATAAAACCAATCTTAGGATATCTCCTTTTAGGCTAGTATATAGTAAAGCATGTCAGTTACCTATCGAACTTGAACATAAAGCATTGTGGGCGATTAAGAACATAAACTTTGATCTTGAAAAAGCTGGTGAAAATAGAAAATTGCAACTCAATGAATAAGAGGAGATTAGGAACAACGCATATGAAAATGAGAAAATTTACAAAGAAAGAACAAAAGTTTTTCATGACAAGTGAATCCTACGAAAAACATTTTCACCAAATCAAAAAGTTCTTTTGTATGAATCCCGACTTCATTTGTTCCTTGGGAAATTAAAATCAAGGTGGACAAGATCATACGTGGTACGTACTGTTTTCCCACATGGTGCCACAGAAATAGAAAATCCTAAGGATGGATCGATTTTTAAAGTCAATGGTCATCGTTTAAAACCTTACATGGATATGACAAAATGATTGAGAGGGGGAGCTCATGATTCTTCATGAGCCACACTATGTCTAGTAAGAAATTTTAACCCTCTCTTGTAAATATTTACATATTTTTCTATATTAAAATCGTTATATCATGCATTGACTGTGGGGACACAGTCAAAATCAAGTGTGATAGGGGAGTCTTATATTTATTTTGATTTTTCATGGTTTATTTTTTGCATTTTCTTTCCGATAAAAAAAATTTCCCAATTTTTTTTCTTTTCTTTTTAGCATATTGATTTACTTTTGAAGAAACACGATAGGATAAGTATACGTTTTTTGTTATTAGATTGAAATTTTTGAAAATTTACTTGTCTCAACAAAAATAAAAATAAAAGTTTGATTACAAGTAACTATGGTTTAACTAGTATATAGGAAGGTTCATGGGTGAAAATTATGAAGTATATCCTAATTGTAATCTTTGTTTAAAAAAGTGGTTGATTTAAAGTAAAGGTGACAACATTTTTGATCTTCTAAGTTAAGTGGTGCTAAAATTATTTTGCACAACTCTCTCATTTCAAAAAAAATATTTCATAAAATTAAGAAACACCTAGAGTCATGTGTTCATACGTAAGTGTGTACATTTGCCACACTCTGTACACTTCTCACGTAAACTCGGAAGGCAGTGCATGATCGGTATATCCGGCCTCAGTTTATTTGAGTTAGGTGTATAAAATTAAAATAATAATAATGAACACCTAGAGTCATGTTTTCGTATGCAAGTGTGTACACTCGCCATGCTCTGTACTCTTCTCACGTAAGCCCGAAAATCAGTGCATGATCAGTATATCTGGCCGCAGTTTATCTGAGTTAGGTGTGTAAATAATAATGTTAATATTTTTCAAAATAGAGAGAGCAAGCAATTAAAATCCAAGCACTATTTTCACTTATTTGATTTGAATTGTTATTCAAAAGAAATAAAAATGCCACTTTGCAAAACTTTGATAATCAACTAAAGGATTCATTTCATAGTAGCACTATATTATCAATCGAAACAACTAGCCAAACTAGAGTCTAATTGTGATGATAACTTAATTTTTGTTGGAAGTTTTGATGAGTAAAAAGGATAAAATTTCTTGATAATAACCAAAACTTATATTTAACTTACTCGTGTAAATTTAAAAGTAAATTCATCATTTGCAAATATTTTCAAAAACTTGCATCATGTAATCGCATTAGAATTTGCATATTGCATTTGGATTTTGTGGGTAGTATCCGCTAAAAACCATCACGAGACAACACTTGTCCTACTAGGGACACCTAGAGGTTTAATGGCTTGTTGCATACTTCCAATGCAATCGTGTTTCCTACGAAAACGAATTTATTCTAGTTTTAGTTTATTCGATGACGAATAAAAAGATAAGTGTGGGGGTATTTGATGTGCACGTAAAAGTGTATATTTTTACTTCCATATTTAATCTTCTTTTATTAGAATAAAAGGGCATATTAGGGTATTTTACATGTTTGAACCAAAATCTAATTTTTTTTTCAAATAATCATTCATTCATCTTCATTTGGGGGCAAAATGGTAAATTTGTGTGTGAATTAATTTTGAGAAAATTTATTTGCACAATTTTATTTTTATTTGTAGGAAATTGAGTGCAAATTGAATGGAGCTTCATGGATGTATGCATGCACATATGTTGAAAACAAATGAAGAAAGGAAATAAAAGAATTCATGCAACAAGAAGGAGCCCACACGCCCACTAACTAATGGTCCATAATTAAAATCATGTGCACATGTTAATGGAGACTTAAAGGCATATTAGTGGCGATTAATTAATTCCTAATGCTTACTTGGAGGTTACACTATCTCAAGGTCATTTTTGGTAGTCCCCTAAAATTGAATTAGGGTTTTAAGTATGTATAAATACCCCTTATGTTTCATGTAACCATCTTCCTCTCATTTATGCAAGCTGTAGCCACAAATCAATGATAAATAAAATGTCTTTTTAATGGCTTCTTAACCTTATTATTTACTTTTGTTTACATGTTCTTTTCTCTTATGCTATTTTTATTTTATGCTCTCTTATTTAGTTTACGCTTCTTTTATTTCATGTTAATAGAATAGATTTAATTCTTGCAATTATTTTAGTTTTATTTCATGCAAGTAGTTAGCTCTCTTTTCTTTTAATTAGCTCTAATTTTCCTTGTTTTTTATGTTGAAATCACTTTATGTTAACATGTATTCAAATATGAGAAGCTAAACCCCTTCAATTTAGGGGTAATGAAGCTCTCATGAAACATATTAAATTAACATAATGATTTCATTTATGATCACCCTTTTGTGCTTAATGGAAATTATGAATGATGGTGTTTCCTTTTTAGTGAAGTTGATAGTCTATATTGACGTTTCAAATAGGCTATGCTTAATCCAATATAAACATAAACTATTTGATCATTTTCCTAAGTGATTTTGATGATGAATGTCAAACTAGAATCAAAATTTGATGATCTATGTTACTAGTTCATAGTAAATAAATCATGCTTAAAATAGATTTCATTTTTAATTTCATGTCATTTTCATGAGAATTTATAAGTGGGTTTGAATAGTGTGTTTGAGTTTGATGATTTAAGTTGTGCTAATTAATAGCACAAATAAATCAAACTTATAATAAACACATCAATCATTTCTACTTAAAATTAAAAGGAGAGATTATAGATAAATTTTGTGTTGATTTATATGAATGATTAATGGTGGCTTTGCCTCTAAATTGCGCCTTAATTTCATAGTTTTGATCACTTTTGCTCTAGTTTATTTTCTATAGTTTTCTTAATTTAAAAAAACTTTAAAACTTTGGGCTAATTCGATTGAGTAATATTGGAAATTAATTCTTTCCATGTGGATCGACCCGTACTTTCATACGTACTACGATTGTATGCCATGTGCTTGCAGTTTTTTATAGCGATTATATTTTTCTGTGGTTTTCTAATCGATAGATCGTTAAACACTTCGCTACACACAGAGATCCGCAGTCAAAGGTATCGTTGAAAGGATGAATATAACTCTACTAGAGAAAGCTCATTATTTGAGATTGACAACGGGTTTATCTAAAGGCCTTTGGACTAAAGCTTTATCGATTGTGGCATATATTACCAATCGAATTCCATGCTCAGTAATTGATGGGAAGATTCAAGAGGAAAGGTGGAAAGGTACATCTATATATATTAGTTATATATGTATATTTGGTTTGAGAGATGAAGAAGTCCCTATATGGTTTAAAACAGTCGCCTAGTACCAATGATACAAGATGCTTGACTCATTTATTCTTACTCTTGGTTTTGATAGAAGCGTTAAAGATGCTTGCATTTATTTTAAATATATGGATGACGGTAACTGGATATATTTACTCTTGTATATGGACAATATGATAATCGTTTCCAAGGATAAATCCTAAATTGATAGGTTAAAATTGAATCTAAAGGAAAAATTCGAGATGAAAGACCTTGGAGAAGCAAAGAAGATTTTAGGGATGGAAACCCAAAGAGAGAAAGCTGAAGGTGTTGAGATTGACACAGAAAGAATATATCCAGAAAGTGCTTGCTCGGTTCAGCATGGAGAAGGCAAAGGCGATCAATACTCCCATGCCTTTGCACGTTCAGTTTAGAAAGAAGGGCTCTTCGATCTCAGGCGAAGAAAAAGCTTATATGGAAAAGGTACTTTTTGCTAGTATAGTTGGAAGCTTGATGTATGCTATGGTCTGCACGAGACCGGATATTACATAGTCGGTTCGTTTGGTTAGTAGCTATATGGCTAATTCGAAGAAACTGCATTGGGAAGCAGTGAAGTACGCTTTGAGGTATCTTAGAGGAACAACAGGTTATGGGCTAGTTTTTTACGGCAGGGAGAAAGATTTCAACTTGGTCGGATTTTGTGATTTTGATTATGCCGGAGACAGAGATCGAAGAAAATCAACCTCATGTTACGTCTTTACACTTGGAAAGACAGCTATTAGTTGGAGAGCAAGATAGCAGACTATAATCACCTTGTCTACTATAGAGGCAGAATTGATAGCTGTTGTTGAAGCAGCTAAAGAGACACTTTGTTTCAAGCGGTTGTTGTGTGATTTAGGCTTTGTTTATGGGAATATAGTAGTGACTTGCAACAGTCAAAGAACATAGAGGTAAGAGAGTCTTCCTTGTCTCTATGAATGAAGAAAAACATATACCTTTTTAGAAGATTTACACCAAGGAGAATGCAGCAGACATATTCACTAAGTCGTTGCATGTTGCAAAGTTAGAGCATTGCTCGAACTTCATTCGCTTGTTGAGGTACTAGGTGCCACATGATGGCACATGGGGAGAGTGAGGTTGTAGATGAAGATGTTTGTTTTCATTGTAGAGATTGATAGTTCCTACACGGAAAGGATACTTTCAACACTTTAATGGCGGACGGTAGCCTTTTCGGAGTTTGTTGACAAAGTTCAATAGAGATGATTATGTCGAAGCTCATTGGGAAAGTATCCATAGTGTCTTGTTTGAGAGTTGTCTGGAGTAAGAGGATGTAGGTGGAGTTGTTAGGCTTGCAATGTGGAGATTGTTAGATTTTGAAGATAAAATGTTTCCATATTAAAGAAGTTAGAAAATATTGTTGATTTCGGTGATACAATATTTCCAATTACCGAAGATTTGGAAGATATTTAGTTAAGTGAAATAATGACTCAAATATATTGCCTCTTTTATTAAATTAAAGAAGACAATGAATTATCTACATAAGAAGAAGAATTATTTTTGAGAGAATGAAGTAATCAAGTAATTCATTAATCAGCTGATTAAATAAGACATTTTATCAGGCACATGCATATTGAAGGAAACTAGAAAAATCAAATAAATAATCATTTTCCATATGAACAGGAAAATTGATGAGGCATTGATTTATAACTATAAATCAATTACTTCAACCCTAAGTAATAATCTTTATTGAAAGATAGTCATTATTTAGAGATTAGCACTCAAGTGGTATTTTCTTCATATTCTTTTTCTTAACCTCCATTGTTAATCTTGTACTTTTTTTTCTTTTCTTAGAAAGTAATAAAATCACCTCTCCCCAAAGTGGATGTAAGCTATCTCGCGATGGTGGAACCACTATAAATCATGTGTGTTATCTTTTCTATTTGTGCATTTGTGATCTGTTGCTTCATATGTTTTGGATATTGGTTTTTTATTTTATCGCGCTACAACACTATCGTGCTTCCGCGTTGGTTTGGGTTTATCTAAAATCATTTTTGTAAATTTACCCATATAGATTGGCATATCTTTGTCATCTTCAAGTATCATGTTGTGTAAAATTACACAAGTATCGATGATTTTTGTCATTTTACTATGTGATCATAGTCTACATGGATTACAAACCATTGCAAATCTGGACTAAAGAACATCAAATGCTCTTTCTACATCTTTCTTTTATCCCTCATGCATCGCCACAAACTTCACTCGTTTGTTATTTGTTGGATTCGAAAGGGTTTTAATAATGGTACTCCATTTAGGATTACCATTACCAAGATAATACTCATGGTCTTAAGTGTTTTCTTCTAATGTGAAGGAACATGGAGTTGATGTACCATTCGCTAAATCATTAAATATAGTAGATCGTTCAACTATAGTAAGGCCATTATTAGATCCTAGCAACTCGAAAAAAGCATGTCAAATCCATAAGTCATATGAAATCACTGGTACAAGAATAATTGTCGACCTACGTGACTTACCTTGATAAGCTCATTTATATTTCTTTGGACAGTTCTTTTACTCCCAATGCGTACAGTCGATACTACCTAACATTCATGACCATCCTCTACTTCATGCATCTATATTAATCTTGTCAGGTGAGCTTCATTTAGTCTTCGTAAGTACCGATTGTCGTATATATCGATGATAGCTTGGTAGAAATGTCTAAAGCTTGTAGTAGTGTGCTTTCTACTAAGCGCAAATTTTCATCAAGAGCGTCAACTGGAACAACATATGCCAGCATTCCCAATGCAGCAATCATTTTTTGGTGACCAATCAAACCCTGGGTATAGGATGCGTTGGGTTTAAGGACAAAGTAACTATCATGTTTAATGGACCGCAAAATCCTAAGGAATAACGGGCTTCCTATTAGAAATCTTCTTCTGGAAACATCATCACCGTAAGTAGAATTCGGACCAAAGTATTCCCCCATCAATATGCCATTATACTCGAAGTGATGACGGTTGATATAATGAAGACCAATGGCTGATCCACCATGTCGCCCACTAGATTGACCAGCTTGCATTTAATAAATTGCAAGTAGTTCGATCTCATACTCAAACCGATCTTCTATCATATTGTCGAAGCTATCATCGATATCGTTGAATATTATAATAGGACATGGTTACTGTACAAGAATGTAAGTGAAGAAGTAGTGATGTTGTGGATGAATATGGATGAAGAAGCTTCGTGTGAGTATTTATAGTTGTCTTTGTTTGTTTCAACAGCATAGATGGTTGACACGTGTAAGTTTCAATGTGAGGTGACATCAGTAATGCAGATCACCGGATTGAAACATAAACACTTGTGTTTGTTTTAACTTCGTTGGTAGTTGACACATGTACTTTTCGATGGAAGATGATGTAGATCACAAGGATCGCCAGATTGAACAAACACACTTGTGTTTCAGCTGTGTGAATGGTTGACACGTGTACGTTCCAATGGAAGGTGATGTAGATCATGTGGATCATTGAGTTGAAACAAACACATTTTTATTTGTTTCAACTGCGTGCATAATTGACATGTGTACATTTCGATGGGAGATGATGTAGATCACGTGGCTCAATGGATTGAAACAAACACATTTTTGCTTGTTTCAACTGTGTGGACGGTTGACACGTGTACGTTTCGATTGAAGGTGATGTAGGTCACGTGGATTATGAACTTACTACTTAAAAATAAGTTTGGTATGGAAAATTCATAAGATTCCCAATGGAAAATGAAACTTAGACTACACATGATTAATTTATCCTGATAAAAGCATATATAGAAGCCGATCATAGACACATAGTGTTATCGATAAATTTTCCAGTCTTAGAACAGACTCAAACAATTGAACTAAGCCAAGGAATAATAAAGGAATGTACATAAAAAACCAGGAACATCATAAAACAACAAAGTAGAAAGTCACAAGGATACAACCAAAAATGGATGAGATACCACAATTTGATAATCACAATTCGATGGCCACAACTTGGGTCCCCATAGTGCTATATGCCAAGCCATAAATCCAAAGTAGTGAACTAACATGATCTAAAAAGAGGCAAAGGCAAAGTGCAGGTAAGCAAGCATAATTGAAAAATAAGAGAGCAAAGGAAGGCAAAAGGATAAACAGAAGGTTCAACTCGGATCTCCTTAGATCGGACCCGAGTTGAAGATGGTGACACATGAACAAGCATTGCTCAAGGATAGAAGGCCTAAAAGATGAAGCCAAGAAGTGGCCAAGACAAGTCAACTCGAAATTGAGTTAAACCCCATCAATTCAGTACTGAGTTGAAAAAGAGAAGTGGGTTACCCATGATCTTCTAGCTATGACTTTGATGCGACGTGGAGAACGTAGGCGAGGGTTTTCAAGCGATTTTGATGGTGTCTTTCGTCTATAAATAGAGGAGGAGAGGCAGATAAAGGTGATCCTTTTCTGACTACTTCGAATTAGACAAGTTGAGTGATTCAATTATAAAATACAAGATGTATAACTTATACCCGTGTTTAAGCAACCAAGTTGTAAAATATAATGTATAGGAGAAAAGTTCGATTAATAGAAAATGATTAAGTGGATGTAGACCGAAGTATTTACTGAAGCACCATAAATATTATGTGTTCTTTTCTCTTTTTTAATTTCTTCTCTTTTATGACTTTAATTTACTGCTTGATTGGGTATTTGTACTATTTTTGGTCCAAACATTTTGTTGCTTTCGCCGATAAGAACTCGGATTTGTAAACTTGAAACTTGATTTGGAGAATATAAAGAGGCCAAATACAAGAGCTATTGCTACAGGTAGTCAATAGGGACATGGAGGCAACTGGGGGGTGTCCTCGAATTCAAATCCATCAATCTATGTGGCTAGAGAAGAGATGGAGAGAATGATGACGGAAATGCAAGATAGGCTAGTGGCTCGATAGGAAGAGATGATGAATGGGTTCTTTATAAGTATATAGCAACAAAGGACAACCGAAGTAGCTGATAATAAGAACTAGAGGTCGAAGGGCGGAACAAATGCATCGAAAGATGGAGCAGAACAAATTGGAACATGCTCCCTGGAGTGCCATAACTCGATACTGAGTCAAGATAACTCGACACCGAGGCAAGAGGCCAAGGGGCATGGTGATATGAATTTGGGAAAAGGCTGAGCATGTCTGAAGGATAGTGTCGAGCCATGAAACGGTGATTGGAATGCGGATTTACAACAACAAAGAGATGGATTAGAAGTTCCCTATAGGAACGGGGGGCACGATGAAGAATTGAATCGGGTACACGTAGAACCGTAGGGATTTCCATTAAATGATAATGACAGAATCATTGATATGATAAGGCAGGTATTGAGAGGTGGACCACTAGTACGGAGTCTGGAGGATGTGAATAGAAACACATTCACCCCAAACATTTGATACACCAAAAACCCACCTGATTTTAAATTACCAACGGTGAAGATGTATAATGAAAGAACATATCTGACTGTTCACTTGATGAGATATATCTAACATTTGTGAGCATTGGGCGCTTCAAAGGAGGTAATGGAACGGTGTTTCCCATTGTACTTGATAGATTTGGCGACGATACGGTTTCAATAGCTAGAGAATGGATCCATTAGCACCTGGGCCAAATTGGTGGATAAGTTCATGAAACAATTCAGAGTTAATATTGTTAACCCGCCTTTTGGCAAGGCCGTGGACAGACGGATTTAACTTAAACAACTTCACAACTATCGAGACTAAAGTATGATGGGTTCGGTTTAAAATGATGAAGTTCACTTGAATACGTCGTTGGGAAAAGGAGTGGAGAAATTACATGGCTCGGCCTAGGCAGTTTGGCAGATGTCGCTCGGCATTGGGATGGTTCGGCGTTGGAGGCTGTTCGGCATAGAGAGATCGTCGTTCTACATAGAGGGATCGTTCGGTATTCCAGGAGCACTCGGCATTTAGTAGCGCTCGGCATCCAGGAGCGCTCGGCATTTAGAGGCGCTCGGCATTAGAGATCGTTCAGCATGATGGGCGCTCGGCATTAGAAACTGTTCGGCATCAGACATGGTTCGGCATGACGGAGGTTCGACATTAAGTATCGTTCGGCATTGGATGGAGCACTCAGCATAAATCTCGTTCGGCATTGGATGGATCGTTCGGCATTAAGGAGCGTTCGACATTGGATTGGTTGTTCGGCATACCTCACCTCGCTCGGCATTGCACCTCGCACCTCCATACCCCGGTACCTCGCACCTCGATACCTCTGCACCTCGCACCTCCATACCTCGCACCTCCATGTCTCGGTACCTCGCACCTCGATACCTCTGCACCTCGCACCTCCCAACGTTCGGCATAAGGAGATCGTTCGGCATTCACACCTTGTTCGGCATTCAACGTTCGGCATCTATGGTTCGGTATATGGAGACCACTCCATTTGGGCTGAGGTACTCGGCTACCAGGCCCACCAGGGAAGTCCAACCCATCTTTGTCTATAAATAGAGAGGCAGGGGCACAGTAAAAGGGGATCTTCTTTCTGCTATCTTACTTTCTCTTTTCTAAGGCTAAGGCAACTCTGCCATTTTGTAACTGTAATCGATTATTACAGCAATAAAAAGAAAACTTCTGGAGTGGACGTAGGCCGGAGTTAGTCGAACCACTATAAAATCTGTTGTTCTTTACTACTTTCATTTCAGTTTTAACTGTTCTTCACATTATTACTCTCTACATACATTCTATCTCTGAGCTGTGATTGGTATTTGGTGCTTTCATCTGGATTTGGGGGTTAGTGACCAATTTTGGCGCTAACACTTTGGTGCTTTCACTGAGAAATTGAAACACTCAGGAATTTTGGAGTTAGAAACTTGGATCTTAGAAAGCAATGGCAAGACCACCAACGAAGAGGCAAGCAGTGGAAAGAAGCAATCAAGAAGGAAGTCAAGCGGCATCTTCTGGAGTTGGAGAGGGTCATGCATCCATCTACATAACTCGGGATGAGATGCAAGTGATGATGAATTCTATGCAAGAGCAGATGATGAAACGGCAAGAGGAGAAGATGCAGGCTCTTCTTAGGCAATTTGGACAACCAGGAACTGCAGGTGCTCAAGATCATGGAGCTGGACCAGAGGAGCTCAACCAACGGACAGATGGAGTGAATCAGCAGGGGGCAGCTCCCAATCAACAAACAGTTAACAATCTAGATGGACCTAGACTTGGGGGCACGCCACCGGGAGTACGTGATGAAGAATATGTGCCAGAATTTCCTCGGGGACTTGGGGGCAGTCTGGATTAGTTGGAAACACTGGATTGGCTGACATTATCAGGCGGACTATTCGCGGAGGTCTGACAAATAGGGATTCAGAGGGAGTTAACAAAAGTCCGTTTACTCGGAACATCAGGACAGCTAGGAATCCGTCCGATTTCAAACTACCCACTCTGGAAGTATACAACGGGAAGACGGATCCCACCGACCACTTGATGAGGTACACTAGGAATATGGAAGTGCTGGGGGCAACGGAGGAGGTTATGGCCCGATGTTTCCCCCTGTACTTGACTGAAATTGCTGCTATGTGGTTTAGACAGCTGGAGGATGGATCCATTGGAACATGGACAGAATTGGTGGACAAGTTCTTAAGTCAGTTTCAAGTTCACATAAAAAGGCCAAAGAACGTGATGACGCTAACGTCAGTCAAACAGGGGGCAGATGAATCGCTCAGGACATTCTTAACTCGATTTAATGCAGCAGTCGCTTCGGTGGATCGGCCAGATCCATCAATGGTTCTAATGGTTGCGGTATCAGGAGTCAGAGATAACTCGGATTTCAAAGTATCACTGGTACGGGACCCACCGTTGGATCTTGGGGAATTCTTTCATGAAGCTGAAAGATTTCTTCGACAAGAGGATGCATGTTTGGATGTGAGGTCAAAGGAAGTAAACATGACTATGGATGGAGGACTACTCGGCGAAAGTTTAGGTGGGGGCAAGGATAAAGGGAAAAGGAAGCGATGGGGAGAACCAAAGTTCTCCACTTACACAGGATTGAATGCAACGTTGGAGCGGATTTTCTTAGATACTCGAGATCGCCTTCCCTATCGAAGGCCATCGAGGAGGGAACCCACAGAACGTGAAAGGGCATCAGGAAGGCACTGTCTCTTTCATGACCTGGACGGGCATGACACTAACAGCTGCCGACATCTAAAGGATATAATCGAGGAGCATATAAGGAATGGTCAGTTGCGAGAGTATGTCGGAACTCGGAATGCGGCGGTGGAATAGGAGCAGCCACCGCCTGCCTTGAACGACGAGGGCATGAGGCCCAGGAATGGTGGCCGATTGGTCATCAACTAATCTTGATGGTTTGGAATAAGTAACAAACTCCGGGCAATTGGTTAAATCACTTACTCATGTACGAGGTCGGAGATTACCCTCAGGCATGCTCTGAGATGATGGCTTACCGAGACGCCCGGGTTTGTGAAATCTGTTTTTTCCTTTGACTTGGACATTTGCTTTTTCTGGTTTGGTTTTGGAGTTTGGTTTGAACTCCCTGTTTTGCTCATTTTCTGGTTTGGATTCTGGTTTGGATGTTTGTTTTTTGGTATGGATGTTTGATATGGGTTTCTGGTTTTCTATTTGGATTTGGATTTCGGATTGGATTTTGATTGGATTTTCTCTGGATTTTGGCTAAAAGGTCGTCGAGTATGGACTATGCTCGGCAAGGGTCCGAAGAGACCAGGATTCGGCCTAGGACTTAGGCCATATATTATCGGTTACTATTTTAGGTCGTCGAGTATGGACTATGCTCGGCATGGGTCTGGAGTGACCAGGATTCGGCTTAGGACTTAAGCCACGGCATTCTTCGACGTTCAGGGACACTGAACCATGAACACCATGGAATTACTTAATGTAGGTCGTCAAGTGTGGATTGCGCTTGGCAAGAACCCGGAGAGGTTACAGATTTGGATATTGGCTATGAATAGCTAAGGATTCGGACAAGGACCCAGAGCGGTCCCGGATTTGGATATCGACCCGGAGAGGTCACGGATATGGTTATAGGTTATTGGATATGGATGGATTGGAACTCGGTAGTCGGGTTCAGATGGATCTGGAATTGGTTAAGAACTTGGTTATTGGATAAGAATCAGACATCGACTCGGAACAGTCGCGGAAATGGACCAGGATATGGCCGTGGCACTCGGATAAGATGGCTTGGTAACGGATTAGATTATAAATCGGAAAGTACGGATGTGGATAACATACATACTTGGGATATTGGACTTGAGGCTATTCAAAACACACCTTTCACAGCAAGGCATGTTTTGGGGGGCAAGTGTTAACCCGCCTTTTGGCAAGGCCGCGGACAGACGGATTTAACTTAAACAACTTCACAACTATCGAGACTAAAGTATGATGGGTTCGGTTTAAAATGATGAAGTTCACTTGAATACGTCGTTGGGAAAAGGAGTGGAGAAATTACATGGCTCGGCCTAGGCAGTTTGGCAGATGTCGCTCGGCATTGGGATGGTTCGGCGTTGGAGGCTGTTCGGCATAGAGAGATCGTCGTTCTACATAGAGGGATCGTTCGGCATTCCAGGAGCACTCGGCATTTAGTAGCGCTCGGCATCCAGGAGCGCTCGGCATTTAGAGGCGCTCGGCATTAGAGATCGTTCGGCATTCCAGGAGCACTCGGCAGTTAGTAGCGCTCGGCATCCAGGAGCGCTCGGCATTTAGAGGCGCTCGGCATTAGAGATCGTTCGGCATGATGGGCGCTCGGCATTAGAAACTGTTCGGCATCAGACATGGTTCGGCATGACGGAGGTTCGGCATTAAGTATCGTTCGGCATTGGATGGATCGTTCGGCATTAAGGAGCGTTCGACATTGGATGGGTCATTCGGCATACCTCACCTCGCTCGGCATTGCACCTCGCACCTCCATACCCCAGTACCTTGCACCTCGATACCTCTGCACCTCGCACCTCCATACCTCGCACCTCCATGTCTCGGTACCTCGCACCTCGATACCTCTGCACCTCGCACCTCCCAACGTTCGGCATTAGGAGATCGTTCGGCATTCACACCTTGTTCGGCATTCAGCGTTCGGCATCTATGGTTCGGCATATGGAGACCACTCCATTTGGGCTGAGGTACTCGGCTACCAGGCCCACCAGGGAAGTCCAACCCATCTTTGTCTATAAATAGAGAGGCAGGGGCACAGTAAAAGGGGATCTTCTTTCTGCTCTCTTACTTTCTCTTTTCTAAAGCTAAGGCAACTCTGCCATTTTGTAACTGTAATCAATTATTACAGTAATAAAAAGCAAACTTCTGGAGTGGACGTAGGCCGGAGTTAGCCGAACCACTATAAAATCTGTTGTTCTTTACTACTTTCATTTCAGTTTTAACTGTTCTTCACATTATTACTCTCTACATACATTCTATCTCTGAGTTGTGATTGGTATTTGGTGCTTTCATCTGGATTTGGGGGTTAGTGACCAATTTTGGCGCTAACAAATATAGCACGACCGAAGAATGTAACGACACTTTCAAGTGTGAAATGGAGGGCTAGAGAGATCCTTCAGAGTAACTTAGCTGGATTTAACATAGAAGCCGCTGTAGTGCAGAAACAAGGCCCGTCGATAGTTCTAATGGCTGCGATTTTTGAAGTTGAGAGTAAAACTGATTTCAAAATAGTTTTGGAGAGGGATCTACCAATGGACCTTGTATATTTCTATCATTAAGCTAATAGATATTTACCCCAAGAGGACGTAGGTGCTGAGAACATTGAGGTGAATGTTATGGATGATGGAGGACCATCGAAGACAGGATATGGGAAGGATAAATGAAAGCGTAAAACTGATGATGGCTTCGGAGGACCAAAGTGGACGAGGATGGAATCGAGGTTTCCCTCTTATGTTGAGTTAACAAAGACCCCGAAGATGATCAATTTGGATACTTGAGGGAAATTCCCTACCAAAAGCCAGCGAAGAGAGAGCCCACAGACTAAAAGAAAAGGTCTGGAAAGTTCTGTCTATTCCATAAGCGAGATGGGAACGAAACGAATGAGTGCATGCATCTGCTTGATTTGGTCAAAAAATAGGTTCAGAGTAACCGCTTACCATAATACATCAAATATTATATTATTATAGCGCAAACTGAAGTGGTGTCGCATCAGCGATCACCATCTACATCGGATATACCCAGATGCGGCCATGGATCTAGACCGAGGATGATTATCCAATGATCGGGATAGACTGAAGTCAGGTTTGATTTTCACACTTTGCTTTTGCTTTGAATAAATGATGCATGGCTATAGAAAACCGGGAAACATCATAAAACAACAAAGTAGAAAGTCACAAAGAATATAACCAAAAATGGATATTGTACCACAACTTGATGATCACAACTCGTGTAACGACCAGATGTTTCAAACCTTTCAATTCGACAATCATCCACACATGTCAGACTTGAATTGCTCAAAACAACAGACTGTTAATTTATAATTGGCAAAATTTAGCATATACAGCAAATAAATCAATCACAGAATCACGGACACAGAGTAATATTACAATAAGCAGCGGAATAGATAAATAGTAGTTCATGAAGCTACTATATAAACATCAGAGTTTGAAACAAACACACAAGAAAATCTCTAGTACAAAGAAGTCTCGAATACAAAATCAACTGACAAGACTGAACATAAGCAACTGGAAATAACAGAAGGCTGAACAGATATAAGACAGATCTTCAAACAGAGCTCCAATCTCTAAAGGTTAGTCTCAAATGCCGGGACACTCAGTCTGACCCGAGCATAAAGCAAAACACAAAACAATCGAGTCAGGATTAACATTCTTATACCAGTAAATTCAACTCAAGTGAAATGTCAACTGAAATACAAAATAACCTAAAGGATGTTTGGGATTCCCATCCTCTAAGAATCTGTTAAACTATCTACATACATAGTACAATACGCTACATAGATAATTTCTATAGTAAAGTAAACTATTAAAATAGCATTAAGGCGTTACCCATATCCCCCTTAACACATTTTATATATTCCCGTAGTCCATACAATGCCGTAAGCTCCACCAAACTGGTGGTTTACCCAAAGGACACCGCATAGGTACAGTACAAAACAAACTCGTAGAAGGCGCGATAAGGCATGTGACAAGGCACGCAAGGCAATGCCCAGGGTAGGATACTACCGTTTTGCGGATCTGGACTGGTGGTAACGCATAGCAACTACTACCGCCTACCTCGAGACACACTCCCAAATCAAAAGGTGCACCCAATCAAATCACAAAGTAATAGAATGGTATCGATTAAATGTGCCCGATAGGAGGAGCGACCTCACTTGGCCCAGCATGGCTCTTGTTTTAGCCACATCAAGATGACTCGTGGGAGTCAGGGTTGCGCTAATACCTCATATAGAATCGTTGCCAAACCATCCTACTTCATTCTAGAATCTCCACCACGTACACAGTTGTTAAAGTGGTTTTCGGTATTGGTAGAGAGTATGACAATATCCGACCCCGGTCTCTTTAACAACCGAACGTTTTTTTAACACCGTAGTCATTTTATAAAATCACATTTTAAAATCATTTCAAACAGTTCATACATCATACCAAATATCATATTTATTTAAAAATCATATCACTTTCAAAATCATATTCACTTTAGAAATCATATTACTTTCGAAATCATTATTCAATTTCAAATCAGTGTTCACTTTAAAATCATATTTATTACCAAAATCATAACCACCAAATAGGTTAAATCATCATATCAAATATTCGCATTTAAATCCATTAAATCTAAATCATAACAATTCCAACTTAAAAATAGTTTATATATTGAAATAGTTATAAATTGAAAATAGTTTATATATCTAAAATATAGGTTATAGATTAAAATAGTTTTATATATTAAAAGAGTTTATATACTAAAATAGCTTATATCAAAATAGTTCAAATTAGAATTGTTTCCTCCAATTTCACAAATCAATTCCAATCAACTTTGGTTCCAAAATTCAATTTAAATCAAATCTCAGTTCGACAATTTCTAATTTTCATTAAAACAAATTTTAAATTTATATCGATTTCAAATCAAGGTTTGAATTACAATTTAAACCACTTCTAATTCAATACGTTTCAATATTCAAAATTTAAAATAACTCAGTTTGATAAATTTCATTGATATTTCAAAATTCAACTTTAATCCTATTAAAATCTCAAAATATTCACTTAATCATTTTAATAACATTTAAATGGAATCTCAAATTACAAATTTAAATAAAATCAATAATTAAATATCCAACTTCATTTATATTAAATTCTGAAAATATTCATTTAATCACTTTTATAAACATTTAAATAAAATCTCAAATTCAAATTTAAATCAAAATTAAATATTCGATTTCAATCTTATTTAAATCTGAAAATATTCATTTATTCACCTTTAATCAAAATCAAGTTATCAAGTTATAAAATCATATCTTTATAAATCTCAAATTAATAAGTCTCAAATTAATTTCTATTTAAATACAATTCTTAAACAAATTAAGTTACAAATCAATTTCAATTTATCTTTCCAACCTTAATTTATTAAAGTTATTACAAAAATCTATTTTCAAAATATCCATATAAATTTAAATAAATATTTTAAACATATTATATATATTAAGTAAATTAAAATTTATTAAATTAAATCTATTTTAAGTTTTATTTTATATATATTTGAAAATAATAAAATTATAAGTAAAAATTTATGATTTACATTTTAAAACTTTAACTTATAATTTTTAACATTTTCAAAACGTATAATTTAAAATCTAAATTACATACATATCAAAATATAAAATAAAACCTTTATATTATATTTTAAATCAACTTTATTAAAACCATATATTTCCTTTCAAAACTTGGTAATCATTTTTCAAAATAGACCAACGGTGTCCGTATGTAATTTTCTATCCTTTGGTTAAGTGAAACGGATATTTATCATTTCAATCCGTAATAATTTAATATTTACGGGCATATATCATTTCAACCCGCAATCCCAAAATTTCAACATCAATGAAAATTGCCTGGGATTATCATTTCAACCCATAATGATTTCCTCTAATCTATAAGATCATTCGGGTATGTATCATTTCAACCCATAGGGAATTTCTAAACTAACAGGGAACTTGCAGAGTGAGAACAAATATGATAATAATATAACATATCAACAACATGCATATATCATCAGTAACAAATTTAAATATATACGACAAGTTATGGTGTCATATGTCATAGGTAAACAATTGCAGATAATGGCATAGCATATTTAATAATTAAATAACTAACAATTCAAATTTAACAGCATATTTCAATTTTCATTTTAAATTTACTAAATATAAGAATGTTAATCATGAGTGATTACTCACCTTTCGATGCTAGAGAAATTAGACAACACGACAAGTTACGAATTGAATCACGGACCCGACAATCGACCAATCCAAACGACAAATTTCAAAGCAAAGCAAGGTGAACATGATTCGACGATCAAAGCTGATAATTAGGAATCGATGAAACAAATTAAAATCGGCTTGATACAACTGAAACAAAATGTTTATTATATTTTTTTTCTTAAAACCAATATTCAAATTGAAAACGCATATTTAAAAATAAAATATATATATATAATTTCAAATCAATATTTAATTTAAATACCTATAAAAATAAAATCTATATATATAATTTCAAATCAATATTTAATTTAAACACCTATAAAAATAATATATATATATATATTGAAACCGAACTCATGTATAATTATATATATAAACTTATATATAAACTAACATACATATTATATTTTTAAATCAATATTTATTATAAAAATCAATATAAACTTACTTTATTATAATATATATACTCAAACAAATCATATATAACTTATATAAACATATATATACAAACAAACAGATTTTATACAACTTTCATAAACTTACATATATAAATAATAGGTTATATACAACTTACACATATAAACAACAGATTAGATATATATAAACTATTATAAACTTATACATTAAAACCCAACAGATCATATATATATCAACTAATATATAAGCAACATTATATATTATAACACTTTAAACATATTATAAATATACTTTTCATATATATATATATGTATATATATGTGTAACAAAATTGAGTATGCTTGAATATATATAGAACTGCAAATAAAATAAAATAAAAAATATATATATAAAACAAAAGAAATTATAAACTTACATTTTAAACAATAGGAAAGGTGAAGTAAACAGGTAGTAGTAAGTGCTGCTACTACACATCAGGGTGGCGACGGTTTGTAAGTCGATGGTGATGGGTTGCAAAGTCAAATGGCTGCTAGGGGACTGACTTGGTGTCGGACTGTAGGGTGTTGATGTGGAGGGGAGGGAGCTATGCGGTGGGGTTCGGTTGGAAGTTGAAGGAAGGTGGGAGGCCTGGTATGGCGGAGGGACAAGGCTGTGAGGCGATTGACGGCGATGTGTGGTCCGGGTCTGACAAGGCGGAGGCTGGTGCGGATGATAAAGGAGAGGGCGGAGCTATGGGAGGCTGTCAGCGGTGGTTGTATGTGCACGTGAGGTCGAGTATTGCATGTCGAAGGTCACTACTTGGAATTTGTTTTTTGTGGCTCACGTCATGGGTGGGAGGAAGTTTGGTGATGGGCACGAGTTCAATGGGTCCGCATGCTTCAGCAAGGTAGATGGTGGGTTTAGTTTTGGTGGCCGTGGGGTTTTGAGAGGCAGGTCACGTCATTGGAAGGGGATGGAGCTTGGTTTGCTAGGGGAAAGAAGGGATACGACATGAGTAAGTTATGAGGTAGCAGGTTATAATATTAGAAGGATGACGAACAGGCTTGCAAAAGCTAAAAAAATGAATATATATATTTTTTCCTTCCAAACGCAAGAATTTGAACAAGCAAATGAAGAGTGAAAACGAACAGGTACGCTTTTTATATTATGTTATTTCTAAATGAAACCAGATTATATATAAAAGCTTTAATATATATTTTATTCAAAGAACGAACAGATAAAAGAGTATACGGAAAGGCACAACCAAACTATTGAGTATGTAGGGAATGACAAAAGTCACTAACGTGAATTCAGGAATTATAAAAGTGAAAGGCTGTTGATATTATACGGCTGGCAATTGAAAAGACAAAGGAAATAAAAGGCTAAATAAGGAACTAATACGGCAAACCGTTTTGTCGATTTCGACGCATACCGGACACTGAAATGCAGAAATGAATACACTATGGAGATCAGCATGACGAGACGAACAGAATGGTACATAGATATGAGTGACACGACACATCTATCAAAACTCGAATACCACTGCCAAAACTACTGCAAATTCGCCGAAAATAAGATAAACGGAGCTAGAGAAGTCCAAATTTGATGAAACGAAATATGACGTCTCACTCAGAAAATAATTTGCAAATTTATTACATAGAAATGTTCAGATTTCGAAAATATTTAATTTTCATCAATTTAACTGATTTAAATTTAAAAATTGAAAATTACACAACAAAACTAACTTTCATCTTTAAAAATGAAAATTTGCCATTTGCTATGTTTAAATAGACGCACACCAAATACCAAATTTTCATTGCTAAATTTTATTATTTAATTTCATGAAAAATTTAGTTAATTACGTTATAAAAATCGTTAAAATTTACGGGTCGTTACACTCTCCCCCACTCAAAACTTTTCGTCCCCGAAAAGGAACGAGAAAGGAGAATAGAAGCAATAGAAAGAAAAGATAAATTAGAAATACATAGTACCGGGTACAACAATTAATTCAAAACCATATAAATTTCATTTTTGGACATCTTATTTATTTTATATACTATTCAATTACATATTCTCATTACATTCTAACTTTTTGAATATTTCAGATAAGCTATATATGTTTTGAAATGCAATTGAGTATTGTACAAATAAATTTGCCCTAGTTCAACTATTTCAAGTTGTTTTAATTTAAATTCTCATTTCTTATTTTAAACACCCCAATTATTCAAAATATTTGCTTCATTTCAATAATTGAAAACCATTACTTAACATAAAACTTAAGAATTAAATTTCCGGTTTCACCTCAACCCAATTTTGAAATAAATTTATGCATATATATATATATATATTATAAATCAAATCATATTTAAGGAATTCAAATCAAATCCATTTTCCAAAACAAAAATGTAGCAAAGTTGCTATGTGGTTTGTCTACTTTGAGACTCGAAAATGAATGTCGATGATGTTGCAGTCGTCACCGAAATTATTTTCCAACGACAAAAGAGGAGAGTACTGACTTACTTCTTTTAAAAATTCTTTGAAAACAATTTCCATTCAAAAATACTTTCAAGTAATAAATTTTTCAAAACTTCGGAAACCAAGTTTTGAAAAGTACCGAAAATTTAATTCTCAAATTCTATATTTAAATTCATTTCATTTACAAATTAGATTTATAAACCATGTTTTTAAAATTTCATTTCTTTATATTATGCAACAATAGTTAATTAGTTTGGGATGTTGACAAACAATAAATAGTAAAATAGTATTACCATTTCTAACAACCAATTCATTAACTATCTAA
Source organism: Allium fistulosum (assembly GCA_030737815.1). Lineage (NCBI taxonomy): Eukaryota > Viridiplantae > Streptophyta > Magnoliopsida > Asparagales > Amaryllidaceae > Allium > Allium fistulosum. The sequence goes on along the minus strand of CM060902.1, from coordinate 1,122,982,906 downwards.
TTCCATAAAATTATACTTTTATATATAAAATATAATCGTACAAAAAATTATTTCATTTATCAATTTTGAAAATAATATTGTGTCAGATTATTCTGTTCAAGTATTTTGGAATTCCTATCGATAACGTTGGCCAGGCAAATCGATCGAAAAACCAAATCAAACTTAACCACTCAAACAACACAATATAAAACAATTTTATATCAATTACAAATACTCCTCCTCACACGATGATTCAAGAATGGATTTTAAAACAAGGATAGAGATTCAAATTTTGAGGAACCCTAATCAAAGAGAATTCTAACAACGAAGATAGGCTCGGAAGGAAGATAAGTTAATTAAATTACAAAGAGGAAAGATGGATAGACTTATATTAGTCGCGGCGACCTTTATCGGGTCAACCGAGACTTGGAAAAGACGAGAATATCATTAACGAAACCCAGGTCAAACTGGTTGAGAATATCATGGAAAAAGCAATTCATGAGATTGACAAAGAGGGCAGGAGCATTGGTAAATCCAAAAGAGCAATACTAACCATTCATAGAAACTATTCGTCTAAGAGGAAGGACAATAGGTTGTGCTTCAGGAATAAGATCGATGTAAAAATTCAATTTCCCGCTTGGGAAAGAAGAAGTGACTTCACCAAACATCAGGATAATCCCTAACCATCGGGAAAGCTAAGATCAGGCAGAAAAGATAAAACTGCCTGTAAAATCCTAAGGAAATCGACATTCGATCACAAGAGAATTACCCCGGTCGTTTACTAGAGAAACGATTCAGGCTTGGCAAGAGATAACAACATCTAGACCAAGGACGTAGAAGTCTCCGGTGAATCGACGCCTGCGTAAAGGAGTTTCACCCCTTTACAAATCATACAGAGGTTGGTGGGACCGCCGATGTGATCAGTCACAGATAAGGATAAAGTTGACAGTTGAGCTATGGGATGCTCCAGTATCAAAAGAACACGAACCGGAAAAGACAAGAATGGATTTCAGAACAAAGTGGATAGTTCGAAAATCCGAAAGAAATCCAAATCCAGAAGGATCCTAACCACGAATTTCAAGCTCGAACGAAGATGATTCTGTAATTTATTTTACTCACTCTAGGACAGTACTACCCCATCTCTAATGAGTTTTTACTCCATATGCTAAGTATTGCCTAAACCAGAGCTCTAATACCACATGTAACGACCCGCTACCTCAAACCTTTCAAATCGACAATCATCCACACATGTTAGACTTGAATTGCTCAAAACAACAGATTGTTAATTTATAATTGGCAAAATTTAGTATATACAGCAAATAAATCAATCACATAATCACAGACACGGAGTAATATAACAATGAGCAGCGGAATAGATAAATAGTAGCTCATGAAGCTACTATATAAACATCAGAGTTTGAAACAAATACAATAGAAAATCTCTAGTACAAAGAACTCTCTAATACAAAATCAACTGATAAGACTGAACATAAGCAACTGGAAATAATAGGATGCTGAACAGATATAAGACAGATCTTTAAGCAAAATAGTTTATATATTAAAAGAGTTTATATACTAAAATAGCTTATATCAAAATAGTTCAAATTAGAACTGTTTCCTCCAATTTAACAAATCAATTCCAATCAACTTTGGTTCCAAAATTCAATTTAAATCAAATCTCAGTTCGACAATTTTTAATTTTCATTAATACCATTTTTAAATTTATATCGATTTCAAATCAAGGTTTGAATTACAATTTAAACCACTTCCAATACGTTTCAATATTCAAAATTTAAAATAACTCAATTTTATAAATTTCATTAATATTTCAAAATTCAACTTTAATCCTATTAAAATATCAAAATATTCACTTAATCATTTTAATAACATTTAAATGAAATTTCAAATTACAAATTTAAATAAAATCAATAATTAAATATCTAACTTCAATTATATTAAATTCTGAAAATATTCATTTAATCAATTTTATAAACATTTAAATAAAATCTCAAATTCAAATTTAAATCAAAATTAAATATTCGATTTCAATCTTATTAAAATCTAAAAATATTCATTTATTCACCTTTAATCAAAACCTAGTTATCAAGTTATAAAATCATATCTTTAAAAATCTCAAATTAATAAGTCTCAAATTAATTTCTATTTAAATACAATTCTTAAACAAATTATGTTACAAATCAATTTCAATTTATCTTTCCAACCTTAATTTATTAAAGTTATTACAAAAATATATTTTCAAAATATCAATATAAATTTAAATAAATATTTTAAACATATTATATATATATTAAGTAAATTAAATTTTACTAAATTAAACCTATTTTAAGTCTTATTTTATATATATTTGAAAATAATAAAATTATAAGTAAAAATTAATGATTTACATTTTAAAACTTTAACTTATAATTTTTATCATTTCCAAAATATATAATTTAAAATCCAAATTTACATACATATCAAAATTTTAAATAAAACCTTTATATTATATTTTAAATCAACTTTATTAAAACCATATATTTCCTTTCAAAACTTTGGAAATCATTTTTCAAAATAGACCAACGGTGTTCGTATATAATTTTCTATCCTATGGTCAAGTGAGACGGATATTTATCATTTCAATCCGCAATAATTTAATATTTACGGGTATATATCATTTCAACCCGTAGTCCCAAAATTTCAACATCAATGAAAATCGCTTAGGTTTATCATTTCAACCCATAATGATTTTCCTCTAATCTATAAGATCGTTCGGGTATGTATCATTTCAACCCATAGGGAATTTCTAAACTAACGGGGAACTTGCACAGTGAGAACAAATTTGATAATACTATAACATATCAAGAACAGGCATATATCATCAGTAACAAATTTAAATATATACAACAGGTTATGGTGTCATATGTTATAGGTAAACAATTGCAGATAATGGCATAGCATATTTAATAATTAAATAACTAACAATTCAAATTTAACAGCATATTTCAATTGTCGTTTCATGTGAATTAAATTTACTAAATATAAGAATGTTAATCGTGAGTGATTGCTCACCTTTCGAGGCTAGAGATGTAATGACCCACCTTTTTGGACGGTTCAAATCGATAATAAACCACACATGTCAGACTCAAACCGTTCAAAGGGAGGATTATTAATCGGTTAAATAAGAAGAAGAAAAAAGCAAAACAAAACACTGAATCTCACAGCGGAACGATAAAATATAATAATCAAATAAACAGTTCATGAAGCTGTTTTACAAATAACATTCGATTACACTTTTTGTAACAACCCTATATTTTACAAATATTCTTAAATTGATTTTTTCCAGATTCAAAAGCTTTATTTATGAAAAAGAATAAATTTTGTTATTTTAAATATAAACTTTGACTTTGATGTGGATTAGAATTCCAAATATGACTAAATTTAATATTTCCAGAAAATGTGAATTTTGGTCAATAGTCAAACTTTGACTTTTAAGTTTAAATTTAAATAGTTTGAAATTATAAATTTTATCTTTTATTATGAAAATAGATTTAATAACTTGAACACTACTTTTCGTTTCATTGAAAACGGAGTTAAAATGTAAAAGTTATGTACATTTCAATTTTTAGTATAATTTGTTTTATTGTGCATTTTTGCCTATTTTAAATTTTATAAATTTTATTTTCTTTGTCATATTTTATTTTAATATGTGTTAATATGTTATTTTATGTATATTTTTGTCTTTTATTAATTTTAAAGTGAAGTAGACATTTTTCTAGAGTCAATGGTAATTTATGTGAAATTTTCATGTCGTGTCTACTATTTTTAAACAATTTCTTCAATTCTTTTGCTATTTTCTCTGAATTTAATTATTTATTTCACTTTGAAAATGTTTTAAAAGTCATTTTTATTTCAAATTTTGTTTTAGAATATTTTTAAATTAAAGTTAATAATTTTCCAAAGTCAATGGTGATTTATTTGTAATTTCTGGACACTGTTTTGCATTTTAAGCAATTTCTTTTTTTATTTTTTCTAATTTCTTTAAATTTTATTATTTATTTTCTTATATCTTTACTTAGTTTCGGTTTGTATAGTATTTTTCTGAAATATTTTGTTTATATAAAGATTTATAAGGAAAGAAATGTGAAGGGTTGTGTAACGCTTTGAAACGGAAGCCCTTTTATTTACCAAATCCTTTAATTCCTTTAATCCTCAAAATTAATTGCCTAGCCATGTAAAACCCTAGTGTAGCCGTCATCTCATTTGGCATTCACGTGAAAAAATATCCCATCTTCAATTTTTTCTCACGGCTAGAGAAAATTAGGTAATGGCCTCCATCTCTTTCTTCTTACTTTTCTTCTTTTTCTATGCTATTTTGCTTGCCTTCTTCCCTGATTGAGATCGGCCTCTACCCCTATTCCTCTGCCACCACTTCCTTCCATCTCTTCCCGACCACCACCAGCCCCCACTCCACCAGATCTGACCATAGCCGAACCATTTTGATGGTAAAACCCCCCAAATTTCAACCTAGATGCCTAAAAACCATGTTTATTGACCTCTACATGCTCACCCACCTCAACCACCACCCAAACCACCACCATAGCCACCACCACCTCCCTGACCTGACCACAACACACCCCTCCCCACCTCTGTCCAGATCTGAACTTGAATGGCCAAGCCCAAACTCCTATGGCCGAGCCCTTTTGTTGACCAAAAACCACGCTAGTGTGCCTAAAACTCTTCACATACCTATGTTATAACTTCCCCATCATCTCTAGCTTGTAGCCGTGTATCCCTTGGTCCAAACCAGACCCAAAACCATTGCCTTAGACCTGTAGTTTCCCTCATGGCTGAGCCTAGTAATGGTTGAAAGCAAGTGCGAGCATTTCTATTTGATTCCGTGCAGTCATTTCTAACATTGTTCTATTAAAATTTGGGTTGAAAACTTATATTGTTTGGATTGTTTTGTCTTATGTATTCCGAGGAGTTAACCTTGTCTCTCTCTCACTCATCATCATCATGGCTGAGAAATGAACCCCTTGTTCGAGCTTTTGAATGGTTAAAGCATGGTCAAGTAATCTATTCCGTTGTTGCTTCTTATCTGCATTGTTTCAACATTGTTTTGCGTTGAATATTTATGTGTATATTGTCTTGTTTTGTTTGAATGTTTTCAAGGAGATTTATCTTTGGCTCTCTCAATATCCAATCTTATTCGTGCTTTCGTGCCTTCGAAGATCTCAGTTTGTGCATTTGATAGCAATCTCCAGCACAAAGAGGTGAGTTATTCTCACCAGACAATATGTACCTATATAACAAGTAAATTGACACCCTGCGAATCTGTAGAAATATATTATCATGTTATATATGCTTATATTATTATCATATGATGTTCACACCTGTTATTACACCTGTTATATCATATGTTACTGTTATTTAATGTTATTCTGTTATTTATATCTGCTATCACCATTGCAAGTTCCCTGTAGACTAGAATCACTATGGGTTGAAATGATACATACCCGAACGGACTTTAGAATAGGGGAAAATCGTTATGGGCTGAAATGATAGGCCTGAACGATTTTTATTTAATTTGTTTTAACTTGGGATTGCGGGTTTGAAATGATAGAACCCAGATTTTTCTTTTTTTAACTGCGGATTGAAATGATACATATCTGTATCACTTGACCTAGGTTAGAAAATTATATACAGGCCCGTGGTTATTTTATAAAGTGCTTTGGATATTTTTAAGTAATTTAAAAATTATAAATTTATGAAATTTGATTTAGATAGATTTTGAAATGTTTTAAAATAAAGAAATTATGATTTTTCTATATGTTAAAAATGTAATTAATGAAGGTTTAACTGGATTTTTGAAATATAACTTAAGTTGGAAATTTGGAATTTTGGTTAAAAATGATATTTAAGTTATATAAATAAAATGGGTATTAAATTTTATTTGGAAATGGTAAATATGATAATTTGATTAAATTTGATTTTAAGTGATTTATTAAAGTATTATTGATTTTTCTATGAATTTAAGTGGTTAAATAAATGAATGTTTAAAAGTGATCTTTTAAAATATAACTTGACTAGGAAATGTGAAATTTGGTTTTAATTAAAGGTTTAAGTTAATTAAATAAAATTGGAAATTTTGTTAAATTTGTGAAATGGTAATTTAAATTTGAAGTGTTAAGTTTATTTGTTGAAATGTGAAGAATTGGAAACTTTTACACTTAAACTTATTAAGTAAATTGTTGAAAATTGGATTTAATAATAAGAAATTTATTGTGAAAAAGATATATGTTAAATGATATGTAAATGAACATTTTAAATGTTAAAATATGATTTTTAAAATGTTTATGTGTTTTAAATTAAAGTTATTTAATTGTTGGAAATACACTAACACCTGAAATTTACTTTTAATAGCATTCAGAAATGCTATAGATTCTGTTTTGAACTAAAATTGTGTAAAAAGAGCTATTACAGCATTTCTGAAATGCTGTAGTTGCTGTAATTGAACTTATAGGCTAATATTGAACTCAGGTCTATTATAGCATTCTCTGGAAATGCTATATTGGTCTGCAGTCTTTGCTGAAACCAAATTTAACCCTTGTTTTGAAATCTGAACTACCGCAACACTTCTGATATGCTGTCTTTTCTGTTTTGAACTATAATTCAACTAAAACTGAGTTTTAACAGCAGTTTTAAGTGCTGTCTTTGCTGAATTAAAAATGTTTTCAAATATAACCTATAGCAGTTGTTTTTAAATGCTGTGAAATGCTGAAATTTTAATAATTAGGGTTTTTGACTTAGTAAACGAACTCAGAATGGTTTGAAACTTTGGAAATTGAATACTGGATTTGAAAATATAATAATTACACTTTTAAAAGGTTTAAATGAATTATTTGATTGGAATATAAACTATTTAAAAGGTGACTCAAAATGATAATAAATGAAGTATACCTTTAAATTTAAAAGGTATTTAAAGTTGAATATTTAGATTTGAACTCAAATGATATTTGGAATATTAAAATGATTTGAAATGAAGTTTTGAAATGGTATGATATTTTAAAAATATGGAAATGGTTTGGAATTGATTTAATCTTTATTTTGATAAAGATTTGGATTTGAAATGATATTCTATTTTGAAGTATAAACTGTTTTTAAACTTATAACCACGGGTTATAATAACGTTGGGTTGTTAAAGAGACCGGGATCGGATATGGACATACTCTCTGTCTTACCGAAAACCACTTTGGCAACTGTGTACGCGGTGGAGATTCCAGAATGAAGTAGGATGGTGGCGACGTTCTTAAGGTATGTTACATGGACCCAACTCCCGTGAGTTGGCATAAGGTGGCTAAAACAGGAGCGATCTCGGACCAGTGAGGTAGCACCTCTTCTCGGACACATTTCTTCGATATTATACTCTTACTTGTGATTGATTAGATGGCCATCCTCCGATTTGGGAGTGTTGTTCGAGGTGGAACGGTAGTGGCTGCTATGCGTATCCATCAGTCCGTGTGCGTAATTGGTATATCTACCCTGGCATTGCCTAGTTGTGCCGTGTCACCTACCATATCGAGCTTTACTACGATTATGATTTTAAGATCCGACCGCGTTAAGGTTCTCATCCCCTTAACGCTATTTTCTATATGATTATACTTTACTTATTTAGACATTATTATAATAGCGAATATTACTACATAGTAGATATTTTAACGGATCCTTAGAGGATGGGCGGTCCCAAGCATCTTCTAAGTTACTTGTACCTTTATTACAGTTCACTTGAGTTGGTTTACATTATATAAGTATATATTGTCCTGACTCGAGTGTTTTGTGTTTTGCTTTACGCTCGGGTCAGCCTGAGTTATTCACAGATTTGGATTTCCACCTTCTGGAGATTTGAATCGCTGGAGATCATCTACTAGTCTTGTTCTATCAACTTCGGTTCCGTTGTTCTACTCAGCTTGTACTTGGTTATTTTATTTGAGACTTTTGTTGTACTCTATTTTTTCTGTTGTATCTTATGCAACTCTGACATATTTAGATAGTAGCTTCATGAACTACTATTTCTTTTACTTCCGCTGCATTATTTTACTCTGTGATCTGTGATTATATTTATTTACTGTATATTCTAAGATTTGCCAAATTTTAATTACAACGCGGTATTTTGAGCAATTCAACTCCGGCATGAGTGTCTACCTATACACTTATAATGGATGCGAATGGTTGAAAATATCGGGTCGTTACAGTTGGTATCAGAGCTTTGGCTTTGAGGCAAAACTCAGCATATGGAGTAGATTTATTTACAGAATCACTTTCGTTCGAGTTTGAATCTTTTCCTCTTGATTCAAATTTCCTTTGACTTTTTGGAACGTTCCCTGCGGTTCCAAAATCCATTCTTGTCCCTCACTATTCATCTTCTTTTGATTTTGGAGTGTCACATAACTCCACTTCGAATGATCTTTATAGTGAATTGGCTGTCTCGCCAATATTCTAATTTTCTGGTAAAGGGGAAAACTCCTTTACAAATTAGCATTGATTCACCAAAGATTTATATCTATCCTTGGTTTAGATGCTAATATCTTTTGTTATTCCAAACTCTATCTTTTGAGATCGGATGTAGATTTACCCAGAAAAAAATACACATTTGATCTTATTCATTAAGTCACGGTTGACCTGGTTAAGGTTGCCCGCGATTTATTTAAGCTTACCCATCTCCCTATTTTGTTATTTAATCATCTTGTTTTGTTTCCAAAATATCCCCAAACATTTTGAATTGTACTTGTAAATCTATGTTTGTTTTATATATTGTGTTGTTTGAGTTGTTGATGTTGATTTGGGTTTTCGATCGATTCGTCTGATCAACGCTATCGATAGGATTTCTAAAACACTTTGACAGAACAAACTGACACAATATTATAATAAAAAAATTGGTTAATAAAATAAATTTTGATATAAGTAAATATTATGGAACTTAATAAATTGATTTAATTTGAGATTTCAATTTCTGATGGTTTCAAACCTTGTGTTTAAAGTTGTAAAAGGATATATTATTTAAAGTATTTCTAAGTAGAAATATGTTTCTAAAGGATTTTAAAGTTTAAAAAATTTAGTGCTCTTCTCTTTGTCGCTGGAAAATAATTTCGGTGATGACTGCAGCATCATCGACATTCATTTTCGAGTTTTGAACTGAAGAGACCGTTCTGTAGTCTTACTACAGCTTTGTTTTGAAAGATTTAATTTATTTGAATTTCTAAATATGATTTGATTTATAATATATATAGATATATGATTTAAATTGATTTGACATATTATGTACATATATTTATTTATCTCTAACTGGTTTGAAGGAAACCGGAAAAATTAATTCTTAAATTTCATCTTAAAGAATAATTTCAGTTATAAAAAGAAAAATTAAAATTTTTGAATAAATGATTCAAACTTGAGATAATTGAATTTGAAAGTTTTATTTGCATAATACAATTGCATTCAAATATAACTTACCTTAAAAAAAAAATTTAGAAGTTAACAATGTAATTGGATAATATACAATATAGAAAGGATTTTATAAATAAAATTTGAGTGGTTATGATAAATGTTATACACTTACATTTTAGTTATAAAAGATTAACAGAGGTAAATAGTGAAAAAGGAATTTAAAGAGATTTTTTTTAAATAACTTAATAATCAAATTTGATTTAATATGGAACCTTAAATCTAACCTAGGAATTTTAATAAAGGTTATTTCCTAAAATGAGTATGTTGTATAATAAATAATGATCTTTGAATAGATAAAATAAAATACATTTGAAATAGACATTTTGTAATAAAGTTTATTTAACTTGAATTCATAGTTTAATTGATGTCTAAATGAATAAATGTGTAAAGAAATTTGATTGTTATATTTGCTATATAAATATTTTATTTATGAAGATATGTCTTGAAAAATGAATGATTATAATTTAAATAGTTAAAATGTATTTTAACATCACTAAAAAATGATAATTGAGAATTTGGTTTTCAAATGGAATTTTAAGTGTATCTTATTAAAGGAATATCTATTTGGGAAATGGGTATTTTAAATAAAGTGTTAGGTTATGTGTTAAATTAAGAGCTAACTAAAATAGTGAACTTTTAAACTTAATAAATGAAGTATAGTTTGATTTGAATATTCCATTCATAAAAGTTTGTTTTAATAAGTCATAAGTTAAATGATATCCAAATGAATATTTCTGATATTAAACTGATTTGAAATATTAATATGTCTACTGTAGCATTTTATAAGTGCTGCTATTTTGAAAATACAATGTTTTGGAAATTTTATAATTGAATGAACTTAGAAATGTTACAACTTTAAAATGAATATTATTTGACCTTGAATTAAAATATTTTAAATGAAGATTATTTTAAAAGGTGTTATGATTTTCTAAGTATTATGTTTTTTTAGAATAACATTTCCAAAGTGTTACGATTTTTAGTAGTATGATTTCCAAATGATAAACATCCATAAATTGTTATGATTTAAAAGCATTATGGTTTTAAGTTTATTATCTTATTTTGTGTTTCCAAACTACCTTTTGGTTGTCCTTATTTCTCTTATCTTGTTACAGAATGGGAAGGCTATTGCTTATACCAGTCCGTTTAGAAATCTTTCTGTAATCTTTGATAATTTTTGTTACTTATCTGGATCTGAACACTGTTTTTCCATTCATAGACCGTCGGTCAAGTGAAAGGGTTGATTCAGACTCTAGAGGATCTTGTTCGTGCTTGTATTCTTGATTTGATCACCTCCATCTTGTTAAACTTACCATAACAATAATTATCAGGTGTAATTCCAATCGTCTTATCATCTTGTCTTAATTCTATTTCATTCTATCTTTTTCTGTGCTTTCCCGTACCTCGTTCCTTTTCGAGGACGAAAAGTTTTGAGTGGGGGAGAGTGTAACAACCCTATATTTTACAAATATTCTTAAATTGATTTTTTCCAGATTTAAAAGCTTTATTTACGAAAAAGAATAAATTTTGTTATTTTAAATATAAACTTTGACTTTGATGTGGATTAGAATTCCAAATATAACTAAATTTAATATTTCTTGAAAATGTGAATTTTGGTCAATAGTCAAACTTTGACTTTTAAGTTTAAATTTTAAATAGTTTGAAATTATAAATTTTATCTTTTATTATGAAAATAGATTTAATAACTTGAACACTACTTTTCGTTTCGTTGAAAACGGAGTTAAAATGTAAAAGTTATGTACATTTCAATTTTTAGTATAATTTGTTTTATTGTGCATTTTTGCCTATTTTAAATTTTATAAATTTTATTTTCTTTGTCATATTTTGTTTTAATATGTGTTAATATGTTATTTTATGTATATTTTAGTCTTTTATTATTTTTAAAGTGAAGTAGACATTTTTCTAGAGTCAATGGTAATTTATGTGAAATTTTCATGTCCTGTCTGCTATTTTTAAACAATTTCATCAATTCTTTTGCTATTTTCTCTGAATTTAATTATTTATTTCACTTTGAAAATGTTTTAAAAGTTATTTTTATTTCAAATTTTGTTTTAGAATATTTTTAAATTAAAGTTAATAATTTTCCAAAGTCAATGGTGATTTATTTGTAATTTCTGGACACTGTTTTGTATTTTAAGCAATTTCTTTTATTATTTTTTCTAATTTCTTTAAATTTTATTATTTATTTTCTTATATCTTTACTTAGTTTCGGTTTGTATAGTATTTTTCTGAAATATTTTGTTTATATAAAGATTTATAAGGAAAGAAATGTGAAGGGTTGTGTAACGCTTTGAAACGGAAGCCCTTTTATTTACCAAATCCTTTAATTTCTTTAACTCCTCAAAATTAATTGCCTAGCCATGTAAAACCCTAGTGTAGCCGTCATCTCATTTGGAATTCACGTGAAAAAATATCCCATCTTTAATTGTTTCCCACGGCTAGAGAAAATTAGGTAATGGCCTCCATCTCTTTCTTCCTACTTTTCTTCTTTTTCTATGCTATTTTGCTTTCCTTCTTCCCTGATTGAGATCGGCCTCTACCCCTATTCCTCTGCCACCACCTCCTTCCATCTCTTCACGACCACCACCAGCCCCCACTCCACCAGATCTGACCATAGCCGAACCATTTTGATGGTAAAACCCCCCAAATTTCAACCTAGATGCCTAAAAACCATGTTTATTGACCTCTACATGCTCACCCACCTCAACCACCACCCAAACCACCACCATAGCCACCACCACCGCCCTGACCTGACCACAACACACCCCTCCCCACCTCTGTCCATATCTGAACTTGAATGTCCAAGCCCAAACTCCTATGGCCGAGCCCTTTTGTTGACCAAAAACCACGCTAGTATGCCTAAAACTCTTCACATACCTATGTTATAACTTCCCCATCATCTCTAGCTTGTAGCCGTGTATTCCTTGGTCCAAACCAGACCCAAAACCATTGCCTTAGACCTGTAGTTTCCCTCATGGCTGAGCCTAGTAAAGGTTGAAAGCAAGTGCAAGCATTTCTATTTGATTCCGTGCAGTCATTTCTAACATTGTTCTATTAAAATTTGGATTGAAAACTTATATTGTTTGGATTGTTTTGTCTTATGTATTCCGAGGAGTTAACCTTGTCTCTCTCTCACTCATCATCATCATGGCTGAGAAATGAACCCCTTGTTCGAGCTTTTGAATGGTTAAAGCATGGTCAAGTAATCTATTACGTTGTTGCTTCTTATCTGCATTGTTTCAACATTGTTTTGCGTTGAATATTTATGTGTATATTGTCTTGTTTTGTTTGAATGTTTTCAAGGAGATTTATCTTTGGCTCTCTCAATATCCAATCTTATTCGTGCTTTCGTGCCTTCGAATATCTCAGTTAGTGCATTTGATAGCAATCTCCAGCACAAAGAGGTGAGTTATTCTCACCAGACAATATGTACCTATATAACAAGTAAATTGACACCCTGCGAATCTGTAGAAATATATTATCATGTTATATATGCTTATATTATTATCATATGATGTTCACACCTGTTATTACACCTGTTATATCATATGTTACTGTTATTTAATGTTATTCTGTTATTTATATCTGTTATCACCATTGCAAGTTCCCTGTAGACTAGAATCACTATGGGTTGAAATAATACATACCCGAACGGACTTTAGAATAGGGAAAAATCGTTATGGGCTGAAATGATAGGCCTGAACGATTTTTATTTAATTTGTTTTAACTTGGGATTGCGGGTTTGAAATGATAGAACCCGGATTTTTCTTTTTTTAACTGCGGATTGAAATGATACATATCCGTATCACTTGACCTAGGTTAGAAAATTATATACATGCCCGTGGTTATTTTATAAAGTGCTTTGGATATTTTTAAGTAATTTAAAAATTATAAATTTATGAAATTTGATTTAGATAGATTTTGAAATGTTTTAAAATAAAGAAATTATGATTTTTCTATATGTTAAAAATGTAATTAATGAAGGTTTAACTGGATTTTTGAAATATAACTTAAGTTGGAAATTTGGAATTTTGGTTAAAAATGATATTTAAGTTATATAAATAAAATGGGTATTAAATTTTATTTGGAAATGGTAAATATGATAATTTGATTAAATTTGAATTTAAGTGATTTATTAAAGTATTATTGATTTTTCTATGAATTTAAGTGGTTAAATAAATGAATGTTTAAAAGTGATCTTTTAAAATATAACTTGACTAGGAAATGTGAAATTTGGTTTTAATTAAAGGTTTAAGTTAATTAAATAAAATTGGAAATTTTGTTAAATTTGTGAAATGGTAATTTAAATTTGAAGTGTTAAGTTTATTTGTTGAAATGTGAAGAATTGGAAACTTTTACACTTAAACTTATTAAGTAAATTGTTGAAAATTGGATTTAATAATAAGAAATTTATTGTGAAAAAGATATATGTTAAATGATATGTAAATGAACATTTTAAATGTTAAAATATGATTTTTAAAATGTTTATGTGTTTTAAATTAAAGTTATTTAATTGTTGGAAATACACTAACACCTGAAATTTACTTTTAATAGCATTCAGAAATGCTATAGATTCTGTTTTGAACTAAAATTGTGTAAAAAGAGCTATTACAGCATTTCTGAAATGCTGTAGTTGCTGTAATTGAACTTATAGGCTAATATTGAACTCAGGTCTATTATAGCATTCTCTGGAAATGCTATAATGGTCTGCAGTCTTTGCTGAAACCAAATTTAACCCTTATTTTGAAATCTGAACTACCGCAGCACTTCTGATATGTTGTCTTTTCTGTTTTGAACTATAATTCAACTAAAACTGAGTTTTAACAGCAGTTTTAAGTGCTGTCTTTGCGGAATTAAAAATGTTTTCAAATATAACCTATAGCAGTTGTTTTTAAATGCTGTGAAATGCTGAAATTTTAATAATTAGGGTTTTTGACTTAGTAAACGAACTCAGAATGGTTTGAAACTTTGGAAATTGAATACTTGATTTGAAAATATAATAATTACACTTTTAAAAGGTTTAAATGAATTATTTGATTGGAATATAAACTATTTAAAAGGTGACTTGAAATGATAATAAATGAAGTATACCTTTAAATTTAAAAGGTATTTAAAGTTGAATATTTAGATTTGAACTCAAATGATATTTGGAATATTAAAATGATTTGAAATGAAGTTTTGAAATGATATGATATTTTAAAAATATGGAAATGGTTTGGAATTGATTTAATCTTTATTTTGATAATGATTTGGATTTGAAATGATATTCTATTTTGAAGTATAAACTGTTTTTAAACTTATAACCACGGGTTATAATAACGTTGGGTTGTTAAAGAGACCGGGATCGGATATGGACATACTCTTTGTCTTACCGAAAACCACTTTGGAAACTGTGTACGCGGTGGAGATTCCAGAATGAAGTAGGATGGTGGCGACGTTCTTAAGGTATGTTACGTGGACCCAACTCCCATGAGTTGGCATAAGGTGGCTAAAACAGGAGCGATCTCGGACCAGTGAGGTAGCACCTCTTCTCGGACACATTTCTTCGATATTATACTCTTACTTGTGATTGATTAGATGGCCATCCTCCGATTTGGGAGTGTTGTTCGAGGTGGAACGGTAGTGGCTGCTATGCGTATCCATCAGTCCGTGTGCGTAATTGGTATATCTATCCTGGCATTGCCTAGTTGTGCCGTGTCACCTACCATATCGAGCTTTACTACGATTATGATTTTAAGATCCGACCGCGTTAAGGTTCTCCATCCCCTTAACGCTATTTTCTATATGATTATACTTTACTTATTTAGACACTATTATAATAGCGAATATTACTACATAGTAGATATTTTAACGGATCCTTAGAGGATGGGCGGTCCCAAGCATCTTCTAAGTTACTTGTACCTTTATTACAGTTCACTTGAGTTAGTTTACATTATATAAGTATATATTGTCCTGATTCGAGTGTTTTGTGTTTTGCTTTACGCTCGGGTCAGCCTGAGTTATTCACAGATTTGGATATCCACCTTCTGGAGATTTGAATCGCTGGAGATTATCTGCTAGTCTTGTTCTATCAACTTCGGTTCCGTTGTTCTACTCAGCTTGTACTTGGTTATTTTATTTGAGACTTTTGTTTTACTCTATTTCTTCTGTTGTATCTTATGTAACTCTGACATATTTAGATAGTAGCTTCATGAACTACTATTTCTTTTACTTCCGCTGCATTATTTTACTCTGTGTATGTGATCTGTGATTATATTTATTTACTGTATATTCTGAGATTTGCCAAATTTTAATTACAACGCGGTATTTTGAGCAATTCAACTCCGGCATGAGTGTCTACCTATACACTTATAATGGATGCGAATGGTTGAAAATATTGGGTCGTTACACTTTTACAATTCAAATCAGAGTTATACATACATCAGAAATAAACAAATAATGCAGCGGAACATAGAATGCAGTGGAATAATAAATAGCAATAATATACTGAGTCTTCGTCTTCGTCCTCTATAAAATAGTCTTCACTACACTGAAAAAGCTCAGACTGACCCGAGCGTAATGAAAAGACAAAACACTCGAGTCAGAACTAAAAGATCTTATGTAAATCAGATCAATATAAGTAAAATAGAAATATTAGTGCAATGGTTTCATAGATGTTACGGGATATTCATCTCCTATCAAGTGAACAACGTGAATATAATTATTTAAAGGGTTTCAAATAATTCGAAATATCAATCTTAATCATCTAATTAAAACAAATCCGAAGTTTGAATTAACTTAAACCCTTCAAATAATTCAATTCCAAATAAAATCCAAATTCAAGTAATTATATGGGTATGTGTCATTTCAACCAGTATCAAAAATCAACATTTCAAAATCAATGAAAACCGCTTGAGTTTATTATTTCAACCTATAACAATTTTCACCTAATCTATAAGATGGTTCGGGTATGTATCATATCAACCCATACGGATAACAGAGATATAGACATAAATAACATCCAATCATCAAATGTCAACCAATAACATCCATCCAATCACCCAAATATCAACAATTGAACATACAACACAATCATCATTGACATCAACCAATAACTACCAACAATTTACTGGTTATCATTAACAGGTATTTAACTGGAAATTTAAATTTCAATATTAAATTAAATGGCAATTAAATTCAATAAAAGTCAGATTTAACTGGAATGAAAATTTAAAATATACTAAACAGCAACCAATCAATTTATAATCACATCATAAATTCAGTTTAACTAACATAAGAAAATCTAGTAGTTGTGAGTGTTTTCTCACCTTTCATTGCTACGAAGGTGATGATAAAAATGGAGCAATATGGAGATTCCAAGCAAAGATCCAAATGCAAAGCAAATCCAACAAAGCTTAGACACGAACACGAATCAATAAACAAGTTTCAACTACTTCCAACTTCCAAACAACCCAAGATCCAAACTACGGACAAACCTGAAAGTAGGTCATCTTTAAAAAATATTCGGACCGGAATATTACTGAATCTGTAAAGTGACAGACTAGGAAGTTGTTTCAAATTCTTTTCTCTCCACTTTCAAAAAAAATTCAATCAAAAAGCTTCTGTTTTAAGGAAGTTATTGTCAAAACAAACAGAGGTGTTTTCTGAGTTGAAAATATGAGTTCAAAAATACTTCGAAGAGATATGAGTTTTTGGCATAGAAAATTAAGGAATTTGAAAAACTGACATAAAAGAAACTTGAATCCACTGGAAAAATAAATGGTTTCAAAAAAACAATCACATAATTTGGTTCATTCTTAAAGGAGATATGATTGATACAATATGGGGTATTTTTTGGCCAAAACTGGACCCGAGAAAGGACTCGAAAATGGAGTTTTTGATATAGAAATAGTCGGAATGGGAAGAAGGGTTCAACAACAAAGTTGTTGCCATTGAAATTATACACGGTTTCAAAAAAAAAAATTGATTTGGAGTATTTTAGTGGAATATAAAAGCCATGGAAATAAGGGGAAGAAAGAGGGAAAATAGGGAAAGGAAAAAGAAGGGAAAAAGGAGAAAGAAGAGGAGAGGGAAGGTGGAAGGAGATGGCCTTGGAGATGGTGGAGAGGACGGCGGCTATAGGGGAGGAGGAAGGGTTGAAGGAGAGGAGGAAAGGAGTTTTGATTTGTGAGGTTTTGGAGTTTTAGATCTAGGTTCTCTGTAGATTTTGAGGACAAAGAAGAAGTGTGCAGAGAAAGTTTCTGTAACATCCCGAAAATTTTCGACTTTCGAAAATTCAACATCGATACTCACTTTATCGACTGCTGAGCCATCGAATGCCGGAAACCCGAAAAGTTATGGTTTTAAGAAAAAGGAAAGAAAAAGGTAGAAGAAAAAGATAGAAGAAAAAGAGAAGAAGAACAACAAAATAACAACAGATACAGAACAGAGACAATATCAGAATCTCACATATCGCAGCGGAACAATATACAGTAGATAATTACTAGTCTTTTAAAACAAAGAACTATATCAGTTTTATACATACATCAATCATCAGAGTCACTATACAACTCAGTACAACAATGGACAGTTATATAAACTCGTCCTCATACAGAATACACAGCGGAATAAAATAATATCATATACAAATACTACGTCTCGAACTCCAGCTTATCTCCAAGCTCCAGAATATCCAGAATATCCTGATAATATAACTCTAGGCTGCCCGTGTGGAAATTGGTGGGCACCCAGAGTTTAGAAGGGAACAATAAACTCCGAGTCAGTCATGGTGACTGGTGTGAGATCGTAAAACAGGTATTTATCTTTAAAAATAAATAGCAGAGAATTTTAAAGTCAATTCGCAATGCTTTTGGAAAATGAAACTACCATAAGACCTCCCACCACACACACAATGCAAACGCAGACTTGGAGGAGATTTCTTCTTATGATAGTCAAAGATGCTTACTACGCAAAAATCAAAATTCTTTTTGATATTATTATTAGTGCATAGTGGAAAACATTTCGAAAGTAGAATATAAATCTTAGCCAGCATAGGTACCATTATATTATGCCTGCTATAGCTGCCTCCTGAGGAGACAGGTTATACAATTGAAATCGTAAAGGCTCGTATTGTTTCTTTGGATTTCCAACAAATGGTCAGGCTAAGGAACTTCCTATCCACGATGGGTACGTCCCTGGAATAGACGACCCGAGAACCTAACCGGATCTCTGCCAACACAAGGCCGGGTTACCTCTGCAAAAATAGGTAACTACTGACACGCGTATGCCATCCCCCGATCGTCACCGATCTTCCCGAGGATCCCCGATTCCAACAAACCACATAGATAATAATAATGCAGTAACCACAGAGGTTAAGTATCTGGGCTCCATACCATGATACCACCTTTATCCAGAAGGAATGACATACACTAAGGGGCGCTACTCCCTAGAACCTTGCTGCATCCTTCCTGTTTCGACCATTTCCGGGGTGTGAGGCTCGACGAAGTCTCGTCCACAAAGCTACGCTTTCTACAAAAAGCCCTGCTTCGGGTCAAACAAAATGATCAACCTATGATCACAAAGATATAAGGTCAAACAAATGATCATATCACAAATGATCAAACACTGATCATTTCACAGCAACACTCAGTATGCCACGTTACCAAATTGGGATATATCGCTGATAAATTTCAACTACATAACCTCTGAGCTCGTACGTCTCAGAGAAGGGTGTTAAGCTAAGAGAATAAATTCTCCGCCACCAACAGAAATGTATTTGAAAGAAATCAGCTTTATATCTCAAATTGTAACGTCAGACACACAATCCATAAAAGTCTGTTCCGGGATCGAACAGAACCGAAGGCACTTCTCACGAAGCCCTTGCATTTCCGGATAATTTTCAATCACGTCAGGACTTCCCGTCACTAAGGGTGATAAAACCTCTAAACCGAAGATCAGTCGGTGTAGAGTAACTCGACGGTAATCCTTCCGTTTTCAAAAATATCCGGTCTTCAACACCGGTCTTCAAATGCGATTCATAACGACGTATCACATATTCGGAATGGGTTATACGACCCCATGGTCCTTTCCCGGCTAACCCGAATAGTGAGCGTTAATTCAAAAATAAGTGTGGCATTCAAATTCATCCAATTCACAACAAAACATCCACTCAGGGTAATTATTGATAGTCGGTTATTTAACTATCAATAAAGATGCGCAACATCATCAGATTCCAAATCATTTTCCCAAATTATTTTATCTTCAAAAAAAATATCTTTACTAGATATATTATTTCCACACTTCAATCATTTGAAAACAATTTCAAATCAACTTCCACATTTCAATTTTATCTTTAAAAGATAAAAACTCAAACAGTTCATTTCACATTGGAAAAGCATTTCCATACTTATAAAAAAATAAGTAATTCATAAATCATTTATTTTCAACACTTAGAAAATATTCGATATACTTAAAATTAAAATTAAGTATATGTCTCATTCTTTAAGGAAAACATTCTTTTAACACCTTTATTTGAGTCAAAACGAATGTTACGTAAAACATCGTTACGACGACTCAAAATCAATAGTATAGGGATTCAGAATTAAGGTAGATATATAAATCCCAATACTATATAAAACATTTCCTTTCGGAAATCATTTACTATAACAACAGTGTTATAGTCCACCATTTCCTTATTTCTCAAAAACGTCTATTTCAACAATAAATGTTGAAACCTATGTTTCGATACTTAACACGTTTTAAAACATCTTTTAAAACAACTTCATTTAACAATATTCCTTTTCCCAAAATATATTGATTTTATTCAATAATATATATTTACTGTCCAAATTCGTGAATATAATCACTATCCCAATTTTAACAATTTCTACACATTTAACTTAAAGGATAATTCGCTGTCCAAAATCACGAATATATCTCCTTTAATAACTTCAATGTTAAATTTATCAAATTCTATTGATTTTGAATTTATGAAGCAATGTTTATAAGTCCCATTTCTATTTATAAAACTTCGATTTCTAAATTATCCAATTCAACTTATATAACTCAATTATATACCGGAAGTTTATATTATAAGTTAAGAACTTATAATCCATTTATTTACAACATCTATTCATTTCTCATCTAAATGTCAAAATCCGATTTATAAGATAATTGCTTATAAATCCTTTTGTTTTACAAAATCTATCCATTTAATAACTTCACAATTTATGAATCTATAAATTTCAATTCACTTATGGAATCCATTTTTATTTGACTTTAACACTTAATAAAACTCATTTCAAAATTCCAATATTTTTAATTTATAACATATCAATTTTTATAAATCTTTTTATATGAATTGTTTAAAATACTTCAACAATTCCAATTTAAACTATTTCATAATCTTTATCAATTGTTTATTTCAAAAATAATATTTTTGTCGTATTTCACAAAAATCACAATTTTACTAACATTAAAATTTTAACATTTATTTATTTAAAATAAACCAATTCAAAAATTTCAATAAAACGTATATTTCTACAAATCACTTTACAAATCTTTTTAAAAATCCAAAATCGTCATTTCTAGACTTTAAAAATGGATCCGATGATGCAACGCATCAAATAGTCAATCATGGCATTCAAAAACATCATATATCAATATGATAATCAACAAATATCACAATATCTGTAAACAATAAATACAGTTGAGGAATCCAGTTAGATCCCTCCAACCTGTTTCCCTGCATCCACAGACGTTAGCACAATACCAATTCCGCTCCAGTATGGAATTATCGCGGTATATAGGTTTTTATAAATCCGCTTACTAACGGCGCAATAGGGTCTCATCCGCTATACGAGGCGGGAAATCATCAATCCAATATATACATATGCCAATATGTATATATTGCTATATATATAATAGATATATCCTATCATATCTAATAGCACATTCAATAGCAATCAATAACTGCAATCCAAATTTAAATCTGAGTGAGAAGATCTCACCTTAGCTTTTAATTTTGCAAATCCCATTTCCATTTCAATTTGGCTTGATTTCTCGATTTATAGACCTTGTATAAATATTATACAAATTCATCAATATTTGAAATAATCGAATAACAAATTTTCGTTTGGTAATTTTTTAAATTATCCAATGATTTTATTTTAAACTAATTTTCTTCTTTTAATAATTTGTTCTTAGTAACTCAAAAATAAATTTAGATTTAATTAAACAAATAAATCTTTACCTTCTCAGAATTAAAACCGTATATGCATATATATATAAATCGTTGTTCTTATAAAATCTACTGTTATATTACTATTATCCTCAGTAAATAACAAAACAGTAGTTTTGTTTAGTGTAAAACTTTTTCTTACATCCGTATATCTGTAAAACAAGAATTTTCTTCTTCTGAAAATGTTTACATATATATGTGTTAATAAACTTTTTAATTATACAAAAAGAATCGAATCGAATATACCTCACGAAAAGGTTCGAATCCGAGAGTACCCAAACTCAGGCTTCCCTGCCTCCAGCAAACCCTACACGAGATCGAATCCATCGCCACGCGACCCCACCCTAAATCGCCACTGCCTCCAGTCGAACGCATTGCCTTTCCCAGATTCGTGACCCCATCTGAGGAGCCTCCACTCTCGCGAATCCCCAGACTGCCCTTCCTTGCGCACGCGAGTGGTCGCCCACCTCGATTCGACAACTGCTGCCTGTAGCCGCCGCTGCCTCCTGCGAACACGCCCCATGCTCGCGCTCGAGAACATCGCGAGATTCCAGATGCACGTGCTTGATTTCCATAGTCGCGAATGCTTCTCGAACGCCGCCTCCTACCCGCGACTCCATCGCGACACCCCAAATCGGCGACTCGAACGATAACGCGACCCTCCCTCTGAACGACGTAGCCCCAGTCGCGACTGCAATTTGAACAATGGTAGAGGCGATTGATGGATAGAGATAATTTGTGATTGAACAGGGAGGTAGTGATTTCAAACGACCCTTATTTAGATTCTCGAACGAACGTGTTTTGTGATTACAGTGGCCATTTATTTCTTTTCTTCGATTAAACTGAGGAGTGGAGGAGAGGGAACAGACGAGGCTAAGAAAAGAAAAGGTAGCGTGAATTTAGGCGAGATTCACGGAAAAGTATCGTGCCAGCTTTTCTTCTGATGTCGGCAAGAATTTAAATTATAAAAATTTAAATTGAATTTGATGAAATCTTCAATGCGTTTATCTATCGTGTGCACACATAGCAAGTCCGAAAAATACGAAATTCGAAATCCGATATCAGTTCAATATTCCGGATCCAATGGAACTGGTTTCGTCGAATTCCGAGACTGTTTGAAAAATGACTATTTTATAAATATCGGTTCGAACGATCTAATTTCAAACTGAACACTTTACTCCTAAATTCGATTCTGAAGCTTCTGTTATCTTCAGTAATATCAATACGAATTTTAGAAACTTTCGAAATATTTTTCTTCAACTTTAAATTTGAATATTCAAATTTTTATTCACCTTCAATAGATTAAATTTTAAAGTTAAATCGCAAATTTTCAAAGTTAAATCGGGGATTCAAGGTAAATTACCGTTTAAATATTTAAAATAAATTAAATATTTACAATTTAATTTGTTCGAAATTCAGGGTCGTTACATACTTCCCCCCTTAAAAGAATTTCGTCCTCGAAATTACAAGTTAGGAAAAGTGGTCCTTAACTCGTCTACTATCTTTCACAATCCAATAGTTTTATCAATTTTTCAAAACAAATCTTCCTACTAAAGATTCGTTATTCATCAACTAAATTTCAACTTCAACTCTAAGTTTCAAACAACATTGTTTAACTTCTAAATTCAAATTCGAGTTTAAATTCAAATTTTAACTTTCAAAATTTCTCAAAAATTTTCTAACGCCCTAAATTTTCAAAAAATTTCGCCAGCGTCTCCTTTGCGCGGCTAATACGGCACTACTACAAAACGTCCCTACGGACTCTCAGATTTCAAAAAGAAAAAGAAAAAGCCAAGCGGCTAGACCAGAAATCATCAAAAACTCATATTATAATTCAAATACGTACCTTTTGTCGAGCAATTCAAATTATCTGTGAAATCAAATTCAATTCCCTTTATACCTGTATATCTACTAGCCATGATATCTAGTTACAACATCCAACTATTTTGCGAATTTTATTACAAAATTTTCAATATATGCTTATATATTTACGGTTGAAGTTACATTCGTTTTTAAACAGAATGAATTCATATCCATTCTAGTTTATAACCAATTCAAATTGATACAAATTCAATTTATTTTAATTCTACTTCATTTGCAATTGATTCCATCCAATTAAATTTGCATTTCATATTTTCATTCGGTTTATTCTATTAACCAAACAATTTTCATTCATAATTGCTCTTTTAGCTTAGTTTCAATTACTAACTCATTACAAATTCCAATTCACTTACAATTTCAAATTTGTCTTCAATTTCATTTACAATTGCAAATTATTCATTCATTTTCAATTTGAGTCTCATTTCTATCAAATTACCAAATATTCTATAAGTTATTAACTTATTTACATTCCATTATGAATTTTATCTTTTATTCATCTTTCATTTATAATTATTCAATTCAATTCATTTCTTACAAATTTGAAACGAATTTCAATTTTCAATCTCATTTTGTGTAATTGATTCACTTGCAAATTTATTCGTTCATTCACAATTTTCATAATTCAGTACTCAATTCCAGAGTCTTTTCAACCTTTTCAAAATCATTTGAAAACAATTCAAATCATCCTTTGAATTTTCTAAAACAAAATCCAAATTTTCCAAACACTTTCCATTTAAAACCATTTGGCAGCAATTCCTCTTTTGGAAACCCGAAAATGAACATCAGTGATGCTGCAGTCATTACCGAAGTTATTTTCCAGCGACCGAAAAGAGTTTAGAGCTTTTATCTCTCTAAAATACTTTTCAAAACCTTCGAAATCCATTTTCAAATCAAAAAGAAATTAAACTTTCCAAATCTCCAAAATTTTCAATTTCTTTTCAAACATTTCCAAAAACTTCTCTGGAGTTCCGTTTCAATTTACAATTCACATTTATAATTTACATTCTTAAATTTCATTAGTATGTGAATTTATTTTAACTTTGGAGTTATAATTCCAATTTCTCATTTAATTTCAATGATAATAGTTTAATGTTATCATTTCTAGCAACCATGCAACCATATACTATAGTAATTCATAGAAAATCGTTTCTTTTATATACAAAAATAGTTTTGGGCAAAATTATCTCATTTACCATATTTTAAAATCAATACTGTGTCGGTTTATCTTGTTTAAGAGTTTAGAAACCCCTATCGATTACAGTTAGCTAGACTGCACCGACCAGAATCTATAAACAATCAACCGATAAGTCAACACAATACAAAACAATTTCATATTCAAATAACAAATACGCGCTCATATCTATTATTACACTCAACTCATTCTAGAGTACTACTGACTCTATCTCTAATGAGTACACCCAACAGAGCAGGGTTGTCGCTTAACCATATGCTCTGATACCACTTGTAACATCCCGAAAATTTTCGACTTTCGAAAATTCAACATCGATACTCACTTTATCGACTGCTGAGCCATCGAATGCCGGAAACCCGAAAAGTTATGGTTTTAAGAAAAAGGAAAGAAAAAGGTAGAAGAAAAAGATAGAAGAAAAAGAGAAGAAGAACAACAAAATAACAACAGATACAGAACAGAGACAATATCAGAATCTCACATATCGCAGCGGAACAATATACAGTAGATAATTACTAGTCTTTTAAAACAAAGAACTATAACAGTTTTATACATACATCAATCATCAGAGTCACTATACAACTCAGTACAACAATGGACAGTTATATAAACTCGTCCTCATACAGAATACACAGCGGAATAAAATAATATCATATACAAATACTACGTCTCGAACTCCAGCTTATCACCAAGCTCCAGAATATCCAGAATATCCTGATAATATAACTCTAGGCTGCCCGTGTGGAAATTGGTGGGCACCCAGAGTTTAGAAGGGAACAATAAACTCCGAGTCAGTCATGGTGACTTGTGTGAGATCGTAAAACAGGTATTTATCTTTAAAAATAAATAGCAGAGAATTTTAAAGTCAATTCGCAATGCTTTTGGAAAATGAAACTACCATAAGACCTCCCACCACACACACAATGCAAACGCAGACTTGGAGGAGATTTCTTCTTATGATAGTCAAAGATGCTTACTACGCAAAAATCAAAATTCTTTTTGATATTATTATTAGTGCATAGTGGAAAACATTTCGAAAGTAGAATATAAATCTTAGCCAGCATAGGTACCATTATATTATGCCTGCTATAGCTGCCTCCTGAGGAGACAGGTTATACAATTGAAATCGTAAAGGCTCGTATTGTTTCTTTGGATTTCCAACAAATGGTCAGGCTAAGGAACTTCCTATCCACGATGGGTACGTCCCTGGAATAGACGACCCGAGAACCTAACCGGATCTCTGCCAACACAAGGCCGGGTTACCTCTGCAAAAATAGGTAACTACTGACACGCGTATGCCATCCCCCGATCGTCACCGATCTTCCCGAGGATCCCCGATTCCAACAAACCACATAGATAATAATAATGCAGTAACCACAGAGGTTAAGTATCTGGGCTCCATACCATGATACCACCTTTATCCAGAAGGAATGACATACACTAAGGGGCGCTACTCCCTAGAACCTTGCTGCATCCTTCCTGTTTCGACCATTTCCGGGGTGTGAGGCTCGACGAAGTCTCGTCCACAAAGCTACGCTTTCTACAAAAAGCCCTGCTTCGGGTCAAACAAAATGATCAACCTATGATCACAAAGATATAAGATCAAACAAATGATCATATCACAAATGATCAAACACTGATCATTTCACAGCAACACTCAGTATGCCACGTTACCAAATTGGGATATATCGCTGATAAATTTCAACTACATAACCTCTGAGCTCGTACGTCTCAGAGAAGTGTGTTAAGCTAAGAGAATAAATTCTCCGCCACCAACAGAAATGTATTTGAAAGAAATCAGCTTTATATCTCAAATTGTAACGTCAGACACACAATCCATAAAAGTCTGTTCCGGGATCGAACAGAACCGAAGGCACTTCTCACGAAGCCCTTGCATTTCCGGATAATTTTCAATCACGTCAGGACTTCCCGTCACTAAGGGTGATAAAACCTCTAAACCGAAGATCAGTCGGTGTAGAGTAACTCGACGGTAATCCTTCCGTTTTCAAAAATATCCGGTCTTCAACACCGGTCTTCAAATGCGATTCATAACGACGTATCACATATTCGGAATGGGTTATACGACCCCATGGTCCTTTCCCGGCTAACCCGAATAGTGAGCGTTAATTCAAAAATAAGTGTGGCATTCAAATTCATCCAATTCACAACAAAACATCCACTCAGGGTAATTATTGATAGTCGGTTATTTAACTATCAATAAAGATGCGCAACATCATCAGATTCCAAATCATTTTCCCAAATTATTTTATCTTCAAAAAAAATATCTTTACTAGATATATTATTTCCACACTTCAATCATTTGAAAACAATTTCAAATCAACTTCCACATTTCAATTTTATCTTTAAAAGATAAAAACTCAAACAGTTCATTTCACATTGGAAAAGCATTTCCATACTTATAAAAAAATAAGTAATTCACAAATCATTTATTTTCAACACTTAGAAAATATTCGATATACTTAAAATTAAAATTAAGTATATGTCTCATTCTTTAAGGAAAACATTCTTTTAACACCTTTATTTGAGTCAAAACGAATGTTACGTAAAACATCGTTACGACGACTCAAAATCAATAGTATAGGGATTCAGAATTAAGGTAGATATATAAATCCCAATACTATATAAAACATTTCCTTTCGGAAATCATTTACTATAACAACAGTGTTATAGTCCACCATTTCCTTATTTCTCGAAAACGTCTATTTCAACAATAAATGTTGAAACCTATGTTTCGATACTTAACACGTTTTAAAACATCTTTTAAAACAACTTCATTTAACAATATTCCTTTTCCCAAAATATATTGATTTTATTCAATAATATATATTTACTGTCCAAATTCGTGAATATAATCACTATCCCAATTTTAACAATTTCTACACATTTAACTTAAAGGATAATTCGCTGTCCAAAATCACGAATATATCTCCTTTAATAACTTCAATGTTAAATTTATCAAATTCTATTGATTTTGAATTTATGAAGCAATGTTTATAAGTCCCATTTCTATTTATAAAACTTCGATTTCTAAATTATCCAATTCAACTTATATAACTCAATTATATACCGGAAGTTTATATTATAAGTTAAGAACTTATAATCCATTTATTTACAACATCTATTCATTTCTCATCTAAATGTCAAAATCCGATTTATAAGATAATTGCTTATAAATCCTTTTGTTTTACAAAATCTATCCATTTAATAACTTCACAATTTATGAATCTATAAATTTCAATTCACTTATGGAATCCATTTTTATTTGACTTTAACACTTAATAAAACTCATTTCAAAATTCCAATATTTTTAATTTATAACATATCAATTTTTATAAATCTTTTTATATGAATTGTTTAAAATACTTCAACAATTCCAATTTAAACTATTTCATAATCTTTATCAATTGTTTATTTCAAAAATAACATTTTTGTCGTATTTCACAAAAATCACAATTTTACTAACATTATAATTTTAACATTTATTTATTTAAAATAAACCAATTCAAAAATTTCAATAAAACGTATATTTCTACAAATCACTTTACAAATCTTTTTAAAAATCCAAAATCGTCATTTCTAGACTTTAAAAATGGATCCGATGATGCAACGCATCAAATAGTCAATCATGGCATTCAAAAACATCATATATCAATATGATAATCAACAAATATCACAATATCTGTAAACAATAAATACAGTTGAGGAATCCAGTTAGATCCCTCCAACTTGTTTCCCTGCATCCACAGACGTTAGCACAATACCAATTCCGCTCCAGTACGGAATTATCGCGGTATATAGGTTTTTATAAATCCGCTTACTAACGGCGCAATAGGGTCTCATCCGCTATACGAGGCGGGAAATCATCAATCCAATATATACATATGCCAATATGTATATATTGCTATATATATAATAGATATATCCTATCATATCTAATAGCACATTCAATAGCAATCAATAACTGCAATCCAAATTTAAATCTGAGTGAGAAGATCTCACCTTAGCTTTTAATTTTGCAAATCCCATTTCCATTTCAATTTGGCTTGATTTCTCGATTTATAGACCTTGTATAAATATTATACAAATTCATCAATATTTGAAATAATCGAATAACAAATTTTCGTTTGGTAATTTTTTAAATTATCCAATGATTTTATTTTAAACTAATTTTCTTCTTTTAATAATTTGTTCTTAGTAACTCAAAAATAAATTTAGATTTAATTAAACAAATAAATCTTTACCTTCTCAGAATTAAAACCGTATATGCATATATATATAAATCGTTGTTCTTATAAAATCTACTGTTATATTACTATTATCCTCAATAAATAACAAAACAGTAGTTTTGTTTAGTGTAAAACTTTTTCTTACATCCGTATATCTGTAAAACAAGAATTTTCTTCTTCTGAAAATGTTTACATATATATGTGTTAATAAACTTTTTAATTATACAAAAAGAATCGAATCGAATATACCTCACGAAAAGGTTCGAATCCGAGAGTACCCAAACTCAGGCTTCCCTGCCTCCAGCAAACCCTACACGAGATCGAATCCATCGCCACGCGACCCCACCCTAAATCGCCACTGCCTCCAGTCGAACGCATTGCCTTTCCCAGATTCGTGACCCCATCTGAGGAGCCTCCACTCTCGTGAATCCCCAGACTGCCCTTCCTTGCGCACGCGAGTGGTCGCCCACCTCGATTCGACAACTGCTGCCTGTAGCCGCCGCTGCCTCCTGCGAACACGCCCCATGCTCGCGCTCGAGAACATCGCGAGATTCCAGATGCACGTGCTTGATTTCCATAGTCGCGAATGCTTCTCGAACGCCGCCTCCTACCCGCGACTCCATCGCGACACCCCAAATCGGCGACTCGAACGATAACGCGACCCTCCCTCTGAACGACGTGGCCCCAGTCGCGACTGCAATTTGAACAATGGTAGAGGCGATTGATGGATAGAGATAATTTGTGATTGAACAGGGAGGTAGTGATTTCAAACGACCCTTATTTAGATTCTCGAACGAACGTGTTTTGTGATTACAGTGGCCATTTATTTCTTTTCTTCGATTAAACTGAGGAGTGGAGGAGAGGGAACAGACGAGGCTAAGAAAAGAAAAGGTAGCGTGAATTTAGGCGAGATTCACGGAAAAGTATCGTGCCAGCTTTTCTTCTGATGTCGGCAAGAATTTAAATTATAAAAATTTAAATTGAATTTGATGAAATCTTCAATGCGTTTATCTATCGTGTGCACACATAGCAAGTCCGAAAAATACGAAATTCGAAATCCGATATCAGTTCAATATTCCGGATCCAATGGAACTGGTTTCGTCGAATTCCGAGACTGTTTGAAAAATGACTATTTTATAAATATCGGTTCGAACGATCTAATTTCAAACTGAACACTTTACTCCTAAATTCGATTCTGAAGCTTCTGTTATCTTCAGTAATATCAATACGAATTTTAGAAACTTTCGAAATATTTTTCTTCAACTTTAAATTTGAATATTCAAATTTTTATTCACCTTCAATAGATTAAATTTTAAAGTTAAATCGCAAATTTTCAAAGTTAAATCGGGGATTCAAGGTAAATTACCGTTTAAATATTTAAAATAAATTAAATATTTACAATTTAATTTGTTCGAAATTCAGGGTCGTTACAGTTTCTCAAGAGAAAAATTATGTATGTAGATGTTATCAGATAAGAAACATAAGGTCGTAGGCAAAGGAATGGTCACATGACTGACTAGAGTCTCTTGGTTAACCAAGGCCCATTATACCAAACAAACCCAATATGCCTTAGCCAAATAAAACACAACTAAACACTACCAATTCATGTTAATTTTCACAGTAATTCAAATTTTTAGAGCAATAGGAATTTGATTTTGACAAAACGAAAAGTGGAGGGAAAATCAGAATTCAGTCTAGTATAATATAAAAAGAATAAAATTTTAAAATTCAAATTAAAAAATTTCAACCAAAAGTCAATCTTTGACTACGTTTGACCAAAATTTGAAATTTTACAAAAAAATTATTCTATTAAATTTGGTCAAATAAAACACTCAACATCACAAATTCAATTTTTTTATATTTAATTTTTATTTAAATTCAAAATACTGTCATTTTAAAGTTGTTAAAAGTTACATATCATTATACTTTATCTTAATTAAAAGATGTAATATCAATTAATGCAATATTAATTTGTTTCCCCTTATCACATTTAAAAGGTTAAATGCCATTAACTACGCATCCAATTCTCATCCAATTACAATCAAACCTATGTTATCTTCCATATTATTCAATCAACAATACCCTTTGAATTATATTAACATAAGTTTAAATTTTATTACA
This sequence comes from Allium fistulosum, assembly GCA_030737815.1. Classification (NCBI taxonomy): domain Eukaryota; kingdom Viridiplantae; phylum Streptophyta; class Magnoliopsida; order Asparagales; family Amaryllidaceae; genus Allium; species Allium fistulosum. The sequence goes on along the minus strand of CM060902.1, from coordinate 1,122,951,753 downwards.
TTCATTATTTTACCATTAACATCTTTTACCATATTAACTGCAATAATTAATTACATAAATTTCATTGATTTCCAAATTAATTCTAAAGATATTAAATAATGAGATAATAAATGAACAATTGTTACCTTTAAGTAATTTAATCATATTTATAAGTTTATTATCTACAACAAATGTTATGACTACTTACACATCACCGATTATATTCAATTTCAATTAACAACATATAATTCCAACATTCAATTGCCTTAATTCCATTAATTACCTATTTAATATTCAAATGGACAAATTAATGAGAAGATAATTACAATCATCGTTTATAATAATAGTTCATATCCATTATCTTATCATTTACAACCAAGGGTTATAACAAAATGATTTTATATTCTATATTAATCTATTCCAATCAATTACATATAATCTCATCATTAAATGCATCATTTAATTTATTTCGTTATTTACAATTATAACCAAATAACCTTACAATTATATCCATTGATTGAAACTGGATTAAAATGGTTATCAATTACATTAAATTAACATTACTATATTACATTCTAATTGTTTTATCATTACAAATCATAAATTTTAATTTCTTACAATATTAATATTTCAATCTCTTATTAAATTTAATATTTTAATTATCGAAAAATACGAGTCGTTACACTCTCCCCCACTCAAAACTTTTCGTCCTCGAAAAGGGAAAATGAGGAATTAAGGGATTAATATATTTTATTCAAAGTATTTAATTTATAAATAATTAATTTACATAATTAAGTATTTTAAATAAAATATACTCATTAATAAACAATTAAATCTTCATATTCAAGTTTACTAAAGTTTGAAAAAATATTTTCACTTCCACAAAAAATTTCTAAGTCTAAAATTCAAGGAAAATTTCGGTAGAGTCTCCTTTGTACGGAGAGATCCAAAAAATAATAATAATATCAATAATAACCACATATATCATATTTGAAAATAAAATATCCCAATCACGGGAAAACAATATAATACCTCTAGAAAACCGTAATCCGAAAACGTACCTATTTGTCGGACAAACAATGCTTATTTATGAAACCAAAAGTAGTAGCTATTGCTTCCATAAGCCTATATTTCACTTATATAATCCAAAATAGGTTAATAATTATGCAAAAAGAGAAATATTTAGGTTGTTCAATTTGCAACAAAAGAAAATCACTATAAAACATATACAAACAAACAATACAACCATTATATGCAAGCACAGAATCCATCATACATTCATAACAACCAAAATCAATGATTTGTTTAGTTCAGAACTTTTAATCATACAAGGGTAACGAATAAACTATCAAGTGTATCCTACGCACAACAGCCTTTGGTAATTACTCAATAGACTATCAATACAACCTTAAACAATTAGAAGTATCCTTTCCAAACATCTCATAAGCCAAAACAGCCAAGAATTTCCACACATTATTTAAGTTTATTTAATTGGTTTCTTTTCACATCATTATTTACCTTTTTCTCTTTCTTTTTTTTCATTCATACAATGTCTTTTTCTTTCTTTCATGTACTTACATAAATTATTTCACAATATTAACTTACATTCATAACATTTCTTGTACATCGAAATTCTTATTTAGAAATAATTTCATTGAACACTTCCATTGCTTAAGTTTTACTTGTATAATATTCCATTACATATTCTATTAACATTCAACTTATTCAACATTTCTGGTAAGTTATATATATAATAGGAATGTAATTGAATGTTACACAAGCTTTTGGTATTCGCTCTTGAAGAGAAAAGAAATATTTCAATGTATCTAAAAATTCAATCAAAACATTTAACCTCATTCACTTAGTAAGAATATAAGATATATTTAAAACATCTTCATAGCATTATGCAAGAATTTTCCAAAAAGTTTAAACAATGTTAGAAGTTTACATCAAAACATTAGGATAAGCCCTTTTTTTAATAAAGTTCTTTAAATCCGATAATTTATTAGACTTATTATTTTAAAATAAGTATAACCCTAGATTATTAAACTGAAACTAATAGTATACTCAAATCTTACATTAAATATCCAAATCAAAGTATAAAATTTAATATCTTCATAATTAATTTTACACACTTGTTTAAAATGAATATTCAAATCATGGAAAAACATTTATTATGGTTTAATACAAAATTTTAAATAGTGAATAAACCTATAAATTTACTGTTAGTGCTTCGAAATCAAGTAAATATTTCAAACCATAGTTCCAAAATAGAGATTCAAATTTTGTAATGACCCGCCCTTCTAAACACAGAAAGACGCATCATTATTAAGAAAGAAAGGGGTGAGAAATAGAAAAGATAGAGAAGAAAGAACTAAACAACATCAGAATCTCAACAGCGGAACGAATGAAATATAATATATCACATAAGAGATTACATAGTAACATATACATCAGAGTTACACAGATAATACAACACATACTAGACAGTTATAAACATCTGTCTAGTTAATACAACTCGATACAACTCGAAACATCACAGAGATACAACACAGCGGAAATACACATAAACACTAACACAGCGGAACCAATTTATAGCTATATGCTGAAGCCTCCTACTCCATTTCTCCTCCAGAATTCGTCAAAGCTAACCTGAATCTCTTGGCTACTCGTAAAAATTTGAGTACCCGAGAGTTTAAGAAAAACAGAAATAAACTCCGGGTCAGACATGGGTCTAGTATGAGTAAACGGTTAAAGCTGCTTAACTTTTAAAAACCTTTGAAACAAAGGTATCACGTAAGACTCCCACACATAAACATGGGTAAGTTTTTACCTTACGCTAACCAAACATTTGATAGGAAATCCAGTGATATTATAATAGTGTCTAGGGTTTTCAAGTAAATAGAAAATAGCCGAAATTGTTACATTCATTAAATTCCAGCATACTAGGTTTACAATCAAATCCGATGGCACTTATTGGATTTTGGATTCCATACAATGGCAGGGCTACTGGGGTACCGCCCGTCACAGTACCTGGCCTAGATCAGCGTACCGAGGAGTACGCCCGCTCCCCTGCAACAAAAAGCCGGAACCATCCCTTACTGGATAATTAGGAATAAAATCACCCCATGGTTGTGATCAGCAACTGCACCACTAAGCCGAAATAAAAAGGGACATCTAGACAAGGATGACCTTACTCTCAAGTGGGTGCGACCCACGAAGCCTTGCTGCACCTCCCCTGTTTTAGCCATTCCCGGTTGATGAGGCTTGAGGCAACAATTACCTTTTGAGAACACATCTTTTAGCATGCTCATCGTCCACCTGACGATGTTCTGAAAGCATTCAATCCATACAAGTTCGTTCCGGGTTCGAATGAAACCGAAGGCATTATCTCGTTACACTCATTTTGGAATCATCCTCAGAGTTAACGACAATAACCCTTGCACTCTGAATCTTCATCTTCACTTGAGATTCACGACCTATCGTTAATTTGGATCGATGTGGTTTTCGGATATCCAAATCTGGAAACCCGATCCCAGTCTCATCAAATCCAAACCGTGTCTTTTAAGGCCAAGTTGTTTTAAAGTAAAAACAATTCATTTCATTATCCATATACACACAGATGGATAATTCACAATATCATCATAAATAGATAATTCATATCACACAGCATTACTTATCTCGTATCTGAGATTTCAAATCATTCAAGGCAAACAATATCATCCATCCATACATAAGCAAGGATAAATAATCACACCATTTATAATTAATTTAAAATGAATTAAATTAATTATCTTATTTCTAATTAATTTAAAGTAAATTAAATTAATTACTTCATTCTATAAATCGTGCTTACTCAACCATTAGTTAATTACAAATCAATTAATTAATCATTCTCCAATTTCCATTTTAATTGATCATCTTTGATTAACTAACCTTTAATTACATTCCAGTAATTATCCTTTAATTAATTTCACAAATTAATTATCCTTAACCATTCACAGTAATTTACCATTAATTACTTCATTAATGACATTAATTAATGAACCTTAATAAATTACTTCCATTAATTAATTAACTATAATTAATTACATTAATCCTTAATTAATTACATTAATTAATTAACTTTATTATTCACTTCCATTTATCAACCTAAATCATAAACAGGAATTTCCATCTTGAAATTACTTATCTAAATTAATTAACTTCTTAATTAATTATATAAATCCTTTGATTTATTACACTAAGTAATAAATCTTTAATTACTTCTACAAAGTAATTCTACTTTAATTTACTTCCATTAAGTAATTTCCTTTAATTAATTACATCCAGTAATTATACATTATTTACTTTGCTGAGTAATTATACTATTCAATTTCATTAAGTATTTATACTTAATTAACCATCAAATGGTTATCCTTAATTAATTACAATTAATTATCTTGAATCAATCACATTCATTTGATTAATTACAATTGGTAATTCATTTCATAATTAACTTAAAACAAATTTATTAATCTTTCATTCAGATTAATTATTCTTTAATTATTAATTAATAAATCTTAATTATCAATTAATAAAACTTAATAATAATTAATTACCTTTTAATTATAAATTAATTAGTCACTAATTACAACTTAATTACTTAATTAATTAATCATTAATTATTAACTAATTATCACTAATTACACATTAATAGTTCTTAATTACAAATTAATTAACCTCTTAACTAATTAATTTGAAATCCTTAACTGTTAATTAATTAGTTTCTAAATCAACAATTAATATGGGTTAATAACACTTTAGTTACTCCATTTAATTATCAAAATCTTTATTACCTTTAAGATAAATCATCATCTTTGTTAATTTCTTAATCATATTATTCAAAACATTAAATCTTTAATTATCACTTAATTATATTTATAAAGATAATTAAGTTTAAAATATCTTAAAGTTTCACTCAAAAAACTTAAATTGAATAAACTTATAACTTCCTAATTGAAGGTTTTAAGAAAACATGTATTATGGGAAAGAAATCATTTAAGAAAGATTTAAACAATTTTCATTTAAACTTTTAAAACTTTGCATTTTAAAACTTTTTAAAAACATGATTTAAAACTTCTTACTCCTGCCTCGGGTTAACCCTACTTCCTACTCGAGACAGTCTCGAGTCCTCCCTTTTCTATTCTTTACAAAAACTTAGATTTATTCTACAGTTAAAAACTAAAGCTTGTCATCTCCAATCACTCGAGCACGAACTCGAGTTGAAACCCCAAAACCCCGAGCCCATCGTCGAGGAAACTTCCCAGATTCTTGAGCGAAACACACGAGCAGCTCGTCTTCCCCAAATCAAACAACCCAGATACCAAAAATGCACGTGCACGTGCACGGTCGCACTAGCCACCTCCGACCAACACCCCGATCATCTCCACATCGTCGACGACCTACCCTAGCCTCACGTTCGCCCAGCAAACTGAATCGACGTCGAACTCGAAATCGAGCCACTAGATCCAACTGCCCCCAAAATCGATCATCATGCAAACGCCATGTTCATCCACCTCTGACCATTATAGGTCACGCGATCGTACCCGGAGCTACACTATGCTCCGATGATCCATTCCCCAGAGTTTCGCAAAGCTCGATCACGTATAGGAGTCGCTCTCGTCACATTTACAGACATGACCAAAAGCTTGCACAAAACCCTAATTCGATCTCGTTCCTTTGATTTATGAAATAGAAAAATTCTGTGACAATTTTCTCGTCAACAATAATGTTCGAACAAGCTTCAAACAAATTTTCAACATTTTAAGTTGGTTCGAATGTTAGAAAATGGGGAAAATGCAAATTTTATTCAAATTCAAATTGCTCTTGAAATACTGAACTAAAAATCTCCATTTCAGTTTTAAAAATCCTAACTTGCAAAGTATATTCAAATTAACATCCTGAAACAACAAATTTCCATGATGGGTTTTAACATGGTTTTAAGAATTTCCCTGTTCTTTCTATTTTTACAGTTAACATCCAAATATTTGTTTCCCTTAACTTCATTCCTAAGTTTTAATCTATGACTATACAACAATTCTTGTTTGAAATTAAGTCATAATAGAGATCAGAGGGAAAAGAATGGATTGGAACTAAGTTTAAACTCTGAAATATGGAACAGAGGAGATGAATACTCATCAGACATGCACACAAGAATACCACCATATACACAGAATCATATACATAGATATACACATGCAAGTTATTATCATCACAAATATTTCACAAGCAACCATCATTAACTTATTTAGATTTTTAAATAAAGATGTTTACTCACCAGACTTTTGAAAAGGTAGAGAGATTAAAACTGGAATGAAACTTTGCATACTTTTGTTGTTTTGTTTTCCAGAGAAAATGTCTTGCGTTGACTTAAAACTGAAAGCTTTTAAAAACTTGAGACTTCAAACTGAAAATATTTGCATTGCTAGATTTCCTTAAAACTGAAGAAGCTTTGAACTAGAACTTGAAAGTTTACTGAGCAAAATGGTGATGATAACTCCAGACTTAATTCCAAGCTTTTGATTTGAAGATGAAATCTGGTTATAGCTTGTAGAAAATGTTTATAGGGTTTTTTTTTGCTTTGCTTTGTTTGAATGAATCGAAATGAAAAGAAACTTTGATACTTAATAAACCAAGTAGCAGAGCTACATTGTACAGGTACAAGATTCTATATTAATTAGATCAGAGATCTTTTGGTGTGGAGGCTGAAATGAAGACATTTGGGTACAAGAATTTATGAGAAATGTCATACATATCCCCTTTTTAATTCAATTCGTATGTACTTGTGTTATCTTTACTTCTTTTCTTGCCTGCAAAGCTAGATATTTACTATACTATTCACTTTGCAGGTACAAACTTGTATATATATTATTTTTACTTTGCACAACTTGGATATATCTTATTTTAACTTGTTACTTGCATACACATATGGTTATAGTGTATATACATATACAATTCTAGAACTATCTCAAGATTTTATAAGTTGTTATATTTATTTTTACATGACTACTTATTGATTTAACTAATGTATATTTTCTAATTTAATCTTAATTTACCAAACACTTTATTTATATTTATTTATTTTATTTTATTTTTACTTATGTTTAATATGTTTATATATATTAATACTTACATTTAACCATATATTTGCTTTATATTTATATTCAAGATTTATTTTAGTTTAAACATTGTTACCAAAATTACATCAAATTATTATATATAGATCAAAAGTGAATAAGTGGAGTTTTATCTAAATTTAAGATATATTTTATTGTAATTATATTGGAACACTTTTATATTAAATTTTCAAATCATTATTTTCCTCTAACTACACACATATATATACACATTTAAATAACACTTATTAAATTAGAAATAATAGGACTATTTAAATCTATTTATAAAATAACACAGATTAAATTTGTATCTAATTATTCTGATCTAAAATAATTCAAAAATCAATCAAAAATCATAATTTAAAACATCACATTATTAATTAATTAGTTATTTATATTTGAAAACAACAACTTTATCAATTTTAAATAATTTAATTAGCAGATTATCACATTTTAAATTCCTCGAAATTTCGGGATATCACAAATTTATTGGTCAAGTATATTACTATAAATAAAACTTCGCAAATCATTTTTTTTCATTTATATAATATCTTTAAATTATACATTCAAAGAAACTTATATAAATTTTACTTGAAATATTTATTTGAAAACTTCAATTGCAAATCAATCATCTTTAATACTTTAATACTTTACGGAAAAATTTCATTTGTAAAATTTCTTGCTTCATTTATAAATACCACATAATTTTTTTTAATAACATCTTTATAAATATATGTAAACTATTTGAAAACAATTATTTACATCATTACTTATATTTTAAAAGAAGTTATTGAAAACCTTAAATCCATTATTTATAAATTTTATTAGTTTTAAATCTCAAAATACTTTTAAACATCATTAATAAATCAATAATCATTAACTTTAAATATGTTTTATTTAATTAATAAACTTCTCGCAATATTTACAACACTAATAATTTACTACTAAACCATGTTGTACATGAGTAAACAATATTTTAAACATTTTAAAGTATTTAGAAATGGAAAAAATGACCAAAATATCTTTTATATAATACATTATCAAAATACTTTTATAACTCGATGTTTTAACAGGTTTATCCTCGTTCTTGCAGACTCTGGTCGTACGTTGATTAGGTGTAAGACTAGTAATCTCCAATTACTTAGTAGACCTGTTTCAACACCCAGTTAAAATACTCAAAAATATGTATTAGAAGTACCACTCAAAATCTGATGTCAAATGATGATGTTACGATAGTAGTGGCCCGCTGCTGATCCAGTGTTTACGCAATGGACACAAAACTTTCCAAAAGATCCTTCCATCTTCCGGATTCCACAAAAATATCGTAGCCATTTCGTAAACAAGGGACCATCGACCCTTGTTGTAGTGGTAACTGCTGATTCAATGATTTATGCAATGGATGCACTTCCTTCCCGGAAGAACCATAAACAACAGATCTCATGATCGAAAGCGCCTTCGTTGAGTAAACTAAAGAACCATCTACCCTGGAAAAAAATTGAGGAACTCATGAGTTTAAGTCCGAAAAACCATATCGGTTCGAATTCATTTCTGAATTCACCCAAGTATATTAGGGTTTATTAGTCGAATCCATTCTTGGATTCCTCAAGTCCATCTGGTCAAAGCATATCATACTATACTTCTTCGCGGAGGGTACTTCCCCATTCCTTTTACTTCAAAATAATAACATACCATATATAGTACTCTTTCAAAATCATAACTTCAACTATCAGACTTATATAAATTCCATTATATATAAGATCCATTTTCAGATTGAGTACTTTCTAAAGTCAATAGTCTCGAATATATCAAATCATTCTTATATAAATTCCGTTGTATATAAGATTTATCTCTTTAGATCAAATACCTTCCAAAATCAATAGTCTTCCTAATCACCATATACTTATATAAATTCCATCTTATATAAGAATCAAAATTTTCCCAAAATCAATTTCGCTGTATGAAAAGCCATATGGGATTGAACATCTTTGCTTTATAAAAGGTTTTGAATTTAGAATAATTTTGTGACGACCCGGAATTTCGAGCAATATCAATTTAATAATTTATGTTAAATATTAAATTGATTTGATATATTTTTGAATTATAAACTTGAATTGATATTTTCTTCTGATAAATATCGTATTGGTGAGTTTTATCTTTTAAAACTAATAAATGATTTTTCTGTTTATAACGGATATACTGGTATATATCGTAGACAGGTAAGTTCTGTTTTAATCTTAATTGATAAATTTTATTTTCAAACTTCTTATATATATTCTAGAGATTTGGAAATTATTATTTATTTTGGGATAACTTTTCAAAGCTATTTAATAAATATATATAGTTTTATATATTTAGATAAATGATTAATTTGTTTTTAAAACTATTTCTAATTTGGTTCAGATTTATATTTATTTATAAAAGAATTTCATTTTTCTTTTCTTTACAAAAGTGTAACTTGTTAATTTTAGTTTTAAAGGTACATATGAGTTTTAATTCAATTTGTCAAATGTTACTTTGGATATATTGTGAAATAAATAATTTCTTTTGTTTGATCTTTTTAAAATTTGATAAACGAACTTTTATAATATTGATAAAAATATAATTTCTTATGAACTGTTCCAAATTTATAGACGTGTAATTTATTTAAAGGATGTTTATAAAAAAAAATAGTATAAAGTATTCATCTGGAAATACAATACAATGTTACAAATAACAAATATACATATTAAAATAACAAGCTAACAACAATACAAATGAAACAAGTAAAATTTATAAATTATAAACAACATACTAAAATATCTAAACAGACATTCTACACATCTAAACAATATCCAATATACTAGTTAATCAAACAACTTATTAAAATAACATCCATTACTTTTCATAATCAAACTAGAAATGCACATAGGCGAGTTAACAATAAAACAAATACATTTTCTAACCAAACAACATATTAAAACAACATCTATCACATTTTATAATTGAACAATATTACAATAACATTTACACTACATCATTAAAAGAAGATTTCCAGCCTTTATAAATCTTCATAGTCAAAAATTTACAAAAAAAGCATGTACAGGGAAGCATGGAAATAATGGTTCGAATGCATGCATACAGACCTAAGAGCAAAGAGAATCAATTACAAAGTAAAATATAACATGCTTGCAAAAGAAGCCAGGCAAGTGTAAAGGAAAATGATGAGATATGTGTGAAATGAGAACAACAAGTACAATATCATTAATGTCTCCATTCCTTACAGCATACAAGATCTATACGAATTGTATTTCAGCCTCCATATTGTCAAAATATCTCTGACATAAGAAAATTACAAACCCTGTAAAATGTTTTTAAAAAAAAAAACTTCAACCTGGAAACAATCTTCTCCTTTCATTTCAAATGCCAGTTCGAGCTCAACAAAACCAAAATGAAAACTCCATTAAATCCTTAAACAAGCTTCAAACATCATCAGTGAGTCAATATGACAGTGAACAAAGATGATTTGGCAGAAGATCTAAGTGGGAAAACACTTTTCAGTTTTTCAAAGAATTTCAAAGGCTGTTGCAAACGAGTTCTGTTCTTCTCTGATATTTGGTGAGTAACAATCTACTTTAAAATTTAAAATGTTTAAATCCTTGCAAGTTCATTTAAGAAATGTGTGTGTGCATATATGGTTATCTATATATATCTGGAAGCTGGAACATGTTATTTATGTTGTTGTTTTAAATCCTCTCTGTTCTTAGTTCAAACTCAGGTCTGTTGATTTCAAAAATCAATCATTTTTTTCTAGTTGATAATTTAATTTCAAATTCAAACGAAAGATGTTCGTATCATCATAAACTAAGTTTATAAATTTAGTTAAGATTAAAACGACTTAGAAAATGATCACTGGAGCCAAATTTGTTGAACAAAATCAATTTTATCAAAAATTCAAACTTTACGAAATGGTGAATCATATTTATAATTTGAATGCGTATTGGAAATGGGGATTTTTGAAATAGGTTTCATGATTTTTAGTGGACCTGATAGAGAGCAGTTCGAGTTCATCAATTTAGAGTATTTTTGGTCACCGTGGACGATCAAGTCGATCGGAGGAGACGCGATGTGAACTAGAGGTGGAGGAGTGTGAGGGGGTTAAGGGAAAAATATTCGTATGTCGAACGAAGCTTCGTGGAAGCGGCGGCGGGTGATTCTTCTCTGGTAACCTAGATTTTGTAGGGACACGAATTTCAGTTCGTTCTTCGTCGAGAGTTGATCGAGTGTTTGGTGGCTTTGGGTAATGGTGAGTGGAGTAGTGGTGGATAGATGGTCGGAGTTTGAGCCTTTCTGGTTGTCGGGGTGACGAGTACAGTGACATTTCCGGTTGGATGTTAGACCGGTTGTTGGTTCCCAGGTCTCGAGCTTTGCTCGATTTCGATTTCGAAAGGGTGTCAGTGCCGGGATGATCAGAAAAGGGTGGGAAAGGGATCGTCGACTTGCTTGACAAAGGGGAGATGGCTGGAGAAGCTCGTCGGAGTTGTGCACGTACACCGTGTACAAGTGCAGGGGGGTCTGAAATTCTGGTGACAGGCGTGAGAGAAGAAGGGAACACTCGGGTCTGTCTCGAGTAATCCAAGTTTTTGCTCGTGAAATTTTTGTGTTGACTCGAGGATGCTGTGGGTTGGTTTGGTAGAAATTTGGCCTGTGTTTTCTCGGGGAAGGTTGGAGTTTACTCGAAGCAAACAGGGGAGGGGCACGGGTTTGAGGTTAGTCTGAGTTAACTGGAACAGATTGGTACATTTTTTTTTAAGTTTTAATTTTAAATTCAAAAACCAAACAAACCAAGTCTATAAATAAAAGTTAAGTATGAGATTTCGAGTTGTTTGGAGACTGGATTGGGAAAAAGAAAATAATAAAGTTTTATAATCAAATACTTAAAGGTGTTAAGAGTTTAAGTGGATTGTTACGCATTGTTTAAATAACAAAGATTTACAATTGTATGTGAAAATAGATAAGTTTTAAATTAGATAATTTAAAATGTTTTAAATCTGATTTCTAAATGATTTATTTTGATTTTGAAACCAATAGGACAATTTGTTGAAGTTATTAAACTTGATTTAATTTCAAATAATCATTTAATAAAGATAAATATGGTTAATTTATCTTTGTTATTAACTTATGAATAATTAATTAAATTAATTAAGTAGGAATTTGTTCATAAGTAAGATTTATTTAGACAAATGTTTTCTTAATAGATTTAGAAATCAGAAATAAAAGAAGCTAATTTATTAATTGTATAATAAATTGTAAATAAATTAGTTAATTATTTATTCAATTTAAAATATCACTTGATTATGGATTAATTAAGTGTAATTTACTTAATAAGTAATTATTAATTAATAATTGGATAAAATTAAGAAAGTAATTATTTATTTAGAATAATTAGTGGAAGTGATTAAATGAACAATCACCCAATGTTATAATTAGAAAGAGGAATCAAGATTTGTTAATGATCAAATGATAAATCACTTATTAAAATAAATGGAGCAGACTGATTTAATTCGAGTTGAATCATTGGATTAATCACTTGTTGATTTGATGTAAAATTACTCGGGGAAGTAATTGATGAGAAGTTACTGATGGCAATCAATTGGATGATGTTGATGATAAAAGTAATTGGAGATTAATTACTTGAAGTTAATCGAGGAATTGATCGAGTATTATTGAAGAGTAATTAATTCAGGGAAGTTGATTACTGTATGAAATAAATCAGAACGATTGATATTATGTAAATTGAAGATTTAATTCTTCTTAACAAATTTAATTAATAAAATAATTGATTAAAGATCATTAATTATTATAATTAATGATACAATTAGGAATTGGTTTAATTTGGCAATAATAATTCAATAAAGTGATTAAATATAATAAACCAATATGAATGGAATTTGTTAAGGGATTGCTAAAAAGTTAATCTCTGTAAATAAATTAAAAGAATTTACTAGAATGTAAGTAAGGTCAATTTATCAAAGAGGATTAATTGAAATGAATAAGTAACTGATAATTGATTAATTGGTTTGTGATTAATAAATGGTTATGTAAGCAAGATTGGATGAAGTAATTAATTTAATTAACTTTAAATTAATTAAGGATAAGGTAATTAATTTAATTCATTTAAATTAATTATCAATGGTGTGATTTATTGTCCTTGCTTATGAATGGATGAATGATATGGATCCCATTGATTGATTGTGATCTCAGATATGAGATGAGTGTTATCTGTTATGATATGGATGCTTTGTTGAAGTGTGATGATATTTTAGATTTTCCATTTATGCTGATATGTGAATTATTCATCTATGATATTGTGTTTTATCTATCTGTGTTGATATAGATAATTGAATTGAACTGTTTTAAACTTTTTAAACAACTTGGCCTTAAAAGACACGTTTTGGATTTCGATGAGACCGGGATCGGGTTTCCGTATACCGGGATTCCAGGTCTGGAGACCCGAATACCACATCGATCCAAAATAACGTTAGGTCGTGAAATCCAAATGGAGCAAGTGAAGACTCGAGGTATAAGAACTATATGTCAGTATAACTCTGTGGGTGATTCCGTAATGAGTTTTGACGAAGATAGTACTTATAGCTTCGAGATGGTGATTCAGAATGTAAGGGTTATTGTCGTTAACTCTGAGGGTGATTCCAATACGAGTGTAACGAGATAATGCCTTCGGTTTCGTTCGAACCCGGAACGAACTTGTATGGATTGAATGCTTTCAGAACATCGTCAGGTGGACGATGAGCATTCTAAGGGATGAATTCTATAAAGGTAATCGTGACCTCAAGCCTCATCAACCGGGAATGGCTAAAACAGGGGAGGTGCAGCAAGGCTTCGTGGGTAGCCCCCACTTGAGAGTAAGGTTTACCCCTGTCTAGATGTCCCTATTTATTTCGGTTTAGTTGCGGTTGGTCGCGCCAACTGTGGGGTGATCTTATTTGGAACTGTCCAGTAAGGGATGGGTCCGGCCTTGTGTTGCAGGGGAGCGGGCGTACTCCTCGGTACGGTGATCTAGGCCACGTACTGTGACGGGCGGTACCCCAGTAGCCCAGCCATTGATGGAAACCCATTTTCCCTACGAGACCCTACGGTTTTGATTGTATTACCCACTTTGTGGCTAGTATGCTGGAATTTAATAGATGTAACAATTTCAGCTATTTTCTATTTACTTGAAAACCCTAGACACTATTATAATATCACCGGATTTCCTATCAAATGTTTTTGGTTAGCGTAAGGTAAAAACATTTCCATGTTTATGTGTGGGATGTCTTACGTGATACCTTTTGTTTTCAAATGATTTTCAAAGTTAAACAACTTTAACCTGTTACTCATACCAGACCCATGTCTGACCCGAAGTTTATTTCTGTTTTTCATAAACTCTCGGGTACCCAATTTTTTACGGGTAGTCAAGGGATTCAGGTTTAGCTTTGACGTATTTTGGAGGAGCAATGGAGCAGGAGGCTTCAGCGTGTAGATATATAGTGGTTCCGCTGTGTTAGTGATTATTTTGTATTTCCGCTGTGTTGTATCTCTGTGATGTGTGAGTTGTATTAACTAGACAGGTGTTTATAACTGTCTAGTATCTGTTGTATTGTCTGTGTACTCTGATGTATATGATACTATGTATTAATTTATGTGATATATTATATTTTATTCGTTCCGCTGTTGAGATTCTGATGTTGTTTCTTCTTCTTCTCTTTCTTTTCTACTTTCTCACCTCTTTCTTTTCTTCAAAACGATACGATTTCCTGGGCGTAGGAAGTTGGGTCGTTACAGGTGGTATCAGAGCACTAGGTTGAGCGAATACCTAGGCTCTTAAGTGATTTCTTTCCTGAGAGAGCGTATTTGTTAGTGAATATAAAATTTTTTTATATTGTGTTGACTTATCGGTTAGGTGTTTATAGATTTTGATCGGTGTGTGGGACGCCACAATATCGATAGGAATTTCTAAACTCTTAACAAGATAAACCGACACAATATTGTTTTAAAATAGGGTAAATGAAATAATTTTACCCAAATTATTTTTGTATATAAAAGAAATGATTTTCCGAAAATTTTTATAGTTATGTATGGTTGCTTGATTGTTAGGAAATGATAATATTGAACGATTATCATTGTCATTGGGAAAATTTAATAAGAATTGGAATTTAATCAATAGTGAAGAAATAAATTCATATAACCAAATGGAATCTTGTAAATGTGAATTATAAATGTGATTTGCAATTGAAATTGAAATAAAATTCCAGGGTAATGTTTGAATAGAAATTGGATGGATCTGGAATTTTGAGAAAATTTAAATTCTTTTGGATTTGGAAGTGTTTTCAAAGGTTCTGAAAAAATATGGTATTATTTCAAGGATATTTTTGAGTTGGATTTGAAATCTGGAAAGATTTAAAATTTAAAAATATTTGATATGTTTAAAAGAAATAAAAGCATTTGAACTCTTTCGGTTGTTAGAAAATAACGCCGGTGATGACTGCAGCATCATCGATGTTCATTTTCGAATTTCCGAGAGAAAAGTTTGCTACCAAATTATTTTAAATTGGAATTGTTTGTGAACTGGGTTTGGTTTTGAAATTCAAAAGAATATTTGAATTGCCAAAGAATTTTGGATATAGTTGATTTCAAAGGTGATTTTGTACTTTGGAAATTGCTAAAACTCTAGAAGTAAATTTAAAATGTTGTGGAATAAATAAATGGGTTTGGAAAACTTAAAGTTTGAATTAAATTGGAATGTAACTAAATCATGTAAAATGAAAGTAAAGTGTAGAATTAATTGAAGTGGACTGGAAGTAATAAGTGTTTGGAAACAAAATTTATTTATTGAAAACTAAATTTATGAATAAACAAACAAATTTATAATTGAGTGGTAATGAATGGAAGTCAGTGTTTTGTTAACATCTGGAGATTTAGTTTGGTATCGAATAGATTCCAGAAGTGGTACCGATGGTTTAACTTAGTAGTAGGATGGTTTTTGGAGGAACTTCTGATTTTTCTCTTTATGGATCTGTTGAACCATATTTTCGGAATAGTTGAGGAGCTTACCAGTTGTGATTGATGACTGATGGTTGCAAAGCCTAGGTCCGTCACAGATGGTATTAGTGGGAGTTTGTGCTTGTGTGCATCATCTATATTTCATCTACCATATCAGAGTTGTGCAGCGGAAGCAGTTTGGAGTGCATCTGTTTTTCTTTTCTGGGAAAGGAGAAGTTGATTTCTACGGGTGATGGCAGGGATTGTGTTCTTGATTTTGCCTGATAGTGAGAAGATCGTCTACTGGATTGTTTTTAGAGTCAGACTATTCTGGAAGGCATCAGCGGGGATTTAGCTGATAGGTAGTGATGAAGGCAGTTTTGGATCGTCCGAAGAGTTTGGTAGGTAAGAGACAGAAGAATTTGGATTTCAGAATCGGAGATTTGGTTCTGAATGAGTTTTCTCTGATTGAAGGAGCTGTTTAGTTTGGTAAGTCTGGGAAATTAGTTCCGAGGTGTTCTGGATTTTCTCTGTATTCTGGAGAGGTTAGTGTTTGTTCTCCTGGAGTGAATTGCCAGTGTGGATAGCTGGGATTCGTTGTATTTCCACGTGTCTCTGAGGGAATATGTGTGAAGTTCTATCTCTGGTTTTGGGAACCAGAAGTTCAGGAAGTTTTGGTTGTGAGTCTGACTTATTTGTAGTCTAATATCCTATCTTGTTTTATAGACCTAGAGGAGTAGGGGCTCGGTAGCTTAGAGATATTGCCTGTTTGGATTCTATAGAGCGAGTAACCCAGTATTTGTACTCGGGGAAACTCGAGAGAATCTGGTCCAGATTTTTGTTTGGATAGATAGATTTGTTGATTGGATGCTATGGTTGTTAGCATTGATTGATATATGCTTGTGTTTTAAAATTAAATTTTAAATAGATTATTAAATTACCTTTGTTTTAAATTTCGGGGACGAAATTCTTTTAAGGGGGAAGGAATGTGACGACCCGGAATTTCGAGCAATATCAATTTAATAATTTATGTTAAATATTAAATTGATTTGATATATTTTTGAATTATAAACTTGAATTGATATTTTCTTCTGATAAATATCGTATTGGTGAGTTTTATCTTTTAAAACTAATAAATGATTTTTCTGTTTATAACGGATATACTGGTATATATCGTAGACAGGTAAGTTCTGTTTTAATCTTAATTGATAAATTTTATTTTCAAACTTCTTATATATATTCTAGAGATTTGGAAATTATTATTTATTTTGGGATAACTTTTCAAAGCTATTTAATAAATATATATAGTTTTATATATTTAGATAAATGATTAATTTGTTTTTAAAACTATTTCTAATTTGGTTCAGATTTATATTTATTTATAAAAGAATTTCATTTTTCTTTTCTTTACAAAAGTGTAACTTGTTAATTTTAGTTTTAAAGGTACATATGAGTTTTAATTCAATTTGTCAAATGTTACTTTGGATATATTGTGAAATAAATAATTTCTTTTGTTTGATCTTTTTAAAATTTGATAAACGAACTTTTATAATATTGATAAAAATATAATTTCTTATGAACTGTTCCAAATTTATAGACGTGTAATTTATTTAAAGGATGTTTATAAAAAAAATAGTATAAAGTATTCATCTGGAAATACAATACAATGTTACAAATAACAAATATACATATTAAAATAACAAGCTAACAACAATACAAATGAAACAAGTAAAATTTATAAATTATAAACAACATACTAAAATATCTAAACAGACATTCTACACATCTAAACAATATCCAATATACTAGTTAATCAAACAACTTATTAAAATAACATCCATTACTTTTCATAATCAAACTAGAAATGCACATAGGCGAGTTAACAATAAAACAAATACATTTTCTAACCAAACAACATATTAAAACAACATCTATCACATTTTATAATTGAACAATATTACAATAACATTTACACTACATCATTAAAAGAAGATTTCCAGCCTTTATAAATCTTCATAGTCAAAAATTTACAAAAAAAGCATGTACAGGGAAGCATGGAAATAATGGTTCGAATGCATGCATACAGACCTAAGAGCAAAGAGAATCAATTACAAAGTAAAATATAACATGCTTGCAAAAGAAGCCAGGCAAGTGTAAAGGAAAATGATGAGATATGTGTGAAATGAGAACAACAAGTACAATATCATTAATGTCTCCATTCCTTACAGCATACAAGATCTATACGAATTGTATTTCAGCCTCCATATTGTCAAAATATCTCTGACATAAGAAAATTACAAACCCTGTAAAATGTTTTTTAAAAAAAAAAACTTCAACCTGGAAACAATCTTCTCCTTTCATTTCAAATGCCAGTTCGAGCTCAACAAAACCAAAATGAAAACTCCATTAAATCCATAAACAAGCTTCAAACATCATCAGTGAGTCAATATGACAGTGAACAAAGATGATTTGGCAGAAGATCTAAGTGGGAAAACACTTTTCAGTTTTTCAAAGAATTTCAAAGGCTGTTGCAAACGAGTTCTGTTCTTCTCTGATATTTGGTGAGTAACAATCTACTTTAAAATTTAAAATGTTTAAATCCTTGCAAGTTCATTTAAGAAATGTGTGTGTGCATATATGGTTATCTATATATATCTGGAAGCTGGAACATGTTATTTATGCTGTTGTTTTAAATCCTCTCTGTTCTTAGTTCAAACTCAGGTCTGTTGATTTCAAAAATCAATCATTTTTTTCTAGTTGATAATTTAATTTCAAATTCAAACGAAAGATGTTCGTATCATCATAAACTAAGTTTATAAATTTAGTTAAGATTAAAACGACTTAGAAAATGATCACTGGAGCCAAATTTGTTGAACAAAATCAATTTTATCAAAAATTCAAACTTTACGAAATGGTGAATCATATTTATAATTTGAATGCGTATTGGAAATGGGGATTTTTGAAATAGGTTTCATGATTTTTAGTGGACCTGATAGAGAGCAGTTCGAGTTCATCAATTTAGAGTATTTTTGGTCACCGTGGACGATCAAGTCGATCGGAGGAGACGCGATGTGAACTAGAGGTGGAGGAGTGTGAGGGGGTTAAGGGAAAAATATTCGTATGTCGAACGAAGCTTCGTGGAAGCGGCGGCGGGTGATTCTTCTCTGGTAACCTAGATTTTGTAGGGACACGAATTTCAGTTCGTTCTTCGTCGAGAGTTGATCGAGTGTTTGGTGGCTTTGGGTAATGGTGAGTGGAGTAGTGGTGGATAGATGGTCGGAGTTTGAGCCTTTCTGGTTGTCGGGGTGACGAGTACAGTGACATTTCCGGTTGGATGTTAGACCGGTTGTTGGTTCCCAGGTCTCGAGCTTTGCTCGATTTCGATTTCGAAAGGGTGTCAGTGCCGGGATGATCAGAAAAGGGTGGGAAAGGGATCGTCGACTTGCTTGACAAAGGGGAGATGGCTGGAGAAGCTCGTCGGAGTTGTGCACGTACACCGTGTACAAGTGCAGGGGGGTCTGAAATTCTGGTGACAGGCGTGAGAGAAGAAGGGAACACTCGGGTCTGTCTCGAGTAATCCAAGTTTTTGCTCGCGAAATTTTTGTGTTGACTCGAGGATGCTGTGGGTTGGTTTGGTAGAAATTTGGCCTGTGTTTTCTCGGGGAAGGTTGGAGTTTACTCGAAGCAAACAAGGGAGGGGCACGGGTTTGAGGTTAGTCTGAGTTAACTGGAACAGATTGGTACATTTTTTTTAAAGTTTTAATTTTAAATTCAAAAACCAAACAAACCAAGTCTATAAATAAAAGTTAAGTATGAGATTTCGAGTTGTTTGGAGACTGGATTGGGAAAAAGAAAATAATAAAGTTTTATAATCAAATACTTAAAGGTGTTAAGAGTTTAAGTGGATTGTTACGCATTGTTTAAATAACAAAGATTTACAATTGTATGTGAAAATAGATAAGTTTTAAATTAGATAATTTAAAATGTTTTAAATCTGATTTCTAAATGATTTATTTTGATTTTGAAACCAATAGGACAATTTGTTGAAGTTATTAAACTTGATTTAATTTCAAATAATCATTTAATAAAGATAAATATGGTTAATTTATCTTTGTTATTAACTTATGAATAATTAATTAAATTAATTAAGTAGGAATTTGTTCATAAGTAAGATTTATTTAGACAAATGTTTTCTTAATAGATTTAGAAATCAGAAATAAAAGAAGCTAATTTATTAATTGTATAATAAA
The DNA here is from genome assembly GCA_030737815.1 of Allium fistulosum. Classification (NCBI taxonomy): domain Eukaryota; kingdom Viridiplantae; phylum Streptophyta; class Magnoliopsida; order Asparagales; family Amaryllidaceae; genus Allium; species Allium fistulosum. The sequence goes on along the minus strand of CM060902.1, from coordinate 1,122,931,352 downwards.
TTGTAAATAAATTAGTTAATTATTTATTCAATTTAAAATATCACTTGATTATGGATTAATTAAGTGTAATTTACTTAATAAGTAATTATTAATTAATAATTGGATAAAATTAAGAAAGTAATTATTTATTTAGAATAATTAGTGGAAGTGATTAAATGAACAATCACCCAATGTTATAATTAGAAAGAGGAATCAAGATTTGTTAATGATCAAATGATAAATCACTTATTAAAATAAATGGAGCAGACTGATTTAATTCGAGTTGAATCATTGGATTAATCACTTGTTGATTTGATGTAAAATTACTCGGGGAAGTAATTGATGAGAAGTTACTGATGGCAATCAATTGGATGATGTTGATGATAAAAGTAATTGGAGATTAATTACTTGAAGTTAATCGAGGAATTGATCGAGTATTATTGAAGAGTAATTAATTCAGGGAAGTTGATTACTGTATGAAATAAATCAGAACGATTGATATTATGTAAATTGAAGATTTAATTCTTCTTAACAAATTTAATTAATAAAATAATTGATTAAAGATCATTAATTATTATAATTAATGATACAATTAGGAATTGGTTTAATTTGGCAATAATAATTCAATAAAGTGATTAAATATAATAAACCAATATGAATGGAATTTGTTAAGGGATTGCTAAAAAGTTAATCTCTGTAAATAAATTAAAAGAATTTACTAGAATGTAAGTAAGGTCAATTTATCAAAGAGGATTAATTGAAATGAATAAGTAACTGATAATTGATTAATTGGTTTGTGATTAATAAATGGTTATGTAAGCAAGATTGGATGAAGTAATTAATTTAATTAACTTTAAATTAATTAAGGATAAGGTAATTGATTTAATTCATTTAAATTAATTATCAATGGTGTGATTTATTGTCCTTGCTTATGAATGGATGAATGATATGGATCCCATTGATTGATTGTGATCTCAGATATGAGATGAGTGTTATCTGTTATGATATGGATGCTTTGTTGAAGTGTGATGATATTTTAGATTTTCCATTTATGCTGATATGTGAATTATTCATCTGTGATATTGTGTTTTATCTATCTGTGTTGATATAGATAATTGAATTGAACTGTTTTAAACTTTTTAAACAACTTGGCCTTAAAAGACACGTTTTGGATTTCGATGAGACCGGGATCGGGTTTCCGTATACCGGGATTCCAGGTCTGGAGACCCGAATACCACATCGATCCAAAATAACGTTAGGTCGTGAAATCCAAATGGAGCAAGTGAAGACTCGAGGTATAAGAACTATATGTCAGTATAACTCTGTGGGTGATTCCGTAATGAGTTTTGACGAAGATAGTACTTATAGGTTCGAGATGGTGATTCAGAATGCAAGGGTTATTGTCGTTAACTCTGAGGGTGATTCCAATACGAGTGTAACGAGATAATGCCTTCGGTTTCGTTCGAACCCGGAACGAACTTGTATGGATTGAATGCTTTCAGAACATCGTCAGGTGGACGATGAGCATTCTAAGGGATGAATTCTATAAAGGTAATCGTGACCTCAAGCCTCATCAACCGGGAATGGCTAAAACAGGGGAGGTGCAGCAAGGCTTCGTGGGTAGCCCCCACTTGAGAGTAAGGTTTACCCCTGTCTAGATGTCCCTATTTATTTCGGTTTAGTTGCGGTTGGTCGCGCCAACTGTGGGGTGATCTTATTTGGAACTGTCCAGTAAGGGATGGGTCCGGCCTTGTGTTGCAGGGGAGCGGGCGTACTCCTCGGTACGGTGATCTAGGCCACGTACTGTGACGGGCGGTACCCCAGTAGCCCAGCCATTGATGGAAACCCATTTTCCCTACGAGACCCTACGGTTTTGATTGTATTACCCACTTTGTGGCTAGTATGCTGGAATTTAATAGATGTAACAATTTCAGCTATTTTCTATTTACTTGAAAACCCTAGACACTATTATAATATCACCGGATTTCCTATCAAATGTTTTTGGTTAGCGTAAGGTAAAAACATTTCCATGTTTATGTGTGGGATGTCTTACGTGATACCTTTTGTTTTCAAATGATTTTCAAAGTTAAACAACTTTAACCTGTTACTCATACCAGACCCATGTCTGACCCGAAGTTTATTTCTGTTTTTCATAAACTCTCGGGTACCCAATTTTTTACGGGTAGTCAAGGGATTCAGGTTTAGCTTTGACGTATTTTGGAGGAGCAATGGAGCAGGAGGCTTCAGCGTGTAGATATATAGTGGTTCCGCTGTGTTAGTGATTATTTTGTATTTCCGCTGTGTTGTATCTCTGTGATGTGTGAGTTGTATTAACTAGACAGGTGTTTATAACTGTCTAGTATCTGTTGTATTGTCTGTGTACTCTGATGTATATGATACTATGTATTAATTTATGTGATATATTATATTTTATTCGTTCCGCTGTTGAGATTCTGATGTTGTTTCTTCTTCTTCTCTTTCTTTTCTACTTTCTCACCTCTTTCTTTTCTTCAAAACGATACGATTTCCTAGGCGTAGGAAGTTGGGTCGTTACAAATTTTGTATATATATAATAGTTTGTAAAATAGTTTGTATATAAAATAGTTTGAAAAATAGTTTGTAAATAAAATAGTTTTGTATATAAAATAGAATAAACTAGTTTTTATAAGAAAAATAAAAGAAAATAGTTTTGTAAAATGGTTTTAAATTAATAGTAGTTTTGCATAAAAGAAAAATTCCAATTTAAATTACAAAGAATATCCAACCCAACAACTTTCAATTTCAACGTCAAAGCATATCAATAATATTAGAACAAAGATGTACATATGTCTTCATTTCGCAAAATCACATTCGATCGCTCGCTCGGTCACACAAGTTCGCTTTCGAACTAATATTGTTCATTCGACTTCCCTAATGCGGACTTCGATAAGGTTTCTTGACTAGAAACCATCATTCTCCTTGCATAGCCATACACTATGATAGAGAATTTTAGAATCAAATCAAAATTCCATATCAAATATTTGCCATCAAGAATCGAATGAAAAATCCTAATACGAAATGGTGTAATTCACCTAGAATTTGTGTACTCAAATTCGGATCAAATTAATTATACGAATAAAACAATATACGTACAACTTACGTACTTATTCCAATTTGTTTCATCACCATTACATTTTGATTTAAATTCATTATTAATCTCATTGATTAACACAAATATCACTTCATACTTTAAAATTTGTTTCACAGAATTTCTCCATTTAATATACATATTAATATATTCATTCTGATAATATTGCTTGTATTTCTCTTCATTTTTAAATTAAATTCAATTTCACATGTAATATTTCTCATTTAATACTACATTTATTGCAACATCCGTTTATTTCATAAACAATTTACAAGTCGTGACTTTATTTAAAATCATTTCACTTTTAGTTCATATTCGTTTATCCAATTAGTTTTCACCTACTTTTCAAATTTATATATGCGACATTTCATAAATTTAATTAAGTTCATAACACTTTTTTTTAAATCTCATTTACAGCTTTTCCTTAATCACAATTTCGATTTAAACATGCCAAGGCTTAAAGTTCACACTTGTATATTATTACATTACATGCCAATAATGTATACAGCAATTCTATTCATTTACTAACATAGATATAACAAATTTAACCTTGTTTCACTTGATTTCAATTTAAGGTTACCAAATTCAACAAAATTTCTACATTTCAACTCATATATTAATTTAGAAGTTTCGACTATCCAAAATATCCAGATATTCCATTTTATTTCAATAGTTGAAACTACCAATCAACAAACAACAATATTCACAACCAAACATTTCAATTTCATAACCAAATATCATAATTATTCATTTTATTCTCTTTAATACACCATTACTAAACTAGTGTTTAGTCCATAAATTAAATCAACAATAATTAGTCAATGCTTATAAACTCACTAAATACAACAAATCAATAATAAATGATAATAATTAAATATTACCATTTCACAAATCAAACACATTACAAATAACTATAATAGTTATAAAAGTTTTATTCCTTTATATATAACATATAATATTAGGAAAAATTATTTCATTTCAAAACTTATATAAATATTTTATAACATTAACAACTACGTACTCTCGTATATACACTTAAATAACTCATTCTAGGATATTACTACCCTATCTCTAATGAGTTAACCCCAACAGGCTAAGGTATGTCTAAACCTGGCTCTGATACCAATTGTAACGACCGATCTTTTTGGACGGTTCAAATCGACAATAAACCACACATGTCAGACTCAAACAATTCAAAAGGGAGGATTGTTATTGGGGTAAATGAAAAAATAAAAAAAATAAAAAAAAGGAAAACAAAACACAGAATCTCACAGCGGAACGATAAAACATAATAATCAAATAAATAGTTCATGAAGCTGTTTTACCAATAACATTTGATTACACTTTTTCAATTCAAATCAGAGTTATACATACAACAGGAATAAACAAATAATGCAGCGGAACACAGAATGCAGTGAAATAATAAATAGCAATAATATACTGAGTCTTCGTCTTCGTCCTCCAGAAAATAGTATTCAATACACTGAAAAAGCTCAGACTGACTCGAGTGTAATGAAAAGACAAAACACTCGAGTCAGAACTAAAAGATCTTATGTAAGTCAGATCAAAATAAGTAAAATAGAAATATTAGTGCAATGGTTTCATACATGTTACTGGATTTTCATCTCCTATCAAGTGTACAACGTGAATATAATTATTTAAAGGGTTCCAAATAATTCGAAATATCAATCTTAATCATCTAATTAAAAAAAATCTGAAGTTTGAATTAACTTAAAACCTTCATATAATTCAATTCCAAATAAAATCCAAATTCAAGAAATTATATGGGTATATGTCATTCAACCAGTATCAAAAATCAACATTTTCAAATCAATGAAAACCGCTCGAGTTTATCATTTCAACCGATAATGATTTTCCCCTAATTTATAAATTGTTTGGGTATGTATCATTTCAACCCATACGGATAACAGAAATATAGATATAAATAACATCCAATCATCCAAAATGTCAACCAATAACATCCATTCAATCACCTAAATATCAACAATTGAACATACACCACAATCATCATTGAAATAAACCAAAAACTACCAACAATTTATTGGTTATCATTAACAGGTATTTAACTGGCAATTTAAATTTCAATATTAAATTAAATGGCAATTAAATTCAATAAAATCAGATTTACCTGGAATGACAATTTAAAATATACTAAACAGCAACCAATCAATTTCTAATCACATCATAAATTCAATTTAACTAACATAAAAAAATCTAGTAGTTGTGAGTGTTTGCTCACCTTTCGTGGCTATGGAGGTGATGTAAAAATGGAGCAATATGGAGATTCCAAGCAAAGATCCAAATGCAAAGCAAATCCAACAAAGCTTAGACACGAACACAAATCAATAAACAAGTTTTAACTACTTCCAACTTCCAAACAACCCAAGATCCAAACTACAGATAAATCTGGAAGTAGGTCATCTTTAAGAAAATATTCGGACCAGAATCTTACTGAATCTGTAAAAGTGACTGACTAGGAAGTTGTTACAAATTCTTTTCTCTACACTTTCAAAAGAAGTTTCACTCAAAAAGCTTCCGTCTTGAGGAAGTTATGGTCAAAACAAACAGAGGTGTTTTCTGAGTCGATAATATGAGTTCAAAAATACTTCAAAAAGATTTGAGTTTCTGGCATAAAAAATTAAGGAATTTGAAGAACTGATCTAAAAGAAAGTTGAAGCCACTGGAAAAGTAAATGGGTTGAAAAAAGAATCACATAATTTAGTTCATTCCTGAAAGAGATATAATTGATACAATTTGGGGTATTTTCGGCCAAAACTGAACCCGAGAACGGACTTGAAAAATGGAATTTTCGATATAGAAATATTCAGCATGGGAAGAAGGGTTCAACAACAAAGTTGTTTCCATTGAAATTATACACGGTTTCAAAAAAAATTATTTTATTTGGAGTAGTTTAGTGGAATATAAAAGCAATGGAAATAAGGGGAAGAATGAGGGAAAATAGGGAAAGTGAAAAGAAAAGAAAAAGGAGAAAGAAGAGGAGAGGGAAGGTGGAAGGAGATGGCCTTGGAGATGGTGGAGAGGGCGGCAGCTATAGGGGAGGAGGAAGGGTTGAAGGAGAGGAGGAAAGGAGTTTTGATTTGTTAGGTTTTTGGAGTTTTAGATCTAGAGTTCTCTATAGATTTTGAGGAGAAAGAAGTGTGCAGTGAATGTTTCTCAGGAGAAAAAGTATGTACGTAGATGTTATCACATAAGAAACATAAGGTCGTAGGTAAAGGAATGGTCACATGACTGACTAGAGTCTCTTGGTTAACCAAGGTCCTTTAGACCAAATAAACCCAATATGCCTTAGCCAAATAAAACACAACTAAACACTACCAATTCATGTTAATTTTTCATAGTAATTCAAATTTTTGGAGCAATAGGAATTTGATTTTGACGAAACGAAAAGTGGAAGGAGGATCAGAATTCAGTCTAGTATAATATAAAAAGAATATAATTTTAAAATTCAAATTTAATTTTTTCAACCAGAAATCAATCGTTGACTAAGTTTGACCAAAACTTGAAATTTCACAAAAATTTTATTCTATTAAATTTGGTCAAATAAAACACTCAACATCACAAATTCAAATTTTTATTTTATTTAAATTCAAAATACTGCCATTTTAAAGTTGTTAAAAGTTATGGATCGTTATACTTTATCTTAATTAATAGATGTAATATCAATTAATGCAATATTAATTTGTTATCCATTATCATATTTAAAAGGTTAAATGACATTAACTACGCATACAATTCTCATCCAATTACATTCAAACCTATGTTATCATCCTTATTATTCAATCAACAATACCCTATGAATTATATTAACATAAGTTTATGTTTTATTACATTCATTATTTTACCGTTAACATCTTTTACTATATTAACTGCAATAATTAATTACATAAATTTTCATTGATTTCCAAATTAATTCCAAACATATTAAATAATGAGATGATAAATGAACAATTGTTACATTTAAGTAATTTAATCATATTTACAAATGTTTTGTTTTCGACATTAGTCCATGAAATTGATTTATAGGTTTTGCTGTGCTTGCTGCCCGGAGTTTTTGGAGGTGGTAGTGTGACCTGAAATTGGATGGGGTGGCCAGAAATTGCAATTTAGGGTTTTGAAACCCCAAGGCTTGGCTGGTGGCGGCGCTTGAATAGGGGGACCGGAGGCTAGGTGGAGACCAGGCGGGGGTGCGCCTCGATCAGGCGAGTTCGGCTATGTACGTGGTGGAGGCGCTAGTGGCCTACGGCGGCGGCAAAATCTTGGTCAATGTTGATGAGTTCGGCGACTTCGTGTTTTACACGTTCGAGGTGAGCACCATTTGGGTTTTGGACGTGAGAGCAGAGGGAGGACGTGGCGGCTTCTGAGTGGTAGGTTCTTTTATTTATTTTTATTTTTTTAATTTCAATTCAAATCGTTCTAACACGCATATATTTTGCATACGAGGTATGATTTACGCGCGGTTTGTTTTTTTGGGATCGTATTGAAATTCCGGACATTTTGGCGCTAGTTTTAACGAATTCTGAGATTGTTTGAATTTTGGGCCTTTATTTGGATTTTAAATCGATTTAAAATCGAAGGTGAGTGTTTTAACCCACTCACAATTACTAAACTATCTTATGTTAGTCAAATTAAATTTATGATGTGATTAGAAATTTATTGATCGTTGTTTGGTATATTTAAATTGTCATTTTAGTTAAATTTGACTTTTATTGCATTTAATCATCGTTTAATTTAATATTGAATTTAAATTGTCAGTTTAATATTTGTTATTGATGATCAGTTATCTATTGATGTTTATTGATTGATTTGGATGATGATTGTGATGGATTTTTGATTGTTGATATTGTGATGCAGCAGCGGATAACAAAAATGATGTAATGGTGAAAAGTAGGAATCGATGGATTGAAGAATACCAAATGCCCAACTCCGTTGATCCAAAGATGCCGGAATCTAGCTATCCCAAACACGTTGATCGTGCACGATACCGTGTTTATAGATCTACGATTCTTCGACGTTGATCAAGCGCACTTGATTCCGCGAATCGGCTTCTACGATCGTTGATCCGAGCACACTCGAATGCCGAAAGAGGAGATAGGAGATCACACTCAACTACTAATTTAATGAAAGCACAAAGCTAACAAACAAAGTTTATTTCAAAATCAACTCCCTTTACAAATGACACAACTCGCCTATTTATAGGCTTACAACTCAACATAACACAAATTTGTACAACACATAGGTCGTTCACGACCTAACAACCCTTCGACCTAAAAAACAGACGCGACCTACGACTTATATACAAAGCGACAAAAGAAACATGTTACAACGCTTTACAACGACATAAGAAATACAACGTTACGTCCTAAAATACAACACACACTCGGCAGCAGCGACCTAAGCTCTTCCAGCGACTTAAGTCTTGCGACCTATACTTGAGCGACTTAAAAATGGATGGCAGCGACCTAATCTTCACAGCAGCATAAGGTCGAACGACCTAAAAAAACATTGCTTCAGGGCATTTCCGCGACCTAAGGTCTTACGACCTATAGTGAGCGACCTAAAGTGAGCGGCATGTGAGAGTTAGGTCATTCGCGACCTAAACTTGATTTGTTTTCCTTGTTAGGTTGTAGCTCGCCTAAGAAAGAAAACAGCATGTGAGAGTTAGGTCGTTCGCGACCTAAACTTGACTTGTTTCCATTGCTATGTCGTAGCTCGCTTGAGCGACCTATCACGTTAACTCGCGCGAGTGTCTTCATGCTTAGCCCGTTAACTCACGAGCGACCTTCATTATGTCGCGAGTCTCCACTAGGTCGCAACCGACCTAAAACACGTTGCTTGTTAGCTCGCAAACAATCTTCGCTAGGTCGCGAATCTCTACTAGGTCGTAATTCCTTATCATGCGACTCGTTAAGTCGCTCTTGCCTCAAGATCTCGTTAGGTCGCTCGCGACCTAACACTTCATCAATCTGGGTATCATTCTGGGCTGCATCATATTGGATGACTGGATGTTGTATTTTATATTGTTATAATACTGCAAGTTCCCTATGGTTTGAAATGATACATACCTGAACGATCTATAGATTAGGGAAAAATCGTTATGGGTTGAAATGATAGACTCAAGCGGTTTTATGGATTTTATTTAATTCGGGATTGCGGTATGAAATGATATATAACCGTAAAATTTTAAATTGCAGATTGAAATGATAAATATCCATATCACTTGATCCTAGGGTAGAAAATTATATACGGATACCGGATTGGTTAAATTAAGTGATTTTTAATTCCTTAAATTTTGAATTCAGTTAACTGGAATTTTGAAATAGAAATTGATTTATATAAACTGAATTATTTTCCATAATCCAAGCGTTAATGTTGGAATTGGAATTGATTAAATGAATTGTTCAAAGGATTTAAATTGGGATTTCAAAGGTGAAGTGTCAAATATAAATGAATTTATCATAATTGAGTTATTGAAAATGTTCGGATATAACTTTGAAATCTTTGTTAAACTAGCTTAAACTATTTTTAATTAATTTAAACTATTTTAATCAATTTAAACTATTTTAATTTATTTGAATCTATTATAACCTATTTAATCCAATTTAATCTATTTTACCTATTTAAACTAATTAAATTTATTTAATCTATGTAAAATTTATTTAATATAAATTTAATCTATTTAATCTATTTTAAATTTATTTAATCTATTTAAAATCTATTTAATATAAATTAAATCTATTTAATCTATTTTGAATTTATTCAATCTATTTTAAATCTGCTCAATATAATTTAAATTTAATTAATTTATTTTAAATTTATTTAATCTATTTAAAATCAATTTAATATAAATTAAATTTATTTAATCCATTTTAAATCTATTTAAATCATTTTAAATCTAATTAAATTAAATTTAAATCTATTTAAACTATTTTATTATTTAAACTATTTTAATCTATTTTAAACTACTAAACTATTTATGACTAACTAAACTATTTTCTAAAATTTCATGCTGTGTAAAGTTGAAGTATGTATATTTAAATCCTTGATGATGATACAATCCAAGTTGGGATTTCAAATGATATTTGCTGGTGAAACAACATATTTAAGTAAATATGATTTGAAAGTAATTATGATTTCGGAAGTGATATGGTTTGAATTGAATATGATATTTTGATATCAATATGAAAGGTTTTGGAAATGTAAAAGAACCATCCGGTGTGAAATAAGCGTTTGGTTGTTAAAGAGACCGGGATCTGATATTGTCATACTCTCTACCAATATCGAAAACCGCTTTAAAAACTGTGTACGTGGTGGAGATTCCAGAAATGAAGTAGGATGGTTTGGCAAACTATTCCGTATGATTTATTTACGTCACCCTGACTCCCATGAGTCAGCTTAGATGTGACTAAAAAAGGAGCCACGCCGGGCCAAGTGAGGACATTCCTTCTATCGGGCATGCTTCTTTGATACCATATTATGACTTTGTGATGATTTGGTGGCCACCCCTTGATTTTGATTATGGGAGTGTGTTCCGAGGTGGGTGGTAGTAGCTGCTATGCATTACCACCAGTCCAGATCCGCAATTGGTATATCTACCCTGGTATTGCCTCGAGTGTCGTGTTCACATGCCCTATTGCACCTTCTACGAGTTTGGTTTGTACCATACCTATGGAGTGCCCTCTGATAGCCCTCCAGTTTACGGAGGAATTACGGTATTGTATAGACTATGAGAATATATAAAATGTGTTAAGGGGGATATGGGTAACGTCTTAACGCTATTTTAATAGTTTACTTTACAGTAGACACTATTGTAATAGCGTATTATACTACATAGTAGATAGTTTAACGGATCCTTAGGAGATGTAAATCCCGAACATCTCTTAAGTTATTGCACTCACGTTATAGGAGATGTCAAACCTCGTAAACGTCTCCGACGTCGTTACACTCATATTTATTTACTGTTGATTTAACTTACATATGATCTTTTAGTTTTGACTCGAGTGTTTTGTCTTTTCAATTCGCTCGGGTCAGCCTAAGCTTTTCAGTTTATCGAAGACTGCTTTCTGGAGGACAAAGACGAAGATTTTGTACTATTATTATGTACTATTTTATTCCACTGCATCATGTTGTTCTGCTGCATTTATTTATTATTTATTCTTGTTTTATGTAACTCTGATCTGTATTATAAAGGTTTAATCAATGTTATTTGTAAACAGCTTCATGAACTGTTTATTTCATTATTATATTTTGCCATTCCGCTGCGAGATTCTGTATTTGTTTTCTTTCTTTCTCTGCTTTTTCTTATTTACCCCATAACAATCTGCCCATTTGAATGGTTTGAGTCTGACGTGTGTGTCTTCTTAAACGTCCAAAAAGGCAGGTCGTTACAGTTGGTATCAGAGCTTTGGTTTAGCGATAACCTTAGCTTTGTGGGGTCTGACTCACATAAAATAGGGTAGTTATACCCTAGAATGAGTCGCTGAGTGTATATATATGAGAGAGCATATTTGTTAGTGTTATAAAAGGTTTTGTATTGTGTTAATTTGTTCTGTTTTGTATTTATAAATTCCGGTCGGTACATAGGACGGTATGGCATCGATAGGGGTTTCTAAACACTTAATAGGGCAGACCGACACAATATTGTTTTGAAATATAGGTAAATGAAATAATTTTACCTAGTATTATATTTTGTATATAAAAGAATAATTTTATAAATGATATAGTTGGTTGTGATATATTTGTTTATTAGGAAGTGAAATTTATAAGTATTGGTTGCAAATTGAGATTTTACTTAAAATGAATATAAATTGAAATTTGAGAACTTAAGTTCCGGGATTTTTGAAATTTCTTTCAAAGGGTTTTGGAATATAATATTAGTAGTATTTAGAAGTATTTTCTGATATGAATATTTTCAAGATGATTGAAAGAAAGTTTTAAAGGGAACTTTTAAAGGAAATAATTTCTGTACTCCCCTCTCAGTCGTTGGAAAATAATTTCGGTGATGAGTGCACACATCATCGACGTTCATTTTCGGGTTTCGAAGTGGGTAGAGTGCTGTAGTAGTTTTACTGCACATCCATATTGATAAATGAATCTTAATTTTAATTTCTGAAGTTTGATTTGATATATATATATATATAAGTTATGAGTATATGTATGTTATTTTAAAAGGACTGAAATGGAACCCGGTTGTTTAGTTCTTAAGTTTCTGTAAATTAGAAATTGAAATTATTGTAATGAATGGAATCTTGACTATATTAATAATTAGAAACTCTTAAAATAAAAATAAGAAATTTGATGTTAAAAATGATTAATGAAATAGATAAGAAACTGAAATTTTGAAAACGGTAAATAAAAAGGGAAATGAAAATAAGAAATGGTAACCATTTAACATTTTGTCAACTAAATAAATAAAAGAAACTTGGGTAATATTCAATTACATTCTTAAGACATATATATAACTTACCAAACTATTAAAAGTTGAAATGTTAAATAGGATATGTAATGGAATATTTTGCAAGTAAACTTTAGTAAATAAAAGTGTTCAATAGACTTACTTATATAAATGAGAATTCTAATGTTATAAATTGTTATAAACTAAAGTTAATAGTTGAAATGCTACTAATTAAATGTAATTAAAGTGAATAATGTAAGAAAGGTGATTATAAGCTTAAGTTAACATTTGAGCGATATATAATCAGATTGAATGGAAAAGGTGAATACTGCAAGTAAATAATTATAAACTTGAATTAATATTGAAGCCATTTATAATTAAAATGAGTACTATATTAATGGAATGATTATAACTTCTGAAAACATTGAAATGACCTAGAAATAAATTTAATATCCTATGATACTATATATGAAGAATGAATGTGAAAAGGAGAAATAACCTATAAATGGTAAATTGAATTGTAAAGAAACTTACATAGTATTGTATAATCCAATAATTGAAATAAAAATAACTGGTTTAAGCAATGAATGTGAAAGTAATAAAATGAAAGGAAATGGCACTGTATGAATAAAGGAGAAATGAACTTTTGTAAGTAATAATGTAACAACCCGGTATTTCGACCCATTCGCATCCGCACATGTCAGACCTGAATTGCTCGAAATATCAGATTGTTAATTTATATTTGGCAAAACTCAGCATATACAGTAAATAAATCAATCACAGAATCACGGACACAGAGTATTACAACAATAAGTAGCGGAATAGATAAAAAGTAGTTCATGAAGCTACTATATAAACAACAGAGTTAGAAATAAAATACAACAGAATATCTCAAATACAATGTAATCTTGAATACAAATGGATGACAAGTCTGAACAAAACAACTGGATAGCTGAAAGCTGAATAGATAGATCTTCAAACAAAGCTCAAATCTCCAAAGGCGAGTCTCAAATGCTGTGTCACTCAGTCTGACCCGAGCATAAAGCAAAACACAAAACACTCGAGTCAGGATTAACATTCTTATATTAATAAATTCAACTCAAGTGAAATGTCAAATGAAATACAAGTAACTTAAAGGATGTTTGGGATTTCCATCCTCTAACAATCCGTGGAACTATCTACTATGTAGTAATATACGCTATTATAATATGTCTATAGTAAAGTAAAAGTATTAAAATAGCGTTAAGGCGTTACCTATATCCCGCTTAACACATTTTATATATTCCCATAGTCTATACAGTACCGTAACTCCCCCGTAAACTGGAGGCTATCAGAGGGCACTCCATAGGTATGGTACAAAACAAACTCGTAGAAGGCGCTCTAGGGCATGTAAACACGGCACTCGAGGCAATGCCAGGGTAGATATACCAATTGCGATTTGGACTGGTGGTAACGCATAGCAACTACTACCGCCCACCTCGGACACACTCCCAAATCAAATCAAGGGTGGCCACCAAATCAATCACAAAGTAATAGAATGGTATCGAAGAAATGTGCCCGATATGAGGAATGACCTCACTTGGCCCGGCGTGGCTACTATTTTTAGTCACATCTAAGCTGACTCAGGGGAGTCAGGGTCGCGTCATACCTCATACAGAAATCGTTCGCCAAACCATCCTACTTCATTTCTGGAATCCCCACCACGTACACAGTTGTTAAAGTGGTTTTTGGTATTGGCAAAGAGTATGACAATATCTGATCCTGGTCTCTTTAACAACCGAACGCTTATTTCACACCGTGGTCATTTCATTTCAAATAGTTCATACTTCATATCAAAATACCATATTCATTTCAAACCATATAAATTTGATATCGTTATTTACCTTAAAAATATTCATTTCCAAAATCATAGTACTTTCAAATTTATAACACTTTCGAAATCATAGCACTTCTGAAATCATAACACTTTGGAAATCATAGCACCTTTGACTTAAACAGTTTAGATATTGAAAATAGTATATATTAAAATAGTTATAGATTAAAATAGTTTATATATTAAAATAGTTTATATTTTAAAAATACTTCATATAATAAAATAGTTTCCTCCAATTTCACTAATCGATTCAAATAATCTTAAATTCCAAAATTCAATTTAAATCAATTCCAGTTTAACCATCTCAATTTAAAGTTCAAAGATTCAAGTTTAAATATTCAAACATTTACAATATAAATTTACGTTTCAACATTTTAACTTTAATTTTTATTCAAATTGGAAATAATTCACTTAACCATTTTAATAACAATTTATTTAAATCCCAATATATATATTTAAATCAATATTAAATATTCAGTCTCAATTTTATTTAAAATTGAGAATATTCGTTTAATCACTTTTTATCAAATCACGTTATAAATCAAGTTATAATCATTTTTTTCAAAATCTCAAAACTAATAAGTTTAAATCAATTCTTTCTTAAATTCAATTATTAAACAATTTAAATTCCAAGTCAACATTAATTTATCTTTCCAACCTTTATTATTAAAGTTATAAATCTATTTTTTTAAATATTAATATAAATTTAAATAGATACTTAAACATATTATAAACTAATTAAATTAAATTTTATTAAATTAAATCCTATTATTAAATGTATTTGTATTAAATCTTATTTTTTATATATTTTTTAAATATAATAAAATTATAAGAAAATCTTTAAAAATTATATTTTCAACTAACTTATAAATTAGAATTTTCAAAACATAGAGTTTTAAAAGTCTAAAATTTAGACCTATATAAAATGTTTATTAAAACCATATATTTCTTTTCAAAACTTTGGAAATCATTTTTCAAAATATAGACCAACGGTGTCCGTATATAATTTTCTATCCTATGGTCAAGTGATACGGATATCTATCATTTCAATCCGCAATTTAAATATCTACGGGTATATATCATTTCAACCCGCAATCCCAAAATTTAAAATCAATGAAAATCACTTGGGTTTATCATTTCAACCCATAATGATTTTCCCCTATTCTACAAGATCGTTCGGGTATGTATCATTTCAACCCATAGGGAATTCTAAATTAACATGGAACTTGCAGAGTGAGAACAAATATGATAAAATATAACATATCAATAACAGGCATATATCATCAGTGATAAATTAAATAAAATATACAGCATGATATGGTGTCGTATATCACAGGTGAACAATTGCAGATAATGGCATACCATATTTAACAATTAAATAACTAGCAATTCAAATTTTACAGCATATTTCAATTGTTGTTTCAAGTGCAATCAAATTTAATAATTATAAGAATGTTAATCGTAAGTGATTGCTCACCTTTCGAGGCTAGAGAGATTCGACAATGAAATGAGTTACGAATCCAAGCACGAATTCCAAAGCAAAGCAAGATTGGCACGAATTTGACGAACAAAACTGATAAATAGGAATCGATGAGAACAAATCAAATTAGCTTGATATAAATGGAAAGTATATATATACTATTATTATTATTTTCTTAAAATCAATATTTATTATAAAAACCCATATAAACTTTAAAACACATATATATAAAAATCAAAATCTATATATATACATATATATATCTCAAAACCAAATTCACGTATACATATAGATAAACCGATATATAAACATATATACAACTTACATACATATTACAATTTTAAAACACGTATCGAAGTGAATCTTCGTTAATAGATATATTTTTCCACTGTTTATCAAATTGCATATTTAACATCAAAATATTCTATATATCTATTTTAAAATCAATATACTATTTTAAACACATTTTTTTTTCAAAATAAATGTATATCGCATATTCAAAACTGTAAGATATAAATCAAAAGAAAGCCAAGCAGCTTTTAGATTGAAAATATATGTGACTACCCAGCTTTATACACGAAATAACACACACACACACAGATATATATATATATATATATCTTTATACTCAGACAACAGGTTATGTATATGACTTATAACAAAATATATACAAACTTAAATAACTTCTTATATAAACAGATCTTAAATATATATGCTGTGTAACAACCCATAAATTTTAAAAAATATTTTAAATTAATTTATTTGAAAACATTGATTTTAAATCATTTATAATGAAAATTTAGGATTTATTGATAATTTATTTTTCCAAATATAATAAAATAATGATTTTCTGAAAATTTTATATTTTTTTCAATTTTTGTCAAACTTTGATTTTCAGTTGAAATTTGTAAATTTAAATTTTTATTCTAATCTTTTTCTTTGAAATGGTAATTGTTTCTGATATTCGTTCTACTTTTCGTTTTGTTGAATTCTGTTTTACACTTTTTAAAATCTGATAAATTCAGCGTTTTACAAGAAATTATTTTCAGTATTTTATTGTCTATATTTTCTATGTTTATTTCTATTTTTATTTTGGTTTGGACTTTGATTTTGTTTGGGCTTTGAATTTTATTTGTTGTCTTGAACTTGTTTTGTTATGGGCTTGACAAATGGGCTTGGAAATTCCAAGAGGCTTATGTTTCTTTCTCTTTAATGTGAATTTGTGCCTTTTCCATTCCCATAGTCGTTCATTCCTTTCTCATAGCTATACAAAATGTTTTGTTTCTCATCTCTTCTCATTTGCATTTCCTGAACAAAGAATTTTACAGTAAGTTTTTCCATGGCTTCCTCTTCTCTTCTCTTTTTCTCTTTTCTTTTCTTTTGTTGCAAGCAAGTTCGGCCATCACCATTCCCATCCCTAAGCCGACCATCTCCTCCACCACACCACCAACCATGACCGGCCTCCACCATCACCCCATGTGTTGCCGTGACCATGATCCAAAAACCCACCTTCTATTTGCCTTGAAAACCATAGCTGGCCTCCACTTGTTCACCGCTCTTCTAACCTTAGCCTCGGCCACCACCTATTCCATCACGAACTCCTCTTTTCCATGCCTTGTCGTGACCATTCCTTGCCCATAGATGTGACCAGACCTGACCTGACCCAAGCCTAGCCCATGGCCGAACCACTTTAGCATAGGGCCGAACCCAAACATCAACATGTTGCCTTGCCTTTTTACCTTCTATGACCTTTTTCCTTCATGTAACCCCTATCCCTTCACCTTCCAATGCTTTGTCGTGCCTATTTGCTACCCATGGCTGAGCATACTTGCATGTAAACCAAGGTGGTCGAGCCATATTTTCATGTGGTCAAGCCTATCTCCTTTGAGGCCGAGCCCACTTATGTGTTTAAGCCACTTTTGTTCCACTTTGTCTTTGTTTTGTATTGTTTAATTTCTTATATTCTTTTGTGTTGAATCCTTTTCTTATATATATATTCTATTTTATTTGTTACAAGATTTGGATTTGGGTGCTACTTCTCCTCTAATCTGATTCGTGCTTTTTCGGAGTTTGTTCTTGTGTCTTGAATTGTCATCTCTAGCTTTAGAAGGTGAGTTATCACTCTCGACTTGGTACTTATAAAACTGTGAAACAAAGTCATGTGAATTGTAGTAGTGATATGCCATGTTGATAGTAAACTCATATATGCCAATGATGTGATATTATATGATGTTATAACCTGATTATATACCTGTTTAATCACTTGATATGACATGCTATGTTTTACTGTTTATTTATATTTCTGTTTCTCACACTACAAGTTCCCTTTCACTATGGGTTGAAATGATACATACCCGAACGGACATTAGAATAGGGAAAAGTCGTTATGAGCTGAAATGATAGACTCGAGCGATTTTTAATTGACTTGGGATTATGGGTTTGAAATGATAAAACCCGGGATTTTAATTCATTACGGATTGAAATGATATATTATCCGTATCACTTGACCTAGGTTAGAAAATATTATACAGACCCGTGGTTAATTTTAAATATAAATATTTTCTGAAAATATATTAAGTATTTGGAATATAAAATATATGAGATTTTAACTTAATTTGATTTTAAAATGATTTAAATAAATTTTATAGTGATTTTCTATAAGTAAAAATTGTATAAGTCAATAAATGATTCAGGTGTAAATTTAAATGTGATTTGACTTAATAATTGAAATTTGATTTGAAATGGAATTTTAGGCTTAACTTAGAAATAAAATATTTTATTTATGAAATGGATATTTTTAAGAGTAAATAAAATATTTAGTTGTTTGTTAAATTAAAAGTTAAGCAATATAAATGTAATTTTGACTTAATAAATGAATTATAGTTAAATTTGGATATTTTATTTATAAAATTTTATTTTATTAAATCATAAGTGAAGTGATATCCAAATAAATAATTTTGAAAAGTGATATGTGTTTTATAAGTTAAAAATGGTGAAAACTGAAATTATAATATTTCTGAAATGCTGTAGTTTTAAGGTAGCATTTTATAAGTGCTGTTGTTTTTGAAAATGTACTATTTTCCAAATACTACTATCTGTAAGGTAGCATTTTTTAAGTGCTGCTGTTTTTGAAAATGTACTGTTTTCTGAAATAATACTATATCTACATTAACAGTTCCTAAGTGCTGCTGTTTCTGAAAAGACTATATTTCTAAAATACTACTATCTACAGTAACAGTTTCTAAGTGCTGTTGTTTCTGAAAGATGATATTTTTGAATACTAATATATGTATTATCACATTTCCAAAGTGCCACGAATGCTAAAATTACAATGTTTTTAAATTGTTATAATTGAATGAATGAACTCAGAAATGCTACAACTTTGGAAATGAATATTTTTTGAAGGATATTGACATCGAATTTAAATGGTTTAAAATGAATATGTTTTGATTTGAAATATAAACCATTTTGAAATTTATAACCACGGGTTATAATAATGATTGGTTGTTAAAGAGACCGGGATTGGATATGGACATACTCTCTGTCGATACCGAAAACCACTTTAACAACTATGTACGCGGTGGAGATTCCAGAATGAAGTAGGATGGTGGTGACGATCCTAAGGTATTTTACGTGGACCTAACTCCCGTGAGTTAGCATAAGGTGGCTAAAACAGGAGCGATTCCGGGCTAATGAGGTGGCTTCTCTTATCGGACACATTCCATCATATACCATTCTATTACTTTGTGATTGATTGGATGCACCCCTTGATTCGGGAGTGTGGCTCGAGTTGGGCGATTGATGTGGCTTTGCGTTACCAACATTCTGTATGCGTAATTGGTATATCTACCGTGGCATTGCCTCGTTGTGTCGTGTCACCTACCATAGCGTGCTTTACTACGAGTTTGATTTGTGTCGTACCTATGGTGTATTCTTTGGTAGCTCCAGTTTACGGGGTATTACGGTACTGTATAGACTTTTGGCATACCTAAAAATGTGTTAAGGTGGAAAATGTAAAGCCTTAACGCTATTTTTAAATAGTATACTTTACTTTAGACATTATTATAATAGCGTATCTTACTACATAGTAGATAGTTTAACGTATCCTTAAAGGATCGGCGATCCCAAGCATCCTTTAAGTTACTGATGCATTCCTATTACAGTTCACTTGAGTTGATTTACATTGTATAAGTATGTATGTCCTAACTCGAGTGTTTTGTGTTTTGCTTTACGCTCGGGTCAGCCTGAATATCACAGCTTTGGATTCACCTTCTAGAGCTAGAGATTGGCTGGAGTTTATTTGTCTTTCCATTTCAGTTATTTCATTCAGCTTTGCTTATGTATTTGTGAACTTATGTATTCATACTTCTGTTGTATCTGTTTTTCAGACTATGGTATTTTGTATCTGTTTTGAGACTATGTATTGTAGTGGCTTCATGAACCACTATGTATTTTTATTTTCGCTACGAGTTATTCTGATATTCTATGTCTGTGATTCTGTGATTGGTTTTATTTGCTCCATATTTATTTACAATCTATTGTTTTGAATTATTCAATTCCGACATGTGTGGATTTATTGTCGATTTAAATGGTCCAAAATAGTGGGTCGTTACATTTGGTATCAGAGCCTGGTTTTTGGCAAACTTTAGCCTATGGAGCAAAAATTCATTAGAGATAGGGTAGAAATACCCTAGAATGAGTGAAATCAATCTTAGAATCATTTCTTTGTGAGAGAATGTATTTTTAAGTATAAATGATTTTCAAAAGATTTTAAAGGATTTTAAAAGATTATTTTGGATATAAAATTTTCTTGTTTAAAATCTTATTTTCTTAACTTCATTCCTTTCGAATCCACCTTGTTTATTTGAATTCTTTGATTAGGATTTCCACTCTAGTTGAATCTTATCTTTGTCTTTTGTTTACCTTTGTCCTAAAATTCATTCTTGATTTTTCAGGATAAATCGTAGGAATGCCAGAGGTAGGGGTCGTGGTATTGCCCCGTTCCTGAGCCTGTTGCACCTATCAGGTTCACCACTCTCTGTAAGGAATTCACCCAGCTTGGTGGTACCAAGTTTACTGGATCTGAGAGCATCGTAGAGGCTCAACAGTGGTTGAGGAGTCTTGAGAGGATTTTTACTGGTTTGGAGATTACTGAGGCTCAGAAGCGTTAGTTGGCAGCTTGGCACAGTTGCAGGAGACAGCCCAGGTTTGGTGGGAATCTGTCACAGCTCAGACTGTGGAAGTAGATATTTCTTGGGAGCAGTTTAGGTATCTTCTTCTTGTGTTGTCTTATGTTCTGTTCAGCCTTTTCTCTTTGAATCTATCTTAAGCTTTGTTATCTACCTTTTCCAGGGAGGCTTTTGTGGCAAAGTGGATGCCCAAAGCTAGGAAGTCCCGGCTATACAGGGAGTTTATGGATCTTAAGCAAGGGAGTATGTCATTTTCTGAGTATGAGCGGAAGTTCAATGAACTTTCCAAGTTTGGTCCTGGCCTGATTGACACCTCTCTTAAGAAGAATGAGAAATTTATACCTGGAGCTCGCCTAGAGTTTTATGATCGTCTCATTTCTCATGTTCATGGTACCTTCATGGAGTTGATGGACATGGCTATTTGATATGAGAATCCTACTTCTAAGGAAGTTTCTGCTCCTCGTGCTTCTCCATCTCAGCCTGGTTCTGGCAACTCTAAGAAAAGGAAACCTAATTTCCATCAGCAGAAGCAGAATTGGTTGAAGAATCCTGGTTTAGGATCTACTCCTCGGAAGCATCCTATAGACCTATCTTCTATCACTTGTTTCAAGTGTGATCAGAGGGGACACTATGCCAATAGTTGCCCTACTTCAGTTGGTGCTGCTGTTCCTCCACCTCAGGATACCAGGAACAACCTCTGTCATGTCTGTCTGCAGCCTGGTCATTTCAAGAATAATTGCCCCTTGTATCAGAAAGGCAAGACATCTGGAGTCTTTGCCATGACTTATTCCACTCCTGCTCCGTCTACTCCATCTGCTCCTAGTGATTCCCAAGGTACTCTTCAGGGCACCTTTACTTTGTTTGATTTTCATGTTCGTGTTTTATTTGATACTGGAGCTTCGCATAGTTTTATTTCTGTGGATCTTTGTGATAAGTGTGAGCATCTCCTTTCACCCAAGTTTGCAGCTGTACCTTTATGTGTTACTAATCCTATCGTCGGTCCCGCGAACCTTAGTAGGATTTGTAATCAAGTGAAACTTCTCTATTCTGGCCATCGATTTTCTGGTGATTTCTATGTTCATGGTTTCAATGCTTTTGATTTGTTGCTTGGAGGTGATTGTCTTAAGAGGCATGAAGCCATTATCTCTTGTAAAACCCGAACTATTTCTCTTGTTGATGATCGGGGTAATTCTTTGGTAATTCAGTGCCGTATGCCTCAGGATTTTGCTGGCAGTTTTATTTTCTCTTTGAATTCTTCTCCTGGTGATCTTGATTCAACCCTTGTGGTTAAGCTTTATCCTGGTGTATTTGGTGAAGTTTTTTCTTTACCTCCTAAGCGGGAAATTGATTTCTGCACTGATCTTATTCCTTTAGCTCGACCTGTAGTTCTTCCTCCCAGAAGAATGGCTCCCCATGAGAATGTTGATTTGAGGAAACAAATTGAGGACTTGTTCTACAAGGGTTTGATCGGACCTAATCATTCCGAATGGGGAGTAGCAGTGGTTTTCGTCACTAAGTTCGATGGTTCTTTCAGGATGTGTGTTGATTATAGGGAGCTGAACAAGCTCACTATGAGGAACAGATATCCTATGCCTCGTATCAATGATATGTTTGATCAGCTTGGTGCTACTGTTTTCTCTCAGCTTGATCTTGCCACAGGTTTCCACCAGCTCAGAGTTGCTGAGGAAAGTATTCCCAAGACTGCTTTCTGTACTGAGAATGGTTTCTATGAATGGTTAGTTATGCCTTTTGGTTTGACTAATTCCCCAGCTTTCTTTGTTGATTTGATGAATCGTGTTTTTTGTGATGTTCTTAATAAGTTTGTTCTGGTCTTTGTTGATGATATTATTGTCTTCTCTAAGTCTGAGGAGGAGCACAGAGTCCATTTGAATTCTTTTTTGGAGACTCTTAGGAGTCACCAATTGAAAGCTAAATTCTCTAAATGCCATTTCTGGAAGGATGAAGTCCGATTCCTTGGACATATTGTTTCTAGTAATGGAGTTTCTGTTGATCCAGTCAAGATCGCTGCGATCAATGTAAGTCTACCTTTTCTCATCTTTCTTTTGTAATCCAATTATTCTATCTTTCTTTGTAGTTCTTATTTTCCCCTATTCTATTTCAGGATTGGGAAACTCCTAGGACTCCATCTGATATCTGTAGTTTTCTGGGCCTTGCCGATTATTATCGGAGATTCATTGAGAATTTTGCTTGGATTGCTGCACCTCTCACTGCTTTGACTTATAAGAATGCTAAGTTTATATGGAATGATAAGTGTGAAGCTGCATTCAATGAGTTAAAGCGTAAGCTTACTTCGGCATCAGTTCTTACCGTTCCAAATGGAAATGAGGGATTAACGGTATACACTGATGCCAGTCGTAAAGGTTTGGGAGTTGTTCTGATGCAGGATGGGAAGGTCATTGCTTATGCCAGTCGTCAGTTGAAGATCCATGAAGCCAATTATGCTGCTCATGATTTGGAATTGCTTGCTGTGGTTTTTGCTTTGAAGCTTTGGAGGCATCATCTTTTGAGGACTAAGTTTGAGCTTTTTACGGATCATCAGTCTTTGAGGTATATTTTCACCCAGAAGGTTTTGAATCAGAGAGAAGTTAGGTGGCTAGAGTTCCTTGCTTCTTATGACCTCAACATCAACTATACCCCTGGGAAAGCTAATGTTGTGGCTGATGCTTTGAGTCAGAAGAAGGCGATGTTGTGTCAGCTTGTTGTTTCTTCTCCTCTTTTGGAACGTATCATGGCTAAGCAAGATGAGGATCGGATGCTTAGGCATACTAAGGAGAATGTTCGTAGAAGGGTTGGAGGTAGTAGTCTTGATGGTAGTGGAGCTCAGATCGATGATAGAGGGATTTTGAGGATTAATAATCGGATTTGTGTCCCGGATGTTGATGGATTGAGACAGGAGTTACTTCGAGAAAATCATCGATCCAGACTTTATATTCATCCTGGAGTGACCAAGATGTATCAGGATATGAAGAAGTTGTATTGGTGGAGAGGTATGAGGCGTGATATCTCCATTTTTGTTAGTAGGTGTGCGACTTGTCAGCAAGTCAAGGCCGATCATCAGAAGACCCCTTGTCTGTTGCAGCCCCTTGAGGTTCCCAATTGGAAATGGGAACAAGTTTCTATGGATTTTATTGATGGATTACCGAGGACTAGGAGGGGTAATGAGAGTATTTGGGTTATTGTGGATAGATTGACCAAGTCAGCTCATTTCATTCCGGTCAAGTCTACCCGTTCTGCTTCGAGTTTAGCTGAGATCTATGTGAGGGAGATTGTTCGTCTCCATGGTGTTCCTGTCAGTATTGTTTGTGATCGTGATCCCATCTTTACCAGTCAGTTTTGGAAAGCTTTCCAGGAATCTTTGGGTACTCATCTGAATCTGGGCACTGCTTACCATCCGCAGACGGACGGTCAAACGGAAAGAGTGAATCAGATTTTAGAGGATCTTCTTCTTGCTTGTGTTCTTGATTATGGAGGATCTTGGGAAGATCATCTCCATCTTGGGAAGATCATCTCAATCTTTTATTTTGATCTTGTCTTAATCTTTTATCTATCTTATTTCATCTTTTGAATTCAGGCTAGTATTGAAATGTCTCTGTTTGCTGCTCTTTATGGACGACCTTGCAGATCTCCATCTTGCTGGATTGAATCCGGTAATCGTTTGGTTCATGGTCCTGATATGATTCTTGAGGCTTCTGAGAGAGTTGAGGAGATTAAGAGGAAGATGAGGAGTGCTCAGGATAGGCAGAAGAAGTACGCTGATAGGCGTAGGAGGAGTTTGGAGTTTTCTGTTGGTGATATGGTTTTCCTTAAGGTCTCTCCCTTAAGGACTGTGATTCGGTTTGGTCGTAGAGGGAAGCTTGCTCCTAGGTTCATTGGTCCTTTCCGCCTCTTGGAGAGGATTGGTTCTTTAGCTTATTGTCTGGATTTGTTTGAGAAGTTTTTTGGAATGCATAATGTATTCCATGTTTCGCATCTTCGTCGGTACCTTCATGATTCATCCCTTATTGTTCAGCCTTCTGCTCTCGATAGTTTAAATATTGAGCCTAATCTAACTATCGAGAGGAAGCCACTTCGTATTGTCGATAGAGGTACGAAGCAGCTGAGAAGGAAATCTGTCGATCTGGTCAAAGTGCAGTGGAGTACTGATAACCGGGATTGTACCTAGGAAACGGAGGAGAGCATGCGTGCTTTGAATCCAGAATTGTTTGTTTCAGGAACTATTCGTTATTCTATCTTATTCTCTCTTTCTTTGTTTTCTCTGTCTCCTTCCTTTTCGAGGACGAAAAGTTTTAAGTGGGGGAGAGTGTAACAACCCATAAATTTTAACAAATATTTTAAATTAATTTATTTGAAAACATTGATTTTAAATCATTTATAATGAAATTTTGGGATTTATTGATAATTTATTTTTCCAAATATAGTAAAATAATGATTTTCTGAAAATTTTAAATTTTGTTCAATTTTTGTCAAACTTGATTTTCAGTTGAAATTTGTAAATTTAAATTTTTATTCTAATCTTTTTCTTTGAAATAGTAATTGTTTCTAATATTCGTTCTGCTTTTCGTTTTGTTAAATTCTATTTATACTTTTTAAAATCTGATAAATTCAGCGTTTTACAAGAAATTATTTTCAGTATTTTATTGTCTATATTTTCTATGTTTATTTCTATTTTTATTTTGGTTTGGACTTTGATTTTGTTTGGGCTTTGAATTTTATTTTTTGTCTTGAACTTGTTTTGTTTTAGGCTTGACAAATGGGCTTGGAAATTCCAAGAGGCTTATGTTTCTTTTTCTTTAATGTGAATTTGTGCCTTTTCCATTCCCATAGCCGTTCATTCCTTTCTCATAGCCGTACAAAGCTTTTTTTCTCACCTCTTCTCATTTGCATTTCCTGAACAAAGAATTTTACAGTAAGTTTTTCCATGGCTTCCTCTTCTCTTTTCTTTTTCTCCTTTCTTTTCTTTTGTTGCAAGTAAGTTCGGCCATCACCATTCCCATCCCTAAGCCGACCATCTCCTCCACCACACCACCAATCATGACCGGCCTCCACCATCACCCCATGTGTTGTCGTGACCATGATCCAAAAACCCACCTTTTATTTGCCTTGAAAACCATAGCCGACCTCCACTTGTTCACCACTCTTCTTCCCTTAGCCTCGGCCACCACATATTCCATCACCAACTCCTCTTTTCCATGCCTTGCCGTGACCATTCCCTGCCCATAGACGTGACCAGACCTAACCTGCCCCAAGCCTAGCCCATGGCCGAACAACTTTAGCATAGGGCCGAACACAAACATCAGCATGTTGCCTTGCCTTTTACCTTCCATGACCTTTTGCCTTCATGTAACCCCTATCCCTTCACCTTCCAATGCTTTGCCGTGCCTATTTGCTACCCATGGCTAAGCATACTTGCATGTAAACCAAGGTGGCCGAGCCATATTGTCATGTGGTCAAGCCTATCTCCTTTGAGGCCGAGCCCACTTATTTGTTTAAGCCACTTTTGTTCCACTTTGTCTTTGTTTTGTATTGTTTAATTTCTTATATTATTTTGTGTTGAATCTGTGATGCCCCACCTCTATACCCATGCTAACCAAGAACACTACGATGTAGTGCTATCAATTATCATGGAGAATAAGGCTGTGGAGGAGCGACCATCCATGTAACTTCTTTGTGCGAGCGCCGATATGTCAGATAGAATAGAATGCATATCATTTAAGGAGGAAATCCGACATACCGATACAAACACAAAGCTATCACACGGTGGCAATAGATAATCTTCGGAAACAAAAATAGAAATAATCATAACATAAATCAGTCACAGACATCCATATCATAAGGGCGGAAGAAGATATGAATAATTATATAACACATGAAAGTGTACATCAGAGTAGTGGTCAGAAAGATCCACAATAATACAAAAGAATAGCAACACGTGCTATACAAAAGAATAAGTACGCAACATAGAGTCTATATCTCAAATGTGTACATCCAAAAACTACAATCTATGTAGTTAGCCAAAAGTCAGAAAAATCCTGAAGAGAAGTCAAGCAGAAGCACCTGTAACATCTCGGTCTGACCCGAGTATTATTTATAAGAAAACAATAAACGGATCAGTCTAGCTATAAATATCAGATGATAAGGTATAGGATAAATAATATGGTATGAACAAGTAACAACCATACCGGCATAATACTATAAGTATATAAATGATAATCAACAAAAGATTAACCAATATCACAAGAATCTTCTCAATGATAAAATAGGGTATCATACCCTAAACTTGTATTCATAACAAGTCAATAACACATGAATTCACCAATGCACAAAAACTGATATCATATCAATGAAAATCATGAAAATTGGTAAGCACAAATTCTAGAATTCAACACATGAAATCCAGGAAAACACATAAAAAGGGGGAGGCCTAACACATGAACGGGAGCATGAAAACTCACCAACGCGTATAACACATGAACGAGAAGCTATCTCATGGAAGCTATCCATTAAATTTTAACACATGAACGTCCCGAAGACCATGGGGTGCTACCCCATATATGTGATGGTGAAACATCACAAAAGAGGGGTCTAGTCTCCCTCGCAGACAAAGAGACATCGCTCAATCGCTAGTCTAAATCACAAAAATGATCGTCATGATCATAAGGAAGTGTCAATCACATCAAGCTAGTAAATATATGAGTTTAGCTTCATGTCCCATAACCACTTGCTTAACTTAAATATTTACGAACAAGCTGTAAATCTTCACTAGAAAATTGTCACAAAAAGGGTTCAATCGAACAAGTCCAAGAGTTAACCGACGAAGTGAACACAAGCGTTTCATACCACTCGTTTTACTAAGTCGTTTAATTCGATTTCTCATCCGAGTGAAGTAAAGGCTTTTATATACTAGTAGATTAGAAAACGGTTTGAGAAAACGAGCTTTATATTTAAAACAGTGTTGAAATCGCTTTGATGAAAGAGTTATGATATTCACTACTAGTATTGAATCCTTCACATTTTTGAAGTGACAAGTCACAAAACGATTGTTGAAACAAATCGCATCACAAAATTTCACATTCGAAGACGTGAGTAATGTCCAAAGGAATCAATCCCAAAACCATCAAAGTAGAAGTAGGAAGTGCGGCCAGGCTTGTAGAGCGACCTAACCAAATGCAGGTCGAACGACCTACTAATAAAAAGGCGAGCAACCTAACTGGTAGTGTGGTCTAGCGACCTAACAGGTTGAGTGGTCCAGCGACCTAACAGGTTGCGACTTAATAAGGTATCAGGATCGAGCGACTTAAAGAAGTCAAGGCCATGCGACCTAACAACATTAAGGTGCGAGTGACCTAGCGACTTAACGAAGCCACGCGATCTAGCATGAAATAGGTCAAACGACCTAACAAGGTTGAGGCCATACGACCTAAGACGTAACTGTCCAAACGACCTAAGGGGATGTGGTTGAGCGACCTAACAGAAGCAGGTCTAAAGACCAAAAATTGGAGGCCAAGCGACCTAAAGCATAGTAAGGTCTAACGACCTAAAGGATTGGGTCGAGCGACCTAAGCATGGTGCGACCTAAGGGGTACGCAACCTAAGGGAACGCGACCTAAGGACATGCGACCTAGGTGTAAAAGGGTCGAGAGACTTAATGCCTTCATCAAGACCGAGCGACCTAATTGTACGCGACCTAAAGGCTTGCGACCTAAAGACTCGTGACCTAAATGAGACATGGGCCAACAACCTAGCGAGGTAAATGAAGCAGGGCGACCTACGACCTAAGTGCAAAGCGACCTACGACCTAAGTGCCGTGCGACCTAAGGCAAGGCCGACCTAAAAGCGAACGAGCTAAATGCACAGGGACGTCTTCTTCGAGTCAGAATGACCTAAGACCGGTAATTTTGCCAAAAACGCTACAAATCGGAGTTTTTCACCAATTCAATCCAAATCGAATGCATATGAACATGCTAAAGAGATTGGGAACCATTCCCAACAATCCAATGACGATTATAGGCAAGATGTGAGATTAAAAATCTCACCTTTTCACTAAAATGGATGAAGATGGAGCTTGAAAGCAAGGAGGAGCAATC
This sequence comes from Allium fistulosum, assembly GCA_030737815.1. Taxonomy (NCBI): domain Eukaryota; kingdom Viridiplantae; phylum Streptophyta; class Magnoliopsida; order Asparagales; family Amaryllidaceae; genus Allium; species Allium fistulosum. The sequence continues at coordinate 1,122,902,166 of CM060902.1, read as the reverse complement.
CAAAGCTTTAATCCAATATCTTCAACTTGAATTTGGAGTTGAATGTTGGGTTTGCAATAGAATTTGAGTTTGGAGTTTTAATTTCCCTTTCCCTCCTTCATTTTTGATGAAGCTTAAATTTTTAGTGAAGAGATGAAGTTATGAAGAGGGGGGTTGGGCTGAGCTTAATGAAGGTGCAGTCCATAACAAAACCCAAAGTGGAAAAAGTGGCGAAAATTCCACTTTCTCCAAACATATCGAAGTTTACACTCAAAAAGATCGCAAACGTCATTTTGAACTCAATGGGAGTGGTTTCGAGTCCTAATTTGACCGTATGCAAAAAGTAGCTTTTCAGACCAAAATCCGATTAACGATAAAATATTTAAATAAAATATTTAAATACAAAATCGATAAATATGCGGGTTGTTACAGACTCCCCTCCTTAAAGAAATTGCGTCCTCGCAATAAGTAAGATGGAATAAAAAGTAACAACCATAAAAGAATATTAACATAAAAGAGATTTGAAATAAGAAGTTTAACTCAAAGAGCATGAGAAAGTAAGTCCGGATGTGTTCGCTCGATGAATTCTCTAGTTCCCAAGAGCAATCCTTAGGATTTGAGGACCATTGAACTTTAACCAGTGGAACATCTTTATTTCGAAGTCGTTTGACCTCCGAAGCAATAATTCGAATAGGATTATGCTCATAAGTTAAATTAGGTGAAACTTCAATCTCTTCCACAACACCGGGCTCAAGAATAGAATCGGAATCCCGAAGGCACTTCCGTAATTGAGAAACGTGAAACACGTCATGCATGGCAGAGAACTGAACCGGTAATGAAAGGCGATAAGCCATGGAGCCAATACGTTCAGTGATAGGAAATGGCCCAATATATCGAGGCGCTAACTTTCCCGATCGACTGAAGCGTACAACACCCTTCATAGGTGAAACACGAATAAATACAAGATCTCCAACAGAAAATTCTAATTTCCTTCTTCGATTATCTGCATAGGACTTTTGTCTACTCTGAGCTTCTTTCATCCTATGACGAATAAGTTCAATCTTTTCTGTGGAATCCCGAATAAAATCTGGTCCTAAAACCAGCTTCTCACCGGCCTCTAGCCAACAAGAAGGAGATCGGCATGGCCTTCCATAGAGTGCCTCGAAAGGAGCCATACCAATACTAGATTGGAAGCTGTTATTATAGGAAAATTCAACAAGTGAAATATGGTCTTCCATACTTCCACCAAAGTCAAGAACACAAGCACGAAGAAGATCTTCAAGTGTTTGATTCACACGCTCAGTTTGTCCATCGGACTGGGGGTGATAAGCGGTGCTAAAATTAAGCTTCGTTCCCAAAGCTTTTTGAAGACTCTTCCAGAATCCACTAGTAAACAATGGATCACGATCACTAACAATGGAAGAGGGAACTCCATGAAGTTTAACAATTTCTTTGATAAAAAGTTTAGCCAGAAGAGGAACGGTTCGGTTTAACCGAACGGGAATAAAATGAGCAGATTTAGTAAGTCTATCAACAATCACCGATAAGTTATTATGACCCGAACGAGAACGGGGAAGGCCATCTATAAAATCCATGGAAATTTGATCTCACTTCCAAACTGGAATTTCCAATGGTTGCAATAACCCACCGGGCCTTTGATGTTCGGCCTTGACAAGTTGGCAAGTCATGCAACACTTAACAAAGTTAGCAATATCAGCTTTCATTCCCTCCCAGTAATAAAGTCGCTTCATATCTACGTACATTTTACTACTAACGGGATGAATAGAATACTTGGAACGATGAGAATCTTCTAGAATATCTCTACGAAGATCACTATTAGTTGGTACGATCAGTCTACCAAATTTTCGAATGCCGCCTCGAAAATCAATATCAAAGTCTTTCAAGGCTTCAATATCGGTTTTATCCTTAAGGTTTTGGCCAAGTGAAGCCAATTCAGGATCTAGCCGTTGAGCTTCATGAATGCGGTCTAAAAGGGAAGGACGGGCCTCAAGGCTACATAAAACAAGAGATGAACATAAATCGGAGACACGATCTCGAATTTCACAAGTGGATAAAACCTCGAGATCCCTCCATTCCGATACCATCATGGAAACAACCGCTTGTTGCTTGCGACTAAGTGCATCGGCAACTCGATTTTCCTTTCCGGGAGTATAAAGGATATCAAGATCATAAGAGGCCAGGAATTTGAGCCAACGCTGCTGACGCAAATTAAGTTCCTTTTGAGAAAATAAATATTTTAAAGACTTATGATCAGTGTAAAGTATAAACTTTTCTCCCAAAAGATAATGTCGCCAAATACGAAGGGCAAAAACGATACCCGCGAGTTCTAAATCATGTGTGGCATATCTAGTCTCAGCCGGCTTCAATTGCCTAGAAGCATAAGCAATAACACGTTCTTTTTGCATAAGAACGGCACCCAAACCAACGTGACTAGCATCGGTATAAACGACAAAATCTTGATTCCCTTCGAGAATAAGAAGAACAGGAGCATTAGAAAGGAGTTTTTTTAATTTCTGAAAAGAAGTTTCACATTTGTCCGACCAAATGTATTTAACCCCTTTCTTTGTTAAGCCAGTAAGAGGCACGACAATCCTAGAAAAGTCTTTTATAAAACGGCGGTAATAACCTGCCAATCCGAGGAAGCTACGGATTTCAGTCACACTCTCTGGTCTCTTCCAATTTTGAATTGCTTCAATCTTTGAAGGATCCACTGATATTCCAGATTCGGAAATAATATGACCGAGAAACTTCACACTAGATTGCCAAAAGTGGCATTTGCAAAATTTTGCTTTTAGTTGATTGCTCCTAAGAGTTTCCAATACAATTCGAAGATGCTTTTCATGTTCCTCCTCGGTTTTAGAATACACAAGAATATCATCAATAAAGATGAGAACAAACCGATCGAGGAGATCTTTAAAAACTCGATTCATTAGGTCAACGAAATAAGCTGGAGCATTCGTTAAACCAAATGGCATAACTAGCCATTCATAAGATCCATATCGTGTACGGAACGAAGTCAAAGGAATACTATCCTCTGCAATACGAAGCTGATGAAAACCGGTAGCCGAGTCCAATTGTGAAAAGACTCTAGCACCACTAAGTTGATCAAACAAATTATCTATCCGAGGTAAAGGATATTTGTTCTTAATAGTAAGATCATTAAGCTTGCGGTAGTCAACGCAAAGCCTAAGTGTACCATCGGACTTACTTACGAAAATAGCTGAAGCTCCCCAAGGCGAGGAACTAGAGCGAATAAGTTGCTTCTTCTCTAACTCGGATAATTGTTTGCGCATCTCTTCATTCTCCTTATTGGACATGCGATAAGGAGGATGTGTAATAGGTTGAGCTCCGGGTATAAGATTAATTTTGAACTCAATTGCTCGCTTAGGTGGTAGTCCTAAAACGGGCTCAAAGATGTCGGAAAATTCACGAACGACGCGAATAAGAGAAATGACATCCTCCTCGTCATCATTATCATCATCACGAGGATTTAAAGAATATAAAGATGCAACCAAAGCGTAATCCGAATCTTTAAGGACAATAGAAATCTGATTAACAAATTGCGGATGACAGAGATAAATAGTCCGCTCAGGACATAGGATATGCGCTTCATAACGAGTAAGCCAATCCATACCCAAAATCATTCCAAAGCCTAAGTAATGCATAACATGCAAATCGGCTAGGAAAGAAAAATCACACAAAATAATCTCCACGTCTCTACAAAGTAAACTAAGAGTTGCGGATCCACCAACCTGATTCGCAATTCTTAAAGAAGTCATTAAAGCAACAACACTTAAAGAAAAAGTATCGACAAGTTCCTTTGATATAAAAGAATGGGCACCCGTATCAAAGAGAATTCTAATAGGTTGATCATGAAATATAACAATGCCATCAAGGACAGAATGAGACATACCTTGACCGCGAGATGTGTTGCCAGGGGCTTGAGCAACGTTTAACTTTCCCTCCTTATCTTGAAGTTTAGGGCACTGGTGTATAAAATGATCTGGACTTTTACAATAGCGACAAGAGCGGGGCTTTGAACACTTGTTCGAAAAATGGCCCTTAGCACCACAGTTGAAGCATTTCCTATCACTGGGGGAAAATACCTTTGCAGCAGGAGTTGCTTGCTTACCCTTTTTGTTGGGATAAGGACCTTTGAATTTGTTTGGCCTCTTCTTGTTGTTGAAGTTTGGTTTGGAAGCCACCACTTCAACATCACTGTCCTTATCGGCCTCTTCAAGACGAAGAGCAGCATCAATGAGTTGGTCGAAGGAAACTTCTAATTTTAGAATTAATGGCTTCTTAAGATTCTTGTTTAAGCCATAGAGGAACCTCTGGTTCTTCTTCAGTGGGGTGTTGATGTATTCAACCCCATATTTGGACAGTGACACGAAGGATGCGACATAATCTGTCACAAAGGATTCACCTTGAACAAGGTCTATAAAACGACGAGCCAATGTCACCTTCTCTGCTTCTGGTACGAATTTTAATTCGAAGCGTTCCCGGAATTGCTCCCAGGTGAGATTTGCTTCATTAATTTCAGAAATAAGAAGTTCGTACCAATCCAATGCTCTCTCTTGGAGCATACTGGAAGCCACCTGAACACAGTGAAGATCGACCAGATTCATGCGAGAAAAGATTCGATCGCATGTTCTTAACCAAGCCTGGACCTCGATAATAGTTTCGGAACCTTTGAATGGTTTCCCACCCAAGTTGGTATAATCGTTGCACAAGCGTGCAAATCCAGACTTAGGATGAGTAGGTTCCTGATTAGGACCAGCTGCTTGAGCATTCTTTACTAAATCAAGAAGCTGTTGAGCAGTCATAAAAACTCCATCCTGGGAGTAATAGTAGATGGTCCAGCTCTGGGACGGCCTGGTCTAGACATTCTCTTCTTTAAGAAAGAGAGAAGAAGAAAAAGGTTACTCACCAATGAATATCAAGCAATCTTGATAGATGAAACAAGGAATCATAAAGAAAACAGGATGAATTGGTTCGAAGACTCGAACTAAATCCTGAAACACAACTCCTAAGGTGGACTTAGGATGATGATCCTTGTTAAGTTATTCTACATTGTTCCGAAGTTTGGCTCTGATACCAAGCTGTGACGCCCCACCTCTATACCCATGCTAACCAAGAACACTACGATGTAGTGCTGTCAATTAGCACGAAGAATAAGGCTGTGGAGAAGCGACCATCCATGTAACTTCTTTGTGCGAGCGCCGATATGTCAGATAGAATAGAATGCATATCATTTAAGGAGGAAATCCGACATACCGATACAAACACAAAGCTATCACACGGTGGAATAGATAATCTTCAGAAACAAACATAGAAATAATCATAACATAAATCAGTCACAGACATCCATATCACAAGGGCGGCAGAAGATATGAATAATTATATAACACATGAAAGTGTACATCAGAGTAGTGATCAGAAAGATCCACAATAATACAAAAGAATAGCAACACGTGCTATACAAAAGAATAAGTACACAACATAGAGTCTATATCTCAAATGTGTACATCCAAAAACTACAATCTATGTAGTTAGCCAAAAGTCAGAAAAATCCTGAAGAGAAGTCAAGCAGAAGCACCTGTAACATCTCGGTCTGACCCGAGTATTATTTATAAGAAAATAATAAACGGATCAGTCTAGCTATAAATATCAGATGATAAGGTATAGGATAAATAATATGGCATGAACAAGTAACAACCATACCGGCATAATTGTAACGACCCAAAATTTTGAACAAATTAAATTGAAAATATTTAATTAATTTTAAATATTTGAACGATGATTTAATTTGAATTCCGAATATAACTTTGAAACTGATGATTAAATTATAAAATTTAATCTATTGTAAGTTGAATAAAATTTTAATCTTCAATTTTAAGCCGAAGAAAAATATTTCAAAAGGCTTAGGAAATTTATATTGATAATTCTGAAGGTAATAGAACTTTCAGAATTGAATTTGAAACTGTTCCGTTCAGTTTCGAAATTAAATCGTTTAAATTGAATTTAAAAATAGCGTTCCGAGGCGCAGTCTCGGAATTCGACGAAACCGGTTCCATTGGGTCCGTAATATTGTATTATTACTGGATTTCCAATTTCGTATTTTTTGGAGTAAATACGTGATCATACGGCGAGCGAACACATTGGAATTCAATCAAATTCAATTTAATTTTTAAATTCAAAATGGTCAAGATCGACATACTGTTCGTTCCTTAAATTACGCCTGGGATTATGCCTACCATCACGCCAAATATCATGATACAGAAATCGTGCAAGCATGGTCGCGTACCCTTCTCGTTTGTTTAAAAATAAGTGGCCGATAGAAGAAAACTAAATTCTTCTTTTCGTTCAAAAGAAAATTCGTTCGTTCAAGACAAAAACAATGGCCGAAGCCCCTTTCTCCTCAGAATCAAATCAAAGAAAACGAAAACTGTGCTCGTTCAAATTTAAAAATGGCCGCGAACGAACGAAATCAAAAGAAGGAAATTAAAATCAACAGCCGCATGCTATTTCCCCTTTTCTCCATTCAACACGAAAAGAAATCAAATAAAATCGTTCCAGCCCAGATTCCTTCTCCCTTCCAATTGAAATCACGGTGAGGCGAGCAGAGGGTATCGAGTCGCGCGCACGCACAAGGGAGTCGTGATTTCTCCTATCGCGTGCGAAGCCAGGCGCGTCATCGCAGGGAGCTCAAGGCGGCGACCGGAGATCTGACCGATGGTATCGAATGTCGAGGCCAAGGAGTTGGGCGACTTTTGCTTCGCGAGGCGTGTTCACAGGAGGGTGCGACGGCGCGTCTGCGAGTACGTAGAGAACGGCGAGCTAGGGCTTGGCTCGTGGTCATTCGAAGGTGTGGCAACTGGAATCTGGTGGCTACGCGAGTGAGTGCTGGGCGAATCGCGGCGAAGTGGAAGTCAGGCGTTCGCGATGTTGGAATGGGAGGCGCTGCGATCGGAGGGGATGCAGTCGCGATGGTGGTCTGAGTTCCAGTGTAGCAGTAAGGTATAACTTTAATTATTTTTTTTTTATACAAATAGAAAAAAAATAGATAGAGGAATATATATATGATAAAGAATAGATTTGTTAATAAAATTCATTTAATGGTTTTAGTTGTTAAAAATATTTCGTTGAAAAGAAAACGGGTTTAAAATCTTAGTTGGATAGATTTATCTAAAGGAAATCAGTTCGAATTTTAATTTTTAGTTAAAATAAAAATCATAGGTAAATTATGGAGCGATAATTTAAGTGTTCGATTTAATTCAAATATTAATGAATTGTATAAATCATTTATACAAGGTCAAACCGGAAAAACCAAATCAGGATTAAAGGAATCGAGCCGAAAATGATAATTGGATTGCAAATAAAAAGCAAAGGTGAGATTTTTCTCACTCAAATTGAATGTGGAATTTTTGCAGTTATTGATTGTGTTGATTGCTATTGGATGTGATATTAGATATGATAGGATATATCTATATATATAGCAATATATACATATTGGCATATGTATATATTGGATTGATGATTTCCCGCCTCGTATAGCGGATGAGACCCTATTGCGCCGTTAGTAAGCGGATTATTTTTATAAAACCCATATACCGCGATATTCCACCTCGAAGTGGAATTGGTATTGTGCTAACGTCTGTGGATGCAGGGAAACAGGTTGGAGGGATCCAACTGGATTCCTCAACTGTATTTACTTATTTACAGATATTGATATATATTCTGTTATCATATTGATATATGATATTGACTGTTGTGATGGACTAATTGGTGTCGTTGCATCATCGGATTCAGTTTTGAATGTAAAAATAACGACTTTTACTTTAAAAGGGTTTTTAAAGTGATTTTTGAAAATATACGTTTTATGGAATTTTTGAATCGATTTATAAACGTAAAATTTTAAAGTTATAAAAGTTATAATTTTTAGTGAAATATAACCGAAGTGTCGTTTTTGAAATAAAAGTCGATTTATTTATAAAATGGTTTAAGTTGGAATTTTTGAATAACTATAAACGATTTGTATAGAAAGATTTATAAAATTGATATTTTATAAATCAAAATATTGGACTTATAAAACGAATTTTATAAGTGTTAAAAAGAAGTATAAATGGATTTCATAAGTGAATGAAATTAATAGATTTACATTGTGAAGTTAAAAATGAATGAAGTTGTAGAATAAAGGATTTATAAGTAATTTAGATTTTTGCCTTTAAATGGAATATGGATCGAATTTGTTAATAAAGGAGATTTATTAAATCAAAGTTGTTATGAATTATGAAGATGAATTTATAAACGTTGTTTTATGAAATTCGAAAATAAATCCAATTTGATGAATTTAATATAGAAGGTTATTAAGGGAATTTTATCCACGATTTTGGATAGTGGATAATCCTTGGAATAAATGTGTAGAAAAGATTGAAATTTGGTTAGTGAAGTATATTCACGATTTTGGATAGTGAATATATTTTTAAGTAGAATGGATATGGTTTTGGGAAAGCGATATTATAAAATGAAGTTAATTGTTTTAAAAGATGTTTTAAAACGTGTTAAGTATCGAATACATAGATTTCAACATTTTATTGTTGAAATAGACGTTTTCGAAAAATAAGGAAATGGTGGACTATAACACTGTTGTTATAGTAAATGATTTCCGAAAGGAAATGTTTTATATAGTATTGGGATTTACATATCTATCTAAATTTCGAATCCCTATACTAGTGATTTTGAGTCGTCGTAACGATGTTTTACGCAACATTCGTTTTGACTCAAATAGATGTTAAAATTAATGATTTCCTTAAAGAATGAATATATACTTAATATTGATTTAAGTATATCGAATATTTTCAAATGTTGAAAATAAATGATTTGTGAATTACTTATTTTTAAATAAGTATGGAAATGCTTTTCCAATATGAAATGAACTGTTTTGAGATTTTATCTTCAAAGATAAAATGAAATGTGGAAATTGATTTGAAATTGTTTTCTAGTGGTTAAGTGTGGAAATTTTATATCTAGTAAAAGATATTTTGGAAGATGAAATAATTTGGAAAATTATTTGGAATCTGATGATGTTGCGCATCTTTATAGATAGTTAAATAACCGACTATCAATAATTACCTTTAGATAGGTATTTGTTGTGAATTGGATGAATTTGAATGCCACACTTATTTTTCAATAATCGCTCACTATTCGGGTTAACCGGGAAAGGACCATGGGGTCGTATAACCCATTCCGAATATGTGATACGTCGTTATGAATTGCATTCGAAGACCGGTGTTGAACACCGGATATTTTTTAAAACGGAAGGATTACCGTCGAGTTACTCTACATCGGCTGATCTCCGATTTAGAGGTTTTATCACCCTTAGTGACGGGAAGTCCGGACGTGATTAGAAATTTATCCGGATGTGCAAGGGCTTCGTGAGAAGTGCCTTCGGTTCTGTTCGATCCCGGAACAGACTTGTATGGATTGTGTGTCTGACGTTACAATTTGAGATATAAAGCTGATTTCTTTCAAATGCATATCTGTTGGTGGCGGAGAATTTATTCTCTTAGCTTAACACCCTTCTCTGAGACGTACGAGCTCAGAGGTTATGTAGTTGAAATTTATCAGCGATATATCCCAATTTGGTAACGTGGCATACTGAGTGTTGCTGTGAAATGATCAGTGTTTGATCATTTGCGATATGATCATTTGTTTGATCTTATATCTTTGTGATCATAGGTTGATCATTTGTTTGACCCGAAGCATGGCTTTGTAGAAAGCGTAGCTTTGTGGACGAGACTTCGTCGAGCCTCACACCCCGGAAATGGTCGAAACATGAAGGATGCGGCAAGGTTCTAGGGAGTAGCGCCCCTTAGTGTATGTCATTTCTTCTGGATAGAGGTGGTATCATGGTATGAAGCCCAGATACTTAACCTATGTGGTTGCTGCATTATTATTTTGATGTGGTTTGTTGGAAATCGGGATCCTCGGGAAGATCGGTGACGATCGGGGGATGGCATACGCGTGTCAGTAGTTACCTATTTTTGCAGAGGTAACCCGGCCTTGTGTTGGCAGAGATCTAACCGTAATGTTAGGTTATTTCTCGGGTCGTCTATTCCAGGGACTTACCCATCGTGGAAAAGGAAGTTCCTTAGCCTGACCATTTGTTGGAAATCCAAAGAAACAATACGTGCCTTTATGATTTCAATTGTATAACCTGTCTCCTCAGGAGGCAGCTATAGCAGGCATAATATAATGGTACCTATGCTGGCTAAGATTTATATTCTACTTTCGAAATATTTTCCACTATGCACTAATAATAATATCCAAAATGATTTGGTTTTGCGTAGTAAGCATCTTTGACTATCATAAGAAGAAATCTCCTCCAAGTCTGCGTTTGCATTGTGTGTGTGGTGGGAGGTCTTATGGTAGTTTCATTTTCCAAAAACATTGCGAATTGACTTTAAATCTTCTTGTTGTTTTAAAGATAAAGCTGTTTTACGATCTCACACCAGTCACCATGACTGACTCGGAGTTTATTGTTTCCCTTCTAAACTCTGGGTGCCCACCATTTTCCACACGGGCAGTCTAGAGTTAGGTTATCAGGATATTCTGGAGCTTTGGAAGCAAGCCGGATGACGAGACGTAATATTTGTATCTGATAGTATTTATTCCGCTGTGTATTCTGTATGAGGACAAGTTATATAACTGTCCATTGATGTGCTGTGTTGTATTGAGTTGTATATTGACTCTGATGATTGATGTATGTATAAACTGATATAGTTCTTTGTTTTAAAAGACTAGTAATTATCTATTATATTTTGTTCCGCTGCGATATGTGAGATTCTGATATTGTTTTCTGTATCTGATGTTGTTCTGTTGTTCTTCTCTTCTTCTTCTACTCTTTTCTTCTTCTTCTACCTTTTTCTTCTTTCTAAAACCATAACTTTTCGGGTTTCCCGCATTCGATGGCTCGGCAGTCGATAAAGCGAGTATCGATGTCGAATTTTCGAAAGTCGAAAATTTCGGGATGTTACAATAATACTATAAGTATATAAATGATAATCAACAAAAGATTAACCAATATCACAAGAATCTTCTCAAAGATAAAATAGGGTATCATACCCTAAACTTGTATTCATAACAAGTCAATAACACATGAATTCACCAATGCACAAAAACTGATATCATATCAATGAAAATCATGAAAATTGGTGAAGCACAAATTCTAGAAATCAACACACGAAATCCAGGAAAACACATAAAAAGGGGGAGGCCTAACACATGAACGGGAGCATGAAAACTCACCAACGCTTATAACACATGAACGAGAAGCTATCTCATGGAAGCTATCCATTAAATTTTAACACATGAACGGCCCGAAGACCATGGGGTGCTACCCTATATATGTGATGGTGAAACATCACAAAAGCGGGGTCTAGTCTCCCTCGCAGACAAAGAGACATCGCTCAATCTCTAGTCTAAATCACAAAAATGATCGTCATGATCATAAGGAAGTGTCAATCACACCAAGCTAGTAAATATATGAGTTTAGCTTCATGTCCCATAACCACTTGCTTAACTTAAATATTTACGAACAAGTTGTAAATCTTCACTGGAAAATTGTCACAAAAAGGGTTCAATTCAACAAGTCCAAGAGTTAACCGACGAAGTGAACGCAAGCGTTTCATACCACTCGTTTTACTAAGTCGTTTAATTCGATTTCTCATTCGAGTGAAGTAAAGGCTTGTATATACTAGTAGATTAGAAAACGGTTTGAGAAAACGAGCTTTATATTTAAAACAGTGTTGAAATCGCTTTGATGAAAGAGTTATGATATTCACTACTAGTATTGAAGCCTTCACATTTTTGAAGTGACAAGTCACAAAACGATTGTTGAAACAAATCGCATCACAAAATTTCACATTCGAAGACATGATTAAAGTCCAAAGGAATCAATCCCAAAACCATCAAAGTAGAAGTAGGAAGTGCGGCCAGGCTTGCAGAGCGACCTAACCAAATGCAGGTAGAACGACCTACTGATAAAAAGGCAAGCGACCTAACTGGTAGAGTGGTCCAGCGACCTAACAGGTTGATTGGTCCAGCGACCTAACAGGTTACGACTTAATAAGGTATCAGGATCGAGCAACTTAAAGAAGTCAAGGCCATGCGACCTAACAACATTAAGGTGCAAGTGACCTAGCGACTTAACGAAGCCACGCGATCTAGCATGAAACAGGTCAAACGACCTAACAAGGTTGAGGCCATACGACCTAAGACGTAACTGTCCAAACGACCTAAGGGGATGTGGTCGAGCGACCTAACAGAAGCAGGTCTAACGACCAAAAATCGGAGGCCAAGCGACCTAAAGCATAGTAAGGTCTAACGACCTAAAGGATTGGGTAGAGCGACCTAAGCATGGTGCGACCTAAGGGGTACGCAACCTAAGGGAACGCGACCTAAGGGGTACGCGACCTAAGGACACGCGACCTAGGTGTAAAAGGGTCGAACGACTTAATGCATTCATCAAGACCGAGCGACCTAATGGTACGCGACCTAAAGGCTTGCGACCTAAAGACTCGCGACCTAAATGAGACATGGGCCAACGACCTAGCGAGGTAAATGAAGCAGGGCGACCTACGACCTAAGTGCAAAGTGACCTACGACCTAAGTGCCGTGCGACCTAAGGCAAGGCCGACCTAAAAGCGAACGAGCTAAATGCACAAGGACGTCTTCTCCGAGTCAGAATGACCTAAGCCCAGTAATTTTGCCAAAAACGCTACAAATCGGAGTTTTTCACCAATTCAATCCAAATCAAATGCATATGAACATGCTAAAGAGATAGGGAACCATTCCCAACAATCCAATGATGATTATAGGCAAGATGTGAGATTAAAAATCTCACCTTTTCACTAAAATGGATGAAGATGGAGCTTGAAAGCAAGGAGGAGCAATCCAAAGCTTGAATCCAATATCTTCAACTTGAATTTGGAGTTGAATGTTGGGTTTGCAATAGAATTTGAGTTTGGAGTTTTAATTTCCCTTTCCCTCCTTCATTTTTGATGAAGCTTAAATGTTTAGTGAAGAGATGAAGTTATGAAGAGGGGGGTTGGGATGAGCTTAATGAAGGTGCAGTCCATAATAAAACCCAAAGTGGAAAAAGTGGCGAAAATTCCACTTTCTCCAAACATATCGAAGTTTACACTCAAAAAGATCGCAAACGTCATTTTGAACTCAATGGGAGTGGTCTCGAGTCCTAATTTGACCGTATGCAAAAAGTAGCTTTTCGGACCAAAATCTGATTAACGATAAAATATTTAAATAAAATATTTAAATACAAAATCGATAAATATGCAGGTTGTTACAGAATCTTTTTCTTATATATATTCTATTTTATTTGTTACAAGATTTGGATTTGGGTGCTACTTCTCCTCTAATCTGATTCGTGCTTTGTCGTGCTTTTTCGGAGTTTGTTCTTGTGCCTTGAATTGTCATCTCTAGCTTTAAAAGGTGAGTTATCACTCTCGACTTCATACTTATAAAACTGTGAAACAAAGTCATGTGAATTGTAGTAGTGATATGCCATGTTGATAGTAAATTCATATATGCCAGTGATGTGATATTATATGATGTTATAACCTGATTATATACCTGTTTAATCACCTGATAGGACATACTATGTTTTACTGTTTATTTATATTTCTGTTTCTCACACTGCAAGTTCCCTTTCACTATGGGTTGAAATGATACATACCCGAACGGACTTTAGAATAGGGAAATGTCCTTTTGAGCTGAAATGATAGGCTCGAGCGATTTTAGTTTGACTTAGGATTACAGGTTTGAAATGATAAAACCCGGGATTTTAATTTATTACGGATTGAAATGATATATTATCCGTATCACTTGACCTAGGTGAAAAAATATTATACAGACCCGTGGTTAATTTTAAATATAAATATTTTCTGAAAATTCTAAGTATTTGGAATATAAAATATATGAGATTTTAACTTAATTTGATTTTAAAATGATTTAAATAAATTTTATAGTGAATTTCTATAAGTAAAAATTATATAAGTCAATAAATGATTAAGGTGTAAATTTAAATGTGATTTGACTTAATAATTGAAATTTGATTTGAAATGGAATTTTAGGCTTAACTTAGAAATAAAATATTTTATTTATGAAATGAATATTTTTAAAAGTAAATAAAATATTTAGTTGTTTGTTAAATTAAAAGTTAAGCAATATAAATGTAATTTTGACTTAATAAATGAATTATAATTAAATTTGGATATTTTATTTATAAAATTTTATTTTATTAAATCATAAGTGAAGTGATATCCAAATAAATCATTTTGAAAAGTGATATATGTTTTATAAGTTAATAATGGTGAAAACTAAAATTATAATGTTTCTGAAATGCTGTGGTTTTAAGGTAGCATTTTATAAGTGCTGTTGTTTATGAAAATGTACTGTTTTCCAAATACTACTATTTGTAAGGTAGCATTTTTTTTTAAGTGCTGCTATTTCTGAAAATGTATTGTTTTCTGAAATAATACTATATCTACAGTAACAGTTTCTAAGTGCTGCGGTTTCTGAAAAAGACTATATTTCTGAAATACTACTATCTACAGTAATAGTTTCTAAGTGGTGATGTTTCTGAAAGATGATATTTTTGAATGCTAATATATGTATTATCACATTTCCAAAGTGCTACGAATGCTAAAATTACAATGTTTTGAAATTGTTATAATTGAATGAATGAACTTAGAAATGCTACAACTTTGGAAATGAATATTTTTTGAAGGATATTGACATCGAATTTAAATGGTTTAAAATGAATATGTTTTGATTTGAAATATAAACCATTTTGAAATTTATAAACACGGGTTATAATAACGACTAGTTGTTAAAAAGATCGGGATCAGATATGGACATACTCTTTGTCGATACCGAAAACCACTTTAACAACTGTTGTAACATCCCGAAAATTTTCGACTTTCGAAAATTCAACATCGATACTCACTTTATCGACTGCTGAGCCATCGAATGCCGGAAACCCGAAAAGTTATGGTTTTAAGAAAGAAGAAAAAGGTAGAAGAAGAAGATAGAAGAAAAAGAAAGAAGAACAACAACAGAACAAGAGAAGAAACAGAAACCAATATCAAAATCTCACATATCGCAGCGGAACAATATATAATAGATAAATGAATATCATTTAAAAACAAAAGAATTATATCTGTTATTACATTACATCACATCATATCATCAGAGTCAATAAACAACATTGGACAGTTATATAACCTTGTCCTCATACAGAATACACAGCGGAATAAATACTATCAGATACAAATACTACGTCTCGTCCTCCAGCTTGCTTCCAAAGCTCCAGAATATCCAGAATATCCTGATAACATAACTCTAGGCTGCCCGTGTGGAAATTGGTGGGCACCCAGAGTTTAGAAGGGAACAATAAACTCCGAGTCAGTCATGGTGACTGGTGTGAGATCGTAAAACAGTTATTTATCTTTAAAATAAACAACAGGAAAACTTTAATGTCAATTCGCAATGCTTTTGGAAAATGAAACTACCATAAGACCTCCCACCACACACACAATGCAAACGCAGACTTGGAGGAGATTTCTTCTTATGATAGTCAAAGATGCTTACTACGCAAAATCAAATCATTTTTGATATTATTATTAGTGCATAGTGGAAAACATTTCGAAAGTATAATATAAATCTTAGCCAGCATAGGTACCATTATATTATGCCTGCTATAGCTGCCTCCTGAGGAGACAGGTTATACAATTGAATTCGTAAAGGCTCGTATTGTTTCTTTGGATTTCCAACAAATGGTCAGGCTAAGGAACTTCCTATCCACGGTGGGTACGTCCTTGGAATAGACGACCCGAGAACCTAACCGGATCTCTGCCAACACAAGGCCGGGTTACCTCTGCAAAAATAGGTAACTACTGACACGCGTATGCCATCCCCCGATCGTCACCGATCTTCCCGAGGATCCCCGATTCGCAACAAACCACATAGATAATAATAATGCAGTAACCACAGAGGTTAAGTATCTGGGCTCCATACCATGATACCACCTTTATCCAGAAGGAATGACATACACTAAGGGGCGCTACTCCCTAGAACCTTGCCGCATTCGTCCTGTTTCGACCATTTCCGGGGTGTGAGGCTCGATGAAGTCTCGTCCACAAAGCTACGCTTTCTACAAAGCCCTGCTTCGGGTCAAACAAAATGATCAACCTATGATCACAAAGATATAAGATCAAACAAATGATCATATCGCAAATGATCAAACACTGATCATTTCACAGCAACACTCAGTATGCCACGTTACCAAATTGGGATATATCGCTGATGAATTTCAACTACATAACCTCTGAGCTCGTACGTCTCAGAGAAGGGTGTTAAGCTAAGAGAATAAATTCTCCGCCACCAACAGAAATGTATTTGAAAGAAATCAGCTTTACATCTCAAATTGTAACGTCAGACACACAATCCATACAAGTCTATTCCGGGATCGAACAGAACCGAAGGCACTTCTCACGAAGCCCTTGCATTTCCGGATAATTTTCTAATCACGTCCGGACTTCCCGTCACTAAGGGTGATAAAACCTCTAAATCGAAGATCAGTCGATGTAGAGTAACTCGACGGTAATCCTTCCGTTTTCAAAAATATCCGGTCTTCAACACCGGTCTTCAAATGCAATTCATAACGACGTATCACATATTCGGAATGGGTTATACGACCCCATGGTCCTTTCCCGGCTAACCCGAATAGTGAGCGTTTATTTAAAAACAAGTGTGGCATTCAAATTCATCCAATTCACAACAAATACCTTTCAAGGTAATTATTGATAGTCGGTTATCTAACTATCAATAAAGATGCGCGACATCATCAGATTCCAAATAATTTTCCAAATTATTTTATCTTCAAAAATATCTTTACTAGATATAAAATTTCCACACTTTAAAAATAAATCAATATTTATTTTTAAACAACTTCTCATTTCCTTTATAAATTCCATAGTGAATTTATATCTTTCAAAATATCTACTGATATACGATTTCAAATCGTTTTCAATATTCGATTTCGATTTATCTTTAAGAAGATAAATCTCAAAAACGTTCATTTCATATTGGAAAACATTCCATACTTATTTAATAATAAGTATTTCACAAATCATTTATTTTCAACACTTGGAAAATATTCGATATACTTAAATCAAATTAAGTATATATTCATTCTTTAAGGAAATCATTCTTTAAACACATTTTATTTGAGTCAAAACGAATGTTACGTAAAACATCGTTACGACGACTCAAAATCACTCTTTAAACACATTTATTTGAGTCAAAACGAATGTTACGTAAAACATCGTTACGACGACTCAAAATCACTAGTATAGGGATTCGGAATTTAGATAGATATATGAATCCCAATACTATACAAAAATATTTCCTTTCGGAAACCATTTACTATAACAACAGTGTTATAGTCCATCATTTCCTTCTACTTCTCGAAAACGTCTATTTCAACAATAAATGTTGAAATCTATGATTTCGATAATTCACACGTTTTAAAACATCTTTTTAAAACAATTACTTCATTTTATAATATCGCTTTCCCAAAACATATCCATTTTATTTAATAATATATTCACTGTCCAAAATCGTGAATATACTTCACTAATCACATTTCAATATTTTCTACACATTCATTTTAAGGATAATTCGCTATCCAAAATCGCGAATATATTTCCTTTAATAACCTTCTACATTTAATTTATCAAATTCAATTGATTTCGAATTTACAACTCAACGCTTATAAATTCTATTCCTACTTTATAACAACTTTGATTTATAAATCTTCCTTTATTAACTTCTATAATTCACTTATCAAAATAAGTGATTTCGGATTTATAAACAATGTTTACAAATCACTTTTATACTTTATAACAATTTCGACTTATGAAATCGTTTCATTTAGCAATTTCTATTCATATCCCATCTAAGTGCGAAAATCTAATTTATCAGTAAATTTCTTATAAATCTTTTATTCTACCACATCTGTTCACTTTATAACTTCACGTTATCAATCTATTTATTTCATTCACTTTTGAAATCCATTTATACTTCTTTTTTAACACTTATAAAATTCGTTTTATAAGTCAAATATTTTGATTTACAAAAATATCAATTTTATAAATCTTTCTATACAAATCGTTTATAGTTATTCAAAATCCCAACTTAAACCATTTTATAAATAAATCGACTTTTATTTCAAAAACGACACTTCGGTTATATTTCACTAAAAATTATAACTTTTATAACTTTAAAATTTTACGTTTATAATCGATTCAAAAATTCCATAAAACGTATATTTTCAAAAATCACTTTAAAAACCCTTTTAAAGTAAAAGTCGTTATTTTTACATTTCAAAACTGAATCCGATGATGCAACAACACCAATCAGTCCATCACAACAGTCAAATATCATATATCATCATATGATAACAGAATATATCAAAATATCTGTAAATAATCAATACGGTGAGGAATCCAGTTGGATCCCTCCAACCTGTTTCCCTGCATCCACAGATGTTAGCACAATACCAATTCCGCTCCAGTACAGAATTATCGTGGTATATGGGTTTTATAAAAATCCGCTTACTAACGGCGCAATAGGGTCTCATCCGCTATACGAGGCGGGAAATCAATCAATCCAATATATACATATGCCATTGCTATATATAGATATATATCCTACTATATCTAATATCACATCCAAGCAGTCAATCAATCAATCAATAACTGTAAAAATTCCACATTCAATTTGAGTGAGAAGATCTCACCTTGATTTTCCGATAGAAATTTGTAGCGTTTTATTTCGAATGAAATTAAACGAACGTTTAATTTCACTCAAAATTTTCACTGGCTCCGATCGCTTCCAATCCAGTTTCATAGCGAAGTACATGTCGAGACGATTCCAACGCATCTTGTTTCGTAATTTTCTGATAATGTATGACAATGTTATCGCAGTTTAAAGATTTAACGAATATATATATACATTAATATACTTTTTATTTACATCTCTAACCCTAGATTCAGATCTGCACCGTGCGTTTCTTTTAGAGAAAATCTGGGCCGCTCTCTTCTCTCACGCGAAAACCCCCCCCCCCTTCCAGGCTCGCGTTCGAGAACCCAATTGCCGCCATCAACAATGAATTATCGAGCCTCCAATTTCGATCGTGACGACGATCAGTGAACTCCATTCGAAAGCCCATGCCTCCATCTACGATCGTGCCAAAAATCGCCCAGCTCGGTCGCGTTTCTATCGTGAAAACCGTGCTCAAAAGTCGCGACTTCACATTCAAATTGACGGCAATCCATGCTTCTAAAATCGATCATAACCGTTGAGATCGTAGTTCTCAATGATCTCTACAAATTTGTAGTTGGAGATTTCTGGAATTAACGTGTGGATTTGAAAATAATTGAGGAAGAATGTGGGAGTTTTCTGGCCTTTGAATTTGGAAGTGGCGGCCGGCCAATGAAACCCTAGTTTTTTTTATTTTCTTTTTATTTTTGTGAAGAGAAGAGCTATTTATAGGAAATCGAACGAACACTATTCATTTCGATTTTTCCAAACTCCGATTTACGTGCAGTGACTAGCGTTTCTGGGGTTTACCCCGCGTTCCGGACATAATGGAACAGGTTTCGGAAGCTAATTCGATCGTATGTGTGAGATATGACAATAAACGATCAATTTAAATTAAACCGATTTAAATCGATTTCGATGCGTTTTAATTTGTACCGGACAAACGGTAACTCCAAAAATTACGAAATTTGAAACCATGCAATAATATCACATTACGGATCCGATGAAACTGGTTTCGTCGAAATCCGAGACCGTTTGAAAAATGACTATTTTAACTCGCCAAATTAAAATTAAAAACAATTCGATGCGTTTCGAGTTGCCAGGGTCAATCGACAACTCCGATTGCTACGAAAATTGAAATCCGATAATAACTAACTATTACGGATCCAATGGAACTGGTCTCATTCAATTCTGAGACTGTTCGAAAATTGACTATTTTTACAGTCGATAATTAAATATTAAAATATTCAATTTTCATAGATTAACTCCAAATTCAGTTTTAAAAGTTCTATAACCTTTCTCTAATTCCAGTATGATTAAATAAAATTTTCCAAATCATTTTCAATCATATTAAACTCGATTTTTAATTATCTCTGGAATTTCACTATTTAATTTATCGATTTAAATTATCCAATTAAATCCAATATTCGAGAATTACATCATTCGACTTCTAAATTCCATTTATTAATATTTAAAATCAATTAAATATTCGAATTTTAATTATCAAAAATTCTGGGTCGTTACAGACTTCCCCCCTTAAAAGAATTTCGTCCTCGAAATTACAAGTTAGGGAAAAATGTCCTTAACTCGTCTACTATCTTTCAACATCTAATAGTTTTATCAATTTATCAAAACAAATCTTTCTAATAAAGATTCGTTATTATTTCAGCTCACATTTCAACTTCAATTCATATGTTCAAACAACATTGTTTACTTCTAAATTCAAATTCGAGTTTAAATTCAATTTTTAACTTTCAAAATTTCTCAAAAATTTTCTAACGCCCTAAATTTCCGAAAAATTTCGCCAGCGTCTCCTTTGCGCGGCTAATACGGTACGACTACAAAACGTCCCTACGGACTCTCAGATTTCAAAAAGAAAAAGAAAAAGCCAAGCGGCTAGACAAGAAATCAGCAAATCTCATATAGAAATTTAAATACATACCTTTTCCGAGCAATTCAAATTTATCTGTGAAATTAAATTCCAATTCCTTTATACCTGTATATCCTACTAGCCATTATATCTAGTTACATATATTCAAACCATTTCGTACATTCAATTACAAAATTTCTAGTATAAACTGCTTATATCATTTTTAGCTTACTATTGAAGTTGCATATTCAATTTCGTTCAATCTTTACATTTCAATTCCATTTGAATTCAATTTCCAACATTTAATTGGATTCAGTTCAATTTCTGACTATTGAATTTTATTGATTAGCTTTCATTCATACTGCACCATTTTAAATTAGTTTCAGTTACTAATCCATTTCAAATTCTAATTCACTTATTCAAATTCGGTTTCAACATTCAGTTTTAATCTTATTCACTTCATTTATTCAAATTTATTTACTCATTCACAAATTCTTTCATTTTCAATTTGAATCTCATTTCTATCAAATTCCAAATATTTTATAAGTCTTCGACTTATTTACATCTTGATTTATAAAATCATCTATACATTCATATTACTAATTCTATTCCTTTATGAATTTTATCTTCAAATATTTTTCTGGAACTTTATTTCAAATTATATCTCACATTAATATTTCATAAATATTTCTACATAGTATTCCAGAGTTTACCAACATTTCAAAAACCATTTTTGAAAACAGTTCAAATTATCCTTTGAATTTTCTAAAACGAAATCCAAATTTTCAAAACAACTTCCTTTTAAAACAATTGGCAGCAATTCCTCTTTTGGAAACCCGAAAATGAACACCAACGATGCCGCGGTCATCATCGAAGTTATTTTACAGCGACCGAAAAGAGTTTAGAGCTTTTCATCTCTTCAAAACATTTTTCAAACCTTCGAAATCCATTTTCAAATCAAAAAGATTTAAACTTTCCAAATCTCCAAAATTTTCAAATTCTTTTCAAAACATTTCCAAATACTTCTCTGGAATTCCGTTTTAAATTACAATTCACATCTATAATTTACACTCTCAAATTTCATTTGTATATGGATTTATTTCTTAACTTTGGAGTTATGATTTGAATTTCTTTATTCCATTTCATACAATAATGATAACATTTCAATATTATCACTTTCCTAACAAACAAGCATCCATATATTATGATAATTCATAGAAAAACATTTATTTTCTATACAAAAATAGTTCTGGGCAAAATTATTTCATTCACCCTATTTAAAACAATATTGTGCCGAATTGTTCTATACAAGTGTTTAGAGATCCCTATCGATAGAGTTGTACGGACAATACCGACCAGAATCCATATACCACTCAACAAACCAATCATCACAATATAAAACAATTTTATATTCACTAACAAATACGCACTCGTATCTATTATTACACTCAACTCATTCTAGAGTACTACTGACTCTATCTCTAATGAGTAACACCCAACAGAGCAGGGTTGTCGCTTAACCATATGCTCTGATACCAAATGTAACATCCCGAAAATTTTCGACTTTCGAAAATTCAACATCGATACTCACTTTATCGACTACTGAGCCATCGAATGCCGGAAACCCGAAAAGTTATGGTTTTAAGAACGAAGAAAAAGGTAGAAGAAGAAGATAGAAGAAAAAGAAAGAAGAACAACAACAGAACAAGAGCAGAACCAGAAACCAATATCAAAATCTCACATATCACAGCGAAACAATATATAATAGATAAATGAATATCATTTAAAAACAAAAGAATTATATCTGTTATTACATTACATCACATCATATCATCAGAGTCAATAAACAACATTGGACA
Source organism: Allium fistulosum (assembly GCA_030737815.1). Classification (NCBI taxonomy): domain Eukaryota; kingdom Viridiplantae; phylum Streptophyta; class Magnoliopsida; order Asparagales; family Amaryllidaceae; genus Allium; species Allium fistulosum. The sequence goes on along the minus strand of CM060902.1, from coordinate 1,122,879,531 downwards.
ATTATATAACCTTGTCCTCATACAGAATACACAGCGGAATAAATACTATCAGATACAAATACTACGTCTCGTCCTCCAGCTTGCTTCCAAAGCTCCAGAATATCCAGAATATCCTGATAACATAACTCTAGGCTGCCCGTGTGGAAATTGGTGGGCACCCAGAGTTTAGAAGGGAACAATAAACTCCGAGTCAGTCATGGTGACTGGTGTGAGATCGTAAAACAGTTATTTATCTTTAAAATAAACAACAGGAAAACTTTAATGTCAATTCGCAATGCTTTTGGAAAATAAAACTACCATAAGACCTCCCACCACACACACAATGCAAACGCAGACTTGGAGGAGATTTCTTCTTATGATAGTCAAAGATGCTTACTACGCAAAATCAAATCATTTTTGATATTATTATTAGTGCATAGTGGAAAACATTTCGAAAGTATAATATAAATCTTAGCCAGCATAGGTACCATTATATTATGCCTGCTATAGCTGCCTCCTGAGGAGACAGGTTATACAATTGAATTCGTAAAGGCTCGTATTGTTTCTTTGGATTTCCAACAAATGGTCAGGCTAAGGAACTTCCTATCCACGGTGGGTACGTCCCTGGAATAGACGACCCGAGAACCTAACCGGATCTCTGCCAACACAAGGCCGGGTTACCTCTGCAAAAATAGGTAACTACTGACACGCGTATGCCATCCCCCGATCGTCACCGATCTTCCCGAGGATCCCCGATTCGCAACAAACCACATAGATAATAATAATGCAGTAACCACAGAGGTTAAGTATCTGGGCTCCATACCATGATACCACCTTTATCCAGAAGGAATGACATACACTAAGGGGCGCTACTCCCTAGAACCTTGCCGCATTCGTCCTGTTTCGACCATTTCCGGGGTGTGAGGCTCGATGAAGTCTCGTCCACAAAGCTACGCTTTCTACAAAGCCCTGCTTCGGGTCAAACAAAATGATCAACCTATGATCACAAAGATATAAGATCAAACAAATGATCATATCACAAATGATCAAACACTGATCATTTCACAGCAACACTCAGTATGCCACGTTACCAAATTGGGATATATCGCTGATGAATTTCAACTACATAACCTCTGAGCTCGTACGTCTCAGAGAAGGGTGTTAAGCTAAGAGAATAAATTCTCCGCCACCAACAGAAATGTATTTGAAAGAAATCAGCTTTACATCTCAAATTGTAACGTCAGACACACAATCCATACAAGTCTGTTCCGGGATCGAACAGAACCGAAGGCACTTCTCACGAAGCCCTTGCATTTCCGGATAATTTTCTAATCACGTCCGGACTTCCCGTCACTAAGGGTGATAAAACCTCTAAATCGAAGATCAGTCGATGTAGAGTAACTCGACGGTAATCCTTCCGTTTTCAAAAATATCCGGTCTTCAACACCGGTCTTCAAATGCAATTCATAACGACGTATCACATATTCGGAATGGGTTATACGACCCCATGGTCCTTTCCCGGCTAACCCGAATAGTGAGCGTTTATTTAAAAACAAGTGTGGCATTCAAATTCATCCAATTCACAACAAATACCTTTCAAGGTAATTATTGATAGTCGGTTATCTAACTATCAATAAAGATGCGCGACATCATCAGATTCCAAATAATTTTCCAAATTATTTTATCTTCAAAAATATCTTTACTAGATATAAAATTTCCACACTTTAAAAATAAATCAATATTTATTTTTAAACAACTTCTCATTTCCTTTATAAATTCCATAGTGAATTTATATCTTTCAAAATATCTACTGATATACGATTTCAAATCGTTTTCAATATTCGATTTCGATTTATCTTTAAGAAGATAAATCTCAAAAACGTTCATTTCATATTGGAAAACATTCCATACTTATTTAATAATAAGTATTTCACAAATCATTTATTTTCAACACTTGGAAAATATTCGATATACTTAAATCAAATTAAGTATATATTCATTCTTTAAGGAAATCATTCTTTAAACACATTTTATTTGAGTCAAAACGAATGTTACGTAAAACATCGTTACGACGACTCAAAATCACTCTTTAAACACATTTATTTGAGTCAAAACGAATGTTACGTAAAACATCGTTACGACGACTCAAAATCACTAGTATAGGGATTCGGAATTTAGATAGATATATGAATCCCAATACTATACAAAAATATTTCCTTTCGGAAACCATTTACTATAACAACAATGTTATAGTCCATCATTTCCTTCTACTTCTCGAAAACGTCTACTTCAACAATAAATGTTGAAATCTATGATTTCGATAATTCACACGTTTTAAAACATCTTTTTAAAACAATTACTTCATTTTATAATATCGCTTTCCCAAAACATATCCATTTTATTTAATAATATATTCACTGTCCAAAATCGTGAATATACTTCACTAATCACATTTCAATATTTTCTACACATTCATTTTAAGGATAATTCGCTATCCAAAATCGTGAATATATTTCCTTTAATAACCTTCTACATTTAATTTATCAAATTCAATTGATTTCGAATTTACAACACAACGCTTATAAATTCTATTCCTACTTTATAACAACTTTGATTTATAAATCTTCCTTTATTAACTTCTAAAATTCACTTATCAAAATAAGTGATTTCGGATTTATAAACAATGTTTACAAATCACTTTTATACTTTATAACAATTTCGACTTATGAAATCGTTTCATTTAGCAATTTCTATTCATATCCCATCTAAGTGCGAAAATCTAATTTATCAGTAAATTTCTTATAAATCTTTTATTCTACAACATCTGTTCACTTTATAACTTCACGTTATCAATCTATTTATTTCATTCACTTTTGAAATCCATTTATACTTCTTTTTTAACACTTATAAAATTCGTTTTATAAGTCAAATATTTTGATTTACAAAAATATCAATTTTATAAATCTTTCTATACAAATCGTTTATAGTTATTCAAAATCCCAACTTAAACCATTTTATAAATAAATCGACTTTTATTTCAAAAACGACACTTCGGTTATATTTCACTAAAAATTATAACTTTTATAACTTTAAAATTTTACGTTTATAATCGATTCAAAAATTCCATAAAACGTATATTTTCAAAAATCACTTTTAAAACCCTTTTAAAGTAAAAGTCGTTATTTTTACATTTCAAAACTGAATCCGATGATGCAACAACACCAATCAGTCCATCACAACAGTCAAATATCATATATCATCATATGATAACAGAATATATCAAAATATCTGTAAATAATCAATACGGTGAGGAATCCAGTTGGATCCCTCCAACCTGTTTCCATGCATCCACAGATGTTAGCACAATACCAATTCCGCTCCAGTACGGAATTATCGCAGTATATGGGTTTTATAAAAATCCGCTTACTAACGGCGCAATAGGGTCTCATCCGCTATACGAGGCGGGAAATCAATCAATCCAATATATACATATGCCAATATGTATATATTGCTATATATAGATATATATCCTACTATATCTAATATCACATCCAAGCAGTCAATCAATCAATCAATAACTGTAAAAATTCCACATTCAATTTGAGTGAGAAGATCTCACCTTGATTTTCCGATAGAAATTTGTAGCGTTTTATTTCGAATGAAATTAAACAAACGTTTAATTTCACTTAAAATTTTCACTGGCTCCGATCGCTTCCAATCCAGTTTCATAGCGAAGTACATGTCGAGACGATTCCAACGCATCTTGTTTCGTAATTTTCTGATAATGTATGACAATGTTATCGCAGTTTAAAGATTTAACGAATATATATATACATTAATATACTTTTTATTTACATCTCTAACCCTAGATTCAGATCTGCACCGTGCGTTTCGTTTAGAGAAAATCTGGGCCGCTCTCTTCTCTCACGCGAAACCCCCCCCTTCCAGGCTCGCGTTCGAGAACCCAATTGCCGCCATCAACAATGAATTATCGAGCCTCCAATTTCGATCGTGACGACGATCAGTGAACTCCATTCGAAAGCCCATGCCTCCATCTACGATCGTGCCAAAAATCGCCCAGCTCGGTCGCGTTTCTATCGTGAAAACCGTGCTCAAAAGTCGCGACTTCACATTCAAATTGACGGCAATCTATGCTTCTAAAATCGATCATAACCGTTGAGATCGTAGTTCTCAATGATCTCTACAAATTTGTAGTTGGAGATTTCTGGAATTAACGTGTGGATTTGAAAATAATTGAGGAAGAATGTGGGAGTTTTCTGGCCTTTGAATTTGGAAGTGGCGGCCGGCCAATGAAACCCTAGTTTTTTTTTATTTTCTTTTTATTTTTGTGAAGAGAAGAGCTATTTATAGGAAATCGAACGAACACTATTCATTTCGATTTTTCCAAACTCTGATTTACGTGCAGTGACTAGCGTTTCTGGGGTTTACCCCACGTTCCGGACACAATGGAACAGGTTTCGGAAGCTAATTCGATCGTATGTGTGAGATATGACAATAAACGATCAATTTAAATTAAACCGATTTAAATCGATTTCGATGCGTTTTAATTTGTACCGGACAAACGGTAACTCCAAAAATTACGAAATTTGAAACCATGCAATAATATCACATTACGGATCCGATGAAACTGGTTTCGTCGAAATCCGAGACCGTTTGAAAAATGACTATTTTAACTCGCCAAATTAAAATTAAAAACAATTCGATGCGTTTCGAGTTGCCAGGGTCAATCGACAACTCCGATTGCTACGAAAATTGAAATCCGATAATAACTAACTATTACGGATCCAATGGAACTGGTCTCATTCAATTCTGAGACTGTTCGAAAATTGACTATTTTTACAGTCGATAATTAAATATTAAAATATTCAATTTTCATAGATTAACTCCAAATTCAGTTTTAAAAGTTCTATAACCTTTCTCTAATTCCAGTATGATTAAATAAAATTTTCCAAATCATTTTCAATCATATTAAACTCGATTTTTAATTATCTCTGGAATTTCACTATTTAATTTATCGATTTAAATTATCCAATTAAATCCAATATTCGAGAATTACATCATTCGACTTCTAAATTCCATTTATTAATATTTAAAATCAATTAAATATTCGAATTTTAATTATCAAAAATTCTGGGTCGTTACAACTGTGTACGCGGTGGAGATTCCAGAATGAAGTAGGATGGTGGCAACAATCATAAGGTATTTTACGTGGACCTAACTCCCGTGAGTTAGCATTAGGTGGCTAAAACAGGAGCGATTCCGGGCTACTGAGGTGGCTTCTCTTATCAGACACATTCCATCGTATACCATTCTATTACTTTGTGATTGATTGGGTGCACCCCTTGATTCAGGAGTGTGGCCCGAGTTGGGCAATTACTGCGGCTTTGCATTACCAACAGTCCGGATGCGTAATTGGTATATCTACCCTGGCATTGCCTCGTTGTGTCGTGTCACCTACCATAGCGTGCTTTACTACGAGTTTGATTTGTGTCGTACCTATGGAGTATCCTTTGGTAGCTCCAGTTTACGGGGTAATACGGTACTGTATAGACTATTGGCATACCTAAAAATGTGTTAAGGTGGAAAATGTAAAGCCTTAACGCTATTTTTAAATAGTATACTTTACTTTAGACATTATTATAATAGCATATCTTACTACATAGTAGATAGTTTAACGGATCCTTAAAGGATGGGCAATCCCAAGCATCCTTTGAGTTATTGATGCATTCCTATTATAGTTCACTTGAGTTGATTTACATTGTATAAGTATGTATGTCCTGACTCGAGTGTTTTGTGTTTTGCTTTACGCCCGGGTCAGCCTGAATATCACAGCTTTGGATTCACCTTCTGGAGCTAGAGATTGGCTGGAGTTTATCTGTCTATCTAGTTGTCTTTCCATTTCAGTTATTTCATTCAGCTTTGCTTATGTATTTGTGAACTTATGTATTTAGACTTTTGTTGTATCTGTTTTTCAGCTATGGTATTTTGTATCTGTTTTGAGACTATGTATTGTAGTGGCATCAAGAACCACTATGTATTTTTATTTCCGCTGCAAGTTATTCTGATATTATGTGTCTGTGATTCTGTGATTGGTTATATTTTCTCCAAATTTATTTACAATCTATTGTTTTGAATTATTCAAGTCTGACATGTGTGGATTTATTGTCGATTTGAATGGTCCAAAATAGTGGGTCATTACATGCTGTAAGCCTCTATACTGCACACGTATATAATACGTGTCTTCATCTAATATATACTTTAAACATGATATATTAATTTAAACACTTTCGAACATACCATATATATACTTTTCCCAACAGTATCAATTCCCGAGTAAAGAGTGAGAACCATCAGCTTTCAAATTGTAAATATATGCAACTACAAAGCTATGTATATACTTATATAACTAATATATATATATATATATACACACACAACATACATAAACAACATATATAAACCAACCCATACATTAGATCTGTACATATATATCAATATATATACTTTTCGGAATCAAAGACACCTATTAAAATTTTAAAACAAAACACGTACATAACAACAAATATATATATATACTAACATAATATAATATATATATATATATATAATACCTGTTTCAAAAATTTTTTTTCAAAGAGGAGAGGTGGCAAGGAGGGACTGCTTGAGTGGGTGACTAAGCTCGGGTGGTTCGGTGTAACTTCGGTCAGCAGGGGAGGAGCACTAGCCGAGGGAAGGGAAGTGGAAGGTCGGGGATGGATGGGTCGGACCATGGCCGAGACTGGTGGGATGGTTCAAGGGCAGGGCGGAAGGCACAACTTATGGAGGGTTGTGGTGATGAGGTGGATCAGGGTGGGGCGTTGAGAGAGAGGCGCGGATCGGGGTTGCGTGGTCGTTGGTGGTTGCGGGGTAGTGGGGGAGTGGTGGAAGGTTATCTCGGAGGTGGATAGGCGACGTACGAGGCTGCAGCTGCTAGTTTGGGGATGGGCAGCCGGAGAGGGGTGGCGGGTCTGGTTGGAGGGGCTGTCGGGTGAAGGTGGCGGCAGTGAGAAGCGACGTCGGGTTGTGGTGCTGTGTGCGTGAGGTAAGGTAGGGAGGTTGTGCATTTTAGTGATGGAGAAGAGTAAGGATGGGCAAGCTTCGGAAGAAAGAAAGATAACCCGTTTTAAGATATAAAACTTCAATATATAAAATTTCAAATAAGTAACGTACAGTAGAGTATACGGATTAGAAAAGGAGCCACTAATAAATTGAAGAATAACAACAGTCAAGAACATTGAATTCTGCAAATAATAAATGTCAGTGGCTGTTCGTTTTAGCTTTTTGAAATTTAAATGGACACAGAATATCAAAAGCCAAAAACGGGGTACCGCTACGGCTAACCGTTTTACGAATTTTGCCACGTACCGGACTTCGAAATGCACAAATGAATATACTGCGGAGATCAGCACGACGAGACGAACAGAACGGTACACAGATATCAACGATACGACCCTCCTATCAAAACTCGATAATCGGTACTGAAAATGTTGCTAAAACGCCGAGAATAAGATAAACGAAGCAATAGCAGTCCAAATTTGATGAAACGAATTATGACGTCTCACTCAGAAAATGAAAAACATTGTATTATATAAAAATATTCAGATTTGAGAAATATTTTATTATCATCAAGTATTAACTGATTTAAGTTTAAATAAAATTACACAATAAAATAAATTTCCATATTATCTGATGAAAATTTACCATTTGCTATGTTTATATAGACGTATTCCAAATATCAAATTTTCATTGTCTAATTTGATTATTAAATTTTCATCAAAATTTCAGTTAATTACGTTATAAAAACCGTTAAAATTTATAGGTCGTTACAAATAACGAATGTAAATTAATGAAAATAACAGTATACGAATGAGAAGAGAAAAGTAAATGATGAAACGAAAAAAAAGTGGGAAAATCAAACTAAATTGTAAAGGTGAAGTAAACTGAAATAAAATGTATACAATGCTTCAATAATGAATTCATTTATGATCCAAGTAATTTAAAATGAAATAACTTATGTAAGCAATGAAGGTAGGTAATGAAAAGAAAATGGTATTGTATAAATATAAAATGAATTTTGTAAGTGGTAAATGAAAAAATAATTAAACAAGCATCGTCTGAACAAATGAAAATGAACAGTAAATAATGTGAAAATGCAACGACCCGTAATTTTCGATAATTAAAATAGTTAATTTGATAAGATTTTTGTGATTAAATATTGGGAGAAATAAAAATTTGTAATTTATTAATGAAACAATAAATAGAATGAAATGTAACAATGTTAATTTAAACTAATTATTAACAAGTTTAATTGAAATTCCAATCAATTGGAATGATTTAAAGGTTATACTTGATAATAAAGTGAATATAGGAAAAAATAAATGTAAATATTGAAATAAACAATGAAATAATAGATGGTTAATGGTAATTGAATAAAATTAGTGTTATGAAAGCAATTGTAACATTTGTTGGTAAGTAATAAACTTATAAATGTAATTAAAAGTAAATGGTAACAATTTTTATGAGTTACCTATTTATTTAGTTCGTTAGATTTAATTTGAAATCAATTGAAAATTAATTCACCCAATTAGTGCAGTTAATTTAGGTTAAATTGATAATGATAGAATGTTAATTGGATAAGATGTAACCAATGAAAATTTTATGCGTAATACGACAACTGATTGAATAAAAAGAATTGGAATCTAGTTTGACCAAATTATTGGAATTTAAATTATATTAAGTGAATTTATTACAATTAATTGTAATTAAAGATTACGTTAATGAAAAGTAAGATGAAAATGGTAAATATTAATGCAATAAAATATATAACAATGTTAACCATGTATGTAGAGAAATAATTGATTTAAATAAAAAAATTGAAACCAAATAAAATCAATTTATTGGAATTAAATTATAATTAATAGGATTAATGGCAGTTGAAATTGAACATTGTAATCATTGAACTAATTAACACTGAATTGATATGTAAACTTATTTTAATTTGTTATAAATGTATCTGCAATCAAAAATGATGAAATTTGTTAGTTAATAAATATTGAATTAAAAATTGAATTAATTAATTTAATATTAATTTATTTAATTAATGTGAAAATAGCCATTTTGGCCACTGTCTCAGATTTCGACGAAACTACTTTCATCGGATCCGTAACGGTGAATTATTATAGGATTTCAAGTTTTGTAGCGATCGAATTTGTCGTTTGATCGTACGGGCTCAAAACGCCTAGAAATCAATTTAATTCAATTCAATTGAAATTAATTTGAAATAAGCTGATTTTAACACAACTTCTCCATACGATGAAATTAGGACCTAAAACCTATTCCACTGAGTTTAAAAATATTGAAAACATCTATTTTGATATATGGGTTGACCCATTTTCGTTCCGGAGTAAGAACGGGCTTTTTGGATCGTTTATTGTTCAACGTGTAAATCAATCTTGTCCATTCCTTCTGTTTTCAGCTTTTCCTATAAATAGCCTGTTATAAACCCTAGTTATTTCTTATTCCTCTTTACTATACGTACAGAAGTTTATGTTGCTCCTCTTTCTCAATGGCTGAAAACCCTAAATTTTCCAATTCAATTTCAATTCAAAATTCAACTTCAAAATCAAATCTCCTCAAACTATATTGTATTATATATCAATTCGAAGCTCTCGACGAGCGTAATCCACTGAGGCAATTCATTTTTCAATTCGGATCACCGTGTGGCCAGAATTAGGCGAATTAACCTCAGTCGTTCATCACGCGTCGATCAACTTTGACCGATCGTCAAATTGATTTGGGGGTATTGTGGAGGGTGGTGCTGGTAGTCGATCTGAGGTGGTCGCATCACATATGGTGGCCGGAGGCGGTCGTAAATCGTTGATTAGGGTTTGAAATCGAGTGGCGGCCGGTGGCGTTTTGGGCGATCGCGACTTGGGGGATGGGGCCGCCTGGGGACGCGCGAGCTCATAGGGGTGGCGCCTTGGCTTACGGCAGTGCAAGGAGGCCGAGGGACATGGTCAAAGGGTCGGTCAATGACGTTGTTGGATGGATCGGGGCAAGCTCGAGATCAGGCATTAGGGCTTCGTTGTTAACGGGTGACGTGTTATTCTTTTTAATCTATTTTATTTATTTTTAATTATAATCGTATAATGTTCTAATCGACATAACTTTTGCATACGAACTCAAATTCACGCACGGTTTCTTCCACTAGGATCGTATTGAAATTCCGGACATTTTGACACTAGTTTGGACGAATTCTGAGAAAGTTTGAATTTGGGCCCTAAATTGGATTTTAAATCGATTTAAATCCAAAGGTGAGTATTTTAACCCACTCACAAGTTCTAAAATTTCTTATCTTAGTTAAATTTAATTTATAATGTGACTAGAAATTTATTAATCGATGTTTGGTATATTTAAATTGTCATTCTAGTTAAATTTGACTTTATTGCATTTAATTATCATTTAATTAAATATTGAATTTTAAATTGTCAATTTAATACCTGCATTGATTATCAGTTATCTATTGATGTTCATTGATTGATTTAGATAATGATTGTGATGTATGTCTGATTTGTTGATATTGGATGTAACAACCCGGAATTTTGGTCGTTAGATTTTGAACATTTAATTCATTTTAAAGGTTGAATGAGGATTATAATTTGATTTTGAAATACAAAGCTCTGGTTGAATCGATAAATTTAGTTGTAATTTCAAATAGGGCAAATTTAATTGGGTTTGAATAATAATAATTTGTTATTTGAAATTGGAGTAATACTGGAATCTGGAATATAAATGGTTATAAAATTGGTTTCTAAGATTTATTTTCAGTCTATTTGGATTTAAATAATGTTGTTGGATTTTTGGATGGGATCAAAAGCCGATAATTCAAATTTGGAATTTTATAATAATCTAATAATGGGATTTAATAATATAATAATGCAATTAATCAGATTTTGATTCGAAAGGAGTCAAAATGATTTTTAATGTGATTATAAACTTTATATGAGTTATTATTAAGATAGTAAAATTATAAAAGTGAAATTTTAAGCGTTTTCAACAATTTTGGAAATTGCTCGATTTAATAGACGAGTTAAAACAGCTTTTCGGGGCACAGTCTCGGAATTCAACGAAAACAGTTCCATTGGATCCGTAATATTTAGTTATTATCGGATTTCAATTTTTGTAGCAATCGGAGTTGTCGGTTGACCGTGGCAGCTCAAAACGCATAGAAATCGTTTTAATCGATTTAATTTAAAATTGATCGTTTGTTTTCGTAACTCGCACATTTGACCGAATTAGCTTCCGAAACACGTTCCATTGTGTCCGAAACGCGGCAAAACCCTAGGAATGCCTGCTGGCACGTCAGATTTGGAGTTCGTTTGCAAATGTTCATTTATATTGAATTTAATATTAAAATAATACGTTATACGTATATATTCACGTTTAAGGAACCCTAACCCAAAGATATTTCCTCAGCCGCCACTTATAACATTTAATGGCCGGAAATCTCTCTTGTCTTTCCTTCAATTTCTCTCGATCCGAGCTTTATCATTGAACGTCACCAACTGGAAAGTTGAAGAACTCTTCGGGGCGAGCGTATCCTGTGGTGGAGATCGTGTATAGCGTTTTGGATGGCCGGCAAATCAAGATGAAAGGGCTAGAGTTCGCGTGCAATTTTCGATGGGATGGTGGCGCCAAGTTCGAGGTGTTTCAAGTCGTGGACGGAGCTGGGGCGAGCGCACTCATCGGCGGTGCCTGATCGATCTCGCGATGATCGTGGTAAGGGCGGCAGTTAGGGTTGGTGTGCGCGTTTGGGTTTCGAACGACTTGGGGATCGCATATGGAAGATGAGGGGAGCGGCCATGATTTCTCCTTGTGTGATGTGTGGCCAGATCTTTTGGTTGGTAATTAATAATAAAGAAAAGATAATTGTTTATATAATTATAGTTTGAACGTTATAAAATCGTGACTCATTCATTCATTATCAGAATTTAACGAAACTGGCGACATTGGAATCGCAGAGATGAACACTACGAAATGGTGCAGTACTGGATTTATTACGGGCAAGTAGAAATTTGAGTTAAATCGAACGTCGTTCGGTTTAATTTAAATTTCGAACGCTCGCCGAATGTAACGACCCGCAAATTTCAGTTGTTTTATTTATTTAATTAAATGAATTTTGTGAAATTTTAAACAGTAAAATTTTGAAATATAAATTTGATATTTGGAATGCGTCTAATTAGACATAGCAACTGGTAAATTTTCACTCGAAAATATGAAAATTTATTTCGCGCGTAAATTTACTTCAATTTAATCAGTTAAAAATAGGTGATAATAAAATGGTTTCCAAACCTGAATATTTTTACATAGAAAATTTGTAAATCATCTTCTGAGTGAGACGTCATCTTTCGTTCGTCAAATTTGGACTTCTGTTGCCCCATTTATCTTAATTCGGTTAGAATAGCAGCATTTCTGGTACCGGTTATCGACTTTTGATCGGATGACCGTACCACTGATATCTGTGTACCATTTTAATCGTCTCGTCGTGCTGATCTCTGCGGTATATTCATTTATATAATTTGAGATCCGGTACGCGTCGAAAAGAATAAACAGTTCACCATAATGGTACCGAATTTTGACTTTACATTTTTCCCTTAGGCTTCAAATCTATAACGTGCAGCCCAACAACAATTAATTGGTTTAATAAATATCCAAAAATCAAGGGGTGACCAATTCTATTCCTACTGTTTAGTACTGTGGACCTGTTCTTTCGTTGTAATTATATCTGTTCGTTTGCCTTCTCTGTTCAATGCGTTCCAAATATTAATCAAAGAAGCTACTTCTCATTCTCCACTCCTCCATTTGTTCTCACTCCCTCTGCCTACACTTTGAACTCCCCAATTCCCTCTACCAGATCGCGAGACCTACCACGCCTACCCATCAGCCAATCCACCACTCACCGAACCCCACGCTACTGCCAGCCTTCGACCAGCTCCTGACGAGCCCAAGCTCGCAACACTATCACCACCATCGACTCCACGCCCCACCACCACGACATGCCAGTCCACCATCACGCCCAACCATCACCCACGTTCACCGCCCCGAGTTCCTCCAACCAGCTACCCAGATCTGCGCCTCCACCCAGGCAACCGCCACCCTTCGCCTTGCAGCCCAGCCACCTACCCAACTGAAACCCTGTCTTCCTCCGCGCCAAGCACCACCCTCCGCCTCTCCTCAAACCGAGATTAAATGCCTCAGCCCGCCTGTGCCTCATCTCCACAACTCACTCCACTCGCCTGAGCCACCGTCCCCTCCACTTCGTGCCTCACAACCCACAACCGCCACCAGCCCACGCCTCCCTTCATCCGTGCCCAAACCCCCTCAACAATAGACAACCCTTCCACCATTTCAACCCCTCACATGTACTCGCAGCCTTCCACCTCGCCACCTTGTCTTCTCCTTGCTTTATACAGGTAATATATACCATTATGTTACTATAAACAGCTATGTGATTGTTATATGTCAGTTATGAAAAGTTATATATAGACTTATGGCTTAGGTACTTGTATTCTAAGTATATTAAATATATTTAATCTATATATGAAAATATGTTCTGGTTGTATATTTTTTTTTTTTGTGTTCCAACTGATAAGAGTTTATATTCCAACTTTGATTTTTATGACAGCGTGAGTTCTAATATATACATTTGTTTTATATGCAGATATATATATGCATTGTTTTAAATTTCTAATATATATACATAGAATTTGTTGTTATATATATGTACAGACCATAAGTAATGTATTTAGATATAAACTGTATATTTTATGATTGTTATATATATATTCAGGTTATTTCGTATACGAGGGTTTATTTCTTATGAGATATGTTTTAGTTAGTGTATATTATATAAAGTAAGCCTACATATATATATGCGGTAACAAAGAGTTATATTTATGACAGTCTGTGTATATACATTTAACTCATAAACACTCACAAACAAGCTATTATGCATATTATAAAGCATGAATGTTAAAGTATTCAGATATGTATGTTCGGTTATCTGTAAGAGTTGTATAAGTTGTTTATAATATTCTGTTATATATATATCATAAGGTTTATATAGATTGTTATAAAATACGTATAGAATGTTGTTAGTTTTGAACACATATTTTATATACTGACTTCTCGTGTATATGTTTATGTACAAAAAATATTAGATAAGCTATTTGAAAGATTTTTGTTCGTATATATATCAATAGGTATACTTGAGTTTGGGTTGAATATACTAAGTTTAGCTGTATATATGTATATTTGTTTTGATATAACAGTTTATATATTTTACATGAGTGGGATATGACCTATTTTGTAGTATAGATGAGTCTATATAAGTATATATATACAATCTGTTGGAATTTAAATTTATTTTTGGTTTTGGGAAATAATAATAATAATAATATAGTAAGTAATAATATAAGTATTATATATATATGATATAGGAGTTGAACTACTTTTATTTTATATTCAATATGGAGATTTTGAGTATATGCTTTGACTTAAATTAAATGTATTATGTCATTTTTAAATATGTATTTAACTTGAAAATTGTTTAAAGGAAATAAATAATAACGTATATATTTTGTTCAGTCTATATCAAGCTAACTTGATTTATTCCCATCGACTCTATTTATCAGCTCTGTTCGTCGAATTCGGGCCAATCTTACTTTAATTTGGAATTCGTGTTTGGATTCATAACTCAATTTCAGTGCCTATCATCTCTATCCTCGAAAGGTGAGCAATCACTCACGATTTACATTCTTATATTTATTAAATTTGATTTCAATTGAAATGTCAATTGAAATATGCTGTTGTTAGTTATTTACATTGTTATATATGTCATTTTCTGTATCTGTTCACCTGTGACATCTGACACCATTATCTGTTATTTATACTGATGTTATATGCCTGTTACTGTTGTTATATTATTATCATATCTGTTATCACTCTGCAAGTTCCCTGTTAATATAGAATCACTATGGGTTGAAATGATACATACCCGAACGATCTGTAGAATAGGAGAAAATCGTTATGGGTTGAAATGATAAACCCAAGCGATTTTCATTGAATTGAATTTGGGATTTCGGGTTGAAAGGATATATACCCGAATATGTTTTAAATTGCGGATTGAAATGATAAATATCTGTATCACTTGACCATAGGATAGAAAATTATATACAGGCACCGTTGGTCTATATATAAATGTTTTGAAAATGATTTCTTTGGTTATGTAAAGATATATATGGTTTTGATAAATATTGATTTTTTAAAGATTCATTAAAGTTGATTTAATAAAGTTGATAAATAATATGTTTAAGTATTTACTTAATATCTATATCTTCGAATATAGAATTTATAATTGTTTGAAATTATATTTATTTA
Organism: Allium fistulosum; assembly: GCA_030737815.1. Taxonomy (NCBI): domain Eukaryota; kingdom Viridiplantae; phylum Streptophyta; class Magnoliopsida; order Asparagales; family Amaryllidaceae; genus Allium; species Allium fistulosum. The sequence goes on along the minus strand of CM060902.1, from coordinate 1,122,864,054 downwards.
AGAATTATACTTAAATAAGTTCGATTTGAAATGTATTGAATTTGAAATTTAAAGAAGTGATTTACAACTTGAAATTTGAAAGGGTGACTTAAATGGATATTTCAAACGTATAAATATTTAAATGAGATATTTGGTCTATTTAAATTGTAAATTTAAATTGTATTCAAATGTTATGGAAATGATTAAGTTAATATTTCAAAACTAAATAATTGTAAAGGGAATCTGATATGTATGTAAATTTATCGAATTTAGTTTTGAAATGATGAATATTTAAAGCTTTGAAATATATTAAAATTGAAATGACTTATTTTATGGTTCAGATATGTATTTGAAATCGATAAATTGAAATGGTTTATTTAGAAGCTGAATCGAGTTGAAACTAATGATTTGAGATTTGATTAAATTAAATTTTTGGAATTCGAGTTAATTTGAATCGATTTGTGAAATTTGAGGAAACTAATTTATTTTATAACGAAATTTTATTATCTAAATTGTTTAAAAAGGAAAGTGTTATGATTGCCAAAATACTGTGATTTCCAGACTATGATTTCGAAAGCATTATAACTTTGGAAAGTAATATGATTTTGAAAAATGGATATTTGAAGTGAAATGATATAGTATTAAATTTGGTTTTGGAAATGATAATGATTTTGGTTTAAAGTATAAACTATTTTGAAACGACCACGGTGCTATAATAACGATTGGTTGGCAAAGAGACCGGGATCGGATATGGACATACTCTCTGTCGATACCGAAAACCACTTTGACAACCGTGTACGCGGTGGAGATTCCAGAATGAAGTAGGATGGTGGCGACGTTCTTAAGGTATGTTACGTGGACCCAACTCCCGTGAGTTGGCATAAGGTGGCTAAAACAGGAGCGATCTCGGACCAGTGAGGTAGCACCTCTTCTCGGACGCATTTCTTCGATATTATACTCTTACTTGTGATTTGACTAGATGGCCATCCTCCGATTTGGGAATGTTGTTCGAGGTGGAACGGTAGTGGCTGCTATGCGTATCCATCAGTCCGTGTGCGTAATTGGTATATCTACCCTGGCATTGCCTAGTTGTGCCGTGTCACCTACCATACCGAGCTTTACTACGATTATGATTTTAAGATCCGACCGCGTTAAGGTTCTCCATCCCCTTAACGCTATTTTCCGATATGATTATACTTTACTTATTTAGACACTATTATAATAGCGAATATTACTACATAGTAAATAGTTTAACGGATCCTTAGGGGATGGTTATCCCAAACATCCTTTAAGTTACTTGTATTTAAGTTGATATTTCACTTGAGTTGGATTTATTAATATAAGAATGTTAATCCTGACTCGAGTGTTTTGTGTTTTGCTTTACGCTCGGGTCAGACTGAGTGATACAGCATTGGAGACTCACCTTTGGAGTTGGAGCTTCGCTTGGAGATCCAGCTATCTATCGATCCTGCTTTCAGTTATTCTGTTGATTCCAGTGATGTATTCAGATCTTGTATTTGATTATTGTATTGAGACATCTATGGTATTCGAGACTTCTGTTGTATCTTGTTTAACTCTGTTATATATATATAGTAGCTTCATGAACTACTATCCTTTGTTTCCGCTGCAGTATTGTTATATTACTCTGTGTCTGTGATCTGTAATTATTTTATTTACTGTATATGTTGAGTTTTGCCAAATTTTATTTACAACGCAGTATTTTGAGCAATTCAACTCCGGCATGAGTGTTTACCTATACACTTATAATGGATGCAAATGGTTGAAAATACTGGGTCGTTACATGTGGTATCAAAGCTCTGGTTTTAGGAAAAACTTAGCATATGTAGTAAATTCAATTACAGAATCACTTTCGTTCGAGCTTGAATTCCTTCTTCTTTGACTCGGTTCCTTTGAATTTTGGAACGTTCACTTCGGTTCCAAAGTCCATTCGTGTCTCCCCTATTTGTGTCTTTTGATTCTGGAGTATCCCATAACTCCACTTCGAATGATCTCTATAATAAATCGGCGGTCTCGCCAATCTTCGAATAATTTGTACTGGGGTGAAACTCCTTTACAATCGGTATTGATTCACCGGAGATTTCTATATCCTCGGTTTACGATGCTGCTATCTTATGTTATACCCGAATTCTACCTCTGGTAATCGAATGTCAATTTGCTTCAGAATTCTACATTGATCTTATCTATGAAGTCACGGTTTACCCGGTTAAGGTTGCCCGCGATTTATACAATTTTATCCATCTTCCTGTTTGAAATGCAATCATCTAACCTTCGTTTCGAGCCAATCTATTTTAGATTAGAATTCTCTTTGATTAGAGTCCCTCTGTTTGGATCTCTATCCTTGTGTTGGAACCCAATTCTGGAATCATCGTGTGAGGGAGTGTATTTGTAATTAATATAAAATAGTTTATGTTTATAGTGTGTTGTTTCAGCTGTTGATGTTGGTTTGGATTTTCGATCGATTCGTCTGATCAACGCTATCGATAGGATTTCCAAAACACTTGAATAGAGCAAACTGACACAATATAAATTTTAAAATTTGATAAATGAAATAAATTTGTATGATTATATTATAAAAATATAAGAAAAATTTTCTGGAATTAAAAGTTAAATAATTTGGTTGTTGAAATGATAATATTTTATTATCATTTTATTGTTTTGTAAGTCATTGACTATTGCAAAATGATAACTGTTTTGAATTTATTTGGAATTGAAATGGATTTAAATTGAGAAATTTAAGAATTAAATTTCTGGTGATTTCAAACTTTGTTTTAAAGCCTTAAAATGTATATTATTTAAAGTATTTTCGAATAAAATGGTTTTCAAAGAATTTAAATGTTTAAATTAGTGCTCTTCTCTTTGTCGCTGGAAAATAATTTCGGTGATGACGGCCGCATCATCGACATTCATTTTCGAGTTTCGAAGAGGAGAAACCATTCTGTAGCTTTGCTACGGTTTTGTTTTGAAAAAAAAAAAGAAAAAAAAAATACATCCGATTTGAATTTCTTCAGTATAATTTGATGTGTATATATATATATACAGGTATCTGATTTTAAAAAAATTTAATTTGATTTGAGATAAATATATTATATATATCTCTAAATTGTTTGAAGTAAATCGGAGATTTAAATTCTTAAATTTTAGATTTAAGATGATTTCAATTATAAACTAAAGTCAAAATTCTTGGATAAATAGTTAACTGGGAATAACTGAATTGTAAAATCTTATTTGTAAAATACTCAATTTCATCTCAACATAACTTACCTAAAATTTTCAGAAGTTAAAAATGTAATTGGATAATATAAAATATAAATTGACTTTATAAGGAAAGATTTGAGTGTTATAATAAATGTTATACACTTAAATTTTATTATAAAGATATCAATAGAGATAAGCAGAATAATAAGTTAATTAAATAATAGATGAGACAAATAAATTGTTTTGAAGGAACTAGTAAATTGAAATTTGATTAAAGTATGGAAATACCTTGAAAAAAAAATTTTATTGAATTTAAATTGATTTAAACTGAAATTATATGGTTTAAATTAATTTATATGGTTTAAATATATGTAATAGGACATATTAAGTGGAATAAGACTTAATAATAATTTGGAATATAAGAATTAAATTTGTTGAATAAAACGTGAGTATAATAAATGATTATACAAACAGATTGATTTGGAAATTTTAAATTAAGGATGATTAGATAATAAGATAATGTTTTTAGGAATAAAAAGATTAATATAATTTAGGTGAACTCTAAGTGATTTAACCAAAATGTTAAATATTAATTAGTTTAATTTGAAATTATATGGTTTAAATTAATAGTCTTATCTTGTCTTTTAATCTATTTTTCTGTTGGTTGCTTCTACTCTCCTACCTCCTTCCTTTTCGAGGACGAAAAGTTTTGAGTGGGGGAGAGTGTAACGACCCGCAAATTTCAGTTGTTTTATTTATTTAATTAAATGAATTTTGTGAAATTTTAAACAGTAAAATTTTGAAATATAAATTTGATATTTGGAATGCGTCTAATTAGACATAGCAACTGGTAAATTTTCACCCGAAAATATGAAAATTTATTTCGCGCGTAAATTTACTTCAATTTAATCAGTTAAAAATAGGTGATAATAAAATGGTTTCCAAACCTGAATATTTTTACATAGAAAATTTGTAAATCATCTTCTGAGCGAGACGTCATCTTTCGTTCGTCAAATTTGGACTTCTGTTGCCCCATTTATCTTAATTCGGTTAGAATAGCAGCATTTCTGGTACCGATTATCGACTTTTGATCGGATGACCGTACCACTGATATCTGTGTACCATTTTAATCGTCTCGTCGTGCTGATCTCTGCGGTATATTCATTTCTATAATTTGAGATCCGGTACGCGTCGAAAAGAATTAACAGTTCACCATAATGGTACCGAATTTTGACTTTACATTTTTTCCTTAGGCTTCAAATCTATAACGTGCAGCCCAACAACAATTAATTGGTTTAATAAATTTCCAAAAATCAAGGGGTGACCAATTCTATTCCTACTGTTTAGTACTGTGGACCTGTTCTTTCGTTGTAATTATATCTGTTCGTTTGCCTTCTCTGTTCAATGCGTTCCAAATATTAATCAAAGAAGCTACTTCTCATTCTCCACTCCTCCATTTGTTCTCACTCCCTCTGCCTACACTTTGAACTCCCCAATTCCCTCTACCAGATCGCGAGACCTACCACGCCTACCCATCAGCCAATCCACCACTCACCGAACCCCACGCTACCGCCAGCCTTCGACCAGCTCCTGACGAGCCCAAGCTCGCAACACCATCACCACCATCGACTCCACGCCCCACCACCACGACATGCCAGTCCACCATCACGCCCAACCATCACCCACGTTCACCGCCCCGAGTTCCTCCAACCAGCTACCCAGATCTGCGCCTCCACCCAGGCAACCGCCACCCTTCGCCTTGCAGCCCAGCCACCTACCCAACTGAAACCCTGTCTTCCTCCGCGCCAAGCAACACCCTCCGCCTCTCCTCAAACCGAGATTAAATGCCTCAGCCCGCCTGTGCCTCATCTCCACACCTCACGCCACTCGCCTGAGCCACCGTCCCCTCCACTTTGTGCCTCACAACCCACAACCGCCACCAGCCCACGCCTCCCTTCATCCGTGCCCAAACCCCCTCAACAATAGACAACCCTCCCACCATTTCAACCCCTCACATGTACTCGCAGCCTTCCACCTCGCCACCTTGTCTTCTCCTTGCTTTATATAGGTAATATATACCATTATGTTACTATAAACAGCTATGTGATTGTTATATGTCAGTTATGAAAAGTTATATATAGACTTATGGCTTAGGTACTTGTATTCTAAGTATATTAAATTGTAACAACCCTGAGATTGCAATTACCGAATGATGGAGTAAAATTATGATTTTAAGTTAAAAAGGGGCTGAACAAATTTTTGGAGAAGTTAAATTTACAATTGTTTGCAAATTAAAATATTTTGGGTTGAAATGAGGAATTTTTAAATAAAAAGTGATTATAGGCTAATGGGCTAAATAAGACAATTATAAGGTTTTAATTAAAAATAGAATGCTTCTTAGGATTTTTGTTCAAATGATAACATTAGAAATATTTCTTTTAAATTTACATATGCACTTAAGTAATTGAACTAAGCCTTATTGGGTTGTAAAACCCTCATAACAAACCCATTAGCCTACCCACTCTATATAATATCTTAAACCCATTTCATAACCCTAACCCTCATCCTCTTCATAAATTCCTAAACCTAAACCTAAGCAAAATTAATGGCCTCCATTTAGAAGCTCCATCTCCATCTCTTCATAATTAGACTTGTTTAATCCTAGCAAGGTAATGCAATCCTAGGCCTAATCACCTTCTAATCTTTATTTTAATCTTTGAAATCTCTTTGTAATCCTTGGTTTTGTTCTCTTTTTAATTTTGAAGCTCTCTAATCCACATCATCTTTGCTTTGGAAAGTTGCACTTGAAGTGTTTGCTTATTTGCTTGATTGGTAGAGGTAATTACTATTGATTAGTAATTAATGCTAGTTGTAATATTGGTAATTACTATTGATTAGTGATTATTGCTAGTAGTGATTATTGCTAGTTAAAATTTGAGTGAAAATTATTGTCAAAAACTGAAAAAAAACATCCCTAAATCACTAAAAATCAACAAAATAGTTGGCTGGAATTGCTTCAGCCTGAAACAGGCAGAAATAGTGATCTGGATGCACCAGAACAGGTCTGGGTTGCACCCAGGCTGATGCAGGCTGGGCTAGCCAGGAGCAGGCCAGCCCCAAGTGGGCTGGCACACCTTTCCCCCCCCCCACCCAGCCCACCCGGGCTGGGTCAGGACCCCAGCCCAAGCGGGCTGGGGCCTTGGAGGACCCAGCCCGCCCGGGCTGGGTAAGGACCCAGCCCGCCCGGGCTAGGTCAGGTCCCCAGCCCAGGCGGGCTGGGGCCTTACAGGACCCAGCCCTCCCGGGCTGGGTCAGGTCCCCAGCCCAGGTGGGCTAGGGCCTTGCAGGACCCCAGCCCAGGCGGGCTGGGGCCTGGTGGTACCCAGCCCGCCCGGGCTGGGTCTAGTCCCCAGCCCAGGCGGGCTGGGGCCTTGAAGGACCCAGCCCACCCGGGCTGGGTCTGTTTCCCAGCCCAGGCGGGCTGGGGCTGGACCTGGGCTGCACCATGGGTGCAGCCCGAGAAAAAAAAATAATAATAATAAATAATTTTTTTTTAAAACCCTGTTTCAGATTTTTTTATCTCCACTTCGCGATGCCGTCACGATCGCATCCGAAGTCGGAATTCGACGTTTTTGGTCTCGTTGGAAAGGTGGAGTTTCGAACTCCATCTTTGTAAAATTTAGGCATCATCGGCATTCTTTTAGTACTTCGAATTTCGTGTCGAAGTTGAACTCTTGTCGCTGTTTGTAAACAGTGTGAATCTTATTCTGGGTCCAACTTTGAGACGTCGCTGCTACTTCATCTCAACTCGGATTCCAGAAATTCATTTTGCATCTTATAGTAGGGATGTTGAACTATATTCCTACCAGTTTTCATGTCATTTGGATTCAGTTTGCTGGTCCAAATAAATTGCCGAACTTGGGTTCGCAGCAGTTTTTGAATGGTCAAATACTTGGAATGAAAATCAAATATCCCTTCTGTTTCCAGCTTTTGAGCGCCACTCCGCGATGCCTCCACGTTCGCATCGGAAGTCGGAATTCGACGTTTTTGGTCTCGTTAGAAAGGTGGAGTTCCGAACTCCATCTCAGGAAAATTTGGACAACATTGGAGTTCGTTTGGTACTTCGAATTTCGTGTCGAAGTTGAACTCTAGTCGCTGTTTGTAAACAGTGTAAATCTTGTTCTGGGTCCAACTTTGAGACGTCGCTGCCACTTCGTCTCAACTCGGAATCCAGAAATTCTTTTTGCATCTTAAAGTAGGGATGTTGGACTACATGCCTGCAAATTCTCATGACATTTGGACAAAGTTTGCTGGTCCAAATAAATTATCTAACTTGAGTTCACAGCTGTTTTTGAATGGTTACAAACACTTAGAATAGTTTTGATGATTTTCTGGTTTTCGTCGATTTATTTGAGATTTGTCTCTGGATTTCGTACACGGGCTTTATAAAAAGGTTTTAAAAGGATTTTTCACTCCAAAATGGCTTTTGAAAATTATTATATAATATTATTTTAATTATTAAATTAACTACTCCATAATAGGAGACCTTTCAAAAGACCGTTTTAAAAGTAATTTCGAAAATCAATTATAAATCCGTTTTACACCATTATTTTCTATAATAAAAATCTCACACTCACTTTTAGCACGTCGAGCGAAGTGGAAAGGTGCTTAAACGGTTGGGAAATCTCCGGCCTATGGAAACCGTGTGTATTTTCTTTCCGATTAATCCCCGACCTATTCGATTGATCGTTTTGACCTTTGGGTCTAGTTTACCGATGATATGAGGTAGACTTTTTATTGTTTGGAGTGTGAGCTTGCTATTGGTTAGGAAACCGTTTAGTGCGAACGTGGGGTATGGGACTCATTGTTAACACTTTACGGGTTCCTCTCCAAGAAGTTAGTGACACATTAGCCTCTGGGCGGCCAGTACTGGACCTCTGGGTCACCACGCCTCTGGGCAACCGTCTCTGGACACCTGCTCTATGGAGCAGTTTATTTTTCGGCATGCGCCTCTGGGCCTTATCCTTCTGGGAAGGATCTTGTCGTCTCGCGCGTTCCGCATCTGTGCGAGTGATCGATCACAACTTTACAGTACTTGGCAACAACGACTCTGGTCGGTGCACGTGCAAAACTTGTATTATCTGATGATTTTTATATCCATTCGAGTACCGCCATTCGGCGTTGGTTCTATGGAACCATACGATGTAAGTGCGATTACCTTGTGGATTCACAGTGTCTCTGGACACTGCTTTTCAGTGTTTGATTTCATTGATTTTTCAGTATATCCCCATTGCTCTTTGGAGCATCGATCTTTACTTGGGCATTGATTACAGACTCTGGTCACTCTTGGGATTATTGCCTATGGGCATCTTTTTATAGCTTTGGCTACGCCGATGATATGAGGCGATTTTATTTATTCTACACTTTGGCGTTGATTTCTCTTTGGAGATTTTTATTGTTTATTGATGATTAGGGATCGTCATTATATTCATGTGGTTCATAATATACTTCTCTTTGGATAAGTACTGTTTTACTTATGTACCGCATTATTATATATCTCAGTTATTACTGATTGTTTAGCTAGCCTGACCCGAGTGTTTTCGCTCGGGTCAGACCGAGTTGTTTCAGGTTAGGTCTCTGGACTTAGCTTATGTGCTTCCGCTTGGACATTATCTGCTATGCTGATAGATAGCGCTTTTATTTGTCCACTATTCCGCTACTCTCTTATTATTCAGACTTTGATATGTACATATTTTTGACTCACATGTGTGAGCAGTGGCTTTGTACCCACTTATGATATTTGGATCTGTATTGATGATGTATTGTTCTGGGATTTTATATCTGTTATGTGATTCTGTTCTGTGATGCTATTTCATTATATTATTATGCTTTGTCCTGATAGATCTTTAGCCATTTGTAATTTCGTTATAAGTATTTACCGAATATGTCGAACCACCTGATTGAGAAAAATTTAAATAGATTCCACCTTTCGACGTATTCGGTAGATAGTTATAGCTTGATTATAGATGGTCGCTTCCACTATACTCTATTCTCCGCTTTAACAGACAATATTACTCCCGTAATACTCTTTGTTACAGTGGGTCTCAGAGTGGGGCGCTACATAAATATATTTAATCTATATATGAAAATATGTTCTGGTTGTATATATATTTTTTTTTGTTGTGTTCCAACTGATAAGAGTTTATATTCCAACTTTGATTTTTATGACAGCGTGAGTTCTAATATATACATTTGTTTTATATGCAGATATATATGCATTGTTTTAAATTTCTAATATATATACATAGAATTTGTTGTTATATATATGTACAGACCTTAAGTAATGTATTTAGATATAAACTTTATATTTTATGATTGTTATATATATATTCAGGTTATTTTGTATACGAGGGTTTATTTCTTATGAGATATGTTTTAGTTAGTGTATATTATATAAAGTAAGCCTACATAAATATATGTGGTAACAAAGAGTTATATTTATGACAGTCTGTGTATATACATTTAACTCATAAACACTCACAAACAAGCTATTATGCATATTATAAAGCATGAATGTTAAAGTATTCAGATATGTATGTTCGGTTATCTGTAAGAGTTGTATAAGTTGTTTATAATATTCTGTTATATATATATCATAAGGTTTATATAGATTGTTATAAAATACGTATAGAATGTTGTTAGTTTTGAACACATATTTTATATATTGACTTCTCGTGTATATGTTTATGTACAAAAAATATTAGATAAGCTATTTGAAAGATTTTTGTTCGTATATATATCAACAGGTATACTTGAGTTTGGGTTGAATATACTAAGTTTAGCTGTATATATGTATATTTGTTTTGATATAACAGTTTATATATTTTACATGAGTGGGATATGACCTATTTTGTAGTATAGATGAGTCTATATAAGTATATATATACAATCTGTTGGAATTTAAATTTATTTTTGGTTTTGGGAAATAATAATAATAATATAGTAAGTAATAATATAAGTATTATATATATATGATATAGGAGTTGAACTACTTTTATTTTATATTCAATATGGAGATTTTGAGTATATGCTTTGACTTAAATTAAATGTATTATGTCATTTTTAAATATGTATTTAACTTGAAAATTGTTTAAAGGAAATAAATAATAACGTATATATTTTGTTCAGTCTATATCAAGCTAACTTGATTTATTCCCATCGACTCTATTTATCAGCTCTGTTCGTCGAATTCGGGCCAATCTTACTTTAATTTGGAATTCGTGTTTGGATTCGTAACTCAATTTCAGTGCCTATCATCTCTATCCTCGAAAGGTGAGCAATCACTCACGATTAATATTCTTATAGTTATTAAATTTGATTCCAATTGAAATGTCAATTGAAATATACTGATGTTAGTTATTTACATTGTTATATATGTCATTATCTGTATTTGTTCACTTATGACATCCGACACCATTATCTGTTATTTATATTGTTGATATATGCCTGTTACTGTTGTTAATTTATTATCATATCTGTTATCACTCTGCAAGTTCCCTGTTAGTATAGAATCACTATGGGTTGAAATGATACATACCCGAACGATCTGTAGAATAGGAGAAAATCGTTATGGGTTGAAATGATAAACCCAAGCGATTTTCATTGAATTGAATTTGGGATTTCGGGTTGAAAGGATATATACCCGAATATGTTTTAAATTGCGGATTGAAATGATAAATATCTGTATCACTTGACCATAGGATAGAAAATTATATACAGGCACCGTTGGTCTATATATAAATGTTTTGAAAATGATTTCTTTGGTTATGTAAAGATATATATGGTTTTGATAAATATTGATTTTTTAAAGATTCATTAAAGTTGATTTAATAAAGTTGATAAATAATATGTTTAAGTATTTACTTAATATCTATATCTTCGAATATAGAATTTATAATTGTTTGAAATTATATTTATTTAAGAATTATACTTAAATAAGTTTGATTTGAAATGTATTGAATTTGAAATTTAAAGAAGTGATTTACAACTTGAAATTTGAAAGGGTGACTTAAATGGATATTTCAAACGTATAAATATTTAAATGAGATATTTGGTCTATTTAAATTGTAAATTTAAATTGTATTCAAATGTTATGGAAATGATTAAGTTAATATTTCAAAACTAAATAATTGTAAAGGGAATCTGATATGTATGTAAATTTATCGAATTTAGTTTTGAAATGATGAATATTTAAAGCTTTGAAATATATTAAAATTGAAATGACTTATTTTATGGTTCAGATATGTATTTGAAATCGATAAATTGAAATGGTTTATTTAGAAGCTGAATCGAGTTGAAACTAATGATTTGAGATTTGATTAAATTAAATTTTTGGAATTCGAGTTAATTTGAATCGATTTGTGAAATTTGAGGAAACTAATTTATTTTATAACGAAATTTTATTATCTAAATTGTTTAAAAAGGAAAGTGTTATGATTGCCAAAATACTGTGATTTCCAGACTATGATTTCGAAAGCATTATAACTTTGGAAAGTAATATGATTTTGAAAAATGGATATTTGAAGTGAAATGATATAGTATTAAATTGGGTTTTGGAAATGATAATGATTTTGGTTTAAAGTATAAACTATTTTGAAACGACCACGGTGCTATAATAACGATTGGTTGGCAAAGAGACCGGGATCGGATATGGACATACTCTCTGTCGATACCGAAAACCACTTTGACAACCGTGTACGCGGTGGAGATTCCAGAATGAAGTAGGATGGTGGCGACGTTCTTAAGGTATGTTACGTGGACCCAACTCCCGTGAGTTGGCATAAGGTGGCTAAAACAGGAGCGATCTCGGACCAGTGAGGTAGCACCTCTTCTCGGACGCATTTCTTCGATATTATACTCTTACTTGTGATTTGACTAGATGGCCATCCTCCAATTTGGGAATGTTGTTCGAGGTGGAACGGTAGTGGCTGCTATGCGTATCCATCAGTCCGTGTGCGTAATTGGTATATCTACCCTGGCATTGCCTAGTTGTGCCGTGTCACCTACCATACCGAGCTTTACTACGATTATGATTTTAAGATCCGACCGCGTTAAGGTTCTCCATCCCCTTAACGCTATTTTCCGATATGATTATACTTTACTTATTTAGACACTATTATAATAGCGAATATTACTACATAGTAAATAGTTTAACGGATCCTTAGGGGATGGTTATCCCAAACATCCTTTAAGTTACTTGTATTTAAGTTGATATTTCACTTGAGTTGGATTTATTAATATAAGAATGTTAATCCTGACTCGAGTGTTTTGTGTTTTGCTTTACGCTCGGGTCAGACTGAGTGATACAGCATTGGAGACTCACCTTTGGAGTTGGAGCTTCGCTTGGAGATCCAGCTATCTATCGATCCTGCTTTCAGTTATTCTGTTGATTCCAGTGATGTATTCAGATCTTGTATTTGATTATTGTATTGAGACATCTATGGTATTCGAGACTTCTGTTGTATCTTGTTTAACTCTGTTATATATATATAGTAGCTTCATGAACTACTATCCTTTGTTTCCGCTGCAGTATTGTTATATTACTCTGTGTCTGTGATCTGTAATTATTTTATTTACTGTATATGTTGAGTTTTGCCAAATTTTATTTACAACGCAGTATTTTGAGCAATTCAACTCCGGCATGAGTGTTTACCTATACACTTATAATGGATGCGAATGGTTGAAAATACTGGGTCGTTACACCGAAACTCAAGGTGAGTTATTCTCACTCACATCTGGATGCTAGACAATTTAAATAGTCAATATTTAAATATCTGAGTGATTGGTTGAATATAATTATTATTATCAGTCTGGATTGATATTTATATATGTGATGTGCTAATATTTGTGGATGCAGGAAAAACAGGTTGGAGGGATCCAACTGGATTCCTCACACTATTGTAATTATTTTTGTAATTGATGATGCAATCTGTTTATATATTGTGATTGACAACTTTGAAATTAAATTGTACTGTGATATTTCTGGATAATTGTAAACCCAGAATATTAAAAATAAATAAAATAAATTGGATTTCAACGAAATTGTTGAATAAAGGAAATTGATAAATGAGAATTTAAAATAACAAAATTTGGAATTTGGTTTTGGATGAAGAATGTAATTGGTAAATTTGGACTTATAAATTAAAATGGAAAATTTATCAGTTGATAAATGTGAAAGTATGGGTTTCCAGTGAGAAATTTTATAAGAAGTTATAAATAGCTTTAAATAACGATGGGGTTATTTGGTAATGTTTTCCTAAGAATTAAATGTGATTTCAAAGAAGCTTTCAAATATGAATTAGCGATTTAAAAATATTTTAAACCATTGGAATTTTATTTAAGTAATTCTTAAGTATTATTTTCATTTAATAAATTCCCAAAAGTTTTATTTAAAAATATTTTAAACCTATACTTTGAAAGTGAATTTCCAGAAATGGAAAATGTGGTTAAACTTCGAAAGGAGTTATTTTAAGCATGGAAAGGAAATTTATGTTATTTAAACATAAATTTGGGTTGTAATGGATCGGGCTGGATTTATAAGAAGTTCTTTGGGATGTTTGAATGGAAATGGGTTTTGCTGGGAAACCAAGTTCCTGTTTTAACAGATTTTATTGAAGTATAAATTACAGTTTTAAGTTGATTTAAAAGAGTTTTTGAAATTAATATTTTTAAAGGAACTAATTAATAAATTAGCTATAGTAATTATTTAAGAACACATTAGTAATTATTTTTACAAATGGATTTATGCAAAGGCTAGTTATGATTTAAGTTATTTGAAAATAGTATTACCCTTTTTAAACCTCTACTTTTAAATTTAGTTTAACAAAACCTTTATTTAAAATCAAGTTTATATCTTTATAAAAAAAATTAATTTTACATATTTTCGAGTAAATAACTAGTAGTAAATTTAAATATATTAAAGTACATTTCAGAATAAACTGTTCTAAATTGTTTAAAAAAATCCAAATGTTTTGGACTTGGTTGTTTCCAATGGGAATAATTGTTTGAAAATTGATTTTGAAAAGAAAGAGACTTTGGAAAGCTGTTTTCAAGGGGTTTGGAAACGGAAATATATCTTTTAAAGATATTTGAGGGAAATAAATAATGTGGAAAAATTATATATTGTGTGATGGATGTTTGTGGATATAAATTGATAGTTAAATCACCGACTATCAATATTGGACAAATGCGTTGATCGTTTCGAAGAGACCGGGATCGAGATTTATTTCTCGAAAACCACTTCGATCTGGTTTGTTCGTTTCGTGAAACGTGTTCGGAGTCGAAGATGGAGCTGTGAATTGCAAGGGCTAGTCGCTACTAATCCTGAGGATATTTCCAAAATGGATGTAGTAGGAGTAGTGCCTTCGGTTCCGTTCGGACCCGGGACGGACTTGTATGGACGAATGCTTTCGAGACATCGTCAGGTGGGCGATGGGCATTCTAAGGGATATGTTCTATAAAGGTAACGCTTAGCCTCAAGCCTCATCAACCGGGAATGACTGAAAATCAGGGGTTATGCAGCAAGGCTTCGTGGGTTGCACCCACTGGAGAGTAAGGTCATCAATGTCTAGATGTCCCTTTTATTTCGGCTTAGTGGTGCGGTTGCTGATCACAACCGTGGGGTGATTTTATTTGGAATTACCCAGTAAGGGGTAGTTCCGGCCTTGTGTTGCAGGGGACTTAGGGTGGGTCCTCGGTACGCTGATCTAGACCAGGTACTGTGACAGGTGGTACCCCAGTGCCTAGTCATTGATGGAAATCCATTCTCCCTACGCGCCTTTTACGAGTTTTGTTTGTGTTACCCACTTTGTGGCTAGTATGCTGGAATTTAATGAATGTAACAATTTCGGCTATTTTATAAGTATTTGTATATAGACCCTATTATAATATCAGAGGATTTCTATAAAAGTGTTTTGGCTATCGTAAGGTAAAAACCCGACATGTTATTTGTGGCGCGGTCTTACGAGATGCCTTTGATTTTTAAAGGATTTTTTGAAACTTTAATAATCGGTTTGGATGTATTTCTCTTACACTGGTATTCCAGACTGACTCGGGTGTTATTTCATTATAATGCTCGGGTCAGACCGAGTATTATATGCCCAGGTTAGGTTGATATGGAGCAGGTGAGGAGCTGAAGTCGAGACGTATTCTTCGTACTTGTTTATATCCGCTGCTGTGTTGATTGATGTTGTCAGGCATGTATTTGATGTTGGTTGTAGTGATATACTCTGATGATGTAGTGTATAAAACAGATATATTTTTCCTTTGTGTAAAGATATGTTCTTATATATTATATTTTATTCCGCTGTGACTGTGAGATTCTGATTTTGGTTTAGTTCTTTCTTCTTCTATCTACTTTCTTATTCCTCTACAATCTGTTTTTCCGGCGTTCGATCGTCGGCATATCATACTGTTGAGTATTTCGTGTCGATCTTCGAGAGTCGAGAAGGGCGGGTCGTCACACGTGGTATCAGAGCTTAGGTTGGCGGCAACCTAGGCTTTGGTGGGAAAATTACTCATTAAACAGAGTTAATAGTACTCTATAATGAGTTGAGTGTAATAATAGCTATGAGATCGTACTTGTTAGTGAATATAAAAATTGTTTTTATACTGTGTTGACTTATCGGTTGAGTGTTTATGAATTCTGGTCGGTACGAGAAGTACAACCGTATCGATAGGGGTTTCTAAACTCTTAAACAGGATAAACCGACATAGTATTGTTTTAAAGTGGGTAAATGAAATAATTTTACCCAAGACTATATTTTGATATAAAAGAAATGATTTTCTGGAATTATTATATATATTTGGATGTTTGGTTGTTAATATTGTAATCGAATAAGAATATAAATTTGAAATGGGTTGGAACCAAATAGAATTCTATAAGTATGACTTATCCAAAGAAGTATAACTAAAATATGATTTAAACCAGAATTTAAATCTCGGAAAATTTGAAAGTGTTTTAAATGTATTTAAACAAAGGGGTTTGGGAAATTTAACATCGTGGAAATGTTTGAAATGTTTTCCAAAGCATTTAAAGGAAATAATGAAGTATTATTTTGGAAATTATCTTTGAATGGAAATTGTTTTGAAAATGAAATTGTGGAATTATGGAAGCACTGAACTCACTTCAGTCGTTGGGAAATAATCCTGATGATGATGGCCACATCATCAGAATTCATTTTCGAGTTTCTAAAGTGATGGATTGCTTCTGTGGTGATTGGTTATGATATTTGCTTGGACTTGTTTGATACACAAGTCGTTTTAGAAATTTCAAAAGGGGAAATTGTTATGGTACAACCGAGTTGTTTTGGAAATCCAGAGATTTGATTTGGTATACCAAGTGGGTAGGTATTATTTATGGTTTCAAAATGGTTTTGAAATAAAACCGGGTAATTGAAATTATGGAAATTCCATTTAAAATGTGACAGTTGAAATGAAGCAACTATATAACTTATAAAATGAAGTTGATTTAAATAAGAACTGAAGTTGATATTAGTAAGAAAGGGAAATACAATTTTATCCTGGTATATAAAATTTAAATTAAGTGAATGAAATTGAATGAAATATATTTGAATTTAACTTAAGATAAGTTAAATAAAGTTGGGAATTGAAATTGAATAAATGTAAATAAAATTGAACTAAATTGGATAAAGTTGGAATGTAAAATGATTATAATAGTGGATTATAATTGTGTAACGAAACCTATATCTTTAAGCTATTAAGTGATGCATATAATCTGGAATTTGGTTATGAGATGAAGTTGACTCAAACGAGTAATATGGCTTTGGTATAAATAAGTTGGGAAACTTATGAATGCGAAATGGAATTGTAAACCAAAATAAATGGTTGATATTTTATAGAACATTCAAAATCTAAATCCGAAATGAAATGTAAATTAAAGTAAGGTGAAGAAAATATAAAATATGAATGGACTTAAGTGAGTGAATAAGTTTTGAACTTATATATGGGGAAATAAAATTGAATCAAATTGGATTTAATTTGAATTAAAGTAAATGAGTTGAATTTGGACTAAATTGAAATTGAGATTTAGTTGGGTTATTAATAGTATTGAAAGGAATTAAATTCTTACTTAAGTTAGTAAGGGAATGAATTTAAGTTGGCTAAATAAGAATTTGGTTGAACATAAATTAAATTTGGGTAAGAATTAAATTGAAAGGGAATTGGATTTAGTCGGAATGATATTGAATGGATTAAAATTCTCACTCAACTAAATTCAAAGAGTATGGTTTGAAGATAAATTTAGCATAAGCTAAATTTAATGAAATTCGACATAAAAGGAAACTGAATTAATTATGATATGAATATTGTCGAATGAAAGGAGGTTGGGTTATAATGGTTATGGACCAAATTGCAAAATAAATTCAGTTTGGATATAAGATAATTGAAAATGGTTATGATATTAATAAAATTCAGAAATGAATTGTGAAGGGGAATTAAAGTTAAAATTGGATAGAGTAAGTAAACAAAGTTGATTAAAATTTGTAAAAGGATTGAAATTTGATTGAATGAAGATCCAATTAAAATGGAAATAGAATTGATGCAAGAAGGAATGGAGTTGAAATAACTTAAGTAAATTTTGAATGGGTTGTTGTCGAGTTTAAGAAATGGTTTAAATAAACCTATATGGATAATGAGATTGAAATAATAAAGGTTTAATTCTATAATAGCAATGAAGTAAGAATGTTTGGGTTGTGAATAAATTCCGAATGGAATAAAAATTAACATAGATTGTGTTGGGATTGATTTAAAATGGGTATAAAATGTAAGTAACTGTTATTTACATAAATAACATCAGATTTGCATTGAGATTTTTCGTTTGGTTGTAAACGAAAGCGAATTGATTTAAAGAAGCAAATAAAGTTGGTTTTGGATTAGTTGGATTTGTATAAAATGCAAGTGGATCATTAAGGAAATGCAAATTAATCAAATTGTAAATAAAATTTGATTGTGAATCAATTTGGAATTGGATTGAAGTAAATTAATGTAAGAAAATCATATGTTAACCATATTGAAGTGAATTATGAATTATATGTAGTAAACTTGAATGTAAATCATTCGAGTGGATTAAAATGAAGTTTGGATTTGTTAGGAAATTTAAATGGTGTAGCAAACTTGAGATCTCTTGTAAAATATGGCTTACATGTAAGATTATGCAAATTTGTTGTATATGTTATGAAATTGATATGTTTAGCTAAGATAAATGTATGAAATGTTGTTAAAAATCTTATATTGTTGGAAACTGATGTGCTTGTTTGAGAAAGTACAGGTGCGGGAGGCAATCGATTGAGTTGGAGCGCGTAAATGCATAATTAATTAGCTGCTTGCTTATAAAATGCTTAAATAAGGTAAGCCTACGCAATACAAATAGGAAATATGAACTGATTTTGTTTTTCCGACCGTCTGGGTCGATGTATACATATTTATATCTATTGTGATATTGTAAAAGGCTCTCCGTACAAAGGAGACGTTGTCAAAAAATTTCGGAAATTTTGGGAGTTAGAAATTTTTGAAAGTTTTGGAAATTTTGGTTTAACTAGTAAAGTTGATTTTGGAAATGATGTTGAAAACAAAGCTTTTGAGTTAGTAATAAGAAAATGGTTTTGTAATTAAGCTAAGGTTTTGGGAAGTGAATGTAAGTTGTAATTGAGAGTGTTATGGATAAGTTATTGAGTTTAGTAGCATTTTCCTACCCTAGCAAATTTCGGGGACGAAATTTTTATAAGGGGGAAGGAATGTAACGACCCGGAATTTTGGTCGTTAGATTTTGAACATTTAATTCATTTTAAATGTTGAATGTGGATTATAATTTGATTTTGAAATATAAAGATCTGGTTGAATCGATAAATTTAGTTGTAATTTCAAATAGGGCAATTTAATTGGGTTTGAATAATAATAATTTGTTATTTGAAATTGGAGTAATACTGGAATCTGGAATATAAATGGTTATAAAATTGGTTTCTAAGATTTATTTTTAGTCTATTTGGATTTAAATAATGTTGTTGGATTTTTGGATGGGATCAAAAGTCGATAATTCAAATTTGGAATTTTATAATAATTTAATAATGGGATTTAATAATATAATAATGCAATTAATCAGATTTTGATTCGAAAGGAGTCAAAATGATTTTTAATGTGATTATAAACTTTATATGAGTTATTATTAAGATAGTAAAATTATAAAAGGGAAATTTTAAGCGTTTTCAACAATTTCGGAAATTGCTCGATTTAATAGACGAGTTAAAATAGCCTTCCGGGGCACAGCCTCGGAATTCAATGAAACCAGTTCCATTGGATCCGTAATAGTTAGTTATTATCGGATTTCAATTTTCGTAGCAATTGGAGTTGTCGGTTGACCGTGGCAGCTCAAAACGCATAGAAATCGTTTTAATCGATTTAATTTAAAATTAATCGTTTGTTTCCGTAACTCGCACATTTGACCGAATTAGCTTCCGAAACACGTTCCATTGTGTCTGGAACGCGGAAAAACCCTAGGAACGCCTGCCGGCACGTCAGATTTGGAGTTCGTTTGCAAATGTTCATTTATATTGAATTTAATATTAAAATAATACGTTATACGTATATATTCACGTTTTAGGAACCCTAACCCTAAGATATTTCCTCAGCCGTCGCTTATAACATTTAATGGACGGAAATCTCTCTTGTCTTTCCTTCAATTTCTCTCGATCCAAGCTTTATCGTTGAACATCGCCAACTGGAAAGTTGAAGAACTCTTCGGGGCGAGCGTATCCTGTGGTGGAGATCCTGTATAGCATTTTGGATGGCCGGCAAATCAAGATGAAAGGGCTGGAGTTCGCGTGCAATTTTCGATGGGATGGTGGCGCCTCGTTCAAGGAGATTCAAGTCGTGGATGGAGCTGGGGCGGGCGCACTCATCGGTGGTGCCTGATCGATCTCGCGATGATCGTGGTAAGGGCGGCAGTTAGGGTTGGTGTGCGCGTTTGGGTTTCGAACGACCTGGGGATCGCGTATGGAAGACGAGGGGAGCGGCCTTGATTTCTCCTTGTGTGATGTGTGGCCAGATCTTTTGGTTGGTAATTAATAATAAAAGAAAAGATAATTGTTTATATAATTATAGTTTGAACGTTATAAAATCGTAACTCATTCATTCGTTATCAGAATTTAACGAAACTAGCGACATTGGAATCGCAGAGATGAACACTACGAAATGGTGCAGTACTGGATTTATTCCAGGCAAGTAGAAATTTGAGTTAAATCGAACGCCGTTCGGTTTAATTTAAATTTCGAACGCTTGCCGAAACTCAAGGTGAGTTATTCTCACTCACATCTGGATGCTAGACAATTTAAATAGTCAATATTTAAATATCTGAGTGATTGGTTGAATATAATTGTTATTATCAGTCTGGATTGATATTTATATATGTGATGTGCTAATATTTGTGGATGCAGGAAAAATAGGTTGGAGGGATCCAACTGGATTCCTCACACTATTGTAATTATTTTTATAATTGATGATGCAATCTGTTTATATATTGTGATTGACAACTCTGAAATTAAATTGTACTGTGATATTTCTGGATAATTGTAAACCCAGAATATTAAAAATAAATAAAATAAATTGGATTTCAACGAAATTGTTGAATAAAGGAAATTGATAAATGAGAATTTAAAAGAATAAAACTTGGAATTTGGTTTTGGTTGAAGAATGTAATTGGTAAATTTGGACTTATAAATTAAAATGGAAAATTTATTAGTTGATAAATGTGAAAGTATGGGTTTCTAGTGAGAAATTTTATAAGAAGTTATAAATAGCTTTAAATAACGATGGGGTTATTTGGTAATGTTTTCCTAAGAATTTAATGTGATTTCAAAGAAGCTTTCAAATATGAATTAGCGGTTTAAAAATATTTTAAACCATTGGAATTTTATTTAAGTAATTCTTAAGTATTATTTTCATTTAATAAATTCCCAAAAGTTTTATTTAAAAATATTTTAAACCTATACTTTGAAAGTGAATTTCCAGAAATGGAAAATGTGGTTAAACTTCGAAAGAAGTTATTTTAAGCATGGAAAGGAAATTTATGTTATTTAAACATAAATTTGGGTTGTAATGGATCGGGCTGGATTTATAAGAAGTTCTTTGGGATGTTTGAATGGAAATGGGTTTTCCTGGGAAACCAAGTTCCTGTTTTAACAGATTTTATTGAAGTATAAATTACAGTTTTAAGTTGATTTAAAAGAGTGTTTTGAAATTAATATTTTTAAAGGAACTAATTAATAAATTAGCTATAGTAATTATTTAAGAACACATTAGTAATTATTTTTACAAATGGATTTATGCAAAGGCTAGTTTTGATTTAAGTTATTTGAAAATAGTATTACCCTTTTTAAACCTCTACTTTTAAATTTAGTTTAACTAAACCTTTATTTAAAATCAAGTTTATATCTTTATAAAAAAAAATTATTTTACATATTTTGAAATTATATTTTCGAGTAAATAACTAGTAGTAAATTTAAATATATTAAAGTACATTTCAGAATAAAGTGTTCTAAATTGTTTAAAAAAATCCAAATGTTTTGGACTTGATTGTTTCCAATGGGAATAATTGTTTGAAAATTGATTTTGAAAAGAAAGAGACTTTGGAAAGCTGTTTTCAAGGGGTTTGGAAACAGAAATATATCATTTAAAGATATTTGAGGCAAATAAATAATGTGGAAAAATTATTTATTGTGTGATGGATGTTTGTGGATATAAATTGATAGTTAAATCACCGATTATCAATATTGGACAAATGCATTGATCGTTTCGAAGAGACCGGGATCGAGATTTATTTCTCGAAAACCACTTCGATCCGGTTTGTACATTTCGTGAAACGTGTTCGGAGTCGAAGATGGAGCTGTGAAGTGCAAGGGCTAGTCTCTACTAATCCTGAGGATATTTCAAAAATGGATGTAGTAGGAGTAGTGCCTTCGGTTCCGTTCGGACCCGGGACGGACTTGTATGGACGAATGCTTTCGAGACATCGTCAGGTGGGTGATGGGCATTCTAAGGGATATGTTCTATAAAGGTAACGCTTAGCCTCAAGCCTCATCAACCGGGAAAGACTGAAAATCAGGGGTTATGCAGCAAGGCTTCGTGGGTCGCACCCACTGGAGAGTAAGGTCATCCCTGTCTAGATGTCCCTTTTATTTCGGCTTAGTAGTGCAGTTGCTGATCACAACCGTGGGGTGATTTTATTTGGAATTACCCAGTAAGGGGTAGTTCCGGCCTTGTGTTGCAGGGGACTTAGGGTGGGTCCTCGGTACGCTGATCTAGACCAGGTACTGTGACAGGTAGTACCCCAGTGCCTAGTCATTGATGGAAATCCATTCTCCCTACGCGCCTTTTACGAGTTTTGTTTGTATTACCCACTTTGTGGCTAGTATGTTGGAATTTAATGAATGTAACAATTTCGGCTATTTTATAAGTATTTGTATATAGACCCTATTATAATATCAGAGGATTTCTATAAAAGTGTTTTGGCTATCGTAAGGTAAAAACCCGACATGTTTATTTGTGGCGTGGTCTTACGAGATGCCTTTGATTTTCAAAGGATTTTTTGAAACTTTAATAATCAGTTTGGATGTATTTCTCTTACGCTTGTATTCCAGACTGACTCGGGTGTTATTTCATTATAATGCTCGGGTCAGACCGAGTATTATACGCCCAGGTTAGGTAGCTATGGAGCAGGTGAGGAGCTGAAGTCGAGACATATTCTTCGTACTTGTTTATATCCGTTGTTGTGTTGATTGATGTTGTCAAGCATGTTTTGATGTTGGTTGTAGTGATATACTCTGATGATGTAGTGTATAAAACAGATATATTTTTCCTTTGTGTAAAGATATGTTCTTATATATTATATTTTATTCCGCTGCGACTGTGAGATTCTGATTTTGGTTTAGTTCTTTCTTCTTCTATCTACTTTCTTATTCCTCTACAATCTGTCTTTCCGGCGTTCGATCGTCGGCGTATCATACTGTTGAGTATTTCGTGTCGATCTTCGAGAGTCGAGAAGGGCGGTGTAACGACCCTGAATTTTGAACAAATTAAATTGAGAATATTTAATTAATTTTAAATATTTGAACGATGATTTAATTTGAATTCCCGATATAAGTTTAAAATTGGTGATTAAATTATAAAATTTAATCTATTAAATGCTGAATAAAGATTTGAATCTTCAATTTAAAGTTGAAGAAAATATTTCGAAAGCTTTTAAAATTCGTATTGATATTACTGAAGATAATTGAAACTTCAGAATTGAGATTGGAAACGATCTGTTCAGTTTTGAGAATTATCGTTCGAATCGACATTTAAAAATAGCGTTCCGAGGCACAGTCTCGGAATTCGACGAAACCAGTTCCATTGGGTCCGTAATATTGAATTTTTACCGGATTTCAAATTTTGTAATTTTCAGAGCTATTGTGTGATCGTACGAGATAAAAACGTCTGGACAATAATTAACCGATTTAATTTAAATATAAAATTTATACACTCAAATCAACACACCCTATTATCTGATTTCCGTCGACCTAGTTGCCTCCTCTCGTACAAGACAACATTATTTCGTTCTCCCCTCTTCCTTATCTGTTCAAAATAATTCAAACAATTCGTTCCTCAGTTCAAAATCCTCTGAGATAAAACAATGGCCTTCAGTTGAAACAATTCGTTCAAAACCCAGTCGAAATATTATAAACGAAATTCTTTCGTTCGATATTTTCAAACTAGGATTCAAATCGCGTTCCTCTTCCATTCGTTTCACGCGAAATCAAAGCCTTATATCCCCTCTTCTCCGATTAATCTAAAGGCCAGATCGATACGTGGGTTTGGCCAGGGGCTCGAGTGGGTCGGCGACGGCGAACTAACAACAAAGAGGAGATGCGGCGGCATCATTTTTGAAGCTGGGCGGCATGGGAAGTCAAGCAGGCGCTCGCGATGCGTGAAGTCGAGGTAGCGAAGCTCGCGATGGAAGAATGGGGACCCCAGTTTGTCGCGATGGGCTGCGATGTCGAGCGTGAGGTAGGGGATGGCGAGTTCGATGGTGGCAATCGCGAGGCTCGAGAAAACTGGTTTGGGCACGCACGCGAGGGGTTTCGCGACTCAGACGAGGTGTAATGGCGGTCGCGATCGATTGCAGTAGGCAGATAGGTATATTTTTATTTTGCTTAATTTATATGTTTATATATTCACAGAGAATATTTTTCTGTTTATATAACACAATTTTAACAGAAAAATATAGATTGATTTGTAGAAAATGTATTGACAGTAAAGGATAATGTAATTCTGTACTAGATTTATAAATGTATATTTTAAATTTACCAAATTTATTTAAAGGATAATTTGTTAAAATAAATAAATTAAAAGAAATTGGACTAAAATATAATCATTGGTTAAATTTGATTATCAAATAGAAAACTGTTTAAAAAATTTAAAAGTGTTATTTTCAAATAAAATCACGGGTTAATTAAAAGTACTCAAATATTAATCAATTGTGTATAATTGTTTATACAAGGTTAAAAATCAAGAAGAAATGGTCAAAATGGAAATGGATGGCAAATTTAAATCTAAGGTGAGATCTTTTTCTCACTCGATTGAAAAGTGGATTTTACAGTTATTGATTTGATTGATTGACTGTTTGGATATGATATTAGATAGAGTAGGATATATATCTATATATAGCAATATATACATATTGGCATATGTATATATTGGATTGATGATTTCCCGCCTCGTATAGCGGATGAGACCCTATTGCGCCGTTAGTAAGCGGATTTATAAAAAACCCATATACCGCGATAATTCCGTACTGGAGCGGAATTGGTATTGTGCTAACATCTGTGGATGCAGGGAAACAGGTTGGAGGGATCCAACTGGATTCCTCACCAGTAGTTATTTATTTACAGATATTTTGATATATTCTGCTATCATATGATGATATATGATATTGACTGTTGTGATGGACTAATCGATGCTGTTGCATCATCGGGTTCAGTTTTGAAATGTAAAAATAACGACTTTTATTTTAAAGGGGGTTTTAAAGTGATTTGTAGAAATATACGTTTCATTGAAATTTTTGAATTGGTTTATTTTAAATAAATAAATGTTAAAATTTTAATGTTAGTAAATTTGTGATTTTTGTGAAATACGACAAAAATGTTATTTTTGAAATAAATAATTGATAAAGATTATGAAATAGTTTAAATTGGAATTGTTGAAGTATTTTAAACAATTCATATAAAAAGATTTATAAAAATTGATATTTTTATAAATTAAGAATATTGGAATTTTGAAATGAGTTTTATTAAGTGTTAAAGTCAAATAAAAATGGATTCCATAAGTGGATAGAAATTTATAGATTTATAAATTGTGAAGTTATTAAATGAATAGATTTTGACATTTAGATGAGAAATGAATAGATGTTGTAAATAAATGAATTATAAGTTCTTAACTTATAATATAGACTTCCGGTATATAATTGAGATATATAAGTTGAATTGGATAACTTAGAAATCGAAGTTTTATAAATAGAAATGGGATTTATAAACATTGTTTTATAAATTTAAAATCAATAGAATTTGATAAATTAACATTGAAGTTATTAAAGGAGATATATTCGTGATTTTGAACAGCGAATTATCCTTTTAAGTTAAATGTGTAGAAATTGTTAAAATTGGGATAGTAATTATATTCACGATTTTGGACAGTGAATATATATTATTGAATAAAATCAATATATTTTGGGGAAAGGAATATTGTTAAATGAAGTTGTTTTAAAAGATGTTTTAAAACGTGTTAAGTATCGAAACATAGATTTCAACAATTATTGTTGAAATAGACGTTTCGAAAAAAAATAAGGAAATGGTGGACTATAACACTGTTGTTATAGTAAATGATTTCCGAAAGGAAATGTTTTGATGTAGTATTGGGATTTATATATCTATCTAAATCCGAATCCCTATACTAGTGATTTCGAGTCGTCGTAACGATGTTTTACGCAACATTCGTTTTGACTCAAATAGATGTTGAAATTTATGATTTCCTTAAAGAATGAATATATACTTAATTTGATTTAAGTATATCGAATATTTTCTAAGTGTTGAAAACAAATGATTTGTGAATTACTTATTTTTAAAATAAGTATGGAAATGCTTTTCCAATATGAAGTGAACTGTTTAGAGATTTTATCTTTTAAAGATAAATTGAAAAGTGAATATTTGAAAATTTATTTTCAAACGGTTAAGTGTGGAAATAATATATCTAGTAAAGATATTTTGGAAGATAAAATTATTTGGAAAATTATTTGGAATCTGATGATGTCGCGCATCTTTATTGATAGTTAAATAACCGACTATCAATAATTACCTTTAGATAGGTATTTGTTGTGAATTGGATGAAATTGAATGCCACACTTATTTTTGAATTTACGCTCACTATTCGGGTTAGCCGGGAAAGGACCATGGGGTCGTATAACCCATTCCGAATATGTGATACGTCGTTATGAATCGCATTTGAAGACCGGTGTTGAAGACCGGATATTTTTGAAAACGGAAGGATTACCGTCGAGTTACTCTACATCGACTGATCTTCGATTTAGAGGTTTTATCACCCTTAGTGACGGTAAGTCCAGACGTGATTAGAAATTTATCCGGATGTGGAAGGGCTTCGTGAGAAGTGCCTTCGGTTCTGTTCGATCCCGGAACAGACTTGTATGGATTGTGAGTCTGACGTTACAATTTGAGATATAAAGCTGATTTCTTTCAAATACATTTCTGTTGGTGGCGGAGAATTTATTCTCTTAGCTTAACACCCTTCTCTGAGACGTACGAGCTCAGAGGTTATGTAGTTGAAATTTATCAGCGATATACCCCAATTTGGTAACGTGGCATACTGAGTGTTGCTGTGAAATGATCAGTGTTTGATCATTTGTGATATGATCATTTGTTTGATCTTATATCTTTGTGATCATAGGTTGATCATTTTGTTTGACCCGAAGCAGGGCTTTTGTTGAGAAAGCGTAGCTTTGTGGACGAGACTTCGTCGAGCCTCACACCCCGGAAATGGTCGAAACAGGAAGAATGCAGCAAGGTTCTAGGGAGTATCGCCCCTTAGTGTATGTCATTCCTTCTGGATAAAGGTGGTATCATGGTATGGAGCCCAGATACTTAACCTCTGTGGTTACTGCATTATTTTTTCTATGTGGTTTGTTGCGAATCGGGGATCCTCGGGAAGATCGGTGACGATCGGGGGATGGCATACGCGTGTCAGTAGTTACCTATTTTTGCAGAGGTAACCCGGCCTTGTGTTGGCAGAGATCCGGTTAGGTTCTCGGGTCGTCTATTCCAGGGACGTACCCATCGTGGAAAAGGAAGTTCCTTAGCCTGACCATTTGTTGGAAATCCAAAGAAACAATACGCGACTTGTACGGTTTTAGTTGTATTACCTGCTATGGAATGTGGCGGTAACCTGCTATTGAACATAGTAGCTATAGTAGGCATAAGTGCGGAATGCCTATGCTGGCTAAGATTAATATTATACTTTCGAAATGTTTTCTACACTATGCACTAATAATAATATCAAAAATGATTTGATTTTGGCGTAGTAAGCATCTTTGACTATCATAAGAAGAAATCTCCTCCAATTCTGCGTTTGCATTGTGTGTGTGGCGGGAGGTCTTATGGTAGTTTCATTTTCCAAAAGCATTGCGAATTGACTTTAAAAATTATTTTGTTGTTATAAAGAATAACTGTTTTACGATCTCACACCAGTCACCATGACTGACTCGGAGTTTATTGTTCCCTTCTAAACTCTGGGTGCCCACCAATTTCCACACGGGCAGTCTAGAGTTAGATTATCAGGATATTCTGGATATTCTGGAGCTTGGAGATAAGCTGGATGACGAGACGTAGTATTTGTATCTGATAGTGTTTATTCCGCTGTGTATTCTGTATGAGGACGTGACAAAGTGGTATCAGAGCATATGGTTAAGCGACAACCCTGCTCTGTTGGGTGTTACTCATTAGAGATAGAGTCAGTAGTACTCTAGAATGAGTTGAGTGTAATAATAGATATGAGCGCGTATTTGTTAGTGAATATATAAAAATTGTTTTATATTGTGATGATTGATTTATTGAGTGGTATATGGATTCTGGTCAATACGAGTAATTAACGATCATTGATAGGGATCTCTAAACACTCGAATAGAACAATTCGGCATAGTATTGTTTTAAATAGGGTAAATGAAATAATTTTACCCAAAGCTATTTTTGTATAGAAAAGAAACGATTTCTATGAATTACTATAGTATATGGTTGCATGGTTGCTAGAAATGATAACATTAAACTATTATCATTGAAATTAAATGAGAAATTGGAATTATAACTCCAAAGTTAAAATAAATTCACATACGAATGAAATTTAAGATATAAATTATAAATGTGAATTGTAAATTGAAACGGAATTCCAGAGAAGTATTTGGAAATGTTTTGAAAAGAATCTGAAAATTTTGGAGATTTGAAAAGTTTAAATCCTTTTTGATTTGAAAATGAATTTCAAAGGTTTTGAAAAATGTTTTGAAGAGATGAAAAGCTCTAAACTCTTTTCGGTCGCTGGAAAATAACTTCGGTAATGACTGCAGCATCACTGATGTTCATTTTCGGGTTTCCGGAAGAGGAATTGCTGCCAAATTGTTTTAAATGGAAAGTGTTTGGAAAATTTGGGTTTTTGTTTTGGAAATTCAAATGGAATTTGAATTGTTTTCAAAATGGTTTTGAGAATGTTATTAAGACTCTGGAATGCTATATAAAAGTATTTATGAGAATAATAAATGAGTTGATAACTTATACAAAGTTGTTGTGAATTTAGATTGAATAAATTTAACTTAAGGAATTTTAAGTTGAATTAAAGTAAGTATAAGTTATATAACTTATAAAATGAGAAATAAAATAATAACCAAAGATTTGAAAATAAATTCATTTAACAAATGAGAATTATTAATATGAATTAAGAATATAAAGAGATGAATTCACATATGAATGAAATTGTAAATATGAATTTGTAAGTGAATAGAACTAGAATTGAATTTGATTTATGATGTATGAAATTGAATGTTAAAATTCATTTTTTTGAATTTGTAAGTGAATAAGACTGCATTGAAATTGATTTGTGAAAACGAGTGAAGTATTAAACTAAAATTTGTAAGTAAAGCTAAGTGAATATTAACCGAATGAATAAGTTTGAAACGAATTAAATTCAATGATTATAAAAGAAAGGTAAATTGAATTCGAATTGGAAATCCAGTTTGATATAAGTAATTGTAAACCAAACTAGTGAATTGTAAATAAATTTTGGAACGAATAAAAGTGAATAAAACTGGAATCGAAGACGAATGAATTAGTAATTGGAACTAATTTAAGATAGTGCAGTTGTAAATGACAGATAATTGATAAAATTCAATATTTCAGAATTGAAAGTAAATTGAATTAAAATTTAGTTGAAATGGTAAACTAAATACAAATGAATGGGAAATATGAAATTGAAAATGAATGAATAATTTGCAATTGTAAATGAAATTGAAGACAAATTTGAAATTGTAAGTGAATTGGAATTTGTAATGAGTTAGTAATTGAAACTAAGCTAAAAGAGCAATTATGAATGAAAGTTGTTTGGTTAATAGAATAAACCGAATGAAAATATGAAATGCAAATTTAATTGAATGGAATCAATTGCAAATGAAGTAGAATTAAAATAAATTGAATTTGTATCAATTTGAATTAGTTATAAACTAGAATGGATATGAATTCATTTTGTTTAAAAACGAATGTAACTTCAACCGTAAATATATAAGCATATATTGAAAATTTTGTAATAGAATTTGCAAAATGATTTGAATGCTGTAACTAGATATTATGGCTAGTAGGATATACAGGTGTATAAAGGGATTGGAAAATTTATTTCACAGATAATTCGAATTGCTCGAAAAGGTACGTATTTGAATTATAATATGAGTTTTTGATGATTTCTCTCTAGCCGCTTGGCTTTTTCTTTTTCTTTTTGAAATCTGAGAGTCCGTAGGGACGTTTTGTAGTCGTGCCGTATTAGCCGCGCAAAGGAGACGCTGGCGAAATTTTTCAGGAATTTAGGGCGTTAGAAAATTTTTGAGAAATTTTGAAAGTTTAAAATTTGAATTTAAACTTGAATTTGAATTGAGAAGTTAAACAATGTTGTTTGAAACTCATGATTGAAGTTAGAAATTTAGTTGAATAATAACGAATCTTTAGTAGAAAGATTTGTTTTGATAAAATCGATAAAACTATTAGATTGTGGAAAATAGTAGACGAGTTAAGGACCTTTCTTCCTGACTTGTAATTTCGAGGACGAAATTCTTTTAAGGGGGGAAGTCTGTAACGACCCTGAATTTTGAACAAATTAAATTGAGAATATTTAATTAATTTTAAATATTTGAACGATGATTTAATTTGAATTCCCGATATAAGTTTAAAATTGGTGATTAAATTATAAAATTTAATCTATTAAATGCTGAATAAAGATTTGAATCTTCAATTTAAAGTTGAAGAAAATATTTCGAAAGCTTTTAAAATTCGTATTGATATTACTGAAGATAATTGAAACTTCAGAATTGAGATTGGAAACGATCTGTTCAGTTTTGAGAATTATCGTTCGAATCGACATTTAAAAATAGCGTTCCGAGGCACAGTCTCGGAATTCGACGAAACCAGTTCCATTGGGTCCGTAATATTGAATTTTTACCGGATTTCAAATTTTGTAATTTTCAGAGCTATTGTGTGATCGTACGAGATAAAAACGTCTGGACAATAATTAACCGATTTAATTTAAATATAAAATTTATACACTCAAATCAACACACCCTATTATCTGATTTCCGTCGACCTAGTTGCCTCCTCTCGTACAAGACAACATTATTTCGTTCTCCCCTCTTCCTTATCTGTTCAAAATAATTCAAACAATTCGTTCCTCAGTTCAAAATCCTCTGAGATAAAACAATGGCCTTCAGTTGAAACAATTCGTTCAAAACCCAGTCGAAATATTATAAACG
This sequence comes from Allium fistulosum, assembly GCA_030737815.1. Lineage (NCBI taxonomy): Eukaryota > Viridiplantae > Streptophyta > Magnoliopsida > Asparagales > Amaryllidaceae > Allium > Allium fistulosum. The sequence continues at coordinate 1,122,832,691 of CM060902.1, read as the reverse complement.
AAATTCTTTCGTTCGATATTTTCAAACTAGGATTCAAATCGCGTTCCTCTTCCATTCGTTTCACGCGAAATCAAAGCCTTATATCCCCTCTTCTCCGATTAATCTAAAGGCCAGATCGATACGTGGGTTTGGCCAAGGGCTCGAGTGGGTCGGCGACGGCGAACTAACAACAAAGAGGAGATGCGGCAGCATCATTTTTGAAGCTGGGCGGCATGGGAAGTCAAGCAGGCGCTCGCGATGCGTGAAGTCGAGGTAGCGAAGCTCGCGATGGAAGAATGGGGACCCCAGTTTGTCGCGATGGGCTGCGATGTCGAGCGTGAGGTAGGGGATGGCGAGTTCGATGGTGGCAATCGCGAGGCTCGAGAAAACTGGTTTGGGCACGCACGCGAGGGGTTTCGCGACTCAGACGAGGTGTAATGGCGGTCGCGATCGATTGCAGTAGGCAGATAGGTATATTTTTATTTTGCTTAATTTATATGTTTATATATTCACAGAGAATATTTTTCTGTTTATATAACACAATTTTAACAGAAAAATATAGATTGATTTGTAGAAAATGTATTGACAGTAAAGGATAATGTAATTCTGTACTAGATTTATAAATGTATATTTTAAATTTACCAAATTTATTTAAAGGATAATTTGTTAAAATAAATAAATTAAAAGAAATTGGACTAAAATATAATCATTGGTTAAATTTGATTATCAAATAGAAAACTGTTTAAAAAATTTAAAAGTGTTATTTTCAAATAAAATCACGGGTTAATTAAAAGTACTCAAATATTAATCAATTGTGTATAATTGTTTATACAAGGTTAAAAATCAAGAAGAAATGGTCAAAATGGAAATGGATGGCAAATTTAAATCTAAGGTGAGATCTTTTTCTCACTCGATTGAAAAGTGGATTTTACAGTTATTGATTTGATTGATTGACTGTTTGGATATGATATTAGATAGAGTAGGATATATATCTATATATAGCAATATATACATATTGGCATATGTATATATTGGATTGATGATTTCCCGCCTCGTATAGCGGATGAGACCCTATTGCGCCGTTAGTAAGCGGATTTATAAAAAACCCATATACCGCGATAATTCCGTACTGGAGCGGAATTGGTATTGTGCTAACATCTGTGGATGCAGGGAAACAGGTTGGAGGGATCCAACTGGATTCCTCACCAGTAGTTATTTATTTACAGATATTTTGATATATTCTGCTATCATATGATGATATATGATATTGACTGTTGTGATGGACTAATCGATGCTGTTGCATCATCGGGTTCAGTTTTGAAATGTAAAAATAACGACTTTTATTTTAAAGGGGGTTTTAAAGTGATTTGTAGAAATATACGTTTCATTGAAATTTTTGAATTGGTTTATTTTAAATAAATAAATGTTAAAATTTTAATGTTAGTAAATTTGTGATTTTTGTGAAATACGACAAAAATGTTATTTTTGAAATAAATAATTGATAAAGATTATGAAATAGTTTAAATTGGAATTGTTGAAGTATTTTAAACAATTCATATAAAAAGATTTATAAAAATTGATATTTTTATAAATTAAGAATATTGGAATTTTGAAATGAGTTTTATTAAGTGTTAAAGTCAAATAAAAATGGATTCCATAAGTGGATAGAAATTTATAGATTTATAAATTGTGAAGTTATTAAATGAATAGATTTTGACATTTAGATGAGAAATGAATAGATGTTGTAAATAAATGAATTATAAGTTCTTAACTTATAATATAGACTTCCGGTATATAATTGAGATATATAAGTTGAATTGGATAACTTAGAAATCGAAGTTTTATAAATAGAAATGGGATTTATAAACATTGTTTTATAAATTTAAAATCAATAGAATTTGATAAATTAACATTGAAGTTATTAAAGGAGATATATTCGTGATTTTGAACAGCGAATTATCCTTTTAAGTTAAATGTGTAGAAATTGTTAAAATTGGGATAGTAATTATATTCACGATTTTGGACAGTGAATATATATTATTGAATAAAATCAATATATTTTGGGGAAAGGAATATTGTTAAATGAAGTTGTTTTAAAAGATGTTTTAAAACGTGTTAAGTATCGAAACATAGATTTCAACAATTATTGTTGAAATAGACGTTTCGAAAAAAAATAAGGAAATGGTGGACTATAACACTGTTGTTATAGTAAATGATTTCCGAAAGGAAATGTTTTGATGTAGTATTGGGATTTATATATCTATCTAAATCCGAATCCCTATACAAGTGATTTCGAGTCGTTGTAACGATGTTTTACGCAACATTCGTTTTGACTCAAATAGATGTTGAAATTTATGATTTCCTTAAAGAATGAATATATACTTAATTTGATTTAAGTATATCGAATATTTTCTAAGTGTTGAAAACAAATGATTTGTGAATTACTTATTTTTAAAATAAGTATGGAAATGCTTTTCCAATATGAAGTGAACTGTTTAGAGATTTTATCTTTTAAAGATAAATTGAAAAGTGAATATTTGAAAATTTGTTTTCAAACGGTTAAGTGTGGAAATAATATATCTAGTAAAGATATTTTGGAAGATAAAATAATTTGGAAAATTATTTGGAATCTGATGATGTCGCGCATCTTTATTGATAGTTAAATAACCGACTATCAATAATTACCTTTAGATAGGTATTTGTTGTGAATTGGATGAAATTGAATGCCACACTTATTTTTGAATTTACGCTCACTATTCGGGTTAGCCGGGAAAGGACCATGGGGTCGTATAACCCATTCCGAATATGTGATACGTCGTTATGAATCGCATTTGAAGACCGGTGTTGAAGACCGGATATTTTTGAAAACGGAAGGATTACCGTCGAGTTACTCTACATCGACTGATCTTCGATTTAGAGGTTTTATCACCCTTAGTGACGGGAAGTCCAGACGTGATTAGAAATTTATCCGGATGTGCAAGGGCTTCGTGAGAAGTGCCTTCGGTTCTGTTCGATCCCGGAACAGACTTGTATGGATTGTGAGTCTGACGTTACAATTTGAGATATAAAGCTGATTTCTTTCAAATACATTTCTGTTGGTGGCGGAGAATTTATTCTCTTAGCTTAACACCCTTCTCTGAGACGTACGAGCTCAGAGGTTATGTAGTTGAAATTTATCAGCGATATACCCCAATTTGGTAACGTGGCATACTGAGTGTTGCTGCGAAATGATCAGTGTTTGATCATTTGTGATATGATCATTTGTTTGATCTTATATCTTTGTGATCATAGGTTGATCATTTTGTTTGACCCGAAGCAGGGCTTTTGTTGAGAAAGCATAGCTTTGTGGACGAGACTTCGTCGAGCCTCACACCCCAGAAATGGTCGAAACAGGAAGAATGCAGCAAGGTTCTAGGGAGTAGCGCCCCTTAGTGTATGTCATTCCTTCTGGATAAAGGTGGTATCATGGTATGGAGCCCAGATACTTAACCTCTGTGGTTACTGCATTATTTTTTCTATGTGGTTTGTTGCGAATCGGGGATCCTCGGGAAGATCGGTGACGATCGGGGGATGGCATACGCGTGTCAGTAGTTACCTATTTTTGCAGAGGTAACCCGGCCTTGTGTTGGCAGAGATCCGGTTAGGTTCTCGGGTCGTCTATTCCAGGGACGTACCCATCGTGGAAAAGGAAGTTCCTTAGCCTGACCATTTGTTGGAAATCCAAAGAAACAATACGCGACTTGTACGGTTTTAGTTGTATTACCTGCTATGGAATGTGGCGGTAACCTGCTATTGAACATAGTAGCTATAGTAGGCATAAGTGCGGAATGCCTATGCTGGCTAAGATTAATATTATACTTTCGAAATGTTTTCTACACTATGCACTAATAATAATATCAAAAATGATTTGATTTTGGCGTAGTAAGCATCTTTGACTATCATAAGAAGAAATCTCCTCCAATTCTGCGTTTGCATTGTGTGTGTGGCGGGAGGTCTTATGGTAGTTTCATTTTCCAAAAGCATTGCGAATTGACTTTAAAAATTATTTTGTTGTTATAAAGAATAACTGTTTTACGATCTCACACCAGTCACCATGACTGACTCGGAGTTTATTGTTCCCTTCTAAACTCTGGGTGCCCACCAATTTCCACACGGGCAGTCTAGAGTTAGATTATCAGGATATTCTGGATATTCTGGAGCTTGGAGATAAGCTGGATGACGAGACGTAGTATTTGTATCTGATAGTGTTTATTCCGCTGTGTATTCTGTATGAGGACGTGACAGGCGGGTCGTCACATTGGATGACTGGACGTTTCCTTTTATATTGTTATAACTGCAAGTTCCCTATGGGTTGAAATGATATATACCCAAACGATCTATAGATTAGGGAAAAATCGTTATGGGTTGAAATGATAAACTCGAATGATTTTATGGATTTTAATATTAAATTCGGGATTGCGGTTTGAAATGATATATAACCGTAATATTTTAAATTGTGGATTGAAATGATAAATCTCCGTACCACTTGACCCTAGGGTAGGTAATTATATACGGACACCGGATTGGTTAAATTAAATGATTTTAAATCCTTGATTTCGAATCCAGTTAAATGATATTTTGAAATAAAATTTGATTTTATATAAATTGAATTATTATTGGAAAATCAAGTTTTATGTTGAAATGTGAATTGGGTTAAAGGAACCGCTTTAAGAAATTAACTTGAAGGTTTAAAGTTGAATTTTTAAGTATAAATGAAATTTATCAGAATTCAGCTATTGATTTGGTTTGAAATATAACTTTGAAATGTATTGAAATTGGGATAATTTAAAATTGATATTTCGAACGTGGATTGGAAAGAATTTGAATTGAAGATTCGAAATTGGGTTTTGTTGATTTGGAATTTGTAATGGTCCAGATATGTTGGAATAAATAAATGGTTAAATTGAAATTAATTTCAAACTCATATCTTAATATAAACTGTTTTAAAAATATATTATTTTAAAGACTTTAATTATTAATATTTTCAACTATTAAACTATTTTAACCTATTTTAAACCATTTAATTTATTTTAAAATAATTAACCCATTTTAACTTATTTTAAATCTAATTAATCTATTTTAAAGCAATTTAATATATTTTAATTATATTTAATCTATTTTTAAATTTATTTAACTATCTTAAATCAATTTAACAGTATCTTTAATCTATAACTAAACTATTTTAAAGTATTTTAACTATTTCTAACTATTTTAACTAATTATATTTGTTTAAAATATCTTCTAAATTTTCAGACTAAGTAGAGGGAAGTGTTTATATTCAAATTCACTGGTTTAAAAGCAAATACTGTTAAATTATGTTATAACCTAAGTTGGGATTTAATTGTTATGATTAATTGAATATGATGATTTCAGAGTGAGGATTTAACCTAATAGGAAATATGATTTTTGAAGGAAATTATGATTTCGGAAACGATATGAATTCAAAGGTGAACATGATTTCAAAGTGAATATGATTTTTGAAAGTGAATATGATTTTTGAAAGTGAATATAGTTTGGAAATGAATATGATTTCAAAAGAGATGATTTGAAACTGAATATGATATTTTGATATAAACTGTGAATTGACTTTTGAAATGTAAAAGAACCATCTGGTGTGAAATATGCGTTTGGTTGTTAAAGAGACCGGGATCGAATATTGTCATACTCTCTGCCAATACCGAAAACCACTTTAACAACTGTGTATGTGGTGGAGATTCCAGAAATGAAGTAGGATGGTTTGACGAACGATTTCTATATGAGGTATGACGTGACCCTGACTCCCGCGAGTTAACTTAGATGTGACTAAAACAGGAGCCACTCCAGGCCAAGTGAGGTCATTCCTCCTATCGGGCACTTTCCTTCGATACTATTCTGACTCTGTGATTGATTTGGTGGCCACCTTTTGATTTTGATTTGGGAGTGTGTCTGAGGTGGGTGGTAGTAGCTGCTATGCGTTACCACCAGTCTGGATACGCAATTGGAATATCTACCCTGGCATTGCCTCGAATGCTGTGTTCACATGCCCTAGAGCGCCTTCTACGAATTTGTTTTGTACCATACCTATGGAGTGCCCTCTGATAGCCCTCCAGTTTACGGGGGAGTTACGGTACTGTATAGACTATGGGAATATATAAAATGTGTTAAGAGGGATATGGGTAACGCCTTAACGCTATTTTAATACTTTTACTTTACTGTAGACATTTTATAATAGCGTATTGTACTATATAGTAGATAGTTTAACGGATCCTTAGGAGCGGTGAATCCCGAACATCTCTTAAGTTATTGCACTCATGTTAGACACTGGATAGGAGATGTCAAACCCCGTAAACATCTCTGATGCCGTCACACGTATATTTACCGTTGATTTAACTTACATAAGATCTTTTAGTTCTGATTCGAGTGTTTTGTCTTTTTATTCGCTCGGGTCAGCATGAGCATTTCAGGGTTGGAGACCTTATTTCTGGAGGACGAAGACGAAGATTTGTACTAGTATTATTTATTATGTTCTGCTGCATCATCTTGTTCCACTGTATTTATTTATTTATTTCCTGTATATGTAACTCTGATGTTTGTGTTGTAAAGAATAATCAAATTTATTTGTAAAACACCCTCATGAACTGTTATTTGATTATTATATTTTGTCATTCTGTTGTGATATTCTGTATTTGTTTTATTTCTTTCTCTTTTTCTTATTTACCCCATAACAATCTGCCCTTTTGAATGGTTTGAGTCTAGCATATGTGTTTGCTTAAAACGTCCAAAAAGGCAGGTCGTTACAGTTGGTATCAGAGCTTCGGTTTAGCGATAACCTTAGCTTTGTGGGGTCTGACTCATATTAAATAGGGTAGTAATACCCTAAAATGAGTCGCTGAGTGTATGTATATGTATATATATATATATGAGCGTATTTGTTAGTGTTATAAAAAGGTTTTTATATTGTGTTAATTTGTTCTGTTTTGTATTTATAAATTCTGATTGGTGCATAGGACGCTATGACATCGATAGGGATTTCTAAACACTTAATAGGGCAGACCGACACAATATTTGTTTTGAAATATATGTAAATGAAATAATTTTACCTATTGTATATTTTGTACATAAAATAATAACAATTTTATAAATGATATATTTGGTTGTAATATATTTATTTGTTAGGTAGTGAAATTTATAAATAGTGGTTGAAATGAGATTGTAAATAAAATAAATATAAATTGGGAAGTTTAGAACTTAAGTTCCGGGATTTTGAAAATTTCTTTCAAAGGATTTTGGAAAATAATATTAATATTATTAGAAAGTATTTTCCGATATAAATATATCAATGTGATTTGGAAGAAATGTTTAAAAGCATTTTTGAAAGGAAATAAGTTCTGTACTCCCTTCTCTGTCGCTGGAAAATAATTTCAGTGATAAGTGCACGCATCATCGACGTTCATTTTCAAGTTTCAAAGTGGAAAGACTGTTGTAGTAATTTTACTACACAATTGTTTTGATAAATTAATCTTGATTTTTAAATTCCAAATATGATTTGATATATAAAAGATATAGTTCTATATGTTATTACTTTAAATTAATTGAAATGAAACCCGGTTGTTTAGTCCTTAAACTTATATAAATTAGAAATTAGAATTATTGTAATGAAATGAAAATTTTACTAATTAGTAATTAGAACTTCTAAAAGGAAATAAGAAATTAAATGCTAAGTATAAATGAAGTATACAAGAAATCTGAAAATTGTAAACCGTAAATAAAAGGGATATGAAAATGAGAAATGGTAACCATTGAACATTTATTTACTAAAATGAAATAAGATAAACCTGTGTAACTTTCAATTACATTCTTAGAAACATATATATATATATATATATAACTTACCAGAATATTAAAAGTTGTAATGTTAAATGGGATATGTAATAGAATATTGTACAAGTAAAACTTAAGTAATGAAAATGTTCAGTGGAATTACTTTTATAAATAAGAACTTTGATATTATAGTGTTATAAACTTAAGTTATAATTTAAATGCTACTGATAGAAAAGTGAGTATTATTAATAAATGATTATAAACTTAAATAAATGTTTGAAGTTATCTATAATTTAAATAAGTGGAAAAAAGATGAATTCTGTAAGTAGATGATTATAAACTTAAGTTAATGATGGAAAACATTTACAATAAAATGAATACTATATTAAATTAAATGATTATAACTTCAGAAAAGTTGAAATGATTCAGAAAATAGATTTAATATTCAATGACACTATGTAGAGAAATGAATGTAAATAAAAAGAGTAAGAAACTTAAGTATGAACTTCTGCACTAATGAATATTAATATCTAATGGAAATCAAGTATATAAATTTATAAATGTAAACTAAACTACAATAAAATGTATGTAATACTTAAATAATAAATTCATTGATTATTATAAAGAATTGAATGAAAATAACTTATGTAAGATATAAGTATGAAGTAAAGAAATGAAATGACATTATATGGATAACTGAAAATGAATTTTTGTAAGTAACAAATGAGAATAATTGAAAATAAGCACTGAATGAATGAATGTGAATTTATTTACCAAGAAACCTATATAGTACTTTAAGAATTGATTTACATATGTCTAAATAATTATAAATGAGTAACATATGTGAGAAAATGTAAATAACATATGTAAATAAATGAATGTGAATGAATGAAATAGTCATTGTATGAATGACACTAAAGAAAGGTAAATAATATGAAAGGAAATTAATAAGAATAAACCTAAATAGTGTTTGGAATTTGTTGTTTGTTTTGGCTTATGGGTTGTTTGGGAAAGGATACTTCTAATTGTTTAGGAGGTAAGAATAATCTGCTGAGTTTTATCTAAAACTGTTGAGTAGATGGTATACTTAGTAGTTTATTTGTCATTCTATGTGATTTAAAGGTGTCTAAACCCGAACAAACCATTTGTTTTGCTTGATATGGATGAATGGTTTATTTCTTTGATCTCATGTGATGATGTATGCATGTTTGCAAGTAATTGTTGTTATGTTCCATTAAATTGTTTTGTTATTTATTGAAACAACTAAATTATTTCACTTTTATATAATTATTAACTCTTTTGGATTATATAAATGGAATACAGGTTTATGGAAGCAATAGCTACTACTCTTTGTTTCATAAAATAAGCGTTATTTGCCCGACAAATACGTACGCTCTCGGATTACGATTTTACAGCGATATTATATTGTTTTTCCCCCTGTTGGGATATATTATTTTGAAAATATGAAATATATTGTTATTATTGATATTATTATTTCTCCTAGAGCCTCTCCGTACAAAGGAGACTCTGCCGAAATTTTCCGTAAATTTTGGACTTAGAAAATTTTTATGAAATGTTTCCAAACTTTATTAATTTGAGTATAAAAGGATTTAATTGTTATAAATTGATATATTTTATTTAAATTATCTAATTTTGTAAATTAATTTTTATAAATTTAATATTTTGAATAAAATATATTGATTACTTAATTCCTTCTTTTCCCTTCTTTTTCCTTTTCGGAGACGAAAAGTTTTGAGTGGGGGAGAGTGTAACGACCCGTAATTTTCGATAATTAAAATAGTTAATTTGATAAGATTTTTGTGATTAAATATTGGGAGAAATAAAAATTTGTAATTTATTAATGAAACAATAAACAGAATGAAATGTAACAATGTTAATTTAAACTAATTATTAACAAGTTTAATTGAAATTCCAATCAATTGGAATGATTTAAAGGTTATACTTGGTTATAAAGTGAATATATGGAAAAAATAAATGTAAATATTGAAATAACCAATGAAATAATAAATAGTTAATGGTAATTGAATAAAATTAGTGTTATGAAAGCAATTGTAACATTTGTTGGTAAGTAATAAACTTATAAATGTAATTAAAAGTAAATGGTAACAATTGTTATGAGTTACCTATTTATTTAGTTCGTTAGGTTTAATTTGAAATCAATTGAAAATTAATTCACCTAATTAGTGCAGTTAATGTAGGTTAAATTGATAATGGTAGAATGTTAATTCGATAAGATGTAACCAATGAAAATTTTATGCGTAATACGACAATTGATTAAATAAAAAGAATTGGAATCTAGTTTGACCAAATTATTGGAATTTAAATTATAATAAGTGAATTTATTACAATTAATTGTAATTAAAGATTACGTTAATGAAAAGTAAGATGAAAATGGTAAATATTAATGCAATAAAATATATAACAATGTTAACCATGTATGTAGAGAAATAATTGATTTAAATAAAAAGATTGAAACCAAATAAAATCAATTTATTGGAATTAAAATATAATTAATAAGATTAATGGCAGTTGAAATTGAACACTGTAATCATTGAAATAATTAACACTGAATTGATATGTAAACTTATTTTAATTTGTTATAAATATATCTGCAATCAAAACTAATGAAATTGGTTAGTTAATAAATATTGAATTAAAAAGTGAATTAATTAATTTAATATTAATTTAATTAATGTGAAAATAGCCATTTTGGCAATGGTCTCGAATTTCGACGAAACTAGTTTCATCGGATCCGTATCGGTGAATTATTATAGGATTTCAAGTTTCGTAGTGATCAGACTTGTCGTTTGATTGTACGGGCTCAAAACGCCTAGAAATCAATTTAATTAAATTCAATTGAAATTAATTTGAAATAAGCTGATTTTAACATAACTTCTCTATACGATAGAATTAGGACCTGAAACTTGTTCCACTGAGTTTAAAAATATTGAAAACGTCTATTTTGATATATGGGTTGATCCATTTTCGTTCCGGAGTCAGAACGGGCTTTTTGGGTCGTTTATCGTTCAACGTGTAAATCAATCTAGTCCATTCCTTCTGTTTTTAGCTTTGCCTATAAATAGCCTACTATAAACCCTAGTTATTTCTTATTCCTCCTTACTGTACGTACAGAAGTTTCTGTTGCTCCTCTTTCTCAATGGCTGAAAACCCTAAATTTTCCAATTCAATTTCAATTCAAAATTCAACTTCAAAATCAAATCTCTTCAAACTATATTATATTATATATTAATTCGAAGCTCTCGACGAGCGTAATCGACTAAGGCAATTCATTTTTCAATTCGGATCACCACGTGGCCAGAATTAGGCAAATTAACCTCGGTCGTTCATCACGCGTCGATCAACTTTGACCGATCGTCAAATTGATTTGGGGGTATTGTGGAGGGTGGTGTTGGGAGTCGATCTGAGGTGGTTGCATCACATATGGTGGCCGGAGGCGGTCGAAAATCGTTGATTAGGGTTCGAAATCGAGTGGCGGCCAGTGGCTTTTTGGGCGATCGCGACTTGGGGGATGGGGCCGCCTGGGGACGTCACATACCGAAATTTTCGACTTTCGAAAATTCAACATCGATACTCACTTTATCGACTGCCGAGCAATCGAGTGCCGGAAACTCCAGTAGTGAGGGTTTTAGAAAGAAGAAAAAGAGAATAGAGAAGAACAACAACACGAAAGAACAACAGAACAGAAAAACAATATCAGAATCTTACACATCGCAGCGGAATAACATATAATAGATAATCAATAGTCTTTTAAAACAAAGAACTATATCAGTTTATACATACATCAATCATCAGAGTCAATACACAACAATGGACAGTTATATAACTTGTCCTCATACAGAATACACAGCGGAATAAATACTATCAGATACAAATACTACGTCTCGCCATCCAGCTTATCTCCAAAGCTCCAGAATATCCAGAATATCCTGATAATATAACTCTAGGCTGCCCGTGTGGAAATTGGTGGGCACCCAGAGTTTAGAAGGGAAACAATAAACTCCGAGTCAGTCATGGTGACTGGTGTGAGATCGTAAAACAGTTTACCTTTAAATTAAACAACAGAAATATTTTTTAAGTCAATTCGCAATGCTTTTGGAAAATGAAACTACCATAAGACCTCCCACCACACACACAATGCAAACTCAGACTTGGAGGAGATTTCTTCTTATGATAGTCAAAGATGCTTACTACGCAAAATCAAATCATTTTTGATATTATTATTAGTGCATAGTGGAAAACATTTCGAAAGTATAATATAAATCTTAGCCAGCATAGGTACCATTATATTATGCCCGCTATAGCTGCCTCCTGAGGAGACAGGTTATACAATTGAAATCGTAAAGGCTCGTATTGTTTCTTTGGATTTCCAACAAATGGTCAGGCTAAGGAACTTCCTATCCACGATGGGTACGTCCCTGGAATAGACGACCCGAGAACCTAACCGGATCTCTGCCAACACAAGGCCGGGTTACCTCTGCAAAAATAGGTAACTACTGACATGCGTATGCCATCCCCCGATCGTCACCGATCTTCCCGAGGATCCCCAATTCGCAACAACCACAAAGAAATAAATTTTGTAGCAACCACAGAGGTTAAGTATCTGGGCTCCATACCATGATACCACCTTTATCCAGAAGGAATGACATACACTAAGGGGCGCTACTCCCTAGAACCTTGCCGCATTCGTCCTGTTTCGACCATTTCCGGGGTGTGAGGCTCGACGAAGTCTCGTCCACAAAGCTACGCTTTCTCAAAAAGCCCTGCTTCGGGTCAAACAAAATGATCAACCTATGATCACAAAGATATAAGATCAAACAAATGATCATATCACAAATGATCAAACACTGATCATTTCACAGCAACACTCAGTATGCCACGTTACCAAATTGGGATATATTGCTGATGAATTTCAACTACATAACCTCTGAGCTCGTACGTCTCAGAGAAGGGTGTTAAGCTAAGAGAATAAATTCTCCGCCACCAACAGAAATGTATTTGAAAGAAATCAGCTTTATATCTCAAATTGTAACGTCAGACACACAATCCATACAAGTCTGTTCCGGGATCGAACAGAACCGAAGGCACTTCTCACGAAGCCCTTGCACATCCGGATAAATTTCTAATCACGTCCGGACTTCCCGTCACTAAGGGTGATAAAACCTCTAAATCGAAGATCAGTCGATGTAGAGTAACTCGACGGTAATCCTTCCGTTTTCAAAAATATCCGGTCTTCAACACCGGTCTTCGAATGCAATTCATAACGACGTATCACATATTCGGAATGGGTTATACGACCCCATGGTCCTTTCCCGGCTAACCCGAATAGTGAGCGATTATTTAAAAAACAAGTGTGGCATTCAAATTCATCCAATTCACAACAAATACCTATCTAAAGGTAATTATTGATAGTCGGTTATTTAACTATCAATAAAGATGCGCAACATCATCAGATTCCAAATAATTTTCCCAAATTATTTATTCTTCAAAAATATCTTTATAAGATATAAAATTTCCACACTTAACCATTTGAAAACAATTTCAAATATTCACTTTTCAATTTATCTTTAAAAGATAAAAACTCAAACAGTTCATTTCACATTGGAAAAGCATTTCCATACTTATTTAAAAATAAGTAATTCACAAATCATTTATTTTCAACACTTAGAAAATATTCGATATACTTAAAATCAAAATTAAGTATATATCTCATTCTTTAAGGAAATCATTCTTAAAACACATTTATTTGAGTCAAAACGAATGTTGCGTAAAACATCGTTACGACGACTCGAAATCACTAGTATAGGGATTCAGAATTAAGATAGATATATAAATCCCAATACTATATAAAATATTTCCTTTCGGAAATCATTTATTATAACAACAGTGTTATAGTCCACCATTTCCTTATTTTTCGAAAACGTCTATTTCAACAATAAATGTTGAAATCTATGATTTCGATAGTTCACACGTTTTAAAACACCTTTTAAAACAATTAACTTCATTTCATAATATCGCTTTCCCAAAACCCTATCCATTTTACTTAAAAATATATTCACTGTCCAAAATCGTGAATATACTTCACTAACCACATTTCAGTCTTTCCTACACATTTTATTTCAATAAAAATTCGCTATTTAAGATCGCGAATATATCTTCTTTAATATCCTTCTATATTTAATTTATCAAATCCAATTGATTTCGAATTTATAAAACAACGTTTATAAATTCTATTTTCTATTCTATAACAACTTCGATTTTTTTAAATTTCCTTTAATGACCCATTCAATTTTATAACTCAACGTATACATCAAAAATCCATATTATAAGTTAAATACTTATAATTTATTTATTTTAAAAGAAATCGTTCTTTTAAACTTTACAAACTGTAAATAAACCCATTTTAACATCATTTCCATTTTTAAATCCACATTCCCAAATATTCACTTTTAACCCCAAAATCAAATCCCAAATTGATTTCTAATTTTACTTCAATACCAAATCAATTTCAATATTCATTTCTAAATTAATTTCCCATCCCAAATCATTTTATATTGATTTTCTCTAAACTTGTTTCAATTTGCCAATTAAATTTATAATTGGACTTCCAACTTATTTCATTTTAAACAAATTCCTCTTAAAGAAAATAAATCCCTTTTATCTTTTTCCAACTATTTAGAAATCCAAATTTTAATTAAATTCTTCAATTTAAAATCACTATGATACGAAATTCATTTATTTAACGTTTTCACTTGATTCTGGAATTTATTCAATACGATTATAAAAATTTACTTTTAATACTTTAAAATTCCTTTCTTCAAAATTTCTTCAATTTCAAAAATTGATTCACTTAGAAATTTTCTACTTGAATTTCCAAAATTCAATTTCGTTTATCTTTGGAATCCAATGATGTCAAAACATCCATTCAGCTAAAATTTTAGCTTTCAACAATTTCCAGGCATCAATATGATCAATATAATCATTCACAGATTATCACATCACAGTAGAAATAAATTCAATCAATGTGAGGGGTCCAGTTGGATCCCTCCAACCTGTTTCCCTGCATCCAATGACGTTAGCACAATATCAATTCCGCTCCAGTACGGAATTATCGCGGTATATGGGTTTTATAAAAATCCGCTTACTAACGGCGCAATAGGGTCTCATCCGCTATACGAGGCGGGAAATCAATCAATCCAATATATACATATGCCAATATGTATATATTGCTATATATAATAGATATATCCTACTATATCTAATATCACATCCAAATAGCAATCATATCAGTCAAATCAATAACTGTAATACCCAATATATTTTTGAGTGAGAAAAATCTCACCTTTGCTTTTATTTGCCATCCATTTCCATTCCAGTTTGTTTTCTTGATTTATAAACCTTGTATAGACAATTTTATACAATCGATAAATATTCAGATAAAATCGAACTATTAAATTCCACTTGATAATTTAAATTAACTTGTGATTTTATCTTGACTAACAAATTCTTTTTAACAATTTGATTTAACAAAATTTAAATTGAAAACTAATCTTCTTTAATAAATTTTATTTAACTAAAAATTTTAAAACCAAATTTCCATAAATAAATCATTTCACTTAAAAATTTCCTTTTTCACTTAAAACCTTATATATATATATATCCATATAAATATCATCATCTTTTATATATTTATTTTCTGTTACTGTCTATCTATTTTATTTATTTTCTTCAAAAACTTATGTATATTAGATTTAAAACAGTTTGACTGTATATATGCTACCGTAAATATATATCTCTCTGTACATAATTTAAAACTCAACAGAAATTCATTAAACTTCAACATTAAATTGCAGAAACTAAAGAATACCTTACTACCATTTTCGATCGAACAAACACCACATCGCCAGTATCTGTCACCAGAACGCGACATCAAGAACGACGTTGAATCCTAATCCCCTTGTGCGGCCTCGACATCGTACTCGAGCTCGACGAATTTCTCCACCGCGAGCTCTTGCCATCACCGAAGTTTCCACTTGTTGACCATCCACCAAACCCAGTCGCGAGCTTCATCGCGAACGTCTCCAGTACCACACAATCGCGCGCGCCCAAACGCCATCGACAACCTCGTTGTCCACATTCGATCGCGCTCCCCCAGATCCTCAACGTCGCAGCTTCGCCTCGCCTTTACGATGCCGACGTGCCACAGTTCCCAAACCCTAGCCCTAAACGTGAATCCCCTCTGTCAAACGCACGCGTTCATGAGCCACAACACGATCGACATCAGCCACCTCCATCTATTTACAGTCTCGAGCTCGCCGATTCACTTGATTCCCAGTCGAGAGCGACTCGAACGAGTTGATTTTGGAGAGGAGGGGTTTCATGATTTTCTGATTTGAATGCGGTTTGGGTTTCGCTCGTTCGAACGAGAATTTATAAGGAAGTGGGCTACGGCCATTTTTTATTTTCATTTTCTCTCGTTCGATTGTGGATTGAACTGACGAAGGAAGAAAGTATTTACGATTTGAAGGAAGCACGCTCAGCACGATTTAGCCGTGATTTTAGGCGTAACCAAAGGAAGATAACAGTAAGGGAGGAATGGTGTTGACAAATTTTAAATTTAAATTAAATTAAATTAAAATCTAAACGCGTTTATACGTCGTATGCTCACATATCAACTCCAATTAATACGAAATTTGAAATCCGGTAATAACAAACTATTACGGACCTAATGAAACTGTTTTCGTCGAATTCCGAGACTGTGCCCCGGAACGCTGTATTTTAAATATCGATTCGAACGATATAATTTCAAACTGAACAATTCACTCCCAAATTCGATTCTGAAGCTTCTGTTATCTTCAGTAATATCAATACGAATTTTAAAAGCTTTCGAAATATTTTTCTTCAACTTTAAATTGAAGATACAAATTTTTTTTTTTATCCAACTTTCAATAGATTAAATTATATAATTTAATCGTCAGCTTCAAATTTAAATCGAGGATTCAAATTAAATCATCGTTCAAATATTTAAAATTAATTAAATATTCTCAATTTAATTTAGTCAAAATTCAGGGTCGTTACAGATTTCCCCCCTTAAAAGAATTTCGTCCTCGAAATTACAAGTTAGGAAAAGTGGTCCTTAACTCATCTATTATTCTTCAACATTCAATAGTTTTATCAATTTATCAAAACAAATCTTCCTACTAAAGATTCGTTATCATTCCAACTATCTTTCTAACTTCAATTATAGGTTTCAAACAACATTGCTTTACTTCAAAACTCAAATTTAAATTCAAATTTCAAATTTAAACTTTCAAAATTTCTCAAAAATTTTCTAACGCCCTAAATTTTCGAAAAATTTCGCCAGCATCTCCTTTGCGCGGCTGATACGGTACGACTACAAAACGTCCCTACGGACTCTCAGATTTCAAAAAGAAAAAGAAAAAGCCAAGCGGCTAGACAAGAAATCAGCAAAAACTCATATTATAATTCAAATACATACCTTTTTCGAGCAATTCAAATTATCTGTGAAATCAAATCCTGTAACGACCCCGAATTTTGATTAAGTTTAAATTAATAATTTATTGATTTTTGAATAAAATTTATGAGATAAATCGATATAAGGTGATGCGAGTTTCCCCGATATCCAAGTATATTTGTATAAATCGTTTAAAAATTTAAAAATATTGTATATATGATAATATATATCTGTATTTGAACATATCTGACTAAATTTGAAATAATAATATATATTTTGATTTGAATTTAAATTGTAAATAAATGGTTTTAAAAATAAATATATATGCATATAATTGGAAGAAACTATGGTTTGAAGTTACAGTAAAATAAACTTTATAAATATTAAACTTAAGTATAAATCAAATGTATAAAATATAATAATTAATAAGTAAATAAATGTAGTATTTAATAGTATAAATTTTAAAATAAAAGAGTAATAAATAAACAAGATATGCAGGTAGGTATAAATAGCAAAGTAAAGGAATATATGTAGACAAGAAAATGTGCAAATAAACTAAGTAGCATGTTTGTATAGTACAAAAGAAAGGAATGCAAGCTAAGAATGAAGACCTCCCAGCCTAACAAATATCTGCATAGAAAATCATGTTCGAATATGATATGCAGGTAAACTTGAGAACAATAAGAACCAAAACAAAGTAAAATTATATAAGTTGATAGCTTGCAAATGAAGCCAGGTATTATAAAAATATATATATATATATGATATGTACAAAATGAAGACATAAGTACAAACACCATTAAATGCTCTCAATCCTTACAGCATACAAAATTCATACGAATTGTATTTCAGCCTCCATTTCTTATGAAATATCTCTGACACTACATAAGAAAGAAAAAGAAAATATGCTCTGTTTATATTATAGCCTGTAAGCCACCTTTTCTTTATCATTTTCAATCTCATTCCCAGTTCGAACGAAAAAAATAAAATAAAATGAAACTCCATTAAAACTTAAAACAACATTCTACAATCATCAAGCAACTATAACAAGGTAGAGAGCAAGATGATTTGGCTAAAGGATCAAAGTGGGAACATTTACAGTTTTCAAGTTCAAACTGTTTACAAACAGTCTCTGTTCTTCCTTCTGAAGTAAGGTGAGAAAACTCTTAACCTTATATATATACGAATCTTGATATGCTTGTGATAAATACTTTGATGAGAATGAAATGTTAGAAATGTCTGTGTACATGAGAGTTTATGTCACTTTGTTAAACTCTATAGGCTTTCTGTTTTAAACCAGATAATAAGTGAGTAACTTCATATTTTAAAAATATTATAAGTTTTAAATTTAGTTGTATGATGAATTTCAGGAATTTGTGTTGTATGAAATATATGCATTTCATTTAATTTTGATAAGTTGAAGCTTGTATTTCTATCTGGATGTTGCTTCTGTTTTAAATTTTTAACAGTCTGGAAACTTCAAAATTTATGTTTGCTCAACCTATTTGTTTTTGGGACAAAATATATAAACAAAGTATGTTTAGGGAAGTACAAAGAGAATTTTTAAAATAAAGCTTATGCCAATAAGAATGAACTGCTCAGGAAAGAAACTCAAGACAGTAATACCCAATGGAAGTGGCAAATTCAAACATCATAAATTATCGATTCAAGTTTACAAACTGTTTTCTTGATCAAAATTAGGATTTTTAAAACTTGAATCATATTTTTTAGTGGTAAAATGAGTTGGCATTGCTGTGATGAACGGGAAATGAGTTTTGGTCAGAATGGGGTGGTCGGAAGCTCTGGGTTGGCCGGGGTTTCTCGAGGAGGTAGAGGGGTTTACAGGGTATCTGGGAAAATTATTGAATGGTGGATTAATGCAATTAGGCAGGGGCGATTTTGAATTAAAAAATTTTAACCTAGCTTTAACTATGGTGGAAAAATTGATCACTGTGAACAAAATGTTAGTTCGAGTGTTTCGAAATTTCTGGGGGTAGGAGTTTGGGAAATGTCGAAGTCGTTGCCGGAAGTGGAGGTTCGCAGATGGTCGGAGTGACGAGTGGTTGCCGTTGACAGTTTGAGAAGGAAGAGACATCGATTTCCAGGTTGGGTTCGAATGCCAGAATTCGATTCTCAGGGAAGTTCGAAGGTTGGATGATCGGAGTCTGACGTGAGGAGGTTCGTCGACTTGCCTCGATGGTCGGCAGGGGATCGGAGGCGAAGGTGGCTCGGTGTACGTGCACGTGCACGTTTTCGACTCTGTGTCTATTTTCTTTGAGGAAGACGAAGTTCTGTTGCTCGAGTTTTTGTGGAGTTCGACTCGTGAGTGTCTCGGGGGTTCTGGGGTTTAACTCGAGTTCGTACTCGAGAAATTTGGAGGGGATAGGCTACAGTTTTAAAACTGTGAAATTTATATAAGTTTGAAAATAAAATAAGGGAAGAGGGGAGAACGTGAATTACTCGAAGTGTTACTCGAGATTTATAGGGGAAGGCTCGGGTAGTTTTGTTTCAAGTTTTTAAACTGTAACCGTTGCACAGTTTAAAATGTTGATTTCTTTTTAAATTGAAACCAAGTTAAATCTGAGTCTAAAGGAATATTTAAATTCCAGATTTTTGAAGAAAGAAAGTTTATAATTTAAATACTTCAAATAAGTTTAAATATTTTGAATTTAAGGGGATTTGATTTAAAACCCCTTAATAACTAAGATTTGCTTAAATTTGTAATTTGAGGGTTTTTTAAAAAGGTTAGTTTTATAAAGAGATTTAAAGTCCAATTGATATTCGTTTTAAGCTTGAAATTTAAAGTGAATGTTCAAATGGAACTTAATAATGTTGAATTAAGCGAGTGTTTAAGAGAATGCGATAAATTAATGTGGTTAATTAAAGATAAATAAATATGAGTAATTAAAGGGTAGTTAATTACTTAATTAAGGATTTATTACTTGACGTAATGAATTAAAGGATAATTAATTGATTTAAAAGTTAATTAATTAATGATTAATTAACCAAGATTTGTAGTTTATTCATAAGTAAAAAAATCTGATTTGAATTAATCAGATAATTAACTGATCTTACTTATGGATGTTTGGATTTTAGTAAATGTTGAATTGTTTGATATCCCTGATATATGATGCTTTGTGATACATCCTGATTTATGATGTGATCTGTAATTTACTTATCTGCGATATATATCTGTTTCTGTGATATATTACTATGTGAATATGAAACCCTTGACCCATAGAACGACATTTGAATTTCGATGCGACAGGGAGTCGGATTCCAGTTGGTTATCCGAAACCCACATCGAATTGTAATCCTTGTGACTGATAAATTTATTTTATCTATGAATCTGTGAATGAAGATAAGCGTTGTGGATTATACCGCTTATCGATATTGATATATCTGTGATGATTGATGATGTTGCACTATTGTGTGAAACCCCTGGACTACACCTTTACACACACAAATATGGATTTCACGTGGAAATCGGTTAAGTCACAGATAATTTAAATTCAAGGTTTTTGAAATTGAAAATTTTAATTTCAATTGATTTTGAAATTGGAGATTGGGGTTTAATATGAAAAGCTTTTGAAATAGAATATTCAAAGATAAAAGTTATTTTGAATAACTTGATTAAGTTTTGAAAATTTGAATAATTTGATGGAAATTTGAATTCAAGTTTGAAATTGAATTCTATGATTTGAAACTAGGGATTAAAGATGCTGTACAAGTTATATATGGGTTAAACCATTTTAAAAGGTATTGATTTGAGAATTTGAATTTAATTCAAGGGTTTTAACTCGTGTAAATATAACTGGATTATTCCGAAACGAAAACTACTTGTTTTCAAATAATAATAGCTTTCATTTTAAGAAAGGATTTCCAAATTGTGTTAAACGATTTCAAGTTTGAAATAGAATTGAAATGTTTTGAAAACTATGAAATGAGTCTTTGATTTCAAAGACCGAACGAGTTAATCCAACTTGAAATAGAATTGAAATGTTTTGAAAACTATGAAATGAGTCTTTGATTTCAAAGACCGAACGAGTTAATCCAACTTGAAATAGAATTGAAATGTTTTGAAAACTATGAAATGAGTCTTTGATTTCAAAGACCGAACGAGTTAATCCAACTTGAAATAGAATTGTTTTGAAAGGCTATGAATGAATCTTGGAAACGAGTTTTGAAAGCTATAAGTTAAGTCTTGATTTAAAGATTTAACGAGTTAATTCAATTGAATTGGAAATCGATTTGAATTGTATGAATGAATCTTTGTGAACGGGGTAAACTTTGTGAATTAAATCTTTTGTTTAAAAGATTAAAAGTGTGGAAATTGTTTAAACCATTAAAGGTTTTTGAAATGAATCTTTTTGTTTAAAAGATTGGAAATGGTAATTTGTTTTACCATTCGAATGAAAAGTTTTAAGCTTTAAGCTGTGATTTAACTGAGACCCCAGTATCCATATGATTTTTTTTTAATTGCGCTCGTTATTCGGTTTAGCCGGGAAAGGACCTTTGTGTCGTATAACCCATTCCGAATAATGATACGACGTATATGGATAGCATTTGAAGACCGGTGGTGAAGACCGGATATTTTTGAAAACGGAAGGATTACCGTCGAGTTACTCTGCATCGGCTGATCCCCGATATAGAGGTTTTATCACCCTTAGTGACGGGAAGTCCGGACGTGATTGGAAATTATCCGGATTTGCAAGGGCTTCGTGAGAAGTGCCTTCGGTTCTGTTCGAACCCGGAACAGACTTGTATGGATGTGTGTCTGACATTACACTTTGAGATGTAAAGCTGGTTTCTATCAAATACATTTCTGTTGGTGGCGGAGAATTTATTCTCTTAGCTTAACACCCTTCTCTGAGACGTACGAGCTCAGAGGTTATGTAGTTGATGGTTACTAGTGATACATTCCCAATTTGGTAATGTGGCATACGAAGTGCTGCTGATCATTTGTTGATCGAAGCGTGGCTTTGTGAAAAAGCGTGGCTTTGTGAAAAAGCGTAGCTTTGTGGACGAGACTTCGTCGAGCCTCACAACCCGGTAATGGTCGAAACAGGAATGTTGTGGCAAAGGTTTGTAGGGGTAGCGCCCCTAGGGTATGTCATTTCCTTCTGGATAAAGGGTGGTATCATGGTATGGAGCCCAGATACTTAACTCGTGTGGACACGGTAATTTATTACTGTATGATGTTGCTTTGTTGGTTTTCGAGATCTCGGATAAAGGTCGGTAACGACCGGGGGATGACATGACTCGTGTGTTAGTTACCTAGTTACAGCTCAGTTAGAGCGTGAGGTAGCGTCGGCCTTTTGTTTGCGGAGATCCGGTTAGGTTCTCGGGGCGTCTTTCCAGAGGCGTTCTATTTCGGTAAGGAAGTTCCTTAGCCTGATCATTTGTTGGAAATCCAAAGAAACAATACGAACCCTGTACGGTTTTAGTTGTATTACCTGCTATGGAATGTGGCGGTAACCTGCTACTGAACGTAGTAGTTATAGTAGACATACAACAATGGTTGTATGTTGGCTAAGATTGATATTATATTTTCGAAATGTTTTTCGACACTATGCACTAATGATTATAATATCAAATGATTTTGCGTAGTAAGCATTTTTGACTATCATAAGAAGAAATCTCCTCCAATTCTGCGATTGCATTGTGTGTGTGGTGGGAGGTCTTATGGTAGTTTCATTTTCGAAAATCATTGCGGATTTCAATGTTTAAAAGCCTTTTGTGTTGTTTTAAAGATAAACTGTTTTTTTTGTTGCTCACACCAGTCCCATGACTGATCCGGAGTTTATTGTTCCTTTCCTAAACTCTGGGTGCTCATAATTTTCCACACGAGCAGTCTAGAGTTGGGTTTTCTCAGATATTCAGGTTGAGTGGATTATCTGGAGCTAGTTCAGTTCTTGGAGTTCATGGACTGACGTTGCTTATCTTGGAGCATTCTATTGGAGATATTCTATCCACTGCTGGTGTTATCTATTTTCTCTTCCGCTGTATCATTTTTGTTATCTCTGATATTGTTGTATCATATTGATATCATTGTTGTATATCATGCTGGATATTGTATTCATTGGAGTTGTATATGATATCATGTATTATTCTTTTCTTCCGCTGTGTTATTTACTTAATGTTGTTATAGCTCCGGCGAATCGGATTTGAACGGTCGAATCTGCGGCATTCTAGTACAATGTGAAGTACGGATGTTGATTTTCGAACGCGAAAACCCGAGTCGTTACAAATCCAATCCCTTTATACCTGTATATCTACTAGCCATGATATCTAGTTACAACATTCAAATCATTTTGCAAATTTGATTACAAAATTTTCAATATAAACTGCTTATATCATCTTTACTTCACTATTGAAGTTATATATCTATTTCATTCAATTTGAACTCTCATTCCAATTCATTTGTTACTACTCCAATTTATTTATTCAAATTCGGTTTCAACTTCATTTACTACCAAATTCAAAAGAAGTTTAACATTCAGTTTTAATCTCATTCACTTCATTCAATTAGCTTCACTTACCAATTTTTAGTTTAATAGTTCACTTTGTTTTCCACAAATCTAAATTCAATTCAGTCTTACTTACCAATTCAAAATGAAGTTTTACATTAAATTTCGTTTTCTTGCATTTGCTATTGCAAATTCATTTATTCATTCGTAATTTTATCCATTTTCAATTCGAATTCTCATTTCAATTGAATTTCAAATACTTGATAAGTCTTCGACTTATTTACAATTTGATTTATAAAGTCATTTGTACATTCATATTACTAATTTCATTCCTTTATGAATTTTATCTTCCAATATTTTTCTGGAACTTTATTTCAAACTATATATCACATTAATATTTCATATTCACAAATTCTATTCATATATGAATTCATTTCTTTTAAGTTAGATTTTTATTTAAACTTAAACTTTACAAGTTATCGACTTCATAATATTTCATAAACATTTTCATATAGCATTCCAGAGTTTTTTCAACATTTCAAAAATCATTTTTGAAAACAATTCAAATTATCCTTTGAATTTCTAAACAAATTTCAATTTTTTTCAAACAACTTCCGTTTTAAAACAACTTGGCAGCAATTCCTCTTCTGGAAACCCGAAAATGAACACCGGTGATGTCGCGATCATCATCGGAATTATTTTCCAGCGACCTAAAAGAGTTTAGAGCTTTTCATTCTTCCAAAATATTTTTCAAAACCTTTGAAATTCATTTTCAAATCAAAAACGATTTAACTTTCCAAATCTCCAAAATTTTCAAATTCTTTTCAAAACATTTCCAAAAACTTCTCTGGAATTCCGTTTCAAATTACAAATCACATTTATAATTACATTCTTAAATTTCATTTGTATATGGATTTATTTCTTAACTTTGGAGTTACGATTTCAATTTCTCATTTAATTTCAATGATAATAGATTAATATTATCACTTCTAACAACCATGCAACCATATACTATAGAAATTTATAGAAAAATCCTTTCTTTTATATCCAAAAATAGTTTTGGGTAAAATTATCTCATTTACCCTATTTAAAACAATACTGTGCCGAATTGTTCTATTCAAGTGTTTAGAAACCCCTTCGATACAGTTTTGCAAGACTGTGCCGACGAAGGTTCATATACCACTCAATAAACCAATCATCACAATACAAAACAATTTTATATTCACTAACAAATACGCGCTCATATCTATTATTACACTCACACTCATTCTAGAGTACTGCTGACTCTATCTCTAATGAGTAACACCCAACAGAGCAGGGTTGTCGCTTAACCATATGCTCTGATACCACTTTGTCACATACCGAAATTTTCGACTTTCGAAAATTCAACATCGATACTCACTTTATCAACTGCCGAGCAATCGAGTGCCGGAAACTCCAGTAGTGAGTGTTTTAGAAAGAAGAAAAAGAGAATAGAGAAGAACAACAACACGAAAGAACAACAGAACAGAAAAACAATATCAGAATCTTACACATCGCAGCGGAATAACATATAATAGATAATCAATAGTCTTTTAAAACAAAGAACTATATCAGTTTATACATACATCAATCATCAGAGTCAATACACAACAATGGACAGTTATATAACTTGTCCTCATACAGAATACACAGCGGAATAAATACTATCAGATACAAATACTACGTCTCGCCATCCATCTTATCTCCAAAGCTCCAGAATATCTAGAATATCCTGATAATATAACTCTAGGCTGCCCGTGTGGAAATTGGTGGGCACCCAGAGTTTAGAAGGGAAACAATAAACTCCGAGTCAGTCATGGTGACTGGTGTGAGATCGTAAAACAGTTTACCTTTAAATTAAACAACAGAAATATTTTTTTAAGTCAATTCGCAATGCTTTTGGAAAATGAAACTACCATAAGACCTCCCACCACACACACAATGCAAACGCAGACTTGGAGGAGATTTCTTCTTATGATAGTCAAAGATGCTTACTACGCAAAATCAAATCATTTTTGATATTATTATTAGTGCATAGTGGAAAACATTTCGAAAGTATAATATAAATCTTAGCCAGCATAGGTACCATTATATTATGCCCGCTATAGCTGCCTCCTGAGGAGACAGGTTATACAATTGAAATCGTAAAGGCTCGTATTGTTTCTTTGGATTTCCAACAAATGGTCAGGCTAAGGAACTTCCTATCCACGATGGGTACGTCCCTGGAATAGACGACCCGAGAACCTAACCGGATCTCTGCCAACACAAGGCCGGGTTACCTCTGCAAAAATAGGTAACTACTGACACGCGTATGCCATCCCCCGATCGTCACCGATCTTCCCGAGGATCCTCGATTCGCAACAACCACAAAGAAATAAATTTTGCAGCAACCACAGAGGTTAAGTATCTGGGCTCCATACCATGATACCACCTTTATCCAGAAGGAATGACATACACTAAGGGGCGCTACTCCCTAGAACCTTGCCGCATTCGTCCTGTTTCGACCATTTCCGGGGTGTGAGGCTCGACGAAGTCTCGTCCACAAAGCTACGCTTTCTCAAAAAGCCCTGCTTCGGGTCAAACAAAATGATCAACCTATGATCACAAAGATATAAGATCAAACAAATGATCATATCACAAATGATCAAACACTGATCATTTCACAGCAACACTCAGTATGCCACGTTACCAAATTGGGATATATTGCTGATGAATTTGAACTACATAACCTCTGAGCTCGTACATCTCAGAGAAGGGTGTTAAGCTAAGAGAATAAATTCTCCGCCACCAACGGAAATGTATTTGAAAGAAATCAGCTTTATATCTCAAATTGTAACGTCAGACACACAATCCATACAAGTCTGTTCCGGGATCGAACAGAACCGAAGGCACTTCTCACGAAGCCCTTGCACATCCGGATAAATTTCTAATCACGTCCGGACTTCACGTCACTAAGGGTGATAAAACCTCTAAATCGAAGATCAGTCGATGTAGAGTAACTCGACGGTAATCCTTCCGTTTTCAAAAATATCCGGTCTTCAACACCGGTCTTCGAATGCAATTCATAACGACGTATCACATATTCGGAATGGGTTATACGACCCCATGGTCCTTTCCCGGCTAACCCGAATAGTGAGCGATTATTTAAAAAACAAGTGTGGCATTCAAATTCATCCAATTCACAACAAATACCTATCTAAAGGTAATTATTGATAGTCGGTTATTTAACTATCAATAAAGATGCGCAACATCATCAGATTCCAAATAATTTTCCCAAATTATTTATTCTTCAAAAATATCTTTATAAGATATAAAATTTCCACACTTAACCATTTGAAAACAATTTCAAATATTCACTTTTCAATTTATCTTTAAAAGATAAAAACTCAAACAGTTCATTTCACATTGGAAAAGCATTTCCATACTTATTTAAAAATAAGTAATTCACAAATCATTTATTTTCAACACTTAGAAAATATTCGATATACTTAAAATCAATATTAAGTATATATCTCATTCTTTAAGGAAATCATTCTTAAAACACATTTATTTGAGTCAAAACGAATGTTGCGTAAAACATCGTTACGACAACTCGAAATCACTAGTATAGGGATTCAGAATTAAGATAGATATATAAATCCCAATACTATATAAAATATTTCCTTTCGGAAATCATTTATTATAACAACAGTGTTATAGTCCACCATTTCCTTATTTTTCGAAAACGTCTATTTCAACAATAAATGTTGAAATCTATGATTTCGATAGTTCACACGTTTTAAAACACCTTTTAAAACAATTAACTTCATTTCATAATATCGCTTTCCCAAAACCCTATCCATTTTACTTAAAAATATATTCACTGTCCAAAATCGTGAATATACTTCACTAACCACATTTCAGTCTTTCCTACACATTTTATTTCAATAAAAATTCGCTATTTAAGATCGCGAATATATCTTCTTTAATATCCTTCTATATTTAATTTATCAAATCCAATTGATTTCGAATTTATAAAACAACGTTTATAAATTCTATTTTCTATTCTATAACAACTTCGATTTTTTTAAATTTCCTTTAATGACCCATTCAATTTTATAACTCAACGTATACATCAAAAATCCATATTATAAGTTAAATACTTATAATTTATTTATTTTAAAAGAAATCGTTCTTTTAAACTTTACAAACTGTAAATAAACCCATTTTAACATCATTTCCATTTTTAAATCCACATTCCCAAATATTCACTTTTAACCCCAAAATCAAATCCCAAATTGATTTCTAATTTTACTTCAATACCAAATCAATTTCAATATTCATTTCTAAATTAATTTCCCATCCCAAATCATTTTATATTGATTTTCTCTAAACTTGTTTCAATTTGCCAATTAAATTTATAATTGGACTTCCAACTTATTTCATTTTAAACAAATTCCTCTTAAAGAAAATAAACCCCTTTTATCTTTTTCCAACTATTTAGAAATCCAAATTTCAATTAAATTCTTCAATCTAAAATCACTATGATACGAAATTCATTTATTTAACGTTTTCACTTGATTCTGGAATTTATTCAATACGATTATAAAAATTTACTTTTAATACTTTAAAATTCCTTTCTTCAAAATTTCTTCAATTTCAAAAATTGATTCACTTAGAAATTTTCTACTTGAATTTCCAAAATTCAATTTCGTTTATCTTTGGAATCCAATGATGTCAAAACATCCATTCAGCTAAAATTTTAGCTTTCAACAATTTCCAGGCATCAATATGATCAATATAATCATTCACAGATTATCACATCACAGTAGAAATAAATTCAATCAATGTGAGGGGTCCAGTTGGATCCCTCCAACCTGTTTCCCTGCATCCAAAGACGTTAGCACAATATCAATTCCGCTCCAGTACGGAATTATCGCGGTATATGGGTTTTATAAAAATCCGCTTACTAACGGCGCAATAGGGTCTCATCCGCTATACGAGGCGGGAAATCAATCAATCCAATATATACATATGCCAGTATGTATATATTGCTATATATAATAGATATATCCTACTATATCTAATATCACATCCAAATAGCAATCATATCAGTCAAATCAATAACTGTAATACCCAATATATTTTTGAGTGAGAAAAATCTCACCTTTGCTTTTATTTGCCATCCATTTCCATTCCAGTTTGTTTTCTTGATTTATAAACCTTGTATAGACAATTTTATACAATCGATAAATATTCAGATAAAATCGAACTATTAAATTCCACTTGATAATTTAAATTAACTTGTGATTTTATCTTGACTAACAAATTCTTTTTAACAATTTGATTTAACAAAATTTAAATTCAAAACTAATCTTCTTTAATAAATTTTATTTAACTAAAAATTTTAAAACCAAATTTCCATAAATAAATCATTTCACTTAAAAATTTCCTTTTTCACTTAAAACCTTATATATATATATCCATATAAATATCATCATCTTTTATATATTTATTTTCTGTTACTGTCTATCTATTTTATTTATTTTCTTCAAAAACTTATGTATATTAGATTTAAAACAGTTTGACTGTATATATGCTACCGTAAATATATATCTCTCTGTACATAATTTAAAACTCAACAGAAATTCATTAAACTTCAACATTAAATTGCAGAAACTAAAGAATACCTTACTACCATTTTCGATCGAACAAACACCACATCGCCAGTATATGTCACCAGAACGCGACATCAAGAACGACGTTGAATCCTAATCCCCTTGCGCGGCCTCGACATCGTACTCGAGCTCGACGAATTTCTCCACCGCGAGCTCTTGCCATCACCGAAGTTTCCACTTGTTGACCATCCACCAAACCCAGTCGCGAGCTTCATCGCGAACGTCTCCAGTACCACACAATCGCGCGCGCCCAAACGCCATCGACAACCTCGTTGTCCACATTCGATCGCGCTCCCCCAGATCCTCAACGTCGCAGCTTCGCCTCGCCTTTACGATGCCGACGTGCCACAGTTCCCAAACCCTAGCCCTAAACGCGAATCCCCTCTGACAAACGCACGTGTTCACGAGCCACAACACGATCGACATCAGCCACCTCCATCTATTTACAGTCTCGAGCTCGCCGATTCACTTGATTCCCAGTCGAGAGCGACTCGAACGAGTTGATTTTGGAGAGGAGGGGTTTCGTGATTTTCTGATTTGAATGCGGTTTGGGTTTCGCTCGTTCGAACGAGAATTTATAAGGAAGTGGGCTACGGCCATTTTTTATTTTCATTTTCTCTCGTTCGATTGTGGATTGAACTGACGAAGGAAGAAAGTATTTACGATTTGAAGGAAGCACGCTCAGCACGATTTAGCCGTGATTTTAGGCGTAACCAAAGGAAGATAACAGTAAGGGAGGAATGGTGTTGACAAATTTTAAATTTAAATTAAATTAAATTAAAATCTAAACGCGTTTATACGTCGTATGCTCACATATCAACTCCAATTAATACGAAATTTGAAATCCGGTAATAACAAACTATTACGGACCTAATGAAACTGTTTTCGTCGAATTCCAAGACTGTGCCCCGGAACGCTGTATTTTAAATATCGATTCGAACGATATAATTTCAAACTGAACAATTCACTCCCAAATTCGATTCTGAAGCTTCTGTTATCTTCAGTAATATCAATACGAATTTTAAAAGCTTTCGAAATATTTTTCTTCAACTTTAAATTGAAGATACAATTTTTTTTTTATCCAACTTTCAATAGATTAAATTATATAATTTAATCGTCAGCTTCAAATTTAAATCGAGGATTCAAATTAAATCATCGTTCAAATATTTAAAATTAATTAAATATTCTCAATTTAATTTAGTCAAAATTCAGGGTCATTACAGGACGAGCGAGCTCATAGGGGTGGCGCCTTGGTTTACGGCAGTGCAAGGAGGCCGAGGGACGTGGTCAAAGGGTCGGTCAACGAAGTTGTTGGATGGATCGGGACGAGCTCGAGATCAGGCATTAGGGCTTCGTTGTTAACGGGTAACGTGTTATTTATTTTAATCTATTTTATTTATTTTTAATTTTAATTGTCACATACCGAAATTTTCGACTTTCGAAAATTCGACATCGATACTCACTTTATCGACTGCCGAGAAATCGAGTGCCGGAAACTCCAATAGTGATGGTTTAAGAAGAAGAAAAAGGTAGAAGAAGAAGAGAGTAGAAGAACAACAGAACAACTTTCAGAACATAAACAGAAAACAATATCAGAATCTCACATTCGCAGCGGAACAATATATAATATATAAACACTAGTCTTTTAAAACAAAGAACTATATCATTTTATACATACATCAATCATCAGAGTCAATATACAACAATGGACAGTTATATAACTTGTCCTCATACAGAATACACAGCGGAATAATAATATCAGATACAAATAC
This sequence comes from Allium fistulosum, assembly GCA_030737815.1. NCBI lineage: Eukaryota > Viridiplantae > Streptophyta > Magnoliopsida > Asparagales > Amaryllidaceae > Allium > Allium fistulosum. Next base: position 1,122,801,439 of record CM060902.1, on the reverse strand, counting down.
TACGCCTCGTCCTCCGGCTTATCTCCAAAGCTCCAGAATATCCAGAATATCCTGATAATCTAACTCTAGACTGCCCGTGTGGAAATTTGTGGGCACCCAGAGTTTAGAAGGGAAACAATAAACTCCGAGTCAGTCATGGTGACTGGTGTGAGATCGTAAAACAGTTATTCTTTAAAATAATCAACAGAAAATTTTTTTTTAAAGTAAATTCGCAATGCTTTTCGGAAAATGAGACTACCATAAGACCTCCCACCACACACACAATGCAAACGCAGACTTGGAGGAGATTTCTTCTTATGATAGTCAAAGATGCTTGATACGCAAAATCAAATCATTTTTGATATTATTATTAGTGCATAGTGTAGAAAACATTTCGAAAGTATAATATTAATCTTAGCCAGCATAGGCATTCCGCACTTATGCCTACTATAGCTACCATCCAAACAGTGGTGACCACCATAAGTGAATGATAGGTTCTACAACTAAAACCGTACAAGTCTCGTATTGTTTCTTTGGATTTCCAACAAATGGTCAGGCTAAGGAACTTCCTATCCACGATGGGTACGTCCCTGGAATAGACGACCCGAGAACCTAACCGGATCTCTGCCAACACAAGGCCGGGTTACCTCTGCAAAAATAGGTAACTACTGACACGCGTATGCCATCCCCCGATCGTCACCGATCTTCCCGAGGATCCCCGATTCGCAACAAACCACATAGAAAATAATAATGCAGTAACCACAGAGGTTAAGTATCTGGGCTCCATACCATGATACCACCTTTATCCAGAAGGAATGACATACACTAAGGGGCGCTACTCCCTAGAACCTTGCCGCATCCTTCCTGTTTCGACCATTTCCGGGGTGTGAGGCTCGACGAAGTCTCGTCCACAAAGCTACGCTTTCTACAAAAAGCCCTGCTTCGGGTCAAACAAAAATGATCAACCTATGATCACAAAGATATAAGATCAAACAAATGATCATATCACAAATGATCAAACACCGATCATTTCACAGCAACACTCAGCATGCCACGTTACCAAACTGGGATATATCGCTGATAAATTTCAACTACATAACCTCTGAGCTCGTACGTCTCAGAGAAGGGTGTTAAGCTAAGAGAATACATTCTCCGCCACCAACAGAAATGTATTTGAAAGAAATCAGCTTTATATCTCAAATTGTAACGTCAGACACACAATCCATACAAGTCTGTTCCGGGATCGAACAGAACCGAAGGCACTTCTCACGAAGCCCTTGCATTTCCGGATAATTTTTAATCACGTCAGGACTTCCCGTCACTAAGGGTGATAAAACCTCTAAATCGAAGATCAGTCGATGTAGAGTAACTCGACGGTAATCCTTCCGTTTTCAAAAATATCCGGTCTTCAACACCGGTCTTCAAATGCAATTCATAACGACGTATCACATATTCGGAATGGGTTATACGACCCCATGGTCCTTTCCCGGCTAACCCGAATAGTGAGCGATTTTTCAAAAATAAGTGTGGCATTCAAATTCATCCAATTCACAACAAATACCTATCTAAAGGTAAATATTGATAGTCGGTTATTTAACTATCAATAAAGATGCGCAACATCATCAGATTCCAAATAATTTCCCGAATTATTTAATTTCCAAAAATATCTTGATAAGATATATTATTTCCACACTTAACCATTTGAAAATAATTTCAAATAAATTTCCACATTTAAATTTATCTTTAAAAGATAAAATCTCAAAACAGTTCATTTCATATTGGAAAAGCATTTCCATACTTATTTAAAAATAAGTATTTCACAAATCATTTATTTTCAACACTTAGAAAATATTCGATATACTTAAATCAAATTAAGTATATATCCATTCTTTAAGGAAATCATAAATTTCAACATCTATTTGAGTCAAAACGAATGTTGCGTAAAACATCGTTACGACGACTCGAAATCACTAGTATAGGGATTCGAATTTAGGTAGATATATAAATCCCAATACTACATTAAAAACATTTCCTTTCGGAAATCATTTACTATAACAACAGTGTTATAGTCCACCATTTCCTTAAATTTCTCGAAAACGTCTATTTCAACAATAAATGTTGAAATCTATGTTTTCGATATTTAACACATTTTAAAACATCGTTAAAAACAATTTAACTTCATTTTAAAATATCACTTCTCCAAAAAATGAATCCATTTTATTCAATAATATATTCACGGTCCCAGAGTTGTGAATATATCTTTTCTTTAAAAATCTTCTATAAATAAATTTATCCAATTCAATCTATTTCGAATTTATAAACACGTCTATAAATTCTATTTCCATTTATAAAAACTACAATTTATAAATCTTCTTTATTAACTAGTTCAATTCATAACTCAATTTTTATACTAACGGTCCATCTTATAAGTTAATACTTATAATTCATTTATTTTCAAAAATCGTTCTTTTAAAACTTTACAATTGTAAAGTTCATCCCTTTATAAATCATTTTAACATCATTTCCATTTTAAATTCACATTTCCTTATTTCAATTGGATTCATTTTTCCAAATATTCACTTTTGAATCTAAAATCGGATTTCAAATAAATTTCTAATTCTACTTTAACTCCAAATCAATTACAAATTGATTTCTAAATTTATTTTCACTACTAAAATAAATTCTTATTCTTTTCAAATTATACAATATCCTGTTTTTAAAGGGATTCTTCAAATTGAGATCATTTTACGTTGATTTCCAAAATTATTTCAATTTACCAATTAAATTCCTAATTGGATTTCCAACTTATCTCTTTTTAAATAAATTCCTTTTTAAAGAAAACAAATTTCAATTGTTTCTTTCAATCTATTTTAAAATCCAAATTCTTAAATTAAATTCTTCAATTTATAATCACTATTTTTCGAAATCCATTTATTTAACATTTTCACTTGATTCTGAAATTAATTCGATAAGATTATAAAAAATTAACTTTTTATACTTTAAAATTTTCTTTCTTCAAAATTTATTCAATTTCAAAAATTGATTCACTTAGAAATTTCTACTTTGATTTCAAAAATTCAATTTCATTTATTTTTGGAATCCAATGATGTCAAAACATCCATTCAGCTAAATTTTTAGCTTTCAAACAATTTCCAGATATCAATATGATTAATAGCATCACTATAATCATTCACAGATTCATATCACAATAGAAATAAATTCAATCAATGTGAGGGGTCCAGTTGGATCCCTCCAACCTGTTTTCCTGCATCCAAAGACGTTAGCACAATACCAATTCCGCTCCAGTACGGAATTATCGCGGTATATAGGTTTTTATAAATCCGCTTACTAACGGCGCAATAGGGTCTCATCCGCTATACGAGGCGGGAAAATCATCAATCCAATATATACATATGCCAATATGTATATATTGCTATATATAGATATATCCTATCATATCTAATAGCACATCAAATAGCAATCAATAACTGCAATTCAAAATTAAATCTGAGTGAGAAGATCTCACCTTAGCTTTTAAATTTGCCATCCATTTCCCATCTTGACCCGATTTTCTTGATTTATACCTTGTATAAATATTTACACAATTTATTAATATTCGAATCAATTGACCAATTAAATTTCAATTGATAATTTTAATTCATCCGTAATTTATTTTTATTGTAAATAAATACCTTTTAAGGTTTTGACAAATCTCATTTAACAATATTTTCTAGTTACCAAAAATTTCATAAGTTAATTAAATTGATTTCCATTTTATAAACTTAATTTAAATAAATCTTTATTTAAATAAACAAGTAAACTTCCCTAACTAATATTTTTCTTTACTGTTAAACTTTATATTTTCAATTTGTACACATATGTATTCATTCAAATTCTATTTCTCCTCTTTAAAATCCTCAATTAACAGTAAGTTCAAAATATACATAATTATTAAATTTTATTTAAAAAAACTTTACTGTGAATTTCAAACCACATTCGACTTGTATATGTAGGTATATATTAAATTGAAAGCAGAATTTGTTTTTGGGAAAATCTACTGTAAAGATATATTTTCTTATTGCTATATATATATATATATTTTTTCTCTAGCAATTAACTAAAATAAACACTTACAAGCTCAGTTAAATAGAAATTAAAATCGACAATACCTTACTGCCTAAACCCCAAACAAATCGAACCATCCTCGATCGTTCTCGAGATGACCAAGCCCTCGTCAACGATCCTGACCACCACCTGAGTGCGCTCGAATTCCCACTGACATCCCCACGCTGCTCGACATCGCGACCCTCGTCTCGCTAGAACCCCAAGACTTGAGCCTTCCATCAGCGATCGCCCCAACCTAACAGCCCTAGTTTCCATCGCCTCGCGACTTCGACGTTCTCGCGAAAGCCACCAATGTTTCCGAGAAACCCCATCGCCAGAGTCGCCGCCTAGGCCTATGCGCGCGCGCCGATCCCCTCTGACCTGCCGCCCCTACGCGAGACCATCGCGAGCCCTAGATCGAAGAGCACCCCACTGCCTGTTACAAACTCGAGTTCACGAGCCTCCGACATCATCACGCTCGAGATCGAGCTTCTGAAGAACAGAGCACGAAACTTTTATTTGTGAAGAGGAGAACATTTTCTTTCGTGAAATGGAGACTTGGGGAAGGAAAAGGAGTTCGTTTTATAAAAGGAAGGGGAACGAGATTTTCGTTTGCTTTTGATTTTTGAATGGAGAGCGGCCATTAATTGTTTTAACTGAACGAGATTCGTTTTGATTTGTACAGAAGGAGGCAAGATATTTAAAATCGAACGACATGATTTTGTTTTTCTGCTCGAAGAATAGAAGGTACGAGGGAGACAAATTGGGTGCGGCTCGTACGTATTGTCGTTTAACAAAATTTTAGGTTTAAATTCAAATCGAATTCAGTTTAAACTTCAACGCGTTTCCTTATCGTATGCTCACACGGCAAGTCTGAAAAATACGAAATTTGAAACCCGGTAATAATTCGATATTACGGACCCAATGGAACTGGTTTCGTTCAATTCTGAGACTGTTCGAAAATTGGCTATTTTTACAGTCGATAATTAAATATTAAAATATTCAATTTTCATAGATTACTCCAAATTCAATTTTAAAAGTTCTATAACCTTTCTATAACTCCAGTATGATTAAATAAAATTTTACGAATCATTTTCAATCATATTTAATCGAGATTTAAATTATTTCTGGAATTTCACTATTAAATTATTGATTTAACTATCCAATTAAACTCAATATTCGAATTTTAAATTATCCGACTTATTAATTCCACTTATTAATATTTAAAATCAATTAAATATTCGAATTTTAATTATCTAAAATTCTGGGTCGTTACAGACTTCCCCCCTTAAAAGAATTTCGTCCTCGAAATTACAAGTTAGGAAAAATGATCCTTAACTCGTCTACTATTTTTCACAATCCAATAGTTTTATCACATTTATCAAAACAAATCTTTCTACTAAAGATTCGTTATTAATTCAACTAAATTTTCAACTTCAATTACCGATTTCAAACAACATTGTTTTCTTAACAATTCAATTTTAAGTTTAAATTCAAATTTAAACTTTCAAATTTTCTCAAAAATTTTCTAACGCCTTAAATTTTCGAAAAATTTCGCCAGCGTCTCCTTTGCGCGGCTAATACGGTACGACTACAAAACGTCCCTACGGACTCTCAGATTTCAAAAAGAAAAAGAAAAAGCCAAGCGGCTAGAGAGAAATCATCAAAAACTCATATTAAACTCAAATACATACCTTTTCGAGCAATTCAAATTCTCTTCAAAATTAAAATCCCAATTCCTTTATACCTGTATATCCTACTAGCCATTATATCTAGTTACAGCATTCAAATCATTTTGCAAATTCGATTACAAATTTTCAATATAAACTACTTATATCATTCTTAAGTTCGTTATTGAAGTTATATCCTATTCTTTCAATTTTACATTTCACATTCATTTGAACTTATAATTCACATTTTCAATTCTATTTGAATTCAATTCTCAATTTTAATTCTATTTAAAATCAATTCATCTTCAATTTTGAAATATTGAATTTCATCAATTTACTTTCATTCACAACTGCACTATTTTAAATTAGTTTCAATTACCAATTCATTACAAATTCAAATTTGTTTTTTTCGTTCTCATATTCTTTCATTTTCAATTCGAATCCCAATTTTATTCTTTTGTTCAATCATCAACTTAGAATAATTTCAATATCAAGTTTCACTTAAAGAATTTCACTCTTTATTTAATTGATTCACTTATACTTACTTTGATTTAACTTCATTTCTTAAGTTAAATTTATTCGATCAAAATTCAAATTGTATAAGTTATCAACTTAGTTATATTTCATAGTATTCCAGAGTCTTTTCAACCTTTCAAAACCATTTTGAAAACAATTCAAATTTATCTTATGAATTTTCCAAAACTAAACCCAAATTTTCAAATAACTTCCATTTAAAACAATTTGGCAGCAATTCCTCTTTTGGAAACCCGAAAATGAACATCAGTGATGCTGCAGTCATTACCGAAGTTATTTTCCAGCGACCAAAAAGAGTTTAGAGCTTTTCATTTCTCCAAAATACTTTTCAAACCTTCGAAATCCATTTTCAAATCAAAAAATGATTTAAACTTTCCAAATCTCCAAAATTTCAAATTCTTCTCAAAACATTTCCAAAAACTCATCTGGAATTCCGTTTCAATTTACAATTCACATTTATAATTTACATTCTTTAATTTCATTTGTATGTGAATTTATTTCTTAACTTTGGAGTTACGATTCCCAGTTTCTTATTCAATTTCAATGATAATAGATTAATATTATCACTTCTAACAACCATGCAACCATATACTATAGTAATTCATAGAAAACATTTCTTTTCTATACAAAATAGTTTTGGGTAAAATTATTTCATTTACCCTATTCAAAACAATACTGTGTCGGTTTATCTTGTTTAGAATTTAGAAACCCCTATCGATTACAGTTAGCTAGACTGCACCGACCAGAATCTATAAACAATCAACTGATAAGTCAACACAATACAAAACAATTTTATATTCCAATAACAAATACGCGCTCATATCTATTATTTCACTCAACTCATTCTAGAGTACTACTGACTCTATCTCTAATGAGTAACACCCAACAGAGCAGGGTTGTCGCTTAACCATATGCTCTGATACCACTTTGTCACATCCCGAAAGAAGCGGTCACAACCGGTAGGCTTTTCAACCATCCCGGCCCCACCGTGGCTGACAATGGTACCCCAAACTTGCTTTTACGGCCAGCCTCTCGACTGTCACGGCATCTGCCTAACCAACCCATCCCTCTCAGGGACATGTAGGGGTAAGAGTCTCCCGTTCGCCACCAAACTGCGAAGCGAGAATCCCCTATCATGCTGTAATATAGCAAGACTGGTGTGAGATCGTAAAACAGTTATTCTTTAAAATAATCAACAGAAAATTTTTTTTTAAAGTAAATTCGCAATGCTTTTCGGAAAATGAGACTACCATAAGACCTCCCACCACACACACAATGCAAACGCAGACTTGGAGGAGATTTCTTCTTATGATAGTCAAAGATGCTTGATACGCAAAATCAAATCATTTTTGATATTATTATTAGTGCATAGTGTAGAAAACATTTCGAAAGTATAATATTAATCTTAGCCAGCATAGGCATTCCGCACTTATGCCTACTATAGCTACCATCCAAACAGTGGTGACCACCATAAGTGAATGATAGGTTCTACAACTAAAACCGTACAAGTCTCGTATTGTTTCTTTGGATTTCCAACAAATGGTCAGGCTAAGGAACTTCCTATCCACGATGGGTACGTCCCTGGAATAGACGACCCGAGAACCTAACCGGATCTCTGCCAACACAAGGCCGGGTTACCTCTGCAAAAATAGGTAACTACTGACACGCGTATGCCATCCCCCGATCGTCACCGATCTTCCCGAGGATCCCCGATTCGCAACAAACCACATAGAAAATAATAATGCAGTAACCACAGAGGTTAAGTATCTGGGCTCCATACCATGATACCACCTTTATCCAGAAGGAATGACATACACTAAGGGGCGCTACTCCCTAGAACCTTGCCGCATCCTTCCTGTTTCGACCATTTCCGGGGTGTGAGGCTCGACGAAGTCTCGTCCACAAAGCTACGCTTTCTACAAAAAGCCCTGCTTCGGGTCAAACAAAAATGATCAACCTATGATCACAAAGATATAAGATCAAACAAATGATCATATCACAAATGATCAAACACCGATCATTTCACAGCAACACTCAGCATGCCACGTTACCAAACTGGGATATATCGCTGATAAATTTCAACTACATAACCTCTGAGCTCGTACGTCTCAGAGAAGGGTGTTAAGCTAAGAGAATACATTCTCCGCCACCAACAGAAATGTATTTGAAAGAAATCAGCTTTATATCTCAAATTGTAACGTCAGACACACAATCCATACAAGTCTGTTCCGGGATCGAACAGAACCGAAGGCACTTCTCACGAAGCCCTTGCATTTCCGGATAATTTTTAATCACGTCAGGACTTCCCGTCACTAAGGGTGATAAAACCTCTAAATCGAAGATCAGTCGATGTAGAGTAACTCGACGGTAATCCTTCCGTTTTCAAAAATATCCGGTCTTCAACACCGGTCTTCAAATGCAATTCATAACGACGTATCACATATTCGGAATGGGTTATACGACCCCATGGTCCTTTCCCGGCTAACCCGAATAGTGAGCGATTTTTCAAAAATAAGTGTGGCATTCAAATTCATCCAATTCACAACAAATACCTATCTAAAGGTAAATATTGATAGTCGGTTATTTAACTATCAATAAAGATGCGCAACATCATCAGATTCCAAATAATTTCCCGAATTATTTAATTTCCAAAAATATCTTGATAAGATATATTATTTCCACACTTAACCATTTGAAAATAATTTCAAATAAATTTCCACATTTAAATTTATCTTTAAAAGATAAAATCTCAAAACAGTTCATTTCATATTGGAAAAGCATTTCCATACTTATTTAAAAATAAGTATTTCACAAATCATTTATTTTCAACACTTAGAAAATATTCGATATACTTAAATCAAATTAAGTATATATCCATTCTTTAAGGAAATCATAAATTTCAACATCTATTTGAGTCAAAACGAATGTTGCGTAAAACATCGTTACGACGACTCGAAATCACTAGTATAGGGATTCGAATTTAGGTAGATATATAAATCCCAATACTACATTAAAAACATTTCCTTTCGGAAATCATTTACTATAACAACAGTGTTATAGTCCACCATTTCCTTAAATTTCTCGAAAACGTCTATTTCAACAATAAATGTTGAAATCTATGTTTTCGATATTTAACACATTTTAAAACATCGTTAAAAACAATTTAACTTCATTTTAAAATATCACTTCTCCAAAAAATGAATCCATTTTATTCAATAATATATTCACGGTCCCAGAGTTGTGAATATATCTTTTCTTTAAAAATCTTCTATAAATAAATTTATCCAATTCAATCTATTTCGAATTTATAAACACGTCTATAAATTCTATTTCCATTTATAAAAACTACAATTTATAAATCTTCTTTATTAACTAGTTCAATTCATAACTCAATTTTTATACTAACGGTCCATCTTATAAGTTAATACTTATAATTCATTTATTTTCAAAAATCGTTCTTTTAAAACTTTACAATTGTAAAGTTCATCCCTTTATAAATCATTTTAACATCATTTCCATTTTAAATTCACATTTCCTTATTTCAATTGGATTCATTTTTCCAAATATTCACTTTTGAATCTAAAATCGGATTTCAAATAAATTTCTAATTCTACTTTAACTCCAAATCAATTACAAATTGATTTCTAAATTTATTTTCACTACTAAAATAAATTCTTATTCTTTTCAAATTATACAATATCCTATTTTTAAAGGGATTCTTCAAATTGAGATCATTTTACGTTGATTTCCAAAATTATTTCAATTTACCAATTAAATTCCTAATTGGATTTCCAACTTATCTCTTTTTAAATAAATTCCTTTTTAAAGAAAACAAATTTCAATTGTTTCTTTCAATCTATTTTAAAATCCAAATTCTTAAATTAAATTCTTCAATTTATAATCACTATTTTTCGAAATCCATTTATTTAACATTTTCACTTGATTCTGAAATTAATTCGATAAGATTATAAAAAATTAACTTTTTATACTTTAAAATTTTCTTTCTTCAAAATTTATTCAATTTCAAAAATTGATTCACTTAGAAATTTCTACTTTGATTTCAAAAATTCAATTTCATTTATTTTTGGAATCCAATGATGTCAAAACATCCATTCAGCTAAATTTTTAGCTTTCAAACAATTTCCAGATATCAATATGATTAATAGCATCACTATAATCATTCACAGATTCATATCACAATAGAAATAAATTCAATCAATGTGAGGGGTCCAGTTGGATCCCTCCAACCTGTTTTCCTGCATCCAAAGACGTTAGCACAATACCAATTCCGCTCCAGTACGGAATTATCGCGGTATATAGGTTTTTATAAATCCGCTTACTAACGGCGCAATAGGGTCTCATCCGCTATACGAGGCGGGAAAATCATCAATCCAATATATACATATGCCAATATGTATATATTGCTATATATAGATATATCCTATCATATCTAATAGCACATCAAATAGCAATCAATAACTGCAATTCAAAATTAAATCTGAGTGAGAAGATCTCACCTTAGCTTTTAAATTTGCCATCCATTTCCCATCTTGACCCGATTTTCTTGATTTATACCTTGTATAAATATTTACACAATTTATTAATATTCGAATCAATTGACCAATTAAATTTCAATTGATAATTTTAATTCATCCGTAATTTATTTTTATTGTAAATAAATACCTTTTAAGGTTTTGACAAATCTCTTTTAACAATATTTTCTAGTTACCAAAAATTTCATAAGTTAATTAAATTGATTTCCATTTTATAAACTTAATTTAAATAAATCTTTATTTAAATAAACAAGTAAACTTCCCTAACTAATATTTTTCTTTACTGTTAAACTTTATATTTTCAATTTGTACACATATGTATTCATTCAAATTCTATTTCTCCTCTTTAAAATCCTCAATTAACAGTAAGTTCAAAATATACATAATTATTAAATTTTATTTAAAAAAACTTTACTGTGAATTTCAAACCACATTCGACTTGTATATGTAGGTATATATTAAATTGAAAGCAGAATTTGTTTTTGGGAAAATCTACTGTAAAGATATATTTTCTTATTGCTATATATATATATATATTTTTTCTCTAGCAATTAACTAAAATAAACACTTACAAGCTCAGTTAAATAGAAATTAAAATCGACAATACCTTACTGCCTAAACCCCAAACAAATCGAACCATCCTCGATCGTTCTCGAGATGACCAAGCCCTCGTCAACGATCCTGACCACCACCTGAGTGCGCTCGAATTCCCACTGACATCCCCACGCTGCTCGACATCGCGACCCTCGTCTCGCTAGAACCCCAAGACTTGAGCCTTCCATCAGCGATCGCCCCAACCTAACAGCCCTAGTTTCCATCGCCTCGCGACTTCGACGTTCTCGCGAAAGCCACCAATGTTTCCGAGAAACCCCATCGCCAGAGTCGCCGCCTAGGCCTATGCGCGCGCGCCGATCCCCTCTGACCTGCCGCCCCTACGCGAGACCATCGCGAGCCCTAGATCGAAGAGCACCCCACTGCCTGTTACAAACTCGAGTTCACGAGCCTCCGACATCATCACGCTCGAGATCGAGCTTCTGAAGAACAGAGCACGAAACTTTTATTTGTGAAGAGGAGAACATTTTCTTTCGTGAAATGGAGACTTGGGGAAGGAAAAGGAGTTCGTTTTATAAAAGGAAGGGGAACGAGATTTTCGTTTGCTTTTGATTTTTGAATGGAGAGCGGCCATTAATTGTTTTAACTGAACGAGATTCGTTTTGATTTGTACAGAAGGAGGCAAGATATTTAAAATCGAACGACATGATTTTGTTTTTCTGCTCGAAGAATAGAAGGTACGAGGGAGACAAATTGGGTGCGGCTTGTACGTATTGTCGTTTAACAAAATTTTAGGTTTAAATTCAAATCGAATTCAGTTTAAACTTCAACGCGTTTCCTTATCGTATGCTCACACGGCAAGTCTGAAAAATACGAAATTTGAAACCCGGTAATAATTCGATATTACGGACCCAATGGAACTGGTTTCGTTCAATTCTGAGACTGTTCGAAAATTGGCTATTTTTACAGTCGATAATTAAATATTTAAAATATTCAATTTTCATAGATTACTCCAAATTCAATTTTAAAAGTTCTATAACCTTTCTATAACTCCAGTATGATTAAATAAAATTTTACGAATCATTTTCAATCATATTTAATCGAGATTTAAATTATTTCTGGAATTTCACTATTAAATTATTGATTTAACTATCCAATTAAACTCAATATTCGAATTTTAAATTATCCGACTTATTAATTCCACTTATTAATATTTAAAATCAATTAAATATTCGAATTTTAATTATCTAAAATTCTGGGTCGTTACATTAATCGTATAATGTTCTAATCGACATAACTTTCGCATACGAACTCCAACTCACACGCAATTTCTTCCGTTAGGATCGTATTGAAATTCCGGACATTTTGACGCTTGTTTGGAAAAATTCTGAAACAGTTTGAATTTGGGCCCTAAATTGGATTTTAAATCGATTTAAATCCAAAGGTGAGTGTTTTAACCCACTCACCACTTCTAAAATTTCTTACGTTAGTTAAATTTAATTTATGATGTTATTAGAAATTTATTGATCGATGTTTGGTATATTTAAATTGTCATTCTGGTTAAATTTGACTTTATTGCATTTAATTAAATATTGAATTTTAAATTGTCAATTTAATACCTGCATTGATTATCGGTTACCTATTGATGTTCATTGATTGATTTGGATAATGATTGTGATGTATGTCTGATTTGTTGATATTGGATGACTGGACGTTTCATTTTATATTGTTATAACTACAAGTTCCCTATGGGTTGAAATGATATATACCCAAACGATCTATAGATTAAGGAAAATTCGTTATGGGTTGAAATGATACACTCGAGCGATTTTATGGATTTTAATATTAAATTCGGGATTGCGATTTGAAATGATATATAACCGTAATATTTTAAATTGCGGATTGAAATGATAAATATCCGTACCACTTGACCCTAGGGTAGAGAATTATATACGGACACCGGATTGGCTAAATTAAATGATTTTAAATCCTTGATTTTGAATCCAGTTAAATGATATTTTGAAAAAATTAATTATATATAAATTGAATTATTATTGGAAAATCAAGTTTTATGTTGAAATGTGAATTGGGTTAAAGGAACCGCTTTAAGAAATTAACTTGAAGGTTTAAAGTTGAATTTTTAAGTATAAATGAAATTTTTCAGAATTGAGCTATTGATTTGGTTTGAAATATAACTTTGAAATGTATTGAAATTGGAATAATTTAAAATTGATATTTCGAACGTGGATTGTAAAGAATTTGAATTGAAGATTCGAAATTGGGTTTTGTTGATTTGGAATTTGTAATGGTCCAGATATGTTTGAATAAATAAATGGTTAAATTGAAATTAATTTCAAACTAATATCTTAATATAAACTGTTTTAAAAATATATTATTTTAAAGACTTTAATTATTAATATTTTCAACTATTAAACTATTTTAACCTATTTTAAACCATTTTGTTTATTTTAAAATAATTAACCCATTTTAACTTATTTTAAATCTAATTAATCTATTTTAAAGCAATTTAATCTATTTTTAAATTTATTTAACTATCTTAAATCAATTTAATAGTATCTTTAATCTATAACTAAACTATTTTAGAGTATTTTAACTATTTCTAACTATTTTAACTATTTATATTTGTTTAAACTATCTTCTAAATTTTCAGACTAAGTAGAGGGAAGTGTTTATATTCAAATTCACTGGTTTAAAAGCAAATACCGTTAAATGATGTTATAACCTAAGTTGGAATTTAAATGTTATGACTAATTGAATATGATGATTTCGGAGTGAGGATTTAACCTAATAGGAAATATGATTTTTGAAGGAAATTATGATTTCGGAAACGATATGATTTCATAGGTGAACATGATTTCAAAGTGAATATGACTTTTGAAAGTGAATATAGTTTGGAAATGAATATGATTTCAAAAGAGATATGATTTGAAACTGAATATGATATTTTGATACAAACTGTGAATTGACTTTTGAAATGTAAAAGAACCATCCCGTGTGAAATAAGCGTTTGGTTCTTAAAGAGACCGAGATCAGATATTGTCACTCTCTGCCAATACTGAAAACCACTTTAATAACTGTGTACGTGGTGGAGATTCCAGAAATGAAGTAGGATGGTTTGGCGAACGATTTATGTATGAGGTATGACGTGATCCTGACTCCCGTGATTCAGCTTATATGTGACTAAAACATGAGTCACGTCGGGCCAACTGAGGTCATTCCTCCAATCGGGCACATTCCTTCGATACTATTCTAACTTTATGATTGATTTGGTGGCCACCCTTTGATTTTGATTTGGGAGTGTGTCCGAGGTGGGCGGTAGTAGCTGCTATGCGTTACCACCAGTCTAGATACGCAATTGGTATATCTACCATGGCATTGCCTCGAGTGTCGTGTTCGCATGCCCTAGAGTGCCTTCTACGAGTTTGTTTTGTACCATACCTATGGACTGACCTCTGATAGCCCTCCAGTTTACGGGGGGAGTTACGGTACTGTATAGACTATGGGAATATATAAAATGTGTTAAGGGGGATATGGGTAACACCTTAATGCTATTTTAATACTTTTACTTTACTGTAGACATATTATAATAGCGTATTGTACTACATAGTAGATATTTTAATGGATCCTTAGGAGCTGTGAATCCCGAACATCTCTTAAGTTACTGCACTCATGTTAGACACTGGATAGAGATGTCAAACCCTGTAAACATCTCTGACGCCGTCACATGCATATTTACCGTTGATTTAACTTACATAAGATCTTTTAGTTCTTACTTGAGTGTTTTGTCTTTTCAATTGGCTCGGGTCAGCCTGAGCATTTCAGGGTTGGAGACCTTATTTCTGGAGGATGAAGACGAAGATTTGTACTAGTATTATTTATTATGTTCTGCTGCATCATGTTGTTCCGCTGCATTTATTTATTTATTTATTTATTTATTTCATGTTTATGTAACTCTAATGTATTTGTTGTAAAGAATAATCAAATTTATTTGTAAAACAGTTTCATGAACTGTTATTTGATTATTATATCTCGTCATTCCACTGTGAGACTCTGTATTTGTTTTATTTCTTTCTCTTTTTCTTATTTACCCCATAACAATCTGCCCTTTTGAATGGTTTGAGTCGGGCATGTGTGTCTGCTTAAAACGTCCAAAAAGGCAGGTCGTTACAGAAAAAAAGAGTAATGAGAATAAAACATAAATATTACTTGAAAATGTGTTGAATTCTTTGTTTGTTACACCTATGGATTGGTTGGTAAAGGATACTTCTATTTTGTATAGAGATGTATAAATAATCTATAAATTTATCTACAACTGTTGAGTGTATGGTTTACTTCATAGTTTATTTATCATTTTATATGATTAGAAGTTCTAAACCCGAACAAACCATTTGTTTTGGTTGCTATGGATGGATGGTTGCTCTCTTCGTTGAAATTGATGTTTGTACTATTTGTTTGCAAATGATTATTGTTATATTGTGGTGTTTTGTTTGTTATCTATTGAAACAACTTAAAATATTTCTCTTTTTCATTATTATTAATTCTTTTGGATTATATAAGTGAAATACAGGTATGGAAGCAATTGCTACTGCTTTTGCTTTCATAAAATAAGCGTTATTTGCCCGACAAATAGGTACGTTCTCGAATTACGGTTTTCTAGCGATATTATGTTGGTTTTCCCGTTGTTTGGGATATATTATTTTGACAAATATAAAATATATTGTTATTATTGATATTATTATTTCTCCCAGACCTCTCCGTATAAAGGAGACTCTGCTGAAATTTTCCGTGAATTTTGGACTAAGAAAATTTTGTGAAATGTTTCAAACTTTTATTAACTTGAATATAAAAAGATTTAATTATTATAAATTAATATATTCTATTTAAATTATTTAATTATGTAAATTAATTGTTTATAGATTTGAAAATTTTGAATAAGATATATTGAATGCTTAATTCCTTCTTTTCCCTTCTTTTTCCTTTTCGAGGACGAAAAGTTTTGAGTGGGGGAGAGTGTAACGACTCGTAAATTTCGATAATCAAAAATAGTTAATTTAATAAGATTTTGTGATTTAATGTTGGAAGAAATAAAATTTTGTGATTTAATAATAAGAATGTAATTGGATTAAAATGTAATAATCTTTGAATGTGATTCCAACTAATTGAAATGACTAAAAAGTTATAATTGGATATAGGTTGTAAATAAATTTTAGTAATGTATGTATTAATGGATAATTGGATTAAAAGAGCAATTGGTAATTCAAATGTTGATTAATTAATGAAATAAGGTGTAATTAATTGTAATTGATAATAGTAGTGGGGTAGTAATAGTTATAACAATTATTTGTAAATAATAAACTTACAAATGTTATTAAATGTAGTAATGATGACGATTGTTGTTTGTTACCAACATATTTAATCAATTGCAATTAAACGTAATTAAATGTTACATTAATGTGAGTTAAGACAATAACTATAAATTGTGAATGTAATAAAAGGAATAGAAATGTTAATTATATTCATAATGTAATAATGATTTAATAAAAGAGTGAAATCAAGATAAAAAAATAAATTTGGGATTTTAAATTATAATTAATGTGTGAAATTGACAAAAATTCAATATAATTGAAATATAGTAGTTAATACAAATAAAAAATGGAAATTGTAGCATATTATTGAAATAAGATATCAACAAATATTAACTATGCTATTAGAGTAATAATTGATTGAATATAAAGGTTGAAATCAAATTGAATCAATTTATTGGGATTAAATTATAATTAATTGGATTTAATTACAGTTGAAATTGAACATTGTAATTAGTGTAATAACCGACACTGAATTGTTATATAAAATTGTATTAAGTCATTGTAATTGTCTAAGTAATCAAATATGATGAAAATTGTTAGTTTATAAATATTGAAAAAAAATGATTTATTAATTTAATATTTATTTAATTAATGTAAAATTAGCCATTTTGGTCACTGTCTCGGATTTCAACGAAACTAGTTTCATCGGATCCGTAATTGTGAATTATCGTAAGGTTTAAAGTTTTGCACCGATCGGACTTGTCGTTTGATCGTACAGACTCGAAACGTGTAGAAATCAATTTAATTAAATTTAATTGAAATCAATTTGAAATAAGCTGATTTTAAGCTAACTTCTTCATACGATGGAATTAGGACTTGAAATCTGTTCCATTGAGTTTGAAAACATCGAAAACATCTATTTTGATATATGGGATGACCCACTTTCGTTTCGGGAACGAAACGTGCTTTTCGGGTCGTTTATCGTTCAACTTTCAAATCGATCTAGCCCCCTGATCTGCCTATAAATAGCATGTTATAAACCCTAACTATTCCTTATTCCATTTGTTTGTACGTACAATTCTATCTGCTTCTCTCTCTCTCTCCCATGGTAGACAAACCAAAACCAATTCAAAATTCAATTGCAAACCAAAATCAAATCGAAAATTCAAACTCCTCCAAACCCTATCATATTTTATATCATTTCGAAGCTCTTGACGATACAAATCAGCGTCTAATGTTCGTTTTCTGAAATGGTGCTCGAGTCATCGAGAAATCGCGGTCAAAGTCAAGATTTGGCATTTTGTTTTCGACATCAGTCCATGAAATTGATTTATGGGTTTTGCTGTGCTTGCTGCCTAGAGTTGTTTGGAGGTGGTCGCGTGACCTGAAATTGGATGGGGTGGCCGGAAATTGCAATTTAGTGTTTCCAAACCCTAAGGCTTGGCTGGCGGCGGCCCTTGAATGGGAAGACCGGAGGCCAGGCGGGGGTGCGCCTCGATCAGGCGAGTTCGGCTATGTACGTGGTGGAGGCGCTAGTGGCCTACGGCGGCGGCAAAATCTTGGTCAACGTTGATGAGTTCGACAGCTTCGTGTTTTACACGTTCGAGCTAGGCACCGATTAGGGTTTTGGACGTGAGAGCAGAGGGAGGATGTGGCGGCTTCTGAGTGGTAGGTTCATTTATTGATTTTTATTTTTTTAATTTCAATTCAAATCGTTATAACACGCGTATATTTTGTGTACGAGGTCCGATTTACGCGCGGTTTGTTTCTTTGAGATCGTATTGAAATTCCGGACATTTTGACGCTGGTTTGGACGAATTCTGAGACTGTTTGAATTTTGGGCCTTTATTTGGATTTTAAATCGATTTAAAATCGAAGGTGAGTGTTTTAACCCACTCACAATTACTAAACTATCTTATGTTAGTCAAATTAAATTTATGATGTGATTAGAAATTTATGGATCGATGTTTGGTATATTTAAATTGTCATTCTAGTTAAATTTGAATTTTATTGCATTTAATCATCGTTTAATTTAATATTGAATTTAAATTGTCGGTTTAATATCTGTTATTGATGATCAGTTATCTATTGATGTTTATTGATTGATTTGGATGATGATTGTGATGGATGTTTGATTGTTGATATTGGATGATTGGATGTTGTATTTTATATTATTATTATACTGCAAGTTCCCTATGGGTTGAAATGAAACATACCCGAACGATCAATAGATTAGGGAAAAATCGTTATGGGTTGAAATGATAGACTCAAGCGGTTTTATGGATTTTATTTAATTCGGGATTGCGGTTTGAAATGATATATAACCGTAAAATTTTAAATTGCAGATTGAAATGATAAATATCCATATCACTTGACCCTAGGGTAGAAAATTATATACGGACACCGGATTGGTTAAATTAAGTGATTTTTAATTCCTTAAATTTTGAATTCAGTTAACTGGCATTTTGAAATAGAAATTGATTTATATAAACTGAATTATTTTCCATAATCCAAGCGTTAATGTTGGAATTGGAATTGATTAAATGAATTGTTCAAAGGATTTTAATTGGGATTTCAAAGGTGAAGTGTCATATATAAATGAATTTATCAGAATTGAGTTATTGAAAATGTTTGGATATAACTTTGAAATCTATGTTAAACTAGTTTAAACTATTTTTAATTAATTTAAACTATTTTAATCAATTTAAACTATTTTAATTTATTTTAATCTATTAGAACCTATTTAATCCAATTTAATCTATTTTACCTATTTTAAACTAAGTAAATCTATTTAAAATCTATTTAAAATCTATTTAATATAAATTTAATCTATTTAATCTATTTTAAATTTATTTAATATATTTAAAATATATTTAATATAAATTAAATCTATTTAATCTATTTTGAATTTATTCAATCTATTTTAAATATATTCAATATAATTTAAATCTATTTAATTTATGTTAAATTTATTTAATCTATTTAAAATCTATTTAATATAAATTAAATCTATTTAAACCATTTTAAATCTATTTAACTCATTTTAAATCTAATTAAATCAAATTTAAATCTATTTAAACTATTTTATTATTTAAACTATTTTAATCTAGTTTAAACTATTTTTAAACTATTAAAACTATTTATGACTATCTATACTATTTTCTAAAATTTCAAACTGTGTAAAGTTGAAGTACTTATATTTAAATCAATGATGATGATACAACCTAAGTTGGGATTTGAAATGATATTTTCTGGTGAAACGACGTATTTAAGTAAATATGATTTGAAAGTAATTTTGATTTCGGAAGTGATATGGTTTGAATTGAATATGATCTTTTGAAATCAATATGAAAGGTTTTGGAAATGTAAAAGAACCATCCGATGTGAAATAAGCGTTTGGTTGTTAAAGAGACCGGGATTGGATATTGTCATATTCTCTGCCAATACCGAAAACCACTTTAACAACTGTGTACGTGGTGGAGATTCCAGAAATGAAGCAAGATGGTTTGGCGAACGATTCCGTATGAGATATTTACGTGACCCTGACTCCCGTGAGTCAGCTTAGATGTGACTAAAACAGGAGCCATGTCGGGCCAAGTGAGGTCATTCCTCCTATCGGACATGCTTCTTCGATACCATATTATGACTTTGTGATGATTTGGTGGCCACCTCTTGATTTTGATTATGGGAGTGTGTTCCGAGGTGGGCGGTAGTAGCTGCTATGCGTTACCACCAGTTCGGATCCGCAATTGGTATATCTACCCTGGCATTGCCTCGAGTGTCGTGTTCACATGCCCTATCGCACCTTCTACGAGTCTAGTTTGTACCATACCTATGGAGTGCCCTTTGATAGCCGACCAGTTACAAGGGAATTACGGTACTGTATAGACTATGAGAATATATAAAATGTGTTAAGGGGATATGGGTAATGCCTTAACGCTATTTTAATACTTTATTTTACAGTAGACACTATTGTAATAGTGTATTATACTACATAGTAGATAGTTTAACGGATCCTTAGGAGATGTAAACCCCGAACATCTCTTAAGTTATTGCACTCACGTTGACACTGGATAGGAGATGTCAAACCCCGTAAACATCTCCGACGCCGTTACACTCATGTTTATTTACTGTTGATTTAACTTACATAAGATCTTTTAGTTCTGACTCGAGTGTTGTCTTTTCAATCCCTCGGGTCAGCCTAAGCTTTTTAGTTTATTGAAGACTGCTTTCCGGAGGACGAAGACGAAGATTTTGTACTATTATTATGTACTATTTTATTCGACTACATCATGTTGTTCCGCTACATTTATTTATTATTTATTCTTGTTTTATGTAACTCTGATCTGTATTATGAAGGTTTAATCAATGTTATTTGTAAACAGCTTCATGAACTGTTTATTTGATTATTATATTTTGTCATTCCACTGCGAGATTATGTATTTGTTTTCTTTCTTTCTCTGCTTTTTCTTATTTACCCTATAACAATCTGCCCTTTTGAATGGTTTGAGTCTGACATGTGTGTCTGCTTAAACGTCCAAAAAGGCAGGTCGTTACCATGCATCATTTAATTTATTTCATTATTTACAATTATAACCAAATAACCTTACAATTATATCCATTGATTGAAATTGGATTAAAATGGTTATCAATTACATTAAATCAACATTACTATTTTACATTCTAATTGTTTTATCATTACAAATCATAAATTTTAATTTCTTACAATATTAATATTTCAAAATCTTATTAAATTTAATATTTTAATTGCCGAAAAATACGGGTTGTTACACTAGAAATTAGACAACACGACAAGCTATGAATTGAACCACGAACCCGACAGTTGACCAATCCAAATGACAAATTTCAAAGAAAAGCAAGGTGAACACGGATTCGACGATCAAAGCTGATAATTAGGAATCGATGAAACAAATTAAAATCAGCTTGATATAACTGAAACGAAATGTAACGACCCGTAAATTTTCGATAATTAAATTGTTAATTTAATAAGATTTTGGTAATATAATATTGAAAGAAATAAAAAAAATTGGGATTTGTTAATGAAATAGTAACCAAAATGAAATATAACAATGTTAATTAAAGGTTATCGTTAACAATTTGAATGAAGTTCAATTTATTGAAATAATGTAAATGTTATACTTGGCTATAAATTGAATATAAGAAAACAAACGTAAACATTGAATTAATTAATGAAATTAAAATAGAATAAATGGTAATTGAATAAAATCAATGTTCTGCAAGTAATTGTAATATTTGTTTGAAAGTAATAAACTTAAATGTAATTAAGGTTAATGGTAACAATTGTTATAAGTTACATATTTGTTTAGTTCATAAAAATTAAATTTGAAATCAATTGCAGTTAATTGACTTAATTAGTGCAGTTAGTGTAGATTAAATTAGTAATTGGAGAATGTTAATTCAATAAGGAGTAACCAATGTAAATTCTATTCATAATATGGCAATTGATTGAATAAAAATAATTGAAATTCAAGTTTGATTAATTTATTGGATTTTAAGCTGTAATAAATTGGATTATTGAAATTAAATGAAATGAAATATTACGTTAATGGGGATTAATATGAAATGGGAATATATTAATGTAATAAATATAAATCAATGTTAATTATACCCATAAGATGATAATTGATTGAATAACAAGATGGAAATAAGAATATATGGATTTATTTGGAATTTAAAATTTATAATTACTAGATTAATTGAAATTGAAATTAAATACTGTGAACTGTGAAATATTCAATGATAAATTGATATAGAAATTTGTTTAAAGGATTCTAAATTTACCAAGTAATCCAAATTGATAAAATTTGTAAATAATTAAATTTGAATTGGAAAATTGATTTAATTAACTTAATATTAATTTATTTAATTAATGTGAAAATAGCCATTTTGGCAACTGACTCAGATTTCGACGAAACCAGTTTCATCGGATCCGTAACGGTGAATTATTGTAGAATTTCAACTTTCGTAGCGATCGGACTTGTCGTTTGATTGTACGGGCTCGAAACGCCTAGAAATCAATTTAATTGGAATCAATTGAAATCAATTTGAAATAAGTTGATTTTAACATAACTTCTACATACGATGGAATTAGGATTTGGAACCTGTTCCATTGAGTTTAAAATATTTCAAAATATCTATTTTGATATACGGGCAGACCCATTTGCATTACGGAGTCGAAACGGGCTTTTCGGGTCGTGTATCGTTCGATCAATCTGGTCCATTCTTTCTGTTTCAGCTTTGCCTATAAATAACTCGTTATAAACCCTAGCCACTCTTCATTCTCATTTGTCTGTACGTACATCTCCTTCTCAACCCCTCATTCCAATGGCAGACAAACCAAACCCTAAATTATCCAATCCAATTTCAATTCAAAATTCAGCTTAAAAATCAAATTTCCTCAAACTATATCATATTATATATCGATTTGAAGTTCTCGACGAGCGCAAGTCAATTCTGCTGTTCGTTTTTCGATCTGGGTTTCTGGGTGGCCGGAATTGGTCGATTTAGTCTCGGCCGTTCACTTCGTCGTGATCAACTTTGTCGGATCGTGGAACGGAGGGTATAGTCGCGTAGAGGGGGACGAGTAGAGGGCATCTATGTCGTTCATTGAGTTGATCAATGGTCGGATTTGCCGTGAAAATTCAAGTTAGGCCTAGGGTTTCGCGGCGGCGGCTGTGCATTTGTGGCTCGAATAGAAGTCGTGGAGGTCATCGTGAGGTCGGTACGCGTGGCCGATGGGGGGTGCTCGAGCGGCGGCTTTGGTGGCTCGCGTGTTTGAAGGTCGCACTCGATTTGGCTTAGGGGTCTGAGTTCGTGCGGCGTACTGTAGCGACCTGGGTTCTGTGCATATGAAAGATTAAGGTGATGACGTGTTAAACTGCTATTTATTTTATTTATTTTATTTATTTTGAAATTTAAATCGTATATTCCTAATCATCGTAACTTTCACATACGAGGTCCGATTTACGCGCGGTTTTCTCCGCTAGGTTCATATCGAAATTCCGGACATTTTGATGCTGGTTTGGACGAATTCTGAGACCGTTTAAATTTTTTTCTTAGATTGGATTTAAATTCAAAGGTGAGTGTTTTAACCCACTCACAACTTCTAAAATTTCTCATGCTAGTTGAATTAATTTTTGATGTGATTAGAAATTTATTTATGACTGTTTGGTATATTTTAAATCATCACCTCGGTTAATTTGAATTTATTTGAATTAAATCGTTATTTAATTTATTATTGAATATAAATTGTCAGTTAAATACCTGCTATTGATTATCAGTTCTATATTGATATTTATTGATTGATTTGGATGATGTTTGTAATGGATGTTGATTGTTGATATTGGATGAATGGATGTTTTAATTATATCGTTATAAACTGCAAGTTCACTATGGGTTGAAATGATACATACTCGAATGATCAATAGATTAAGGAAAAATCGTTATGGGTTGAAATGATAGACTCGAGCGATTTTATGGATTCAATATTTTCGGGATTGCGGATTGAAATGATATATATCCGTAAATATAAAATTTTAAATTTCGGATTGAAATGATAAATATTTGTATTACTTGACCCTAGGGTAGAGAATTATATACGAACACCGGATTGGTTAAATTAAATGATTTTGAATCCTTAAATTTTGCTTTGAGTTAAATGATATTTTTGAAATAAGAATTTTGATTTATATAAATTGAATTCTTATAGAATTTTGAGTTTTATACTAAAATTGAATTGTTTTGAAGGATTTGTTAAAGGAATAAAATTGAAGTTTTATAGTGAATTTGAAATACAAGAGAAGTTTATCGAAATTGAGTTATTAAAATCGTTGAAGTATAACTTTGAAATATATTGAAATTTGAGTAATTAAATCGATATTTCGAACATGGATTGGAAGCGATATTGAATTAAATATTTTTATTGAGAATTTGAATTGGAAATTTTGAAATTGGGTTTTGGGATTTTGAAATGGTCCAAATGTGTTGGAATGAAATAAATAGTTTAAATTGGTATAAATTTCAAATTTATGTTTTAATATAAACTATTTTAAAAATATATTATTTTAAATGACTTTAATTATTAAGATTTCAAACCTTTAAACTAATTAACCCATTTAACTTATTTTAAATCTAATTAATCTATTTTAAAGCTATTTAGTCTATTTTAATTTTATTTAATCTATTTTAAATCTATATTAACTATTTATAACTATTAAAACTATTTTCTTCTAAATTCCAAACTAAGTAAAATGGATGGGTTTATATTCGAATCCTTGATTTTTAAAGTGAATGTGGTTAAGCGACATTATAACCTAAGTTGGGATTTAAATAGCATATCCGGTTTAATATGATAATTTTGAAATGAGAGTTTAACCTATTTGAAAACACGACTTTTGAAAGGAAATATAATTTCGAACTATGATTTCAATGTGATATAATTTCGGAAGTAAGTAATGATTTCGAAAGTGATATGATTTGAATTGAATATGATATTTTGATATCAATTATGAAATGATTTTTGGAAATGTAAAAGAACCATCTGGTGTGTAATAAGCGATTGGTTGTTAAAGAGACCGGGATCGGATATGGGCATACTCTCTGTCGATACCGAAAACCACTTTGACAACTGTGTACGCGGTGGAGATTCCAGAATGAAGTAGGATGGTGGCGACGATCCTAAAGGTATATACGTGGACCTGACTCTCATGAGTTAGCTTAAGGTGGCTAAAACAGGAGCAATTGATGGGCTAAGTGAGGTCATTCCTTCGATCGGGCACATTCCATCAATACTATATTCTGACTTTGCGATTTATTTGGTGGCCACCCCTCGATTTTTTTCTTGATTCAGGAGTGTGTTCTGAGGTGGGCGGTAGTAGCTGCGTTACCACCGATCCGGAAGTGTAATTGTTATATCTACTCTGGCATTGCTTAGTTGTGCCGTGTCACCTACCATAGCGCGCCTTCTACGAGTTTGGTTTGTACCATACCTATGGAGTGCCATCTGACGGCACCCAGTACGGGTGGGATTACGGTACTGTATAGACTATGAAATAAAAATTTGTTAAGGGAGAAAATGTAACGCCTTAACGCTATTATAATAGTTTATATTACTGTAGACATATTATAATAGCGTATTGTACTGCATAGTAGATAGTTTAACGGATCCTTAGGAGATGTGAATCCCATCTCTTAAGTTACTGCACTCACGTTAGACACTGGATAGGAGATGTCAAACCCCATAAACATCTCTAACGCCGTTTACACTCATATTTATTTACCGCTAATTTAACTCACATAAGATCTTTTAGTTCTGACTCGAGTGTTTTGTCTTTTCAATTCGCTCGGGTCAGCCTGAGCATTTCAGGATTTGAAGACCTTATTTCTGGAGAACGAAGGCGAAGATTTGTACTACTATTATTTACTATATTTATTCCACCGCATCATACTGTTCCGCTGCATTATTATTTGTTTATCTCTGATATGTGTAACTTTGATTCTGTATTGCATAAGTATAATCAAATGTTTTGTAAACAGCTTCATGAACTGTTATTTGATCATTGTATTTTGTCATTCCGCTGCGAGATTCTATTTTTTTTTCTTTCTCTGCTTTTTCTTATTCACCCCAATAACAATCCTCCCTTCTGTATGGTTTGAGTCGGCATGTGTGTCTGCTTAGAGTGTACAAAATGGCAGGATGTTACACAAAATGTATATTATATTATTTATTTATTTTCTTAAAACCAATATTCAAATTGAAAACGCATATTTAAAATAAAATCTATACATATAATTTCAAATCAATATTTAACTTAAACACCTATAAAAATAAAATCTTTATATATAATTTCAAATCAATATTTAATTTAAACACCTACAAAAATAAAATCTATATATATATATATATGAAACCAAACTCATGTATACTTGTATATATAAACTAATATATAAAATAACATACATATTATATTTTTAAATCAATATTTATTATAAAAATCAATATAAACTTACTTTATTATAATATATATATATATATACTCAAACAAATCATATATAACTTATATAAACTTATATATACAAACAAACAGATTTTATACAACTTCCATAAACTTACATATATAAATAATAGGTTATATACAACTTACATATATATATGAACAGCAGATTATATATATATATATAACTATTATAAACTTATACATTAAACCCCAACAAATCATATATATAAACTAATATATATACAACATTATATATTATAACACTTTAAACATATTATAAATATACTTTTCATATACATATGTATAACAAAATTGAGTACGCTTGAATATATATAGAACTGCAAATAAAATAAAATAAAATATATATATATAAAACAAAAGAAATTATAAACTTACATTTTAAACAATAGGAAAGGTGAAGTAAACAGGTAGCAGGAAGTGCTGCTACTACGGATCAGGGTGGAGACGGTTTGTAAGTCGATGGTGATCGGTTGCAAAATCGAATGGCTGCTAGGTGACTGACTTGGTGGCAGACGGCAGGGTGTTGACGTGGAGGGGAGGGACCTATGCGATGGGGTTCGGTTGGAAGTTGAAGGAAAGTGGAAGGCCTAGTATGGCGGAGGGACAAAGCTGTGAGGCGGTTGATGGCGCTGTGTGGTCCGGGTCTGACAGGGCAGAGGGTGGCGCGGATGACAAAGGAGAGGGTGCTATGGGAGGCTGTCAACGGCGGTTGTAGGTGAACGTGAGGTCGAGTGTTGCATGGCGAAGGTTACTGCTTGGATTTTTTTTGTGGCTCACGTCATGGGTGGGAGGTAGTTTTGTAATGGGCGTGGGTTCAATGGGCCCACATGCTTCAGCAAGGTGGATGGTGGGTTTAGTTTTGGTGGCCGTGGGGTTTTGAGATGCAGATCAGGTCATTGGAAGGGGATGGAGCTCGGGTTGCTAGGGGAAAGAAGGGAGACGGCATGAGTAAGTTATGAGGTAGCAAGTTTCAATATTAGAAGAATGACGAACAGGTTTGCAAAAGCTAAAAAAATGAATATATATAATTTTTCCTTCCAGACGTAAGAATTTGAACAAGCAAATGAAGAATGAAAACAAATAGGTACGTTTTTTATATTATGTTATTTCTAAATGAAACCAGATTATATATAAAAGCTTTATAACATACATTTTTTTTCAAAGAACGAACAGATAAAATAGTATGCGGAAAGGCACAACCAAACTATTGAGTATCTAGGGAATGACAAAAGTCACTAACGTGAATTTAGGAATTATAAAAGTGAAAGGCTGTTGATATTATACGACTGGCAATTGAAAAGACAAAGGAAACAAAAGTCCAAATAAGGAACCGATGCGGCAAACCGTTTTGTCGATTTCGTCGCATACCGGACACTGAAATGCAGAAATGAATACATTGCGGAGATCAGCACGACGAGACGAACAGAATGGTACATAGATATGAGTGACACGACACATCTATCAAAACTCGAATTTCGCTGCCAAAACTGCTGCAAATTCGCCGAAAATAAGATAAACGGAGCTAGAGAAGTCCAAATTTGACGAAATGAAATATGATTTCTCGTTCAGAAAATGATTTGCAAATTTATTACATGGAAATATTCATATTTCGAAAATATTTAATTTTCATCAATTTAACTTATTTAAATTCAAAAATTGAAAATTACACAACAGAACTAACTTTCATCTTTACCAATGAAAATTTGCCATTTGCTATGTTTAAATAGACGCACACAAAATATCAAATTTTCATTGCTAAATTTTATTATTCAATTTCATGAAAAATTTAGCTAATTACGTTATACAAATCGTTAAAATTTACGGGTCGTTACAACTCGACAATCACGGCTCAGGCCTGAGTTGTGCCCTCTGCCGAGTAATGAGACCAAAGTGGTGAATTAGCATAACATGATCTAAATAAGGCAAATGCAAAGTGTAAGGCAAGCAAGCACAATTGAAAAATGGGATAGCAGGCAGAATGATAAACACAAGGGTCAACTCGACCCTCCTTAGGTCGGACCCGAGTTGAAGATAGTGACACATGAACAAGCATTACTCAAGGATAGAAGGCTAAAACGATGAAGCCAAGAAGTGGCTAATGCAAGTCCACTTGCCACCCTCAACTCAGTACCAAGATGAACGCCTTTAACTCGATACCGAGTTGGAAAAGAGAAGTGGGTTTTACCCACGGTCTTCTGGCTACGACTTCGGCGTGACATGGAGAATGTGGGTGAGGTTTTTTAGGCAATTTCGATGGAAGCTTTCGTCTATAAATAGAGGAGAAGAGACACATAAGGTGATCTTTTTCTGAGTATTCTGAATTAATTACAACGAACTAAGTGATTCAATTCTAAAATGCAAGCTGTATAACTCATACTCGAGTTGTAAGAAATCGAGTTATAAAATATACTTTGTAAGAGCAAAGTATGATTAATAGAAAAGATTAAGTAGACAGAGGCTGAAGTATTTGCCGAACTACTATAAAATTGTGTGTTTTCTCTCTCTTTTAATGTTCTTTCTTTTACAACTTTCATTTACTACTTGATTAGGCATCTGTGTTATTTTTGGTCCGAACACATGAAAGGGGAGATTGATCAAGATTCTGGATAACCGTTAACAAAGCTTATAACAATCATGCAAATTGTAGGAATAAGCGAACGAAGTTGGATACTACGAGTACTTAAGTCACATTTACTCAGACTTGTCAATGATATTGAAAAATTATAAACAATGTGAAAGATGATAGAGTTAGCGGTATGTCATAGGGGAAATTATGTAACTTGCTGCATATATCTAACTCGATAACCAATCTTATTCGAAATAAAATGTTTTTTTCTATTATATACTTGATATAATATGTTATGTTAATTAACTAATTTAATTAAAAGTGTATTTAATAGAAAATCCATAAATGGTGTGTTTTGTTACAGTAGTTACAAAGTGTTTTAACTATGAATAATTTATCCCAACGAAATTAAATATACCGTTTTAAATATTCCTAGTCAATATGTATCAAGACTGGATATTGATACATCTGTTTAGACTAGAGTACAAAACGCTCTCTAAATATTGGGCAGTGTAGTACCCGTGACTGTTGGGGGCACTAATGGTTTCGTACTGATAGTTATTGGATAACAATGAAATGACTCACTCGATGATTTTCTATTGGTTAATATAACTAAGGTCAAACAGAAAATATCGATGTGAAAATATTACACAATTCTCTCGACTTGAGAATACTATCGAGCTTCAATGTAGAAAATTCGCTTAGACTATAGTTAAATTGTGGCACGAGGGCCATCGAACAACTATAGTTGGATCGAGTGGAAGCATTGGAAGTGAGATACTATCCAAGAGAAAATTTGTATCCTCGCTTATATGGGATTAGTATCACGGTCGACAATAGTCAACTCAAAGTCAAAGTCTCTGGCTAGAGCAATTCGGTTAATAATAATTGTTATTATTGAATCAATGACTTTGTGTTTGGACATAAAGTTGAATAGGGAAGATATTGGAATTTTGACCATTACCAATTCTATAAGTCCAAATGCGATATAGTTTTGATGAAGAGAATTGGTGTAAATAATTGCAACTAACGGGTATCGCATAAAATAGTAAAATTGGATTTTACCAAAAAATGTATAAGCGATAACTTCGGCCAAACTATCACACCACTAACTAGGATGACGTGTGAACATTAATATTTGAATTGTTTGATATTAATCACTGACTGATTTACACCTGCCAGTCGCACAACCGCATTCGTAGATTCTTTGATATATCACATGATTTAATTTATTTATAATTGTTATAAATTAATTAAATTAATTAATATTTTGAAATATTAATTATTTTTTTATTTAATGCATTGGGTGCCATGAACATTTATTGGGTGCTAATATAATTAATTAGGTGTGTATGTAAAAGTTATATGTATGAATCGATATTCGATATCAATATGCATTTAAATTGATATTAAATGTGATTGATTACTAATGGCTTTAGACTGATTTAAGGCCTATATAGCCTTATCTAGCAGCTATAGGAGAGCTGTTTTTATACTCTTTTTACTAATTAAACAAATTAGATATTTAAAATGAATTTTGAATTTCAAACTTATAGACCTAATCAAAATTACTTATTTTATTACAAAATAAATATTCAAGATTTTAAATAATATGTGTATGTCTGTATATCTATGTGTATATGTATATTTATAATTTAAATTTGTTTTGGACAGCAGTGTGCATATAAAGGGCTAATATGTCTGTTGCGGTGTAACTCCCAACACTTATATACGGGCGCATTATACCATGTACACATCTATATATTGCACGCACCCTTATATGTGTGTATTTAATACACATATACACTTTATATGTTATATATTTATACAAAATCAAATCATTATATACATTGATTAAATAAAATAATTATTTTATTTAAAATTATTTATATTGGATCTAAATCAATTTAGACCTCATGTAACAACCCGGGATTTGCATTACCAATTAATAAATAAAAGTTAGGATTTTATTTATTTTAATGAAGCATAAAAGGATTTGGAATAACAAAATTTATTTGAAAAAGGCTATTTAATTAAATGGGAAATATGGGATTTTAAAATGAGGATAAAATGTTATTTTTGAAAAGTTAAATATTTTAGGAGAGGATTTAAAATGGGTTTGAATAAGAAAAGTGAGTTTTATAAACATATATTAACACTTAGAAAATTTTTGAAAACATGGAAATAACTCTCTTCATATTGGGTTATTAAACCTTACCAAATAACCCACCCTAAACCTCCTCTATAAATTATCTCATACTCTCATAACCTCATTCATTCAACCCTAATCAAAACCCTAATCATTTCCTAAAGCTTTCATAACAAAAATGGCCTCTATCTTCATCTCCTTCTAGTTTTTGCTTATGCAAGTCATTCTATGCAAAGGTAATGCAAATACCGACCTCAAATCCATTTTTATATCTTTCTCATTTCTGAAATGTATTTGGTAACACATGTTTTATGTATTTTTTTGATCTTATAGCCTCCTAATCATCTTTTGCTAACTTGGGTTGATGCTATAATAGTCTTTGTTGCTTTCAAGAGAGGTATATTGCTAAAAACCTCTTCTAATATGTGTTTAATCATCTTTTGATTTTGCTAATCAGTTAGTAACACATGTTTTATTATGTAACATATGAATCATAGCTCTTTGATCATCTTTGCTTTCATTTTGGGGTGTACACATAAGGTATTTGTAATATATGCTAGCTGAAATTATAATTAGTTTATTGCTGTTAGTAAATTAGGCATATCTCATTCATCTGAAATCGGAATTAAGATTTTCTTGAAGTTCTGGAAAGCTTATTCTGTACCCTATAACTTTTATGTTTTGTGCTTTGCCTAATTTTGAAGTTTGAATGGACGAAATCATGCTTGTTTGTCGCTGATCTGACAACAAACTACAGGGTTGATAAAATAAAAACCTGAAATTGATTTGGCCATAAGTTACTCGTTTCTTATCCAAATCTAATAATTTTGGATGTTCTGGAAATCTTAGATTTAAAGCTAAAACATTCATGTTTTGAGTTTCATGAAATTTCGAAGTTAATTTGGTCAAAACTGTGCATTCTTACCACTGTCCCGAGAGCACATTGACAGTGATATAAAATTTAGATCTGAGAATTGTTTTAGTCATAGAATTTTCATCTCTGGTCGGAATTTGACGATCTTGGTCATTCCGGAAAGCTTAGAAACTAAGCTACAACTTTTATTTTATTCATTTTCCAGAATTTGAAGTTTACTATGCCAAAATTGTGGTTTTTCATCTCTGGCCAGTTAGTGCATAGCTATAGGCCTCAGTCTCTTTTCTCCCGTTGTTTTCAGCGTAGAACCCCGACTTTGCGACGCCATCCCGGGCTCGTACTTTGTCGGATTTCATCGTTTTTGGTCTCGTTAAAAATATGAGATCGAGATCTTTAACCATGCAGAGTTTGGTTTAGATCTGGGTGCATTAGATACTTCGTTTCTATTGCCGAAGTAACACCCAGAAACTGTTTTACAATAGTGATCATTTTCAGTTATCGTCGGACCAACTTTGAAACATTGTCGTTTCTTTGTTTCAAGTCGAAATCGAACGATGCTTATTTCATATCAAAGTAGGAGTACTTTACTACACTCTTGCAAATTTTCATCAAGATCTGAGTTCATGTGACCCTTCGACCATGTCGTCGAAGTGGGACCTTTACACTGTTTTGACACAGTAAAGTTTTATGATTTTTGTCCGACTTTGAGACGACGCCGTTTCTTCGTTTCAAGTCGGAATTTCCCGATTTATTTTTCAGTTTGGAGCAGGGATGTTGGACTATATGCCTACCAATTTTCATGCCATTCGGATTCAGTTTGCTGGTCCGAATAATTTTCCGAACTTGGGTTCGCGTCATTTTTGGACTATTTTCCAACACTTAGAATATTTTCAGTGATTTTCTGGTTTTATTGATTTCTTTGAGATTTATCTCTAGATTTCGTACACGGGTTTTATGAATTATTTTCAAAGAATTTTTCACTCCTAAATGGCTTTCGAAATTATTATATAATATTATTTTTAACTATTAAATTAATTACTCCATAATAGGAGAGTTTTCAAAAGCCGTTTTAAAGTGATTTCAAAATCAATTATAAATCCGTTTCGCACCATTATTTTCTATAATAAAAATCTCACACTCACTTTTTAGCACGTCGAGTGAAGTGGAAAGGTGCTTAAACGATTAGGAAATCTCCGGCCTATGGAACCGTGTGTATTTCCTTTCCGGTTAATCCCCGACCTATTCGATTGATCGTTTTGACCTTTGGGTCTAGTTTACCGATGATACGAGGTGGACTTTTTATTGTTTAGAGTGTGAGCTTGCTATTGGTTAGTAAACCGTTTAGTGCGAACGTCGGGTATGGGACTCATTGTTAACACTTTACGGGTTCCTCTCCAAGAAGTTGGTGACACATTAGCCTTTGGGCGGCCAGTACTGGACCTCTGGGTCACCACGCCTCTGGGCAACCGTCTCTGGACACCTGCTCTATGGAGCAGTTTATTTTTTCGGCATGCGCCTCTGGGCCTTTATCCTTCTGGGAAGGATCTTGCCGTCTCGCGCGTTCCGCATCTGTGCGAGTGATCGATCACAACTCTACAGTACTTGGCAACAACGACTCTGGTCGGTGCACGTGCAATATTGATATTATTTGATGATTTTACATCCATTCGAGTACCGCCATTCGGTGTTGGTTCTATGGGATCATACGATGTAAGTGCGATTACCTTGTGGATTCACAGTGTCTCTGGACACTGCTTTTCAGTGTTTTGATTTCATTGACTTTTCAGTATATCCCCATTGCTCTTTGGAGCATCGATCTTTGCTTGGGCATTGATTACGGACTCTGGTCACTCTTGGGATTATTGCCTATGGGCATCTTTTTATAGCTTTGGCTACGCCGATGATATGAGGCGATTTTATTTATTCTACACTTTGGTGTTGATTTCTCTTTGAAGATTTTTATTGTTTATTGATGATTAGGGATCGTCATTATATTCATGTGGTTCATAATCTACTTCTCTTTGGATAAGTACTGTTTTATTTATGTACCGCATTAGTATATATCTCAGTTATTACTGATTGTTTAGCTAGCCTGACCCGAGTGTTTTCGCTCGGGTCAGACCGAGTTATTTCAGGTTAGGTCTCTGGACTTAGCTTCTGTGCTTCCGCTTGGACATTATCTGCTATGTTGATAGATAGCGCTTTTATTTGTCCACTATTCCGCTACTCTGTTATTATTCAGACTTTGATATGTACATATTTTTGACTCACATGTGTGAGCAGTGGCTTTGTACCCACTTATAGTATTTGGATCTGTATTGACGATGTATTGTTCTGGGATTTTATATCTGTTATGTGATTCTGTTCTGTGATGTTTTATCATTTATTATTATGCTTTGTCCTGATAGATCTTTAGCCATTTGTAATTTCGTTATAAGTATTTACCGAATATGTCGAACCACTTGAAAAAAATATATAGATACCATCCTTTCGACATATTCAGTAGATAGTTATAGCTTGATTACAAATGGTCGCTTCC
Source organism: Allium fistulosum (assembly GCA_030737815.1). Lineage (NCBI taxonomy): Eukaryota > Viridiplantae > Streptophyta > Magnoliopsida > Asparagales > Amaryllidaceae > Allium > Allium fistulosum. Next base: position 1,122,766,534 of record CM060902.1, on the reverse strand, counting down.
ACTATACTCTATTCTCCGCTTTAACAGACAGTATTACTCCCGTAATACTCTTTGTTACAGTGGGTCTCAGAGTGGGGCGTTACAGCTTGGTATCAGAGCCTGGTTTCAGGAATAAGCATAATAAACATAGAACAGATACACTTAGTACAATACATTTTAATTAGATCTGAATTAAATCAAATCCCTTCCTTATGTTTATTGATAGATAAGTTAGGAATATGTATAGGAATCCGTTATATTCCGTAGTATTCCTTAATTAATTATCTATCATTGAATCATGTCTAACTCTAATTCCCGTTACGACATGTTGAGCGGTGCGAAGGTCTTCTCTCAGCTTGACCTTGCCACCGGATTCCATCAGCTACGAGTCGGGGAAGACATCATTCCTCTTACAGCATTTCGCACTCGTTATGGTTCTTTTGAGTGGTTGGTCATGCCGTTCGGCTTGACGAACGCTCCGGCTTTCTTCGTCGATCTTATGAATCGAGTATTCCGGGAATACATCGATAGATTCGTTCTGGTTTTCATCGACGATATTCTTATTTATTCTAGATCCGAGGCAGAGCATGCTCATCATTTGCGGATCGTCTTGGATACTCTTCGTCAGCATCAGCTTAAGGCCAAGCTCTCCAAGTGCCATTTTTGGGAGAGCAAGGTCAAGTTCTTGGGCCATATTGTATCATCTGAGGGTATTTCTGTCGATCCTGCCAAGATCGAAGCCATTCAGAATTGGAAGCAGCCCGAGAACGTTCATGATATTCGCAGCTTCCTTGGGCTGGCGGGTTATTACCATCGATTTATCAAGGATTTCTCTCGTGTTGCACTTCCCCTCACGACTCTGACTCGTAAAGGGGTTCGCTTTATTTGGTCTGATAAGTATGAAGTTTCTTTCCAGCGATTGAAGGAACTTCTCACTCATGCTCCTTTCCTTATGGTTCCTGAGAGTAACCAGGATCTTGTTGTTTACACCGACGCTTGTGGTAGCGGCCTCGGTGCTGTGCTTATGCAGAAGGATCGGGTAGTTGCTTATGCTTCTAGGCAGCTACGTCCGAATGAGGTTCGCTATCCGACTCATGATCTTGAGTTGGCAGCTATCGTCTTTGCTTTGAAGGCATGGCGTCACTTTCTATTAGGCGAACGCTTCACTCTTTACACCGATCACAAGTCTCTGAAGTATTTATTCAGTTAGAAGGATCTCAATATGAGGCAGCAGCGATGGCTTGATTTTCTTGCCTCATATGACTTAGACATTCAGTATACCCCTGGCAAGGGTAATCGTGTGGCTGATGCACTCAGTCGCAAACACTCGGCAGTAGTTTCTATGATGATAGCCGAGTGGGATATTCTTGAGACTCTTTCTATGTGTGATATTCGAAATCGAGCTCTGTCTTCTGATCCTCGGATCTTGCTATTCAGCTTGGAAGCTCGACTTATTCTATTGGATCGCATTGCCCATGCTCAGCGGCAGGATCCAGACTTGTTGCGATATATTCATCTCCTTGAGTCGGGATCCAGTGATGAGACATTGTTGGATTATTCTATTGATTCTCATCGGTGTCTTCCTAGGAAGAACCGTATTTTGATACCATCTGATTTATCACTTAGGCATGGCATTCTTGACGAGTGTCATCGCACTAAGTACACCATCCATCCCGGCTCGAGCAAGATGTATGCCGATATGTGTCGGGTATATTATTGGGAAGGGTTGAAGAGTGATGTTGCAAGTTATGTAAGCCGTTGCATGACTTGTCAATAGATCAAAGTTGAGCATCAGCGTCCATCTGGTCTTCTTCAGCCGTTAGAGATTCCATTGTGGAAATGGGATCAGATATCCATGGATTTTATTGACGGTCTGCCTCGATCGAGGTCAGGCCATACTTCTATTTGGGTCATAGTCGATCGCTTGACCAAATCAGCTCATTTCATTCCTATTAAGTCCACTCGGACTGCTCCTCAGCTTGCCAAGCTATATGTGAAGGAAATTGTTCGACTTCATGGTATTCCTAGCTCTATCGTCTGTGATCGAGACACTATCTTTACTAGTCACTTCTGGAAGTGCCTACAGTCAGCTTTGGGCTCAAAGCTCAATCTCTCGACTGCTTATCATCCTCAGACCGACGGTCAGACGGAGAGGGTGAATCGTGTTTTAGAGGATCTTTTGCGCTGTTGTATTCTGGATTTCGGAGGTAGTTGGGAGGATCACTTACCGCTTGTAGAGTTCTCCTACAACAACAGCTTTCAGTCTAGTATTGGCATGGCCCCTTTCGAGGCTCTTTACGGAAGGCCATGTCGTTCTCCTGCGTGTTGGTTAGAATCTGGCAAGAAGCTCCTTCTTGGTCCAGATTCAGTTTGGGAATCTTCGGAGAAGATTATTCTTATCCGTCAGAGAATGAAAGAGGCACAGGACCGCCAGAAATCCTACGCGGACAATCGTAGGAAGCCTCTTGAGTTCTCCATTGGTGATCATGTCTTTATTCGGATATCTCCCATGAAAGGGGTTGTGCGTTTCAGCTCTACAGGGAAGTTGACTCCTCGCTATGTCGGACCATTTCCTATTACGGAACGCATCGGCCCCGTTGCTTATCGTGTGGCTCTACCTGCTCATTTCTCTGGAATACATGATGTGTTCCATGTTTCTCAGCTTTGCAAGTGTGTGCGCGATCTTGATTCTATTATCGAGCCTCATATCATGCCCGATTTGGAGATCTCACCCGATCTATCTATAGAGCAGCAACCTCTTCGTGTGCTTGATTCGGAGATCAGACGTCTTCGAAACAAAGAGGTTCCGCTTGTGAAGATTCAATGGTCGTCTAATCCTAAGGACTGCGCTTGGGAGACCAGAGAATTTATCGAGCGTACTTATCCTGGTTTTCTTCCATCTTCTGGCATGGGTGAGCATCCATATTTTATCTTCTGTATTCCTTTTGTGGATTAGATGTTATAAACAACTTTTATATTTAAGGAATTGCGGGGACGCAATTTTCTTAAGGGGGGGAGTCTGTAACAACCCGGGATTTGCATTACCAATTAATAAATAAAAGTTAGGATTTTATTTATTTTAATGAAGCATAAAAGGATTTGGAATAACAAAATTTATTTGAAAAAGGCTATTTTAATTAAATGGGAAATATGGGATTTTAAAATGAGGATAAAATGTTATTTTTGAAAAGTTAAATATTTTAGGAGAGGATTTAAAATGGGTTTGAATAAGAAAAGTGAGTTTTATAAACATATATTAAACTTAGAAAATTTTTGAAAACATGGAAATAACTCTCTTCATATTGGGTTATTAAACCTTACCCAATAACCCACCCTAAACCTCCTCTATATATTATCTCATACTCTCATAACCTCATTCATTCAACCCTAATCAAAACCCTAATCATTTCATAAAGCTTTCATAACAAAAATGGCCTCTATCTTCATCTCCTTCTAGTTTTAGCTTATGCAAGTCATTCTATGCAAAGGTAATGCAAATACCCACCTCAAATCCATTTTTATATCTTTCTCATTTCTGAAATGTATTTGGTAACACATGTTTTATGTATTTTTTTGATCTTATAGCCTCCTAATCATCTTTTGCTAACTTGGGTTGATCTATAATAGTCTTTGTTGCTTTCAAGAGAGGTATATTGCTAAAAACCTCTTCTAATATGTGTATAATCATCTTTTGATTTTGGTAATCAGTTAGTAACACATGTTTTATTATGTAACATGTGAATAATAGCTCTTTGATCATCTTTGCTTTCATTTTGGGGTGTGCACATAAGGTATTTGTAATATATGCTAGCTGAAATTATAATTAGTTTATTGCTGTTAGTAAATTAGGCATATCTCATTCATCTGAAATCGGAATTAAGATTTTCTTGAAGTTCTGGAAAAATTATTCTGTACCCTATAACTTTTATGTTTTGTGCTTTGCCTAATTTTGAAGTTTGAATGGTCGAAATCATGCTTGTTTGTCGCTGACCTGACAACAAACTACAGGGTTGATAAAATAAAAACCTGAAATTGATTTGGCCATAAGTTACTCGTTTCTTATCCAAATCTAATAATTTTGGATATTCTGGAAAGCTTAGATTTAAAAATTAAACTTTCATGTTTTGAGTTTCATGAAATTTTGAAGTTAATTTGGTCAAAACTGTGCATTCTTACCATTGTCCCGAGAGCACATTGACAGTGATATAAAATTTAGATCTGAGAATTGTTTTAGTCATAGAATTTTCATCTCTGGTCGGAATTTGACGATCTTGGTCATTCCGGAAAGCTTAGAAACTAAGCTACAACTTTTATTTTATTCATTTTGCCAGAATTTGAAGTTTACTATGCCAAAATTGTGGTTTTTCATCTCTGGCCAGTTAGTGCATAGCTATAGGCCTCAGTCTCTTTTCTCCCGTTGTTTTCAGCGTAGAACCCCGACTTTGCGACGCCATCCCGGGCTCGTACTTTGTCGGATTTCATCATTTTTGGTCTCGTTAAAAATATGAGATCGAGATCTTTAACCATGCAGAGTTTGGTTTAGATCTGGGTGCATTAGATACTTCGTTTTTATTGCCGAAGTAACACCCAGAAACTGTTTTACAATAGTGATCATTTTCAGTTATCGTCGGACCAACTTTGAAACATTGTCGTTTCTTCGTTTCAAGTCGAAACCGAACGATTCTTGTTTCATATCAAAGTAGGAGTACTTTACTACGCTCCTGCAAATTTTCATCAAGATCTGAGTTCATGTGACCCTTCGACCATGTCGTCGAAGTGGGACTTTTACACTGTTTTGACATAGTAAAGTTTTATGATTTTTGTCCGACTTTGAGACGACGCCGTTTCTTCGTTTCAAGTCAGAATTTCCCGATTTATTTTTCAGTTTGGAGCAGGGATGTTGGAATATATGCCTACCAATTTTCATGCCATTCGGATTCAGTTTGCTGGTCCGAATAATTTTCCGAACTTGGGTTCGCGTCATTTTTGGACTATTTTCCAACACTTAGAATATTTTCAGTGATTTTCTGGTTTTATTGATTTCTTTGAGATTTGTCTCTAGATTTCGTACACGGGTTTTATGAATTATTTTCAAAGAATTTTTCACTCCTAAATGGCTTTCGAAATTATTATATAATATTATTTTTAACTATTAAATTAATTACTCCATAATAGGAGAGTTTTCAAAAGCCGTTTTAAAGTGATTTCAAAATCAATTATAAATCCGTTTCGCACTATTATTTTCTATAATAAAAATCTCACTCACTTTTTAGCACGTCGAGTGAAGTGGAAAGGTGCTTAAACGGTTAGGAAATCTCCGACCTATGGAACCGTGTGTATTTCCTTTCCGGTTAATCCCCGACCTATTCGATTGATCGTTTTGACCTTTGGGTCTAGTTTACCGATGATACGAGGTGGACTTTTTATTGTTTGGAGTGTGAGCTTGCTATTGGTTAGTAAACCGTTTAGTGCGAACATGGGGTATGAGACTCATTATTAACACTTTACGGGTTCCTCTCCAAGAAGTTGGTGACACATTAGCCTTTGGGCGGCCAGTACTGGACCTCTGGGTCACCACGCCTCTGGGCAACCGTCTCTGGACACCTGCTCTATGGAGCAGTTTATTTTTTCGGCATGCGCCTCTGGGCCTTTATCCTTCTGGGAAGGATCTTGCCGTCTCGCGCATTCCGCATCTATGCGAGTGATCGATCACAACTCTACAGTACTTGGCAACAACGACTCTGGTCGGTGCACGTGCAATATTGGTATTATTTGATGATTTTACATCCATTCGAGTACCGCCATTCGGTGTTGGTTCTATGGGATCATACGATGTAAGTGCGATTACCTTGTGGATTCACAGTGTCTCTGGACACTGCTTTTCAGTGTTTTGATTTCATTGACTTTTCAGTATATCCTCATTGCTCTTTGGAGCATCGATCTTTGCTTGGGCATTGATTACGGACTCTGGTCACTCTTGGGATTATTGCCTATGGGCATCTTTTTATAGCTTTGGCTACGCCGATGATATGAGGCGATTTTATTTATTCTACACTTTGGTGTTGATTTCTCTTTGGAGATTTTTATGTTTATTGATGATTAGGGATCGTCATTATATTCATGTGGTTCATAATCTACTTCTCTTTGGATAAGTACTGTTTTATTTATGTACCGCATTAGTATATATCTCAGTTATTACTGATTGTTTAGCTAGCCTGACCCGAGTGTTTTCGCTCGGGTCAGACCGAGTTGTTTCAGGTTAGGTCTCTGGACTTAGCTTCTATGCTTCCACTTGGACATTATCTGATATGCTGATAGATAGCGCTTTTATTTGTCCACTATTCCGCTACTCTGTTATTATTCAGACTTTGATATGTACATATTTTTGACTCACATGTGTGAGCAGTGGCTTTGTACCCACTTATAGTATTTGGATCTGTATTGACGATGTATTGTTCTGGGATTTTATATCTGTTATGTGATTCTGTTCTGTGATGTTTTATCATTTATTATTATGCTTTGTCTTGATAGATCTTTAGCCATTTGTAATTTCGTTATAAGTATTTACCGAATATGTCGAACCACTTGAAAAAAAAATATAGATACCATCCTTTCGACGTATTCAGTAGATAGTTATAGCTTGATTACAAATGGTCGCTTCCACTATACTCTATTCTCCGCTTTAACAGACAGTATTACTCCCGTAATACTCTTTGTTACAATGGGTCTCAGAGTGGGGCGTTACACCTCATAGGCCCAATAAGATCTAAAATGGTAAAAAAAATTAAAATTCACTCATTTAATCCACTACGTGTTGGCCCAGTTCCAACAATGGTATCGAAGCTAAATAGCCTATGCGGTCTAAATTAGCAGTATTAGGGCTAACTTATTAAAGCATACTCATATAATATGGTGTCAAGAAAAGTAGTGTCTAAGGTTGGGTTTGGGCAACCAAGTACTTTGCCCAACCTAGCTATTGGCCTGGCCCAAAAGGATGAGGTAAGCCCAAAGATTATCCCCGATATAAAGGCCCAAATTGATTTGGGCTTTGGACAAATTTTCAAAATCCGTTTCAAAATTAAAATAAAAATTCAATACATAAAAATAATATTTTAAATTTAAAGGTTAAATTTAAAATAAGTAATGATTTTATAAATATTTCAATATAGTTTTTCAAAATTGTTTTGAAAATAAATAATAATTTTCAAAAATTATTATTAGTTAATTAGCTTAACTAAATTTAATAATTAAAAGTTAATTAATTAAATTAAAAACATATACATTGATATATGTAACATTATCTTAAGATGATAAGGTAATATATATATATATATATATATATATTTCAAAAATAATTATAATTAATCAAAATTATTTTAATTAGATATATTAATTAAATTTTAATTAATGAATAATATAATACATATTTATAAGATATATGTGTACTACTATAAATGTTACAATGCACATATCCAATTTAAAATGTTTAAAATGAATAAAATAAAATTAATTAAAGTGTTAATTAATTAAATTAACTAAATAAGATTTAATTAATATAATTTTATACATAAAATATTATATAATTTAAATAAAGTATAAAACTTATATGATATAAATGTATAACCTAAAGGTGGAATAGTAAGAAACTCAATTAGACTTAATGAATAAATATATAAGTATAGTATATATACTGTGATTTCTGATGTGTCCGACACTTGAATCATAACGGTATTTCATAAGAAATATATATACCATAAGTCGATATCACTCTAAATATAATGATAATGGTTATGAATCTTTAATATAACATTGTCCTCTACCATTTATATATTAATAAATTACATGCATACTCTCTAGTTATTGAGCAAACTTAAGCTAGAGATGTTATGTGTAATATTATTAATATATTGACTAGACGAGGAAGATAACTATATGTATTTGTTGAGCAAACTCAAGGTAGAAATACTATACTTAGACCTTCATGAAATGGTAGTACGAGCGAATTATTTCTTTTGATTTGTTGGGCAAACTCAAGGTCAAAATGAGATTAGAATAGGAACCGATGTCTAGGAGTTGTACATAATACAACCGATAAAGAGTTATCAATCGTTCATGGGGCTATGGCTTATGGAGCAAACGCAAGGTCAGAATCCCAAGACAGACGAGTCCTAAAACCCACTAGTGAAGTGGAAAGGCTTCTATATTTCTTCATAGGGTTTGGAAAAACAGAAAAGACTATCGGAAGCCTTACTAGATAAATGAAAGGTAGCATTTAACATTTCTAATATTGTAAGGACATCTACTATGTATAAATTATAGTTATCTATATTGATAAATTTGTGCAATTAATATAATTGATAAAATGTTTGCCAATTAAAATATACAAATGAATGGATTTAATATTGACAACTAGAAATATAAAATATACTTAACAATAAATTTTGCATATTGTCCCATGCAAGCGCCTAATTATACAACTAAATACGATTGTAACTTGGTCACTTACAAGTTTACTTGCCCAAGATTTTGTATTGTCTTCAATGAATTTTGAACTCTAAAAACAATACAAGAATATGAATATTTGATCCATATACTATCATATATAAATGTTATATGGTGAACGGTCAAAATTCGTAATGTACGAAACCTCGATGAAATTAGTTCATTAAAATAAGCAAGTAAACCGTAGTGTGGAATCGCAAATTCAATATGATTGATTACAATAATGATCTTGTTATGTTAAATGTAACACTGGACCAAAGGCTATAACATAGATCTAAGAATTTGATAGCTGAACTGTGACTCTGATACATTTACATAAAGTGCAATTTATTTGATATCCTTAGAAGTTAAGGATGACCAAATGTACTTTTGTAAAGAGTTCGTTATGATACTGTAGTAAGGATTTCATTTGTATGGGTCGACCATTTAGAAGGAAAATTGAATGTTAAGAGTGGATGTAACCTAAGGCACAGTTGGAATAAGAGGGTGAATGGTCGCTTCCGCTTCATAAAGAAATTTAAAAACAAGAATTGTAATAATAATATATACTTAACATTGGAATAAAAAATATGATTTTTATTCCGAAAAGTATTTTCACATAGAAATTGTTTTCTATGATATTAATTTATTTGAATTTAAAGATACTTAATCTGAAAATTCTCGACTGTAAACCAGTTATGGTAAATTGAATAAATAGCCTATATTAAGTGCTCGAACAGAGCTTCGTATTTCATATGTTGTTGTAGTAATGGCAGAAATAGTAGAAGCATGTCATATAACACTTATTAGCCACTCAATTTACGAAAATTATTTTCACAAATCGGACCAAACATTATTTATGAAATAATTATTTCTTTTCAGCATTGACTGAAAAATAAACATAATTTTATTTCAATATGAATATTATGAATATTCGTTATAAAATAAAATTATGGTATTGGTATTTGTGATGCATTGAAAAATACAGAAGTATCTAAATTTATTTGCAATTATTTTAGAATTATGGACAAAGCCATAATTTTAAGAAATAATTTTAGATTATATGATTATGAATCATAAGATACTAGTAAATTATATCTCAGACAATTAAGGGCGAAGCACCCATTCAGTAGAAGCATTATAAGAGTTGATGAACTCTCCAGATTGATACATATAGTTTTATGCAATCGAAAGTCTATTAATTTCAAAACCGTTCCACGTATTTTATGATATTCACCGATGAGTTATCACGAACATAAACGTGTGTGTATGATAAACATGTGGTATGTTAATGATGAGTTCATAAAATCTAAAATAACTTACGATAGAAAATAAAATGATTCGACTTGATCGAATAGCTGAATAGCTGAATATATATTGGAAAGAGTTTTGAACGTAACTAAAAAAGAATAAAGATTCAATTTCAAAAGTTATTCCTCCTTGTGATGTGATGTATCAATGAGTAAACAAACATTGTTGGACTAAGTATGATTAATTATGAGTAAAGTTGAGTTAATTTCATTATATAAGGTCGTCTGCTTAAGAGTGGTACACAAGATTAAATTAATTTCATCTAAATAATAGTTTACAAAATCATACAAGATAAGGGTTTATGAGAAACTATAATATATCCAAGGCCAAGGAGTTGGCAGGTTATGCGAGTCGAAAGACTGCACGTATTAATTGTTCGTGAGGAATCTTGTATAAATCGCCCCAAAAAGTGTTTGGAAATGACTGTCATTGGATGACCAATTTATGTATTGAACATAAGTATAAACTAAAACCAAATCAGTTTTATGTATAAGGCAATTCATAAAGTGTTTACGAATACCTATTTCGTTGCACTGAAAATCAACTATTATTTCAAGAAATACAAACTTCGTAGCGGAGGAATAATTTCGTTTAAAATTATTGGTAGTAAACTGGATTTGGATATGATCCCAAAATGAAACCGATTACATGGGATGAAATGAAATTAACCAAACCTAAATGAACGCAATGCATTAGAATGTCTAATAAATATTCTTGCACATTGAAGACAAACTATAGGTTTCTTATCAATATTGAAATAATCCTCGATTGTCAATTAAACCATTACGAGTATCGACTCTACGATATGATATGATGTGCAAACTCAAAATGGATTCCAAGTAGAGTATCAAAATATGACTTTAATAGTTGTACCTGAAGGATATGATCCATCGACCATGAATGAGTCTTGAAGAGCAAGACTAATGCAGTTGGAATACAATGAACAACGTTAATAAGAATTACATCGTAAATTTCAATTATTGAAATTAGCGTAATAGATTCGTTATTCAACATGCTCAAGTTAATTATGATTTACTTACTAAATTCTCGCTTGGTAATACTTAGTATTTCGATACAGATGTGTAGAAATGGAAAATTCTAAATAATAATTTAGTATAGATCGTTTGCACATAATAACCAAAGTGTCTCGAAGTCAGTGGGAGCGATATTAAGTTTGTGGGGTTTTCGAATCTGATCCAAAAAATGATACGAGATACCATTCTATAAGCATCAGAATCGAGTAAGTATTTTGATAGAAATATCAACGATGTACTTATGTTAAAATCAATAGCAACTTGTTTAATACTCAATATTGGATTTGTAAATTATATTTTTATAATAAATATAAAGGATGTTGGGAATGTCCCAAATAATATGCAAAGACACCTTATTAAAATATATTTAATATTGAACATGTAAGATGAATTCCTTATGTATTGACAATGGGAATTATCATACATGTTGTATTGTCTACAATATCCTATTTTTCTTATGTATTTGATGCATGAAGCAAATATCAATCCAAATTAAAATCACTAAATGGTAGTTTAAAGTGTTCTTGAGTATTTACGAAACACTAGAGAATTGTTTAAAGAAACATCGAACTCCTTAAGAAGAAGTATTCAAACTCGAACTTCATAAGTGCTATAATATGTCAATATTAAATTCATGTTCAAACCTTAAATAAGAAGCTTAATTTGGAAATGTTCCAAACGAAAAATTGTAGCCGATTCAACGAAAGGCCAATTACATCGCCTTAAATAGCGCCACAATAAAAACAATGTATAAATATAAATGCACAAATTTATAACTGAGCTAAGGGTGATTCCAAGTATTGAGAATACTATACCATTGTTATATGATAACAATGTAATAATAAGAGCTCAGTATAAGCCAAGAAAAATACTTCGAATAGTTTCACATGATAGGGTAGTTTATCAGCATCGGAGAGAGTTGATTGACAAAGTAGATGATTAAAACAACATAGCAGATCCATTCACCAATTGTCTAACTTAATCGGTTCTCATCAAACTGATTGAAAGGATGGAACAGATATTCCATAATTGATCTCAAATGCAAGTGAGAGATTGATAGAGTTAGGGGTATGCTCTAGAGGTAGTTATGTAATTTGTTAAATATATCTAACTCTATAACCAATCTTGTTCAAAATAAAAGGTATTTTCTTTCTGTTATATAATTGATATAATGTGTTATATTAATTTATTAATCTAATTAAAAGTGTATTGAATAGAAAATCCATAAATGGTATGTTTCATGATAATAGTTATAAAGTGTTATAACCATAAGTAATTTATCACAATGAAATAAAACATACCATTTTAAATATTCCTAGTCAAAATGTATCGAGACTGGATATCGATATATCTATTGAGACTAAAGTAAGTAACGCTCTCTAAATATTGAGTAGTGTATTACTCGTGATTGTTGGAGGCACCAAAGGGTTACGTATTAATAGTTATTGAATAATTATGGAACGGCTTACTCAACAATTTCTATTGGCTAATATAACTAAGGTCAAATAGAAAATGTCGATGTGACAATATTATACAATTCCATCAACTTGAGAATACTACCGAGCTTCAATATGAAAACTCTGCTTTGATTATAGTTAAATCGTGGCACGACGTCTGTCGAACGATTATAGTTGGGTTGAATGGAAGTATTGGAAGTGAGACACTATTCAAGAGAGAATTCGTGTCATCGACTATATGGGGTCGGTATTACGATCAACTAAAATCAACAGAAAGTCAAAGACTCTGGCCAGAGCAGACTGAGCAGTTCGATTAATAATAATTGTTATTATTAAACCAAAGACTTTGTGTTTGCACTATAAAGTTGAATATGGACGATATTGAAATTTTGACCATTACCAAATTCTATAAGTCCGAATGTGATGTAGTTTTGACGAAGAGAATTGGTGTAAATAATTGTCACTAACGAGCACTGCTTAAATATTAAAATTGGATTTATCGAAAAAATAAGGGATAACTTCAGCCAAACTGTTACACCACTAGCTAAAGTGACATGTGAATGTTAATATTCGAATTATTCGATGTTAGTCACTGACTGAATTTACGCCTGCGAGTCGCACAACCGCATTAGTAGATTCTTTGATATACCACATGATTTAATTGATTTATAATTGTTATAAATTAATTAAATTAATTAATATTTATGAAATATTAATTATTTTCTTATTTGCTGTATTGGGTGTCATTAGTATTTTTTAGGCATAATAGTAATTAATTAGGTGCGTTATAAAAGTTATATATGTACGAATTGATATTCGATATCGACATACATTTAAATTGAATTTAAATGTGATTAATTGCTAATGGGTTTGGAATGATTTAATGTTTATGTGACGACCGCCCATGACCCCTGCACCGAACCTAGAGATAGTGCACTGCAAAGTGTGCCAGGCAGCCATAGACGATTGCCAGGGTAAATTAAAACAGCAGAATCTATCGTATTACTCACAGCGCATGGACAAAATACAATAGAATATATATATATAGTGAAGCTTCATAGAAAAGAATCTCATCAATAAAACTTCATAATAGTTGAATACAAACATCTGAATAGTCAATACATCAAGCCTCACTACATAACACTCAGAGAATATTAAAGCAGCGGAACATTCAGTACATATAGTAAGAAGATAATATGTAAGCCTCCAGCTCGTCTTCGACATCAGCACCGTGGAAGCAAGAACAGCACCTGTCACCTGCTACCTAGTCTGCCCCCAGCCTCTACGACCTACGACCTAACATATGCTCACTCCCACGACCTAACCAGATGCGCTTCTACGACCTAACGACTTAGCGCATCAGCGCACCCAAGCGACCTAACGAATGCGCATCCATACGACCTAACAGATCCAACGACCTACGCGCATCCGCGACCTACGACCTAACAAACCTGCGACCTAACACACACACGCGACCTAACTAACTTAGCCAGGATACGACCTAACTCCTTAGGTCGTCTAACGACCTAACTACGCTAACTCACTCTCTTATACCGTTAGCTCTTAGGTCGCTAACCACTAGGTCGTTAACTCGCTAACTCTCTTAGGTCGCTGCCTGTCCTTAAGTCGCTCAAACCTTAGGTCGCCAACATCCTATAGGTTACCAAATTCTATAGGTCGCTAACTTTCTTAGGTCGCTCCAATCTCCTAGGTCGCTCACTCGACCTAACCTATTCCACGACCTAAGCCACCACACGACCTATCTTCTATACGACCTAACAGAGACACAGCCTAAACCTCAACGACTTATCCCCTAACCCTTAAGTCGTTAACCCGCTTAACTTCCTATGCCGCTAACTCTTAAGTCGCCAAACCTATAAGTCGCCAACTATCCTTAAGCCGTTCCAATTCCTTAAGTCGCAAATCCTCTTAAGTCGTAAACTCGACTTAAGCCACCACACGACCTAACTTCTACAAGGCTTAAGCTTCAAACGATTTATCAATACTATCGTTCTAATGACAACAGTTTTACAATGTTTCGATCCGTAAAAATACGGGTCGTTACATTCTCTCCCCCTTAGGAATTTCGCCCCCGAAATCCCAAACAAACAGAGCAAACAAAGACTATTCTGCATGCCTACCATCCATAGCAATCAACAAACCATGCATCCAATTCTAGCTTAGCATGCAGAATTCTAAAACTAGAACAAGTTACAATGTCGTTAGATGACACGACACCTTAGGGCCATACCTTGAAGAGTTCAGGATGAGCTGCCTTCATCCTCTCTTCCACCTCCCATGTACAGTCGTTATCATCATTACTCCATTGTACCTTGAGCAACCTAACTATCTTCCTCCTAAGCTGTTTCGTGTCAGTTTCCACAACACGAAGCGGCTTACGAGGTCTCTTATCAACTGGATCAACCTCTAAATCTTCACAGCTATCAGCAGAAACCACTGTATTCGAGTCGTGCACATACTTCCGTAGATATGATACATGAAAAACATTGTGCACACCCATCATCTTTTCTGGTAACTCCAATCTGTAGGCGAGCTATCCAATTCGCTCGATGATCGGGAATGGTCCAACAAATCTCGGAGTCAATTTTCCTTTCTTCCCGAATCGAATAACATTCTTCAATGGAGAAATCTTCACAAAAACCATATTACCTACGTCGAATTCCAAATCTTTACGACGTTTATCGGCATAACTTTTCTGTCGGTCTTGGGCTGCCTTCATTCGTTGCCGAATGATCTCTATGCAATCCGAAGTCTGTCGAATCATCTCTGGCCCAAGCATCAGTTTTTCTCCGGTCTCTAACCAACATGTCGGAGAGTTACACGGTCTCCCATACAATGCCTTATACGGTGCCATACCAATGCTTGACTGGTAACTGTTGTTATATGAAAATTCCACCAAATGAAGGTGATCTTCCCATGATCCTCCGAAATCCAAAACACAAGCTCTGAGGAGATCTTCCAAAACTCGGTTGACTCTCTCGGTCTGACCATCTGTTTGAGGGTGATAAGCTGTACTCAAACATAACTCGGTTCCCAAAACTTCCTGAAAGCTCTTCCAAAATCCACTAGTGAACAATGGATCTCGATCGCTCACTATACTCTTCGGAATACCATGGAATCGAACTATCCACTTAACATACAACTCTGCCAACTTTGATGCAGTCCTAGTCGATCGAACAGGAATGAATCTTGCACTCTTAGTCAAACGATCTACGATGACCCAAATCCCTTCGTTTCCCGTTCTTATTCTAGGTAACCCATCAATAAAATCCATCAATATTTGTTCCCACTTCCATGTAGGAACTTCTAATGGCTAAAGCAATCCACTTGGCTTCTTCTGTTCAGCTTTTACCAACTGGCAGTTCATGCACTTGGAAATAAAATTTCCAACATCCTTCTTCATACCTTCCCAGTAATAGGTTCTCTTCATATCCCGATACATCTTATTTCCACCTGGATGAATTGTCAACTTCGAGTGATGACTTTCCTTCAGAACTTCATTTCTCAATTCATCTATATCGGGAACAACTAGTCGTCCTTGCTTCCGAAGCCAACCCTCTCGATCGACTTCGAATCCTTTATCCTTTTCTGGGTCCAATCCAGATTCCAAATCACGGATAATCTTGACAAGCTTATCGTCTCGCTTTTGGCTCTCGCCAATCCTTTCCACAAGAGTAGGTCTTATCGATAAGTTTTCCAACATCTCAGGTTCCAATTCACATCTAGGCCTGAAGTCAAATCCAGCTAAATACTCGAGATTCTTCCATTCTGAAAACATGGCTCCCAATCCTACATGTCTTCGACTTAACGCATCTGCCACTGCGTTACCTTTTCCCGGAGTATAAGCTATACCAAAATCATATGATGCCAAAAACTCTAGCCAACGCTGCTGCCGAAGATTCAAATCCTTTTGGGAGAAAAGATACTTCAACGACTTATGATCTGTAAATAACTCGAATCGAACTCCCAATAGATAATGTCTCCACATCTTCAGAGCAAAAACAATCGCCGCTAACTCCAAATCATGAGTCGGATAATTTCTTTCATGCGGCTTCAGTTGTCGACTTGCATACGCAACAACTTTATCCCTCTACATCAGCACTGCTCCAAGTCCAGTACCACATGCGTCGGTGTAAACCACCATCTCATCATTTCCACTTGGAATAGTCAAAACAGGAGCACTTGTCAATCGCTCTTTCAGGATTCTGAAAGCTTGCTCACACTTATCTTCCCATCTGAACACTTGGTTCTTTTTCGTCAATCCTGTTAACGGTGCAGCCACCTTGGAGAAGTCTTTGATAAATCGACGATAATATCCTGCTAATCCAAGAAAACTTCTCACATCAGATGCATTCTTAGGCCTGACCCAATCCTGGATTGCTGCTATCTTGGCGGGATCAACCGCTATTCCATCTCCAGAGATAATATGACCTAAGAACCTCACTTCACTCTTCCAGAAGTGACACTTCGAAAACTTAGCCTTCAGCTGATGTTTCCGCAAGATTTCCAAAACAATATGCAAGTGCGTCTTGTGCTCTTCTTCAGTTCTAGAATAAATCAGAATATCATCCACGAATACTAGCACGAACTTGCTCAACTGATCTCTGAACACTCTATTCATAAGATCCACAAAATATGATGGCGCATTAGTCAATCCAAACGGCATTACCAGCCACTCAAAGAAACCGGATGGTGTCCTGAAAGCAGTCTTCGGCACACTGTCCTTAGCCACTCTCAACTGGTGAAATCCCGTTGTCAAATCCATCTGAGAAAACACCTTAGCTTCGTGTGATCAAACAAGTCATCTATTCTCGGCAATGGATACTTGTTCTTCTTAGTCACCTTATTCAGCTCACGATAATCCACACACAACCTCAACGATCCATCTGCTTTGGTTACAAACACAACTGGTGCACCCCATTCGGACACACTACGCCGAATGAATCCTTTCTGTAAAAGATCATCAACTTGCACCTTCAACTCCTGCTGTTCCCTAGGCGCCATCCGCCTAAGAGGCATCACAACAGGTCTGGCTCCCTCAACTAGATTTATACAAAACTCGATCTCTCTATGCGGCGGTAACCCTTTGACCTCGTCAAAGACATCCTCAAATCCATTAGCGATTGGCAACGATGACAGTCCATCCCGTGGAACAACCAGCGAATACATGAAGCTCATGAAGACGCCTTCTTCATGCTTACATCGTATCACAACCTTTCGACCCTCCACATTCTCGACTGTCACCTCCAACCTTTCACAATCAACCTTTGCCGCATACTTCCTAAGCCAGTCCATACCCAAAATAATTCTGAACCCCGCAAAGTTCAGAACAAAACAATCACAAACAAAAGACCAATCATGACTCGATATAATCAGACCACGGCATAACATACACAAACAAGACGAACCCCCAACTGGATTAGTCACAACCAATGGCCTATCAACAATATCCGGTTCTAAACCTAACCGGCCTACAAGTTCATTACAAACAAAAGAATGCGACGCCCCAGTATCAAATAACACTCTAACTGGAACACCACATATGGAAAGAGTACCTTGAACCACCACACTCTTTCCTTTCTCTTCAGCGGTATGAGCTTTCGAAGATGATGGAACAGCTCCTAAAGCATAAGCTTGCACAATCTGCTTGTCCTTCCTCAGTTCTAGACAATTCCTCTTGATATGCCCCAGCTTGTCACAGTTGTGGCATTTCATCGGCACCTTAGGATTCTTGCAATCCCTGGAGAAATGGCCCTTCTGCTGACAATTGAAGCAGGTCACCTCGCCCTTCGGCTTCTTCTGGCCATCCTTACCCTTTTGCTGCTGCTGCTTCCTCTTCTTGTTTCCACCCTGCTGTGTTTTAGACTCTCCCCTGGTCACAGCAACAACAGATCCTTCCTTAGGAAACAGATTCTCATGCCTGAGAGCTTTCTCCACAAGCTTCTCAAATGGATCGTCCAAATGATCCACCAACTGCCTTCCAAGATAACTGTCCAAGCCTGTCACAAACTTCTCATTCTTCTGATACGAAGATTCAATATACGACCGGGCATACTTGGACAAAGCTTCAAACTCAGAAACATACTCAAGAACTGGTCTTCCACCTTGCTTGAGCTCCACAAACTTCCTGAACAGAACAGACTTCTGAGCTGTAGAAATGAACTTAGCTTCAAATCTGGCTTGGAATTGCTCCCAAGTGATCTCTTCCTCCGGAGTATCAATAGTGATAGAGTTCCACCAATCAGAAGCTCTTCCTTGAAGCTGTCTTGATGCTAACTTCCTCTTAGTTGCATCCTCAATTCCCAAGTCACCAAAGATCCTTCTGCAAGCATCTATCCACCTCTGGACTTCAATGGTTGATTCTGTCCCCAAGAAAACCTTCCCTCCAAGAGCAGTATAGTCCTTACACAACTTAGCAAAATCCACCGGTCTTGGAGTTTGAACTTGAACTCCAACATCAACTGCTGGCCCTGGAGCTGGCATCCTTCTCATGATCGAAGTCATCATAGCTTCGAACATAGCAGCATAATCAGCAGCCCCCTCAGCAGCACGGCCTTCCCTAGCAGCTGGTCTCCCTCTTCGACTCATCCTTAATATCTATAAAAAGGAATGATTATCACACCTAGAGAAACAACTGCGTAAAGGACTCAAACTCTACTAAGCTACTATATTATATATAGTAATCATCCATCAAAATACAATTACGTCTCTCATACGTAGTTACGTCAGCGATCATTGGGTAAAATCGATTAACCAAGGCTCGGATACCAAATGTGACGACCGCCCATGACCCCTGCACCGAACCTAGAGATAGTGCGCTGCAAAGTGTGCCAGGCAGCCATGGACGATTGCCGGGGTAAATTAAAACAGCAGAATCTATCGTATTACTCACAGCGCATGGACAAAATACAATAGAATATATATATATATATAGTGAAGCTTCATAGAAAAGAATCTCATCAATAAAACTTCATAATAGTTGAATACAAACATCTGAATAGTCAATACATCAAGCCTCACTACATAACACTCAGAGAATATACAAGCAGCGGAACATCCAGTACATATAGTAAGAAGATAATATGTAAGCCTCCAGCTCGTCTTCGACATCAGCACCGTGGAAGCAAGAACAGCACCTGTCACCTGCTACCTAGTCTGCTCCAAGCCTCTATGACCTACGACCTAACATATGCTCACTCCCACGACCTAACCAGATGCGCTTCTACGACCTAACGACTTAGCGCATCAGCGCACCCAAGCGACCTAACGAATGCGCATCCATACGACCTAACAGATCCAACGACCTACGCGCATCCGCGACCTACGACCTAACAAACCTACGACCTAACACACACACGCGACCTAACTAACTTAGCCAGGATACGACCTAACTCCTTAGGTCGTCTAACGACCTAACTACGCTAACTCACTCTCTTATACCGTTAGCTCTTAGGTCGCTAACCACTAGGTCGTTAACTCGCTAACTCTCTTAGGTCGCTGCCTGTTCTTAAGTCGCTCAAACCTTAGGTCGCCAACATCCTATAGGTTGCCAAATTCTATAGGTCGCTAACTTTCTTAGGTCGCTCCAATCTCCTAGGTCGCTCACTCGACCTAACCTATTCCACGACCTAAGCCACCACACGACCTATCTTCTATACGACCTAACAGAGACACAGCCTAAACCTCAACGACTTATCCCCTAACCCTTAAGTCGTTAACCCGCTTAACTTCCTATGCCGCTAACTCTTAAGTCGCCAAACCTATAAATCGCCAACTATCCTTAAGCCGTTCCAATTCCTTAAGTCGCAAATCCTCTTAAGTCGTAAACTCGACTTAAGCCACCACACGACCTAACTTCTACAAGGCTTAAGCTTCAAACGATTTATCAATACTATCGTTCTAATGACAACAGTTTTACAATGTTTCGATCCGTAAAAATACGGGTCGTTACAGTTTATATAGCATTATCTAGCAACAATAGGAGAGCAAGAGATGGGCTAAATATTCAAAAAAGTTGAACCTCGATTTGGTAATAGAGAAGTAAATCAAGAAGAGAATATCTCATTTACTCTCTCTATAAAATGCCATATTATCCCTCATCGTTTAGATTACTTTTTGCCCTCTCTCTCTCTTCTCTATGATAGCCACCATTTCCATCCCCCTTAGGCGGCCAAGATAACAGATCCAAACATCAAATATAAAAAATTAAAAGTAGTTCTCTAAGCAGTTGCAAAGCTTGGAGCTCGAATTAGGATCGATTCTAGAAAAGGCTGTCAATTAACGGGCTAATCTAAGGCAACATTTTTGAGGTAACATCCTATAATCTATGATTAATGCGTCGTTGTGTTAATATAGTTATTTAATATATATTTGAATGAATTTATGTGTACAATGGTTGTCCTGTTTAATTATATTGCCAAACATACGTATATGTAAATATAAATCTAAAAGTTTCACTAGCTATCAATTCTATTTATTTGAACTGATAAAATTAATAGATATATATATAAATCAGTAAAAAAAATTTAAATATAGTATTTAATAATTTTTGAAAATTTAAAAATTGTTTTAAATTAATTTAACACTGTCTTTAACTACAAATATAAACGAACAAATATGTAATTATATATCCAAAATTATTTTATTATGTATCATAAATTAATGTTACAGCAAAAAAAATAACGAAATTTATTTTTATTTTATTTTGAATATAAAGTTTATATATACATATATATGTATGAATGTCAATGTAACATGTATTAACTAGTATTATATATATTAATATTTTTATTTTATTAAATTATACTTCATTGTTTACAGAATTTAAAAAAAATATGTATATATTTAATTTTTAAATTTTTTCGTAAGGCATTTATTTAAATACATAGATTTTAATTATCTTGTTAATTATTTCAGTGTATTATTATTAAATATATATATATATATAATAATTTCTAGAAATTACACGATATAAATATATTTATGATATTTTTATTTAATTTTATATAATATATATATATATATATAATTTAAACCTACAGATCCAGATTTGTTTTTAAACTGTTTTAGTAACTAAACAAGCTATATATTTTGAAAATAAATTTTGAATTTCAAAATTATTAACTTATTCAAAATAAATTATTTTATTTATGTTTGTGATATTTTTATTTAAATTTATAATATACATATATTTTTTAAATTTAAATTTATAGATCCATATTTGCTTTTAAACAGTTTTTACTAATTAAACAAATTAGATATTTAAAATGAATTTTCAATTTCAAAATTATGGACTTATTCAAAATAACTTATTTTATTACAAAATAAATATTCAAAATTTTAAATATTATTTGTGTGTGTGTGTCTATATATATCTGTGAATATATTTATAATTTAAATTAGTTTTAGACAACAGTGTGCATATAAAGGGTCAATGTATCCGTTGAAGTATAAATCTCAACACTTATATGCGGGCACATTATACAACGTACACATTTATATGTGGTACTTACACGTATGCGTGTGTTTGATACATATATACACTTTATATATTACATATTTTTACAAAATCAAATCTTTATATAAATTAATTAAATAAAATAAAGATTTTATTTAAAATTATTTATATTAGATCTAAATCAATTTAGACTTCATAAGCCCAATAAAATCTAAAATGGTAAACTCGTTTAATCCATTGCATGCTGGCCCAGTTTTAACAAAAGAGGATGATGTTTTTGAGTTGTCTCAATCAATGTATGACCATGTTATCATTGGGAATATAGTACTAACTTTAGTGGGCATGCTACATATGATCTTTGGGTTAGCTATATTAGGCAATTTGAATAATTTCCTTGTGATGTGTCTGTTTTTAGGTACTTTCCTGTATTTTGTCAGTTCAGTGTAGTCTCTAAGTTTGTATGATATGTTTTTCTAATTCAAACAGCTTTATAAATAACAACCATACATAAATATAATTTAGATAGGAAAAATTACAACAAACACGATAACAAACATAACTGAAAACATATACAATAGACATAAATAGATTTAACCAAATTAGTAGATCAGTTCTGTCTACGGCCACCTTAAAATTGCAGTGAATTTAGCTTGTTACAAAGCGTTACTATTTCATTTTCAAGTTATGGCATAACCAACGGTTCATTAAGGCAATTGATTGTCAAATCGATTGCCATAACCCACAACCGTTTGTGAAGTTGCTATAGTGACGCTGACCGATGTCATTTTCATTTGTTACAATGGAAAATATAACTGTTATTCCACACTTATAGTAGAATTGAGGAGGATCAACCTTTTGTTTTCTTTCGGTCTGCACATGTGATAGGAGTGTGCACCGTAACAGTGTCCTTATACTCGAGTATGTATCTTTAAAAAGATGTAAATGTCACTGCACCCTCTTTAACCTCATCATTCGCCAAATCCGGTAAATATGCAAAATAGGATGCAAACTCCTCATAACCACTATTGGAAGGTATCGGCTTAAGGTCTAATCAACCTACCTCTATGCCAATGAGCATATAAAAGTCAAAAGGCGTCAGGCTTAACTCAAATTTCGAGAAAAATGAAACATATGTGTAGTAAGTCCTCATCTCTCTATAAGAGCTTCTACTACATAACGGTCTACGTGTACAAATATGGGTAACTGAAGAAATCAACAAATGGTGATGTATATAATCTATCATGAATCGACTGGGGTAACATGCTAAAGTACTCGGTAATGCACTTATGCCAACTACATTGCATAGCTATATGACCACTATATATAAGTAATGATATAAAGTTAACATTAAACTAACCAAACGAAAAACGGTTATATTTTCTGATAACCATAATTATTTACTAAACTGTGTATTAAAAATGTACTATGGCATCGCTAACGTTGCACTTAATCGATGCACATTCGTCCCTGGCAGCTACTGCAAGCAACATAGGTCATCTGCGGTCACACCAGCATCTGGAACAATACATATGCACTGGACCAGCATCAACATCGCTCATGTAACAGACAATTCGTCTTACAATTTTGAATGGTCATGGCGACATTTCGGCGTCTTTGCGATTCAAAAAAAAATTAAAAACAGAAAAATTAATGGGAGAAAAATGAAGAATTTTGTGTCCAGGCATCTGATATAGATGTCTAGACACGAACACATGAACACATGTTCAACAGACATCTGGCCTTTTGATGCATGTTCAACGAATGCCTCATTCCTATGCGCTCATGCCAAGATGCGAGCGCTTGTTCAACAAGCATTTAATGGCCAGACGCTTGTTAAACAAGCACCCACCTTATTTTCCGTTGGAATATTCGAGGGTTTACATTTTGTAATTCCTTAAGATGTAATACCAAACTAGTTGGAGACGCTCTTAGTACATTGTAAACTGGAAAAAAAATTATCAACGAAGAAAATAACTGGATTCTGGTTAGGCCTGTCAGCGAATAATTTCGGATGTGGATATTAACGGACGGATATCGGATAATTATCATATTCGTCAATGACCGATAAATGAAGAAACATAAATGAAATTTTTTTAACTCAACATAAACGTTTTCAATGCCATTGATTATTAAAGTGTTAAAAATAAACAAATATGATGAAAATAAATAGTTTTGATTAATTAATAATGTATTTGTGCATATAATATAAACTTCTAACTTAATAAAACAATAAACAAATATCTTTAATTTCACCTTAAAATACACATAATTTAAACTATAATTTTGATAAAAATCGACCGGATAATTTTTGGATAGCATCCGTATCCGTTTTTTCGAATATCGAATATTAATCCGTTTTTCGGATACGGATGCGGACGGATTTTGAATCTTTCGGATATCTGTTGACAGCCCTAATTCTAGTAAGACTTGGTAGAATAAATGGGACGATTCATCATGAGTACGAGTTATCCCATGTTTCAAGAAATGTTATTAGCTTATGCGTTGTTTTGTACAAAAATAAATTTACTTCAAATATTGCATTATACTCCGTATAGATATAGACAGCAAACTGACGAAAACATGCTTTTCTACACTAACTTAAAATGAACAAAATTAATATATTCCACTACTGCCAAAATAGGCCACGTCTTTGAGGTCCTATGCATATAAAATGTCTCCCCAAATAATACATTCTGAATCATCTGTCAGTTATATTCTGATTAGATCACATACTTTCAAGACTCTGGTAGTAGTTTGAGCAAAAAATTAGGAACTTATCCTGGTATTACAGCAGTTGGTACTAACTCTATAAGAATAATTTCGATACAATAATATTTGTTTATGATAACCTGAACGTGCAAATAAATTCCTAATAGATTCCATGCTATAACAGGCATTCTGAATTATTTTCACTACCACATTATATTTGACCATAATATACGCATATAGGAGGCCTGTTCAACTTAAGACTTTTCCAGGGACCATATATTAATTAAATAACATGGTACAATCCAAAAGGAAAACGGAACACTTCAAAACTGGGGCCTAGATGTTGAGATGAAAAAGATAGTCGATGTTAGCTATGAATGGAAGAAAAAAAGCATCCATATAATTAGATTTTGAGTTAGAAAGTAGTTGAACTCTCATTAATGATCTTAATTATCTCGAGATGTACATGACATATGATATTTCTTACGTCTTTCGTGCCCTTAGCATGTACTTATGGAGGGAGAGGGACAAGACAATTAGGTTTATCTTTTACTTTGGTCCTGACTGTTTTGGAGATTACTTAGGCTGTTCTCCAACTTTTGCGATCAAATGTATTGCCTTGATTGTAAAATACATATTTTTGTGAGCATTTGGCTTTTCGATAAAGATTCGTAAACGATCTCTTAGTAATGGAGTTAGCACTGCCTACGGTTTATCCATCTCAAATTTTGTCCAGACGGGATGATAACGATGATACATTCGAGCAAATAACCTTGGCTACAAAAATTTATCACTAAAAAAGCATACCTCCCAAAGAAG
Source organism: Allium fistulosum (assembly GCA_030737815.1). Taxonomy (NCBI): domain Eukaryota; kingdom Viridiplantae; phylum Streptophyta; class Magnoliopsida; order Asparagales; family Amaryllidaceae; genus Allium; species Allium fistulosum. Next base: position 1,122,741,266 of record CM060902.1, on the reverse strand, counting down.
CCCAAGCAATACATTCTGAAGCTTGTTTCCTAAAATAAAATACACACTACAGAAATTAATACTTTTAACCATATAACTGTGAAACAACAAATAGGCACATTTGGCATTACCATGCATATCCATCACAAATGGACAGGTGCATTAAAAAAATATAAGAAAAGAAAACATCATATGGTGAGCAATAAATGGTTATGGGGTATAATGAAACTTATAAACTAAATAGCATGAAAAATAGGTATTTTATCAAACCTATCATGCATTGTCTTTCACTATTGACCAACGCAACATTCCATGAAACAGCTGTGACAAACCTGTTTGGGAAACATTACATCAAACACCTGACATGCAACACGTATTAGAAAGATTGAAATGCGTCAAATTGTAAAATAAGGTACCAATAAAGAAAAAAGATTCATATTTATGCTTTTCACAAGATCTTGCGTCTAATTCTTTCCACCCGCTCGTCGATCTCTGTTTATTTACGTGGAATGTCGAACAGCGTATGTTAGTATTCTGGAAAGATTTGCTTACAGTGCCCATAAAATAGTATACAAAACAGCTGCAAAAGGTGATTAACGGGTGGATAAAAGGGGAGACAAAATTTTGTGTGATTCGGATTGGTCCGAGTGCTAAATTGGGTGTTCATTTCGGGTAAAGTAAAGTAGCATTAGCATTGCCCAAGGCTTGGTTTTGTTTTGGTGTCGTCCAACCAAAAATACGGAAGCACGTTTTTTTGAAAAACTCCCCATTAAAAAAATTTGAAGTTAACGTATAACATAAAAAGTGAAGTTATTTTATTTTGTTTCCTGCTTTGGAAGATAAAAAAATAACGGAAAACAAATACTTTCCTCTGTCGTCGTGAAAGTTTAGATAGCGTTTGGTTTTAAAATTAGTTTTTGTTTTACATTTTCAACCGTTTACTTTAAAATGCATGAAAGAGGCGGAAGTGGTGTAAAAATGGTTAATTCAGAAAATGGTTTTAACATAAAAAATTAAAAATTGTTTTTTTTTTATTTTCCGTCTTTTAAAAAATATTATCAACTATCTTCTCTCTTATCATTTCTCCCTTTGTTGAAATGACTAGGATTCTCCAACTCCTCATCTTCCACGTCAATTGACATGCATATTGAAAAAGCAAAACATAAAATGCATTTTCTAACCAAACACTGCCTTAGATTTTTAAATCTTCTCATATGATCTCCTAGGTTTTAGTGATGCATGTAGAAAACGCAAAATACGGTACTCGAAATAAAATCAAATGGAGGCTCGATATTTTGTCTATTTTGACATCTTTCTCGTTATTCTTGCCTTCTTTTATAAAGGAAAAGCTTATTATTTGTATTGGTTTGATTATTATTCATATGAAGATTTACATTGTTTGATGAATATACAGCAAATTATGTACTGGCCACCAGCCCTAAATTTAAGAAAGGAAATAAAACCCGCCTCTTCTAACCGTGACATTTCTCACGTCCTCATTATGCACCATCACACTGATCGTCACCACACTCTGTTCAACCTTATTTATCAAAGGAGACGATTTTTTTAAGTAATGTTTCACTTCACTTCACCTGTCCTAAATTACACCCAACTATGATGTAACGCAACTTATTCTTGTGTGATTGTTCATATTCAAAGTATGGTCTTAATACGTAAGGTTCACAATACTTTCGAGTTAAAAAACTACTGCACATCTTCAACTGGATCTTCTATCTAACTTATTATGCCCAAAATTTGATGAAAACACAAATGTAAGAAATTTGTAAGGAAGTCTACAGGATGAAATGATGTCGGGTCTATAAAGCTATCATATTGGTGAGATGCTATCGGGCTTTGTAAACTATTATATTGATGAGATGTTATCTGATTTGTAAAGCTATCGTATTGAAGAATACTATTAGGCTTACAATATGAAGGGCTATCGGGTTTGTAAGATGAAATGCTATCGGGCTTATAAGATAAAGAGCTATCGGCTTTATAGGATGGAATGTCATGAGGCTTACAAGATAAAGAACTATTGAGTTTACATGATCAATGTAATGATTCAGAATTTCAGTCATTTGAATTTGAAATATCTAATTGATTTTAGATGTTCAAAAGTTAATTTTATAAGTTAAATAGATTAAATTTCAAATATTTGAATATTTTGAATGCTTTAAATAATTGAATCTTGAATTTAATATGAATAAAAATGATTTCGAAAGCCGATTTAAATTCTAATTGATTAAGAATTAAGATAGTAAACTTTTGAATTTGAATTAAAAATGATTTGAATTGTTTTAATAATAATTCGTTTTAATTAACGTGTGTAAATGGTCTTCCGAGACATTGTCTTGGATTTCAGCAAAGCTAGTTTCATTGGATCCGTAATAGCAAATTATTATATGACGTCGAATTTCGTGGTGATCGAAAGTATCGTTTGGTCGTGCGAACTTGAAACACATAGAAATTAATTAAAGAAATCTAATTTAATATAATTCGATTTTGAAAAACTAACTTCTATATATGATAGAATTGGTTCCCGATATTGTTCCATTGTGTTCGGAATAAGGGTATTACATATAGAATGCCAGGCTGCACGACTCGATTGGAGTTCGGAAATATTTAGCGTGAATACTGTTTAGATATTTTAATTTGCTATAAATAGGACCGCAAACTTTCACAAATTGGAGAAACCCTAACCAGAAAACGTAGCCGCTCTCCCCTCTCATCCAACGGCTTGAATAGATCGGAGCCCCTCCGTCCGTTTTCAACCTTCGACCTAAAGAAAGTGTAGAGCTCGACGATACGAAACTATTCATCGGTCATGATCACCATTGACGGAGCATGGAGGCGGCTAGGCCCCTCCGTTCGTGGCGGTTTTTATGGGTTCTCGGAGAAGACTCACGACATGATTGGAGATCGGACCCTTGACATTAGACAAAGCGGAGTCGGGGATAGTCAAGGCTGTGGAGCGGCGGTCTCCGACATGGCAGAGGCGGAGCAACTCGAAGTTAAATGGAGTCAATGTCATGGTGTAAAGTCGCGATCTGGAGATAGAGTTAACGGTCGGGATTAAGTTAATTACGGTGATTAACGTTAATTATTGTAATTAAAGAAATAAATTATGTTACTTAATTCGAATGCTTATAAAATGTATAACCTTTTCATATGAGGTCCAAATTGAACGCGACGCGTTGCATTGCGTTCGTATCAGCGAAATACTATGATATAAAGTTGGATTGGATGGATTTGGAGCTAGTCGGAATTTGTGTTAAAATTGAACGCCTGTTCAGTTTTAATTCAAACTGGAACGCCTCAGCGATTATAGAAAATTTGATGAGTTAAACCCACCTCTCTGGTCCGCTTATATTTTATGTAAGCGTGATATTTTTATTATTGTTATTTGTTTCTTGTTTGGATGATTTATTGTTTATCAGTTGGTTTGGATATATTTCCGCCATTGGAGCGGTTGAGAGACTACTACGTTCTCATGTAAGAGCGGATGACCCTTTCTATATGATCTCGCCTTGAAGCGGTTGATTTATATTATTTGATTATATACTGTATGTGATGTAGAAACAAGTTGGAGGCATCCAACATGATTCCTCACCACTGTTGATTTTTTATTTACACATATTTATATATATGTTGTTGTAACATCCCATATCTGGAGGTCAAAAGCTAAGTGCTACAGATGCTGCATTCATCAATAGTATTAACCTGGTGACAAAATACGGTAATGATAATGGTATTCATAATATCAGAAGCACTTGAATATGAATAAAATCACAGATTTCAAAAACAATAGTTTACTGATTACATTTCAAAACGAATTCATATCCAAATTACATAATCTCATATCGTTTCCCAAGTAAAGATTAATTATGATCATTACAAAAATACGCCAAGAGCGACATATGACGATGCGTCCTTGGTTGATCAAAGCAATATAGTCATCTCTGACTTAATACACAGCGGAAATAAACACAACACTAATCTGTAACTCCTAATTAGCTATCCGTTAGCCACTTGCTCATCTCTGGAAGCTTTATTCGCCAAAAAATTTAAACCTTAAACCTTAGCCTACTCAAATCAATTTTGAGCACCAGAGAGTTTAAGGGAAAACAAAACTTCGAGTCAGACCTAAGGCCTGGTGTGAATAATTCTGTTACATCTCGGTTTACTGATATTAAGTGAAACTATGCCGCTTAGTGGAACAGGTTTCCTCTCACTAATATCCTTTTCAAAACATATATTTTGCAAATCCTTTCCTACAACCAAACTGGTTAATCAAACTGATTATATCAAAATAGGAATATCCTTTATGCTAATAAATGGACTATCTGTCCATAAAACAAGTAATAAGTGGACTATCTGCCCAAAACATAATAGCAAGGTCCATTATGCTAACAAATTGACTATCTGTCCATAAAACTGGGCTAACTGCCCGCAAACTGGACTAACTGTCCGGATCAAAATGGACTAACTGTCCGAATCATTTTCTTAGGGTTAATTACCCTTTATCTTTTTCCTTGAAAACCTTTTCAAAATGATTTAACCTTTTAAATCATACGTATACAAGGAAAATATTTTCTTAGATTTTCTCTAATCTATTTTGCCATGATATATATTATTTACTCAAAATAATTTTGATGAGATTTAATAAGGATTAACTATCCTTCCAAAGCAAGTTAAAACCCATTTTAACTTGAAAATACTTAGGCTATATTGTCTATTTAATACATTTGAAACCTTTATTTAAAACCTTTAAACAACCCTTTCGAAACCCTTGAAGGTAAACCCTTCGAAACCATTGAAAGTGACCCTTTCGAAACCATTAAAAAGCCTTACGAACACATTGGAAAAACCTTTCCTTTATTTTCTCCGAAAGCTTCAAAATATCAGACATTCTCCTTTAAAACCTTTGAAATATTGCCTTTCGAAAACATAGGAAAAACCCTTCCTTTAAACCCTTTCGAAATCCTGACGAACCGCCCCTTTCGAAACCATTCATTAAAACCTTTCAAAACAGTCAAAAATCAATCCTTTCAAAAGCACTTTGGGTTCAATTTAAAATATGTGGAAACCTTTTGAAACCATTTAAAATTTCACCCCTTCGAAACCTTTGAAAATCGTCTCGGTCGAAACCATTTGGATTCTGCCTTCAAGTAGTGCAAAAGGATCAGAAACCAATTAAAGCCGAAAGCATCTGTTTCGAAACCATTTAAAACTCTCTCTTTCAAAACCATTTGTGTTTTACTTCAATTATAGAAAAAGGGTCTTTAAAACATTTAAGTCGAAATCACCTGCTTTAAAACCATTTCCTAAGTAATGAAGTGGTGGTGTCGAAACCATCCCTTTCGAAAGCATTGGAGAAGTGGCCAAATTTTTAGAAAACAAAGTAAACACCCCTTTCGAAACCATTTTGGTCAAAAGGTAGAAAGCGATAGTAAAAAGGCTTCAACTTAGTCGAAAGCTCTCATTTAAAACAAAAGTGCAACCCAATCGAAAATGAGGCTGGTTAGGAGCAACACATAGGAATATCTCCTTAGGCTAATAATGATACATTTCTTAGTGCATATAATACACAAGTATACGTACTCAGTATCGGCACAAGGCAAAAACACGTAGATTTACCAAGGAAAAACAATACACAATATAATCAAATAACATAGATTCACAGAAAGCAACGAATATCACAACATACATATCACAAAATGGGCCTACAATATAAAGTATCTGACCTACTACAAATATATACATCGATACATGTTAAATTTCATATACATCTCAATCTTATAACATATATTAAAAAAATAGATAAATAAAAAAGAAATATACATAATAGATTTTCAAAACACATTATAGTATATCATCGTCTCCTCAATAAGCCCAACATCCAATAAAAGCTAATGTTCCTGTACCTGTGAAGTCTTGGACAAGCCCGAGTATTATATAAGTTATAAATGGATTAGACTATGTCTAGATTTAAATGTAAGGTATCATAATGATACACATAATCATAATAGATAATGATACACTGAATGGGATTCATAACATGCAGAACGAATGTCATACAGACTCAATATAAACCATAATCCCCCGTCGAATAACATATATGATATAACAATATATGAGTCATATCTCTACTTAATGTGACCACAATCACAAATCTACTCAATTTTGATTCACTCCTAATGAGAATTATTAAAAGACACATTTATTAATCATCTAGTTATTGTGAATTGATTATGGTTTAATTTGTATAACTCATTGAGTACATGATACACTCTTCTATATGTTGATCGAGCTAAGATACACCCTTTTTCATCCGTGTATCCCTCGATCAGAATTATAACTCTTTCAGAAATTGATTGCGCCAAGATACATGGCCTTTTTCAACCGTGTACCCCTCAACCAAAATTGTAAAACACTTCCAAATGTTAATCTAGCAAAGATACATGGCATTTTTCATCTGTCTACCCGTTAACCAAAATTATAGGTGCCTCCACATGACATATTAGTTGTACTATTCTCTACTACATAGGTGTCACTGTTTCCATCAAATATATTGTATGCCCATTCTTGTTAGTATGCCCGTATAGAAGGTTACCGGACCGGTGGCAAATGGGCTATTATGTCACTCGATCCTAGCTAGGATGGATCTAGCCCATTTGGTGTCTCATCACATCTGAAAATTTCATTATATTTTTGGGTTCTCTCATTACTACAGTAAACCCTCTTAACTGTCGTTTAACGTGGTGTTAGTAGGGGTTATAACATGCTTTAACATTCCATTAACTCAACATCATGTCATACCCTATATAATGAGTCAAAAGAATAACCGAAGAGATATTATTGAACGTCCCATACCAATGGTGTTATAACTTCATTTATTCAAAAATCTCATCATATGGAAGTTCACACATCTTATATGATTCAGTCATTTATTGATTCAGAAGCGGTTTTATTGTATGATGCCCATTTCCAAAATACTCAATACAATTTCAAATATAATATTAAATTCAAAGAGGTTTAATTTGAAAATTTTCATTATTTCCAATAAACTTAGTTAATTACAAAAGTTCATTTGTTCAAACCTCTTATAAATTTTCAAATTATTCAACCATTCAATTTTCCTTTAGATTCAAACAACCCAACTCCTTTTAAAATAATTTCACATTATCGGAATTCCTCTTAAATACTATAAAAACACTAATAAAAGAGTTTGGTGAATTTAAGGATATCATTTATACATCAAATTCAAAAATATTATTTCCAATTCAAAATATTTCCAAACATCAAATATTTCGTTCACAAAAATCGATTCTATAAAATCCTTATTTACTTTCAAATCGTTTTAAACCACCTTTGAAAATAATTTATTAGTCGAAAATTCTCCTTATATAAATGCTTTCGAATATTTTTATTATAACATCTACTTATATACAAAAAATCAGTTTTAAAACCAAATTCCAGAACTTCTCTTTCTCAAAATAATTCAATGAATCACTTTCATGTATTTTTCAAAGGTATATAAATCAATTTCCCTCTTTCATTTATTTGAAGATAATCAAATATAGAAAATTTACTTTGAAATATAATTTTAAAACCTCTTTATAAAAGTAAACCCCTTTCAAATAATTTTCATAATTATAAGGAAATATATATCTATTCTTAAATTCACTTATATGCAAAATACCATAATAACAACTTTCAAAAACAATTTCTATACAACACTTCTTAAAATTATTCACTTTTAAAATTTATTTTTATTTATAAATTAATATCAAAACCTCAATTTCAAAAGGATATTTAAATTTCATAGATTTAAAAATATATTCCTTAAAAGATTTCCTCCTATTTATTTTCGAACAAACTATTGTGAAATTATCACAACAATTCTCTTTAACTTTAAAATTATCACAACAAATCTCTTTATATCTTTACTGTATAAAAATCCTTTATATGATTAAATTCCAATCTCTCCTCTTTCAAAAATAATATACATGCTTCAAATAAATTTATAAAAAATATTTTCAAATCAATTTAACATAATTTCCACTTCTAATCAATTTCAAATTCGTTGTTTGGTCATTATCAAAGCAAGACAAGGACTTTCAAACATCATAAATACAATTCCAAACCAAATTATACAAAACAAATAAGGATTCACAACCATTATCAAAAGGGGATATTCATATGTGGTTGAAATAATATTTAATGACAAATTTTCAACCAAATTTGATTTAACTTCAACACAACAATGTTTAAATAATAGCTTGCACCTATATTTCATCTAATTCAATCATTCACCACAATGTTCATCACAACCACGATAGTATCAAGGCATGCAAGGAAGAATATAAATGCTAGAACATAGATTTTGTGAGTTAAATAACTCACCGAATGAAGAATGCAAGAAAAGATTTGTCCTAACTTCCAACACTAGCTCAACCATCTTACCACGTGCCATCAAAAAAGCATCATTGAACTTCAACGTCCGCAATCCCATCCGCATAAGTTATTATGCCATTCATCTCCACCTGCACAAAGTCATCATCACCCCTCCTTAACAATGCATGCCACTACAAGAAAACTGCGGTTTACCTACGCCAAATTGGCGTAGGCGGGGCGTAGGTAAATGCATTAACTACGTAACACCTACGCCAATTTTGGCGTGGGTAAAACTTGCGTAGCTAATAAAATACCTACGCTTTACCTACGCCATCCGTTGGGTTGTTTCCTACGCCTTTCCTACGCCATTCATTTATCCACGATTTACCTACGCCTGTGTTTTTAATGTTTTTCCTACGCCATGCATACGACTTTTTGCTGCATTAATATTTCATTTACCTACGCCTTCCCTACGCCTTTTCTGAAGCAATTTTGATATATTACTATTCTATTTCATTTCACCACATTAAATAGAAACTAAAATCAACTTATTTTATATATATACACATTCCAACAAAAAGATTAACGTCAAACCATTCATCTTTAATTCAAAAAACAAATATCTCATTCATATTACAAAGTCAAACAATATTAATCAAGTTCCTATATGTTAAAATAATATGATAATATGTTCATGATACATGACATCATACAGATACCATTAAAAAGTTTTCAATACCCTCATTACTCTTGATGATCGTTCGACTCTTCATCAAATCGCTGTCGAAGCATCTCGGTGAGTTGTTCATACTGCATCTTCAGCATTTGAATCTCCCCTTCTTGACGCTCCACCTTTTCCTCTAGTTTGGCTCTAGTCTGTGTTTCTCCCTTATTGATGTTATAAGTAGCGTCTTTGTATTTCTGCATTTTATCAAATATTGCATCAATTTCTGCATTTTAAACTAATTAAAATAATGTTTTGTTGAAAGTTTAAATACTTACTCCAAGGATATTGCCATAATATGGCCTACGGTCCTTTCTTTTAGCTATAGCACCGGTAAGCTTGTCGAATACTTCTTCCTCGACATCATACGAAATTACTGTGCCTTGACTTTTCAATTCTTCAATTCTAGCTTGATATTGTGCCTGTATTTGTGATTTTCCAAATACAAGAACAAAAACATAAATACATGCTCACACTGTGCAGTTTCAGAAATCATGAGAAGAATAACTTTAGCGATATATCAAATTTAAGTATGGCACATATATGATATTCATTTTAGAAATGATGAGAAGAATAACTGTAATGATACAGCAAATAGTGCACTATTATGGCAATACCAAATATATCTAGATGGAAATGAAGACAACCTTAACAAAACAAGCACTGGATCAACTTGCATACCTATGTGTTCCTTTTTGATTCTAGATCTTAAGCATAAAAATTGATCTTAACACTTTGACTTGCTGTTGTATGATAATAACAAATTAAAAAAAAATAACACAACAAACAAACAACAAATAAACAATCAATAAATCTCAAAAATGCAAAAAAAAAGGCCAATTTTTAAAGTGGCTCAGCATAACCATTAGAACATCTCCTACGGTTGCCTACTCAGCCTTTGTATTCAGCGAGCAGAGATACAAGGTCTCCAACAAAAGAAAAGCAGCAAAGCAAAATAGTTACCTGACCATGCTGGCTATTTGTTAATGTTAAGAGTCTGAGTTATTGAGCCAGCGTTATTGGGAGGAAGAGTACTGTTGCTTGTTGGATCCAAATGAAGCTGGATAAACTGCAATAAACAACCAGTGGAACGTTGTAGATCCTTAACTAACAAAAATAGCAATTAAGTAATGATGTTCACTTCATGTTACTTTACACCATGTTTCAACATCTCGATTCTCAACTTAGCTTTTAACAAATCAAACACAAAACAGATTTAGAAACATGTAGACTTATATTTATGATACATCTACATCAGTATAGGAGCAAGATCATCAAAAGCTTAACCGTACATTGCACTCCAACTCATTTGTATTATTACCTTTGGAACAACTGCTTCAAATATAAAATTTGTGAAAGCATCAGAGGTCAAATTCACAAAAGTGGCCTTAATCACTGTAACTTGCTATTTTCCTGCGGGCTTTGTAAAATCAAACTCAATCCCCAAAGCATCATTCTCAAAAGCAGAGATGGATGGAAAAGATGGAACCTCGGTTGCTGTTAATAAAATCTGTATCAGTAGTGTACATATCATTACCAAACATATCATAGCTGAGCAATTTACATCATAAGCATTAGGATTTAGAAGCGTTATAAGATAGGTCTAGTCGGTAACCAATAGTTCAGACAACCAGAAAAAATGTCGGTAAGTTCATTTCAAGAAAGTCAAAAATTATATATTTAAACAAAGTAAACATGAAAAAGTGAACAAAAATGAAAATAAAATTCAAAAATGTAGATCTCCAACGTGTAACCTCCTAAAAGATAGTAACACTATTACCGCTTTGAATGCCTGTATCACAAAAATGACATATGTATAAATTGAGCATGTAAAGAATAAAATTGGCAGCCTACGTGAAAATGGAGCTGGGAATGGCAGTCCTCTGAGTCTCCCTTTGGGCCTGCTCTCCTTCCATGCCACTACCCCTCCAACACCATTTCTTAAGTTTCTGAATTTTTTAATTCCAATCCTTAAACATATTTAACTCATGTGTTTAAGCAATGTACCGCGTTTACATATAAAATTGAATCCTACACGAAACATAGTGCTCGACAACACATTTCTCCGAACAGATTTCTTTCATATAGAAGTGCACTCACTAAGAAATTGTCCTGACAAATCAATTAGCTTACAAACCATTACCTTTAGGAGAGTGACTCCATTAAGAGGAAAGGAGCGAATAAGTTGTGATTTGTTGGGATCGTTGAATGTTTGATCTCTGATTAGGGCAAATGTTTGATGACCGAAAGAGAGGCTGAATTTTACGAGTTCTTGACCAAGCACGCCTGTTGCTCCAATAACTAATTAGCAAGAAATTCATGCCTGTTGCTTAAATTTCACGCCTGTTGCTCCAATAACTAATTAGCAAGAAATTCACGCCTGTTGCTTAAATTTCACGCCTGTTGCTCCAATAACTAATTAGCAATAACTAATAACTAATAAGCAGTAAAAGGGCGACTCAATTTTAGAAAATTAGACAACTCAGAACAAGAAATTCGCATACCTAATTAGCAGTGGCAGTATAAAGAGACTATAGCAGGACTTCAAACCAACAGTAGAAAATATCACGTAGGAGGCAAGGATGAGCCGACGATGGCTGATGGAATAGCCGAGTATGCAGCGATGATTATTTAGAAGGCGTTGATTTTTGAAACCCTAGTTTTTTTGGGTTCAAGCATCGGGTTTTTTTTTATTCGTGAAAAACTGAGGTAGGAGAAGGAAGTATAAGGTGATTAATGTAAAAAAAAAAAAAATTGCATGCGTAGGGACGGTGTGGGAAATTTCCTACGTCTTTCCTACGTCAATGTGGAATTGTATAAAATTAACAAAGGCGTGGAAATGGCGTAGGAGATTATCTACTCCTTTTCTACATTATCATTTTAGTATAGACGATTTCCTACACCTTACTTACGCCTCGATTTTTTTTCTACGTGTTGAATTTGGCGTAGGAAAAGCGTAGGAAATTTCCTTACGTCTTCCCTACGCCTTTACCTCTTTCTACCAGTTTCCTACGCCTACCCTACGCCCCGCCATTTGGCGTAGGAAAGACGTCGGAAATTTTATGTAGGAAACTGCAGTGTTTTCTAGTAGTGTGCAACCACTGCTTCTCCCCACCCACGCTTCCTGTAGCGGTGCTACCACTCGTCGTGCGTTGCGGACCTTCCAGGATGTCACGATCTACACCAGGCCAAGATGCTTGCATCTTTTTTCCCGTTCTTTCTTTTCTTCTGTTTTTTTCCTTCTCGATTTAGAAGTTGATTTTGGGGGAAGAAAAAATGAAACTAGGGCTTAATTTAGGAGCATGAATGGGCTTGGTGAGCAATGAATGATTTTAGGCTTCGTTTGTTTAAAATGCTGAATTTTTAATTCTGATTGCTAAACTCTGAATGTTGATTGCTAAATTTTGAATTCTGAATAATCACTTAGTTGTTTGTTTGCATTTAGAAAAAAAAACAACATTCAACATTTAGAATAAAAAATAAGAAGGAAAATGTTTCTAAATAATTTTGTTTGATTATATGGTTTTATTCAGAACACAGACAAAAGCAAACAATATAAAATGTTCTAATTATAAATCAGAAGTTGGATTCAGAACTTCTAATTAAAAACAAACACAGCCTTAGGCTTAAATGAATAAGGGAAGATAATGGGTTGTTTAATTGCTTTGATTTGTTCTTTCTTTATTTGCATCTAAGCCCCTTTTGACAATAGTTTATATTGCTAAACTTCAATTTGCACTTTTATACTCATCTTTGTTTAATTCAATTTGCACCGTATTTCTCCAAAATTAATTATAACTAATTTTATTATTTCCTTATAGATATGCGTATTCCATTTGAATATATTGCTATTAATTTTACAAAGTATATTTCAATAATTGATATCAAATATTAAATTCAGTATTTATTTATTTATTTTATTAATATCAAACAATACTACTTTTCAGTTATTTCAATAATATAAAGATGATTTATAATATAAAAATATTTTATTTTCATTGTAAATATTTTAATCGAGTTCGATATATTTTTTGAAAATAATTTTTAAATTAGTTTAATTTATTAAAACAAGATCCTGTTATTAACTTTTAACTCAATAGATTATATTTTGAAAAAAAAATTATCAAAAATTATATTCAAACATTTTATTTTAATAAGTTTATACATTACAACGGTGCAGAAAGCTGGATTTTTACAAATATTATACAAAAGATATTTTACAACGTTTTTCACAGAAACATTAAAAGTAAAAGCGTTGTAAAAAGGTATATTTGTTATACTGAAATATGGACCAAAAAATTATTTTTTTGATTTAAATAAATGCGACTTACTATATATGGTTATTTTGAATAACCATTGTATTTAGAATTGATAGATATGATAAAATGTTTGTCGTATATAAGGATAGAGAGAAATAAGAGGAAATGTCGAGATATTATACGGCCTTTGAGAGGTTATAAATAAGCCCTTACTCTCATACTCTAAAATACAAAATAACCAAAACTCTAGCTTCCATTAGAATAGTTAAAGCTAATAGCCTGACCTTGCAAGCAAAGCTAGGAGGAAAGAGAACGAGTTCTCCTTAGAGGAAATAGCTCATAATATGACGTGTAACCGACTGCCAATTTCTTTCAAGGAAAATTATCAAACATTCAATTTTATTTCATTACATATATATTCAGCCAAAAATATTATTTTTTTAAGAAATTTTCTTAGTACATAACTAGGTAATATATGTATTATTTTGATGAGAAACACATAATATAGGAAAAAAAATTAGTTTTTTGATAAAAGTTATTTTCTGGAAAAAATAAAACTTTGTTAATTTATTCATATTAATTTTGAATTTTAATAATTATATATTGTTTAATCAAGCATTGTAATATATATATATATATAATAAAAATTATTTTATAATCTATAAAATCAATATATAGTATTATGAATACTATAGTATTTTTATTTTAGTTTTCTCTTAATCATTAATCATTGTTAATTTTAGAAATAGTGATATATATTTAAAATTCAATAATTAAATAAAATAATAATTTTATTTAAAAATTAATAATTTTATGATCTAAAAATTAAACAATATATTTTGCGCATTATAATATACTTGATTTGATTTCGAAGATATATTAATTATATAAATCTTGAACTAGTAAACTATATCTAAAATAAATTTGATTATTAAAAATGGATCTAAGAAAATAATTCTTGGATCCAAAAAATAAAACTATAATTTTAAGCATCATAATATATTTTTTGAATTCTTTCCATGGCTAAACTAGTTATTGTAAAATTTATAATTAGTCAAATATATTAATAAATTGTGTGTGTATGTTTATAATTAATGGATTTAAAATTGTATATATAAATTTTTGTGTGTGTGTGTTTATAATTAATCGGTTTAAAATTGTATATATAAATTTTTTGAGTTATATATGTATATACACACATATTTAAATAGAGGGAATTAAGACAAACTTTGAAAAAAATTAGACTGAAGGACACTAAGTTTCATTTTTGGGTTGAATGATAAAATTTAAAAAAAATTAGGCTGAAAAACAATTTTAGTTATAACTAGCATTATATTTAGTTTTTACACTATACAAAATATTAGCTATAACTAGCATTATATTCGGTTTTACAGTGTACAAAATGCTAGCTATAATTAGCATTGTCCTATAGCCTAATTTTTTTCAAAGTTTGTCCTTCAATCCAAAAATGAAATGTGTTGTCCTTGAGTCTAAATTTTGTTCAAAGTTTGTAATTGTGCCTATTTTTCACTATTTAAATATATGTATTTATATGCAGACCGCATGTATTTACATAAAGTTCATGTATTATAAAAAAAAATTTAAAAATAAAAGTGATACTTTATTCCAGTATAGTATTTATTATGATGCCTCAAGGATTCGAACTTAAAACCTCACGTCTTCAGTCTAGATCATCTTACCACTGGGGACATGAGGCACTGATTCTTTGACCTTTATAGCGCACACACGAATCTCAATATTTACGTGTTCTATAGATGCTTCTATATATTTAATTGTATTTATACCCTAGTACACACACTCTTCCTTGAGGCTATTACAATGATTCATCATATACCTTATATATACAATAAAATTAATTTTGATATAAAAAACAAATCTCATTGTATGAAATAAGACATTAAATATAGTGGAAATTAAGGAGGCATCCCTATCATACTTTCATATTGTAAAGCGGGTCCTTGTCAAAGTTTCATTGTAAAGCGGGTCCCTGTTTTCTGGAAACGAAGAAAAATTATTGCTGAAATGTCAGCAACTTTTATAAATAAGTGCTGATATTTCAGCAACTATCTGTGTCAAAGTTTTATTGTAAAAACAAAGAAAAATTATTGCTGAAATGTCAGCAACTTTTATAAATAAGTGCTGATATTTCAGCAACTTTCATAAACTGTGTTCACAGTGTACATAAATGTTGCTGAAATATCAGCAACTTTTATAAATAAGTGTTGATATTTCAGCAACTTTCATACACTATGTTCACAGTGTATAGAAATGTTGCGGAAATGTCAGCAACTTTTATGAAATGTTGCATCATGCTCTGCAATAATCGTGAATAAAAAACAGGGACCTAATTTATACTGAAATTTAGCGAAGGACTTTTCGTGAATTTTAAAACTTAATAAGGACCTGTGCCAAAAGTACCCATAAATATAATATATTAGTTGAATGCGATCGAAAAAGAAAGAAAGATGACAACAACTTTGAAAGTGGTTCAACATAATATTTGGCATATCTATGTTTGAATACGCAGTCCTCAAATAACTTCGAGTTTGATTGAGTACAGTGTGAGTTTTGATCAATTCAAATTATGGTTGCGGAGGTCGAATTTGATCCCTGCTAGTATTTTGACTGCCACGCTTCGGGCCTAGGCTCCTCGTTCAACTGCTTTACTTTTGACTGCTTCACTCTTACGCTCCAACGCTCCTCCTATCTCCCACTTTAATTGGTCGAATTGAGCTTGACTCGACCGTCATATCGCTTCATTTGGAGTCTTGAGTGCATCCTTATCCTGGAGTACAGCTTCAATTGTTTTGATTTTATTTTCAAGTGGTATTTTGTTTAACTTCCGGTAGTTTTCTTGAAGTCTAAAGTGGTTGTATTCGCTAATTATATAGTTCCGTGTTCAGTTAGAATAGATCTGTGGAAATTCTTATGTTTGTCAACTGTTTCTGTAAAACATCCGTTGCAAAATATTGGATATCCGTATCGTAATTTCACTAAAGAAACCCCAAATTTGTACGGAAACGCTTTGAACTATCACTGAATCATGTAAAAACATATGACCAAATAAAAAATAACTAACCATCTCTTACAAAAATACTGCACTGTGCTCCATATAGATATCGAAACTATAGAAAACAATCTTGGCTAAACTAACTTTTGATGAACTAAATTGGTTCATTTAACTACTGCCAGTTTAGCCATGTCTATCAGCACTTATAGTTGTAAAATATCTCCCAAAAAAATCCAGGTTTAAATTAGACCACGTATATTCTAACTGAAGTACGTAGTATTCATTTGGTTTATTATAATTATCAACGACTAATGACACCGTCGCTATCCCAGCAGCCGGTAGTGGTGTTTGTACAGGAAACTATGAATTTATCCCGGTAGCGAAGAACCTAATTTATAATTGGTATTGACTCAATAAAGAAGTTAACACTTGGACGCAAGAATGTTTATCCTTTTCTTTTGGATAATTTGATAGAAGTTGATAGGTATACACAAGAACGTTTATCCTTCTCTTTTCGATAGTTTGATCCTGTGACTAACTTCCAATAGATTCCATGCAGCCATGGCATTCAGAATTATATATTTCAACCAACGCAACGCAACATATTTAATCATAATACACACACATAGGAGGCCTGCTTAAGACGCTAAAAATTAAGAAAGAGACTTTTTTAGGGACCATATATGATATATCAACTTTAAATAAGCAACTACAATTCAAAAGGGAAATGGGAAAGGGATCACTTTAAAAATGGGACCCTGATGTTGAGATGAACGAGACTAGTGGATGTTAGCTATGAATGGCAGAATAAGCATCCATAAATTGAGATATTTAGTCAGCAGGTAGTTGAAAACTCTCATCAATGATCTTAATTATGTCAACTTTCACATGGCGTATGATATATTTTTACATGTCACTTGCCTTGACCACGTGAGTACTTACAAAGATTAAAAGCACGTCTTGCAACTACTTATAAGTAGCAAAAACAACTTATAAGTCATGTTTTGTAATTCAAATATTTGATAACTTCTTATAAGGAACTTATAAAAGTGACTAATAAGTCAAAGTATGAGAATCAATCATTTGTTGTAATTTGTTGCTTATGACTTATATATGGACATATTTTATAACTAAATTCAACAAATTATTTTACTTATTTTAACTTAAAAGTCATATTTTATCCACACATTTTTATAAATCACTATTTAAGACTACTTAGAATTTACTATTCAAACCTCCTTTCAAACCGTTTTAAAATAAGTTGTTGTCAAACATGCTCTAAATATCTACTATAAATCTATGTAACCCAGACTCATAATATACCCAATTTTCCAAACTTATAGAACACGTTCCACCAATTTTTTTACTCCACATCCCACGCAAACCTAAAAATTCACTCCTTTCCTCTTTTGTTAAGCTACCTTAGTCCCTTAGATGCTTCAATGACCATCTCAATACCAGAAGTTTCAAAACCAGCTTTCCGCCAAAGTAATCATTCAGATAAAGAAATGCTAAATTTTGAGATTAATTTTTTCCCGTGGGCTTTAGCCCAATTTAAATAGTGTATATAAACACCCATGCTGTTGTATTAAATAGTAAAACACAAGAACTTCTAGCTCGCTCTATAATTTTTAAAAGAGTTCTCTCTCTTTTCCTTAATTTTCTCTATAAATAATAAATATTTTATTTTCAAATTCCTTAATTTATTACTTTACACATATTCACTATAAGGAACAACAGGAAGTCCGACGGAAGCTCCCACGGCCACCGACGGCTCATCATATGATTTTCGACGGCTTTCGACAGCCATCTGATTTAATTACTTTAATTTATCACATTATTTTAACTTATTATTTATAAAAGTTTGAAATTTGTTTAAAAATACTAATTTAATTCATAAAAATTAAGGAAGATATTTTTATTCAATTTTGCTATTTTGTGATGGTTTTTGGTTAAGTAAGTTAGTGTTTTCAATAATCTTTTGTCGTGTAATTCGATATTTAATTTATGATGCAACTTTCAATCCTCCGTTATACAACTTCGGTGAAATTTATGATGCGTAACTGTTTTATGCATTTAAATATATTTTTTAACCATTAGATAAGTAATTATGAATTGTTAAGTGTATTTAATATTATAAATTCATATAAAAGAAAATATTCGGTAGAAAAATATTTTTTTTGAATCTTATGTCGATCCAAAGTATTTTGGACCTATTTCAAAATATTATAAAAAAGTAAATAAATCTAGGGTGTCAATTTTGATTCTCAAATTTATAGTCGTTTGTCCACATTCAGACTAATAAACTTTTGTTTGAAGGTTAAACGATCTTCAAACGAGACGAAATTCGGGTTACGTATACATTATAATGCATTTATCCAATCCGTACGGTTAAAATCGAAAAAACAGTAGGGAAAAATTTAGACACAAAATATATCATTTTTCAATGAGTTGTATGACACTTGATATATATTGTTAAGACAACTTCTATGAAAATGACCTGTTTGAAGTCTAAATTTTTTCTGTACGTTTTGTTTTAAATCCAACCGCATGGATTGGATAAATACATAATATAGTATATATGATTTGAATTTTGTCTAATTTGAAGATCGTTTGACCTTCGAATGAAAGGTTTAAGTCTAGAAGTGAACGAACGAGTATAAATTTGAAAAATCAAGTTTCATACCGTAAACATGTTTAATTTCCTTTCATGTTTCGACCGTATGCCCAAAATAACTTGGATGGACATAAGATTCAACAAATTTATTTTTTTACTAAATATTTTATTTTATATGAGTTTATTATATAAATACATTTAAATTTCACAATTAATTATCAAATCATCAAAAAATTATCGTATAACGAATAAAAATAACATTTTTAATAGTTAAAAACAAAACAGCGTTATTGTAAACTTTTTAAAATTTTTATAGAAAATTAAATTTTGCTGATAAATTAAATTAAATTTATTTTAAATAGGGAGAAAAAATAAATTCTTATATTCAAACCGTTGAAAACTGTTGAATATATAACCGTCGATGGCCGTCGTAAAGTCGCGTATAGAGCAGCAGCCGAGCCCATTTCTTCCACATTTCCATTTTCTAAACCCTCAATCATAAAATCTAAATCCCCAGTTAAAATTAAATCCGTCCCTAGCTGTCGTAAGTTGCCACAATCCATCAAATTCTTCATCAATTTGCAATCTTCAACCATCTATGCCTTCAATTCATTCAAAATCAGGTATACTCTTCCCCTAAAATAATTGATCCAAGTTATGATAAAATTAATGTTAATTTATGCGTATACTTATTGATAATAGCTCATTGATTATTTATAATTATTTATATTAGTTGATTGAGAAATATTAATTAGGGTTATTAGTGTTTAAATTCGATAATTAATGTCTAATTAGGGCTAATTTGGGTTGATTATAGTTTATATATTCTTAATTATATATAAATTTGGTTTACGTATATGTGGTAATATATATATATATATATATATATATATATATATATATAAACAAATTAGTGTATAAATTTAATTTTTTATTACCGTGTAATAAATTAAAATTAGTGTTAGCTAAAATATGTTGAAAACAAACAAGTTTTTATTAGTTTTTAATCGTTAAGAATTTAAATAATGAATTAGTGTTAATGCTAATATAAACAAATTAGTGTATAATCTACTTTATTTTTTAATTTCTTAAAGAGTTTTTGGCCCTATCTGAAAAGTATTGTATATGATCATTATGTATATATTCGATTTTATTAGAAAACAGACATCAATATTCATCTGATACAATATTTGTCGGATTTGACCCTGTATTGGACAAGTTACAAACACAATAAAGTGACTACATTTTATAAATAATTTCAACTTAAATGGTTTACAAAATTTTGATAGTCCTTGTTGTTTCTCGTATACATGCATTTGTGTATGATACAGGAAATAAAAGGGAAGTGCTGCGGAAATTTTGTTGAATCGTTTAAAGTGAAATGATTTACGAAATATAATTATTATTGTACTTGTAATGGAAAGTAGGATGACACCGACCATTAAAGTAGAAAATAATAAAGTGAAAATATAATATTAAATTCATAATTTGTTAAAATTGAAAATATATAAGATTTTATAAAAAAGTTAAAAGAATAATATATTATATGTTATCCGGCATTCTGTCCCTGCTATATTGAACCGATTGGACAAGTTAGATTTGACTGCTATCAAGGCTGATGAATCCAGAGTGATGATTGTGGGGTCCATAAGTCAAGTACAAATTGTAAATAAAATTAAGATTGAATGGAATTGATAGATATGCAAGGCAGAATGTTCGAAGTATGAAATATGGTTCAACATATGGAGGGATTGACATAAATTAACTCCTATAATAGGGATCAGTATGTTTCAAAGTGTATGAGCATTTCTTTAGAAAACAATTAATATCTCAAGATCCACAAGTCCAATGTATATGAAATTTTGTGAGCAAGATATGGGGACCCTAGGGAGCCTATCTTAGGGATCGTACCACAAGAAGATGAAGTTAGAGGGATCAGCATTCTTTCCTTGGTAGGGATCGGCGGAAATCAGCAAGCAACCCATATTGAAGCAAAGATCAAGGATAACTCGAGTTCTACTGATCCAATTGGCATGAAATTTGATGGCTAAGCATATTTTAGCATGAGGAAGCCACCATAAGGATCGCACCCCAAAATTCAACCAAAGTTGGGATCGGTACCGATCCTTCTTCTTTGGGAATTGGGTCATGCGATCCCTCTTGTGGGCCCAGATGGTTATGAGGGTCCTTATGTTTTTCAGGGAGATAATTCGCCATTTTCGTTTATAAATACAGGCTTGGTTATTCATTTTCGGGACTTTTACGCTGCTAGTTGCTTTATACTTTTTTGTAACAAAGGATTTTCATCCGATCCCTATTGTACCCAGTTTGTAAAGTGATTAATAAAGAGATCTGTTAAAAGTGGACGTAGGGAAACAATGCCGAACCACTATAAATCATTGTATGTGTGTTATTTTTTCAATTTACTGATATTTCTTTGCTATTATCCTCTATTTCCATTTTATATTCTTCATTTATTTCTCTTCACAACCTCTATTGCATGTTTGTACCAATTTTTGGTGCA
Source organism: Allium fistulosum (assembly GCA_030737815.1). NCBI lineage: Eukaryota > Viridiplantae > Streptophyta > Magnoliopsida > Asparagales > Amaryllidaceae > Allium > Allium fistulosum. The sequence continues at coordinate 1,122,719,732 of CM060902.1, read as the reverse complement.
AACATTTAGGTGCTTTCATTGAGAACCTTGATTCTCAGCTTATTAGGATCCCTTTGTTGCTACTGGATTGCATAGATCCCCCGAAGGAGATCCATAATTATCTTCAAGAAGTTTGCTCGTTCTACTCAGATTTGCAAAAATTTAAGCAAAGCTATTAGCAATGGTGAGGAACACTAGATCTACTTCTCAGAATTCAGAAGGAAACGAGAATGCTAGCATCTAGTAAGGAGGCCTGAGCAGTCAACCAATGGACATGAATGCTAATCCAGTTGAAGTCCGGAATCCAGCTGATTCTATTACAAGAGATGAATTCCAGAATTTGATGAGAGAGCTAGTCCATAGTTGTTGACAATTGAATTAGTAGATTCAAGCCAACATCAACCTAATGAACCAACTTAGTCAGCAACAGCAAGGGATAACTAGGAGGGACCTTACTCCTTACTCAGCATCGGAGAGCTCTAGTTCATCGGATGAGTATCACAGACACAGGCGTCGCATAGTAGATAAATATCGCGTAGAAACTTCGAGGCATCAACAGGAAGACCTTTCTGGTCTGCTAGGACCGATTAGTGTCGATCCCTCCATAGGGATCGGTACCAATCCCTCCTCTAGAAGAGGGAACATGCCCATACGTGCTGGGATTCAAGCTGAAGCTACTGAAACCAATTTGGATGATGGAGTTCAATTAAATGTTGACCAAATGCTTCCCCAGAATGAGGATGAAGTGAATTTACGTGATATACGTTGGGAAGATGTTGAACCAAGAAGGCGTGAAACGGCTCGTAGACATCGACTGGACCATTCATGTGAGGTGGAACCGACCATCGCTTGGCACCAACTGTCCAAACGCCGGACTTATCGGCTATATATTGTTAGACAGTTAATGAGAGATAGCCAAGGCTTGACCAATGACGACTGGGGAATCTTGAGAACCATACCCCGTTCGTCGACAATGTCCTACATATAGAATATCCAAGGAGATTCAACATGTTGTCGATGCCTACCTACGACGGAAACACTGACCCCAGGTAGCACATTATAAGATATGAATGGCTGATGGATTCCGCATGAGCAGATGATGCAACCAAGTGTAGATGTTTTCCTAAACTCTCTATGGAATAACGACAACGTAGTTTATGAGGTTACCCCCACGATCGATCTCTAAATTTGATGATTTGGCAACAAGGTTCGTGGAGCAGTTTCATATGCATGCAACTCGCCCTAAAGATGTAACGTCCTTATCTAGCGTGATCCAAGCCTCAGTTGAATCGCTGAAAGGTTATTTGGAGAAATTCCAAACAGCTGTCACAAAAATTAGTATTCTGAATGACCATGCAATATTGATGGCTGTAACAGGAGGAATTGATCCAGAGTCTGATTTTGGCGAGTGGTTAGCTGGCAAGCCAAACACAACGTTGGAGTGTTTCTATGCAAAGGCGGCTCAATATTTAAGGAAGGAGGAAGCCAGATGCTCTAGGAAGAAGAATGTTGCGGGACCAAGTGGAAAGTAAGTGCAGAGTAATATTATGGTAAAGCAGTCTGATGATAACTCTGGAAAGGTTTAAGTGAATGTCCAAAACAAACCCAATCAGCAGAAGAAAGGTGAAGATAGGAGCCGAGAACAAAAGAGGGATTCTGGGAGAGGAAAGCCTAGGATTCCGATGTACGATACTTACACGCCCCTGAATACATCTCTAAAGAATACCTATTTGTCTAATTGCAATACCATGCAGTACAGGAAGCCGCCACTAAAAGAATCAATGGAGAAGCAGAAACAAACCAAAAAATATTGTCGGTTTCACGAATGCTGTGGACATAACACAAATGAATGCAGGCATCTACAGGATATTATGCAAAATCTGATTCGAGAAACAAAGTTGCAGCAATTTGTAAAAACCCCGTAGGATAGCGGGCTGGGGACATCCGACCCAGACTGAGGACAAGCACCGCATAGGACTGTGGAGCTTGGACGAACTGGTGGAAGATTGGCAATCAATACAATAGTCGGAGGACGCATCCGACTGATAAAAGTTGGCATGAGATAGAGCGCTACGCTAGCACGATTAAGGAAGTGAATTTTGAATGTTGTTCGAGTACGGAAGATGGAACTCCGACAAAATAGCAACGTACAACGACAAATGATATTGTGTTTAAATATAGAGATGCAGACAAGATGGAGCCCCGATAATCGACCCAATGGTCATTTCGGCCATGATCGGCCCCGCTTTAGCGAGAAGGATATTGATTGATTGTGGAAGTTCTATAAATATAATTTCAAAAAAGCTTATGATTAGATGAGGATGGAAGCCAAGGACTTGAAACCGTCTAAAGCCCGCATACATGGCTTTAATGGTGCTGTAGCTGAAGCTGTTGGTTATATTGAATTACCTGTAGAGTTGGGAGAAGGTGACCGTAGGAGAGTACGAATCCTGCCGTTAGTTGTTTTGGATGTTGACTCTCCATACAACGCTTTTCTAGGACGACCGGCCCTAGCTGAGTTCCGGGCAGCTCTTGCCCTATGGTGTTTGACTTTGAGGTTCCCGACAAATAATGGTGTTGGATTTTTTCATGAAGATCAGGTGACCGGACGTGCCTATTATGTAGCTAAATTGAGGGATGCTCAACGAAAGGAGAAAGGTAAGGGTGTGGACAAGTCTGTTCACATCCAAGCCACCAAAGATTGACAACTAGCACCTGAGCCTTGGCTTGGGCGCCATAGTCGGTTCTATAGAGACATAGATCCGGGAGACGACAAAGAGGAGCCCAAAGAGACCAAGGCAGCACTGGCTGAGCTGATAGTTGACATCACATTTAGCCACGACGACCCATCATGGGTCCTAAAGATCGGATCACAGCTCAGCCCCCCGATGATGAAAGAACTTGTTGGATTTCTCCAAGCGAATCTTGACGTGTTTGCTTGGACTCACTCTGATATGTGTGGGATCTCGCCTGCCATTGCGATCCATGCATTGAATATCGACCCGAGGCATATCTCGGTGAAGCAAAAAAGATGTGGTATGGATCCGAAGAGATCTGCCGCTCTTAAAGAGGAGGTGGATAGGCTAATGAGTTTATTCGCGATGCCATCTACCCTAAATGGGTATCTAATCATGTACTTGTGAGAAAGGCGAATGGGAAATGGCGGACATGCATCGATTACGCGGACTTGAACAAGGCATGCCCAAAAGACAGCTTTCCGCTTCCAAGGATCAACCAGCTCGTAGACTCGATCGTGAGACACGAATTGCTATCTTTCATGGATGCGTACTCAGGATATAACTGAATCTCGATGCACATTAACAATCAAGAGCACAACAGTTTCATTACCCACAACAGTTTCATTACCGATGTTGGATTATATTGCTATGTGGTGATGCCGTTTGGACTAAAGAATGCAGGAGCGATCTACCAACGCCTACTCAACAGAATGTTTAAAAATCAGATCGGGAAAACAATGGAGGTATAGGTGAATGATTTGCTCGTGAAGTCACAACGGTCAAGTGACCACATTAAAGACCTGGTAGAAATGTTCGACATTACAAGATGAAGATTAATTCTCTAAAGTGTACTTTTGGTGTTGCATGAGGACAATTCTTGGGTTTCGTCGTTAATGCCCACGAAATCAAAGCTAGTTCTGAGAAGATTCAAGCTATTCACAATTTCCATTCGCCGAAGACTATCAAACAAGTACAAAGCCTAAACGGGAAGGTTGTTGCCTTAAGCTAATTTATTTCCAGAGCTACCGACAAATGCATTCCCTTTTTTGACTTGTTTAGGAGAGGAAAAATGAATTTTGAATGGACAAAATACTGCAAAGACGCATTTCAAGCTTTGGTGAATCACTTAAAGGGACCTCCCATCTTGTCTAGCCAGTGGATCATGAAGATTTATATATCTATTTGGCCGTGTCGGTACACGCTATAAGTGCCACATCGCTTCACGAAGAGAATCGAATCCAGAGACCAGTCTATTACGTTAGCAAACGATTGACAGGAGTTGAAAGGAACTATCCGAAGATAGAGAAACTGGCATACTGCTTGCTGATTACATCACGAAAGCTCCGCCCTTACTTTCAAGCACATCCTATCAATGTTTACGCCGACCAGCCATTACGACAGGTCCTACAGCGAACCTAGACGTCTGGAAGGTTACTTAAGTGGAATATTGAACTTAGCCAATCTGACATCACTTATCTTCCTTGGAGGGCTATCCAGAGTCAAGCGCTAGCACACTTTATAGTAGAATTTACCGTGTACGATGATTTCCCAAAGAGCAGTGAAACCCCTACCATACGATGGAAGTTATATACAGATGGAGCATCCAATGATCGTTGTTCTGGAGCTGGAATTGTGCTTGTAACTCCCGAAGATTAGTCAGTTTGATATGCTTTAAAGCTTGATTTCCCTACAACAAACAACGAAGCTGAGTATGGGGCTTTGATTGCTGGACTTAAACTTTCCAGAGAACTGGGGATAATGTCTCTTGAAATCTTTTGCGACTCACAATTAGTAGTATACCAAGTCAGGGGAGATTACCAAGCTAAAGGACAACGACTTGCTCCGTACCTTACCCAAGTCCAAGAGTTATTGACTGACTTTGAGTACTAAGACATTATGCACATTCCTCAGGATCAAAACAAAGAGGCTGATTCATTGGCAAAGTTTGCTAGCACCAGGGCACACAACAGATGGGCTTGGTTCCAGTCAAAGTATTAAATTCTCTGAGCATAAGCTCGATGGAAATCGATCGGGTACTAGAGACGGAGCCTAAGAAGGAGTCATAGATGAATCCGATTAAAGACTATTTACTACAGGGAGTTCTTCCCGAGCGAAGGAATGAAAAACAACAGGTCCTTCGTAAAGCTTCAAGATATATCATGCATGAAGGAGTTCTGTACATAAAGGGTTTCTTCAATCCCTTGCTCCGGTGTATTGCTCACGATGAAATAAAATGAGAAAGGAAGTGCATGAAAGGGAATGTGGTGATCACATTGTTAGGCAAACTCTAGCAAAGAAAATACTCCATTACGGGTATTATTGGCTGACTATCAATCAAGGTGTTGCTGATTATGTAAGACGATGCGACAAGTGTCAGATATATGCGAAGGTTCAAAGAGCCCCGTCGACGGAAATCACACAAATGGTCAGGCTATGGCCTATTTCCATTTGGGGTATAGATATTATCGGTTCCTTACCAATCTCTAAAGGTGGTGCGAAGTACGCCATCATTGTAGTTGACTACTTCACTAAATGGGCTGAAGTGGAATCTTTAGCCACGATCACAACTAAAAAAGTAATCAATTTCATCATCAGGAACGTCATCTGCCAATTTGGTCTTCCACGGACTATTGTAACAGATAATGGGACTTAATTTGACAATGCTAAATTCAAAGACTTCTGCCGTCGGCATCATATTGAAAAGAGATTTACGGCAGTCGCTTACCTTCAAGCAAATGGGCAAGTTTATGCTGTAAAAAAATAAAGTCCATTCTGAAGATGCACTTGGAAAAGGCTAGAGGAAAGTGGGTGGATGAACTCCCGACTGCACTATGGGCTTATAGGACCACCCATAAGTCCGAGACCGGCCATACTCCATTTGCCCTTGCTTACAGTTCCAAAGCCGTCATTCCTATTGAGCTCGAAGTTCCTTCTCACCGAGTGACCTACTACGATCCCAGAACGAATAAAGATCTCCTTATGCAATCTCTAGACCTTGTAAATGAGAAGCACGAGGAAGTTGATTTGAGCATAGTTGCACACCGACACCGAGTTGCTCGATACTATGACACTAAAGTGCGACCTAGAACCTTCTAAATTGGTGATCTCGTCCTGAAATGGGTCTTTCCTACCCCGTCGCATATGAATCCAACTTAGGAAGGACCGTATGTCATTGAGCAAAGGCTTAGAGAGGGAACTTTCAAGCTAGCAACTATTGATGGCATAACACTCCTAAGGGCATGGAATAGCGAGCATTTACGTTGCTATTTCACTAAGTTTATTTCATTTTCATTCAGTTGTATTTAATTTTAGGATTTGCCTTAGCATTTGGTTTTTCAGATATGTAATAAGAAAATTTATGTCATTCTTTCCATTTAGCAAATAAAGTGTTGAACTTCCTTTATATCTGTGTTTGTTGTAGCATTACATGTTACTTACAATACGAAACTAACTGATGTTGACAGGTCCGAGCAGGTTCCCAGAGTCTGCAGCTTGCCAATTACGTTAGTTGCTGATTGAATTAAAATGAGATGAACGTGGTTCGACCGTTCATTTGACAATCCTCATTCATAATCCGATGGATGGGATACATAACGAGGAATGGGTATGACTTAACCACCCGATGACCGAACTAATCCCACTGAGCAATGGCATTGAAATAAATCAGAAGCGATCGTGACAAGACCGATCACTTGCTAAATCAAACCCCAGACCTTGGGGATAAATCGATTAATTAAGAATAGTATGATCCAACTATTCTTCGAAATAAATCTATGTCCTCAGAGTGTGGACTAGAGTATAAACATAAACCGGGTGCAAATCGACCACCCGCTAGCCACCTCTTATCCCGAGTGTGGATATGAGTATAAACAAAGAGATGAATGCGGTTCAACCACTCAAAATTCTATGAACTCTGGCCTAAAACTGATAGGAGGAGTATAAACTTGCTAAGGATGGAGCTCGACCATCCACCGCCTAACTCCGCTAACCCAAGACTGGGGCAGGAGTATAATTACTCAAGCCACTGAATCCGACAGCGCACCATTAGGGTACGAGCCCCATGTTTGGTTCGACTCAGGGCCACGACCACATGGAGGCCTTGGGATAGAATTAATGGATTGTTATCCGAATCAACGTGCAACAAATTACAAGTATATTGAATGGAAAGTATTAACTCAACTACTTAAATAACAATTCACATGAGAGTTCAACAGAAAGCAAAAAACTTTTATTTTCATAATAAGCTTCAAAATTATGATATGAGTTTATTCAAAAAACGGGGGCCGGTCCCATACAATCACGACTAACAAAAGGGAAAACAGCTATACAAGCTATGTACAAACTGAGCCGATCCGACGGCTATTTATTTTGTCTTTTTTCTCTTTTGGATTTTTTGGTAGTGCCTTCACCTGAGCTTCCGCCTATCCATTTCCTCGATCCTTTACTGCCCTTGGCGGGAGATCCTTCAAAAGTAGGAGGGATTTTTTCAAGAACCGAACCGCTAGGTGGAATGACCTGTAATGGGATGAGATTTGGATCATCGATATCCACATCGACGGGTTCAGTCTTGGCTTGTTTCTTCAACAACTCCTCCTTCTCGATGTGCTCCTTTGAGCTAAACTCATTGGTGTGTCAATGGCACCGGTGATCACAACATCATCAGATTCATCCAGTGGCAGCGGATCTTCATCCTTATCATCATCAAGTGCTCCGATAACTTAAACATCAGGCCTGGCAGCACCGGTGGCCGCCAGAATCTCAACAGATGTCGATTGTTGCTCCATGGCGGCATCACTTTTTGGAGTTTGGCTGAGACCCAAAAGACTTGCGGATTCGTGGAAACAAGAAGATAACCCCATGATTATCGGGCATGAAGAACAAAACCTCTCGAAAAGTGGAGAGTAAAGCGGAATACCTATGCCCGGCTGACTCTCAATTGCTGCTCGAGTGCTCTCTTTTAGATTAGGGGTCAGCACTTGGATTGTTAACCAGGTTTATCAGGATCATAGCTCAAATCCTGTCCCTGGCCGAAAGATACTGATGCTTTGGCTGCTTGAAAAGATGAGAGGCCTTTGGGGTCAGACTCCAAAGGCTCAGCAATATTTTTCCCTTTGCCAGAGGGTGGCGGAATGTTAAAATGTCAGAGTCTCGCAACAGCAAGGCTTAGGGGTTCATTCCCTCGAAGGATCTCCTACACTAGTTTCTTTTCATCTAAATCGGCTTCGTCGAGGGTTCTCGTTTTCATTTCAACAATATATTCTAAGGCCTCGGCGAGTGACTCAAGATAACCCTCATCAAGAAAGCTCAGATCATGGCGGATAAGGACTTCAGCATTGTATTCAATGATTAGGGGATCAAACATGTCCTTAATTTCATTTCGACTGGCTTCTTTGGCATCCTCTATCCAGGCCTCAATCTATTCTCTCAACTCATTATGGCCCGCTTCTCTCGCCTATTCTTTGAGGGCTTCAATTTTAGCAAGTTGCTCGTCAAGTTTAATTTTCAAATTCTAAGCTTCGATGGCCACTTCGCAATATCTTTGCGATTCTTCTTGAGCTTCAATCTTCTCTTCCCTCTCCTTCTTAAGAAGTTCTTCAAGCTCCTTAACATGGCGGGCCAGTATATTTTTCTCTTTTAGCAAGGTATCTTTCTCCAAGGCCAACATACCACTGTGGTTGAGAGCAGCGTCAAGTTCCTTTATATAGACAGCTTCCAGACGGCTCACCACCTCAGATGTTTCCTTGGCACTTTTTTCTGCCTCAGTTAGCTTTGTCGTCAACTCCGAGATCTCATTATCTTGATGTTTAATTATGTCTTTATCATGGATCGCCTCTAGCTTGATACGATCTATTTCATGATGTCTCTCAATAGACACCTCGGAGATCTTTTCTGCTAAATGCTAGAACGATTAATGTTGCATGAAAATGTTGTTGATGCATGCGAGAGAGCTTGCTTTAGCGTTCCCTAAAATTATAGGAATTGAAGGATGGAACTTAAGCCCGTCGAAGCAAATCTTTGGAAAATTGGCCTAAACCTTAGCCAATTTCTCTGTTGTGGAAGCTTCAGGAGCAGCGTTTGGAAAAGATGGGTCAGAAGTGACGATCGACAGTTTGCTCGACCTACGGTCGTGGGATTTTTTGAAGGTAGATGAACCGGAGTACTGCTTAGGCGGTACAGCAACTTGAGGACCCTGGAAAGAAGTCCGATCACCACTATGAACAGGAAGATTGGGCTGAACTTCCTGGAGGGATGACTAAGACTGGGACTTATGCTTGGAGGAAGAAGATTCCCTCGAGCGACGACTTCTTTCCTAGCCGTCAACCCTCTCTCTACACCTACCTGATTCAGAGCCACGGCTAGATCCATATTGTGTCGAAGAGCCTCTCAAGCAATCGAAAGCTCAAGATTGAGACATCACACCTGTAAAAGCAAACAAAACCGTATGAGTGACCGTTGTATAAAAGATAACTGAAGAGCGTGTGGTGAAGTGCACATGATTGTGAGTATCCAAGTGTCCCTCCCGAATGCCGCCACCACTTCTGGTGGGAGAATTGAGCTCCCCAATACTGAAGTTAGGTAAGTCATAGGTACTGATGTCATCATGAATTTGGAGATTTGGAAACCCTTTCATCAGGCTTTCTAAATGTTGGAAGGATGACTCTTCATCGACGGAAGTTATAACAAACTCGGGTTCTTTAGCAGTTTTTCTTCTGCGGAGTTTATATGCAAGCTTTTTCTTCTCTTAGCTAGCGTGTGAGGTTGCATGCCTTGTGATGGTTCGACCATAGGCGCCTTGCCAGGGTCTACGTTAGCGTTGCCAAGCTCGTTGATCCGGGCACCCCTAATTTCACCTTCTTCGGCGTCATCCTGAGCCCCCTTATCTAAGAGCATGACAGGGTTATTGATATCCCCTTCTTGTTCTATAATGTTTCTTGGTAGTTCAGTACTTCTAGGAAGCCCGATGTTGCAGCCTTCTTCCTATAGCCCAAATAGAGATAACCACTCGTCGGTTATGAGGAGTCTAATGTCCCTGTCTTCGACTGGGGTGGCGCAAAATGTGGAGATTGCTCTTGAAAAACAATCACCCTCTGGACGTGGGCTGACACCTGTAGATATTCAGGATAATAGTTGATTCAGAATATGACTTGGATTAAAGAATTTGAGCATAAAGTGAAGATGACACTTACGTCCTTCCAACCATCGCTTTGCAAAGCCAGGCAGACATCGAGCGTAGAACCATTCTTGTTTGAAGAGGCCGAGTTTGTTCCAAGCACAAGTTAAGACTATACAGTTGGGTGAAGGCCTGAGGAAAACGTAGGAGAGACTTCATGACCGTTGTTTAAAGTTTTAAATAAACCTTATGTCCTCAGGAGTTGGCGGGCGGAACAAAACTCTCATGGATAATAAGAAAGTTCCATGGAGAAAGCAATAACTGTTCGGGTGAAGTTGAGTGGGAGCTATTCCAAGATATTTTAGCATTTCCTGGATAAAAGAATTGAAGGGCGACACGCATCCGACCCAGCACATAAACTTTTTACATGCTGTATACCCCTTTGGGGGCTAGTGAGCCTTGTCGTTCATCGAAGGAACCAAACCATCTTCGAATGGAATTCTGTGTCTGGAACATAGTCTATGAAGAGTGGCCTCACCGATTCTGGAGACTTGGGAATCTATCGGGTTATTTAAGAATATAGCGCCATCTACAACATCGGTGGCAGGACTTATATCTTCCACTAAAAGAACAAGAATGTCAGAGAAAAGGTCGGCCGACGTGCCGGAAACTTCTGGTTGTTCAGTTTGACGACCGGGGAAAAGCCTGCCAGATATACTAGCGGAACTTGACTCAGCTTTGGGATTACTATGTTGTGAGGTTGGTCCGAAAGACATTGCAGCTAGACCCTATAAACGCCTGAAGTCCATGTCAACTATACTCAGCGAATAATCGAGATTAGAAAAGTTTACTTGTTCCCCCATGCTAAGTGTAAGCTAGTGTGGTGCAGTGTAGTGTAGTGCAGAAATAAGTAGCTTAAAATAAGAAAGCAAAGTTAAATGTCGATACTTTAGGTTCCGATCAGAGTGACATCACTAACTGTCTCAACTGGCAAATAGATTGATCGGTTGTGTAAGCTTTGGGATCGACTATTGGCATATCAAACCGTGAAATCCATTATTCAAGTCCATATGTTAAGTTTTAGTTCATGTTCTAAGTCCCAAGGATTTGATCATTCAATTTCGAGTTCAATAGTGAATATACAAGTCCTGTTGTTCATCATTGTCATATGTTCAAGTTCATTGAGATGAGATTGGTTTTGATTGTTCAAACAAGTGATTATGGATTGGTTTTCAAGTTTAATTCGAAGACTAGAATTAGCTGATCCCTATATGCCAATCCCTATATAACGATCCCTATATGCCGATCCCTATTTGCCGATCCCTATCCCAGAGTAGTACAACTGATCCCTCTCTCTAGATGAAAGATGTCATTCTCTTTCCTTTAAAAAAATATCGATGCTACCATGCTAACCATTTCCACCGATCCATCTACTTCGATATTTTCAACCTTCCACTAAACTTCCACTACTGGTCTCTCTCATTCAACCAAACTACCGATCCCTACAATCAACTATTATACCGATCGGTATACCCACGCTTTACACCAAATTCAAACTGATCCCTCCTCTACCCAACATGTTATCCTTCAACTTACTCGACCGAACCATATGACGTGAACTCCTTTCTTCCTCCTCCTTTTCTTCTCTACAGAACCCTTCCCTATCCCACATCTCATTTCCTTCAAGAAACTTTGGCCATCATTTCATCACCGCGTCGAGCTTCGCCCTAGTCGCCAATGGCATGGAATCCATCATTTTGTCATAAAATCAAAAGCTAAAAACTAGAAAACCTACCTATGTGTGTGTATGTTAGAGGTACTGGCGAATGGCTCGGGGATAATCGAGATGGAAGGTAAGGGGAAGTGGGTTCGTAAGGGTAATTTGAGTTGTAGAAAGATTTCATTTCAAAGTTAAGAGAAGAAGATAGAAAGGAGGGATCAGTTTCAATGTTGGAACGTGGAAGGTTCGGTATTTTGAGGGATGGTAAGGAAATGAGATACGTAAGGATGGAAAGGAGGAATGTTAGTTTATATATGAGGACTAGGGGGTCGGTCCATGGCTTCGACTCGAAGCAAAGGGGAGAGGGATTGGCTAAAAAGATACTGATCCCTATGACCATGAAAACATAAAAAATTGGAGGAGGGATTGACTAGAAATATTCCAATCCCTACAAACACTTTATAAAAAATTTAAAAGAAGAGGGATTGGCTATGAGCATGTATGCAAACAACCATAGGCATGTAAATTATTCAATGCATGTATGTATGAAATGTAATGAAATTACATCTGACTTAATGAAAATTGGCAATGACTCATGCGCATACGAACGTGTTTGGGAGCCAACGATAAGAACGTGCATCTAAATTTGTATGTGTATGGCCTAAAGTTTCAATTTTTGAAATTGACAGAAATTGAAATCAAACCTGATGCCTTCGAGTTCGAGGCTGGACCGGATAACCAAAGCTTATTAGTATCGTAAAACCAGACTTATATATTAACTAACGAAATATAACCCTGGATTTATATTATTGGAAATCGACCAAGCGTCATGCCGATTAAAGAGAGATACAACACTTTGGGAAAATAATTCGATAGAGTTATAGCAATTATTCAGGAAACTGGATGGATTTCTTTTCGACGACTCTAACTTGCTTCGATTCGAAGCACATCATATTCAGCACAAGACGTATTTTGGGGGGCAAGTGCTATCTAGCATTCTGTCCTGACTATATTGAACTGATTGGACAAGTTTGATTAAACTGCTATCAAGGCTGATGAATACAGAGTGATGATTGTGGGGTCCATAAGTCAAGTATAGATGGTAATATAAAATTAAGATTGAATGGAATTGATAGATATGCAAGGCAAAATGTACGAAGTATGAAATATTATTCATCATATGCGAGGGATCGGCTTGAATTAACTCCTACAATAGGGATCGGTATGTTTCAAAGTGTATGAGCATTTCTATAGAAAACAATTAATATCTCAAGAACCATAAGTCCAACGTATGTGAAATTTTGTGAGCAAAATATGGGGACCCTAGGGAGCCTACCCAAGGGATCGCACCACAAGAAGATGAAGTTAGAGTGATCGGTATTCTTCTCGTGGTAAGGATCGGTAGAAATCAGCAAGCAACCCATATTGAAGCAAAGATTAAGCGATAACTCGAGTTATACTGATCCAATTGGCATGAAATCTGGAGGCAAGGCATATTTTAGCATGAGTAAGCCACCATAGAGATCGCACCCCAAAATTCAACCAAAGTAGGGATCCGTACCGATTCCTCTTCTTTGGGAATTGGGGCATGCGATCCCTCTTATGGGCCCATATGGTTCTAAGCGTCCTTCTGCCGAATTTTCAGGAAGATATTTCGCCATCTTCGTCTATAAATATAGGCTTGGTTATTCATTTCTGGGAATTTTATGCTGCTAGTTGCTTTATACTCTTTTGTAACTAAGGATTTTCATTCAATCCCTCTTGTACTCAGTTTATAAAGTGATTAATAAAGTAATATGTTCAAAGTGGACGTAGCCAAACAATGCCGAACCACTATAAATCGTTGTGTGTGTGTGTGTTATTTTT